>OZ009947.1:22748504-25148504 GCA_963932025.1 Erebia epiphron | reverse complement strand
GGCGGGCGTACGCGACATTTGCTGCGCGTACCTGGCGGGGACGCTGGAGCAGTGCGACGCGGTCCGCGTCGGCAGCATCGCCCAGCGGTACGCGTGCGCGGAGCTCGCCGCCGCCGCCAGCGCATACATAGATGCGAACTTCGCGGAGGTACACCGCACACACCCACCCACCGTAACTACCACACCCACCCACCCACCGCAACTACCGCACCCACCCACCGCACACACACATCCACCTCACACACACATTTTTTTTCAATACCGGTGTTAATACCGGAAAGTTTTTTTTCAATGCCGGGAAAAAATTAAAACGTAGATTGTAAATAGCATTTCCTGAAGCACGTTTGCACCATAACAAAACAGTTTTTTCAAAAAAAAAAATTGTTCACCAAATTAACTCAAAAAGGGCGCCTTATTTGTTTAAATTCAGTGAAGAAAAGCAGTTGTTTTCTCTAAGCGAGAAAAATTATTTCGGATTTAGAACGCTGTGGATTGGTATGTCTATTTCATTGTCTCACGAAACTTTATGTGCTTCACTGTATTTTATATCACGCAATATTTTATAAAATTCTATTTTCTTTAAAATCACCAAGTTTTGATTTTTAGATTTAGTTGTATTTTGAGTATTGGGATAGTTATATATGTGTTGACTTAATTTTAACGAAAATATCGTTTGTTTCATGTTTATGGTGAAAATTACGGACCACGTAACGTTCTGAAACTCCATCACATCATCATTGTATATTACAATCTTATTAATACTTATATTTTTACCAAATAATCAATTTCTTATTAAATTAATATCAAGCAGTTTATCAACGGTATGATTTTTTAAATTTAACTATTTTTGGATTAATTTTTACGAAAATATGTATTTCAATCTCCATTGAATTTTGGACTTTAAATATAATAGTAGATTGTTCATCAAGGGACTAAAATGAGCCATTTCATACGAGTACGCTTATAGAAAAGAGTAGAATGGCTTTTAGTCCCGTGGTAAACCCTCTACTTTGAGGAAGGCTGATGCTTTTTCCGATCATGATCTCTTATATATTTCGTATAAAGTCCGTCCTCCTATCATTATTGGTGGTTCTGGCATGATTTCCAGAGTTGGCTGGGATAACCTTCCGCCAGTTTCTTGTACATGTCAGTGTACATTATAAGTATATTCATTCATTAATTCATTCAAAAAAATACTTTTTCTAGTATTAGAGTAATAAAAACGGGCATATCGACACAGGTCAGCTGGTTGGTTCGCGGGCGGCGTGGCCGCGACGGAGCTTTTAACGTGGGATGTCGTGTTACAGGTGACGTGAAATGTTTTAGCCATTATTAAACTATCCAAGTTACATATATCTAAATATATAAGTACAATATAAAGGCAATCGATGAACACCGGCTGCAACACACTGCCCTTTTACTGTCAAAGTTATTCTATTATGGATTCAGTAGTGACGGACTCAGTCTGTTGAAATAGTTCATGAGGACGGAAAAAGGTAGCTCAGCGACAGTTCTAGTGTATTTTTATTAAATTCAATTAATCATGATTATTTATCTTTATTATTATATATGACTTTAACAGAAAGTTTAGGGGAGACCGGGGATGGTTGACTAACATTTGACATAAACTCGTATATCTCTGATGTTTAACTTAATATAACAAAAACAACAGTTGATACAGATAGAAGAACTATTCAGGTACCTTAAATAATAATCTATAACCTATATATTTATCATTATAAGTTATAAGTTTGTTTATAATAAAATAAAAAGTTTCTATCATTTTTCAACAGGCACTCCTTAATTTTCCGTGATAAAAAGTAGCTTATGCCACTCTCCCAGGTCCTCAACTACCCGTGTAAAATACCCGTTGTTTTTTTTTAAATTTTCAAAAACTGTGAAACAGCATGCTTACGCTTATGCTGATGCATAATTTCTACTTTATGATTGTGAAACCGTGTGTTTACCTATACCTAGTACGAAATACGGAATAGAGAGTAAGAATATTTTTTTTCAGGGCGTGGGTCCAGACGCCCTTCGGGCGATAGTCGAGTACGCCTACAACCCGGGGTCGTTGAGGTTGTCCGGGAGAAACGTAGAGGTAAGTTCTGTTCCGAGTGCCCCTATCACTGACAGGTGGAACCAGCCAACCAGCATCGATGGGCTCAGATCAAATGTATACTCTGTACCTAGATTGAGAATACCTGCGACTTCTTCCGCGTGCAATAAGTTTTTTTAAATCCCACAGACTTTAGCCTACGTCGATCTCCAGGTCGATACCCATGCCAAAAATCTCGTCGATCCGTTGCTCCGTTGCGACGTGATTGAAGGACAAACCAACAGACACTTTCGCATTTATAATATTACTTAGTATGATAACACTGACCCTTTCGCACAACATCTGGGCTAGCCCGTCGGTTGGTAGTTTCGATGTTTTCCGCGCTAAAGCTGATCAAAGGCTTTTAAGATACCGAGGCTGTAACTCCCGTACCGTTAAATTGGAGCGTGCGTCCGCGTGCCCCGCAGAGCCTGCTGGACTCCGCAACGCTGCTGGGGGTGGCGGGCGTACGCGACATTTGCTGCGCGTACCTGGCGGGGACGCTGGAGCAGTGCGACGCGGTCCGCGTCGGCAGCATCGCCCAGCGGTACGCGTGCGCGGAGCTCGCCGCCGCCGCCAGCGCATACATAGATGCGAACTTCGCGGAGGTACACCGCACACACCCACCCACCGTAACTACCACACCCACCCACCCACCGCAACTACCGCACCCACCCACCGCACACACACATCCACCTCACACACACATTTTTTTTCAATACCGGTGTTAATACCGGAAAGTTTTTTTTCAATGCCGGGAAAAAATTAAAACGTAGATTGTAAATAGCATTTCCTGAAGCACGTTTGCACCATAACAAAACAGTTTTTTCAAAAAAAAAAATTGTTCACCAAATTAACTCAAAAAGGGCGCCTTATTTGTTTAAATTCAGTGAAGAAAAGCAGTTGTTTTCTCTAAGCGAGAAAAATTATTTCGGATTTAGAACGCTGTGGATTGGTATGTCTATTTCATTGTCTCACGAAACTTTATGTGCTTCACTGTATTTTATATCACGCAATATTTTATAAAATTCTATTTTCTTTAAAATCACCAAGTTTTGATTTTTAGATTTAGTTGTATTTTGAGTATTGGGATAGTTATATATGTGTTGACTTAATTTTAACGAAAATATCGTTTGTTTCATGTTTATGGTGAAAATTACGGACCACGTAACGTTCTGAAACTCCATCACATCATCATTGTATATTACAATCTTATTAATACTTATATTTTTACCAAATAATCAATTTCTTATTAAATTAATATCAAGCAGTTTATCAACGGTATGATTTTTTAAATTTAACTATTTTTGGATTAATTTTTATGAAAATATGTATTTCAATCTCCATTGAATTTTGGACTTTAATAGTAGATTGTTCATCAAGGGACTAAAATGAGCCATTTCATACGAGTACGCTTATAGAAAAGAGTAGAATGGCTTTTAGTCCCGTGGTAAACCCTCTACTTTGAGGAAGGCTGATGCTTTTTCCGATCATGATCTCTTATATATTTCGTATAAAGTCCGTCCTCCTATCATTATTGGTGGTTCTGGCATGATTTCCAGAGTTGGCTGGGATAACCTTCCGCCAGTTTCTTGTACATGTCAGTGTACATTATAAGTATATTCATTCATTAATTCATTCAAAAAAATACTTTTTCTAGTATTAGAGTAATAAAAACGGGCATATCGACACAGGTCAGCTGGTTGGTTCGCGGGCGGCGTGGCCGCGACGGAGCTTTTAACGTGGGATGTCGTGTTACAGGTGACGTGAAATGTTTTAGCCATTATTAAACTATCCAAGTTACATATATCTAAATATATAAGTACAATATAAAGGCAATCGATGAACACCGGCTGCAACACACTGCCCTTTTACTGTCAAAGTTATTCTATTATGGATTCAGTAGTGACGGACTCAGTCTGTTGAAATAGTTCATGAGGACGGAAAAAGGTAGCTCAGCGACAGTTCTAGTGTATTTTTATTAAATTCAATTAATCATGATTATTTATCTTTATTATTATATATGACTTTAACAGAAAGTTTAGGGGAGACCGGGGATGGTTGACTAACATTTGACATAAACTCGTATATCTCTGATGTTTAACTTAATATAACAAAAACAACAGTTGATACAGATAGAAGAACTATTCAGGTACCTTAAATAATAATCTATAACCTATACATTTATCATTATAAGTTATAAGTTTGTTTATAATAAAATAAAAAGTTTCTATCATTTTTCAACAGGCACTCCTTAATTTTCCGTGATAAAAAGTAGCTTATGCCACTCTCCCAGGTCCTCAACTACCCGTGTAAAATACCCGTTGTTTTTTTTTAAATTTTCAAAAACTGTGAAACAGCATGCTTACGCTTATGCTGATGCATAATTTCTACTTTATGATTGTGAAACCGTGTGTTTACCTATACCTAGTACGAAATACGGAATAGAGAGTAAGAATATTTTTTTTCAGGGCGTGGGTCCAGACGCCCTTCGGGCGATAGTCGAGTACGCCTACAACCCGGGGTCGTTGAGGTTGTCCGGGAGAAACGTAGAGGTAAGTTCTGTTCCGAGTGCCCCTATCACTGACAGGTGGAACCAGCCAACCAGCATCGATGGGCTCAGATCAAATGTATACTCTGTACCTAGATTGAGAATACCTGCGACTTCTTCCGCGTGCAATAAGTTTTTTTAAATCCCACAGACTTTAGCCTACGTCGATCTCCAGGTCGATACCCATGCCAAAAATCTCGTCGATCCGTTGCTCCGTTGCGACGTGATTGAAGGACAAACCAACAGACACTTTCGCATTTATAATATTACTTAGTATGATAACACTGACCCTTTCGCACAACATCTGGGCTAGCCCGTCGGTTGGTAGTTTCGATGTTTTCCGCGCTAAAGCTGATCAAAGGCTTTTAAGATACCGAGGCTGTAACTCCCGTACCGTTAAATTGGAGCGTGCGTCCGCGTGCCCCGCAGAGCCTGCTGGACTCCGCAACGCTGCTGGGGGTGGCGGGCGTACGCGACATTTGCTGCGCGTACCTGGCGGGGACGCTGGAGCAGTGCGACGCGGTCCGCGTCGGCAGCATCGCCCAGCGGTACGCGTGCGCGGAGCTCGCCACCGCCGCCAGCGCATACATAGATGCGAACTTCGCGGAGGTACACCGCACACACCCACCCACCGTAACTACCACACCCACCCACCCACCGCAACTACCGCACCCACCCACCGCACACACACATCCACCTCACACACACATTTTTTTTCAATACCGGTGTTAATACCGGAAAGTTTTTTTTCAATGCCGGGAAAAAATTAAAACGTAGATTGTAAATAGCATTTCCTGAAGCACGTTTGCACCATAACAAAACAGTTTTTTCGAAAAAAAAAATTGTTCACCAAATTAACTCAAAAAGGGCGCCTTATTTGTTTAAATTCAGTGAAGAAAAGCAGTTGTTTTCTCTAAGCGAGAAAAATTATTTCGGATTTAGAACGCTGTGGATTGGTATGTCTATTTCATTGTCTCACGAAACTTTATGTGCTTCACTGTATTTTATATCACGCAATATTTTATAAAATTCTATTTTCTTTAAAATCACCAAGTTTTGATTTTTAGATTTAGTTGTATTTTGAGTATTGGGATAGTTATATATGTGTTGACTTAATTTTAACGAAAATATCGTTTGTTTCATGTTTATGGTGAAAATTACGGACCACGTAACGTTCTGAAACTCCATCACATCATCATTGTATATTACAATCTTATTAATACTTATATTTTTACCAAATAATCAATTTCTTATTAAATTAATATCAAGCAGTTTATCAACGGTATGATTTTTTAAATTTAACTATTTTTGGATTAATTTTTACGAAAATATGTATTTCAATCTCCATTGAATTTTGGACTTTAAATATAATAGTAGATTGTTCATCAAGGGACTAAAATGAGCCATTTCATACGAGTACGCTTATAGAAAAGAGTAGAATGGCTTTTAGTCCCGTGGTAAACCCTCTACTTTGAGGAAGGCTGATGCTTTTTCCGATCATGATCTCTTATATATTTCGTATAAAGTCCGTCCTCCTATCATTATTGGTGGTTCTGGCATGATTTCCAGAGTTGGCTGGGATAACCTTCCGCCAGTTTCTTGTACATGTCAGTGTACATTATAAGTATATTCATTCATTAATTCATTCAAAAAAATACTTTTTCTAGTATTATAATTAGAGTAATAAAAACGGGCATATCGACACAGGTCAGCTGGTTGGTTCGCGGGCGGCGTGGCCGCGACGGAGCTTTTAACGTGGGATGTCGTGTTACAGGTGACGTGAAATGTTTTAGCCATTATTAAACTATCCAAGTTACATATATCTAAATATATAAGTACAATATATAGGCAATCGATGAACACCGGCTGCAACACACTGCCCTTTTACTGTCAAAGTTATTCTATTATGGATTCAGTAGTGACGGACTCAGTCTGTTGAAATAGTTCATGAGGACGGAAAAAGGTAGCTCAGCGACAGTTCTAGTGTATTTTTATTAAATTCAATTAATCATGATTATTTATCTTTATTATTATATATGACTTTAACAGAAAGTTTAGGGGAGACCGGGGATGGTTGACTAACATTTGACATTAACTCGTATATCTCTGATGTTTAACTTAATATAACAAAAACAACAGTTGATACAGATAGAAGAACTATTCAGGTACCTTAAATAATAATCTATAACCTATATATTTATCATTATAAGTTATAAGTTTGTTTATAATAAAATAAAAAGTTTCTATCATTTTTCAACAGGCACTCCTTAATTTTCCGTGATAAAAAGTAGCTTATGCCACTCTCCCAGGTCCTCAACTACCCGTGTAAAATACCCGTTGTTTTTTTTTAAATTTTCAAAAACTGTGAAACAGCATGCTTACGCTTATGCTGATGCATAATTTCTACTTTATGATTGTGAAACCGTGTGTTTACCTATACCTAGTACGAAATACGGAATAGAGAGTAAGAATATTTTTTTTCAGGGCGTGGGTCAAGACGCCCTTCGGGCGATAGTCGAGTACGCCTACAACCCGGGGTCGTTGAGGTTGTCCGGGAGAAACGTAGAGGTTAGTTCTGTTTCGAGTGCCCCCTATCACTGACAGGTGGAACCAGCCAACCAGCATCTGGGCTAGCCCGTCGGTTGGTAGTTTCGATGTTTTCCGCGCTAAAGCTGATCAAAGGCTTTTAAGATACCGAGGCTGTAACTCCCGTACCGTTAAATTGGAGCGTGCGTCCGCGTGCCCCGCAGAGCCTGCTGGACTCCGCAACGCTGCTGGGGGTGGCGGGCGTAAGCGACATTTGCTGCGCGTACCTGGCGGGGACGCTGGAGCAGTGCGACGCGGTCCGCGTCGGCAGCATCGCCCAGCGGTACGCGTGCGCGGAGCTCGCCGCCGCCGCCAGCGCATACATAGATGCGAACTTCGCGGAGGTACACCGCACACACCCACCCACCGTAACTACCACACCCACCCACCCACCGCAACTACCGCACCCACCCACCGCACACACACATCCACCTCACACACACATTTTTTTTCAATACCGGTGTTAATACCGGAAAGTTTTTTTTCAATGCCGGGAAAAAATTAAAACGTAGATTGTAAATAGCATTTCCTGAAGCACGTTTGCACCATAACAAAACAGTTTTTTCGAAAAAAAAAATTGTTCACCAAATTAACTCAAAAAGGGCGCCTTATTTGTTTAAATTCAGTGAAGAAAAGCAGTTGTTTTCTCTAAGCGAGAAAAATTATTTCGGATTTAGAACGCTGTGGATTGGTATGTCTATTTCATTGTCTCACGAAACTTTATGTGCTTCACTGTATTTTATATCACGCAATATTTTATAAAATTCTATTTTCTTTAAAATCACCAAGTTTTGATTTTTAGATTTAGTTGTATTTTGAGTATTGGGATAGTTATATATGTGTTGACTTAATTTTAACGAAAATATCGTTTGTTTCA
This sequence comes from Erebia epiphron, assembly GCA_963932025.1. Classification (NCBI taxonomy): domain Eukaryota; kingdom Metazoa; phylum Arthropoda; class Insecta; order Lepidoptera; family Nymphalidae; genus Erebia; species Erebia epiphron. The sequence goes on along the minus strand of OZ009947.1, from coordinate 25,140,392 downwards.
TGTTTATGGTGAAAATTACGGACCACGTAACGTTCTGAAACTCCATCACATCATCATTGTATATTACAATCTTATTAATACTTATATTTTTACCAAATAATCAATTTCTTATTAAATTAATATCAAGCAGTTTATCAACGGCATGATTTTTTAAATTTAACTATTTTTGGATTAATTTTTACGAATATATGTATTTCAATCTCCATTGAATTTTGGACTTTAAATATAATAGTAGATTGTTCATCAAGGGACTAAAATGAGCCATTTCATACGAGTACGCTTATAGAAAAGAGTAGAATGGCTTTTAGTCCCGTGGTAAACCCACTACTTTGAGGAAGGCTGATGCTTTTTCCGATCATGATCTCTTATATATTTAGTATAAAGTCCGTCCTCCTATCATTATTGGTGGTTCTGGCATGATTTCCAGAGTTGGCTGGGATAACCTTCCGCCAGTTTCTTGTACATGTCAGTGTACATTATAAGTATATTCATTCATTAATTCATTCAAAAAAATACTTTTTCTAGTATTAGAGTAATAAAAACGGGCATATCGACACAGGTCAGCTGGTTGGTTCGCGGGCGGCGTGGCCGCGACGGAGCTTTTAACGTGGGATGTCGTGTTACAGGTGACGTGAAATGTTTTAGCCATTATTAAACTATCCAAGTTACATATATCTAAATATATAAGTACAATATAAAGGCAATCGATGAACACCGGCTGCAACACACTGCCCTTTTACTGTCAAAGTTATTCTATTATGGATTCAGTAGTGACGGACTCAGTCTGTTGAAATAGTTCATGAGGACGGAAAAAGGTAGCTCAGCGACAGTTCTAGTGTATTTTTATTAAATTCAATTAATCATGATTATTTATCTTTATTATTATATATGACTTTAACAGAAAGTTTAGGGGAGACCGGGGATGGTTGACTAACATTTGACATAAACTCGTATATCTCTGATGTTTAACTTAATATAACAAAAACAACAGTTGATACAGATAGAAGAACTATTCAGGTACCTTAAATAATAATCTATAACCTATATATTTATCATTATAAGTTATAAGTTTGTTTATAATAAAATAAAAAGTTTCTATCATTTTTCAACAGGCACTCCTTAATTTTCCGTGAGTTAAAAGTAGCTTATGCCACTCTCCCAGGTCCTCAACTACCCGTGTAAAATACCCGTTGTTTTTTTTTAAATTTTCAAAAACTGTGAAACAGCATGCTTACGCTTATGCTGATGCATAATTTCTACTTTATGATTGTGAAACCGTGTGTTTACCTATACCTAGTACGAAATACGGAATAGAGAGTAAGAATATTTTTTTTCAGGGCGTGGGTCCAGACGCCCTTCGGGCGATAGTCGAGTACGCCTACAACCCGGGGTCGTTGAGGTTGTCCGGGAGAAACGTAGAGGTAAGTTCTGTTTCGAGTGCCCCTATCACTGACAGGTGGAACCAGCCAACCAGCATCGATGGGCTCAGATCAAATGTATACTCTGTACCTAGATTGAGAATACCTGCGACTTCTTCCGCGTGCAATAAGTTTTTTTAAATCCCACAGACTTTAGCCTACGTCGATCTCCAGGTCGATACCCATGCCAAAAATCTCGTCGATCCGTTGCTCCGTTGCGACGTGATTGAAGGACAAACCAACAGACACTTTCGCATTTATAATATTACTTAGTATGATAACACTGACCCTTTCGCACAACATCTGGGCTAGCCCGTCGGTTGGTAGTTTCGATGTTTTCCGCGCTAAAGCTGATCAAAGGCTTTTAAGATACCGAGGCTGTAACTCCCGTACCGTTAAATTGGAGCGTGCGTCCGCGTGCCCCGCAGAGCCTGCTGGACTCCGCAACGCTGCTGGGGGTGGCGGGCGTACGCGACATTTGCTGCGCGTACCTGGCGGGGACGCTGGAGCAGTGCGACGCGGTCCGCGTCGGCAGCATCGCCCAGCGGTACGCGTGCGCGGAGCTCGCCGCCGCCGCCAGCGCATACATAGATGCGAACTTCGCGGAGGTACACCGCACACACCCACCCACCGTAACTACCACACCCACCCACCCACCGCAACTACCGCACCCACCCACCGCACACACACATCCACCTCACACACACATTTTTTTTCAATACCGGTGTTAATACCGGAAAGTTTTTTTTCAATGCCGGGAAAAAATTAAAACGTAGATTGTAAATAGCATTTCCTGAAGCACGTTTGCACCATAACAAAACAGTTTTTTCAAAAAAAAAAATTGTTCACCAAATTAACTCAAAAAGGGCGCCTTATTTGTTTAAATTCAGTGAAGAAAAGCAGTTGTTTTCTCTAAGCGAGAAAAATTATTTCGGATTTAGAACGCTGTGGATTGGTATGTCTATTTCATTGTCTCACGAAACTTTATGTGCTTCACTGTATTTTATATCACGCAATATTTTATAAAATTCTATTTTCTTTAAAATCACCAAGTTTTGATTTTTAGATTTAGTTGTATTTTGAGTATTGGGATAGTTATATATGTGTTGACTTAATTTTAACGAAAATATCGTTTGTTTCATGTTTATGGTGAAAATTACGGACCACGTAACGTTCTGAAACTCCATCACATCATCATTGTATATTACAATCTTATTAATACTTATATTTTTACCAAATAATCAATTTCTTATTAAATTAATATCAAGCAGTTTATCAACGGTATGATTTTTTAAATTTAACTATTTTTGGATTAATTTTTATGAAAATATGTATTTCAATCTCCATTGAATTTTGGACTTTAAATATAATAGTAGATTGTTCATCAAGGGACTAAAATGAGCCATTTCATACGAGTACGCTTATAGAAAAGAGTAGAATGGCTTTTAGTCCCGTGGTAAACCCTCTACTTTGAGGAAGGCTGATGCTTTTTCCGATCATGATCTCTTATATATTTCGTATAAAGTCCGTCCTCCTATCATTATTGGTGGTTCTGGCATGATTTCCAGAGTTGGCTGGGATAACCTTCCGCCAGTTTCTTGTACATGTCAGTGTACATTATAAGTATATTCATTCATTAATTCATTCAAAAAAATACTTTTTCTAGTATTAGAGTAATAAAAACGGGCATATCGACACAGGTCAGCTGGTTGGTTCGCGGGCGGCGTGGCCGCGACGGAGCTTTTAACGTGGGATGTCGTGTTACAGGTGACGTGAAATGTTTTAGCCATTATTAAACTATCCAAGTTACATATATCTAAATATATAAGTACAATATAAAGGCAATCGATGAACACCGGCTGCAACACACTGCCCTTTTACTGTCAAAGTTATTCTATTATGGATTCAGTAGTGACGGACTCAGTCTGTTGAAATAGTTCATGAGGACGGAAAAAGGTAGCTCAGCGACAGTTCTAGTGTATTTTTATTAAATTCAATTAATCATGATTATTTATCTTTATTATTATATATGACTTTAACAGAAAGTTTAGGGGAGACCGGGGATGGTTGACTAACATTTGACATAAACTCGTATATCTCTGATGTTTAACTTAATATAACAAAAACAACAGTTGATACAGATAGAAGAACTATTCAGGTACCTTAAATAATAATCTATAACCTATACATTTATCATTATAAGTTATAAGTTTGTTTATAATAAAATAAAAAGTTTCTATCATTTTTCAACAGGCACTCCTTAATTTTCCGTGATAAAAAGTAGCTTATGCCACTCTCCCAGGTCCTCAACTACCCGTGTAAAATACCCGTTGTTTTTTTTTAAATTTTCAAAAACTGTGAAACAGCATGCTTACGCTTATGCTGATGCATAATTTCTACTTTATGATTGTGAAACCGTGTGTTTACCTATACCTAGTACGAAATACGGAATAGAGAGTAAGAATATTTTTTTTCAGGGCGTGGGTCCAGACGCCCTTCGGGCGATAGTCGAGTACGCCTACAACCCGGGGTCGTTGAGGTTGTCCGGGAGAAACGTAGAGGTTAGTTCTGTTTCGAGTGCCCCCTATCACTGACAGGTGGAACCAGCCAACCAGCATCGATGGGCTCAGATCAAATGTATACTCTGTACCTAGATTGAGAATACCTGCGACTTCTTCCGCGTGCAATAAGTTTTTTTAAATCCCACAGACTTTAGCCTACGTCGATCTCCAGGTCGATACCCATGCCAAAAATCTCGTCGATCCGTTGCTCCGTTGCGACGTGATTGAAGGACAAACCAACAGACACTTTCGCATTTATAATATTACTTAGTATGATAACACTGACCCTTTCGCACAACATCTGGGCTAGCCCGTCGGTTGGTAGTTTCGATGTTTTCCGCGCTAAAGCTGATCAAAGGCTTTTAAGATACCGAGGCTGTAACTCCCGTACCGTTAAATTGGAGCGTGCGTCCGCGTGCCCCGCAGAGCCTGCTGGACTCCGCAACGCTGCTGGGGGTGGCGGGCGTACGCGACATTTGCTGCGCGTACCTGGCGGGGACGCTGGAGCAGTGCGACGCGGTCCGCGTCGGCAGCATCGCCCAGCGGTACGCGTGCGCGGAGCTCGCCGCCGCCGCCAGCGCATACATAGATGCGAACTTCGCGGAGGTACACCGCACACACCCACCCACCGTAACTACCACACCCACCCACCCACCGCAACTACCGCACCCACCCACCGCACACACACATCCACCTCACACACACATTTTTTTTCAATACCGGTGTTAATACCGGAAAGTTTTTTTTCAATGCCGGGAAAAAATTAAAACGTAGATTGTAAATAGCATTTCCTGAAGCACGTTTGCACCATAACAAAACAGTTTTTTCAAAAAAAAAAATTGTTCACCAAATTAACTCAAAAAGGGCGCCTTATTTGTTTAAATTCAGTGAAGAAAAGCAGTTGTTTTCTCTAAGCGAGAAAAATTATTTCGGATTTAGAACGCTGTGGATTGGTATGTCTATTTCATTGTCTCACGAAACTTTATGTGCTTCACTGTATTTTATATCACGCAATATTTTATAAAATTCTATTTTCTTTAAAATCACCAAGTTTTGATTTTTAGATTTAGTTGTATTTTGAGTATTGGGATAGTTATATATGTGTTGACTTAATTTTAACGAAAATATCGTTTGTTTCATGTTTATGGTGAAAATTACGGACCACGTAACGTTCTGAAACTCCATCACATCATCATTGTATATTACAATCTTATTAATACTTATATTTTTACCAAATAATCAATTTCTTATTAAATTAATATCAAGCAGTTTATCAACGGTATGATTTTTTAAATTTAACTATTTTTGGATTAATTTTTACGAAAATATGTATTTCAATCTCCATTGAATTTTGGACTTTAAATATAATAGTAGATTGTTCATCAATGGACTAAAATGAGCCATTTCATACGAGTACGCTTATAGAAAAGAGTAGAATGGCTTTTAGTCCCGTGGTAAACCCTCTACTTTGAGGAAGGCTGATGCTTTTTCCGATCATGATCTCTTATATATTTCGTATAAAGTCCGTCCTCCTATCATTATTGGTGGTTCTGGCATGATTTCCAGAGTTGGCTGGGATAACCTTCCGCCAGTTTCTTGTACATGTCAGTGTACATTATAAGTATATTCATTCATTAATTCATTCAAAAAAATACTTTTTCTAGTATTAGAGTAATAAAAACGGGCATATCGACACAGGTCAGCTGGTTGGTTCGCGGGCGGCGTGGCCGCGACGGAGCTTTTAACGTGGGATGTCGTGTTACAGGTGACGTGAAATGTTTTAGCCATTATTAAACTATCCAAGTTAAACATATCTAAATATATAAGTACAATATAAAGGCAATCGATGAACACCGGCTGCAACACACTGCCCTTTTACTGTCAAAGTTATTCTATTATGGATTCAGTAGTGACGGACTCAGTCTGTTGAAATAGTTCATGAGGACGGAAAAAGGTAGCTCAGCGACAGTTCTAGTGTATTTTTATTAAATTCAATTAATCATGATTATTTATCTTTATTATTATATATGACTTTAACAGAAAGTTTAGGGGAGACCGGGGATGGTTGACTAACATTTGACATAAACTCGTATATCTCTGATGTTTAACTTAATATAACAAAAACAACAGTTGATACAGATAGAAGAACTATTCAGGTACCTTAAATAATAATCTATAACCTATATATTTATCATTATAAGTTATAAGTTTGTTTATAATAAAATAAAAAGTTTCTATCATTTTTCAACAGGCACTCCTTAATTTTCCGTGATAAAAAGTAGCTTATGCCACTCTCCCAGGTCCTCAACTACCCGTGTAAAATACCCGTTGTTTTTTTTTAAATTTTCAAAAACTGTGAAACAGCATGCTTACGCTTATGCTGATGCATAATTTCTACTTTATGATTGTGAAACCGTGTGTTTACCTATACCTAGTACGAAATACGGAATAGAGAGTAAGAATATTTTTTTTCAGGGCGTGGGTCCAGACGCCCTTCGGGCGATAGTCGAGTACGCCTACAACCCGGGGTCGTTGAGGTTGTCCGGGAGAAACGTAGAGGTTAGTTCTGTTTCGAGTGCCCCCTATCACTGACAGGTGGAACCAGCCAACCAGCATCGATGGGCTCAGATCAAATGTATACTCTGTACCTAGATTGAGAATACCTGCGACTTCTTCCGCGTGCAATAAGTTTTTTTAAATCCCACAGACTTTAGCCTACGTCGATCTCCAGGTCGATACCCATGCCAAAAATCTCGTCGATCCGTTGCTCCGTTGCGACGTGATTGAAGGACAAACCAACAGACACTTTCGCATTTATAATATTACTTAGTATGATAACACTGACCCTTTCGCACAACATCTGGGCTAGCCCGTCGGTTGGTAGTTTCGATGTTTTCCGCGCTAAAGCTGATCAAAGACTTTTAAGATACCGAGGCTGTAACTCCCGTACCGTTAAATTGGAGCGTGCGTCCGCGTGCCCCGCAGAGCCTGCTGGACTCCGCAACGCTGCTGGGGGTGGCGGGCGTACGCGACATTTGCTGCGCGTACCTGGCGGGGACGCTGGAGCAGTGCGACGCGGTCCGCGTCGGCAGCATCGCCCAGCGGTACGCGTGCGCGGAGCTCGCCGCCGCCGCCAGCGCATACATAGATGCGAACTTCGCGGAGGTACACCGCACACACCCACCCACCGTAACTACCACACCCACCCACCCACCGCAACTACCGCACCCACCCACCGCACACACACATCCACCTCACACACACATTTTTTTTCAATACCGGTGTTAATACCGGAAAGTTTTTTTTCAATGCCGGGAAAAAATTAAAACGTAGATTGTAAATAGCATTTCCTGAAGCACGTTTGCACCATAACAAAACAGTTTTTTCGAAAAAAAAAATTGTTCACCAAATTAACTCAAAAAGGGCGCCTTATTTGTTTAAATTCAGTGAAGAAAAGCAGTTGTTTTCTCTAAGCGAGAAAAATTATTTCGGATTTAGAACGCTGTGGATTGGTATGTCTATTTCATTGTCTCACGAAACTTTATGTGCTTCACTGTATTTTATATCACGCAATATTTTATAAAATTCTATTTTCTTTAAAATCACCAAGTTTTGATTTTTAGATTTAGTTGTATTTTGAGTATTGGGATAGTTATATATGTGTTGACTTAATTTTAACGAAAATATCGTTTGTTTCATGTTTATGGTGAAAATTACGGACCACGTAACGTTCTGAAACTCCATCACATCATCATTGTATATTACAATCTTATTAATACTTATATTTTTACCAAATAATCAATTTCTTATTAAATTAATATCAAGCAGTTTATCAACGGTATGATTTTTTAAATTTAACTATTTTTGGATTAATTTTTACGAAAATATGTATTTCAATCTCCATTGAATTTTGGACTTTAAATATAATAGTAGATTGTTCATCAAGGGACTAAAATGAGCCATTTCATACGAGTACGCTTATAGAAAAGAGTAGAATGGCTTTTAGTCCCGTGGTAAACCCTCTACTTTGAGGAAGGCTGATGCTTTTTCCGATCATGATCTCTTATATATTTCGTATAAAGTCCGTCCTCCTATCATTATTGGTGGTTCTGGCATGATTTCCAGAGTTGGCTGGGATAACCTTCCGCCAGTTTCTTGTACATGTCAGTGTACATTATAAGTATATTCATTCATTAATTCATTCAAAAAAATACTTTTTCTAGTATTAGAGTAATAAAAACGGGCATATCGACACAGGTCAGCTGGTTGGTTCGCGGGCGGCGTGGCCGCGACGGAGCTTTTAACGTGGGATGTCGTGTTACAGGTGACGTGAAATGTTTTAGCCATTATTAAACTATCCAAGTTACACATATCTAAATATATAAGTACAATATAAAGGCAATCGATGAACACCGGCTGCAACACACTGCCCTTTTACTGTCAAAGTTATTCTATTATGGATTCAGTAGTGACGGACTCAGTCTGTTGAAATAGTTCATGAGGACGGAAAAAGGTAGCTCAGCGACAGTTCTAGTGTATTTTTATTAAATTCAATTAATCATGATTATTTATCTTTATTATTATATATGACTTTAACAGAAAGTTTAGGGGAGACCGGGGATGGTTGACTAACATTTGACATAAACTCGTATATCTCTGATGTTTAACTTAATATAACAAAAACAACAGTTGATACAGATAGAAGAACTATTCAGGTACCTTAAATAATAATCTATAACCTATATATTTATCATTATAAGTTATAAGTTTGTTTATAATAAAATAAAAAGTTTCTATCATTTTTCAACAGGCACTCCTTAATTTTCCGTGATAAAAAGTAGCTTATGCCACTCTCCCAGGTCCTCAACTACCCGTGTAAAATACCCGTTGTTTTTTTTTAAATTTTCAAAAACTGTGAAACAGCATGCTTACGCTTATGCTGATGCATAATTTCTACTTTATGATTGTGAAACCGTGTGTTTACCTATACCTAGTACGAAATACGGAATAGAGAGTAAGAATATTTTTTTTCAGGGCGTGGGTCCAGACGCCCTTCGGGCGATAGTCGAGTACGCCTACAACCCGGGGTCGTTGAGGTTGTCCGGGAGAAACGTAGAGGTTAGTTCTGTTTCGAGTGCCCCCTATCACTGACAGGTGGAACCAGCCAACCAGCATCGATGGGCTCAGATCAAATGTATACTCTGTACCTAGATTGAGAATACCTGCGACTTCTTCCGCGTGCAATAAGTTTTTTTAAATCCCACAGACTTTAGCCTACGTCGATCTCCAGGTCGATACCCATGCCAAAAATCTCGTCGATCCGTTGCTCCGTTGCGACGTGATTGAAGGACAAACCAACAGACACTTTCGCATTTATAATATTACTTAGTATGATAACACTGACCCTTTCGCACAACATCTGGGCTAGCCCGTCGGTTGGTAGTTTCGATGTTTTCCGCGCTAAAGCTGATCAAAGACTTTTAAGATACCGAGGCTGTAACTCCCGTACCGTTAAATTGGAGCGTGCGTCCGCGTGCCCCGCAGAGCCTGCTGGACTCCGCAACGCTGCTGGGGGTGGCGGGCGTACGCGACATTTGCTGCGCGTACCTGGCGGGGACGCTGGAGCAGTGCGACGCGGTCCGCGTCGGCAGCATCGCCCAGCGGTACGCGTGCGCGGAGCTCGCCGCCGCCGCCAGCGCATACATAGATGCGAACTTCGCGGAGGTACACCGCACACACCCACCCACCGTAACTACCACACCCACCCACCCACCGCAACTACCGCACCCACCCACCGCACACACACATCCACCTCACACACACATTTTTTTTCAATACCGGTGTTAATACCGGAAAGTTTTTTTTCAATGCCGGGAAAAAATTAAAACGTAGATTGTAAATAGCATTTCCTGAAGCACGTTTGCACCATAACAAAACAGTTTTTTCGAAAAAAAAAATTGTTCACCAAATTAACTCAAAAAGGGCGCCTTATTTGTTTAAATTCAGTGAAGAAAAGCAGTTGTTTTCTCTAAGCGAGAAAAATTATTTCGGATTTAGAACGCTGTGGATTGGTATGTCTATTTCATTGTCTCACGAAACTTTATGTGCTTCACTGTATTTTATATCACGCAATATTTTATAAAATTCTATTTTCTTTAAAATCACCAAGTTTTGATTTTTAGATTTAGTTGTATTTTGAGTATTGGGATAGTTATATATGTGTTGACTTAATTTTAACGAAAATATCGTTTGTTTCATGTTTATGGTGAAAATTACGGACCACGTAACGTTCTGAAACTCCATCACATCATCATTGTATATTACAATCTTATTAATACTTATATTTTTACCAAATAATCAATTTCTTATTAAATTAATATCAAGCAGTTTATCAACGGTATGATTTTTTAAATTTAACTATTTTTGGATTAATTTTTACGAAAATATGTATTTCAATCTCCATTGAATTTTGGACTTTAAATATAATAGTAGATTGTTCATCAAGGGACTAAAATGAGCCATTTCATACGAGTACGCTTATAGAAAAGAGTAGAATGGCTTTTAGTCCCGTGGTAAACCCTCTACTTTGAGGAAGGCTGATGCTTTTTCCGATCATGATCTCTTATATATTTCGTATAAAGTCCGTCCTCCTATCATTATTGGTGGTTCTGGCATGATTTCCAGAGTTGGCTGGGATAACCTTCCGCCAGTTTCTTGTACATGTCAGTGTACATTATAAGTATATTCATTCATTAATTCATTCAAAAAAATACTTTTTCTAGTATTAGAGTAATAAAAACGGGCATATCGACACAGGTCAGCTGGTTGGTTCGCGGGCGGCGTGGCCGCGACGGAGCTTTTAACGTGGGATGTCGTGTTACAGGTGACGTGAAATGTTTTAGCCATTATTAAACTATCCAAGTTACATATATCTAAATATATAAGTACAATATAAAGGCAATCGATGGACACCGGCTGCAACACACTGCCCTTTTACTGTCAAAGTTATTCTATTATGGATTCAGTAGTGACGGACTCAGTCTGTTGAAATAGTTCATGAGGACGGAAAAAGGTAGCTCAGCGACAGTTCTAGTGTATTTTTATTAAATTCAATTAATCATGATTATTTATCTTTATTATTATATATGACTTTAACAGAAAGTTTAGGGGAGACCGGGGATGGTTGACTAACATTTGACATAAACTCGTATATCTCTGATGTTTAACTTAATATAACAAAAACAACAGTTGATACAGATAGAAGAACTATTCAGGTACCTTAAATAATAATCTATAACCTATATATTTATCATTATAAGTTATAAGTTTGTTTATAATAAAATAAAAAGTTTCTATCATTTTTCAACAGGCACTCCTTAATTTTCCGTGATAAAAAGTAGCTTATGCCACTCTCCCAGGTCCTCAACTACCCGTGTAAAATACCCGTTGTTTTTTTTTAAATTTTCAAAAACTGTGAAACAGCATGCTTACGCTTATGCTGATGCATAATTTCTACTTTATGATTGTGAAACCGTGTGTTTACCTATACCTAGTACGAAATACGGAATAGAGAGTAAGAATATTTTTTTTCAGGGCGTGGGTCCAGACGCCCTTCGGGCGATAGTCGAGTACGCCTACAACCCGGGGTCGTTGAGGTTGTCCGGGAGAAACGTAGAGGTTAGTTCTGTTTCGAGTGCCCCCTATCACTGACAGGTGGAACCAGCCAACCAGCATCGATGGGCTCAGATCAAATGTATACTCTGTACCTAGATTGAGAATACCTGCGACTTCTTCCGCGTGCAATAAGTTTTTTTAAATCCCACAGACTTTAGCCTACGTCGATCTCCAGGTCGATACCCATGCCAAAAATCTCGTCGATCCGTTGCTCCGTTGCGACGTGATTGAAGGACAAACCAACAGACACTTTCGCATTTATAATATTACTTAGTATGATAACACTGACCCTTTCGCACAACATCTGGGCTAGCCCGTCGGTTGGTAGTTTCGATGTTTTCCGCGCTAAAGCTGATCAAAGGCTTTTAAGATACCGAGGCTGTAACTCCCGTACCGTTAAATTGGAGCGTGCGTCCGCGTGCCCCGCAGAGCCTGCTGGACTCCGCAACGCTGCTGGGGGTGGCGGGCGTACGCGACATTTGCTGCGCGTACCTGGCGGGGACGCTGGAGCAGTGCGACGCGGTCCGCGTCGGCAGCATCGCCCAGCGGTACGCGTGCGCGGAGCTCGCCGCCGCCGCCAGCGCATACATAGATGCGAACTTCGCGGAGGTACACCGCACACACCCACCCACCGTAACTACCACACCCACCCACCCACCGCAACTACCGCACCCACCCACCGCACACACACATCCACCTCACACAGACATTTTTTTTCAATACCGGTGTTAATACCGGAAAGTTTTTTTTCAATGCCGGGAAAAAATTAAAACGTAGATTGTAAATAGCATTTCCTGAAGCACGTTTGCACCATAACAAAACAGTTTTTTCGAAAAAAAAAATTGTTCACCAAATTAACTCAAAAAGGGCGCCTTATTTGTTTAAATTCAGTGAAGAAAAGCAGTTGTTTTCTCTAAGCGAGAAAAATTATTTCGGATTTAGAACGCTGTGGATTGGTATGTCTATTTCATTGTCTCACGAAACTTTATGTGCTTCACTGTATTTTATATCACGCAATATTTTATAAAATTCTATTTTCTTTAAAATCACCAAGTTTTGATTTTTAGATTTAGTTGTATTTTGAGTATTGGGATAGTTATATATGTGTTGACTTAATTTTAACGAAAATATCGTTTGTTTCATGTTTATGGTGAAAATTACGGACCACGTAACGTTCTGAAACTCCATCACATCATCATTGTATATTACAATCTTATTAATACTTATATTTTTACCAAATAATCAATTTCTTATTAAATTAATATCAAGCAGTTTATCAACGGTATGATTTTTTAAATTTAACTATTTTTGGATTAATTTTTACGAAAATATGTATTTCAATCTCCATTGAATTTTGGACTTTAAATATAATAGTAGATTGTTCATCAAGGGACTAAAATGAGCCATTTCATACGAGTACGCTTATAGAAAAGAGTAGAATGGCTTTTAGTCCCGTGGTAAACCCTCTACTTTGAGGAAGGCTGATGCTTTTTCCGATCATGATCTCTTATATATTTCGTATAAAGTCCGTCCTCCTATCATTATTGGTGGTTCTGGCATGATTTCCAGAGTTGGCTGGGATAACCTTCCGCCAGTTTCTTGTACATGTCAGTGTACATTATAAGTATATTCATTCATTAATTCATTCAAAAAAATACTTTTTCTAGTATTAGAGTAATAAAAACGGGCATATCGACACAGGTCAGCTGGTTGGTTCGCGGGCGGCGTGGCCGCGACGGAGCTTTTAACGTGGGATGTCGTGTTACAGGTGACGTGAAATGTTTTAGCCATTATTAAACTATCCAAGTTACACATATCTAAATATATAAGTACAATATAAAGGCAATCGATGAACACCGGCTGCAACACACTGCCCTTTTACTGTCAAAGTTATTCTATTATGGATTCAGTAGTGACGGACTCAGTCTGTTGAAATAGTTCATGAGGACGGAAAAAGGTAGCTCAGCGACAGTTCTAGTGTATTTTTATTAAATTCAATTAATCATGATTATTTATCTTTATTATTATATATGACTTTAACAGAAAGTTTAGGGGAGACCGGGGATGGTTGACTAACATTTGACATAAACTCGTATATCTCTGATGTTTAACTTAATATAACAAAAACAGCAGTTGATACAGATAGAAGAACTATTCAGGTACCTTAAATAATAATCTATAACCTATATATTTATCATTATAAGTTATAAGTTTGTTTATAATAAAATAAAAAGTTTCTATCATTTTTCAACAGGCACTCCTTAATTTTCCGTGATAAAAAGTAGCTTATGCCACTCTCCCAGGTCCTCAACTACCCGTGTAAAATACCCGTTGTTTTTTTTTAAATTTTCAAAAACTGTGAAACAGCATGCTTACGCTTATGCTGATGCATAATTTCTACTTTATGATTGTGAAACCGTGTGTTTACCTATACCTAGTACGAAATACGGAATAGAGAGTAAGAATATTTTTTTTCAGGGCGTGGGTCCAGACGCCCTTCGGGCGATAGTCGAGTACGCCTACAACCCGGGGTCGTTGAGGTTGTCCGGGAGAAACGTAGAGGTTAGTTCTGTTTCGAGTGCCCCCTATCACTGACAGGTGGAACCAGCCAACCAGCATCGATGGGCTCAGATCAAATGTATACTCTGTACCTAGATTGAGAATACCTGCGACTTCTTCCGCGTGCAATAAGTTTTTTTAAATCCCACAGACTTTAGCCTACGTCGATCTCCAGATCGATACCCATGCCAAAAATCTCGTCGATCCGTTGCTCCGTTGCGACGTGATTGAAGGACAAACCAACAGACACTTTCGCATTTATAATATTACTTAGTATGATAACACTGACCCTTTCGCACAACATCTGGGCTAGCCCGTCGGTTGGTAGTTTCGATGTTTTCCGCGCTAAAGCTGATCAAAGGCTTTTAAGATACCGAGGCTGTAACTCCCGTACCGTTAAATTGGAGCGTGCGTCCGCGTGCCCCGCAGAGCCTGCTGGACTCCGCAACGCTGCTGGGGGTGGCGGGCGTACGCGACATTTGCTGCGCGTACCTGGCGGGGACGCTGGAGCAGTGCGACGCGGTCCGCGTCGGCAGCATCGCCCAGCGGTACGCGTGCGCGGAGCTCGCCGCCGCCGCCAGCGCATACATAGATGCGAACTTCGCGGAGGTACACCGCACACACCCACCCACCGTAACTACCACACCCACCCACCCACCGCAACTACCGCACCCACCCACCGCACACACACATCCACCTCACACACACATTTTTTTTCAATACCGGTGTTAATACCGGAAAGTTTTTTTTCAATGCCGGGAAAAAATTAAAACGTAGATTGTAAATAGCATTTCCTGAAGCACGTTTGCACCATAACAAAACAGTTTTTTCGAAAAAAAAAATTGTTCACCAAATTAACTCAAAAAGGGCGCCTTATTTGTTTAAATTCAGTGAAGAAAAGCAGTTGTTTTCTCTAAGCGAGAAAAATTATTTCGGATTTAGAACGCTGTGGATTGGTACGTCTATTTCATTGTCTCACGAAACTTTATGTGCTTCACTGTATTTTATATCACGCAATATTTTATAAAATTCTATTTTCTTTAAAATCACCAAGTTTTGATTTTTAGATTTAGTTGTATTTTGAGTATTGGGATAGTTATATATGTGTTGACTTAATTTTAACGAAAATATCGTTTGTTTCATGTTTATGGTGAAAATTACGGACCACGTAACGTTCTGAAACTCCATCACATCATCATTGTATATTACAATCTTATTAATACTTATATTTTTACCAAATAATCAATTTCTTATTAAATTAATATCAAGCAGTTTATCAACGGTATGATTTTTTAAATTTAACTATTTTTGGATTAATTTTTACGAAAATATGTATTTCAATCTCCATTGAATTTTGGACTTTAAATATAATAGTAGATTGTTCATCAAGGGACTAAAATGAGCCATTTCATACGAGTACGCTTATAGAAAGTCAAAGTCAAAGTCAAAGTCAAAGAACGTTTATTCAATTTAGGTAGGTATACTACACTTATTGACGTCGAGTTATTTATAAAATATAATGGTGATAATCAGTAACGGTATCTTAAAACTAAAGCTACGAGGGTTCCAAACGCGCCCTGGTCTGAGAAGAGCCCACAACAAACTCAGCCGGGTTTTTTTTTTGTCATTATCACCATTTCACAAATCATCTTAACTAAGGAACTATCAGAGCCATTAGATCAAATCATTGCCAAGCTTCCTTGTCATTTAAGTAATCCTTTACATGGTAATAAGATTTTTTAATGAGTTTACGTTTTACATTTACTTTGAACTTGTTGAGAGACATTTTCAACATGTCTTCTGGGAGCTTATTGTAGAAGCGGACACTGTTTCCAACAAATGAATTGCTAGTTTTACTAAGCCTAGAAGTAGGCATTACAAGTTTATTTTTATTTCTAGTATTGACATTATGACAATCACTTCTCTTCTTGAATTTATCAATGTGTTTATGCACGTATACTAAATTTTCAAATATATATTGGTTGTGCACTGTCATAATATTGATTTCTTTAAATTTATCTCTAAGTGACTCTCTAGGTCCCATATTATATATGGCTCGAACAGCCCTCTTCTGCAGCACAAAAACAGAATTAATATCAGCAGCATTACCCCATAATAATATACCATATGCCATAATGCTGTGAAAGTAACTAAAATAAACTAATCTCGCCGTTTCTGTATCTGTCAACTGACGAATCTTTTTAACCGCGTATGCAGCAGAACTAAGCCTGTTCGATAAGTCATTTATGTAATTGCCCCATTGGAGTTTAGCATCTAACGTTATTCCAAGAAAAACAGCGGTATCCACTAAATCTAATTCCTCGTGATCTAGTTGTACAGTGGTTTTTACCTGTTTGACATTAGGTAATGTAAATTTGATACACTTTGTCTTTTTCCCATTGAGGAGTAGGTTATTAGCTTCAAACCACTGTACCACTTTAGTGAGAGAATTGTTTACTTCGTCAAAAGTTGTTTCGTAACGATTTATTTTAAACAAAAGTGATGTATCATCAGCAAACAATACTATCCCATGATTATCCTTGGCAAGATAAGGAAGATCGTTAATGTAAATGAGGAACAGAAAAGGCCCTAAAATTGAACCTTGTGGAACCCCCATTTTTACAATCGATCCGGAAGACCGCTTTCCATTGACGTCTACCTTTTGTATCCTATTTTTTAAGTAGGAATTCATCATATCCAGTGCTACACCCCTAATTCCATAATGGTGCAGTTTTCTGACTAATGTTTCGTGGTCAACACAATCAAAAGCCTTGGATAAATCACAAAAAACGCCAAGTGCATCACGTGACTCCTCCCAGGCTTCGAATATATTTTGAATTAACTCAACACCAGCATCGATTGTTGAGCGACCCCGTGTAAATCCAAACTGTTTACTATGTAATAAGTCATTATTTTAAAAATGTTTGAGCAATTGAATTAATATTAATTTTTCAAATATTTTACTGAAAGTGGGTAGTACAGATATAGGTCTAAAGTTAGTGGGGTCACTGGTACTACCTGATTTGAATAGAGGTATTATTTTACTATACTTCATTAAGTCAGGAAACTCACCACGATCAATACAATTATTAAAAATTAATGCTAACTCGGGTGCAACGATATCAATCAATGATTTAACAACGTTAACGGAAATGCCCCACAAATCATTTGTCTTCTTATTGTTAGTTAGTTTGAATGCTTTAATAACGTCAGAGCAGTTAACGTGACAGAATTTAAAAACGTTATTACATTCAGGCACGTTATCCTCCAGTAAAGTAAGAGCGGCATTTGGTGAGGAGTTCAACGATTCTGTGGTGGAAACAGGAATATCCGTAAAGAAGCCTTCAAAAACAGAAGCAACTTCGGAGTCCGAAGTTACTGATGTATTACCGACATTAAGTTTAAATTCACAATTTTTCCGTGTAGCTCTTCCTGTTTCTTCATTCACTATTTTCCAAGTAGTTTTGATTACGTTGGAGCTATTTTTTATCTTAGTTTGAATATGCTTTGATTTAGCCACAATGCAATCTTTTTTAAATTTCTTGGAAAATAGTTGAACATGCTGCTTGAACTCATCACTAGTATCATACTGTCGCTCTGCATACAATTCATATAATTTTTGCCTATTTCTGTGTAATTCATTTGTTGCCCATTCGCTAAAAACATTTGCATCAGCAGTTAAGACCGTTCTACTGGTGAATATCGATTTGAATATTTCACTGAAAGTATTAAAGAATATGTTATACATTTCATTAGGACTCAACCCATTTGGTAAATAGGGAGTTCCTTTGTAAGACTTGTTCTTATTTTATCAATACGGTCCAACGTTACTGGTACAAAAGTTATTCTACGCTTTGAAACATTTTTGTTTAAATTCTCAAACTGAAAAGAGTAGAATGGCTTTTAGTCCCGTGGTAAACCCTCTACTTTGAGGAAGGCTGATGCTTTTTCCGATCATGATCTCTTATATATTTCGTATAAAGTCCGTCCTCCTATCATTATTGGTGGTTCTGGCATGATTTCCAGAGTTGGCTGGGATAACCTTCCGCCAGTTTCTTGTACATGTCAGTGTACATTATAAGTATATTCATTCATTAATTCATTCAAAAAAATACTTTTTCTAGTATTAGAGTAATAAAAACGGGCATATCGACACAGGTCAGCTGGTTGGTTCGCGGGCGGCGTGGCCGCGACGGAGCTTTTAACGTGGGATGTCGTGTTACAGGTGACGTGAAATGTTTTAGCCATTATTAAACTATCCAAGTTACATATATCTAAATATATAAGTACAATATAAAGGCAATCGATGAACACCGGCTGCAACACACTGCCCTTTTACTGTCAAAGTTATTCTATTATGGATTCAGTAGTGACGGACTCAGTCTGTTGAAATAGTTCATGAGGACGGAAAAAGGTAGCTCAGCGACAGTTCTAGTGTATTTTTATTAAATTCAATTAATCATGATTATTTATCTTTATTATTATATATGACTTTAAAAGAAAGTTTAGGGGAGACCGGGGATGGTTGACTAACATTTGACATAAACTCGTATATCTCTGATGTTTAACTTAATATAACAAAAACAACAGTTGATACAGATAGAAGAACTATTCAGGTACCTTAAATAATAATCTATAACCTATATATTTATCATTATAAGTTATAAGTTTGTTTATAATAAAATAAAAAGTTTCTATCATTTTTCAACAGGCACTCCTTAATTTTCCGTGATAAAAAGTAGCTTATGCCACTCTCCCAGGTCCTCAACTACCCGTGTAAAATACCCGTTGTTTTTTTTTAAATTTTCAAAAACTGTGAAACAGCATGCTTACGCTTATGCTGATGCATAATTTCTACTTTATGATTGTGAAACCGTGTGTTTACCTATACCTAGTACGAAATACGGAATAGAGAGTAAGAATATTTTTTTTCAGGGCGTGGGTCCAGACGCCCTTCGGGCGATAGTCGAGTACGCCTACAACCCGGGGTCGTTGAGGTTGTCCGGGAGAAACGTAGAGGTTAGTTCTGTTTCGAGTGCCCCCTATCACTGACAGGTGGAACCAGCCAACCAGCATCGATGGGCTCAGATCAAATGTATACTCTGTACCTAGATTGAGAATACCTGCGACTTCTTCCGCGTGCAATAAGTTTTTTTAAATCCCACAGACTTTAGCCTACGTCGATCTCCAGGTCGATACCCATGCCAAAAATCTCGTCGATCCGTTGCTCCGTTGCGACGTGATTGAAGGACAAACCAACAGACACTTTCGCATTTATAATATTACTTAGTATGATAACACTGACCCTTTCGCACAACATCTGGGCTAGCCCGTCGGTTGGTAGTTTCGATGTTTTCCGCGCTAAAGCTGATCAAAGACTTTTAAGATACCGAGGCTGTAACTCCCGTACCGTTAAATTGGAGCGTGCGTCCGCGTGCCCCGCAGAGCCTGCTGGACTCCGCAACGCTGCTGGGGGTGGCGGGCGTACGCGACATTTGCTGCGCGTACCTGGCGGGGACGCTGGAGCAGTGCGACGCGGTCCGCGTCGGCAGCATCGCCCAGCGGACGCGTGCGCGGAGCTCGCCGCCGCCGCCAGCGCATACATAGATGCGAACTTCGCGGAGGTACACCGCACACACCCACCCACCGTAACTACCACACCCACCCACCCACCGCAACTACCGCACCCACCCACCGCACACACACATCCACCTCACACACACATTTTTTTTCAATACCGGTGTTAATACCGGAAAGTTTTTTTTCAATGCCGGGAAAAAATTAAAACGTAGATTGTAAATAGCATTTCCTGAAGCACGTTTGCACCATAACAAAACAGTTTTTTCGAAAAAAAAAATTGTTCACCAAATTAACTCAAAAAGGGCGCCTTATTTGTTTAAATTCAGTGAAGAAAAGCAGTTGTTTTCTCTAAGCGAGAAAAATTATTTCGGATTTAGAACGCTGTGGATTGGTATGTCTATTTCATTGTCTCACGAAACTTTATGTGCTTCACTGTATTTTATATCACGCAATATTTTATAAAATTCTATTTTCTTTAAAATCACCAAGTTTTGATTTTTAGATTTAGTTGTATTTTGAGTATTGGGATAGTTATATATGTGTTGACTTAATTTTAACGAAAATATCGTTTGTTTCATGTTTATGGTGAAAATTACGGACCACGTAACGTTCTGAAACTCCATCACATCATCATTGTATATTACAATCTTATTAATACTTATATTTTTACCAAATAATCAATTTCTTATTAAATTAATATCAAGCAGTTTATCAACGGTATGATTTTTTAAATTTAACTATTTTTGGATTAATTTTTACGAAAATATGTATTTCAATCTCCATTGAATTTTGGACTTTAAATATAATAGTAGATTGTTCATCAAGGGACTAAAATGAGCCATTTCATACGAGTACGCTTATAGAAAAGAGTAGAATGGCTTTTAGTCCCGTGGTAAACCCTCTACTTTGAGGAAGGCTGATGCTTTTTCCGATCATGATCTCTTATATATTTCGTATAAAGTCCGTCCTCCTATCATTATTGGTGGTTCTGGCATGATTTCCAGAGTTGGCTGGGATAACCTTCCGCCAGTTTCTTGTACATGTCAGTGTACATTATAAGTATATTCATTCATTAATTCATTCAAAAAAATACTTTTTCTAGTATTAGAGTAATAAAAACGGGCATATCGACACAGGTCAGCTGGTTGGTTCGCGGGCGGCGTGGCCGCGACGGAGCTTTTAACGTGGGATGTCGTGTTACAGGTGACGTGAAATGTTTTAGCCATTATTAAACTATCCAAGTTACACATATCTAAATATATAAGTACAATATAAAGGCAATCGATGAACACCGGCTGCAACACACTGCCCTTTTACTGTCAAAGTTATTCTATTATGGATTCAGTAGTGACGGACTCAGTCTGTTGAAATAGTTCATGAGGACGGAAAAAGGTAGCTCAGCGACAGTTCTAGTGTATTTTTATTAAATTCAATTAATCATGATTATTTATCTTTATTATTATATATGACTTTAACAGAAAGTTTAGGGGAGACCGGGGATGGTTGACTAACATTTGACATAAACTCGTATATCTCTGATGTTTAACTTAATATAACAAAAACAGCAGTTGATACAGATAGAAGAACTATTCAGGTACCTTAAATAATAATCTATAACCTATATATTTATCATTATAAGTTATAAGTTTGTTTATAATAAAATAAAAAGTTTCTATCATTTTTCAACAGGCACTCCTTAATTTTCCGTGATAAAAAGTAGCTTATGCCACTCTCCCAGGTCCTCAACTACCCGTGTAAAATACCCGTTGTTTTTTTTTAAATTTTCAAAAACTGTGAAACAGCATGCTTACGCTTATGCTGATGCATAATTTCTACTTTATGATTGTGAAACCGTGTGTTTACCTATACCTAGTACGAAATACGGAATAGAGAGTAAGAATATTTTTTTTCAGGGCGTGGGTCCAGACGCCCTTCGGGCGATAGTCGAGTACGCCTACAACCCGGGGTCGTTGAGGTTGTCCGGGAGAAACGTAGAGGTTAGTTCTGTTTCGAGTGCCCCCTATCACTGACAGGTGGAACCAGCCAACCAGCATCGATGGGCTCAGATCAAATGTATACTCTGTACCTAGATTGAGAATACCTGCGACTTCTTCCGCGTGCAATAAGTTTTTTTAAATCCCACAGACTTTAGCCTACGTCGATCTCCAGGTCGATACCCATGCCAAAAATCTCGTCGATCCGTTGCTCCGTTGCGACGTGATTGAAGGACAAACCAACAGACACTTTCGCATTTATAATATTACTTAGTATGATAACACTGACCCTTTCGCACAACATCTGGGCTAGCCCGTCGGTTGGTAGTTTCGATGTTTTCCGCGCTAAAGCTGATCAAAGGCTTTTAAGATACCGAGGCTGTAACTCCCGTACCGTTAAATTGGAGCGTGCGTCCGCGTGCCCCGCAGAGCCTGCTGGACTCCGCAACGCTGCTGGGGGTGGCGGGCGTACGCGACATTTGCTGCGCGTACCTGGCGGGGACGCTGGAGCAGTGCGACGCGGTCCGCGTCGGCAGCATCGCCCAGCGGTACGCGTGCGCGGAGCTCGCCGCCGCCGCCAGCGCATACATAGATGCGAACTTCGCGGAGGTACACCGCACACACCCACCCACCGTAACTACCACACCCACCCACCCACCGCAACTACCGCACCCACCCACCGCACACACACATCCACCTCACACACACATTTTTTTTCAATACCGGTGTTAATACCGGAAAGTTTTTTTTCAATGCCGGGAAAAAATTAAAACGTAGATTGTAAATAGCATTTCCTGAAGCACGTTTGCACCATAACAAAACAGTTTTTTCGAAAAAAAAAATTGTTCACCAAATTAACTCAAAAAGGGCGCCTTATTTGTTTAAATTCAGTGAAGAAAAGCAGTTGTTTTCTCTAAGCGAGAAAAATTATTTCGGATTTAGAACGCTGTGGATTGGTATGTCTATTTCATTGTCTCACGAAACTTTATGTGCTTCACTGTATTTTATATCACGCAATATTTTATAAAATTCTATTTTCTTTAAAATCACCAAGTTTTGATTTTTAGATTTAGTTGTATTTTGAGTATTGGGATAGTTATATATGTGTTGACTTAATTTTAACGAAAATATCGTTTGTTTCATGTTTATGGTGAAAATTACGGACCACGTAACGTTCTGAAACTCCATCACATCATCATTGTATATTACAATCTTATTAATACTTATATTTTTACCAAATAATCAATTTCTTATTAAATTAATATCAAGCAGTTTATCAACGGTATGATTTTTTAAATTTAACTATTTTTGGATTAATTTTTACGAAAATATGTATTTCAATCTCCATTGAATTTTGGACTTTAAATATAATAGTAGATTGTTCATCAAGGGACTAAAATGAGCCATTTCATACGAGTACGCTTATAGAAAAGAGTAGAATGGCTTTTAGTCCCGTGGTAAACCCTCTACTTTGAGGAAGGCTGATGCTTTTTCCGATCATGATCTCTTATATATTTCGTATAAA
This sequence comes from Erebia epiphron, assembly GCA_963932025.1. NCBI lineage: Eukaryota > Metazoa > Arthropoda > Insecta > Lepidoptera > Nymphalidae > Erebia > Erebia epiphron. The sequence goes on along the minus strand of OZ009947.1, from coordinate 25,117,081 downwards.
GTCCGTCCTCCTATCATTATTGGTGGTTCTGGCATGATTTCCAGAGTTGGCTGGGATAACCTTCCGCCAGTTTCTTGTACATGTCAGTGTACATTATAAGTATATTCATTCATTAATTCATTCAAAAAAATACTTTTTCTAGTATTAGAGTAATAAAAACGGGCATATCGACACAGGTCAGCTGGTTGGTTCGCGGGCGGCGTGGCCGCGACGGAGCTTTTAACGTGGGATGTCGTGTTACAGGTGACGTGAAATGTTTTAGCCATTATTAAACTATCCAAGTTACACATATCTAAATATATAAGTACAATATAAAGGCAATCGATGAACACCGGCTGCAACACACTGCCCTTTTACTGTCAAAGTTATTCTATTATGGATTCAGTAGTGACGGACTCAGTCTGTTGAAATAGTTCATGAGGACGGAAAAAGGTAGCTCAGCGACAGTTCTAGTGTATTTTTATTAAATTCAATTAATCATGATTATTTATCTTTATTATTATATATGACTTTAACAGAAAGTTTAGGGGAGACCGGGGATGGTTGACTAACATTTGACATAAACTCGTATATCTCTGATGTTTAACTTAATATAACAAAAACAACAGTTGATACAGATAGAAGAACTATTCAGGTACCTTAAATAATAATCTATAACCTATATATTTATCATTATAAGTTATAAGTTTGTTTATAATAAAATAAAAAGTTTCTATCATTTTTCAACAGGCACTCCTTAATTTTCCGTGATAAAAAGTAGCTTATGCCACTCTCCCAGGTCCTCAACTACCCGTGTAAAATACCCGTTGTTTTTTTTTAAATTTTCAAAAACTGTGAAACAGCATGCTTACGCTTATGCTGATGCATAATTTCTACTTTATGATTGTGAAACCGTGTGTTTACCTATACCTAGTACGAAATACGGAATAGAGAGTAAGAATATTTTTTTTCAGGGCGTGGGTCCAGACGCCCTTCGGGCGATAGTCGAGTACGCCTACAACCCGGGGTCGTTGAGGTTGTCCGGGAGAAACGTAGAGGTTAGTTCTGTTTCGAGTGCCCCCTATCACTGACAGGTGGAACCAGCCAACCAGCATCGATGGGCTCAGATCAAATGTATACTCTGTACCTAGATTGAGAATACCTGCGACTTCTTCCGCGTGCAATAAGTTTTTTTAAATCCCACAGACTTTAGCCTACGTCGATCTCCAGGTCGATACCCATGCCAAAAATCTCGTCGATCCGTTGCTCCGTTGCGACGTGATTGAAGGACAAACCAACAGACACTTTCGCATTTATAATATTACTTAGTATGATAACACTGACCCTTTCGCACAACATCTGGGCTAGCCCGTCGGTTGGTAGTTTCGATGTTTTCCGCGCTAAAGCTGATCAAAGGCTTTTAAGATACCGAGGCTGTAACTCCCGTACCGTTAAATTGGAGCGTGCGTCCGCGTGCCCCGCAGAGCCTGCTGGACTCCGCAACGCTGCTGGGGGTGGCGGGCGTACGCGACATTTGCTGCGCGTACCTGGCGAGGACGCTGGAGCAGTGCGACGCGGTCCGCGTCGGCAGCATCGCCCAGCGGTACGCGTGCGCGGAGCTCGCCGCCGCCGCCAGCGCATACATAGATGCGAACTTCGCGGAGGTACACCGCACACACCCACCCACCGTAACTACCACACCCACCCACCCACCGCAACTACCGCACCCACCCACCGCACACACACATCCACCTCACACACACATTTTTTTTCAATACCGGTGTTAATACCGGAAAGTTTTTTTTCAATGCCGGGAAAAAATTAAAACGTAGATTGTAAATAGCATTTCCTGAAGCACGTTTGCACCATAACAAAACAGTTTTTTCGAAAAAAAAAATTGTTCACCAAATTAACTCAAAAAGGGCGCCTTATTTGTTTAAATTCAGTGAAGAAAAGCAGTTGTTTTCTCTAAGCGAGAAAAATTATTTCGGATTTAGAACGCTGTGGATTGGTATGTCTATTTCATTGTCTCACGAAACTTTATGTGCTTCACTGTATTTTATATCACGCAATATTTTATAAAATTCTATTTTCTTTAAAATCACCAAGTTTTGATTTTTAGATTTAGTTGTATTTTGAGTATTGGGATAGTTATATATGTGTTGACTTAATTTTAACGAAAATATCGTTTGTTTCATGTTTATGGTGAAAATTACGGACCACGTAACGTTCTGAAACTCCATCACATCATCATTGTATATTACAATCTTATTAATACTTATATTTTTACCAAATAATCAATTTCTTATTAAATTAATATCAAGCAGTTTATCAACGGTATGATTTTTTAAATTTAACTATTTTTGGATTAATTTTTACGAAAATATGTATTTCAATCTCCATTGAATTTTGGACTTTAAATATAATAGTAGATTGTTCATCAAGGGACTAAAATGAGCCATTTCATACGAGTACGCTTATAGAAAAGAGTAGAATGGCTTTTAGTCCCGTGGTAAACCCTCTACTTTGAGGAAGGCTGATGCTTTTTCCGATCATGATCTCTTATATATTTCGTATAAAGTCCGTCCTCCTATCATTATTGGTGGTTCTGGCATGATTTCCAGAGTTGGCTGGGATAACCTTCCGCCAGTTTCTTGTACATGTCAGTGTACATTATAAGTATATTCATTCATTAATTCATTCAAAAAAATACTTTTTCTAGTATTAGAGTAATAAAAACGGGCATATCGACACAGGTCAGCTGGTTGGTTCGCGGGCGGCGTGGCCGCGACGGAGCTTTTAACGTGGGATGTCGTGTTACAGGTGACGTGAAATGTTTTAGCCATTATTAAACTATCCAAGTTACACATATCTAAATATATAAGTACAATATAAAGGCAATCGATGAACACCGGCTGCAACACACTGCCCTTTTACTGTCAAAGTTATTCTATTATGGATTCAGTAGTGACGGACTCAGTCTGTTGAAATAGTTCATGAGGACGGAAAAAGGTAGCTCAGCGACAGTTCTAGTGTATTTTTATTAAATTCAATTAATCATGATTATTTATCTTTATTATTATATATGACTTTAACAGAAAGTTTAGGGGAGACCGGGGATGGTTGACTAACATTTGACATAAACTCGTATATCTCTGATGTTTAACTTAATATAACAAAAACAACAGTTGATACAGATAGAAGAACTATTCAGGTACCTTAAATAATAATCTATAACCTATATATTTATCATTATAAGTTATAAGTTTGTTTATAATAAAATAAAAAGTTTCTATCATTTTTCAACAGGCACTCCTTAATTTTCCGTGATAAAAAGTAGCTTATGCCACTCTCCCAGGTCCTCAACTACCCGTGTAAAATACCCGTTGTTTTTTTTTAAATTTTCAAAAACTGTGAAACAGCATGCTTACGCTTATGCTGATGCATAATTTCTACTTTATGATTGTGAAACCGTGTGTTTACCTATACCTAGTACGAAATACGGAATAGAGAGTAAGAATATTTTTTTTCAGGGCGTGGGTCCAGACGCCCTTCGGGCGATAGTCGAGTACGCCTACAACCCGGGGTCGTTGAGGTTGTCCGGGAGAAACGTAGAGGTTAGTTCTGTTTCGAGTGCCCCCTATCACTGACAGGTGGAACCAGCCAACCAGCATCGATGGGCTCAGATCAAATGTATACTCTGTACCTAGATTGAGAATACCTGCGACTTCTTCCGCGTGCAATAAGTTTTTTTAAATCCCACAGACTTTAGCCTACGTCGATCTCCAGGTCGATACCCATGCCAAAAATCTCGTCGATCCGTTGCTCCGTTGCGACGTGATTGAAGGACAAACCAACAGACACTTTCGCATTTATAATATTACTTAATATGATAACACTGACCCTTTCGCACAACATCTGGGCTAGCCCGTCGGTTGGTAGTTTCGATGTTTTCCGCGCTAAAGCTGATCAAAGGCTTTTAAGATACCGAGGCTGTAACTCCCGTACCGTTAAATTGGAGCGTGCGTCCGCGTGCCCCGCAGAGCCTGCTGGACTCCGCAACGCTGCTGGGGGTGGCGGGCGTACGCGACATTTGCTGCGCGTACCTGGCGGGGACGCTGGAGCAGTGCGACGCGGTCCGCGTCGGCAGCATCGCCCAGCGGTACGCGTGCGCGGAGCTCGCCGCCGCCGCCAGCGCATACATAGATGCGAACTTCGCGGAGGTACACCGCACACACCCACCCACCGTAACTACCACACCCACCCACCCACCGCAACTACCGCACCCACCCACCGCACACACACATCCACCTCACACACACATTTTTTTTCAATACCGGTGTTAATACCGGAAAGTTTTTTTTCAATGCCGGGAAAAAATTAAAACGTAGATTGTAAATAGCATTTCCTGAAGCACGTTTGCACCATAACGAAACAGTTTTTTCAAAAAAAAAATTGTTCACCAAATTAACTCAAAAAGGGCGCCTTATTTGTTTAAATTCAGTGAAGAAAAGCAGTTGTTTTCTCTAAGCGAGAAAAATTATTTCGGATTTAGAACGCTGTGGATTGGTATGTCTATTTCATTGTCTCACGAAACTTTATGTGCTTCACTGTATTTTATATCACGCAATATTTTATAAAATTCTATTTTCTTTAAAATCACCAAGTTTTGATTTTTAGATTTAGTTGTATTTTGAGTATTGGGATAGTTATATATGTGTTGACTTAATTTTAACGAAAATATCGTTTGTTTCATGTTTATGGTGAAAATTACGGACCACGTAACGTTCTGAAACTCCATCACATCATCATTGTATATTACAATCTTATTAATACTTATATTTTTACCAAATAATCAATTTCTTATTAAATTAATATCAAGCAGTTTATCAACGGTATGATTTTTTAAATTTAACTATTTTTGGATTAATTTTTACGAAAATATGTATTTCAATCTCCATTGAATTTTGGACTTTAAATATAATAGTAGATTGTTCATCAAGGGACTAAAATGAGCCATTTCATACGAGTACGCTTATAGAAAAGAGTAGAATGGCTTTTAGTCCCGTGGTAAACCCTCTACTTTGAGGAAGGCTGATGCTTTTTCCGATCATGATCTCTTATATATTTCGTATAAAGTCCGTCCTCCTATCATTATTGGTGGTTCTGGCATGATTTCCAGAGTTGGCTGGGATAACCTTCCGCCAGTTTCTTGTACATGTCAGTGTACATTATAAGTATATTCATTCATTAATTCATTCAAAAAAATACTTTTTCTAGTATTAGAGTAATAAAAACGGGCATATCGACACAGGTCAGCTGGTTGGTTCGCGGGCGGCGTGGCCGCGACGGAGCTTTTAACGTGGGATGTCGTGTTACAGGTGACGTGAAATGTTTTAGCCATTATTAAACTATCCAAGTTACATATATCTAAATATATAAGTACAATATAAAGGCAATCGATGAACACCGGCTGCAACACACTGCCCTTTTACTGTAAAAGTTATTCTATTATGGATTCAGTAGTGACGGACTCAGTCTGTTGAAATAGTTCATGAGGACGGAAAAAGGTAGCTCAGCGACAGTTCTAGTGTATTTTTATTAAATTCAATTAATCATGATTATTTATCTTTATTATTATATATGACTTTAACAGAAAGTTTAGGGGAGACCGGGGATGGTTGACTAACATTTGACATAAACTCGTATATCTCTGATGTTTAACTTAATATAACAAAAACAACAGTTGATACAGATAGAAGAACTATTCAGGTACCTTAAATAATAATCTATAACCTATATATTTATCATTATAAGTTATAAGTTTGTTTATAATAAAATAAAAAGTTTCACACTAATAAGATAAAAACTGTGAAACAGCATGCTTACGCTTATGCTGATGCATAATTTCTACTTTATGATTGTGAAACCGTGTGTTTACCTATACCTAGTACGAAATACGGAATAGAGAGTAAGAATATTTTTTTTCAGGGCGTGGGTCCAGACGCCCTTCGGGCGATAGTCGAGTACGCCTACAACCCGGGGTCGTTGAGGTTGTCCGGGAGAAACGTAGAGGTTAGTTCTGTTTCGAGTGCCCCCTATCACTGACAGGTGGAACCAGCCAACCAGCATCGATGGGCTCAGATCAAATGTATACTCTGTACCTAGATTGAGAATACCTGCGACTTCTTCCGCGTGCAATAAGTTTTTTTAAATCCCACAGACTTTAGCCTACGTCGATCTCCAGGTCGATACCCATGCCAAAAATCTCGTCGATCCGTTGCTCCGTTGCGACGTGATTTAAGGACAAACCAACAGACACTTTCGCATTTATAATATTACTTAGTATGATAACACTGACCCTTTCGCACAACATCTGGGCTAGCCCGTCGGTTGGTAGTTTCGATGTTTTCCGCGCTAAAGCTGATCAAAGGCTTTTAAGATACCGAGGCTGTAACTCCCGTACCGTTAAATTGGAGCGTGCGTCCGCGTGCCCCGCAGAGCCTGCTGGACTCCGCAACGCTGCTGGGGGTGGCGGGCGTACGCGACATTTGCTGCGCGTACCTGGCGGGGACGCTGGAGCAGTGCGACGCGGTCCGCGTCGGCAGCATCGCCCAGCGGTACGCGTGCGCGGAGCTCGCCGCCGCCGCCAGCGCATACATAGATGCGAACTTCGCGGAGGTACACCGCACACACCCACCCACCGTAACTACCACACCCACCCACCCACCGCAACTACCGCACCCACCCACCGCACACACACATCCACCTCACACACACATTTTTTTTCAATACCGGTGTTAATACCGGAAAGTTTTTTTTCAATGCCGGGAAAAAATTAAAACGTAGATTGTAAATAGCATTTCCTGAAGCACGTTTGCACCATAACAAAACAGTTTTTTCGAAAAAAAAAATTGTTCACCAAATTAACTCAAAAAGGGCGCCTTATTTGTTTAAATTCAGTGAAGAAAAGCAGTTGTTTTCTCTAAGCGAGAAAAATTATTTCGGATTTAGAACGCTGTGGATTGGTATGTCTATTTCATTGTCTCACGAAACTTTATGTGCTTCACTGTATTTTATATCACGCAATATTTTATAAAATTCTATTTTCTTTAAAATCACCAAGTTTTGATTTTTAGATTTAGTTGTATTTTGAGTATTGGGATAGTTATATATGTGTTGACTTAATTTTAACGAAAATATCGTTTGTTTCATGTTTATGGTGAAAATTACGGACCACGTAACGTTCTGAAACTCCATCACATCATCATTGTATATTACAATCTTATTAATACTTATATTTTTACCAAATAATCAATTTCTTATTAAATTAATATCAAGCAGTTTATCAACGGTATGATTTTTTAAATTTAACTATTTTTGGATTAATTTTTACGAAAATATGTATTTCAATCTCCATTGAATTTTGGACTTTAAATATAATAGTAGATTGTTCATCAAGGGACTAAAATGAGCCATTTCATACGAGTACGCTTATAGAAAAGAGTAGAATGGCTTTTAGTCCCGTGGTAAACCCTCTACTTTGAGGAAGGCTGATGCTTTTTCCGATCATGATCTCTTATATATTTCGTATAAAGTCCGTCCTCCTATCATTATTGGTGGTTCTGGCATGATTTCCAGAGTTGGCTGGGATAACCTTCCGCCAGTTTCTTGTACATGTCAGTGTACATTATAAGTATATTCATTCATTAATTCATTCAAAAAAATACTTTTTCTAGTATTAGAGTAATAAAAACGGGCATATCGACACAGGTCAGCTGGTTGGTTCGCGGGCGGCGTGGCCGCGACGGAGCTTTTAACGTGGGATGTCGTGTTACAGGTGACGTGAAATGTTTTAGCCATTATTAAACTATCCAAGTTACACATATCTAAATATATAAGTACAATATAAAGGCAATCGATGAACACCGGCTGCAACACACTGCCCTTTTACTGTCAAAGTTATTCTATTATGGATTCAGTAGTGACGGACTCAGTCTGTTGAAATAGTTCATGAGGACGGAAAAAGGTAGCTCAGCGACAGTTCTAGTGTATTTTTATTAAATTCAATTAATCATGATTATTTATCTTTATTATTATATATGACTTTAACAGAAAGTTTAGGGGAGACCGGGGATGGTTGACTAACATTTGACATAAACTCGTATATCTCTGATGTTTAACTTAATATAACAAAAACAACAGTTGATACAGATAGAAGAACTATTCAGGTACCTTAAATAATAATCTATAACCTATATATTTATCATTATAAGTTATAAGTTTGTTTATAATAAAATAAAAAGTTTCTATCATTTTTCAACAGGCACTCCTTAATTTTCCGTGATAAAAAGTAGCTTATGCCACTCTCCCAGGTCCTCAACTACCCGTGTAAAATACCCGTTGTTTTTTTTTAAATTTTCAAAAACTGTGAAACAGCATGCTTACGCTTATGCTGATGCATAATTTCTACTTTATGATTGTGAAACCGTGTGTTTACCTATACCTAGTACGAAATACGGAATAGAGAGTAAGAATATTTTTTTTCAGGGCGTGGGTCCAGACGCCCTTCGGGCGATAGTCGAGTACGCCTACAACCCGGGGTCGTTGAGGTTGTCCGGGAGAAACGTAGAGGTTAGTTCTGTTTCGAGTGCCCCCTATCACTGACAGGTGGAACCAGCCAACCAGCATCGATGGGCTCAGATCAAATGTATACTCTGTACCTAGATTGAGAATACCTGCGACTTCTTCCGCGTGCAATAAGTTTTTTTAAATCCCACAGACTTTAGCCTACGTCGATCTCCAGGTCGATACCCATGCCAAAAATCTCGTCGATCCGTTGCTCCGTTGCGACGTGATTGAAGGACAAACCAACAGACACTTTCGCATTTATAATATTACTTAGTATGATAACACTGACCCTTTCGCACAACATCTGGGCTAGCCCGTCGGTTGGTAGTTTCGATGTTTTCCGCGCTAAAGCTGATCAAAGGCTTTTAAGATACCGAGGCTGTAACTCCCGTACCGTTAAATTGGAGCGTGCGTCCGCGTGCCCCGCAGAGCCTGCTGGACTCCGCAACGCTGCTGGGGGTGGCGGGCGTACGCGACATTTGCTGCGCGTACCTGGCGGGGACGCTGGAGCAGTGCGACGCGGTCCGCGTCGGCAGCATCGCCCAGCGGTACGCGTGCGCGGAGCTCGCCGCCGCCGCCAGCGCATACATAGATGCGAACTTCGCGGAGGTACACCGCACACACCCACCCACCGTAACTACCACACCCACCCACCCACCGCAACTACCGCACCCACCCACCGCACACACACATCCACCTCACACACACATTTTTTTTCAATACCGGTGTTAATACCGGAAAGTTTTTTTTCAATGCCGGGAAAAAATTAAAACGTAGATTGTAAATAGCATTTCCTGAAGCACGTTTGCACCATAACAAAACAGTTTTTTCAAAAAAAAAAATTGTTCACCAAATTAACTCAAAAAGGGCGCCTTATTTGTTTAAATTCAGTGAAGAAAAGCAGTTGTTTTCTCTAAGCGAGAAAAATTATTTCGGATTTAGAACGCTGTGGATTGGTATGTCTATTTCATTGTCTCACGAAACTTTATGTGCTTCACTGTATTTTATATCACGCAATATTTTATAAAATTCTATTTTCTTTAAAATCACCAAGTTTTGATTTTTAGATTTAGTTGTATTTTGAGTATTGGGATAGTTATATATGTGTTGACTTAATTTTAACGAAAATATCGTTTGTTTCATGTTTATGGTGAAAATTACGGACCACGTAACGTTCTGAAACTCCATCACATCATCATTGTATATTACAATCTTATTAATACTTATATTTTTACCAAATAATCAATTTCTTATTAAATTAATATCAAGCAGTTTATCAACGGTATGATTTTTTAAATTTAACTATTTTTGGATTAATTTTTACGAAAATATGTATTTCAATCTCCATTGAATTTTGGACTTTAAATATAATAGTAGATTGTTCATCAAGGGACTAAAATGAGCCATTTCATACGAGTACGCTTATAGAAAAGAGTAGAATGGCTTTTAGTCCCGTGGTAAACCCTCTACTTTGAGGAAGGCTGATGCTTTTTCCGATCATGATCTCTTATATATTTCGTATAAAGTCCGTCCTCCTATCATTATTGGTGGTTCTGGCATGATTTCCAGAGTTGGCTGGGATAACCTTCCGCCAGTTTCTTGTACATGTCAGTGTACATTATAAGTATATTCATTCATTAATTCATTCAAAAAAATACTTTTTCTAGTATTAGAGTAATAAAAACGGGCATATCGACACAGGTCAGCTGGTTGGTTCGCGGGCGGCGTGGCCGCGACGGAGCTTTTAACGTGGGATGTCGTGTTACAGGTGACGTGAAATGTTTTAGCCATTATTAAACTATCCAAGTTACATATATCTAAATATATAAGTACAATATAAAGGCAATCGATGAACACCGGCTGCAACACACTGCCCTTTTACTGTCAAAGTTATTCTATTATGGATTCAGTAGTGACGGACTCAGTCTGTTGAAATAGTTCATGAGGACGGAAAAAGGTAGCTCAGCGACAGTTCTAGTGTATTTTTATTAAATTCAATTAATCATGATTATTTATCTTTATTATTATATATGACTTTAACAGAAAGTTTAGGGGAGACCGGGGATGGTTGACTAACATTTGACATAAACTCGTATATCTCTGATGTTTAACTTAATATAACAAAAACAACAGTTGATACAGATAGAAGAACTATTCAGGTACCTTAAATAATAATCTATAACCTATATATTTATCATTATAAGTTATAAGTTTGTTTATAATAAAATAAAAAGTTTCTATCATTTTTCAACAGGCACTCCTTAATTTTCCGTGATAAAAAGTAGCTTATGCCACTCTCCCAGGTCCTCAACTACCCGTGTAAAATACCCGTTGTTTTTTTTTAAATTTTCAAAAACTGTGAAACAGCATGCTTACGCTTATGCTGATGCATAATTTCTACTTTATGATTGTGAAACCGTGTGTTTACCTATACCTAGTACGAAATACGGAATAGAGAGTAAGAATATTTTTTTTCAGGGCGTGGGTCCAGACGCCCTTCGGGCGATAGTCGAGTACGCCTACAACCCGGGGTCGTTGAGGTTGTCCGGGAGAAACGTAGAGGTTAGTTCTGTTTCGAGTGCCCCCTATCACTGACAGGTGGAACCAGCCAACCAGCATCGATGGGCTCAGATCAAATGTATACTCTGTACCTAGATTGAGAATACCTGCGACTTCTTCCGCGTGCAATAAGTTTTTTTAAATCCCACAGACTTTAGCCTACGTCGATCTCCAGGTCGATACCCATGCCAAAAATCTCGTCGATCCGTTGCTCCGTTGCGACGTGATTGAAGGACAAACCAACAGACACTTTCGCATTTATAATATTACTTAGTATGATAACACTGACCCTTTCGCACAACATCTGGGCTAGCCCGTCGGTTGGTAGTTTCGATGTTTTCCGCGCTAAAGCTGATCAAAGGCTTTTAAGATACCGAGGCTGTAACTCCCGTACCGTTAAATTGGAGCGTGCGTCCGCGTGCCCCGCAGAGCCTGCTGGACTCCGCAACGCTGCTGGGGGTGGCGGGCGTACGCGACATTTGCTGCGCGTACCTGGCGGGGACGCTGGAGCAGTGCGACGCGGTCCGCGTCGGCAGCATCGCCCAGCGGTACGCGTGCGCGGAGCTCGCCGCCGCCGCCAGCGCATACATAGATGCGAACTTCGCGGAGGTACACCGCACACACCCACCCACCGTAACTACCGCACCCACCCACCCACCGCAACTACCGCACCCACCCACCGCACACACACATCCACCTCACACACCCTTTTTTTTTCAATACCGGTGTTAATAACCGAAAGATATTTTTCAATACCGGGAAAAAAATTAAAACGTAGATTGTAAATAGCATTTCCTGAAGCACGTTTGCACCATAACAAAACAGTTTTTTCGAAAAAAAAATTGTTCACCAAATTAACTCAAAAAGGGCGCCTTTTTTGTTTAAATTCAGTGAAGAAAAGCCGTTGTTTTCTCTAAGCGAGAAAAATTATTTCGGATTTAGAACGCTGTGGATTGGTATGTCTATTTCATTGTCTCACGAAACTTTATGTGCTTCACTGTATTTTATATCATGCAATATTTTATGAAATTCTATTTTCTTTAAAATCAACAAGTTTTGATTTTTAGATTTAGTTGTATTTTTAGTATTGGGATAGTTATATATGTGTTGACTTAATTTTAACGAAAATATCGTTTGTTTCATGTTTATGGTGAAAATTACGGAGCTCGTAACGTTCTGAAACTCCATCACATCATCATTGTATATTACAATCTTATTAATACTTATATTTTTACCAAATAATCAATTTCTTATTAAATTAATATCAAGCAGTTTATCAACGGTATGATTTTTTAAATTTAACTATTTTTGGATTAATTTTTACGAAAATATGTATTTCAATCTCCATTGAATTTTGGACTTTAAATATAATAGTAGATTGTTCATCAAGGGACTAAAATGAGCCATTTCATACGAGTACGCTTATAGAAAAGAGTAGAATGGCTTTTAGTCCCGTGGTAAACCCTCTACTTTGAGGAAGGCTGATGCTTTTTCCGATCATGATCTCTTATATATTTCGTATAAAGTCCGTCCTCCTATCATTATTGGTGGTTCTGGCATGATTTCCAGAGTTGGCTGGGATAACCTTCCGCCAGTTTCTTGTACATGTCAGTGTACATTATAAGTATATTCATTCATTAATTCATTCAAAAAAATACTTTTTCTAGTATTAGAGTAATAAAAACGGGCATATCGACACAGGTCAGCTGGTTGGTTCGCGGGCGGCGTGGCCGCGACGGAGCTTTTAACGTGGGATGTCGTGTTACAGGTGACGTGAAATGTTTTAGCCATTATTAAACTATCCAAGTTACACATATCTAAATATATAAGTACAATATAAAGGCAATCGATGAACACCGGCTGCAACACACTGCCCTTTTACTGTCAAAGTTATTCTATTATGGATTCAGTAGTGACGGACTCAGTCTGTTGAAATAGTTCATGAGGACGGAAAAAGGTAGCTCAGCGACAGTTCTAGTGTATTTTTATTAAATTCAATTAATCATGATTATTTATCTTTATTATTATATATGACTTTAACAGAAAGTTTAGGGGAGACCGGGGATGGTTGACTAACATTTGACATAAACTCGTATATCTCTGATGTTTAACTTAATATAACAAAAACAACAGTTGATACAGATAGAAGAACTATTCAGGTACCTTAAATAATAATCTATAACCTATATATTTATCATTATAAGTTATAAGTTTGTTTATAATAAAATAAAAAGTTTCTATCATTTTTCAACAGGCACTCCTTAATTTTCCGTGATAAAAAGTAGCTTATGCCACTCTCCCAGGTCCTCAACTACCCGTGTAAAATACCCGTTGTTTTTTTTTAAATTTTCAAAAACTGTGAAACAGCATGCTTACGCTTATGCTGATGCATAATTTCTACTTTATGATTGTGAAACCGTGTGTTTACCTATACCTAGTACGAAATACGGAATAGAGAGTAAGAATATTTTTTTTCAGGGCGTGGGTCCAGACGCCCTTCGGGCGATAGTCGAGTACGCCTACAACCCGGGGTCGTTGAGGTTGTCCGGGAGAAACGTAGAGGTTAGTTCTGTTTCGAGTGCCCCCTATCACTGACAGGTGGAACCAGCCAACCAGCATCGATGGGCTCAGATCAAATGTATACTCTGTACCTAGATTGAGAATACCTGCGACTTCTTCCGCGTGCAATAAGTTTTTTTAAATCCCACAGACTTTAGCCTACGTCGATCTCCAGGTCGATACCCATGCCAAAAATCTCGTCGATCCGTTGCTCCGTTGCGACGTGATTGAAGGACAAACCAACAGACACTTTCGCATTTATAATATTACTTAGTATGATAACACTGACCCTTTCGCACAACATCTGGGCTAGCCCGTCGGTTGGTAGTTTCGATGTTTTCCGCGCTAAAGCTGATCAAAGGCTTTTAAGATACCGAGGCTGTAACTCCCGTACCGTTAAATTGGAGCGTGCGTCCGCGTGCCCCGCAGAGCCTGCTGGACTCCGCAACGCTGCTGGGGGTGGCGGGCGTACGCGACATTTGCTGCGCGTACCTGGCGGGGACGCTGGAGCAGTGCGACGCGGTCCGCGTCGGCAGCATCGCCCAGCGGTACGCGTGCGCGGAGCTCGCCGCCGCCGCCAGCGCATACATAGATGCGAACTTCGCGGAGGTACACCGCACACACCCACCCACCGTAACTACCACACCCACCCACCCACCGCAACTACCGCACCCACCCACCGCACACACACATCCACCTCACACACACATTTTTTTTCAATACCGGTGTTAATACCGGAAAGTTTTTTTTCAATGCCGGGAAAAAATTAAAACGTAGATTGTAAATAGCATTTCCTGAAGCACGTTTGCACCATAACAAAACAGTTTTTTCAAAAAAAAAAATTGTTCACCAAATTAACTCAAAAAGGGCGCCTTATTTGTTTAAATTCAGTGAAGAAAAGCAGTTGTTTTCTCTAAGCGAGAAAAATTATTTCGGATTTAGAACGCTGTGGATTGGTATGTCTATTTCATTGTCTCACGAAACTTTATGTGCTTCACTGTATTTTATATCACGCAATATTTTATAAAATTCTATTTTCTTTAAAATCACCAAGTTTTGATTTTTAGATTTAGTTGTATTTTGAGTATTGGGATAGTTATATATGTGTTGACTTAATTTTAACGAAAATATCGTTTGTTTCATGTTTATGGTGAAAATTACGGACCACGTAACGTTCTGAAACTCCATCACATCATCATTGTATATTACAATCTTATTAATACTTATATTTTTACCAAATAATCAATTTCTTATTAAATTAATATCAAGCAGTTTATCAACGGTATGATTTTTTAAATTTAACTATTTTTGGATTAATTTTTACGAAAATATGTATTTCAATCTCCATTGAATTTTGGACTTTAAATATAATAGTAGATTGTTCATCAAGGGACTAAAATGAGCCATTTCATACGAGTACGCTTATAGAAAAAAGTAGAATGGCTTTTAGTCCCGTGGTAAACCCTCTACTTTGAGGAAGGCTGATGCTTTTTCCGATCATGATCTCTTATATATTTCGTATAAAGTCCGTCCTCCTATCATTATTGGTGGTTCTGGCATGATTTCCAGAGTTGGCTGGGATAACCTTCCGCCAGTTTCTTGTACATGTCAGTGTACATTATAAGTATATTCATTCATTAATTCATTCAAAAAAATACTTTTTCTAGTATTAGAGTAATAAAAACGGGCATATCGACACAGGTCAGCTGGTTGGTTCGCGGGCGGCGTGGCCGCGACGGAGCTTTTAACGTGGGATGTCGTGTTACAGGTGACGTGAAATGTTTTAGCCATTATTAAACTATCCAAGTTACATATATCTAAATATATAAGTACAATATAAAGGCAATCGATGAACACCGGCTGCAACACACTGCCCTTTTACTGTCAAAGTTATTCTATTATGGATTCAGTAGTGACGGACTCAGTCTGTTGAAATAGTTCATGAGGACGGAAAAAGGTAGCTCAGCGACAGTTCTAGTGTATTTTTATTAAATTCAATTAATCATGATTATTTATCTTTATTATTATATATGACTTTAACAGAAAGTTTAGGGGAGACCGGGGATGGTTGACTAACATTTGACATAAACTCGTATATCTCTGATGTTTAACTTAATATAACAAAAACAACAGTTGATACAGATAGAAGAACTATTCAGGTACCTTAAATAATAATCTATAACCTATATATTTATCATTATAAGTTATAAGTTTGTTTATAATAAAATAAAAAGTTTCTATCATTTGTCAACAGGCACTCCTTAATTTTCCGTGATAAAAAGTAGCTTATGCCACTCTCCCAGGTCCTCAACTACCCGTGTAAAATACCCGTTGTTTTTTTTTAAATTTTCAAAAACTGTGAAACAGCATGCTTACGCTTATGCTGATGCATAATTTCTACTTTATGATTGTGAAACCGTGTGTTTACCTATACCTAGTACGAAATACGGAATAGAGAGTAAGAATATTTTTTTTCAGGGCGTGGGTCCAGACGCCCTTCGGGCGATAGTCGAGTACGCCTACAACCCGGGGTCGTTGAGGTTGTCCGGGAGAAACGTAGAGGTTAGTTCTGTTTCGAGTGCCCCCTATCACTGACAGGTGGAACCAGCCAACCAGCATCGATGGGCTCAGATCAAATGTATACTCTGTACCTAGATTGAGAATACCTGCGACTTCTTCCGCGTGCAATAAGTTTTTTTAAATCCCCCAGACTTTAGCCTACGTCGATCTCCAGGTCGATACCCATGCCAAAAATCTCGTCGATCCGTTGCTCCGTTGCGACGTGATTGAAGGACAAACCAACAGACACTTTCGCATTTATAATATTACTTAGTATGATAACACTGACCCTTTCGCACAACATCTGGGCTAGCCCGTCGGTTGGTAGTTTCGATGTTTTCCGCGTTAAAGCTGATCAAAGGCTTTTAAGATACCGAGGCTGTAACTCCCGTACCGTTAAATTGGAGCGTGCGTCCGCGTGCCCCGCAGAGCCTGCTGGACTCCGCAACGCTGCTGGGGGTGGCGGGCGTACGCGACATTTGCTGCGCGTACCTGGCGGGGACGCTGGAGCAGTGCGACGCGGTCCGCGTCGGCAGCATCGCCCAGCGGTACGCGTGCGCGGAGCTCGCCGCCGCCGCCAGCGCATACATAGATGCGAACTTCGCGGAGGTACACCGCACACACCCACCCACCGTAACTACCGCACCCACCCACCCACCGCAACTACCGCACCCACCCACCGCACACACACATCCACCTCACACACCCTTTTTTTTTCAATACCGGTGTTAATAACGGAAAGATATTTTTCAATACCGGGAAAAAAATTAAAACGTAGATTGTAAATAGCATTTCCTGAAGCACGTTTGCACCATAACAAAACAGTTTTTTCGAAAAAAAAATTGTTCACCAAATTAACTCAAAAAGGGCGCCTTTTTTGTTTAAATTCAGTGAAGAAAAGCCGTTGTTTTCTCTAAGCGAGAAAAATTATTTCGGATTTAGAACGCTGTAGATTGGTATGTCTATTTCATTGTCTCACGAAACTTTATGTGCTTCACTGTATTTTATATCATGCAATATTTTATGAAATTCTATTTTCTTTAAAATCAACAAGTTTTGATTTTTAGATTTAGTTGTATTTTTAGTATTGGGATAGTTATATATGTGTTGACTTAATTTTAACGAAAATATCGTTTGTTTCATGTTTATGGTGAAAATTACGGAGCTCGTAACGTTCTGAAACTCCATCACATCATCATTGTATATTACAATCTTATTAATACTTATATTTTTACCAAATAATCAATTTCTTATTAAATTAATATCAAGCAGTTTATCAACGGTATGATTTTTTAAATTTAACTATTTTTGGATTAATTTTTACGAAAATATGTATTTCAATCTCCATTGAATTTATATTCTAGCCAATATATTAGAGTTCTGTATCCACACATATTTACATATGCCTTTTAACTGTGTCTTGGCAGACCAGAATAACTGACGCTTAAAACGCGATAGGTCTTCGTTTATGTGGATCGGATGATCACTATTGTTTTTATAAATGCCACCGTTCGTCATTTTAGTTTTCCGGGATTGAATCCACTGGTCCCTGGCAGCTTTGGTTTTTAATTTCACTATAACAGGTTGCGGTTTTTTATCATCTGATTTTTCTCGTCCTACCCTATATGTATCCTTGATATTCTCTGGGTTTAATTTTAGTTTTTGGGCAATTGCACGCACGACCTGCCCCAGCTGCGCACCATTCTCATTTTCTTGCCTGTCCAGACCTATAATTTCCACGTTATTGGATTTCATGCCTTGCTCAATTTCTAAGTCTTTCTTCCAGCGCCTTATTGCACTTATCCAGATAAATATTCTTTTGTTCCAGAGACTTTATTTTTTTTCCGTTTGTTCCTTGAATTCTATCATCTGCTGATACTGCTCCGCGTAGAAATCGACCGCCTCACTAATGTCATCAAGTTTTTTTTTTCAATTTTGTAAACAATTTCCAATTTTTTGTTAATTTCTCGTAGCAGTCCTTCAGCAGATGGCTCCATAACGTTGGCCTCAATCTGCGGGCTCTCCTCCTCTTGCAAGCACTCTTCGCAAATTTCCTTCTTCAAGAATTTTTTAATATTTTTGACACACTTCCTGTGAAAAATCCCCTCGCAGGGGCCTTGATTAGGTATCACTACTAGGTAAGTTAGCTAATAGGTCTAACGAGCGCA
The DNA here is from genome assembly GCA_963932025.1 of Erebia epiphron. Taxonomy (NCBI): domain Eukaryota; kingdom Metazoa; phylum Arthropoda; class Insecta; order Lepidoptera; family Nymphalidae; genus Erebia; species Erebia epiphron. The sequence goes on along the minus strand of OZ009947.1, from coordinate 25,098,626 downwards.
CGGTGTTTAACAGTAACAATATGTACACGTCCGCCCGCTGAGCGCATACGCACGGGAATTTAATCTCGAAAACTACTCGACCGATTTTAAAAATTCTTTTAATTCTTTTACTAATGGAAAGCTACTTTATCAGCGAGTAACATAGGCTATATTTTTTTCAAAAATATTAAAAATCCCTTCGAAAATTGCAATAATGTGAATTAAGTCAGAAAAAATTGTTTCATCTGAGAGCTTCCGTGGCGTGCGCTGCTTAAATAGTAAAAGTTACACGAAAACAATGTACGATGGAATTGTTCATCTCAAAAAGTTCTAAAAAAAATCCGCGATAGCATATAGCTATCTTTTAAGGTTGACTCAAAATAACCATGTTTATGATTTACAAAATTTGGTCTAAAAAACAGTGCTTTACTTGCGAAGGTGTTTTTACCAACATAGTATTAATCGTAAATTCCTTACCAAAATAAATATCTTACTCATCTCAAGTATTTAATTAGGACAAAAATTGTCCTTTACACCATTCAATTTAGATGAATATCTTATGAGATATCATAGAAATAAAGTATAACATGCAATGTAGAAAACTTCAGGCGGATAAACGTCTTTAATACTAGCGGTCCGCCCCGGCTACGCACGGGTGCAATTCAAAGGTGCAATTCAAATTTGTAATTTTATCGTGAAAAAAAAACAAAGTAAACAATTTACAGTTGAGGTTTACATTGTTATTGTTACATAATTTCTATTATATTTTAAGCACCCGTCGGTATCCGTTTTTAATCCCCAGGTGGCACGCGATTGCGACTGACTTGCAAGACGATTTTCATTTTCAAATGAAGATTCTCCAATACGACGTATTTTCACTGCCCTCGCCTGGGAACTATGTTTAGAAAGTTGAGACCTTGATCTTTTAGGTTTTTCGCAGTCTGTCTACAGCAGTTAGATATTAAAATATTTAAAAAAATGTTGGTTAGTTTTCTTGTATTTATTATGTTTGTCTTGACAAATATGACATAAAAGTGCCTTGACAAATATGACATAACAGACAGTCTGAATTAATAGACGATTAAAGGTCGAAAAAGTTAAATTAGGTGAATTTTTCCGACTTAATTTACATTATTGCAATTTTCGAAGGGATCTCTAATTATTTTAAAATAAAATGTTGCCTATGTTACTCGCTGATAAAGTAGCTTTCTAAAGGTGAAAGAATTTTTAAAATCAGTTGAGTAGTTTTTGAGTTTATCCATTACAAAAAACAAACAAACAAATTTTTCCTCTTTATAATATTAGTTTAGATATAATATATAGCTGCTCGTGCTGATTGACTCATTGATCACCTCTCCTGTAAAATTTTGTATGCAAAAAATTTTTTTTACACATCGTTTCGTATCATCATCACATCACATCACTACAGCCTATTAACGTGCTGGGCACAGGCCTCCACTCTCATAGGAGAGCGGGAATTAGAGCTTAGACCCACCACGCTGCTCCAATGCGGGTTGGCGGGCTTTAACGACTATTATCATGTTAGTGATTATAACCGGGACCGACGGCTTAACGTGCTCTCCGAGGCACGGGGGTGAAACACCGCCAACTTCCAACTCCGGGCTGGCACTGAGAATTTCTTAATTGAAAAACCCAATACCTAATTTTTATGCCCGACCGGGAATCGAACCCAGGACCTCGTGATCCGCAGTCGACTATGCTAACCACTAGACCAACGAGTCGTTTCGTATAGAAGACAACAATTCATTCAGAGGAAAAATACGGAGAGAGTTGATGATTGAGGATTTCGAAGACGGATGAAGAGCACAGCCAGGGTATTGAAGATAGGTGGGGAGTGCTCGAACAAATGTCACTCGAAACTTCATCCAATTGACAGTGAGGTGAAAAAAATTCAAAATGGCGGATTTAAGATGGTCACCATACAAATTTCGTCGGTGTCTATCTCGGAGAGTATAAAATATGGAAGAGTGGTTTCTTGGAAAAAGATGATCAGGACATGAAGGTCTACTTGATGAACAGGAAAAAAATTCAAGATGGCGGAGTGTATTTTTCCATAGAAAATGTATGGCGAATATTGAAGAGGCTACAATTTAGTGTAGAACTATGCAAGACTTAGATGCGGTTCCTTTTCAAAATTTGTTCTTAAAGAAGAACTCTCCGTAATTTTTTGGAGAAAAAAATATACCTACTTATGGAGAGCGATGATGATCGAGGGTTTGAAAGATGGGCCAAAATTTCATAGGTGTCTATTTCAGAAAGTATACTAGATGGAAGAGTGGAAGTAGGAAATATATGATATGGTTTTTTTTAGAAAATTTGTTCTGTATGGAAGAATAATTGTCGGTTTGCCGTTAGGAAAGCCAAGATGACGAAGTTCCATGGCACCCAAAGGTACCCGATCGTCAGCGGTATGATATTGATATTAATCAACTAAGGAAGGTTTCTTTGTGTTTTTACTTCAACGGTCTCTTACACTGTATGCATGTCTGGAAGGCTTTTTACATTTAAAGGCACTTTTAGATTCTTGGGGGGTATGTGTATGTTTTCTTATGAGAATTTTTTTTACGTCTGTTGGACGCTTGGCACGCTGGCGCTTCCACTGTGCTCGCTAGCATAGCAGTGTGTTGTTTACTTCAGAACACGTAGGCAGTACACACTAGGATAGAAGGAGAGCAAGTAAGTAGACGTGCGGTTTACTACGCGGTCCGCTTCAGCGGGCCGCGCATCCACGCGCCATACTAGTTTACAAATATTATCACTTGCGGGAGGGGGGGCGGGGGATCACTGGGGCCACGCTGCGAGTGCCGCGCCAGCCCACGCTGCGAGCGCCGCGCTTCTCTCACCGCGCCGCTGGAGCGCCCGCGCCGCGAGCGCCGCGCTCCCCTTACCGCGCCGCTGGAGCGCCCGCGCTGCGAGCGCCGCGCTCCCCTCACCGCGCCGCTGGAGCGCCCGCGCCGCGAGCGCCGCTCTCCCCTCACCGCGCCGCTGGAGCGCCCGCACCTCGAGTGCCGCGCGCCGTGTAGTAGTATATGTTCGCGTTATGTTCTCCCGCGCAGGGCGCCGCGCGCCCCACACCGTCCTCGCGCGAGCTCGACAATGCGCCGGCGGCGCGCCCGCGCCGCGAGCGCCGCGCTCCCCTCACCGCGCCGCTGCAGCGCCCGCGCCGCGAGCGCCGCGCTCCCCTCTCCGCGCCGCTGGAGCGCCCGCGCCGCGACCGCCGCGCTCCCCTCACCGCGCTGCTGGAGCGCCCGCGCTGCGAGCGCCGCGCTCCCCTCACCGCGCCCGCACCTCGAGTGCCACGCGCCGTGTAGTAGTATATGTTCGCGTTATGTTCTCCCGCGCAGGGCGCCGCGCGCCCCACACCGCCCTCGCGCGAGCTCGACAATGCGCCGGCGGCGCGCCCGCGCCGCGAGCGCCCGCGCCGCGATCTCCTCACCGCGCCGCTGGAGCGCCCGCGCCGCGAGCGCCGCGCAGCCCACACCGCGCCGCCGGCGCACCAGCCCCAAGCGCCCATCACTGCGCCGCCGGCGCGCCCGCGCCCGCGCCGCGAGAGCTGCGCGCCCCTAACCACACCGGCAGCGCCGCGCTCCCCTCACCGCGCCGCTGGAGCGCCCGCGCCGCGAGCGCCGCGCTCCCCTCTCCGCGCCGCTGGAGCGCCCGCGCCGTGAGCGCCCCGCTTCCCTCACCGCGCCGCTGGAGCGCCCGCGCCGCGATCGCCGCGCACCAGCGCCGAGCGCCCCTCACTGCGCCGCCGGCGAGCCCGCGCCCGCGCCGCGAGAGCCGCGTGCCCCTAACCACGCCACCAGCGCGCCCGCTCCGCGAGCGCCGCCCTCCCCTCACCGCGGCGCTGTAGCGCCCGCGCCGCCAGCGCCGCGCTCCCCCTCACCGCGCCGCTGGAGCGCCCGCGCCGCGAGCGCCGCGCTCCCCTCACCGTGCCGCTGGAGCGCTCGCGCCGCGAGCGCCGCGCTCCCCTCTCCGCGCCGCTGGAGCGCCCGCGCCGCGAGCGCTGCGCTCCCCTCACCGCGCCGCGAGCTCTGTTATGTAGGTATATTTAAAGAAATTCTTCTAATAATAATAATAAATTTACTAATAATTTGTGAGTTATGATGCAGTCTAAGATGGTAGGTAGCAAATTACCAATAAAATTATAACATAGCATATTAAATATATAAACATAAGAACGTATATATAAAACTAAAAATACAAATAAAATTATATGTCTGACTCGTCGTTATCGTGTTCATCATCCACATGAACGATGAACTCTTCGCATAAATGTGCTTTTCTCAAGTCTTCATCTTGAAGCAATTCTGCATGCTCCACACATTTTTGCCAATTTTCAACAGAGACATTGGAAATGGCTTCATCGACTACCTTCTCGACATCAGCTATCTTGAAGGTTTTGTTTTTGGTTGCAACTTCATTTTTTACTTAAGCCCACACCAACTCGATGGGATTGTACTGACAGTGGTAAGGCGGCAAGCGGATAACTTCATGACCATGCTCCAAAGCCATTTGATCCAAATGATATGCTTTTTAGGGTTCCGTACCCAAAGGGTAAAAACGGGACCCTATTACTAAGACTCCGCTGTCTGTCTGTCTGTCTGTCTGTCTGTCTGTCTGTCTGTCTGTCTGTCTGTCTGTCTGTCTGTCTGTCTGTCTCCAGGCTGTATCTCATAGACCGTGATAGCTAGAAAGCTGAAATTTTCACAAATGATGTATTTCCGTTGCCGCTATAACAACAAATACTAAAAATTAAAAAAATATATATATTAAGGGGGGTCCCCATACAATAAACGTGTTTTTTTCGTATTTTTTTGCTCAATATTAAAAACGGTAACAGGTAGACGGTTCAAATTTTCACAGAATATTAACTTGTATATTACCTTTCAAAATAAATAATTAAATATCAATTAAGTAAATATTAAAGGGGGGCTCCCATACAACAAACGTATTTTTTTGATATTAACAGTAAACCTCTACAAACAAAGTTAGTTTTGCGGTTCATTAACAAAGGTAATTATACCTACTTCTTGAGTACGGAACCCTCGGTGCGCGAGTCCGACTCGCACTTGGCCGGTTTTTTCCGGTCGATGTTGACGCACCTTTTGTAAAATATTTTTAATTATAGAATTCGCGATAAGATATAAAATTTAATTCGGTTTAATGGACTGTATTTGATATAGAAAGATTAATAATGCTCAATCAGGGACCTAGGAGGGGATAAACAGGGAAAATATCGGCAACGGACCTCGAAAGCTGCTTCACGGGCGTGGCGACATTCCAGCGAATTCACTAGGTTCACAGAGCTCTCTCACTGATTTCACTGCAGTTTATTGTTCTGGGATAAGATTTCGATAGTAATCGCTCAGGTAATTGCGGTATGGCGAAAGATTTAGCGGTGCGTAGCGGGTTTTTCAAAGTGGGACTTTTTCGACCGACGTTACTCGATACTCGAAGAAGACATAATGTTTGCGGCGGAGTGTGGTGTGATTGTCTATGCGGCCTCTGATTGGCTGCCACATTTCTCAAAATTAAGCCATTTGAAAACAGGCAACGCCATCTATCGCGTGCGAAGCGAGGTTTGCCGATATGGGTATGCTGATTTAGGACCCTGTAGCAGTGCGAATACGAGCAACGCGCGTAACACGGTTCGATCCAGGGAAGACTTCCTCGACTAATCCTAACGGCCAGTGAAGCGGCCGTCGCATTCTTCATTACTGAGAGTCGTGAACCTTTTCTATTAATCGTGTAATGGTAGGAGTATGCTTGGGATAGTAATGCGGTGGATTCGCAGATCCTTCCCAGCAGTTAATATAGTTCTATCATTATTTTATAATAGTATAAAGGGTCGGAAACGGCAGTTCTCTTACTAGAATATTTGAAAAAAAACGTAGTAAGTGCATTCCAGATAATAATGCTATATATGTACAAGTTTACTGTGAAGGAAATCAGAATTTTTCGGTTCCCTAACAATCACCACCCGAGTATCATATTATATTGTCAACCCATAGATTTAATATTTTTTATTTATTTATATGCAAACCATACCTAATCATGAACATGGTACGAAATTGAATGTGCAGAAATATTAGAGACAAATATACATATAATAAAATATACAACCTTTGGTGCCAGTTTACTTAACCATCAATGAGATAAAAAACTGTCATATCATACATTTCAGGAGAATACAAACTTCCGGAGGGTGTCTACTTGTTGCTCGGCTTCAGTGCTGTTGACGAAGCTCTGCTGAGACCTCACACAGGATTGGGCGCTGAAGACTCGGTCAGACTACTCCAGCAGTATTTGCATATCGTGCATCATGGCGAGGTATGAAAAATGCTTTGATACGACACGTTGGTGAAACGGGCACAGTTTACCACTACTGCCCATTAACGTCCCACTGCTGGGCACAAGCCAGCACTGGGACCACACTCACAGGAGAGAAGGAGTTAGAGCTTAGACCCACCACGCTGCTCCAATGCGGGTTGGCGGGCTTTAATGACTATTATTGTACGGTCCACAGTCCAACCGTACATTTTGCTCCATCAGCATTAACCTACTTTTCGTACTTTTCATTATACATTCAAACTAACAATAAATCAGTGCGCAAATCATCATCGCGACCAGCACGCGTGCCACTCATTCATAGCATTTAGCATTTATCATTTAATTATAATTATTAAATTAGTTATAATTTATTAGCAATCAATAAACTATATTTTTCCATCATTTCTATCATTCAACGGTTTTAGACCGAACATTTGGTCCTTCGATCCATTCAGCAGAACCAGTGATCAAGCAGTGAACGGTTCAATCAACGTACTTCCACGCTCAGTTTTTCGTGTATCTTGGTGCGGTAGCGAATCGGTCTGCCGGCCTCCCACAAGCGGGTTCCACCGGTTAGATTGAGAAGGCGCATATATCGCATTTGGGACACGGAATTACCGAGCTGAAGGACAACCAGAATAAATCAGCAAAGCAATCAGCATATACACCATACCATCAGCATACATCTTTTTGCCGTCTTCGAGCATTCAGGAAGCAGGCAAGACAGCAACATTCATCAGCTAGCAGCTAGTTCGAGTTGCAAGCAATCAATCAATCAGTTTTTCTCTGCGATCCACCACATATCACTGCAGTGACAATGGCCGGGCCAGAGAGGCAATTCGAACTCATGCAAGCGATGAACACACTCCTGGTGAACTTCAAGAAGGATAGCCCTGACCGTAAGTCGCCAGATATGGTATGGAGAAGGATCGAGAAACTTGATGCCTATTGGTCCGAATTCAATTCCAATCATATCATCCTAAGTAACTCGGAAGATCAGTCACACGTTTACTTTACGGACAAAAAGTACGAGTTAACAAAGAACTTCTATAGTAACACGAAAGACTTTCTTATGTCCTATTTGCCTCAAGAGCGATCGGTGCCGACGCCCATTGAACGACCAGCAGAAATCACCGTCGAACAAGCGGGCCCGTCATCTCAGGGACAGGAAACTACTTCCAATCCGAACGCGCAGCAGTCCATCCCGTCGCGTGCGAGTACGGACTATATCAAGATTGAAGAATTGCTCCGTAAACAGTCAAGCAATTACAAGGCATTTTCAAGAACGGCCGACAGCATCAAGCTCAATCTCGTCCAAGAGAAGTGGGAATTTGAGGACGCCCTTAAGTCCCTACAATCTCGCTGGGAAGCAATAGACGCATTACACTGGGAAATCGATAGCATACAAGACACTAAGGATTTTGCCAGTGAAATGCAGTATAGCACCTATGAGCTTCAATACACCAGCATTAAAAGACTCATCAACACTAAAATGTGGTCCCAAACTTATAAAGAGAAGTCTACGCCGACGATGGAGATTCCAACCTTCAGCGGAGGCTATCAACAGTGGACTTCCTTCAAAGATCTATTCACCGAGGCCATCCACACCAACGCCTCGCTATCAGACGCGCAGAAAATGCAATTCCTCAAGGTAAAAGTGAAAGGAGAGGCTGAGAAGTTAATCCAGCATATGACGATCAGTTCAAGCAATTATCTCACCTGTTGGGAAATACTAAACCATCGCTACAACAACAAAAAGCTGATCTTCACCTCCCATCTTAACACACTACTCAGTCTCCCTGCCATACAACATCCGTCTGCCGCAGCCATCAAACGGATTCACGACACCACCAAAGAGTGTCTCCACGCTATCACTAATCTCGGCGTGGACACCTCATCGTGGGATCCGATAATGGTCCATCTAATCTCCCAAAAATTAGACGCGGACACACATAATGACTATTTGGAGCATTTGGCAGCACCGCGTGAATTACCAGTCTTACAAGAATTCCTAGATTATCTGGAAATCAAATTCACCGCACTTGAGGCATCGCGTCGAAAACACGATGGGTCCAAATCATCTCAACAGCAAGAGTCATCTTCCATTGACAAAAAAGCTAATACCTACAAAGCATACAGCACGAAGAAATATTCAAAATCAAGCAATCCACAAAACACAAATAACATAGAATGTGTAATTTGCCGAGGCAACCATAAGCTATTCGCATGTAAAGCATTTCTCGAATTACAACCAGAGGCCCGGCGCAAGGAAATTGCGAAACATCGAATTTGCGAAAATTGCTTATTTGACCACAATGGACGAGAGTGCTATTCGAATAAAAAGTGCAAGGTATGCAACAAATTGCATAACACGCTGGTACACGACTCTTATTACCCGAATTATAAAACGCAAAATAGCAGCAATGAAAGCAATCAATCAACCAGCAACAACAGTCACGTGTCTCAAGGCAATTTATCGGAGACACTTTTATCAACAGCGTTAATCAGAGTTCAAGCAGCTGACAATAGCCTGATCACATTACGAGCCCTCATTGATCAAGGGTCTCAAGTATCACTCATATCTGAGCATGCAGCACAAATGTTGAAATTGCCACGCGACCGATGCAAAGGTGTCGTATTCGGCATTGGCGCCAAGGAGAGCACGTGCAAAGGCGTAATTAATATCAAGTGCATGGCAATACACAACGACTATACATTACGTACCAATGTATACGTAATGCGAAGCCTCATAAACAATCTCCCGAATAATTCATTCCAAAAACCACAATGGTCATTTTTGGAAAACATTAAATTGGCTGACGCCCAGTCGCCCCGTGGATCTCCTTTTGGGAGCCGATGTTTACTCCACCATCATTCAAGAAGGGATCATCAAACACGAAAAAACCCAACCACCAAAACCACCTCGCGCTCTTGTGGAAAAACCAAACATCTGTTATAGAAGCCGAGCATAATCTGTTACAACGAGCGGAAGATACAATCAACAAGCAGCATAAGATTATTAATCAACACTTGAACAATTTATCAAGAGCCGCAAACAAATTAAACAAGGAGGTGCAAAGCATAGAGGTCATGAGCGAACTTGCAATATCGTTCTCAACAGCTACTAACATGATCAGCAAGTTACGATACATCCAGGATACATTACTGGATACGATAACCGACCTACACAATGGAATGTTCAGCATTCATTTACTAGCACCTGAACAACTACAGAAGGAACTCAATTTAATTTCCGGCCAGCTAAAAAAGGACTTAGCCTTGCCAATAAATAACATTCAAACAGATTTGGCCAAAATTTATCACTTGTTACGAATAAAAGCAAGAGTCACTAAGGAGTTCCTAATCTTCTAAATCAAGATCCCCCTCGTTAACCGAGACAAATATGAACTATACAGAATGATAGCTATTCCACAGCAAGTCAATAACACAATCATAAGTGTTATACCTGTCTCGGATTACGTTGCAATCAACTTACGTAGAAATACCTACTTACCTCTATCGGAAATGGACATACAGCAATGCACTCAATATGACGCATACATTAGATTGTGTCATTCACCAAAACCGATTTATAAATTTTTATCCGACGACAACTTATGCTATAAGGATCCTATTACCAACAAGTGCATAACAAACATAGCACCGTGTCGTAATAAATGGATTGAATTGAGCACAACAAATTCATACCTATTCTACTGTTGCGGACATTGCACCTGGAGGATTATATGCGAAGATCGCATTTCTGCAGTGCAAGTAGAAAAAGCGGGGGTCATAGCACTGGGGCAAAACTGCCTCATACAAGGGCAAGACTAGAAAGAGCCACAGCGAGTACAGTCCCCGAGAAGGCCCGCAGCCATCAGCCGTAGCCTGCAATCATCAGCCGCCGCCGTCTACGCCACCCCGCGTCCTCGGCAGCAGCCGCCCCAGCCGCCTCAGCTGCAGCGCGACAGGCACGGAATCGAACTTAAAGATTTTGCGTTCCACCCAATATAATTTACAGTTTTTTGCGATTTATACAATTTATACAATTTACGTTTTTACATTTTATACAATTTATATTTTATATTATTAAGTTAATTTTTGTAGCACAGCATAGCATAACTTAAGCATAACATTTAATTAAGTGATTTGTAATTTGTAAGCATTCATCTCGCATCAATCATCTTGCTTCAATTTGTCAATTGCTTATCACTTTCCCTTTCATCTCCTTTCCTCTCCCCTGGGAGCATGTACGGTCCACAGTCCAACCGTACATTTTGCTCCATCAGCATTAACCTACTTTTCGTACTTTTCATTATACATTCAAACTAACAATAAATCAGTGCGCAAATCATCATCGCGACCAGCACGCATGCCACTCATTCATAGCATTTAGCGTTTATCATTTAATTATAATTATTAAATTAGTTATAATTTATTAGCAATCAATAAACTATATTTTTCCATCATTTCTATCATTCAACGGTTTTAGACCGAACAATTATCATATTAGTGATAATAACCGGGACCGACGGCTTATCGTGATCTCTGAGGAACGGAGGTGAAACTTCAACTTCAACACCGTCAACTTCCTAACTCCGGACTCGTACTGAGAATTTCTGGTCTAAAAATCCAATCCTGAATTGTGGATCGACCCGGGACTCGAACCCGAGACCTCGTTGGCCGCAATCGAACATGCCAACCACTAGACCAACGAGGCAGTTGGGAACAGTTCAATGTGTTTTATTTAGTTACTAAATGATAGATTTAATTTTTTTGATTCCTGTGGGAACTTTATGTTTTTTGGGATAAAAATAAGTTCTTCCTATGTCCTTCCCCGGGATACCACCTATCACTTTACCAAATTTCATCAAAATCGGTTGAACAAATGGGCCGTTAAACCGTAGCAGACAGACAGACAGACACACTTTCGCACTTATAATATTAAGTATATGGATATGGATTGATACTTAAATTTTCTGTAAATAAAGTATGTAATAATTCTAGTATCTCATAAACTATTTGTGTAAGTAGGAGTGAAATATTCCGGAGATGAGATGTTAAATTTTTTTATGAAGAGACTGCGATAACACAGAACCTGCGAGAAAACTGCAAGCCCTTTACAATTTCTCGATGTCTCGTTTGTTTAAATTTTACGTTTACTTGCACTCATCCAACAATCACAACATTTTAAATTTTCATAGGTAAAATGTTCTCAACACATTATTTTGTCTAGTTTATACTCTTAAACCTTCGATCACAGAAATCTGTGATCGAAGTCTTAAACATATTATTATGTATGCAGCTGACATCTTTCATCATTTTGTTTCAGACGAATTGCACTCTAACGCTCTTCAACATCAGCAATGAAAATGTGATCATATCTGCAAGTGTTCCACCTAAAGAACAGGAAGGAGGCTATGAAGGAGGCTGGGGAAGCATTATTGGATAAAGAAAAGGTAACGTATATTATGTACTTAGCAAGAGTTAATAGACACGTTCCCAGGAAAGCGCGCTCCACCTTAAGAGGAAATGAGACGGCGGTTTTCCTATACAATCGTATTTGTCTGTTTTCTCCGTGGATCATTTTACGAAATGGCTCAGTTTTCGCGCCATCGATTTGTTCCCGCAAACAAATTTGACAAATATAATCAAAAAAGAAAAACATACCGACATAGCGTGAGGTCCTTCTTCAATTATTCTTGAAAAAAAGAAAATCGGTTTAGTTTTGGAGGAGGAAACAGGAAAATACGAGAGTAAAGAATTCGACGGTATGACTATGAAAACTACTATTTCGGGTGTTATGAAAATGAAAAAAATGAAAATGAAATTGGTAAAAATATTCGTCGTTTCACAATTTTGTCGGGAATCGTGAAGTAAGTTTAAAAAAAAACCTGTATCTCGGGGTCCCCGCTCTTCCTCCTAGTATTCAAACAAGTAACAATAATATTTTTAACAATGAAACGTTCAATTTAAAATTAATAAAATATTTACAAAGTTCGCATGCATTCTTCTGTACGAGTGGTTGTGTGCGTGTCTGTGTGCGTGTGTGTGTGTGCGTGCGTGTGCGTGTGTGGTGTGTGTGTGTGTGTGTATGTGTGTGTGTGTGTGTGAGTGTATATGTGTTTGGATTAAATTTGTAATTTTAAAAGATTTTCTGTATCGTCGTAGTTTAAATTATTCAGCCAATTAGTTACAACTTTTTTAAGTGGAAATAGTTGCTTATCATATATGTTTAAGATTCTATTAATTTTATTGTATAGATAAACTGATTGTTTTTGGTATTGTCTGTTATGAGATACTGTTCGAGGAGCAGCGCGACGGCAATATAATTTATGCCATTACCTCTTAAGCGGCATCATTACTTGCAAGCAGATCTAATTGCAGACAAGCGCCTAGCATTTTAATTTGAAAAAAATATTAGCAGGCGTTGAACATTTTCGTGTGCAACTTATATTTGGGATAAACGTTTCAAATGTGCCTTTTTCTTTTTCAGGAGGCTTGCATCGATGTCCTCAAGGTCGTCAAGACCCGTATCAACTCGCAACATGAAGATATTTCTTCCCATCTACTCCTCTCCATATTCAAAATTGCTGAAGTGGACGTCGTCTATCCCACACCACCCAGCTCTGCCATCAATTCCAACAGACCTGATATCAAACTGTACATTATAATCTCCCTCATAACAGTTTATCTTTTATTACAAAGAATTTATATCCTTGTTTCTACTTACCGCCTCTTCAAAAAATATTATCGTCAATTTTTTCTCGAATTCATCCAATATCGATAGGGATAGAGCGGAACGTAAATCATCTTCAAATTCGTTAGAGGTTGTTCCTTTCACAAAGAGTTTTATTGTAAAAGATTTTGTATCTATTTTGAAATGTTACGAAGAATTTATTGAATATAATAATGTAGTTATTGTAAATTATATTGATACTCCGCACAATGCACACGCTTTAGGTAACGCACAAACGACACATATCACAGAAGACATAGATATAAGTGAATTAGATGTAAATAAATATAAGGAAACGAAACATATCATAAAAGCTGTGAGTATTACAATATATACTAATTTAAAAGAACTCGTTGCTAATGCAATTATACCTAAATATTTTTCTAGATATGTGTATTACGAAATTGGATGTACTATTATTAATTCGGAGAAGCTTTATGGTGAATTCTGTTTTGAAAAAATTGCGTCCTCTTCTTATGGGATCGTTAAATCCGTTAGCTAAGGACTAACTCAGTAGTAGTATGAAGACTGAGATGATAACTAAACATATCATAGTTAAGTATATATCGTTTTATTTTCGACTTAGAACTGGTGCTTGTAGGTCGATCTTAAAGGCTGGGTTTTGTAAATAAGTGTACTACGCCTTTTACACTATTAGATTTCTGTTCTTATTTTACTTTAGAGACAGCTGTTTTAGCTTCTTTCTCTTTACTTCTATTTTCATTGTCATCTTTTTAATCTTTTTCCACTTGATAGCTATTGGCATTTTTTTGTAATCTTCACTTTTGGTGTTATAATCGTTTTTAATGGTCAATTTGTTTAAATGTGCAGTTTATTGTGCTGTCTATAACAGGAGTAGTCTATTGTAGAAAATGCGCCTTTCTGTTAGATAAGTGTAACTAGGAGTAATCATCAATGTGAGTGCACGTTTAGGACACACGGACGGGCAAAATTGTAAGCAACAAATTGAAAACGTCTCATTTAATTAAAATAACTAAAATTCATAATTTCACATTATCTACTTCATCAAATACAATACACGGAATGAATAATAAAAAACTGAATGATTTTAGTCAATCTTCATAACTGCCACTCATAGATACCTTTATACTTACAACGAACTTTCATTAATAATAATTTATCAGCTACTCTCGGTACCTACATAATATAATTTTCATCCCACCATCTCGGAAAGAGTATTTTTACGCTTCGATATCTGAATGCAAAAGCCGTTATTATCTTCTTGAGGATAAAGTAAATTGAATTTAGAACATTGTGTGCACGTTAGTAAATATCACTCGTCTATGAAGTTTGTGAATTCAAAACATCATTAAAACCTATTTACCTCTATGGTGCCGAATTTCCATACAACCGTTTTTAATTTGTTAAAAACTCACACTCGTAACCTTCTTGGTGTACTTTTTTAATTTGCTTTGCGCGCACCATTTTCTTTCACGTCATTGTTTAAGATTAACACCTTCGATTAAAAACAAGAAAATTGAAAATAAGTGAAAAACCTAAAATGAGTGATTCTAGTGACCAAGAAGTTAATTTGACGCCAACAGAATTGACTGAAACTGTTAAAAATGCGGAAATGAGCTTTCTCCCTCAACAATCACGCGAGAAGTATTTTATTTCCTCGCTGAAGTGGGATGAAAAATTACGTGTTGCACTCGAGTGAAAAGATTTTTCACCTCGTGCTCTTTTGATTCCCTCGCTGACGCTCAGGATTCTAATTTTTGATCCACTCGCTGCGCTCGTGATTCAATTTTAGAATCCTCGGTCCTTGCTCGGTCATCAAAATTGAGCACGCGGTTAAAAAACAACTTTTCACTCTTGTATAACAAATAACTAATGTTCGTCGCTAACAATTAAATCATGACTGATCATGCTATTTTCATTACTGATAATTCGTATTCATCTCTATTGTTTTTTCGGACTCGTAATAAACAAACCGTAATTACTCATCACATTTTACATCCTTTTGGGAGTTTCTTTTTTACTGCTTCCGATTAGTTTGCCCAGGTTCAGTACCTCTTGAGGAATGATTGCTGACTCCAGAGTAGACTGATTTTGTATAATTAATCATACGTAAAAAATGAGCATTTCTAAACTATCTAGCGCCAAAGAATATGCGCCTGGGCATGATAGCAAGCAGTCTTGATTGTTAATGTGTGAACTGTGAACCACTACTGTAAGTTTTCAGCTGGGCAGATAAATTTTTAATCGGATACTCCAAAAATTTAACAGCTCCTCTCTCTTTGCGTAGTATTCCTCATTACTGAGGGTCATGACCCCATTCCATTATTCACATAATGGTAGGAGTTTTCTTGGGATATAAATGCGGTGGATCCTGACTTAAAATTTACTGAATTTTGCCCGTCATTTTAGCTACATTAAATAGGTACCTAACACTTAGACAAAATTGTATATCAGGTACATTACTTTGGTAATGCGTTGTTGGTAAAAGAAGAAGCTTTAATTTGAAGTAGACATAGATTCTTGTGTTCTAAAGAGTTTTAACAATGTTAGTGATGTCGAAGTGTATGTATGTACAATAATTGTACAATGTCTGAAATCTAAATGACTAGTTGATGTACAAACTCTTAAAGGACTGTTACTGTTTTCTTTACTTATATGATTTATGTTAATTGAGATTCTTGTGTTCTAAAGAGTTTTAACAATGTTAAGGACGTCGAAGTGTATGTATGTACAATGTCTGAAATTTGAATGACTTAGTATTTGGTGGATAAACTCCTAAAGGACTGTTACTGTTTTCTTTATATTATGATTTATGTTGATTGAGTGTTCTTGAAAAGTTATATTTAACTGCCTTATTTCTAACTGTCTGTCAAACCGTAGGTGTATATTATGTTCCTACATTTATGTGAATCGCCGTTCGTTCAGTATTCTGTAACTCACTGAAGCTAACCCTACGTAGTACCAAGATACACAGAAATCGTGGTTTTTAGATTTTTCAATATGGGCTAACTTCTCGTTCTTTATTAAACTCAAATATTTTTTATATAAGTAGAATTTGACAGTTGGTTCCATCCACGTTTGTTCTTAGGGCGTCTCATAACTGAAATAGAGTGCGTCCTCTAAATTAATCCAGAGTTCAGACATAATATTATTATGAAGTAGGTAGGGTAAGGTTGCAATCATTGGACCAGTGCTTTGTTTGGACCACTTAGATTTCTTGAAAATAAACAGTCCTAAAATTGTCCGTTATTGAAGAGACGCTAGCTATTGGACCCCGCGCCCTGCCCCTCAACCTTCAGTGTCGCCACAGGCTTCGTTGAGGAAGGACGTACGTCGGTGTGTTTTAGAAGCTCACGATATAAAATGTGTGCGTCATTCTTTACCATGTAAGTACAGATTTTTAAGGTATTTCTACCCAATTATTTTCAGTAGGATTGCATATTTATTCGTTCAGCTAACCTATTAATAACATGTCACAAAAATTATATACTTTTTTAAAAGTTATGGTTTGATTGGGATCACAGTGAGTTGCCATGAATGAACTCATGCAAGTTTCTTTCATTGAACCGGTCCAATTAAAGGAACTAAGTTTTAGTCGTCACTTAAACTTTTTTTTTGTTTTAGCATGGCAAAACGAGGCCAGTATTATAAGTGGAAAGAAGGCAGCATGACATTAGCGTTGTTAGCTTTGAGCAAGAAGTTGGTTTAAATGAAGCTAGCAGGATATATGGTGTGCCAAAAGAAACATTAAAAAGAAGATTTGACAATAAAAACGTCAAAGCTAAAGGGGAAAAACAGATTGTAAGCTCTGAAGGAGGTCTCACACCTGATTTGGAAAAAAAATAGTAGATTATATTTTAGAGATAGAAGGTTGTATATACGGCATGACACCACTGGATGTCAGAAGTTTGGCTTTCAAAATAGCAGAGAAAAATGGTTTAAAGCACAGATTCAATAAAGTAAAAGAAATGGCCCGTAAAAAATTGCATTATGGATTCCTAAACTTAAAAATATATGTTAAAAGTTATTATTTACTTTAAACGACTGTTGAATTAAAAAGACTGAATTTAGTTATAATCTAGCCTTTTATTTATTAAAACTCCTTGGGTGCAATGAATGGACCAGTTGATAAAACTTCCTAAGTCCGATTATAGCAACTAGGTGGTTCAATCAAGGAAACAGTGGTCCATACAAGGCAACCATCCCAAAAATGATTTTTTGTGAATATTTGTATTTATGCTTAAAGAAAAAAATCTAAAATCACAGTTGTGAATACCTGAGTATAAGCCCTAAGAAACCGACGAATCATATATCCATATACTCTTATACTTTTAATGTTATGGCAGTTTAAAGTTAAGTGGTCCAATAGTGGCAACCTTACCCTAATTCATAAGTTCACAACACTAATGAAATTCAAGTTAAACCGCGGTTCACTTGTTCACTTGAGAATCTATTTGGACAAGAATGGAAAGCTTTTGAGAGTCAGCGTTTGTCAATTCTCTAAAAAAATTATTATTGATAAAGCCTATTACAAATTATAAATGACTTTTTTGAAGATAAATAAGGCAGCCGTCTCTCTACTCCACTGATTTGTTGTGCCCCAGTGGGGTTCCAATATTGTAATAAGAACTATAAAATTCTACTAACATTATGTTTATTACTTATAAGAATAATTATTATTGTATTGGAATGCAAAATAAATGAAATGAAATGAATATAAAGCCAGAGTTTAGACTATTGTTGGCCCAACTTTAAAATTGCATTAGTTCAGTATGAAAACATAATATTTCAGTTTGCAGTACCATAAAATTTGTTTTACCAAATATTTCGAACAAAAGAAACAAGCAATCCAATTTCTACTCTATTTATCAGTACGTATCAACAAATCAATCAAATAAGTGTTCATTTTAGGTAATTTAAGAGTAAGTTTTGCAATGCATTTATGTTTTGAACGTTATATTATCTGGGGGCAGGGTAGTGCTACCGCCAATACGAGCCAATGGAACGGGGCACTACCTACCTCCCTTTTCTGGAATATTTTTTTCAATTAAATAAGTATTTGCGTAAGCAGTAATGACTTATTATAAAGTCTATTAAAACGTTAATTTAATTTGTATTCGGTTACTACTTAAAATATTATTATTTGTATCATTACTTATTTATTCAGTTTTATCATAGGTATGAGTAAATTTCGATTCTTAAATGTCCATACAATTTGCTTCCAGTATTTTCGACGCAAATTGTGTCAATGTTTATGATGTAGGTAATTATGTATACTGTTTTAATTCGTTAATTGCCTCTGATATTGTTCCTAATTCCCTTAAACCGTATTCTTTTGTAATATGTAATTGTAAGCATTAGTTCGTCGCTAAACGTTTTTTTATTAGATATACTAGATGATGCCCGCGACTTCGTCCGCGTGAATTGATGTTTTTTTAAGCATTAGGCGCTAAAACGAATTAGTTCAACTTGTTACCATTAGGTAACATTTTAAATTAATTCGTTTTAACTAAATTAATCCATTCATTTATCTACTAGGTTTAGCTAACGATCACTATCGTCTATTACTTTCTTTTCTTTCACCGACAGATCGAACTTTCCAAAACCTTAATATTATTTCCAACAAATATTAAGATGCCTACATGGTACCTACACTCAATGTATAGCAATCGTAATATAGCAATATATTTTTAGTTATGTAGAAAAATTTAATATCGGCTTGGAATAATTAGTATAAAATATTTTTTATCACACCATCTCGGAAAGAGTATTTTTACTCTTCGATATCTGAATGCAAAAGCCGTTATTATCCTCTTGAGGTTAAAGTAAATTGAATTTAGAACATCGTGTGCACGTTAGTAAACTTTAAACGTTAGTTAAACGTTAGTAACTCGTCTATGAAGTTTGTGAATTCAAAACAACTTTGAAACCTATTTACTTCTACCTCTATGGTGCCGAATTTCCATATTTTTTTTTGCATTTAGTCATTTCCTCGCTGAGGTGGGATGAAAAGTTACGTGTTGCACTCGAGTGAAAAGATTTTTTACCTCGTGCTCTTTTGATTCCCTCGCTGACGCTCAGGATTTTAGAATCCTTCGCTTGCTCGGTCATCAAAATTGAGCACGCGGTTAAAAAACAACTTTTCACTCTTGTATAACAAATAACTATTTTTATTTAGATTAATTCATAGGAATATGCTTACTTGATGCAACGAAAAGTATTTTTTTTTAAATAAAATAAACAAACATAATATGTATAATATTTCAACCTACAATTTATTTTCATTCATTGTATATTTCATTAATTGTCCTACACAAAATTTGGTCACAGAATATAATAGTATTATACGTACCTATTATATATGTTAATTGGTACTTACCATCGTCACACACTACGTAATAAAGCAAACTGGATTATAAGATTTCTGGATTAGGTCAATTTAAAATTTTACATAATATTATTATTATGAGCTGTACGAAAAACGCTACACTATTAAGTTGGTACCTAACTCAACAAGATATAAATATTTAATAAAATAGAAAAATATTTTAGATTATAAAAAACTAGCTGATGCCCGCGACTTCGTCCGCGGGGTTTAAGTTTTTTGTTATTCCCGCGGGAACTCCTTAATTTTCCGGGATAAAAAGTAGCCTATGTCACTCTCCAGGTCCTCGCCTATATCCATGCCAAAAATCACGTCAATCCGTTGCTCCGTTGCGGCGTGATTGAAGGACAAACCAACAAACCAACAAACAAACACACTTTCGCATTTATAATATTAGTATGATTCGAAGCCGATATTGAAGATTTATATTTAAAAATGTGAATACAGCACTGTAGTGATATGCCGTAACTGAGCTTCTAAAGTAAAACTGTTTGAAACACTATTAAATATTGATAATTACATAAAATTACCTAAAGTCATATTATTATTATATTGTATCATTTACCCACCTACAAAGTTCTGTCATTTTGTTGTAGCTCATAAAAGGTTTCGTATATAAAATTTTATGTTTGTTTTATTTACCCGGCAGACTTTGTCCTGCCCTGAACCTAGAACCCGATTACAGCGCTCCCTACCGGGGTCAATATTGTGGATATAAACCATCCCCGGAACCCACACAACTACACACAGAATTCCATCAAAATCGGTCAATCCGTTTCTGAGTTTTAGCGAGACTAACGAACAATTTTTTCATTCATTTCTAGAGATAAGTCATAAGATTACAGTCGATGGTTACAGTTACAGTGCACTACGGATAAACGATCAAAAAAAAAAACAGCCAAAACCATTTTCTTTGGCAAGCAAAAAAGTCTTTTGAGTCAACTTGGGTGGAATGGAGTTTGTCCGTCTGTCAGAGCTTATTTTTATTTAGAGAGATTTATTAATTTTATTTTATTTTACTAATTTATATCATCATCATCATCACTACAGCCTATTAACGTCCCACTGCTGGGCACAGGCCTCCACTCTCATAGGAGAGCGGGAATTAGAGCTTAGACCCACCACGCTGCTCCAATGCGGATTGGCGGGCTTTAACGACTACTATCATGTTAGTGATAATAACCGGGACCGACGGCTTAACGTGCTCTCCGAGGCACGGGGGTGAAACACCGCCAACTTCCAACTCCGGGCTGTCACTGAGAATTTCTTCGAATATAACCTAACGAATATACTGTTATTCAAGACGAACACAAAACAAGTTAACAAATAAAAATTAATTTTTATGCGACCCAACCGTTCAGTTCCGCGGGGATAAAGTTATATTTGGAGCCCATTTAATCGATGTTGGAGCCAAACAATACAATCTAGAAATTTCTACTCGTTACTAGATGGCGCTGCGGACAGCTCGGGCTTTCGCTGTTGAGCTAGGTCATGGTTATCAACGAGTTTAATAGTTTTTATAGCTTTTGAGGAAAATTTATAGTACCTAAGTACCTAGTAAATGTGCAAAATTGGTGTCGAGGCTTTGCGGGATAACCATGAATGACCTAGGACGTAATTTAGAATACAAAACAAACTAGAATACCTACCCACTTATCTAATAGCGCCTATATAATATTATTCCAAGCTATCTAGGTTCGTAATTTTCTCAGTTACTTAGCTGCTAAACTAGGTAGGTAAAGGCAAGGTATAGGTACAGGGTACAGGTAACAGGACACACTAGGTAGGTAGTAGGTACTTACTTAGTACTTGGTACTTTATACCTACCTCAATGCTGCTAGCCCAAAAGTTCTTCAATATAACTAGTTCCATTCTAATATAGTTCTAGTTGTACATAATATTATTACCTAAGTATATGAATTTTGCCCATCAATTTTGCACACTTAAGTGTGGTCTAGTTATGGATTATGGTTACGAGAGTAGGTATTTATAACTATTTTATGTAGGTATAACTGGGCTACGACCGTTAACCGTCACCGTGTGGTTAACCGTCTTTAAAGTTTTACCCACGTAAGTCACTTACGCTGAGTTGCACGAAACAATTTTATAAATTTAAGTGTTGATTAAACTAATTTAATGACAAGACTTCATACAATTCTTTTGGATTAAATAAGTTTAACTGCCGTTTAAATTTTTGAATTTGTTTCGTGCAACTCAGCGTTTAATGAGTAACTTATGATATTACTAGCTGATGCCCGCGACTACGTGTGCGTGGATTGAAGTTTATTTGATTCCCGCAGGAACTCCTTAATTTTCCGGGATAAAAAGTAGCATATGTCACTCTCCAGGTCCTCAGCTATAACCATGCCAAAAATCACGTCGATCCGTTGCTCCGTTGCGGCGTGATTGAAGGACAAACCTAACAAACCAACAAACAAACTGACTTTCGCATTTATAATATTAGTATGACTAGATCAAGCCCGCGACTTCGTCCGCGTGGATTAAGATTTTTTGATTCCCGCGGGAACTTCCCGGGATAAAGTTCTATGTCTTCCCCGGAATACAACCTACCCCTGTAAAAAATACATACATAGCGAATGAAAATATCCATAAGAAAAAAGACTGCATCCCTAGTTTTGCTCATCGGCACTTTGATAGTGCGCGGCGTCTTGTTGTGGGCATCATCAAAGGTCGTATTTTTTATTGTAAAGAAATTTTGCAGCTATTCGGAAGTACAAGGTCAAGATACAGGCGCCGGCGCGGCGGCTTCTCGCTCAAATTTTAGTTATGATGTTTGTAATCCATACCTACTAAAGATTGATTATAAACAAATAAATATTATAAACTAGATCATTCCCGCGACTTCGTCCGCGTGGACCATGTTTTTTCGATTCCCGCGGAAACTCTTGAATTTTCCGGGATAAAAAGTAGCCTATGTCCTTCCCCAGGATACAACCTATCCCTGTACCAAATTTCATCAAAATCGGTTGAACAGATACATTTTTTTGATTCCCGCGGGAACTCTTCAATTTTACTTGATAAAAAGAAGCCTATGTCCTTCCCCGGGATGTAACCTGCCTCTGAACCAAATTTCTTCAAAATCGGTTGAGTACTTAGATGGCGAAGTTTGTGACATTGTATTACTACTGATCCGATTCTGAATATACCTAGTAAGTATACTATTCCTACTGATAAAAAACTATACTATTCCCGATGCAAATAAGCTATATTTTATTATCATGGAGTGCCACTTTTCTATTGATTTTTATCTTTAATTTTAGACAGACAAACACAAGTCCAGAATATTCGCCAAGAATATCAAGACGTCGAAGAGCCTATAAAAATCAAATAATTATAAATGCGAAAGTTTGGATGGATGGATGGATGTATGGATGTATGGATGTTTGTTACTCAATCACGCGCCAACGGCTGAACGGATCTGGCTGAAATTTGGCACAGAAATAGATTATAGTCTGGAATATCACATAGGCTACTTTTTATCCCGGGAAATTAAGGAGTTCCCGCGGGAACCAAAAAACCTCAAATGGATGTTTATTACTCAATCACGCCAGAACGGCTGAACGGATCTGGATGAAATTTGGCACAGAGATAGATTATAGTCTGGACTAACACACAGGCTACTTTTTATCCCGGAAAATTCAAGAGTTCCCGCGGGAACAACAAAACCTCGATCCACGCGTACGAAGTCGCAGGCATCAGCTAGTTAGAAAGATATAAAATTAAATCTTTTCCCTCTTAGGCTTCCAACCTTTACTCCTAACCTAAACTTTAGTAAACATTTCATTTTGAACCTAGTGGTTGATTTAAATATCGTTTCTTATTTCAAAAACATGTATCCAAATTCATATAATAATATGGGGTCCCACTCACAACAAAAAAGTAAAATATTATTTATTGAATCAATAATTTCCTGACGTGACAACCCTTAAAATTTAAGACTGCTCGATGGAGCTTGTATGGAAAAGAGAAATAATCGCTAGGTAACATTGCCCACTCCTTAAATTACGATTATACTTCGTCGCTTCATTCTTCAGATATAATCATTGACAACGTAGTTTCCTTTACGTATCAGCAACCAATCGCACAGACTTCAGAGGAGTTATAAAAAAGAACCCCCAATGCCCGCCTCTGTGTCGCACGACCAAGCGGTATCGTTCGTCATTTTTTTTTTTTTTTAGCTTCTTCAGCAATCAATCAATTTGTTTGCAAATACTGTACATACAGAAACGTCAAATTTGAAATAAAAAACTGCTAACATTCTACCCTCAGCGTGGTAAGGGTATGCAAAGAACATTTGCGAAGGAAATGTGTGGTAAGATTGCAAAAATTACCCACAAGTTTTATGTTTTGTCCCTAACAACGTAGGTACTCTCGAGTTTTGCAAAGTTTTGCAACTTAATTGTGCCCGGGAAGCATATATATCATACACCCGCTGACATGTAATACGGTTGATTATGCTTAAAACAGTTCGAAAACCCAAAAACTAACAAAGAACCTTCTTCTTTTTGGAAGTCGGTTTTAAATAAAGATAATCTAATGGCGAGTATTTTGACGACCGGATGTAGATTATATAATATTATGTAATAGTGTAAATTCTCCTATTTTATTTTTTAAAGATTTCATGGGCATTTGTTTCTGCAAACACAGTAAAACGCGCAGGTTGTCTTACCCAAAACGGGAATCCAAGCGGGGTACCAAGGGTTACTGGTGGCGATCTCGTATAGAGATAAGTGCTTCCTTGTCCACTATGTTTCTGTTTATCTAAGTATTTCATAAGTTTTTGGTATAAAATAAAAAAGAATTTTAAGTTTAAGATCCATTCATATATATCCGTTATCCACATATTAGAAGCAATCTTCGAAAAACAGTTATTAAACTGTCGTTATAATAATACGTACCTACATCGTAATCACTCGTGGCAAACATGGTACCTACAATTTACTCGCGTAAACAATAATATGCTCCCGCAACACTTGCCTAGAGCAAAATTAAAATTCTTGTTTAGTCGATTTAGACCCTGAATGAGAGTAACCAATTAAGACATTAATGAAAACCAAAAATCGGCGGCGGCCGCAATTAATGTAACATTTGGATCACGCTTACCTCACATAGATCAGCGGTGTCATAAAATATCAGGGAATTAATGCATCCATTCAAAAATTGTTATGAATAGCTTATAATTATGTTTATTTCTCATATTTCAAATGTTTTTTTTATTCAAATTCTATATTCAGTAACCTGCACAGCTAGGTTATCCATCGTTGAAAAGTATAGAAAGACTCCTTATATAACTTACTTCAAAGCACCTAACGTCAATGGGGCTAAAAAGTTCAAACCAATTGATTAACCATTCAAAGTCGATATTAGTAGTTTGTCACAATATCGACCGAATATTCATTCTTCACCTATAATTTAGGGCTAACTCTTACGCGGATAGGAATTTATTAAATTCCATAACCTTAATGACGATATAATTGTACGACAAACAAATTAAAACGGTACTTTAATATAAAATTTTTACTCAAACATACTTATAGCTAAAGCAATATTACTCGAAATACCTTCACAACAGGACCAGAATAGACCTGTTCTTTTCCCGCCGCACTTCTAAAAAACAAAATATGCCTTCTTTTGCTACTGGGCAGGATTTCGCACATGAGCGTCCCATTGGACGTCAGTTGTGCTAATTGTGCACAATTGTAATAAAATAAAGTATGGTCCCGGCTAATATACTCTGTATTAGATTATAAATCCTGCAGTATTGACATCAATAACTAGTCCCATTCGTTTGCATCGAAACTATAATACGGTTATGCTTGTTACTAGCAACTAAAGCAAAAGAGCGCTAGATTGTATTATTGGTAAATTGAAAGTTATTCAAATTGAAACTTAAGTAATATAAATACTTAAGAAAAATTTTAAAGTCATCTTAAATGTACGTAGATAAACATCTCGGGAAATTAACACATGATTCCAACCTTAAACATAAACTGTTTACAACATTACAGCTCAAATAAGAGATTAGAAGAATAAATAAAATTATTGATAACAATAATTAGTATAATATATTCAGCGTAGATACAGTTCTTGCAAAAATATATATCTCTTAACATCTACGTTGTCAATGATTATATCTGAAGAATGAAGCGACGAAGTATAATTAATGATTAAACGAACTTACCTGTAAGTGAAGTTCTATCATAATTATATGAGTCGCTTCATTCGAAGATATAATATTAAGCTCCCGACCCACCCATCCCGAAACATATTTTCGCAAGAGCTTTAAGTATAGGTATATCTCTAAACTAAATGACGAACGATACCGCTTGGTCGTGCGACACAGAGGCGGGCATTGGGGGTTCTTTTTTATAACTCCTCTGAAGTCTGTGCGATTGGATGCTGATACGTAAAGGAAACTACGTTGTCAATGATTATATCTTCGAATGAAGCGACTCATATAATTATGATAGAACTTCACTTACAGGTAAGTTCGTTTAATCATTAAAAATATGCATGTAGTATGCAAAATTTTGGAACCGCCAAGATTGTCCTAAATTCTAGTCATGGTGTCTGTTACGTATTTTTATACGACTGCCTGAAAAAAGGAGTATATTGTTTTCAGGGTTCATGTATGTATGTATGTATGTATGTATGTATGTATATATGTATGTATGTATGTATGTATGTATGTATGTATGTATGTATGTATGTATGTGAGTTTGTATATTCCACCATAACTTCTATACGCCTGAACCGATTTTGATAAATTAGGTATCATTAGAGCTTATTCCGGGTGACATATTAATTTTTTTTTAAATTGATGAGGTGACCATGGTTCCGCACTAAAGACTAAAGTTGAAAAAAAATATTCGAAAATAAGATTAACTATATAATCATCATCTAGAAAATGATGAGTAGATTCCAAAAATATATAACACTATTGTTCAATATCCAGTAATTCACAAAAAAAAAACATTTAATAAAAATGTGAATAAGATTCTAAAGGTAGATAATGACTGACTTGGTATATTTAGTGGTAGCCGTATTTCCAATCGAGGGGAATTTTTACTACACGACTGCCCAAAAAAGGAGTGTTATGTTTTCAGGGTCCGTGTATGTATGTGTGTCTACGGTAAAGCAGTCTTATTTTTTAATAATTTTAATTACATTCACTTGTTAAGAGTTATAGGTATTGCGTGAAAACTCGCTGTGGGCAAAGTTGGCTAAAGGTCCAGATTATTTTGCCCGCCATTAAAATCGAACAAATTTTGGTTTAAATGTTAATTTAAAAAATAAAATATAAATCGAATGCTTGCGTATAATAATATAGCTGTAAGAAATGGAGAAAAATACTTTACTTTCCATAGAAAAAACTCGAAATTTATTCGATTTTAATTAAAAACGGGCAAAGTTGGCTAGTTTCACGGTACTAATCCATACTAATATTATAAATGCGAAAGTGTGTCTGTCTGTCTGTCTGCTACGCTTTCACGGGCCATCTGTTCAACCGATTTTGATGAAATTTGGTATAGGGATAGTTTGATACCCGAGGAAGGACATAGGCTACTGTTTATCCCGGAAAATTGAAGAGTTCCCGCGGGAATCAAAAAACATCAATCCACGCGGACGAAGTCGCGGGCATCATCTAGTATTATAAATGCGAAAGTGTGTCTGTCCGTCTGTCTGTCTGTCTGTCTGCTACGCTTTCACGGCCCAACTACTCAACCGATTTTGATGAAATTACTAATATTATAAATGCGAAAGTGTGTCTGTTTGTCTGTCTGTCTGCTACGCTTTCACGGGCCATCTGTTCAACCGATTTCGATGAAATTTGGTACAGGGATAGGTTGTATCCCGGGGAAGGATATAGGCTACTTTATGGACCAGGATTGGCTCTGAACCAAGGACCTACCAGATTACATAAGAAACATTGTAAAAGGAAAGGAAACATTGTAATTTCGATACAACGCCAATGGAATAGGTACGCCAGTGATGTCCTAACGAGCATCAGGTACCTACTTACCTACATTTACCGAAATGACGATTATAAATACTTGAACCAAATAAACAGCAACAAGGTTTGTCATGAATCGTGATGGTATTCCGGGTATATTTATAAAAAACTAGCTGATACCCGCGACTTCGTCCGAGTAGATTAAGTTTTTATGATTCCCGCGGGAATTCCTTAATTTTTCGGGTCACCAACTAGGTATACGGTATAGGTATGTACCCATGCCAAAAATCAGATCGATCCGTTGCTCCGTTGCATCGTGATTGAATTACAAACCAACAATAAACCAACTAACAAACACACCTACGCATTAATGATATTGTCACGAATTCCCGTTAAGGTCTATATATTCCATGACTAGATACAACCTAAGACCGATTGACTAACTACGGATCTTTATTTGGAAGTTCATTAAACTACACGTGGGCATAGAACGGGCATATTTTTGGGTAGTAGCGAACAACTTCGCTACCCACAATGTACCTTATAAAAATCCTGAAATAGCACACTAACACATGTGTTAAAGATTACTCTTAAAATGCATCAGAGATTAAATAATAAATAAATAATAAATTGGAACGATACAACAAAGGACTTACTGGCATTTCAGCTATCATCTCGCACACACTTTACTTTCCAACACCACGTCTCAACTCACTCTATACACAAAAGTATAACACTGTATATATTATGATACATAAGAAGGTACACAGCACAGACGTGCACCTCTGACGGCGAGCGATACTCAACTCCCTGTTTACAGAATGACGCCCGTATTTATACACAATGTCTTTTTCGCCTACCCTCTACCAACTCTGAATTCATTAATAGTGCAATACCAACATGAAATCAGTATTGCCATTCTATAAATAATAAATAAATGTTGCCAGTCGAACACACGATCACGACATTCGGCCATCCGACATTGTGCAACCTCCCGGTGCACAACCACCAAACATTTGCTTTGCTAAGCTTAGTTCGCTTCACTCCTTGCAACAATCTGTAGTGTACAACAAAACATCTTCATCCATTCATACTTGCACGATGACATTTAGTTTTAGTAAATCACGACATTCGGGAGAATTAAAAAGAATAACAAAAAGGAAACCTACATTTTTTCAATTTAGTAATATCAAACTTAAAACCTCAAACCGATCTGAAATCCAAAACTATCGAGCTTTTGATCTTGAGATTTGTGAAGTGTGTGTGAAGTGCAATTAAACTGATTGATATCGCTGAGTCGAAATTTCACAACAGAAATAAAAATATCGCAATTTAAATCTAAAACTCATATAGAATAAAGTTAGGCAAATAAAGGATTATTTATCTAAAGCTGAATAAAAATCTAATCTGAAACTTAATCAAAGTCTGGAACAGTTACAGTTTAAAACATAATCTAAACAGTATGTTACATATACCGTAAGCAAAAGTCTAAAACTGAATTCAAATTTAATAAAATACCCAATATTTATTTTATTTCTTATACCGTTTCAGTTATTTATACCTTACAAGCATCTGACGCTGAATCTAAAGCTAAGTAAATATCTAAACCCTGATTACAATCTGTAACAGACCAACAGGTCCATCATCCTGAGCTCCACCTATCATGTGTCATACATGACGTGTCATGCCTGCTTTTTTTAAAAAACTTTATTGAAATCGAAAAATTTATCAGAACGTAAAGGAAAGCTGATTTTATTAAAATTTTAGGACTTGACAAGAAATAAGTATCACACACTACCCCAGAGTTCACAATAAAATCTACAACCGCATCCAATGCAAACATTAATCAGGATTACTAATCTATCAATTCTTCAATTCAATTGGATCTGCTGTACCATTAACTAATCTTTACTAATCGTTTGAATCAAATTAAGTCTATGTTAAATTATCTGCTCTAAATTCCTGACATCGTATACCTGTTGGCGGTAGACTGTTCCCACTATGTTAAATTATTACTATTTTAAAATCTTTAACTATGTAACAGTCAACGTTTTTAATAAATGAAATGAAATTTTTCGTAGCTTATTCAAAAATTTTAACAAATAGAGTTCAATTCTATTAAACACGCCTCAAAACACGAGTTGTTTTAGTTTATTCCCTTCTTTTCCTAGCCTTTCCTTTCCGTGTTAACCTCTGAATAAACCCATCAAAAAGAGACAGCACCACAAAATTCAACCAAATCAGTTCAGGTTATGTTGTCCAAGACAATCTTTAACTTGTGAAATACTTAGAATCTTACCCAATGCTTTGAACTGGGTCAAATACCTGAACTTTGACTACAATCATCATTGAAAACCAAACAAAAAGTCCAAAACTAAACCTTAGTCCAAAACTAAATCTAACTCTTCATCAAAGGCTTCTTTGAAATGCAAAACTTTTGTATGAATTGAAGTAGAATCGGCTTGCAATTATTGTACAATACTAAATCGCTATCATATAATTATTTTAAATTAACTTTACTCAATAGCAATTTCAAATTAAAATACAAAATTCAAATTTTGCTGTAAATCCAAAGCTTGATACAAAACTAGATGAAAACCCCAAATTCAGAAATTTGAATTTAATACTCAAAACCTCTTTTGTCTTTTTTTTTCAGAATCATTACCTCAACATATGAACAAAAATCAAACCAATTATAAATAAAAACGTTACACCAAGTTATAATATATTACGTCAGTAACATAATATAGTATATATACTGAGTGTTTTATTCATTCTGCTTTTTAATACTTTTTGCTTTACTTTTCTGCGTCTTTTAATAATTAAAGTAAGTATTTACAAATTAACTGACGGTTGTAGGCCGGAGCCGCTAGGTGAGGGTATACCTTCGTCACGAGCTTGCGGATCCACAACGCCCGTGCATCACACGACATTATTCAATAAATTTGAGAAAAACAATATGGAGATAAAATTAGAGTAAGCAAGCACGCACTAGTCACTCTCTAGAAAATATAATTTTTACATCATATTATACTCTCGAGATTTTGGACGGCAAAAGATAATTAATTGCGCGATTTCATTTTCAATTCAAATAATAGTCTGTTAAATTTTATCATCCAGTTCATTATTTCAAATCACTCAGATAAATATATAGAAAGAAAACCCAATGTGACTTCGAGAATGGCGCATTTTTACAATTTTATTACTTTATTGAACGGGCTTCTCGTGTCGTGACTGTAGTTTCTAGCAAGCTACTTAACTTCGAGCCTCAAATGTTCAGCCCTTATATCTATTTATTTATCTTTCTTTGTGATTAGTAAATGTTCCAAAAATTTTAATCTTTTTATTAAATTCAATTTAACATTTAATGAACTAACTTGGTCAAACTGAATCACTGGAATGCTAATTAGTATTGACGAAACACGTTTGAACTATTTTTGGAATTATTATTTTTGCGATATCTAGAATTTCAAAATTACTACAACCTTCACCGTTACAAGCTGAAGTATATATCCTTCCATATTTAATTCTTAACGCATTCCGAACATCGGACCGCATTATGTTGAAAGCCATAAAATAGTGTAAACAAACGAGTGAAAGATCTATTAACAACAACAAACTTGGAACCTTTGTTTCAATTTACTTTATGCATTCCTTGCTTGTTAACTTTTTAAACTACTAAGCATAGTCTACAAGTGAGTCATATATTTGAGAAACACAAATCTTTCAAATATAACGAATGGGTGAGTGACCAACTGATAAGTTGAACCAATGACAATAAGGCTATTAAATGCATCATTTCCTAAACCACATCGACATCGATCTGGTACGTTATTATAAATAGTGTACATATAATAACTATGTTGTTGTATATCTTCAAATGAAGCGTACTCATATAATATCGATCTAATTTCAATTTGCAAGTTCGTTTGATCATCATAGTTTTTTATTGAAATAACTATAATTCATTCGTATTTCGGCGCATTCAGATTATATACATCCGAAACACGTCGAGGATCGGTCGCCTTACATCGGGATCACTAATTAATCCATTTTAAAGTCCATACAAATACAATCAATTTTTGCGGCTGTACCATTAGGTACAGTTATAATACTTGTAAAAATTGATCTTAGTCGTTTAAAATAACCGAAATCTATCTAAAATTATTCAAAATTTAAAAATGTAGAACTTCCCCTGATCAAAAACATTTAAAGGCACACAGGAACTATGAAAAATGAATAAAATGCCATGGTAGTTCTAGATAGAACGAGTTACTTGTACAGTAATCTACTAAAGCAGCTAATAATTCTGGACTAGAAAACTTGCTTTCATTATGTACATCCCTTTAGTTTGATATGTACGTAAAATTAAGTAAATAAAATACATTAGATCTTTCACGAACAGTTAGATAACATACTGCCAAAAACAGTAACACACTTGTTCACAACCTACCGGCTCATTAGGTCACAACTTATGGAAACACTTGTTCCACTCTAGTAACACACTTGGTTACATTCTATGGACTCACATGGCCCAAATGACATACATAGTCATTCTAAAATGGTGACTCACATGGCCACCTAGGTCACAACTTATGGAAACACTTGTTCCACTCTAGTAACACACTTGGTTACATTCTATGGACTCACATGGCCCAAATGACATACATAGTCATTCTAAAATGGTGACTCACATGGCCACCTTAAAATATCGACACACTTGGCCACTCTATAATAGTGAGTAGACACACTCATGACTACTCCAAACGTATACGAGCTCTCTGACCATCATTCAATATCTTTATTCTTACTCCCACAATACCAGCTACGCAAAATCGTCAATTTCAACTTGAAATCTAAGATATTCTAACGTCTCTATTTTGTATTCTTCCAAAATCCTTCATTATTAACCTCAATCACTGATAAATCTGTCAAGAGACACTAAGGCTTCCGTACATGAAAGCGGAACCCCTGATGTCAATCAACCTGTAATGCGACAGAAAGAGGTTCCCCTTTTTTTTTAAAACTACAAATGATAATGATATCAATAGCTGATATACAATACAGTACTAAAATACATATGCTGTGATAATAGCACATATTAAGAGTTGCAAATGGACTTGGTCAGTAAAACCACTATTATTCTTTCAGCATAGGTACAACTACCATCGAACAAATCACTAATAAAAGGGCAAATGATTTTAAGCAAGTGCTTAAATAAACTTATCATAAATTACATGTCTGGCCAATGTACTTCACTAATGTAGTTTAAGTTCACTCGCGGCACTAATATAAATAGTTGCCCTGCCACTCAAAAAAATTACTTTTTAAACACTACAAATTCCTAAGACACCTGTTTTGATCGAGTCTAGACTAAACTATCTAGATCACATAAAATAAGTATACCAGTAAGTATACTTTTATATCGAGAATTTAAAACTAAATCATACTTTTATAGTATTTCTTATAAATCACACATGAAACTAATCAGAGTTCGATAAATTGCTTTGCATCCTAGTATTGACATGAGGGTACCTATCTTATTTGACATATTCACTTCTCTTTTTTTTTTATTACTATTATTCACTCCATGAATTCTCTTCGTGAATAACCAGTAATCTAATCTATGCCTGGTTAATAGAAATTTCAAATTAAAAACTAAATTAAAAATTAAAAACCTTGTAAAATCAAAATTCGAAACTTAAACAGTGCGTAAAAAAAACTACAATCTCATTCAGTACACTAGTCTGAAGGCACGAGGCTGCTTTTAAATTCAATAATCATTTAACTACATTTACACTAAATAAAACTTTAGGTAACGTTCATCCAAAGTAATGGTCCAGAGAATAATTCACAAATACTTGAGTTAATTAGAACTGATAATTATTTACCTATTTCATATCTCTAGGAGTACCTCAGGTTAATCAGTAGTAATAACCAAGCTGTATGGTATCGCATTTAATCGTCTAAAATGGCTGCTCAGACGGCCGGTGCTAGTGAAATTTATTCCAGTATGTCAACTCTCATACTGGCGAAATTCTCGCTTGACGCTTTATTTGTTGATTATAGCTAAATAACACAAAATTTCTTGGACTCATGTCCAGGACATGACATTTTTACATCATCTATCATAAATAAATACTATGGACACTATATTCAAAACTCAATTCACTGAAATTTCTATCGATGTGTTTTATCTAAACTAAATACCTAAGAATCAGAATTACTTCGACACTAAAGTAAACTGCTTACAAAATCGTAATTCGGGGATCATCCTCCTCGATGGAAGCCAGTCGCCAAGCTGGTTTGAGTTGGCAATTCATTCAGATGAGACTTCACAGTCTTAACGTCGTGATGACGTAATATTAAAGTTTACAGCAAACTCTTTTCCAATTTGTGGGTAACTAAATACGAAATATAAATGTAATTCAAATATTAATTGCCTTGATACAATGTCAATTATTATCGCACGAGATCATTACCAAACACTCGATTTAACCTCTACTCAAATGGAATACAACATAATATTATAGCCAAAATAGCAAATCTAAGAGTTCACCCAGAACTAATGTTATTCAATGTACCCACACAATAGGTGTCAAAACAGATTTAGCAATATCCAAAAGTTCTTTGCTGCACGTTATCTTTATAGCATAGCAAGAATGGATCTCAAGTACATGCTAACTTTGATTAAAGTAGTCAATCTCTTTTGAACTTAGTAAACGGAATACTCTTTGTTTAAAAGTTTTGAAGGTACGACACAGAGAATTGTGTCACAATATAACTACTTAGTGAACAATATTTTTCTCGTGTTAAAACATATTGTTTTCTTGGGTTCATTTTCACTTCTGAAGTTGTCACGAATTCCCGTTAAGGTCTATATATTCCATGACTAGATACAACCTAAGACCGATTGACTAACTACGGATCTTTATTTGGAAGTTCATTAAACTACACGTGGGCATAGAACGGGCATATTTTTGGGTAGTAGCGAACAACTTCGCTACCCACAATGTACCTTATAAAAATCCTGAAATAGCACACTAACACATGTGTTAAAGATTACTCTTAAAATGCATCAGAGATTAAATAATAAATAAATAATAAATTGGAACGATACAACAAAGGACTTACTGGCATTTCAGCTATCATCTCGCACACACTTTACTTTCCAACACCACGTCTCAACTCACTCTATACACAAAAGTATAACACTGTATATATTATGATACATAAGAAGGTACACAGCACAGACGTGCACCTCTGACGGCGAGCGATACTCAACTCCCTGTTTACAGAATGACGCCCGTATTTATACACAATGTCTTTTTCGCCTACCCTCTACCAACTCTGAATTCATTAATAGTGCAATACCAACATGAAATCAGTATTGCCATTCTATAAATAATAAATAAATGTTGCCAGTCGAACACACGATCACGACAATATTAAATATAAAATATGATTTGATGAACATAATAGCGATGTAGGTAACTTGAGTTTATGTTGAACATCATTCATATCAATTATTTATCACCTATAGAATTTTCGTCCTTTCTAACATACGTACCTCCATGTCCATTACGAAGACACAAAATTGTATAGGTACATGACTTCTTAAGCCTTTATAGTTGTTTCCGCAAGTAGGTACATACGTACCTACTTAGATATCGAAAGATGCTCCGAAAGGTAGACAGGAATTTTCTATCACAAATACCTATTGCCTGCGTAGATAGTAGATACCTACCTTCTCTGTCGGAGCGATTCATTCTATTATGCTTATTTGTAATATGCAGCAAGAAGATTGTCACGGCATCTTGTAGGTACCTACCTACTGCGAAACTTAACTAGGTAAGAAGGTATGACTGAAGAATCAAATCAAATAATGTTTTATTCAATTTAGGTACCTAGATATCCTACTAGGTACACTTATTGACGTCCACTTATTTATAAAATATAATGGTGATAATCAGTAACGGTATCTTAAATCTAAATTTACGAGGGTTCCAAACGCGCCCTAGTCTGAGAAGAGCCCACAACAAACTCAGCCGGGCTTATTATTTTTTTATTATCACCATTTCACAAATCATCTTAATTACGGAACTATCAGAGCCGTTAGAGTAAATTATTGCCAAGCTTCCTTCTCATTTAAGTAATCCTTTACATGGTAATAAGATTTTTCAATGAGTTTACGTTTTACAATTACTTTGAAGTTTTGAACTTATTCAGAGACATCTTCAACATGACTTCTGGGAAGACTTCTGGGACTTCGTATTGTAGAAGCGGACATTGTTTCCAACAAATGAATTGCTAGCTTTACTAAGCCTAGAAGCATGTTTATTTTTATTTCTAGTATTGACATTATGACAATCACTTTTCTTCTTGAATTTATCAATGTGTATATACACGTACCTATACTAAATCTTAAGATATAAAATTCAAAGTCCAGACTGACTGACTGACTTATATATCAACGCACAGCCTAAACCGCTGGTCCTAGAGACATGAAATTTGGAGAGTGCAGTGTTCTTTGTGCAGACTAGGTATCCACTAAGAAAGGGTTTTTCGAAATTTCACCCCCAAAGGGGTGAAACAGGGGCTGAAAGTTTATATGAGTCCGTCGTTTTTCAAGTTATAGCCATGAAACTTGGTATATGAGCTGCGGGTTGAAAATGAAGAAATACGTGTTTCACAGTTTATGAAAATTCGACCCCCTAAGGGCAGAAATAGGGGATGAAAGTTGGTATGAAAGGCCTTTTTTCTCAAGATGTTTTTCAAGTTATATCAACGAAACTTGGTACTTTGGCTATCGTTAAAAATGAAAGAAGTACCTACGTCTGTCACAGTTTTTCAAACTTCTACCCCCAAAGGGGTAAAATAGGGGTTGAAAGTTAAAGTCCTTCATTTCTCAAGTTATAACCATAAAACTTGGTATATGAGCTGCGGGTTGAAAATGAAGACATACGTGTTTCACAGTTTTTGAAAATTCGACCCCCAAAGGGGTGAAATAGGGGGTGGAAGTTGGTATGAAAGGCCTTCTTTTCTCAAGATATTTTTCAAGTTATATCAACGAAACTTGGTACTTTGGCTATCGTTAAAAATGAAAGAAGTACCTACGTCTGTCACAGTTTTTCAAACTTCTACCCCCAAAGGGGTAAAATAGGGGTTGAAAGTTAAAGTCCTTCATTTCTCAAGTTATAACCATAAAACTTGGTATATGAGCTGCGGGTTGAAAATGAAGACATACGTGTTTCACAGTTTTTGAAAATTCGACCCCCAAAGGGGTGAAATAGGGGGTGGAAGTTGGTATGAAAGGCCTTCTTTTCTCAAGATATTTTTCAAGTTATATCAACGAAACTTGGTATTTTGGCTTGGGTAAAAAATAAAGAAATACGGGTGTCACAATTTTTCAAAAATTTACCCATAAAGGGGTAAAATAGGGGTTAAAAGTTTATATAACAGCCCTTCAATTTTCAAGTTATAGCCATAAAAGTAGGTATTTGGACTTCTGGTTTAAAATTAAAAAAAATCGTGGTTCACAGTTTTTAAAATTTTATCCTCAAGTGCGTTAAATAGAGAGTTTGTCTTTCAATCACGCCGCAACAGAGCAACAATTCGACGTGATTTCTTGCATGGGTATAGATGAGGGCCTGGAGAGTGACATATTTATTTTAACCCGAAACTTGTGCCTTGGAGTGCCCGAAACTCCGAAACTTGGAGTGCCTGTGGGAATTAAAAAACTTAAGCCACGCGAACGAAGTCGCGGGCGTCCGCTAGTTTTCAAATATAATGGTTGTGCACTGTCATACTATTAATTTCTTTAAATTCATCTCTTAGTGACTCTCTTGGTCCCATATTATATATGGCTCGAACAGCCCTCTTCTGCAGCACAAAAACAGAATTAATATCAGCAGCATTACCTACCCCATAATAATATACCATATGACATAATGCTGTGAAAGTAACCAAAATAAACTAATCTCGCTGTTTCTACATCTGTCAACTGGCGAATCTTTTTACGTGGCTGATTTACCTTATTTTCTCTCCTTGCCAACAGGACATCACTTGTGATAGGTACAGAGACAGCTTTTCCGATTGTGTAAGGTAATCGTAATCGTAATCGTTTGTCAAAAGATAATCCGACCTGTTTAAGGAGTTCATAGATGCCTGCTCGTCAACAAGCATGTATGAACTCCTTAAACAGTTCGTGTACTAGGTACATTTTAAGTTGTCAAATGATTACGATTTGCCTAAGCGTAAGGTCTCACATCGCATCCTCCAGCGATTTATTCCGTGCTCTCAATTCAGTTACTTCCTTGTCGCGCATCTCGCGCATTACTATTAGGATTTAGCCTGTGAGAGAATGAGATAGAATACAAGTTATATTTATCTCATAATCTCACACACACGATTTTTTTTTCAATCTCTCTCTTTAATTTTCCGGGATAAAAAGTAGTCTATGTCCTTCTCCGGAATGTAACCTGTGTCTGTAGTTCTGTACCATCAAAATCGGTTGAGTTATTGAGCCGTGAAAGTTTAGCAGATAGACAGACAGACACGCTTTCGTATGTATACTTAATATTATATTATTATGGACTATGGAAGTATGGATACTTCGTTGAAAAAAAAAGCTACGGATGCAGACAACTCTCCAATTTGTTTACCTAGTTAGCTCACCAAATTTAGAGTCTAGTACATTATGCAGTGTGCTTTGAAACGCCTCAGTGGTGGTCTTGATGTTATTGATCATGGTAGCCACTAGCCAGGGAGGTGCCATCGCCCATCTAGGATATTTTGGTGCTATAGTTTACAAGTAGCTCAGTGCAATAGTGTACACGTATCATAACAATATGTTATAGCAATGGCAAGTATGTAATTACGTTGCAGTCAGCACATTTCAATGAGGTCTTCCGAACGACCTTGTTCCCACACGCCGAACATTTCTTGCGGTTGCAGAAGACATTTGATCCTGTTGACTTTTTACACTGTCTGGTGTAAAAAGGTGGTGCCTGGTAGTTTTTTTGCCTGGTGGGAGGCTTCGGCCGTGGCTAGTTACCACCCAACCGGCAAAAAGACGTGCCGCCAAGCAATTACCTTACCGTGCCGTGTAGAAACCGATTAGGTTAAATATAACTGCCATGCCCCTAACATGTTAGCCCGCTACCATCTTAGACTGCATCATCACTAACCATCAGGTGAGATCGCAGTCAAGGACTAACTTGTAGTGGATAAAAAAAATACTTAAATCGGAATCGCAGTGCTTACGTGACACGTTTGGCCACGTCCTTAAACTTAGCAGTCTGCCAGGCCCCGCCCACTTCGTCCGGTACAGGCGTCATCAGCCCCGTGTGGCGTGATTCGTAGATCGCAATTTAACAAATAGTACGCGATGAAATTGAGGGTAGTCGGTAAAAAACATGAACAAAGACCGGATAATCGCCGTGTTTTTTATGTTACGGTGCCTATACACGTTACATTACATATATAATATTCAACTATATCAGTGCCACACCCAGAACCATAATATTATGAGAATTTAGTCCGATGCATTAATAATTTCAAAATGTGGGTAACTCGATCAAAATACCTAGGGCTGTAGACATTGCGTTTACAACTTATTAAAATTAGTAAAAATAATGCAATTTAAAATCTTTTCTTGAAGGTTCTGGAACACCAGTTTATTAACAACTTAGTTTTAAATATGATTTTAAATTTTTGTTCATGTAGGGGTTTTTGAGATCCTTGCCTATATGAATAAAAAGAAACTCTTGGAAAGGAAAAATGAGTGTTTAAATGAGTCCATCTGTCCTAATACAATTATTGTCATTTTATGGGTTCTCAAAAAAGGCTTTTTTGCGGGAGATTACTTAAATAGTGATAAGATCGCCCTTGCGCCCTTGCACTTGGTTTATTTTTTATTTGTATTGTAATATTTTTGTGTGAATCCTTACCAATGCGAAAGTGTGTCTGTCTGTCTGCTACGCTTAAAACGGTCCATCTTTTCAACCGATTTTGATGAAATTTGGTATAGAGATAGGTTGCATCAGGGAAGGACGGCTACTTATCATCCCGGAAAATCAAAGAGTTCCCGCGAGAAAAAAGTTAACTTAATTTACGCGAACGAAGTCGCGGGCATCATCAAGTATACAATTAATCTATGCATCCTTCAGATCAGATAGGGCGTTATAAAGGTAATAAACCACGTCGGAACCACACCTATGATTGGTGAACACTATTTCACCGTTGCCATTGTCACATTATGAAGAGGCAGGGAGAAGAGGAAGTGATTGTAGTAATGATAGATGCTTTGTTTGGAATAGGCCTCGTTTGTAGTTCTGCTGCCTTTTTTTATCCCGCTGCATGTCAGCCTTTGACTGCGATCTCACCTGATGGTAAGCTATGATGCAGTCTAAGATGGTAGCGGGTTAACCTGTTAGGGCTATGGTATATTAGACTCACCCCTAGTCGGTTTCTACACGGCATCGTAACGGAACGCTTAATCGTTTGGCGGTAAGTCTTTGCCAGTTTTTATGGTTCCGTACCTCACGAGGAAAAAAAAGGAACCCTTGTAGGATCACTTCGTTATGGCCCTGTCCTTGTTCCGCTTTTCAAACGAGATGGCGTTAGTAAAATAGGTCCACATTCTTCTTCACAAGCGCTACCAGGTTAAAGCGCCATATGTAAGCGAGTATTTCATAGCTGATTAGGTACACGTGTTATTATAACATCTTTCTTTGTGTGGTAGTTTATATTGTGAACCTTTTGTACGCGAGTCTCACTCGCACTTGACCGTTTTGTAATTGTATTTTACTTGTTATTGAAAAGAAGTATTTAATTAATAATTATTCTTCTTTTCTTAATAATTATTTACAAATCATAATAGTGACAACCCTAGGCTTAGTCCACCAACATGCCATCAACGTATATAAAACACGTCAACGCGCGCGTCGATCATTCAGTTGATCAGTTGAGTCATAGTGCGTAGTAGTAGTAAGTGCTAATGGAGAACACTGAAAATATGTGAGTACTTAATGAAATTTCACATGTTTAAAAAAAAAACAGAAAGAAAAGGCATTTAGAGCCACGTGTTATACTGATTTAGTAAATTTTTGTAACGCTGTCACTTTTGGCAAGTGAAATATTCTTTCTCTGTAAATTTGTGGATGCACGTGTTCAGGAACGCGCGATCCGCCATTTTGACATGGCGTGCTTTTCTTTTTCTTTTTTTTTCTTTTTACTTGACACAGACTTCTTCTTAGGCTAGGACCATAGTGTAAACCTAAATTAAAGAATAATTAATGTATGAACTATGAAGATATCTCGGTACATGTCCTTCCGGTTAAGTACCTACTTACTTCAATAGCTACGAAACCGAATCATACCTTTAGTTTTCACATTTAGTACCTATTCATAGTTACAAGTTTACAACATTTGTTTGAAAGGTTTTATTAACCCTATCGATTGGTTAATAAAATAGTGACTAAAACTAGTTAAAATAGTGTTTTATAGTGCATTTTTAGTTAGTTCGATTCCCGGCTCAGGTAAGCTTTTTAAAATATGATTTGAATGCAGATATTCCTTTTTTTTTAAAAAAGGAATGTTTCCTTTGAGTAAAATTTCATATACCTAGGTATCTTCAGCATCTAAAGTACTTTTCCTCCAGAGTCCGTTTGTGTTTTCCACCCCGTATTTAGATTTTTATCTATAAAATCTTTATGTTTCGCCTAAAAATTCTAGAAAAAATATGTGTAGGTACCAAATAGGTACTAAATTATTGTGCAGAGACAAATGCAAAATACGGAACCCTTGGCCAGTCATCTGTAGTAATATCTATTTATTAAAAACAATACAATAGAACTTAAAGCTAGCTAGCCTAACCTAATTACTATACAAATCTAGTGATTTCAGCTAGTGATCAACTAGTGCTGATGCCCGCGACTTCGTCCGCGTGTATTGAGGTTTTATGGTTCTGTTATTGGTCTATGTTTTCCGTCTTTAGTATTGATATAGTAGTCTGTGGTCATATGCAAAAAATGTTCTATGCTCTCTGATTTTCTGTGTGTGTTGTAAAATGGGAATAAAAATCAAAAAGGTGAATCATGTTTTATTGCTATGAAAAAGCATTTAATATGTTTAATAAATCCGATCAATAAGTGGTATCATAATAGGTTATGGGCTAATTATGTGAATATATTATATTTGTGAAACTGAAAGTTGTAAAGAAAAAAAAATAAAATTTCCGGCCCCTGTGACGAACAAAGAGAAAATGGCGTCATGTAAAAATGTAATTCAATTGAGTAATTTGAAGGCGGATAACTTTAATAACTGGTTTTTCCGACTAAAAGCGGCACTAGAAGAAAAAGGTGTGCTTTATTGTATTCAATCGGAGGCGGAAACAAAGAAAGAAGAAACCAACTTTATAAGGAACGACGCAATAGCAAAAAATATAATAATATCATGTTTAAGCGACACGCATTTAAGTCTGATAAAAGAGTGTACCACCAGTGAGTCTATGATTGAAAAACTGAAAAACGCTTTTCAACGAAAATCACTAATTTCAAAGCTGTATTTAAGGCGTCAACTTTTAAGTGTTAAGTGCAACGAGAATGAAAAACTCGAGATTTATTTTCAAAAATTCAATCAAATTATCGAGGAGCTGGAGAACAATGATGAGAAGATCAACGACCTGGACAAAATAACCTACTTATTGATTGGATTACCAGCGAAATATGACACTGTTATCACAGCGATAGAAACTTTAAATAAGAGTGACCTAAACTTTGAATATGTTACAACAAGGCTTTTGGATGAGGAATTAAAAAAAACTTCAAAAAATGATAATACGGATGAAAGTGCCTTTATTACCTGCTTTAAGTGCAATAAAAGTGGACACAAAGCGATTAACTGCTATAGCAACAGTCAAGGATCATCATATGGAAGGTATACAAATAGAGGTAGAGGATATGCATCAAGACGAACCCTAAGAAGAGGACGGGGAGGACGTCAAAACTTCTCGCAAGCAAGTAATCGTGTTGAGAGAGCGCAATACAGTGAAACGAGCAATAGTGTTCTATTTTATGCGGATAGTCAAGAATGTAACATGGTATGTGATAACTCAGAAAATAATAACTGCAAAATTCAGTTTGTGATTGACTCTGGTTGTACAGAGCACCTATTACAAGAAAGCTATAGTCATTTTATGGAAAATATAATAACCTTAGATAAGGAAATCAAAATTTTTGTAGCAAATGGTGATTTTATCACAACAAACAAAAAGGGTACTATTAAATTTATAAGTAACGGGATTAAAATAACTTTAGAAGCACTGATTGTTAAAAATTTAAAATTTAATTTGTTGTCTGTACAAAAAATATTAAGAAATAATACAGTAAACTTTTGTAACGATTCAGTAACAATTACTAAAAATAATTCTAAAACTGTTGTGATTGGTAAACGTAGAGGAAATCTTTTTATTTTAGATACGTTTATTGATTCTCAAAATACTGCATCTTTACAATGCTCAACAGATGACAATTTGTGGCACAGGAGATTAGGTCATGTAAACAGACACAGCCTAAATATATTACAGCTCCCGGTAAGTAAGAAAATTTGTGAACCATGCATGCTAGGTAAAGCCACAAGACTTCCATTCAAACCGCTGCAACAACCAAGATCCCGCTACATAGGTGAACTGCTGCACACCGATATTTCGGGACCTGCAAGAATAGAAGGAATACATGGTGAGTTATATTATCAAGTAATTATAGATGATTATTCTCATTTTTTAGTAGTTAATTTATTAAGAAGCAAGAGTGAAGCTACAGAAAATTTAATAAATTATATAAGAAGATTGGAGAATGAAAAAGAAGTTAGAGTGAAAAGAATAAGGTGTGATAATGGAAGTGAACTGAAAAATAAAATTTTTGAATCATTCTGTAACAAGAAAGGTATAAGAATAGAATTTACAGCACCATACTCACCTCAAAGTAACGGAGTATCCGAAAGAATGAACAGAACTCTGTATAATAATGCACGTACGCAACTAATTGAGACAAGATTGCCGAGACACTTATGGACAGAGGCTATATTGTGTTCTGCGTACCAACTTAACAGATGCCCCTCTGCAAGTATCAATTTTAAAACACCGGAAGAAATATTTAGAGGCAAAACAGACTTGAGTAAGTTAAAATGTTTTGGAGCAAAATGTTGGTCGGTTTTACTTCCTAGGCAAAACAAATATGATGAAAGGTCAACAGAGACACGTATGGTGGGATATGGCCAAAATGGATATCGCTTATGGAACCCTAAAACAAATGAGATTACTGT
Source organism: Erebia epiphron (assembly GCA_963932025.1). Taxonomy (NCBI): domain Eukaryota; kingdom Metazoa; phylum Arthropoda; class Insecta; order Lepidoptera; family Nymphalidae; genus Erebia; species Erebia epiphron. Next base: position 25,054,886 of record OZ009947.1, on the reverse strand, counting down.
ATCACGGGATGCTAGATTTGATGAATCGGATATTATTTACAAACCAACTACTAAAGAAATAGAAGTATAAATATTTATATTTACATAATGACGATGAAACAAATGAATGTAGTACAGAAAAAGAAAAAACAGATGGAAATGTAGAAGGAAAAGAGAAAGGAAATACAGATAAAGATGATCATATAGTTGCAGAAAATGAGATTACAAGACCCAAAAGAAACATAAAGAAACCAACATATCTTAAGGACTATGAAGAAAATTTTGAAAATATGGAGAGCAATATTGCATATTGTTTAAATACTATTCTTGAAACAGATACGTTAAGCTACGAGGATGCTGTGCAGGATGATGAGTGGAAAGCTGCTATAGAGAGTGAAATAAAAGCACATGAAAAGTTAAAAACATGGGAAGCAGCGGACCTACCTGAGGGCCAGAAAGCCATAGATTCAAAATGGGTATTTAAAAAGAAAGTAGATGGAACTAAGAAAGCTAGAATTGTAGCAAAGGGTTTCCAAGAAGAAAATTTCTATAACGTATATGCACCAGTAGCCAGACTTGCAACAGTTCGACTTTTATTGAGTATTTCAGTACAAGAAAATAAAATCTTACAACAATTAGACGTACCAACGGCGTTTTTAAATGGAACATTAGATAAAGACATATACATAAAGTATCCAAAAGGAATTCAACCTGAAAAAGGAAAAGTTTTAAAATTGAAAAAAGCCCTGTATGGTCTTAAGGAAGCACCGAGATGCTGGAACCAAAGAATACATAAATTCTTTGTAGAAAATGGTTTTGAACAATCTAAATATGATTTCTGTCTGTATTACAATGGAGAGACTTGGGTTTTAATTTTCGTGGATGATATATTAATACTAGGATCTGGAAAAACAATAATAGATAAACTAAAAAGGGAATTTAACACTAAACATTTAGGCGAAGTGAAGGAATACTTAGGAATGGAAATACACAGAGAAGGAAATTCAATTAAAATCAAACAGGAAAAATTAATTAAGAAGATATTAAATAAATTCAGTATGGAAGATTGCAAGGGAGCACAAACACCAATGGAGAAAGACCTAATAACAATATCTGAAGATGAAGAAATAATTGATGTACCATATAGAGAGCTTATAGGTAGCCTTACATATTTATCAACAACTTCAAGGCCAGATATTACTTTTGCGACTTCGTACCTGAGTAAGTATCTTGACAGGCCAACACCACAACTATGGAAAGCAGGTAAACGTGTTCTTAGATATTTAAAGTATACCATGCATAAATCTCTTACCTATACTAAGTCAGAAGAGACTAAGGAACTTAAAGCATTTTGTGATGCAGATTGGGCAAGCGACAAAGAGGACCGAAAAAGCGTAAGTGGATGTGCTATATTTTATTGTAATAATTTAATCTCATGGTTCTCAAAGAAACAACCTACGGTGTCGCTCTCATCAGCTGAAGCGGAATATGTTGCAGCTTCGATGACAACAGCTGAACTACTATATTTAAAAGGTATTCTGACTAATTTTTATACTACGGTTATTAAAACTAATTTGCTTATTGACAATCAGAGTGCTATAAAAATGATAAATTGTAATGAAAATAGTAAGAGAACTAAGCATATTGATATAAAATTTCATTTTATCAAAGACTCTGTTAAAAACTATGATATTTGTATTAATTATGTACCAACTGATAAAAATGTATCTGATGTCCTAACAAAACCTATATGTGTAATGAAACATTTGTATTTCACTAGTAATTTAAATGTCATATAGACTATAAATGTTATGTATTTGCTTTCTATGTTATTTAAAAGTTAAGAAACTTTTGTTGTATGTATAGCAATGACCAATTATTGTATTTGGTTTAATCTTAACTGGTCATTGAAGGGGCGTGTTATTGGTCTATGTTTTCCGTCTTTAGTATTGATATAGTAGTCTGTGGTCATATGCAAAAAATGTTCTATGCTCTCTGATTTTCTGTGTGTGTTGTAAAATGGGAATAAAAATCAAAAAGGTGAATCATGTTTTATTGCTATGAAAAAGCATTTAATATGTTTAATAAATCCGATCAATAAGTGGTATCATAATAGGTTCCCGCGGGAAATCTTTCATTTTCCGGGATAAGAAGTAGCCTATGTGTTTTTCCAGACTTTAATCTAGCTCTGTGCCAAATTTCATGCAAATCCGTTCAGCCATTCTGGCGTGATTGGATAACAAATGTTCATACATCCACCCAAACTTTGTCATTTATAATATTAAGTATAGATTTATATAGGCACCTAGGTATTATCTAAATAGGTACCTATTTAGTACTATTGTATTTAGTACCTTTGTTTAAATATTTAGTATAGGTATAAATATTTAGTGATTATTAATTATACTTCACTTAATAATTTGGCCTTCATCTTGTCGTAAGAATATTTCATATAGGTAATTCATAATATTTTATTCAATATCCATGTGTAATCATAATTACATAATATCCATACTTAATATTATAAATGCGAAAGTGTGTCTTTCTGTCTGTCTGTCTTCTACGCTTTCACAGCCCAACCTTTCAACCGATTTGATCAAATTTGGTATAGGGATAGGTATCCCGGGGAAGGACATAGGCTACTTAGGTACATCAACTATTTACTTTATCCCGGAAAATCAAGGAGGTCCCGCGGGAATCAAAAAACTTGATCCACGCGGACGAAGTCGCGGGCATCATCTAGTTCGTAATCATATACATATATATATATATATTTATATATATATATATATATATATATATATATATATTTCGCATTGATAATATTTATATATATATATATATATATATATATAAATATTATAAATGCGAAAGTTTGGATGGATGTATGTACGGATGGATGTCTGTTACTCAATTACGCCCGAATGGCTGAACGGATCTGGTTGAAATTTGGCATAGGGATAGATTATAGTCTGGAATAACACAAAGGCTACTTTATATCCCGGAAAACTAAGGAGTTTTCCGGGATATAAAGTAGCGGAACTCGCGGGAACCCAAAATCCTCAATCCACGCGGACGTAGTCGCGGGCATCACCTAGTATTCAATATTAACGTACCTACATTCATAATCCATACTAATATTATTATGCATATTAATCCATACTAATACTAATATTATAAATGCGAAAGTGTGTCTGTATGTCTGTCTGCTACGCTTTCATGGCCCATCTGTTCAACCGAGTTTGATGGAATTTGGTACAGGGATGGTGTAGCTGATGGAGCAAGTGGAGGGGACTTAGGCACGGTCTTGGGCGTTAAACTTGTAGAAATTAAACAACTTTGTCCGACTTAGGATCGCAAGATGTACAGATACTTGAACAGGCGCGTAAGGCGGCAGCCATGGAACTTGACAACGAATACGTATAAACAGTGTTGCCAATCTTTTTACAGATTATTACTAACGCTGTACATGGTGCGATTTGCTTTATTGTTTTGTAATATTTCATACTATTTCAAGTAAACTTTGATATTATGTTTGTAAGTACATGTTGTTTTCGAAATTAAATTAGAGATAACTATTTACCAGAATAGAGTCAAATGGATTGTTTACACTAACAACTATCTACAAAAAAAAATGTTGTTGTGACCATTAATTGTTTACTTTTCCCAAAGTGTAGCATTCGTTCTAGCAAAGCATTGACGATGTTTGTATAGTAATTAAGAATATCTTAAATAGTCCTCCACCCGTTTGTAACAGTTAGTCCTAATCAAGAGTTCTGATCGAAAGTCTTATTCGACAGTTCTAGTTAAGCTCTGTTCGTTTAAGTATTAATAATAATAAATATTATTAAATATTTCGTGACGTTAAGCGGTTGTCATTTTCAAGGCCCCTTCTGACCTCCGAACATTACATTTTTGGTGTCAGAAGTGGGATATTAAAGGGACTTTTGAAATATTAGAGTTCCTTTGTCCTGACAAAGTAAAGTAAAGTTTGGTCAAGACAGTCTCCGAGTCATCTACGTACAACTACGTATTGGAGCAGCACAGCTTTCAGTCATCGACGTGTGTACCCGTACATACGTACTGAAACACAACGTGAAGGGACCTGAAATCAACCAAGCGAGGCACTTAACCCTCGACGGCTGTACGTCAACGAAGGACACAGCAAGTCTCAACGAGGTTCAAGCAAGAGGAGCTGGGCGACCGTGGTTCATCGCTGAGCACCACCAGTAGCAGCAGGCCAGTTCTTCGGCGGCGTTCGCTCTATCACCTCGACGACGCTACGAGATCAAGCAGGACTCCGCAATACAACGAGTAACGAGAAGCGTTCCAAGTGAGTCGCATTTCCTATTGTATTGTGTATATTATTATTATTTTATTATTTTTATTATAAAGGTATATAGATTGAGTTAGGCAAAGAATTTATGAATTTATAGGAAATTATTAGAAGGAGTTATAGATAATTATTGAAGCTCTCTTTGTTTGATAGTATTTGAATTTAATAGGAATTAAAATGAATTCAGAAGATAAAAATTCTGGTGGATTTATAGATATTAGTCTTGCAGAAAGAATGATAAATAAATATGATGGCGATAAATCAAATTTACACGTGTTTATTGATAATTGTAATAATGCATTTGCACTCTTAAACCCAGTTTATAAAATTGCATTTATATCAGTAGTACTTTCAAAAATAGAAGGTAATATTCGGTCAACGTTATTAAATAGATCTTTTACGTCATGGGAAAATTTAAAACAGCACCTATTAGAAAATTATAGCGAGAAAAGAACATTTGCACAGTGGCAGCTAGAATTAAATTCGTGTAGACAAGGTATTAACGAATCAATAACCAAATATTCAAGTAGAGTAGAAAACTGTTACATTAAATTAATTAAATCATTAGACCCCAAATTAACAAAAGAAGCTCGAGAAGCCAATGTAGAATTATTAAAAAATCAAGCACTCAATATTTTTATTAGCGGTCTTCTACCACAACTTCACATTTTATTAAAGTCTCAGAAACCCTTAACTTTTGAAGATGCAGTTTCAATAGCGATTTCTGAAGAACAAGAAATTAAATCCAGGCAAGAAATGAGCGTTAGACAAAATTATAATACTGGAATAAAAGGTGTACGAATTGTAATAAATTAGGCCATTTAGCTCACCACTGTAGAAATCAACCTATGATCAGACAAATGCATACTAATCAGATAAATAATCATATACCTTCTTGTTTTCACTGTAAGAAAAAAGGGCATATAGCTAAAGACTGCTGGAATAATCCGGAGAATCGTAATAAGAACCGACCCTCTCAGAATAATCGTTTTAACCATCCAAACAATAGTTGGAACTATAATAATCGTAATAATAGACAGACAAATAATAGAAGCAATAAAAATAATTTAAACTCCAACGGTCCAAGGCCCGCGGCCAACCCGAGGACGACAAATTAGATTCAGGCCGAATAAGATTTATCGATACGCGTATTTCATCATATGTAAAATTAAATTCCTTAAGTATATTAGAGAACAAAAATAAATTCCTTATTGATACAGGGGCAGAAGTCACGTTGATAAAAGTAACGTCATTAGAAGGGCAAACATTGATATACGAAGATAAAAAAATTAAATTAAAAGGAATTGACAAAGACGCTAGTCCGACTGATACAATCGGATGTGTCCATTTGACATTTAATATAGGAGACAAAAGAGTTTATCATACACTTCACGTGGTACCTGATAACTTTCCTATTCAATGCAATGGAGTCATAGGTAGCGATTTCTTGTCAAAAACAGACTCGATAATAAGCTATAAAGATAACAAGATCAGAATATGTGGTATAGAAATGAATATAGAGCATGAGGAAATTAAAATTGTAAGTGAAAATTTAAAAGAGAATATGAATAGAAAAAGTATACAAGATAATAATTATGATGAAAAGAATAAAAGCGATGATATTATGTGTTATGAAGATTTAGATAGTAATATGTTTGAAGGTGATTGTGAAGTTTATCCACAAAATATATTGAAGGAAGAGATGAGTAATGAAAGTATTATGTATGAGAGAAGCTGTGAAGTTTACCCACAAGAATTAAGAATGAAGAAAAATGGTGAAAATGATAGTTTTCAAAGTAGTTGTGAAATTAATCCACAAAAATGGAGTGAAAGTACGAATAATGAAAAGGAAGTTTATGTAATAGAACCACGATGTGAAAAGGTTATTTCTATTGGTATAGAGAACCCTAGTTTGAAAGTAGGAATTATATCGGAACCAATTAAGTTATCAGACGGTATTTATTTGTGTCCAAGCATTGTTAAAGTTGAGAATAACAAAGCGTTAACAGTATGTTTAAACACAACAGATAAGGAAGTCAAAATAAATAAGTTATTTGTGAAGTTAGAACCGTTAGCTAATGAGCTTCGAGAAACGAACGAGATAATTAGCATAAACAAAATTAATAATGACACGGCGTACCAAAGAAATCGTTTGAGTAGATTAGAACAAACATTAAGAATCGATCATTTAAACAAAGAAGAGAAAGAGTCATTAGTAGATTTATGTAAACAATATAATCATATATTTCATTTAGAGGGTGATAAATTAACGTCAACAAATACGGTGATGCATGAAATACCAACAAATAATAATGTTCCGATCAACACAAAATCTTATAGGTATCCGGAAGCACTAAAACAAGAAGTAAACGATCAAATAGGAAAATTATTAAAGGATGGAATTATTCAACCATCGAATAGTCCCTGGAACTCACCCGTATGGGTGGTACCAAAAAAAATGGACGCATCTGGAAAAAAGAAATGGCGACTTGTAATCGATTTCAGGAAACTGAATGAAATAAGTATAGGAGATGTTTATCCACTACCTCAAATAAATGATATACTAGATCAGTTAGGTCATAGCAAGTACTTTACGACCTTAGATTTAGCGTCGGGTTTTCATCAAATAAAAATGAGTCCAAAAGATCAAGCCAAAACAGCATTTAGTGTACCGTTAGGACATTATGAATATACGAGGATGCCGTTTGGATTAAAAAACGCTCCAGCCACATTCCAAAGATTGATGAATAATGTTTTAGTCGGATTACAAGGAATTAAATGCTTTGTTTATCTTGATGACATTGTAATATATGGTAGTTCGTTACGAGACCATAATATAAAATTAAAAGAAGTTTTTGATAGATTGTCACAACATAATTTGAAACTCCAACCAGACAAATGTGAATTTTTAAAAACCGAAGTTATGTATTTAGGACATTTAATTACTCAGGACGGTGTCAAGCCCGATCCGAAAAAGATTGAAGCTGTAAAAAATTATCCGATACCAAAAACCCCAAAAGATATCAAAGCGTTCTTAGGATTAGCCGGTTATTACCGAAGATTTATTGAGAATTTTAGTAAATTTAGTCAACCTTTAACTAAACTTTTAAAGAAAGATGAACCTTTTATTTGGACAAGTTTACAGCAAGATTCATTTGAAACATTAAAGACAAAATTATGTGAAGAACCTATTTTACAATACCCAAATTTCTCTGAATCTTTTAATTTAACAACAGACGCAAGTAATTACGCAATAGGAAGCGTTTTATCTCAAGGCTCAAGATCTGAAGATCTACCTATAGCTTATGCGAGTAGAATCTTGAATAAGAGTGAAATTAATTATTCTACTACTGAAAAAGAATTATTAGCAATAGTATGGTCTGTAAAACATTTTAGACCATACCTATATGGACGTAAATTCAGAATAATTACTGATCACAAACCCTTAACTTGGCTAATGAATGTTAAAGACCCTGGATCTAGATTAGTTAGGTGGAGACTTTTACTAGAAGAATACGATTATGAAATAGTTTATAAACAAGGAAAACTGAATCAAAATGCAGACGCACTAAGTAGAATAAAACCGGACAGTGAAAATATTGAGAACCTTATCAAAGTATATAGTATAACAAGAAGCAGAGAAAGTTATTCGTCATTTTTAAAGGAAATGGAGAGGAAACCAATATTGTATAATAAATTAGAAGAACACAATGATAAGCTTCCAGATAAAGTAGATAAAGTAGTATTTACATCAGTTGACTTAGACGTAGAAAATGATAAATTGTTATTAGAATATGAACCTTATATCAAAGACTTAAAATCCAAAAAGCCAAATCAATATGATGTATTAAGCATATCAGATAACAGTAACAAAGTATATTTTACGTTTCCAAAAATTAATTATTGGGATAGCATAACTTATGAAGACATGTTTGAGTGTTTAAAAATTTTAAAATATAGCTTACTACAAGAAAATGTTAAAGAAATTAACTTTACTAGTTTTTGCAACTTTCGACTTAAGTGGCATAAAGTGAGAACTATGATAAGATACATATTTAAAGATACAGATATAATAATAAACATTTTTCATGGGAAGGTTCAAACACCAAAGAGGGAGGATATACCGTCGATTTTAGAAGAAAACCATTCCAATATAATCTCAGGTCATATAGGTTTTCATAAGACTTATAAAAAAATCAAAGCGAATTATAAATGGGACTCAATGAAAAAAGACATAAAAGAATTTATTAAGAAATGTGAATCATGTCAAAAGAATAAAGTAAATAGGAAGAAAAATAAGAAACCAATGGAAATCACTTCAACTTCAACAGAAGCTTTTCAAAAAATTGCTTTGGATATTGTTGGTCCACTTCCTTTGACAGAAAATGGAAATAAGTATATATTAACATTACAAGATGACTTGACAAAATATTCTCAAGCCTTTCCATTACCCAAACACGATGCTGAAACAATAGCAGATTGTTTTGTTCGTAATTTTATATGTAAATTTGGAATTCCTGAAATTATTTTAACAGACCAAGGTGCAGATTTTACTTCTAATTTAATAAAAGAAATTTCAAAGTTATTTAAAATAAAAAAAAAAAATACTAGTGCTTATCATCCACAATCTAATGGAGCATTAGAAAGAAGCCATTCAACATTAGCAGATTATCTTAAACATTATGTTAATGAAGATCAAACCAATTGGGACAAATGGGTAGATTTTGCTATGTTTTCATATAATACGAGCGTTCATACCTCAACCCAATTTACACCATTCGAACTAATATTCGGTTTCAAAGCAAACTTACCTAGTTCTATTATTAAAGAACCTGAATTTAAATATTTCTACGATACATATTTAGACGAACTTATATTAAAACTACGAAAGTCAAGAGAAATAGCTAGAAATAAATTGATAGATTCAAAAGAGTATAATAAGCAAATATATGATAAGAAATGTAAGATATAAAATTTAAAGTAGGAGATTCAGTTTATTTAAGCAACGAAGCAATTAAACCGGGAAAGTCTCGTAAGTTATCACCTTATTGGTTAGGACCTTATAAAATAACTGAAGTTAATTCGTCAACCAATGTAACGATCAAGGTAAAAAATAAAAAATTAAAAGTTCATTCCAATAGATTGAAACACGCATTTGTTTCAGAATGAACCTGCTTTGTGTCTTGATATTCCTGACATGGATAAAGTGTGTAACAAGTAGTGATAATTCTTATAGTATTAGGATAATAGATAAAGGAGGCATTTATTTTGAGAATTTAGGAAAGGTTTATTATTTTGATAGTGAATGGAATTTAGTAACATACCTTAATATAGCTGATATTCATAGGAAAATAACTTTGGTTCATAATACATATATTAAGACTAAAGATCTTTGCAATCATGAATCTTTTAATAAGTATTCTTTGTGTCAAACTTCATTAATTATTTTAGAACAACTAATTCCCCAAATGTCTATGCAAGAAAACGTTCTTAAAGAAATAACCGGATTTCATAATTATAGAGTAAAAAGGTCATATTTAGATGGAGTTGGAAATATTTTTAAAGTTTTATTCGGAACTTTGGATGCAGAAGATGCCAAAAAATATAATGAGGCAATAGAAAATTTAGATAAAAACGAACATGAAGTTTTACAATTATTGAAATCGCAATCGAATGTAGTAAAATCAACTATTTCTAATTTTAATAGTACGATAACAGATTTATATACAAATGAAAAGATATTCAATGAAAATTTGAACTTACTATCTAACTATACAAAAGATATTGGAAACAAAATATTTAGTATTAAAATGAAACAGGATGTTGATGAACATATGTCATTATTGACTTTAATAACTACTGAAATTGAAAACGAAATCTCTACAATTATTAATGCAATAATGCAGTTCATCCTGTTATAATAACGCCAGAACAATATGGAATTGAATTAAGAAAGACAGTATCATATTTACCACCTCAGACTAAATATCCTCTAGAAATTAATGAAAAGAACATACCAGAATTGTTGTCATTAGTAAACCTAGCTTCATATATTTCAAACGATAAACTTGTATTTATAATTAAAACTCCTTTGATTACTCAAGCTAGTTACGATTTGTATAATGTTTTACCTGTACCAATTAAAAGTAGAGACAAAACTTTTATATTTGTTTTACCTAATTTTAAGTATTTTTTGATGTCGAATAATAAAATTCATTATACAAGTTTACAAAATTTAGACAGATGTAAGAAACTTCAAGATAATATAAGATTTATATGTAAATTAGAAACACCTTTGTATTCCGTTCATACTAGTAAAATATGTGAAACAGAAATCATGTATAGTAATTCAAAATTACCAGAAGAATGTGACACTAGAGTTGGTTATATAACTACCGAGCAATGGTATAAATTATATAGTGATAATAATTGGATATTTGTAACGCCTAAAAAAGTAATTGCTACATTAAATTGTAAAAATAAAGAACCAATAGATATTGAATTAATTAATACAGGCATATTAAAAATTTCAGAGAGTTGTAAGTTATATACAACAAATATTATATTGCAAACGCAAACTTCAGGATTAGAAAGTAATTTTAATTCAATCTTACCACCAATTGATATTGTATTAGATGATTGTTGTAAAAAGATAAAAAGTAAAAATATAACAAATATAAATTTTGTACCAATAAAAATACACGAAAAATTAGATGTAGAAAGTTTAGACTTAGCAAGTCATAAAATAGATAAAATTAATGATATGATTGATAAAATAGAAAATCAGTCAATTTTTAATAAAGTTATTAACAATGCTTATTTTGCATACATAATGTTATCCATTTTTAAAATGATTTTTATATATATTATTTATAGATTAGCTAAATATTTATGGAAAAGACATTTCTTCTGTAATAGAAACGATAGAATACTAGCATTAGAAGATACTAAATCTTGTTGTGCTCGAATCACTAATTGTATAACATTGAAAGTTAACAACTCTGATAACAAAGATATAGAATTGGAAGAAATACCTTCTACATCAAATACATCAGATGTACCACTAAGACGTAGCGCTAGAATCGCTCAGTTAAAAATAAATTAAATGAATGAATTATCTTAGATGTGTTAAAATAAAGATTTCTATATGTTTTTACTTTTACGAATTGTACTGAATTATGTAATGAATTACTATGTTATTGTATCTTTGTAATTAATATTTTGTACCTAATGTGAATCTGTTTATGATTAAGTTTAACAAGAATTTGAGAAGAATTTGAGAAATTATTTAAAAATGTTTAAAATAAACCTTGTTTATTTTCTTAAAGGGGGAGGATTGTAATATTTCATACTATTTCAAGTAAACTTTGATATTATGTTTGTAAGTACATGTTGTTTTCGAAATTAAATTAGAGATAACTATTTACCAGAATAGAGTCAAATGGATTGTTTACACTAACAACTATCTAATGATGTTGTTGTGACCATTAATTGTTTACTTTTCCCAAAGTGTAGCATTCGTTCTAGCAAAGCATTGACGATGTTTGTATAGTAATTAAGAATATCTTAAATAGTCCTCCACCCGTTTGTAACAGTTAGTCCTAATCAAGAGTTCTGATCGAAAGTCTTATTCGACAGTTCTAGTTAAGCTCTGTTCGTTTAAGTATTAATAATAATAAATATTATTAAATATTTCGTGACGTTAAGCGGTTGTCATTTTCAAGGCCCCTTCTGACCTCCGAACATTACAGTTTATGGTAAGTACATATTTATAGTTTATTATAAAAAAAGGTAAGTTAAATTTAATTCTATAATATTTTTATATACTATATTTTATATCTATTCATGTTATACATATTTTGCTTTAACTAATTATGTTTTTGTGTGTTTTCAGGTGGTGCGTCGGTAACATCCTCCCGCCCAGTGTCACGACCGTGACACTCATCAACAATAGGAAGGGGTAAGATTTTAACAACAGGTCTCCGAAAGACACCTGATTTGGTCTTTACGTCAACCACCCTAATTCTACCGTCTTTTCCAGGGTATATTTCCTGGATGATTCCTTTCGGCCAAGTGCCTCGTGGTGCACTCGGGTCCATGATCAATACTAAATCACCTTTTTTGAGGGTCGGTGCTTCATCTTGCCATTTCTTTCTAGGAAGAAGGTCTGGTAGAACTTCTTTGACCCATCTTGACCAAAACATATCAGCCAGCCTCTGGGCTTTACGCCATTGCTTTCTAAAATAAAATTCATCATCGGTGAAAGATCCAAGCTGAGGTAAGTTCGAAGATGAGCCGAGTAAAAAATGGTTTGGAGTCAGGGCCTCAGGATCACGATGATCCACCGAGACGTGAGTCAGCGGGCGACTGTTGATCATGTTTTCCACTTCAGCTAGTAAAGTTAGCAGAGTTTCTTCATGTGGTGCTCTCTCTTTGAGAATTACTTTTAAGGCCGTTTTAACACTCCGGATGAGCCGCTCCCAGGCCCCCGCCATGTGTGGCGTTCCTGGTACTATAAAGTTCCAGTCGACTAGTCTGTTTGCTAGTTGTTCATGAAACCCTTTGTCATTAACAACTTCCAAATACGACTTCTTTAATTCTGCTTCAGCTCCTCTCAAGTTCGTCCCATTGTCGGAAAATAGCCTGGACGGCCAGCCTCTCTTAGCTGCCATTCTTCTTAGCGCCATAATCATGGAGTCAGCTGTAAGTGAGTGTACGACTTCGATATGTATGGCGCGTACCGTTAAACAGGTAAACAAAACTCCATATCGTTTATCTCTGCGGCGGCCTTAGGTAACTGCCATTGGTCCAAAGAGATCAACTCCGCAGTTCGTAAATGGACGAAAATGATGCGCCACTCTTGCTTCTGGTAGATTTCCTAAGCGCGGTGGTTGTGGCGAAGCTCTGCGTATGCGGCAGTGAGAGCATTTAGCAGCTACGCTTCGAATGGTAGGTCGCATATTAATAATCCAATATTTTTGCCTGAGTTCATTAACGATCATTTCAGTACTTCCATGTGCGGCAGCTTCATGGTACGATTTAACAATCAGCTTGCTGGTAGGGTGACGTCCGTCGAGTATTACTGGCTGTTTCAGGTCTCGGCTGACATCCTTAGTTGCGTCGATTCGTCCTCTAACGCGCAGCAATCCAGTCTCGTCAATGATCGGCGTTAGTGCTCGTAGGCGGCTATCCCGAGGTATAGCTTTATTCGTTTGAAGCATTTTTATTTCAATCGGAAAAGATTGCATTTGGGAAAATTTTATCAAAATGTGTTCAGCTTTTATCAGCATTTCAGCATTTAAATCAGCTGGGCCTTTCCTGCATTTCTGTATAAATTGTAAAATTCTCGATGTGCTCCTTAGTAGTCGAAGCCATGAAGAAAATCTTCCTGAGTCCGGCACTGGTAATGACTCATCATTGTTTGTAGAAATTAAATGAATTAATTCTAAATATTCTTCATTTAATTTAGTATTTTCTTTTTCAGGTTCGGAGATCCAGTTAGCGGAGTCTTCATAAAGAAATTTAGGTCCACGGAACCACTCACTGTCCTCGTGAAGTTTATAATTACAGCTCTTCGTAGCTATATCTGCGATATTTTTATGTGTAGAAATATAATTCCACTCGTTTTTATTAGGGTTCCGTACCCAAAGGGTAAAAACGGGACCCTATTACTAAGACTCCGCTGTCTGTCTGTCTGTCTGTCTGTCTGTCTCCAGGCTGTATCTCATAGACTGTGATAGCTAGAAAGCTGAAATTTTCACAAATGATGTATTTCCGTTGCCGCTATAACAACAAATACTAAAAATTAAAAAAATATATATATTAAGGGGGGTCCCCATACAATAAACGTGTTTTTTTCGTATTTTTTTGCTCAATATTAAAAACGGTAACAGGTAGACGGTTCAAATTTTCACAGAATATTAACTTGTATATTACCTTTCAAAATAAATAATTAAATATCAATAAAGTAAATATTAAACGGGGGCTCCCATACAACAAACGTAATTTTTTGATATTAACAGTAAACCTCTACAAACAAAGTTAGTTTTGCGGTTCATTAACAAAGGTAATTATACCTACTTCTTGAGTACGGAACCCTCGGTGCGCGAGTCCGACTCGCACTTGGCCGGTTTTTTACTAGATTCGTCGATCTCGCCGAGTCTATTTGCTACGAATACCTTGTAGCTGCGACAATCGTTTCTAATCCAATGTAAAACAGTCATCGAATCTGTCCAGTAATAAGTAGCTGTAGGTATTAAGCGATGCTCACTTTTAATTGTATTCGCTAGACGGCAAGCAAGCGTAGCGGCTTGCAGTTCGAGCCTCGGAATCGAGGCCGGTTTTCTTATCGGAGCTACTCTGCACTTGCTAGCGACGAACGCAACTATAACTCGTCCATCGCTGTATGTACACCTCCAATATGCGACCGCGCAGTAGGCGACTTGCGATGCGTCACAAAATAATTAATGCAACTCCAATGTTGCTATCTCGCTCGCACTCCTGTGGTCGAACGTGTTACATACGGCCCGGTTGAAGTACCATCTAGGTATTTTCAGGGTGTTTACTGCCTGCATTTGAGTCATCCATGCACAAAATAATTTGAACAAATCTTCATTTAATTCATCGTCCCATTTCATGTTATCTTTCCATGTTTCACGCATTAATATTTTAGCTTTAATGGTGATTGGACTAAGAAAACCGTAAATATCTAAAATAGACATAATAATTCTCAGCATTTCCCGTTTAGTAGGTTTTCTTTCGAAGTTTATAATATCACTCGGAATGCGTTTCAGGGTCAAGTCGATCGACAGCGTGTCCTCGGACGGACTCCACAGTAATCCGAGCGTTCTCTCCGGCTGATTACTAATGTTGAACTGTACGGATTTGACTTCATTTGGGGTTTCTTCAAGCACCTTCGGGACGTTACTTACCCAGTTTCTCATCTCGAATCCGCCACTTCGGTGGATGAGTGAGATATCTTTTATCATTTGTTTTGCAGTGGAGACG
Organism: Erebia epiphron; assembly: GCA_963932025.1. Lineage (NCBI taxonomy): Eukaryota > Metazoa > Arthropoda > Insecta > Lepidoptera > Nymphalidae > Erebia > Erebia epiphron. The sequence goes on along the minus strand of OZ009947.1, from coordinate 25,039,564 downwards.
TCGTTCATCGAGTCTATGTAATCGTCCATATAATGCGATTTAATTACGGCGTTTACAGCGTCTGGCATCTCTTCTACGAAACGTTGCGCGTTCTTATTTTTTACATATTGCGCTATGAAGGGGGAGCAATTTGCGCCAAAAATCAGTGAAGACATAGCATATACCTTTATAGGTTGTGAAGCGTCATCTCTCCATAAGAACCGTAGTGCATCTTGGTCTTCCTTTTTTATTTTTATGCAGAGAAACATATCCTTTATGTCACCCATTAGTGCAGTAGATCCTTCGCGAAATTTGAACATAATTCCTAATAAAGATTCCAGTAAATCCGGCCCCTGTAGCAAATAAGAATTCAAGTTCTTACCGGCAGAGGTCGCGGCTGCGTCGAAAACCACTCGTATTTTCTTCTTATTAGGGTTGTCAACTCCAAAGTGCGGTAAGTACCAGGTTCGATTACCAGGTTCAGGGTCATCGACCTGTCGGGCATAATTATTTGTAAATAAATGATTTATACGTTCATTGTACCGCTTACCGTAGTCTTCGTCAGCGTAGATTTTCTTCTCAACTGACATAAGTCGTTTGAACGCATTGGGATATGAATTAGGCATAGGGCTGTCACCCTTCCAGGGTAAACCAACTTCCCAGTGACCATCAACCAGTCGCGCGGTCTCCTCCAGGATGGCCACAGCGCGCAGCTCTTCTGCATTTTCTCTGGGCCTGCTGTGTACGCCTATGGATTCGAAGGAGAATGAGTGGCGTACCAACTCGTGGAGATCCGCATCAGGGTTCACTTCTTCAGTGTAGGGGGCGGGCGTAGTGACCAGGACATCGTCTTCTATTTGAATGCTAGACCTAGGAACAGAAGGATGAGCAGACACAACACCATGAACACACCACCCTAACGCTGTTAATGTGGCAACAGGTTGGTTATTATTATTACCAAAAATTATTTTCTTAGGAACAATCAAATCATAATTATCCTGTCCTATTAAAACACTAGGTTTTACATTTTTACAGGTATACAAATTAGCAATAGTATTTAAATAACTGTATTTCTTACAATTAATGTTTGACAATTTTTGCAGAGGTAAGTCTAACTCAGCTATTTTCCTAGCTTTTAAGTTAAATTTCACATTATTTTTATTAGAAATAGTGCAATCGATAATTTCAGAATTACAAATTGTTTCAGAATTGAATGCTCCGCGTAGTCGCATTGTTGCTGTTCGACCAGTGATGCCGACGGCATCAGCCAGTGATGACAAAATGAGTGATATTGTTGCTCCGTCATCGAGCAAGGCATACGTACTTACTATACCTAAAGGTCCATGAATGTTTATAGGCACTACCTTAAGTAAAACGCATGAGGGGTTATCTATCATAGCGACCGTTTCGCTTTGCACTTTTGTTTCACTTACACTCGATTGCCCATCTTTTTCACTTTCACTTCTCACTACACTAGCCACTTCTGGCGTTTTCTTCTTATAGTGCAGCATCTTGTGGTGCGGAAGCCCACACCCATCGACGTCACACAGCTCGGCCTGGCAGGAGTCCTTATGGCTGTAGCTGTCATTCAAGCACCGGGAGCATAGACGTTTGTCCTTGACGAATCTCCATCTATCTCGACGTAAAGCGCGCTTGAAGCGCTTGCATTCGGGTAGTGCATGATTTTTGCCACGGCAAAACATACATATTTTGTCTTCTGCGTGAACTGTATGAATGTTGCGAATGCCTTCCCTTTTCCTCGGCTGCTCTGCGTGCTGACTTTGGATGTGGCTCACGCCAGCGGCTGCAGTTTTTGTTGCTTCGTCGTGTAGAAAATCCGAAAACAATTCTAATTTCGCCTTCTGCGAGTTTTCGCTGTAAATATATAGGTAATCCGACCACTTTGTTATGAGCGCACTAGGGCACTTAGTTAAAACTGTATTTAACAGGTCCGGACTTCGTAGATAGTCATTTTCTTTTAGGGCTTTTACAGCGGCAACGTAATTTTTTATTTTTATAGAAAAACTTACGATTTCGTTATGATAATTTCCGGGCAGGGAAGCAATTTTCTTAATTTGTTTATTTAAATGAAATATAATGACCTCCGGCCTTCCGTACCGCAGTTCTAGGGCTTCTATAACTTCATACGGCGATGTTGTACCTATAAGAAGCGACGAGACGGTGTCCTTGGCTTCTCCACGCAAACACTTTCGTAGCCTCCATAGGTTTTCATTATCACTATAATTGCATAGCCGGGTAGACTCGTAATAGGCCTCCTTAAATTGAAGCCATTCTATGGGATCGCCTGAGTATGTTGGCAAATCCTTTCCTGTGGCGAGTCTTGTTAGCAAAGGTTTATTACTTTCGTGTTTCACGTCTGCGATCACATTTTTTAATGCGGACGCTAAATAGTGCACGTCGTGCATCTCATTATGAGGTGGCGCGCTGACTGAAGGCGGCGCTCGGGGAAGACTTCGATGACTGCGCTCGAGCCAGTCTTGAACTTTGCTCTTTTCGTCCTGCGAGCGTATGCTTCCCGAATATTGCGTAAGTGCAGCAATATCTGCTTCGAGTTTTTTATTTATAAGTTCCTTATCGATGGCGGCCTTTTGTTTCGCGGCTTCATATTCTAGCTGCGCCCTGCGGGCCGCTGATGAAGTGCTAGTGCGTGCCGCCATTTTGACAGTATCCGTTTCACAACGGGTCGGCGAGTCAACTGCAGGAGTTTTACCTACCGCTTGTTCTGACTGCGCATCTTGTATGTCTTCTTGTTCCTTCATCACCATGCGGCGTGTTTTCGGCATAATGCGTCGCAGTGGTAGTGAACAAAAAAGTAAAACCTGAGACCGCGTGTCTCCACTTACTTGGTTCACATTTACGTGATCCGGTTCGAAGGACCAGATTTTGTAGCTGATGGAGCAAGTGGAGGGGACTTAGGCACGGTCTTGGGCGTTAAACTTGTAGAAATTAAACAACTTTGTCCGACTTAGGATCGCAAGATGTACAGATACTTGAACAGGCGCGTAAGGCGGCAGCCATGGAACTTGACAACGAATACGTATAAACAGTGTTGCCAATCTTTTTACAGATTATTACTAACGCTGTACATGGTGCGATTTGCTTTATTGTTTATGGTAAGTACATATTTATAGTTTATTATAAAAAAGGTAAGTTAAATTTAATTCTATAATATTTTTATATACTATATTTTATATCTATTCATGTTATACATATTTTGCTTTAACTAATTATGTTTTTGTGTGTTTTCAGGTGGTGCGTCGGTAACAGATGGGTTGTATCCCGGGGAAGGACATAGGCTTTTATCCCAAATTCAAAAACTTGCTCCACGCGGAAGAAGCCGCGGGCGTCATCTAGTTTTAAATTAGGATTAAATCAACATAACACAGCCTACCCGCCGGCCATTATCCTATTGTTATCATACGCTTACATTACCTACATTTCATTTTACAACCTCCCTCTGTAGGTATGTTTTGCTCTCGTGTTTAAATATTTGTATACGTATAGGTGCCTGTCCTGTGTTCAAATGTAAAAATTAGAATACAATTTACATTTTTTATTTACAAATGGGTCGTGTCCGTGTGTAGTAAAATGTCTGCTACTCGTAAGTAGGTATAGTCAAAACAACTTATTATTTTCATTCTGTCATTTCGTGGGCTTTTGTAGTAATTGCTTATTTGTTTGTTATTTTGTATTAGTTGTGTAATAATTAGTAATTACAAATGAATTTAGAAATGCAAATTCCTGTAGAAATTCTCTCATTTATTTGTTTAAGTACTGATTTCTATAAAATTTATTTCTAAACATGTTTCACATTAGCACGTAATAATAAATACCTACTACACAAAACTTGAAAAATTCTAAACAAATTCCTGTAGAAATATAATTTGCAGCTTTATATAAATATTTTTTAGTAATTTTGTTATTTCTGCACCATCTACCGGTTATTTCTGTGGTTGGTTTTTTTTTTTAAATGTTTGTTACCTCAGAACTTTTGACTGGGTGGACCGATTTGTATGATTCTTTTTTTATTTGAAAGAGCATACTTCCCATGTGGTCCCATATAAATTTTATCGAAATCGGTAGAGCGGTTTTTAAAATATCAACAATAAAATAAAAACTTTGTATAGCGTGTGCTTGTTGTTGCAAAGTTGGCGCGGGTGTTTGAAGTCGGTTGTTTAAAAAGTATTTTTTATATTAAATTATCACAGTAGTGATACTATCAAATGGTTTGAGAGTTAGTCTGTTGAAATAGTTAATGAGGACGGGAAGAGGTAGCTCAGCGACAGTTCTAGTGCATTTTTATTAAATTCAATTAATCATAATTATTTATCTTTATTATTATATATGACTTTAACAGAAAGTAGAAGACTATTACACATACATACATACATACATACATATATACATACATACATACATACACACATACATATATACATACATACATACAGACATATATATTTAATTTAATTGTGTAGGTATTACAATAATATAATATGTGTTAGTTAAAGTGCAATAAATTGTAATTAAGCTATATAAGTAACTAGTGTTTCGCTCTGTGCGCGAGCTGCTAAAGCAGCTCGCGTAACCTATTGCACTATATTCGGGTAACTGCTACGCGAGAATGATCAGCGCCTTTTGTAATATATTTAAATAGGTAATTTACAACGGCAGTAGCTGTGGACACTTCGATATTAATTTGACAGTTGTGCATAAGGAGTAAGCGGCTTTGTATGAAACTACCCAACGATCATTGATTTTAATTTTTCTACCTCTATATGTTATTTCAGCTAACTGCCTCAAAATCGTGATCAAAATTTTCAAAAACACAAAAAGAATACAAAAAAGGCCGCCACCTCGTTTAACAGAAACATTTTACATAGTTTTATAATTTTACCGTAAACTACAGGACATATCGCTCCTGACAACCTTTCAATTTTTAATCTCGCTCGCACCTAGCTGAAATGATCGCCCCTGAAAAATGAACATGTCGAAAGTCACTTTTAACTTTGATTAATTCCAGTGTTGACAGACCTCGGCGACGAAAATACCCAAATGTCATTTTTAAAAGTGAGACACGTGGTTGCTCGTACTCGAATTTTGCAAAAAATACGTATTTAGATTTTTGACGTGACAACGTCTTATAATTCGATATAGCCGGCTGCACGCACGAAAAAAGATGACGTATGCGGCGTTACCTCGCTCTGAGGCGTTCCATGTAAGGCTTGAAGTGCAAGCGAGAGCGCGGAACGAGCAACAAAGAGGCACAATCGGCCTTTGCGTTCGACAGCGTTCGACATCCGTCTCTCTCCTACTTGAGTGAGCGATGCGTCTGCGTGGACAGCTGCTATACTATAGTACATTTACATGTTTTGATCGAGTATCAAGTGCAGTGATTTCCAATTACCTCCTTCTCTATATACATACAAATCTATTAAGCAAATGAAATTAAAATTTTCTTTTGAAAAATGCTACCATTCCATCAGTATTTTCTTAAGACGTTGTCACGTTCAACTATCGTCAGTAAACCGACTTTACAGACAACCAATTTTTTTTAATTTGTGGGGTAAATCTTGAAAATTTCCCGAGAAATGGGGTAATTTGTTTCCCCAATCCATACCTCACAATCGCCCCCTAGAAGTCGAAACGCTCCGACGTTGCCAACTGTGAGAAATTTGAATTTTAAAATTGCGTTTTTTTGTACCTCAAACCGAACGGCCACCACGACAGCCGCCATCTTGAATTTTTAAAAACCACTCCCATTCTGTCAAAATACAGGATAATTGTAGGCGGAAAAAGGAAAAAAAAATTATGCTCGACCACGCCGTTTAGGATCTGTGGCGCCGCGGTTCGGGGTCGAAAAATCAAAAATTTCAAAACGCTACAGCTCGGCCGCTATCTTGTTGTTCAAATTTTTTCCACTTTTTTTATTGATTGTTTACTAATTTCTTCAACAGTTGCGAGTTTAAAAACATAAGAGTTGCAAGAATCACGTCGGCCGCCATCTTGTTTTTCCGAAATGTCATAATTTTTCCTCACTCGAATCCCGCACTCGAACACATCTCTGGTACATCATTGTATTGTTTTCTGGCTCTTTCCGTTTCAAAATCTTGCATAGTTCTACACTTGTAGTCTCTTCAATATTCGCCATATATTTTCTATGAAAACAAATCCGCCATCTTGAATTTTTTTCCTGTTCATCAAGTAGACCTTCAGGTCCTGATCATCTTTTGCCACAAAACCACACTTCCATCTTTTATACTTTCTGAGATAGACACCAAATAAATTTGTATGGCAGCCATCTTAAATCCGCCATTTTGAATGTTTTATGCTCATTGTCTATTGGATGAAGTTTCGAATGACATTTGGTCGAGCACCTCCTACCTATCTTCAATACCTTGGCCGTGCTCTTAACCCGTCTCCGAAATCCTCAATCATCAGGTGTCTCCATATTTTTCCTCAAGTTAAATTTTCTGACTTCTATAAGAAGCCATCAGTGAAAAAAAATTTTTTCATCCAAAATTTTACAGGAGGAAGATTTTGGGGAAAATCTCGAAAACTTCCCCAAATGTGGCAACACTGTTTAGATACCTCGATACTGCCGGTCGAGATACACAATCGATCCATACATACATTTCAACTTTCCCAAATGTTGGCAACTGCCTCAAAATCGTGATCGAAATTTTCAAAACCACAAGAAGGATACAAAATGGCCGCCACCTCGTTTCACATAAACATTTCACTTAGTTTCATAATTTTCCCGTAAACTACAGGATATACCGCTCCTGATGACGTTTCAATTTTTCATCTCGCTCGCACCCAGCCAAAATGATTGCTCCTGAAAAGAGACCATGTCGAAAATCACTTTTTCTTTGATAAATTCCAGTGTTGCCAGACCTCGGCAACGAAAATACCCAAATGTCATTCGTGCAAGTGGGACACGTGGTTGCTCGTACTCGAACTTTGCAAAAAATACGTATTTCGATTTTTTTATTTTTGGGGTAAATCTTAAAAATTTCCCGAGAAATGGGGTGATTTTTTTTCCCCAATCCATACCTCAAGTCAGTGCAAGCAAACGACTTCTTGAAGTCGAAACGCTCCGATGTTGCCAACTGTGAGAAATTTGAATTTTAAAATTGCGTTTTTTCGTACCTCAAACAGAACGGCAGCCACGACAGCCGCCATCTTGAATTTTTGAAAACCACTCCCATTCTGGCAAAATACAGGATAATTGTAGGCGAAAAAAGAAAAAAATATTATGCTCGACCACGCCGTTTCGGATCTGTGGCGCCGCGGTTCGGGGTCGAAAAAACAAAAATTTCAAAACACTACAGCTCGGCCGCCATCTTGTTTTTCCAACTTTTTCCACTTTTTCTGTAGATTGTTTAATAATTTCTTCAATAGTTGCGAGTTTTAACGAAATCGGTTGGAAAACAAAAGAGTTACGAGAATCACGTCGGCCGCCATCTTGTTTTCCGAAATGTCAATAGTTTTTCCTTACCCTCATCTCGCACCCGAACACACTCCCGTACATCATTATATCGTTTTCTGTCTCTTTCTAAGAGAAACAATTATGTCAATGAGTGAGTGGTAATTGAGCTATATATAGTATAATAATAATAATAATAATAATAATAATAATAATAATAATAATAATAATAATAATAATAATAATTTAGTAGTAGTTTTTATTCTTATTAAGGGTCCGTGGCCGCGTCGCCTGCAACAAGGTCCCAACTGAAAATCAGCGCTGTAAATTGCTCTTAATAAGAGCAATTTACAACGCTTGCTGAATGCTTGTATGCTTTGCATAATATAAGAGCCTCTTATATACAAAGCGTACAGCATTATGCTAAGCTGGAGCCTTTTTTCGGGTTGGGCCACACATGACTCCCGTTGTCCCGGCGCTTCTGTCACCTGGGCAGTTGAGCTCATCGCTGTTTGTGGTGGTGACGCAGGCGCCGGGGTAGCATACCCTTGAGGTAAGCAAATGTGTGGCAGAACTGGAAAATAAAATTGTTTTTGAAGTGAAAACTTCTTTAGGCCTTTTTGGTAGGGGGTAAAAATGTGAATACGCGTGATCGATACCATTATTCTTAAGACAAAAGGTCTTATGTATAATAATATAGTACATTCGTAATTAAACTTTAACGCTTTAGTTTTAAGGTTAATGTTTGAAATATTGTTAGTATTATTACATTTTTTTTGTTTTTTTTCATTAGAAAAAATATTTAATATTCGTTTTCACTTCTATCGGCAGTCCCTATGACTGCCAATTTTTCTTTCTCTCTTTCAAATCGATTCTAATGATGATTCGATTGATAGGTAATAATGAAATACATGTACCTACCTAACCTTTAATCGGAATTGGGAATGCATGTGTCCGCTCTAAGCCTGCCTGTGCGCTCCCGCAGGGCGACTCCGCGTGCGGAGGTGCGGCGCGCATGCCGGTGTACGCGCACCGCAGCGTGCTGGCGGCGTGCTCACCGCGCCTCCGCGACATTCTCGCACAGTCCGAAGGGACCACGGACCCAATCACCATCCAGGTAATAGCTTTTATATTTATATTCGATTTATAGTCCAGTCAAATTAGCGATCAACCTCGGAATAAGCTTTGAACTGAATTTTCGTATGTTGGTACTTGCCTTCATTTTGGCATCCATAAAGTTGGCTCAAAAGTCATCTTTGATCATGTGGCGGATTTGTAAATTATTCAAGGTCAAAGGCTCAAAGGTCACAAAAACTGTTTTTGCTCCAATGATGTAAACATCTATTAAAAAAATTGTAGAGCATAAAATTTGCGATATTTGACAGTGTTTGATTGCAAACATAAGTTTAAAAATAATATTATATTATTATCTGTAAGTATTAAATTTTTTTTTTTTTTGTATTGTGAGATAGGCTTACGCTTGACGACAATCATGCTTAGTGCAAAGCAATGATGAGGTCTAGGTTGGAGCGCGCTTGCCTAGACTGATAAGCAAATACATTATTAGGATGGCAACATCGCCCTCTTTCATGATCGCTTGCGATTGAGGTGGTCGGGTCAATAACCCCAATTATTAATTTAATTAATTTTATCTTACAATTTTAAGACAGCCATTTGTGTCAAAGGTTTCAATAAACATTTAAAAAGTCATTATGTGGTTTACATTCCCACAGACAGGTTGAATAATTTTTTTTTTTTATCCACTACAAGTTAGCCCTTGACTGCAATCTCACCTGATGGTAAGTGATGATGCAGTCTAAGATGGTAGCGGGCTAACCTTTTAGGGGCAATTATAAAATTCCCAAATTGACCCTGCCGGGGATCGAAACTGGCACTGCGCCACGGAGGTCGTCAAAAAAGGATATTTTACTAATAAATTACTTGAGTATAGTGTGCCAAAAACCTGCGTCAGATAACGGATCACATTTCACAACGTAATAAAAAGTCTGTTTCAGCATGCTTACGCTTATGCATATGCATAATTTCTACTTTATGATTGTGAAACCGTGTGTTTACCTATAGTACGAAATACGGAATAGAGAGTAAGAATATTTTTTTTCAGGGCGTGGGTCCAGACGCCCTTCGGGCGATAGTTTTATACGCGTATAACCCGCAGTCGTTGAGGTTGTCCGGCCGCAACGTAGAGGTAAGTTCTGTTTCGAGTGCTCCCTAACACTGACAGGTGGAACCAGCCAACCAGCATCGATGGGCTCAGATCAAATGTATACTCTGTAGATTGAGAATACCTGCGACTTCTTCCGTGTGCAATAAGTTTTTTTAAATCCCACAGACTTTAGCCTACGTCGAGTAGTAGTATAATATGTTCGTTATGTTCTCCTGCGCAGGGCGCGCAGCGCGGGGAGCTGCAGTGGGACTGTTCCGTATTTCAATGGATGGAATACGAACCCGCGAGCCATCCGCGTTGCGTCGCCGGCTTTATTATAATTAGAGGTAGGAAACCACAGACAAATTTAACATTAAATTAATTTAAATTTTAAACGTGTGTTTTCATCGAACGCAAGGCTACGAAGACTGGACGAATCAAAAAAAAAATAAAGAAAACAAGAAAAAACGTTCGGAAACATTAAAGAAAAAATAACAAAAACTGGCAATAAAAATTACAAGATTTATTTGATATAGCTCATCGTGATGCTTTAAATATTATGACTGAAGACAAGCAGTTTTTATTAGCACTGCGACAAAATAGACACCAGGTTTTAATCGGCTCAGTGGACAGAAAAAGTTTAAACAAATCGCAATAAGTTAAATAAGCGTCATATTGAGTATACTGCCACTGTTTTGAAATATATAACATTTGCAATTTTGTTTAGTGACATTTTTATAGCGAATTATAACCTTAATTATTATGTTTTCTTATTTCTTATAGAGATTTTCAAATTTTTTTTTCCATATTAGAATGTCTTTCTTGCATTTGAGAAACCTTTTCTCTTTAAGTAATTCTTTCCTTATTAAGTTTATCAACATGAATCCGACAAGAGATAGCAGGAGTAGAAAAAAATTAATGCTAGCAATTCAAAACAAAGAAAACTGTTCAGAACCTAAAGCCTCAACATCCAATTTAAACAATTTGCCAACAACTAGCAACTATACCTACATATCCAGCTGACAAAGAAAATCTCTGCGACGACGATTATGGCGACTTTTCACCCGCTTCTGACGATCATACAACCTTTAAAGAAAAAATGCCGTAGATCAAGCTCAAATTCATCGTCATCTTCGAGCTCTTCACCATCATCTTCAACTTCTATTGCACCCGATCCACCAAATACGGTTGATCCACCAATGGGTTACGGCGATTTCATAGATATAAAGCAACTACCAGTTTTTTTTGTTGAATTTTTTTTTTTTTAACCATAGTTGTAAGTAACGTTCTTTTATTAGGGAACTCATTTCATCAAAAATTTAAAAAAAAACAGCGCGTTAGAAATGGATTTTCATACACTTTTTCTCCCAGCTTAGCACGTTAGAAATGAAATTTCATACATCTTTTCCTCGCGCATATTTGGTTTGTAGCAATGACGTACTTTCTACCTCGTTTTGACAAAAGCTGCTAGCTAGGGTACTTTCCGAGCGGGTGTAGTATAAAAAATGTTTCCGGTGTAAATACTGGTATTCGAAAGCCTCGGTGCTAACATTCCCGAGCACGTGTGCGTGCAGGTGGCGCAGACGGAGACTGTCCTGGAGCTGGAGGCGGGCGTGCTGGCCGAGCTGCTGCAGCGCCACCGCGTCGCGGTGAGTATGACGCCACCCCTCGCGACCGGCAACCCGCGCCCGCTGACCGCGCCCATGTTCCTGCAGATGTCCGAGCTGATGCTGGTGGTCGTGGTGGTGCGGTGGGTGCAGCATGACATGGCGGCGCGACACCAGCACCTACAGATGCTGCTGCGGCATGCGCAGCTGCCGGCGGAGCCGCCGCAGTCGCCTCCTCCCAGACCACCTACGCCCCGCGACTGCGGCGACGGGCGGCGCGGCGCGGCGACGGACGGCGCGGCGACGAGTTAATTAATTTTATCTTACAATTTTAAGACAGCCATTTGTGTCAAAGGTTTCAATAAACATTTAAAAAGTCATTATGTGGTTTACATTCCCACAGACAGGTTGAATAATTTTTTTTTTTTATCCACTACAAGTTAGCCCTTGACTGCAATCTCACCTGATGGTAAGTGATGATGCAGTCTAAGATGGTAGCGGGCTAACCTTTTAGGGGCAATTATAAAATTCCCAAATTGACCCTGCCGGGGATCGAAACTGGCACTGCGCCACGGAGGTCGTCAAAAAAGGATATTTTACTAATAAATTACTTGAGTATAGTGTGCCAAAAACCTGCGTCAGATAACGGATCACATTTCACAACGTAATAAAAAGTCTGTTTCAGCATGCTTACGCTTATGCATATGCATAATTTCTACTTTATGATTGTGAAACCGTGTGTTTACCTATAGTACGAAATACGGAATAGAGAGTAAGAATATTTTTTTTCAGGGCGTGGGTCCAGACGCCCTTCGGGCGATAGTTTTATACGCGTATAACCCGCAGTCGTTGAGGTTGTCCGGCCGCAACGTAGAGGTAAGTTCTGTTTCGAGTGCTCCCTAACACTGACAGGTGGGACCAGCCAACCAGCATCGATGGGCTCAGATCAAATGTATACTCTGTAGATTGAGAATACCTGCGACTTCTTCCGTGTGCAATAAGTTTTTTTAAATCCCACAGACTTTAGCCTACGTCGAGTAGTAGTATAATATGTTCGTTATGTTCTCCTGCGCAGGGCGCGCAGCGCGGGGAGCTGCAGTGGGACTGTTCCGTATTTCAATGGATGGAATACGAACCCGCGAGCCATCCGCGTTGCGTCGCCGGCTTTATTATAATTAGAGGTAGGAAACCACAGACAAATTTAACATTAAATTAATTTAAATTTTAAACGTGTGTTTTCATCGAACGCAAGGCTACGAAGACTGGACGAATCAAAAAAAATAAATAAAGAAAACAAGAAAAAACGTTCGGAAACATTAAAGAAAAAATAACAAAAACTGGCAATAAAAATTACAAGATTTATTTGATATAGCTCATCGTGATGCTTTAAATATTATGACTGTAGAAGAAGACAAGCAGTTTTTATTAGCACTGCGACAAAATAGACACCAGGTTTTAATCGGCTCAGTGGACAGAAAAAGTTTAAACAAATCGCAATAAGTTAAATAAGCGTCATATTGAGTATACTGCCACTGTTTTGAAATATATAACATTTGCAATTTTGTTTAGTGACATTTTTATAGCGAATTATAACCTTAATTATTGTTTTCTTATTTCTTATAGAGATTTTCAAAATTTTTTTTCCATATTAGAATGTCTTTCTTGCATTTGAGAAACCTTTTCTCTTTAAGTAATTCTTTCCTTATTAAGTTTATCAACATGAATCCGACAAGAGATAGCAGGAGTAGAAAAAAATTAATGCTAGCAATTCAAAACAAAGAAAACTGTTCAGAACCTAAAGCCTCAACATCCAATTTAAACAATTTGCCAACAACTAGCAACTATACCTACATATCCAGCTGACAAAGAAAATCTCTGCGACGACGATTATGGCGACTTTTCACCCGCTTCTGACGATCATACAACCTTTAAAGAAAAAATGCCGTAGATCAAGCTCAAATTCATCGTCATCTTCGAGCTCTTCACCATCATCTTCAACTTCTATTGCACCCGATCCACCAAATACGGTTGATCCACCAATGGGTTACGGCGATTTCATAGATATAAAGCAACTACCAGTTTTTTTTGTTGAATTTTTTTTTTTTTTAACCATAGTTGTAAGTAACGTTCTTTTATTAGGGAACTCATTTCATCAAAAATTTAAAAAAAAACAGCGCGTTAGAAATGGATTTTCATACACTTTTTCTCCCAGCTTAGCACGTTAGAAATGAAATTTCATACATCTTTTCCTCGCGCATATTTGGTTTGTAGCAATGACGTACTTTCTACCTCGTTTTGACAAAAGCTGCTAGCTAGGGTACTTTCCGAGCGGGTGTAGTATAAAAAATGTTTCCGGTGTAAATACCGGTATTCGAAAGCCTCGGTGCTAACATTCCCGTGCCCGTGTGCGTGCAGGTGGCGCAGACGGAGACTGTCCTGGAGCTGGAGGCGGGCGTGCTGGCCGAGCTGCTGCAGCGCCACCGCGTCGCGGTGAGTATGACGCCACCCCTCGCGACCGGCAACCCGCGCCCGCTGACCGCGCCCATGTTCCTGCAGATGTCCGAGCTGATGCTGGTGGTCGTGGTGGTGCGGTGGGTGCAGCATGACATGGCGGCGCGACACCAGCACCTACAGATGCTGCTGCGGCATGCGCAGCTGCCGGCGGAGCCGCCGCAGTCGCCTCCTCCCAGACCACCTACGCCCCGCGACTGCGGCGACGGGCGGCGCGGCGCGGCGACGGACAGCGCGGCGACGAACGGCGCGGCGACGAGTTAATTAATTTTATCTTACAATTTTAAGACAGCCATTTGTGTCAAAGGTTTCAATAAACATTTAAAAAGTCATTATGTGGTTTACATTCCCACAGACAGGTTGAATAATTTTTTTTTTTTATCCACTACAAGTTAGCCCTTGACTGCAATCTCACCTGATGGTAAGTGATGATGCAGTCTAAGATGGTAGCGGGCTAACCTTTTAGGGGCAATTATAAAATTCCCAAATTGACCCTGCCGGGGATCGAAACTGGCACTGCGCCACGGAGGTCGTCAAAAAAGGATATTTTACTAATAAATTACTTGAGTATAGTGTGCCAAAAACCTGCGTCAGATAACGGATCACATTTCACAACGTAATAAAAAGTCTGTTTCAGCATGCTTACGCTTATGCATATGCATAATTTCTACTTTATGATTGTGAAACCGTGTGTTTACCTATAGTACGAAATACGGAATAGAGAGTAAGAATATTTTTTTTCAGGGCGTGGGTCCAGACGCCCTTCGGGCGATAGTTTTATACGCGTATAACCCGCAGTCGTTGAGGTTGTCCGGCCGCAACGTAGAGGTAAGTTCTGTTTCGAGTGCTCCCTAACACTGACAGGTGGAACCAGCCAACCAGCATCGATGGGCTCAGATCAAATGTATACTCTGTAGATTGAGAATACCTGCGACTTCTTCCGTGTGCAATAAGTTTTTTTAAATCCCACAGACTTTAGCCTACGTCGAGTAGTAGTATAATATGTTCGTTATGTTCTCCTGCGCAGGGCGCGCAGCGCGGGGAGCTGCAGTGGGACTGTTCCGTATTTCAATGGATGGAATACGAACCCGCGAGCCATCCGCGTTGCGTCGCCGGCTTTATTATAATTAGAGGTAGGAAACCACAGACAAATTTAACATTAAATTAATTTAAATTTTAAACGTGTGTTTTCATCGAACGCAAGGCTACGAAGACTGGACGAATCAAAAAAAATAATAAAGAAAACAAGAAAAAACGTTCGGAAACATTAAAGAAAAAATAACAAAAACTGGCAATAAAAATTACAAGATTTATTTGATATAGCTCATCGTGATGCTTTAAATATTATGACTGTAGAAGAAGACAAGCAGTTTTTATTAGCACTGCGACAAAATAGACACCAGGTTTTAATCGGCTCAGTGGACAGAAAAAGTTTAAACAAATCGCAATAAGTTAAATAAGCGTCATATTGAGTATACTGCCACTGTTTTGAAATAAATAACATTTGCAATTTTGTTTAGTGACATTTTTATAGCGAATTATAACCTTAATTATTATGTTTTCTTATTTCTTATAGAGATTTTCAAAATTTTTTTTCCATATTAGAATGTCTTTCTTGCATTTGAGAAACCTTTTCTCTTTAAGTAATTCTTTCCTTATTAAGTTTATCAACATGAATCCGACAAGAGATAGCAGGAGTAGAAAAAAATTAATGCTAGCAATTCAAAACAAAGAAAACTGTTCAGAACCTAAAGCCTCAACATCCAATTTAAACAATTTGCCAACAACTAGCAACTATACCTACATATCCAGCTGACAAAGAAAATCTCTGCGACGACGATTATGGCGACTTTTCACCCGCTTCTGACGATCATACAACCTTTAAAGAAAAAATGCCGTAGATCAAGCTCAAATTCATCGTCATCTTCGAGCTCTTCACCATCATCTTCAACTTCTATTGCACCCGATCCACCAAATACGGTTGATCCACCAATGGGTTACGGCGATTTCATAGATATAAAGCAACTACCAGTTTTTTTTGTTGAATTTTTTTTTTTTTAACCATAGTTGTAAGTAACGTTCTTTTATTAGGGAACTCATTTCATCAAAAATTTAAAAAAAAACAGCGCGTTAGAAATGGATTTTCATACACTTTTTCTCCCAGCTTAGCACGTTAGAAATGAAATTTCATACATCTTTTCCTCGCGCATATTTGGTTTGTAGCAATGACGTACTTTCTACCTCGTTTTGACAAAAGCTGCTAGCTAGGGTACTTTCCGAGCGGGTGTAGTATAAAAAATGTTTCCGGTGTAAATACCGGTATTCGAAAGCCTCGGTGCTAACATTCCCGTGCCCGTGTGCGTGCAGGTGGCGCAGACGGAGACTGTCCTGGAGCTGGAGGCGGGCGTGCTGGCCGAGCTGCTGCAGCGCCACCGCGTCGCGGTGAGTATGACGCCACCCCTCGCGACCGGCAACCCGCGCCCGCTGACCGCGCCCATGTTCCTGCAGATGTCCGAGCTGATGCTGGTGGTCGTGGTGGTGCGGTGGGTGCAGCATGACATGGCGGCGCGACACCAGCACCTACAGATGCTGCTGCGGCATGCGCAGCTGCCGGCGGAGCCGCCGCAGTCGCCTCCTCCCAGACCACCTACGCCCCGCGACTGCGGCGACGGGCGGCGCGGCGCGGCGACGGACAGCGCGGCGACGAACGGCGCGGCGACGAGTTAATTAATTTTATCTTACAATTTTAAGACAGCCATTTGTGTCAAAGGTTTCAATAAACATTTAAAAAGTCATTATGTGGTTTACATTCCCACAGACAGGTTGAATATTTTTTTTTTTTATCCACTACAAGTTAGCCCTTGACTGCAATCTCACCTGATGGTAAGTGATGATGCAGTCTAAGATGGTAGCGGGCTAACCTTTTAGGGGCAATTATAAAATTCCCAAATTGACCCTGCCGGGGATCGAAACTGGCACTGCGCCACGGAGGTCGTCAAAAAAGGATATTTTACTAATAAATAACTTGAGTATAGTGTACCAAAAACCTGCGTCAGATAACGGATCACATTTCACAACGTAATAAAAAGTCTGTTTCAGCATGCTTACGCTTATGCATATGCATAATTTCTACTTTATGATTGTGAAACCGTGTGTTTACCTATAGTACGAAATACGGAATAGAGAGTAAGAATATTTTTTTTCAAAGCGTGGGTCCAGACGCCCTTCGGGCGATAGTTTTATACGCGTATAACCCGCAGTCGTTGAGGTTGTCCGGCCGCAACGTAGAGTTAAGTTCTGTTTCGAGTGCTCCCTAACACTGACAGGTGGAACCAGCCAACCAGCATCGATGGGCTCAGATCAAATGTATACTCTGTAGATTGAGAATACCTGCGACTTCTTCCGTGTGCAATAAGTTTTTTTAAATCCCACAGACTTTAGCCTACGTCGAGTAGTAGTATAATATGTTCGTTATGTTCTCCTGCGCAGGGCGCGCAGCGCGGGGAGCTGCAGTGGGACTGTTCCGTATTTCAATGGATGGAATACGAACCCGCGAGCCATCCGCGTTGCGTCGCCGGCTTTATTATAATTAGAGGTAGGAAACCACAGACAAATTTAACATTAAATTAATTTAAATTTTAAACGTGTGTTTTCATCGAACGCAAGGCTACGAAGACTGGACGAATCAAAAAAAATAATAAAGAAAACAAGAAAAAACGTTCGGAAACATTAAAGAAAAAATAACAAAAACTGGCAATAAAAATTACAAGATTTATTTGATATAGCTCATCGTGATGCTTTAAATATTATGACTGTAGAAGAAGACAAGCAGTTTTTATTAGCACTGCGACAAAATAGACACCAGGTTTTAATCGGCTCAGTGGACAGAAAAAGTTTAAACAAATCGCAATAAGTTAAATAAGCGTCATATTGAGTATACTGCCACTGTTTTGAAATATATAACATTTGCAATTTTGTTTAGTGACATTTTTATAGCGAATTATAACCTTAATTATTATGTTTTCTTATTTCTTATAGAGATTTTCAAAATTTTTTTTCCATATTAGAATGTCTTTCTTGCATTTGAGAAACCTTTTCTCTTTAAGTAATTCTTTCCTTATTAAGTTTATCAACATGAATCCGACAAGAGATAGCAGGAGTAGAAAAAATTAATGCTAGCAATTCAAAACAAAGAAAACTGTTCAGAACCTAAAGCCTCAACATCCAATTTAAACAATTTGCCAACAACTAGCAACTATACCTACATATCCAGCTGACAAAGAAAATCTCTGCGACGACGATTATGGCGACTTTTCACCCGCTTCTGACGATCATACAACCTTTAAAGAAAAAATGCCGTAGATCAAGCTCAAATTCATCGTCATCTTCGAGCTCTTCACCATCATCTTCAACTTCTATTGCACCCGATCCACCAAATACGGTTGATCCACCAATGGGTTACGGCGATTTCATAGATATAAAGCAACTACCAGTTTTTTTTGTTGTTTTTTTTTTTTTTAACCATAGTTGTAAGTAACGTTCTTTTATTAGGGAACTCATTTCATCAAAAATTTAAAAAAAAACAGCGCGTTAGAAATTGATTTTCATACACTTTTTCTCCCAGCTTAGCACGTTAGAAATGAAATTTCATACATCTTTTCCTCGCGCATATTTGGTTTGTAGCAATGACGTACTTTCTACCTCGTTTTGACAAAAGCTGCTAGCTAGGGTACTTTCCGAGCGGGTGTAGTATAAAAAATGTTTCCGGTGTAAATACCGGTATTCGAAAGCCTCGGTGCTAACATTCCCGTGCCCGTGTGCGTGCAGGTGGCGCAGACGGAGACTGTCCTGGAGCTGGAGGCGGGCGTGCTGGCCGAGCTGCTGCAGCGCCACCGCGTCGCGGTGAGTATGACGCCACCCCTCGCGACCGGCAACCCGCGCCCGCTGACCGCGCCCATGTTCCTGCAGATGTCCGAGCTGATGCTGGTGGTCGTGGTGGTGCGGTGGGTGCAGCATGACATGGCGGCGCGACACCAGCGCCTACAGATGCTGCTGCGGCATGCGCAGCTGCCGGCGGAGCCGCCGCAGTCGCCTCCTCCCAGACCACCTACGCCCCGCGACTGCGGCGACGGGCGGCGCGGCGCGGCGACGGACAGCGCGGCGACGAACGGCGCGGCGACGAGTTAATTAATTTTATCTTACAATTTTAAGACAGCCATTTGTGTCAAAGGTTTCAATAAACATTTAAAAAGTCATTATGTGGTTTACATTCCCACAGACAGGTTGAATAATTTTTTTTTTTTATCCACTACAAGTTAGCCCTTGACTGCAATCTCACCTGATGGTAAGTGATGATGCAGTCTAAGATGGTAGCGGGCTAACCTTTTAGGGGCAATTATAAAATTCCCAAATTGACCCTGCCGGGGATCGAAACTGGCACTGCGCCACGGAGGTCGTCAAAAAAGGATATTTTACTAATAAATTACTTGAGTATAGTGTGCCAAAAACCTGCGTCAGATAACGGATCACATTTCACAACGTAATAAAAAGTCTGTTTCAGCATGCTTACGCTTATGCATATGCATAATTTCTACTTTATGATTGTGAAACCGTGTGTTTACCTATAGTACGAAATACGGAATAGAGAGTAAGAATATTTTTTTTCAGGGCGTGGGTCCAGACGCCCTTCGGGCGATAGTTTTATACGCGTATAACCCGCAGTCGTTGAGGTTGTCCGGCCGCAACGTAGAGGTAAGTTCTGTTTCGAGTGCTCCCTAACACTGACAGGTGGAACCAGCCAACCAGCATCGATGGGCTCAGATCAAATGTATACTCTGTAGATTGAGAATACCTGCGACTTCTTCCGTGTGCAATAAGTTTTTTTAAATCCCACAGACTTTAGCCTACGTCGAGTAGTAGTATAATATGTTCGTTATGTTCTCCTGCGCAGGGCGCGCAGCGCGGGGAGCTGCAGTGGGACTGTTCCGTATTTCAATGGATGGAATACGAACCCGCGAGCCATCCGCGTTGCGTCGCCGGCTTTATTATAATTAGAGGTAGGAAACCACAGACAAATTTAACATTAAATTAATTTAAATTTTAAACGTGTGTTTTCATCGAACGCAAGGCTACGAAGACTGGACGAATCAAAAAAAATAATAAAGAAAACAAGAAAAAACGTTCGGAAACATTAAAGAAAAAATAACAAAAACTGGCAATAAAAATTACAAGATTTATTTGATATAGCTCATCGTGATGCTTTAAATATTATGACTGTAGAAGAAGACAAGCAGTTTTTATTAGCACTGCGACAAAATAGACACCAGGTTTTAATCGGCTCAGTGGACAGAAAAAGTTTAAACAAATCGCAATAAGTTAAATAAGCGTCATATTGAGTATACTGCCACTGTTTTGAAATATATAACATTTGCAATTTTGTTTAGTGACATTTTTATAGCGAATTATAACCTTAATTATTATGTTTTCTTATTTCTTATAGAGATTTTCAAAATTTTTTTTCCATATTAGAATGTCTTTCTTGCATTTGAGAAACCTTTTCTCTTTAAGTAATTCTTTCCTTATTAAGTTTATCAACATGAATCCGACAAGAGATAGCAGGAGTAGAAAAAAATTAATGCTAGCAATTCAAAACAAAGAAAACTGTTCAGAACCTAAAGCCTCAACATCCAATTTAAACAATTTGCCAACAACTAGCAACTATACCTACATATCCAGCTGACAAAGAAAATCTCTGCGACGACGATTATGGCGACTTTTCACCCGCTTCTGACGATCATACAACCTTTAAAGAAAAAATGCCGTAGATCAAGCTCAAATTCATCGTCATCTTCGAGCTCTTCACCATCATCTTCAACTTCTATTGCACCCGATCCACCAAATACGGTTGATCCACCAATGGGTTACGGCGATTTCATAGATATAAAGCAACTACCAGTTTTTTTTGTTGATTTTTTTTTTTTTTTAACCATAGTTGTAACGTTCTTTTATTAGGGAGCTCATTTCATCAAAAATTTAAAAAAAAACAGTGCGTTAGAAATTGATTTTCATACACTTTTTCTCCCAGCTTAGCACGTTAGAAATGAAATTTCATACATCTTTTCCTCGCGCATATTTGGTTTGTAGCAATGACGTACTTTCTACCTCGTTTTGACAAAAGCTGCTAGCTAGGGTACTTTCCGAGCGGGTGTAGTATAAAAAATGTTTCCGGTGTAAATACCGGTATTCGAAAGCCTCGGTGCTAACATTCCCGTGCCCGTGTGCGTGCAGGTGGCGCAGACGGAGACTGTCCTGGAGCTGGAGGCGGGCGTGCTGGCCGAGCTGCTGCAGCGCCACCGCGTCGCGGTGAGTATGACGCCACCCCTCGCGACCGGCAACCCGCGCCCGCTGACCGCGCCCATGTTCCTGCAGATGTCCGAGCTGATGCTGGTGGTCGTGGTGGTGCGGTGGGTGCAGCATGACATGGCGGCGCGACACCAGCACCTACAGATGCTGCTGCGGCATGCGCAGCTGCCGGCGGAGCCGCCGCAGTCGCCTCCTCCCAGACCACCTACGCCCCGCGACTGCGGCGACGGGCAGCGCGGCGACGGACGGCGCGGCGACGAACGGCGCGGCGACGAGTTAATTAATTTTATC
Organism: Erebia epiphron; assembly: GCA_963932025.1. NCBI lineage: Eukaryota > Metazoa > Arthropoda > Insecta > Lepidoptera > Nymphalidae > Erebia > Erebia epiphron. The sequence goes on along the minus strand of OZ009947.1, from coordinate 25,018,200 downwards.
TTACAATTTTAAGACAGCCATTTGTGTCAAAGGTTTCAATAAACATTTTAGTTTTATACGCGTATAACCCGCAGTCGTTGAGGTTGTCCGGCCGCAACGTAGAGTTAAGTTCTGTTTCGAGTGCTCCCTAACACTGACAGGTGGAACCAGCCAACCAGCATCGATGGGCTCAGATCAAATGTATACTCTGTAGATTGAGAATACCTGCGACTTCTTCCGTGTGCAATAAGTTTTTTTAAATCCCACAGACTTTAGCCTACGTCGAGTAGTAGTATAATATGTTCGTTATGTTCTCCTGCGCAGGGCGCGCAGCGCGGGGAGCTGCAGTGGGACTGTTCCGTATTTCAATGGATGGAATACGAACCCGCGAGGCATCCGCGTTGCGTCGCCGGCTTTATTATAATTAGAGGTAGGAAACCACAGACAAATTTAACATTAAATTAATTTAAATTTTAAACGTGTGTTTTCATCGAACGCAAGGCTACGAAGACTGGACGAATCAAAAAAAAAATAAAGAAAACAAGAAAAAACGTTCGGAAACATTAAAGAAAAAATAACAAAAACTGGCAATAAAAATTACAAGATTTATTTGATATAGCTCATCGTGATGCTTTAAATATTATGACTGTAGAAGAAGACAAGCAGTTTTTATTAGCACTGCGACAAAATAGACACCAGGTTTTAATCGGCTCAGTGGACAGAAAAAGTTTAAACAAATCGCAATAAGTTAAATAAGCGTCATATTGAGTATACTGCCACTGTTTTGAAATATATAACATTTGCAATTTTGTTTAGTGACATTTTTATAGCGAATTATAACCTTAATTATTATGTTTTCTTATTTCTTATAGAGATTTTCAAAAAATTTTTCCATATTAGAATGTCTTTCTTGCATTTGAGAAACCATTTCTCTTTAAGTAATTCTTTCCTTATTAAGTTTATCAACATGAATCCGACAAGAGATAGCAGGAGTAGAAAAAAATTAATGCTAGCAATTCAAAACAAAGAAAACTGTTCAGAACCTAAAGCCTCAACATCCAATTTAAACAATTTGCCAACAACTAGCAACTATACCTACATATCCAGCTGACAAAGAAAATCTCTGCGACGACGATTATGGCGACTTTTCACCCGCTTCTGACGATCATACAACCTTTAAAGAAAAAATGCCGTAGATCAAGCTCAAATTCATCGTCATCTTCGAGCTCTTCACCATCATCTTCAACTTCTATTGCACCCGATCCACCAAATACGGTTGATCCACCAATGGGTTACGGCGATTTCATAGATATAAAGCAACTACCAGTTTTTTTTGTTGATTTTTTTTTTTTTAACCATAGTTGTAACGTTCTTTTATTAGGGAACTCATTTCATCAAAAATTTAAAAAAAAACAGTGCGTTAGAAATTGATTTTCATACACTTTTTCTCCCAGCTTAGCACGTTAGAAATGAAATTTCATACATCTTTTCCTCGCGCATATTTGGTTTGTAGCAATGACGTACTTTCTACCTCGTTTTGACAAAAGCTGCTAGCTAGGGTACTTTCCGAGCGGGTGTAGTATAAAAAATGTTTCCGGTGTAAATACCGGTATTCGAAAGCCTCGGTGCTAACATTCCCGTGCCCGTGTGCGTGCAGGTGACGCAGACGGAGACTGTCCTGGAGCTGGAGGCGGGCGTGCTGGCCGAGCTGCTGCAGCGCCACCGCGTCGCGGTGAGTATGACGCCACCCCTCGCGACCGGCAACCCGCGCCCGCTGACCGCGCCCATGTTCCTGCAGATGTCCGAGCTGATGCTGGTGGTCGTGGTGGTGCGGTGGGTGCAGCATGACATGGCGGCGCGACACCAGCACCTACAGATGCTGCTGCGGCATGCGCAGCTGCCGGCGGAGCCGCCGCAGTCGCCTCCTCCCAGACCACCTACGCCCCGCGACTGCGGCGACGGGCGGCGCGGCGACGGACGGCGCGGCGACGAACGGCGCGGCGACGAGTTAATTAATTTTATCTTACAATTTTAAGACAGCCATTTGTGTCAAAGGTTTCAATAAACATTTAAAAAGTCATTATGTGGTTTACATTCCCACAGACAGGTTGAATAATTTTTTTTTTTATCCACTACAAGTTAGCCCTTGACTGCAATCTCACCTGATGGTAAGTGATGATGCAGTCTAAGATGGTAGCGGGCTAACCTTTTAGGGGCAATTATAAAATTCCCAAATTGACCCTGCCGGGGATCGAAACTGGCACTGCGCCACGGAGGTCGTCAAAAAAGGATATTTTACTAATAAATTACTTGAGTATAGTGTGCCAAAAACCTGCGTCAGATAACGGATCACATTTCACAACGTAATAAAAAGTCTGTTTCAGCATGCTTACGCTTATGCATATGCATAATTTCTACTTTATGATTGTGAAACCGTGTGTTTACCTATAGTACGAAATACGGAATAGAGAGTAAGAATATTTTTTTTCAGGGCGTGGGTCCAGACGCCCTTCGGGCGATAGTTTTATACGCGTATAACCCGCAGTCGTTGAGGTTGTCCGGCCGCAACGTAGAGGTAAGTTCTGTTTCGAGTGCTCCCTAACACTGACAGGTGGAACCAGCCAACCAGCATCGATGGGCTCAGATCAAATGTATACTCTGTAGATTGAGAATACCTGCGACTTCTTCCGTGTGCAATAAGTTTTTTTAAATCCCACAGACTTTAGCCTACGTCGAGTAGTAGTATAATATGTTCGTTATGTTCTCCTGCGCAGGGCGCGCAGCGCGGGGAGCTGCAGTGGGACTGTTCCGTATTTCAATGGATGGAATACGAACCCGCGAGCCATCCGCGTTGCGTCGCCGGCTTTATTATAATTAGAGGTAGGAAACCACAGACAAATTTAACATTAAATTAATTTAAATTTTAAACGTGTGTTTTCATCGAACGCAAGGCTACGAAGACTGGACGAATCAAAAAAAAAATAAAGAAAACAAGAAAAAACGTTCGGAAACATTAAAGAAAAAATAACAAAAACTGGCAATAAAAATTACAAGATTTATTTGATATAGCTCATCGTGATGCTTTAAATATTATGACTGTAGAAGAAGACAAGCAGTTTTTATTAGCACTGCGACAAAATAGACACCAGGTTTTAATCGGCTCAGTGGACAGAAAAAGTTTAAACAAATCGCAATAAGTTAAATAAGCGTCATATTGAGTATACTGCCACTGTTTTGAAATATATAACATTTGCAATTTTGTTTAGTGACATTTTTATAGCGAATTATAACCTTAATTATTATGTTTTCTTATTTCTTATAGAGATTTTCAAAATTTTTTTTCCATATTAGAATGTCTTTCTTGCATTTGAGAAACCTTTTCTCTTTAAGTAATTCTTTCCTTATTAAGTTTATCAACATGAATCCGACAAGAGATAGCAGGAGTAGAAAAAATTAATGCTAGCAATTCAAAACAAAGAAAACTGTTCAGAACCTAAAGCCTCAACATCCAATTTAAACAATTTGCCAACAACTAGCAACTATACCTACATATCCAGCTGACAAAGAAAATCTCTGCGACGACGATTATGGCGACTTTTCACCCGCTTCTGACGATCATACAACCTTTAAAGAAAAAATGCCGTAGATCAAGCTCAAATTCATCGTCATCTTCGAGCTCTTCACCATCATCTTCAACTTCTATTGCACCCGATCCACCAAATACGGTTGATCCACCAATGGGTTACGGCGATTTCATAGATATAAAGCAACTACCAGTTTTTTTTGTTGTTTTTTTTTTTTTTTAACCATAGTTGTAAGTAACGTTCTTTTATTAGGGAACTCATTTCATCAAAAATTTAAAAAAAAACAGCGCGTTAGAAATTGATTTTCATACACTTTTTCTCCCAGCTTAGCACGTTAGAAATGAAATTTCATACATCTTTTCCTCGCGCATATTTGGTTTGTAGCAATGACGTACTTTCTACCTCGTTTTGACAAAAGCTGCTAGCTAGGGTACTTTCCGAGCGGGTGTAGTATAAAAAATGTTTCCGGTGTAAATACCGGTATTCGAAAGCCTCGGTGCTAACATTCCCGTGCCCGTGTGCGTGCAGGTGGCGCAGACGGAGACTGTCCTGGAGCTGGAGGCGGGCGTGCTGGCCGAGCTGCTGCAGCGCCACCGCGTCGCGGTGAGTATGACGCCACCCCTCGCGACCGGCAACCCGCGCCCGCTGACCGCGCCCATGTTCCTGCAGATGTCCGAGCTGATGCTGGTGGTCGTGGTGGTGCGGTGGGTGCAGCATGACATGGCGGCGCGACACCAGCACCTACAGATGCTGCTGCGGCATGCGCAGCTGCCGGCGGAGCCGCCGCAGTCGCCTCCTCCCAGACCACCTACGCCCCGCGACTGCGGCGACGGGCGGCGCGGCGCGGCGACGGACAGCGCGGCGACGAACGGCGCGGCGACGAGTTAATTAATTTTATCTTACAATTTTAAGACAGCCATTTGTGTCAAAGGTTTCAATAAACATTTAAAAAGTCATTATGTGGTTTACATTCCCACAGACAGGTTGAATAATTTTTTTTTTTTATCCACTACAAGTTAGCCCTTGACTGCAATCTCACCTGATGGTAAGTGATGATGCAGTCTAAGATGGTAGCGGGCTAACCTTTTAGGGGCAATTATAAAATTCCCAAATTGACCCTGCCGGGGATCGAAACTGGCACTGCGCCACGGAGGTCGTCAAAAAAGGATATTTTACTAATAAATTACTTGAGTATAGTGTGCCAAAAACCTGCGTCAGATAACGGATCACATTTCACAACGTAATAAAAAGTCTGTTTCAGCATGCTTACGCTTATGCATATGCATAATTTCTACTTTATGATTGTGAAACCGTGTGTTTACCTATAGTACGAAATACGGAATAGAGAGTAAGAATATTTTTTTTCAGGGCGTGGGTCCAGACGCCCTTCGGGCGATAGTTTTATACGCGTATAACCCGCAGTCGTTGAGGTTGTCCGGCCGCAACGTAGAGGTAAGTTCTGTTTCGAGTGCTCCCTAACACTGACAGGTGGAACCAGCCAACCAGCATCGATGGGCTCAGATCAAATGTATACTCTGTAGATTGAGAATACCTGCGACTTCTTCCGTGTGCAATAAGTTTTTTTAAATCCCACAGACTTTAGCCTACGTCGAGTAGTAGTATAATATGTTCGTTATGTTCTCCTGCGCAGGGCGCGCAGCGCGGGGAGCTGCAGTGGGACTGTTCCGTATTTCAATGGATGGAATACGAACCCGCGAGCCATCCGCGTTGCGTCGCCGGCTTTATTATAATTAGAGGTAGGAAACCACAGACAAATTTAACATTAAATTAATTTAAATTTTAAACGTGTGTTTTCATCGAACGCAAGGCTACGAAGACTGGACGAATCAAAAAAAATAATAAAGAAAACAAGAAAAAACGTTCGGAAACATTAAAGAAAAAATAACAAAAACTGGCAATAAAAATTACAAGATTTATTTGATATAGCTCATCGTGATGCTTTAAATATTATGACTGTAGAAGAAGACAAGCAGTTTTTATTAGCACTGCGACAAAATAGACACCAGGTTTTAATCGGCTCAGTGGACAGAAAAAGTTTAAACAAATCGCAATAAGTTAAATAAGCGTCATATTGAGTATACTGCCACTGTTTTGAAATATATAACATTTGCAATTTTGTTTAGTGACATTTTTATAGCGAATTATAACCTTAATTATTGTGTTTTCTTATTTCTTATAGAGATTTTCAAAATTTTTTTTCCATATTAGAATGTCTTTCTTGCATTTGAGAAACCTTTTCTCTTTAAGTAATTCTTTCCTTATTAAGTTTATCAACATGAATCCGACAAGAGATAGCAGGAGTAGAAAAAAATTAATGCTAGCAATTCAAAACAAAGAAAACTGTTCAGAACCTAAAGCCTCAACATCCAATTTAAACAATTTGCCAACAACTAGCAACTATACCTACATATCCAGCTGACAAAGAAAATCTCTGCGACGACGATTATGGCGACTTTTCACCCGCTTCTGACGATCATACAACCTTTAAAGAAAAAATGCCGTAGATCAAGCTCAAATTCATCGTCATCTTCGAGCTCTTCACCATCATCTTCAACTTCTATTGCACCCGATCCACCAAATACGGTTGATCCACCAATGGGTTACGGCGATTTCATAGATATAAAGCAACTACCAGTTTTTTTTGTTGAATTTTTTTTTTTTTTAACCATAGTTGTAAGTAACGTTCTTTTATTAGGGAACTCATTTCATCAAAAATTTAAAAAAAAACAGCGCGTTAGAAATGGATTTTCATACACTTTTTCTCCCAGCTTAGCACGTTAGAAATGAAATTTCATACATCTTTTCCTCGCGCATATTTGGTTTGTAGCAATGACGTACTTTCTACCTCGTTTTGACAAAAGCTGCTAGCTAGGGTACTTTCCGAGCGGGTGTAGTATAAAAAAAGTTTCCGGTGTAAATACCGGTATTCGAAAGCCTCGGTGCTAACATTCCCGTGCCCGTGTGCGTGCAGGTGGCGCAGACGGAGACTGTCCTGGAGCTGGAGGCGGGCGTGCTGGCCGAGCTGCTGCAGCGCCACCGCGTCGCGGTGAGTATGACGCCACCCCTCGCGACCGGCAACCCGCGCCCGCTGACCGCGCCCATGTTCCTGCAGATGTCCGAGCTGATGCTGGTGGTCGTGGTGGTGCGGTGGGTGCAGCATGACATGGCGGCGCGACACCAGCACCTACAGATGCTGCTGCGGCATGCGCAGCTGCCGGCGGAGCCGCCGCAGTCGCCTCCTCCCAGACCACCTACGCCCCGCGACTGCGGCGACGGGCGGCGCGGCGCGGCGACGGACAGCGCGGCGACGAACGGCGCGGCGACGAGTTAATTAATTTTATCTTACAATTTTAAGACAGCCATTTGTGTCAAAGGTTTCAATAAACATTTAAAAAGTCATTATGTGGTTTACATTCCCACAGACAGGTTGAATATTTTTTTTTTTTTATCCACTACAAGTTAGCCCTTGACTGCAATCTCACCTGATGGTAAGTGATGATGCAGTCTAAGATGGTAGCGGGCTAACCTTTTAGGGGCAATTATAAAATTCCCAAATTGACCCTGCCGGGGATCGAAACTGGCACTGCGCCACGGAGGTCGTCAAAAAAGGATATTTTACTAATAAATTACTTGAGTATAGTGTGCCAAAAACCTGCGTCAGATAACGGATCACATTTCACAACGTAATAAAAAGTCTGTTTCAGCATGCTTACGCTTATGCATATGCATAATTTCTACTTTATGATTGTGAAACCGTGTGTTTACCTATAGTACGAAATACGGAATAGAGAGTAAGAATATTTTTTTTCAGGGCGTGGGTCCAGACGCCCTTCGGGCGATAGTTTTATACGCGTATAACCCGCAGTCGTTGAGGTTGTCCGGCCGCAACGTAGAGGTAAGTTCTGTTTCGAGTGCTCCCTAACACTGACAGGTGGAACCAGCCAACCAGCATCGATGGGCTCAGATCAAATGTATACTCTGTAGATTGAGAATACCTGCGACTTCTTCCGTGTGCAATAAGTTTTTTTAAATCCCACAGACTTTAGCCTACGTCGAGTAGTAGTATAATATGTTCGTTATGTTCTCCTGCGCAGGGCGCGCAGCGCGGGGAGCTGCAGTGGGACTGTTCCGTATTTCAATGGATGGAATACGAACCCGCGAGCCATCCGCGTTGCGTCGCCGGCTTTATTATAATTAGAGGTAGGAAACCACAGACAAATTTAACATTAAATTAATTTAAATTTTAAACGTGTGTTTTCATCGAACGCAAGGCTACGAAGACTGGACGAATCAAAAAAAATAATAAAGAAAACAAGAAAAAACGTTCGGAAACATTAAAGAAAAAATAACAAAAACTGGCAATAAAAATTACAAGATTTATTTGATATAGCTCATCGTGATGCTTTAAATATTATGACTGTAGAAGAAGACAAGCAGTTTTTATTAGCACTGCGACAAAATAGACACCAGGTTTTAATCGGCTCAGTGGACAGAAAAAGTTTAAACAAATCGCAATAAGTTAAATAAGCGTCATATTGAGTATACTGCCACTGTTTTGAAATATATAACATTTGCAATTTTGTTTAGTGACATTTTTATAGCGAATTATAACCTTAATTATTGTGTTTTCTTATTTCTTATAGAGATTTTCAAAATTTTTTTTCCATATTAGAATGTCTTTCTTGCATTTGAGAAACCTTTTCTCTTTAAGTAATTCTTTCCTTATTAAGTTTATCAACATGAATCCGACAAGAGATAGCAGGAGTAGAAAAAAATTAATGCTAGCAATTCAAAACAAAGAAAACTGTTCAGAACCTAAAGCCTCAACATCCAATTTAAACAATTTGCCAACAACTAGCAACTATACCTACATATCCAGCTGACAAAGAAAATCTCTGCGACGACGATTATGGCGACTTTTCACCCGCTTCTGACGATCATACAACCTTTAAAGAAAAAATGCCGTAGATCAAGCTCAAATTCATCGTCATCTTCGAGCTCTTCACCATCATCTTCAACTTCTATTGCACCCGATCCACCAAATACGGTTGATCCACCAATGGGTTACGGCGATTTCATAGATATAAAGCAACTACCAGTTTTTTTTGTTGATTTTTTTTTTTTTTTAACCATAGTTGTAACGTTCTTTTATTAGGGAACTAATTTCATCAAAAATTTAAAAAAAAACAGTGCGTTAGAAATTGATTTTCATACACTTTTTCTCCCAGCTTAGCACGTTAGAAATGAAATTTCATACATCTTTTCCTCGCGCATATTTGGTTTGTAGCAATGACGTACTTTCTACCTCGTTTTGACAAAAGCTGCTAGCTAGGGTACTTTCCGAGCGGGTGTAGTATAAAAAATGTTTTCGGTGTAAATACCGGTATTCGAAAGCCTCGGTGCTAACATTCCCGTGCCCGTGTGCGTGCAGGTGGCGCAGACGGAGACTGTCCTGGAGCTGGAGGCGGGCGTGCTGGCCGAGCTGCTGCAGCGCCACCGCGTCGCGGTGAGTATGACGCCACCCCTCGCGACCGGCAACCCGCGCCCGCTGACCGCGCCCATGTTCCTGCAGATGTCCGAGCTGATGCTGGTGGTCGTGGTGGTGCGGTGGGTGCAGCATGACATGGCGGCGCGACACCAGCACCTACAGATGCTGCTGCGGCATGCGCAGCTGCCGGCGGAGCCGCCGCAGTCGCCTCCTCCCAGACCACCTACGCCCCGCGACTGCGGCGACGGGCGGCGCGGCGACGGACGGCGCGGCGACGAACGGCGCGGCGACGAGTTAATTAATTTTATCTTACAATTTTAAGACAGCCATTTGTGTCAAAGGTTTCAATAAACATTTAAAAAGTCATTATGTGGTTTACATTCCCACAGACAGGTTGAATAATTTTTTTTTTTTATCCACTACAAGTTAGCCCTTGACTGCAATCTCACCTGATGGTAAGTGATGATGCAGTCTAAGATGGTAGCGGGCTAACCTTTTAGGGGCAATTATAAAATTCCCAAATTGACCCTGCCGGGGATCGAAACTGGCACTGCGCCACGGAGGTCGTCAAAAAAGGATATTTTACTAATAAATTACTTGAGTATAGTGTGCCAAAAACCTGCGTCAGATAACGGATCACATTTCACAACGTAATAAAAAGTCTGTTTCAGCATGCTTACGCTTATGCATATGCATAATTTCTACTTTATGATTGTGAAACCGTGTGTTTACCTATAGTACGAAATACGGAATAGAGAGTAAGAATATTTTTTTTCAGGGCGTGGGTCCAGACGCCCTTCGGGCGATAGTTTTATACGCGTATAACCCGCAGTCGTTGAGGTTGTCCGGCCGCAACGTAGAGGTAAGTTCTGTTTCGAGTGCTCCCTAACACTGACAGGTGGAACCAGCCAACCAGCATCGATGGGCTCAGATCAAATGTATACTCTGTAGATTGAGAATACCTGCGACTTCTTCCGTGTGCAATAAGTTTTTTTAAATCCCACAGACTTTAGCCTACGTCGAGTAGTAGTATAATATGTTCGTTATGTTCTCCTGCGCAGGGCGCGCAGCGCGGGGAGCTGCAGTGGGACTGTTCCGTATTTCAATGGATGGAATACGAACCCGCGAGCCATCCGCGTTGCGTCGCCGGCTTTATTATAATTAGAGGTAGGAAACCACAGACAAATTTAACATTAAATTAATTTAAATTTTAAACGTGTGTTTTCATCGAACGCAAGGCTACGAAGACTGGACGAATCAAAAAAAAAAATAAAGAAAACAAGAAAAAACGTTCGGAAACATTAAAGAAAAAATAACAAAAACTGGCAATAAAAATTACAAGATTTATTTGATATAGCTCATCGTGATGCTTTAAATATTATGACTGTAGAAGAAGACAAGCAGTTTTTATTAGCACTGCGACAAAATAGACACCAGGTTTTAATCGGCTCAGTGGACAGAAAAAGTTTAAACAAATCGCAATAAGTTAAATAAGCGTCATATTGAGTATACTGCCACTGTTTTGAAATATATAACATTTGCAATTTTGTTTAGTGACATTTTTATAGCGAATTATAACCTTAATTATTATGTTTTCTTATTTCTTATAGAGATTTTCAAAATTTTTTTTCCATATTAGAATGTCTTTCTTGCATTTGAGAAACCTTTTCTCTTTAAGTAATTCTTTCCTTATTAAGTTTATCAACATGAATCCGACAAGAGATAGCAGGAGTAGAAAAAAATTAATGCTAGCAATTCAAAACAAAGAAAACTGTTCAGAACCTAAAGCCTCAACATCCAATTTAAACAATTTGCCAACAACTAGCAACTATACCTACATATCCAGCTGACAAAGAAAATCTCTGCGACGACGATTATGGCGACTTTTCACCCGCTTCTGACGATCATACGACCTTTAAAGAAAAAATGCCGTAGATCAAGCTCAAATTCATCGTCATCTTCGAGCTCTTCACCATCATCTTCAACTTCTATTGCACCCGATCCACCAAATACGGTTGATCCACCAATGGGTTACGGCGATTTCATAGATATAAAGCAACTACCAGTTTTTTTTGTTGAATTTTTTTTTTTTTTAACCATAGTTGTAAGTAACGTTCTTTTATTAGGGAACTCATTTCATCAAAAATTTAAAAAAAAACAGCGCGTTAGAAATGGATTTTCATACACTTTTTCTCCCAGCTTAGCACGTTAGTAATGAAATTTCATACATCTTTTCCTCCCGCATATTTGGTTTGTAGCAATGACGTACTTTCTACCTCGTTTTGACAAAAGCTGCTAGCTAGGGTACTTTCCGAGCGGGTGTAGTATAAAAAATGTTTCCGGTGTAAATACCGGTATTCGAAAGCCTCGGTGCTAACATTCCCGTGCCCGTGTGCGTGCAGCTGGCGCAGACGGAGACTGTCCTGGAGCTGGAGGCGGGCGTGCTGGCCGAGCTGCTGCAGCGCCACCGCGTCGCGGTGAGTATGACGCCACCCCTCGCGACCGGCAACCCGCGCCCGCTGACCGCGCCCATGTTCCTGCAGATGTCCGAGCTGATGCTGGTGGTCGTGGTGGTGCGATGGGTGCAGCATGACATGGCGGCGCGACACCAGCACCTACAGATGCTGCTGCGGCATGCGCAGCTGCCGGCGGAGCCGCCGCAGTCGCCTCCTCCCAGACCACCTACGCCCCGCGACTGCGGCGACGGGCGGCGCGGCGCGGCGACGGACAGCGCGGCGACGAACGGCGCGGCGACGAGTTAATTAATTTTATCTTACAATTTTAAGACAGCCATTTGTGTCAAAGGTTTCAATAAACATTTAAAAAGTCATTATGTGGTTTACATTCCCACAGACAGGTTGAATATTTTTTTTTTTTATCCACTACAAGTTAGCCCTTGACTGCAATCTCACCTGATGGTAAGTGATGATGCAGTCTAAGATGGTAGCGGGCTAACCTTTTAGGGGCAATTATAAAATTCCCAAATTGACCCTGCCGGGGATCGAAACTGGCACTGCGCCACGGAGGTCGTCAAAAAAGGATATTTTACTAATAAATAACTTGAGTATAGTGTACCAAAAACCTGCGTCAGATAACGGATCACATTTCACAACGTAATAAAAAGTCTGTTTCAGCATGCTTACGCTTATGCATATGCATAATTTCTACTTTATGATTGTGAAACCGTGTGTTTACCTATAGTACGAAATACGGAATAGAGAGTAAGAATATTTTTTTTCAGGGCGTGGGTCCAGACGCCCTTCGGGCGATAGTTTTATACGCGTATAACCCGCAGTCGTTGAGGTTGTCCGGCCGCAACGTAGAGTTAAGTTCTGTTTCGAGTGCTCCCTAACACTGACAGGTGGAACCAGCCAACCAGCATCGATGGGCTCAGATCAAATGTATACTCTGTAGATTGAGAATACCTGCGACTTCTTCCGTGTGCAATAAGTTTTTTTAAATCCCACAGACTTTAGCCTACGTCGAGTAGTAGTATAATATGTTCGTTATGTTCTCCTGCGCAGGGCGCGCAGCGCGGGGAGCTGCAGTGGGACTGTTCCGTATTTCAATGGATGGAATACGAACCCGCGAGCCATCCGCGTTGCGTCGCCGGCTTTATTATAATTAGAGGTAGGAAACCACAGACAAATTTAACATTAAATTAATTTAAATTTTAAACGTGTGTTTTCATCGAACGCAAGGCTACGAAGACTGGACGAATCAAAAAAAAAAATAAAGAAAACAAGGAAAAACGTTCGGAAACATTAAAGAAAAAATAACAAAAACTGGCAATAAAAATTACAAGATTTATTTGATATAGCTCATCGTGATGCTTTAAATATTATGACTGTAGAAGAAGACAAGCAGTTTTTATTAGCACTGCGACAAAATAGACACCAGGTTTTAATCGGCTCAGTGGACAGAAAAAGTTTAAACAAATCGCAATAAGTTAAATAAGCGTCATATTGAATATACTGCCACTGTTTTGAAATATATAACATTTGCAATTTTGTTTAGTGACATTTTTATAGCGAATTATAACCTTAATTATTATGTTTTCTTATTTCTTATAGAGATTTTCAAAATTTTTTTTCCATATTAGAATGTCTTTCTTGCATTTGAGAAACCTTTTCTCTTTAAGTAATTCTTTCCTTATTAAGTTTATCAACATGAATCCGACAAGAGATAGCAGGAGTAGAAAAAAATTAATGCTAGCAATTCAAAACAAAGAAAACTGTTCAGAACCTAAAGCCTCAACATCCAATTTAAACAATTTGCCAACAACTAGCAACTATACCTACATATCCAGCTGACAAAGAAAATCTCTGCGACGACGATTATGGCGACTTTTCACCCGCTTCTGACGATCATACGACCTTTAAAGAAAAAATGCCGTAGATCAAGCTCAAATTCATCGTCATCTTCGAGCTCTTCACCATCATCTTCAACTTCTATTGCACCCGATCCACCAAATACGGTTGATCCACCAATGGGTTACGGCGATTTCATAGATATAAAGCAACTACCAGTTTTTTTTGTTGAATTTTTTTTTTTTTTAACCATAGTTGTAAGTAACGTTCTTTTATTAGGGAACTCATTTCATCAAAAATTTAAAAAAAAACAGCGCGTTAGAAATGGATTTTCATACACTTTTTCTCCCAGCTTAGCACGTTAGAAATGAAATTTCATACATCTTTTCCTCCCGCATATTTGGTTTGTAGCAATGACGTACTTTCTACCTCGTTTTAACAAAAGCTGCTAGCTAGGGTACTTTCCGAGCGGGTGTAGTATAAAAAATGTTTCCGGTGTAAATACCGGTATTCGAAAGCCTCGGTGCTAACATTCCCGTGCCCGTGTGCGTGCAGGTGGCGCAGACGGAGACTGTCCTGGAGCTGGAGGCGGGCGTGCTGGCCGAGCTGCTGCAGCGCCACCGCGTCGCGGTGAGTATGACGCCACCCCTCGCGACCGGCAACCCGCGCCCGCTGACCGCGCCCATGTTCCTGCAGATGTCCGAGCTGATGCTGGTGGTCGTGGTGGTGCGGTGGGTGCAGCATGACATGGCGGCGCGACACCAGCACCTACAGATGCTGCTGCGGCATGCGCAGCTGCCGGCGGAGCCGCCGCAGTCGCCTCCTCCCAGACCACCTACGCCCCGCGACTGCGGCGACGGGCAGCGCGGCGACGGACGGCGCGGCGAAGAACGGCGCGGCGACGGACAGCGCGGCGACGGACGGAGCGGTGACGGACGGAGAGGCAACGGACGGCGCGGTGACGGAAGGCGCAGCGACGGACGGTACAGCGGCGGACAGCGCATCCACGGACGGCACAGCGGCGGACGGCGCAGCGGCGAGCGGCGCCCTGTCGGCGTCGTGCGGCGCAATTACATAGCGCCAAATATTCGTGCCATACACGCCAGGCTAAGGCGCGCCTTCGGCGATACAGGTGATAGCTCAGGCTACTTATGCAAGCGTTATATGGGAACCCTAAAATAAAAAATGTAAAGCTGATTTTTGGCACAAGTGTTCCTTGGGTCAAACAACGCACAAACGTCTCCCCAACCACAGTTTTTTGTAATTTTCTCAAAAAATATTAGCGCTAAAAAATAAAATGTCATGCACATTTTCGATCGTAATATTTCCGAAAGTATTTAAATTTAAAAGTAAGTTAAATTGAGAAAAATGAACATGATGAGTATAAAATACAACACAAAACATCGTATTTTGATGATTTGAAAGACCTTGATTTGAGTAAAGGAGCAAATAGAAATAATTGTCGTACAGAACTCAAACCGCTCTGGCGCTCGGCGGTGATTGCGCGCACTTGTGCTGACGTTCGAGGTGCCGGCGGCGGCGGCGGCGGTTGCCGATACTGACCCGGGTACACTCGCGTCTCAGCGGCACATGCAGCTGCCGGCGGAGCCGGCGCAGTCGCCTCCTCCCAGAGCGTCTACGCCCCGCGACGACGGACGACGACGCGACGGACGGAGCGGCGACGGCTGGCGTAACGTTCGCGTCGCCACAGCATCAACACACCCACGAAACCGAGCTCCTCAAGCTGGACCCGCAGGTACGACCGACCGCTGCTATCTTTCGCTTGATACAATTCAACGAGTAGTACTATAATATGTTCGTTATGTTCTCCTGCGCAGGGCGCGCAGCGCGGGGAGCTGCAGTGGGACTGTTCCGTATTTCAATGGATGGAATACGAACCCGCGAGGCATCCACGTTGCGTCGCCGGCTTTATTATAATTAGAGGTAGGAAACCACAGACAAATTTAACATTAAATTAATTTAAATTTTAAACGTGTGTTTTCATCGAACGCAAGGCTTCGAAGACTGGACGAATCAAAAAAAAATAAAGAAAACAAGAAAAAACGTTCGGAAACATTAAAGAAAAAATAACAAAAACTGGCAATAAAAATTACAAGATTTATTTGATATAGCTCATCGTGATGCTTTAAATATTATGACTGTAGAAGAAGACAAGCAGTTTTTATTAGCACTGCGACAAAATAGACACCAGGTTTTAATCGGCTCAGTGGACAGAAAAAGTTTAAACAAATCGCAATAAGTTAAATAAGCGTCATATTGAGTATACTGCCACTGTTTTGAAATATATAACATTTGCAATTTTGTTAAGTGACATTTTTATAGCGAATTATAACCTTAATTAGTATGTTTTCTTATTTCTTATAGAGATTTTCAAAATTTTTTTTCCATATTAGAATGTCTTTCTTGCATTTGAGAAACCTTTTCTCTTTAAGTAACTCTTTCCTTATTAAGTTTATCAACATGAATCCGACAAGAGATAGCAGGAGTAGAAAAAAATTAATGCTAGCAATTCAAAACAAAGAAAACTGTTCAGAACCTAAAGCCTCAACATCCAATTTAAACAATTTGCCAACAACTAGCAACTATACCTACATATCCAGCTGACAAAGAAAATCTCTGCGACGACGATTATGGCGACTTTTCACCCGCTTCTGACGATCATACAACCTTTAAAGAAAAAATGCCGTAGATCAAGCTCAAATTCATCGTCATCTTCGAGCTCTTCACCATCATCTTCAACTTCTATTGCACCCGATCCACCAAATACGGTTGATCCACCAATGGGTTACGGCGATTTCATAGATATAAAGCAACTACCAGTTTTTTTTGTTGAATTTTTTTTTTTTAACCATAGTTGTAAGTAACGTTCTTTTATTAGGGAACTCATTTCATCAAAAATTTAAAAAAAAACAGCGCGTTAGAAATGGATTTTCATACACTTTTTCTCCCAGCTTAGCACGTTAGAAATGAAATTTCATACATCTTTTCCTCCCGCATATTTGGTTTGTAGCAATGACGTACTTTCTACCTCGTTTTGACAAAAGCTGCTAGCTAGGGTACTTTCCGAGCGGGTGTAGTATAAAAAATGTTTCCGGTGTAAATACCGGTATTCGAAAGCCTCGGTGCTAACATTCCCGTGCCCGTGTGCGTGCAGGTGGCGCAGACGGAGACTGTCCTGGAGCTGGAGGCGGGCGTGCTGGCCGAGCTGCTGCAGCGCCACCGCGTCGCGGTGAGTATGACGCCACCCCTCGCGACCGGCAACCCGCGCCCGCTGACCGCGCCCATGTTCCTGCAGATGTCCGAGCTGATGCTGGTGGTCGTGGTGGTGCGGTGGGTGCAGCATGACATGGCGGCGCGACACCAGCACCTACAGATGCTGCTGCGGCATGCGCAGCTGCCGGCGGAGCCGCCGCAGTCGCCTCCTCCCAGACCACCTACGCCCCGCGACTGCGGCGACGGGCGGCGCGGCGACGGACGGCGCGGCAAAGAACGGCGCGGCGACGGACGGCGCGGCGACGGACGGAGCGGTGACGGACGGAGAGGCAACGGACGGCGCGGTGACAGAAGGCGCAGCGACAGACGGTACAGCGGCGGACAGCGCATCCACGGACGGCACAGCGGCGGACGGCGCAGCGGCGAGCGGCGCCCTGTCGGCGTCGTGCGGCGCAATTACATAGCGCCAAATATTCGTGCCATACACGCCAGGCTAAGGCGCGCCTTCGGCGATACAGGTGATAGCTCAGGCTACTTATGCAAGCGTTATATGGGAACCCTAAAATAAAAAATCTAAAGCTGATTTTTGGCACAAGTGTTCCTTGGGTCAAACAACGCACAAACGTCTCCCCAACCACAGTTTTTTGTAATTTTCTCAAAAAATATTAGCGCTAAAAAATAAAATGTCATGCACATTTTCGATCGTAATATTTCCGAAAGTATTTAAATTTAAAAGTAAGTTAAATTGAGAAAAATGAACATGATGAGAATAAAATACAACACAAAACATCGTATTTTGATGATTTAAAAGACATATTAGAATGTCTTTCTTGCATTTGAGAAACCTTTTCTCTTTAAGTAATTCTTTCATTATTAAGTTTATCAACATGAATCTGACAAGAGATAGCAGGAGTAGAAAAAAATTAATGCTAGCAATTCAAAACAAAGAAAACTGTTCAGAACCTAAAGCCTCAACATCCAATTTAAACAATTTGCCAACAACTAGCAACTATACCTACATATCCAGCTGACAAAGAAAATCTCTGCGACGACGATTATGGCGACTTTTCACCCGCTTCTGACGATCATACGACCTTTAAAGAAAAAATGCCGTAGATCAAGCTCAAATTCATCGTCATCTTCGAGCTCTTCACCATCATCTTCAACTTCTATTGCACCCGATCCACCAAATACGGTTGATCCACCAATGGGTTACGGCGATTTCATAGATATAAAGCAACTACCAGTTTTTTTTGTTGAATTTTTTTTTTTTTAACCATAGTTGTAAGTAACGTTCTTTTATTAGGTAACTCATTTCATCAAAAATTTAAAAAAAAACAGCGCGTTAGAAATGGATTTTCATACACTTTTTCTCCCAGCTTAGCACGTTAGAAATGAAATTTCATACATCTTTTCCTCCCGCATATTTGGTTTGTAGCAATGACGTACTTTCTACCTCGTTTTGACAAAAGCTGCTAGCTAGGGTACTTTCCGAGCGGGTGTAGTATAAAAAATGTTTCCGGTGTAAATACCGGTATTCGAAAGCCTCGGTGCTAACATTCCCGTGCCCGTGTGCGTGCAGGTGGCGCAGACGGAGACTGTCCTGGAGCTGGAGGCGGGCGTGCTGGCCGAGCTGCTGCAGCGCCACCGCGTCGCGGTGAGTATGACGCCACCCCTCGCGACCGGCAACCCGCGCCCGCTGACCGCGCCCATGTTCCTGCAGATGTCCGAGCTGATGCTGGTGGTCGTGGTGGTGCGGTGGGTGCAGCATGACATGGCGGCGCGACACCAGCACCTACAGATGCTGCTGCGGCATGCGCAGCTGCCGGCGGAGCCGCCGCAGTCGCCTCCTCCCAGACCACCTACGCCCCGCGACTGCGGCGACGGGCGGCGCGGCGCGGCGACGGACAGCGCGGCGACGAACGGCGCGGCGACGAGTTAATTAATTTTATCTTACAATTTTAAGACAGCCATTTGTGTCAAAGGTTTCAATAAACATTTAAAAAGTCATTATGTGGTTTACATTCCCACAGACAGGTTGAATAATTTTTTTTTTTATCCACTACAAGTTAGCCCTTGACTGCAATCTCACCTGATGGTAAGTGATGATGCAGTCTAAGATGGTAGCGGGCTAACCTTTTAGGGGCAATTATAAAATTCCCAAATTGACCCTGCCGGGGATCGAAACTGGCACTGCGCCACGGAGGTCGTCAAAAAAGGATATTTTACTAATAAATTACTTGAGTATAGTGTGCCAAAAACCTGCGTCAGATAACGGATCACATTTCACAACGTAATAAAAAGTCTGTTTCAGCATGCTTACGCTTATGCATATGCATAATTTCTACTTTATGATTGTGAAACCGTGTGTTTACCTATAGTACGAAATACGGAATAGAGAGTAAGAATATTTTTTTTCAGGGCGTGGGTCCAGACGCCCTTCGGGCGATAGTTTTATACGCGTATAACCCGCAGTCGTTGAGGTTGTCCGGCCGCAACGTAGAGGTAAGTTCTGTTTCGAGTGCTCCCTAACACTGACAGGTGGAACCAGCCAACCAGCATCGATGGGCTCAGATCAAATGTATACTCTGTAGATTGAGAATACCTGCGACTTCTTCCGTGTGCAATAAGTTTTTTTAAATCCCACAGACTTTAGCCTACGTCGAGTAGTAGTATAATATGTTCGTTATGTTCTCCTGCGCAGGGCGCGCAGCGCGGGGAGCTGCAGTGGGACTGTTCCGTATTTCAATGGATGGAATACGAACCCGCGAGCCATCCGCGTTGCGTCGCCGGCTTTATTATAATTAGAGGTAGGAAACCACAGACAAATTTAACATTAAATTAATTTAAATTTTAAACGTGTGTTTTCATCGAACGCAAGGCTACGAAGACTGGACGAATCAAAAAAAAAATAAAGAAAACAAGAAAAAACGTTCGGAAACATTAAAGAAAAAATAACAAAAACTGGCAATAAAAATTACAAGATTTATTTGATATAGCTCATCGTGATGCTTTAAATATTATGACTGTAGAAGAAGACAAGCAGTTTTTATTAGCACTGCGACAAAATAGACACCAGGTTTTAATCGGCTCAGTGGACAGAAAAAGTTTAAACAAATCGCAATAAGTTAAATAAGCGTCATATTGAGTATACTGCCACTGTTTTGAAATATATAACATTTGCAATTTTGTTTAGTGACATTTTTATAGCGAATTATAACCTTAATTATTATGTTTTCTTATTTCTTATAGAGATTTTCAAAATTTTTTTTCCATATTAGAATGTCTTTCTTGCATTTGAGAAACCTTTTCTCTTTAAGTAATTCTTTCCTTATTAAGTTTATCAACATGAATCCGACAAGAGATAGCAGGAGTAGAAAAAATTAATGCTAGCAATTCAAAACAAAGAAAACTGTTCAGAACCTAAAGCCTCAACATCCAATTTAAACAATTTGCCAACAACTAGCAACTATACCTACATATCCAGCTGACAAAGAAAATCTCTGCGACGACGATTATGGCGACTTTTCACCCGCTTCTGACGATCATACAACCTTTAAAGAAAAAATGCCGTAGATCAAGCTCAAATTCATCGTCATCTTCGAGCTCTTCACCATCATCTTCAACTTCTATTGCACCCGATCCACCAAATACGGTTGATCCACCAATGGGTTACGGCGATTTCATAGATATAAAGCAACTACCAGTTTTTTTTGTTGTTTTTTTTTTTTTAACCATAGTTGTAAGTAACGTTCTTTTATTAGGGAACTCATTTCATCAAAAATTTAAAAAAAAACAGCGCGTTAGAAATTGATTTTCATACACTTTTTCTCCCAGCTTAGCACGTTAGAAATGAAATTTCATACATCTTTTCCTCGCGCATATTTGGTTTGTAGCAATGACGTACTTTCTACCTCGTTTTGACAAAAGCTGCTAGCTAGGGTACTTTCCGAGCGGGTGTAGTATAAAAAATGTTTCCGGTGTAAATACCGGTATTCGAAAGCCTCGGTGCTAACATTCCCGTGCCCGTGTGCGTGCAGGTGGCGCAGACGGAGACTGTCCTGGAGCTGGAGGCGGGCGTGCTGGCCGAGCTGCTGCAGCGCCACCGCGTCGCGGTGAGTATGACGCCACCCCTCGCGACCGGCAACCCGCGCCCGCTGACCGCGCCCATGTTCCTGCAGATGTCCGAGCTGATGCTGGTGGTCGTGGTGGTGCGGTGGGTGCAGCATGACATGGCGGCGCGACACCAGCACCTACAGATGCTGCTGCGGCATGCGCAGCTGCCGGCGGAGCCGCCGCAGTCGCCTCCTCCCAGACCACCTACGCCCCGCGACTGCGGCGACGGGCGGCGCGGCGACGGACGGCGCGGCGACGAACGGCGCGGCGACGAGTTAATTAATTTTATCTTACAATTTTAAGACAGCCATTTGTGTCAAAGGTTTCAATAAACATTTAAAAAGTCATTATGTGGTTTACATTCCCACAGACAGGTTGAATAATTTTTTTTTTTTATCCACTACAAGTTAGCCCTTGACTGCAATCTCACCTGATGGTAAGTGATGATGCAGTCTAAGATGGTAGCGGGCTAACCTTTTAGGGGCAATTATAAAATTCCCAAATTGACCCTGCCGGGGATCGAAACTGGCACTGCGCCACGGAGGTCGTCAAAAAAGGATATTTTACTAATAAATTACTTGAGTATAGTGTGCCAAAAACCTGCGTCAGATAACGGATCACATTTCACAACGTAATAAAAAGTCTGTTTCAGCATGCTTACGCTTATGCATATGCATAATTTCTACTTTATGATTGTGAAACCGTGTGTTTACCTATAGTACGAAATACGGAATAGAGAGTAAGAATATTTTTTTTCAGGGCGTGGGTCCAGACGCCCTTCGGGCGATAGTTTTATACGCGTATAACCCGCAGTCGTTGAGGTTGTCCGGCCGCAACGTAGAGGTAAGTTCTGTTTCGAGTGCTCCCTAACACTGACAGGTGGAACCAGCCAACCAGCATCGATGGGCTCAGATCAAATGTATACTCTGTAGATTGAGAATACCTGCGACTTCTTCCGTGTGCAATAAGTTTTTTTAAATCCCACAGACTTTAGCCTACGTCGAGTAGTAGTATAATATGTTCGTTATGTTCTCCTGCGCAGGGCGCGCAGCACGGGGAGCTGCAGTGGGACTGTTCCGTATTTCAATGGATGGAATACGAACCCGCGAGGCATCCGCGTTGCGTCGCCGGCTTTATTATAATTAGAGGTAGGAAACCACAGACAAATTTAACATTAAATTAATTTAAATTTTAAACGTGTGTTTTCATCGAACGCAAGGCTACGAAGACTGGACGAATCAAAAAAAAATAAAGAAAACAAGAAAAAACGTTCGGAAACATTAAAGAAAAATAACAAAAACTGGAAATAAAAATTACAAGATTTATTTGATATAGCTCATCGTGATGCTTTAAATATTATGACTGTAGAAGAAGACAAGCAGTTTTTATTAGCACTGCGACAAAATAGACACCAGGTTTTAATCGGCTCAGTGGACAGAAAAAGTTTAAACAAATCGCAATAAGTTAAATAAGCGTCATATTGAGTATACTGCCACTGTTTTGAAATAAATAACATTTGCAATTTTGTTTAGTGACATTTTTATAGCGAATTATAACCTTAATTATTATGTTTTCTTATTTCTTATAGAGATTTTCAAAAATTTTTTTCCATATTAGAATGTCTTTCTTGCATTTGAGAAACCTTTTCTCTTTAAGTAATTCTTTCCTTATTAAGTTTATCAACATGAATCCGACAAGAGATAGCAGGAGTAGAAAAAAATTAATGCTAGCAATTCAAAACAAAGAAAACTGTTCAGAACCTAAAGCCTCAACATCCAATTTAAACAATTTGCCAACAACTAGCAACTATACCTACATATCCAGCTGACAAAGAAAATCTCTGCGACGACG
Organism: Erebia epiphron; assembly: GCA_963932025.1. Lineage (NCBI taxonomy): Eukaryota > Metazoa > Arthropoda > Insecta > Lepidoptera > Nymphalidae > Erebia > Erebia epiphron. The sequence goes on along the minus strand of OZ009947.1, from coordinate 24,995,617 downwards.
ATTATGGCGACTTTTCACCCGCTTCTGACGATCATACAACCTTTAAAGAAAAAATGCCGTAGATCAAGCTCAAATTCATCGTCATCTTCGAGCTCTTCACCATCATCTTCAACTTCTATTGCACCCGATCCACCAAATACGGTTGATCCACCAATGGGTTACGGCGATTTCATAGATATAAAGCAACTACCAGTTTTTTTTGCTGATTTTTTTTTTTTTTTTAACCATAGTTGTAAGTAACGTTCTTTTATTAGGGAACTCATTTCATCAAAAATTAAAAAAAAACAGCGCGTTAGAAATGGATTTTCATACACTTTTTCTCCCAGCTTAGCACGTTAGAAATGAAATTTCATACATCTTTTCCTCGCGCATATTTGGTTTGTAGCAATGACGTACTTTCTACCTCGTTTTGACAAAAGCTGCTAGCTAGGGTATTTTCCGAGCGGGTGTAGTATAAAAAATGTTTCCGGTGTAAATACCGGTATTCGAAAGCCTCGGTGCTAACATTCCCGTGCCCGTGTGCGTGCAGGTGGCGCAGACGGAGACTGTCCTGGAGCTGGAGGCGGGCGTGCTGGCCGAGCTGCTGCAGCGCCACCGCGTCGCGGTGAGTATGACGCCACCCCTCGCGACCGGCAACCCGCGCCCGCTGACCGCGCCCATGTTCCTGCAGATGTCCGAGCTGATGCTGGTGGTCGTGGTGGTGCGGTGGGTGCAGCATGACATGGCGGCGCGACACCAGCACCTACAGATGCTGCTGCGGCATGCGCAGCTGCCGGCGGAGCCGCCGCAGTCGCCTCCTCCCAGACCACCTACGCCCCGCGACTGCGGCGACGGGCGGCGCGGCGCGGCGACGGACAGCGCGGCGACGAACGGCGCGGCGACGAGTTAATTAATTTTATCTTACAATTTTAAGACAGCCATTTGTGTCAAAGGTTTCAATAAACATTTAAAAAGTCATTATGTGGTTTACATTCCCACAGACAGGTTGAATAATTTTTTTTTTTATCCACTACAAGTTAGCCCTTGACTGCAATCTCACCTGATGGTAAGTGATGATGCAGTCTAAGATGGTAGCGGGCTAACCTTTTAGGGGCAATTATAAAATTCCCAAATTGACCCTGCCGGGGATCGAAACTGGCACTGCGCCACGGAGGTCGTCAATAAAGGATATTTTACTAATAAATTACTTGAGTATAGTGTGCCAAAAACCTGCGTCAGATAACGGATCACATTTCACAACGTAATAAAAAGTCTGTTTCAGCATGCTTACGCTTATGCATATGCATAATTTCTACTTTATGATTGTGAAACCGTGTGTTTACCTATAGTACGAAATACGGAATAGAGAGTAAGAATATTTTTTTTCAGGGCGTGGGTCCAGACGCCCTTCGGGCGATAGTTTTATACGCGTATAACCCGCAGTCGTTGAGGTTGTCCGGCCGCAACGTAGAGGTAAGTTCTGTTTCGAGTGCTCCCTAACACTGACAGGTGGAACCAGCCAACCAGCATCGATGGGCTCAGATCAAATGTATACTCTGTAGATTGAGAATACCTGCGACTTCTTCCGTGTGCAATAAGTTTTTTTAAATCCCACAGACTTTAGCCTACGTCGAGTAGTAGTATAATATGTTCGTTATGTTCTCCTGCGCAGGGCGCGCAGCGCGGGGAGCTGCAGTGGGACTGTTCCGTATTTCAATGGATGGAATACGAACCCGCGAGCCATCCGCGTTGCGTCGCCGGCTTTATTATAATTAGAGGTAGGAAACCACAGACAAATTTAACATTAAATTAATTTAAATTTTAAACGTGTGTTTTCATCGAACGCAAGGCTACGAAGACTGGACGAATCAGAAAAAAATAAAGAAAACAAGAAAAAACGTTCGGAAACATTAAAGAAAAAATAACAAAAACTGGCAATAAAAATTACAAGATTTATTTGATATAGCTCATCGTGATGCTTTAAATATTATGACTGAAGACAAGCAGTTTTTATTAGCACTGCGACAAAATAGACACCAGGTTTTAATCGGCTCAGTGGACAGAAAAAGTTTAAACAAATCGCAATAAGTTAAATAAGCGTCATATTGAGTATACTGCCACTGTTTTGAAATATATAACATTTGCAATTTTGTTAAGTGACATTTTTATAGCGAATTTTAACCTTAATTAGTATGTTTTCTTATTTCTTATAGAGATTTTCAAAATTTTTTTTCTATATTAGAATGTCTTTCTTGCATTTGAGAAACCTTTTCTCTTTAAGTAACTCTTTCCTTATTAAGTTTATCAACATGAATCCGACAAGAGATAGCAGGAGTAGAAAAAAATTAATGCTAGCAATTCAAAACAAAGAAAACTGTTCAGAACCTAAAGCCTCAACATCCAATTTAAACAATTTGCCAACAACTAGCAACTATACCTACATATCCAGCTGACAAAGAAAATCTCTGCGACGACGATTATGGCGACTTTTCACCCGCTTCTGACGATCATACAACCTTTAAAGAAAAAATGCCGTAGATCAAGCTCAAATTCATCGTCATCTTCGAGCTCTTCACCATCATCTTCAACTTCTATTGCACCCGATCCACCAAATACGGTTGATCCACCAATGGGTTACGGCGATTTCATAGATATAAAGCAACTACCAGTTTTTTTTTGTTGAATTTTTTTTTTTTTTTTTAACCATATTTGTAAGTAGGTACGTTCTTTTATTAGGGAACTCATTTCATCAAAAATTTAAAAAAAAACAGCGCGTTAGAAATGGATTTTCATACACTTTTTCTCCCAGCTTAGCACGTTAGAAATGAAATTTCATACATCTTTTCCTCGCGCATATTTGGTTTGTAGCAATGACGTACTTTCTACCTCGTTTTGACAAAAGCTGCTAGCTAGGGTACTTTCCGAGCGGGTGTAGTATAAAAAATGTTTCCGGTGTAAATACCGGTATTCGAAAGCCTCGGTGCTAACATTCCCGTGCCCGTGTGCGTGCAGGTGGCGCAGACGGAGACTGTCCTGGAGCTGGAGGCGGGCGTGCTGGCCGAGCTGCTGCAGCGCCACCGCGTCGCGGTGAGTATGACGCCACCCCTCGCGACCGGCAACCCGCGCCCGCTGACCGCGCCCATGTTCCTGCAGATGTCCGAGCTGATGCTGGTGGTCGTGGTGGTGCGGTGGGTGCAGCATGACATGGCGGCGCGACACCAGCACCTACAGATGCTGCTGCGGCATGCGCAGCCGCCGGCGGAGCCGCCGCAGTCGCCTCCTCCCAGACCACCTACGCCCCGCGACTGCGGCGACGGGCGGCGCGGCGACAGACGGCGTGGCGACGAACAGCGCGGCGACGAACGGCTCGGCGACGGACGGCGCGGCGAAGATCGGCGCGGCGACGGAAGCCCGCCAACGAACGAACGGAGCGGAGACGGACGGAGAGGCAACGGACGGCGCGGTGACGGAAGGCGCAGCGACGGACGGTACAGCGGCGGACAGCGCATCCACGGACGGCACAGCGGCGGACGGCGCAGCGGCGAGCGGCGCCCTGTCGGCGTCGTGCGGCGCAATCACATAGCGCCAAATATTCGTGCCATACACGCCAGGCTAAGGCGCGCCTTCGGCGATACAGGTGATAGCTCAGGCTACTTATCAAGCGTTATATGGGAACCCTAAAATAAAAAATGTAAAGCTGATTTTTGGCACAAGTGTTCCTTGGGTCAAACAACGCACAAACGTCTCCCCAACCACAGTTTTTTGTAATTTTCTCAAAAAATATTAGCGCTAAAAAATAAAATGTCATGCACATTTTCGATCGTAATATTTCCGAAAGTATTTAAATTTAAAAGTAAGTTAAATTGAGAAAAATGAACATGATGAGAATAAAATACAACACAAAACATCGTATTTTGATGATTTAAAAGACCTTGATTTGAGTAAAGGAGCAAATAGAAATAATTGTCGTACAGAACTCAAACCGCTCTGGCGCTCGGCGGTGATTGCGCGCACTTGTGCTGACGTTCGAGGTGCCGGCGGCGGCGGCGGCGGTTGCCGATACTGACCCGGGTACACTCGCGTCTCAGCGGCACATGCAGCTGCCGGCGGAGCCGGCGCAGTCGCCTCCTCCCAGAGCGTCTACGCCCCGCGACGACGGACGACGACGCGACGGACGGAGCGGCGACGGCCGGCGTAACGTTCGCGTCGCCACAGCATCAACACACCCACGAAACCGAGCTCCTCAAGCTGGACCCGCAGGTACGACCGACCGCTGCTATCTTTCGCTTGATACAATTCAACGAGTAGTACTATAATATGTTCGTTATGTTCTCCTGCGCAGGGCGCGCAGCGCGGGGAGCTGCAGTGGGACTGTTCCGTATTTCAATGGATGGAATACGAACCCGCGAGGCATCCGCGTTGCGTCGCCGGCTTTATTATAATTAGAGGTAGGAAACCACAGACAAATTTAACATTAAATTAATTTAAATTTTAAACGTGTGTTTTCATCGAACGCAAGGCTTCGAAGACTGGACGAATCAAAAAAAAAATAAAGAAAACAAGAAAAAACGTTCGGAAACATTAAAGAAAAAATAACAAAAACTGGCAATAAAAATTACAAGATTTATTTGATATAGCTCATCGTGATGCTTTAAATATTATGACTGAAGACAAGCAGTTTTTATTAGCACTGCGACAAAATAGACACCAGGTTTTAATCGGCTCAGTGGACAGAAAAAGTTTAAACAAATCGCAATAAGTTAAATAAGCGTCATATTGAGTATACTGCCACTGTTTTGAAATATATAACATTTGCAATTTTGTTTAGTGACATTTTTATAGCGAATTATAACCTTAATTATTATGTTTTCTTATTTCTTATAGAGATTTTCAAAATTTTTTTTCCATATTAGAATGTCTTTCTTGCATTTGAGAAACCTTTTCTCTTTAAGTTATTCTTTCCTTATTAAGTTTATCAACATGAATCCGACAAGAGATAGCAGGAGTAGAAAAAAAATTAATGCTAGCAATTCAAAACAAAGAAAACTGTTCAGAACCTAAAGCCTCAACATCCAATTTAAACAATTTGCCAACAACTAGCAACTATACCTACATATCCAGCTGACAAAGAAAATCTCTGCGACGACGATTATGGCGACTTTTCACCCGCTTCTGACGATCATACAACCTTTAAAGAAAAAATGCCGTAGATCAAGCTCAAATTCATCGTCATCTTCGAGCTCTTCACCATCATCTTCAACTTCTATTGCACCCGATCCACCAAATACGGTTGATCCACCAATGGGTTACGGCGATTTCATAGATATAAAGCAACTACCAGTTTTTTTTGTTGATTTTTTTTTTTTTTTAACCATAGTTGTAACGTTCTTTTATTAGGGAACTCATTTCATCAAAAATTTAAAAAAAAACAGCGCGTTAGAAATTGATTTTCATACACTTTTTCTCCCAGCTTAGCACGTTAGAAATGAAATTTCATACATCTTTTCCTCGCGCATATTTGGTTTGTAGCAATGACGTACTTTCTACCTCGTTTTGACAAAAGCTGCTAGCTAGGGTACTTTCCGAGCGGGTGTAGTATAAAAAATGTTTCCGGTGTAAATACCGGTATTCGAAAGCCTTGGTGCTAACATTCCCGTGCCCGTGTGCGTGCAGGTGGCGCAGACGGAGACTGTCCTGGAGCTGGAGGCGGGCGTGCTGGCCGAGCTGCTGCAGCGCCACCGCGTCGCGGTGAGTATGACGCCACCCCTCGCGACCGGCAACCCGCGCCCGCTGACCGCGCCCATGTTCCTGCAGATGTCCGAGCTGATGCTGGTGGTCGTGGTGGTGCGGTGGGTGCAGCATGACATGGCAGCGCGACACCAGCACCTACAGATGCTGCTGCGGCATGCGCAGCCGCCGGCGGAGCCGCCGCAGTCGCCTCCTCCCAGACCACCTACGCCCCGCGACTGCGGCGACGGGCGGCGCGGCGACAGACGGCGCGGCGACGAACAGCGCGGCGACGAACGGCTCGGCGACGGACGGCGCGGCGAAGATCGGCGCGGCGACGGAAGCCCGCCAACGAACGAACGGAGCGGAGACGGACGGAGAGGCAACGGACGGCGCGGTGACGGAAGGCGCAGCGACGGACGGTACAGCGGCGGACAGCGCATCCACGGACGGCACAGCGGCGGACGGCGCAGCGGCGAGCGGCGCCCTGTCGGCGTCGTGCGGCGCAATCACATAGCGCCAAATATTCGTGCCATACACGCCAGGCTAAGGCGCGCCTTCGGCGATACAGGTGATAGCTCAGGCTACTTATGCAAGCGTTATATGGGAACCCTAAAATAAAAAATGTAAAGCTGATTTTTGGCACAAGTGTTCCTTGGGTCAAACAACGCACAAACGTCTCCCCAACCACAGTTTTTTGTAATTTTCTCAAAAAATATTAGCGCTAAAAAATAAAATGTCATGCACATTTTCGATCGTAATATTTCCGAAAGTATTTAAATTTAAAAGTAAGTTAAATTGAGAAAAATGAACATGATGAGAATAAAATACAACACAAAACATCGTATTTTGATGATTTAAAAGACCTTGATTTGAGTAAAGGAGCAAATAGAAATAATTGTCGTACAGAACTCAAACCGCTCTGGCGCTCGGCGGTGATTGCGCGCACTTGTGCTGACGTTCGAGGTGCCAGCGGCGGCGGCGGCGGTTGCCGATACTGACCCGGGTACACTCGCGTCTCAGCGGCACATGCAGCTGCCGGCGGAGCCGGCGCAGTCGCCTCCTCCCAGAGCGTCTACGCCCCGCGACGACGGACGACGACGCGACGGACGGAGCGGCGACGGCCGGCGTAACGTTCGCGTCGCCACAGCATCAACACACCCACGAAACCGAGCTCCTCAAGCTGGACCCGCAGGTACGACCGACCGCTGCTATCTTTCGCTTGATACAATTCAACGAGTAGTACTATAATATGTTCGTTATGTTCTCCTGCGCAGGGCGCGCAGCGCGGGGAGCTGCAGTGGGACTGTTCCGTATTTCAATGGATGGAATACGAACCCGCGAGGCATCCGCGTTGCGTCGCCGGCTTTATTATAATTAGAGGTAGGAAACCACAGACAAATTTAACATTAAATTAATTTAAATTTTAAACGTGTGTTTTCATCGAACGCAAGGCTTCGAAGACTGGACGAATCAAAAAAAAAATAAAGAAAACAAGAAAAAACGTTCGGAAATATTAAAGAAAAAATAACAAAAACTGGCAATAAAAATTACAAGATTTATTTGATATAGCTCATCGTGATGCTTTAAATATTATGACTGAAGACAAGCAGTTTTTATTAGCACTGCGACAAAATAGACACCAGGTTTTAATCGGCTCAGTGGACAGAAAAAGTTTAAACAAATCGCAATAAGTTAAATAAGCGTCATATTGAGTATACTGCCACTGTTTTGAAATATATAACATTTGCAATTTTGTTTAGTGACATTTTTATAGCGAATTATAACCTTAATTATTATGTTTTCTTATTTCTTATAGAGATTTTCAAAATTTTTTTTCCATATTAGAATGTCTTTCTTGCATTTGAGAAACCTTTTCTCTTTAAGTAATTCTTTCCTTATTAAGTTTATCAACATGAATCTGACAAGAGATAGCAGGAGTAGAAAAAAATTAATGCTAGCAATTCAAAACAAAGAAAACTGTTCAGAACCTAAAGCCTCAACATCCAATTTAAACAATTTGCCAACAACTAGCAACTATACCTACATATCCAGCTGACAAAGAAAATGTCTGCGACGACTATTACACAGTAGGTGCCGCAGAATAGACTCAATCGCTACGAGTTACTTACAAAACTTGTTCATTCATATTGGCAGAGATGGAGTCGCGAATACTTGTCCTCTCTCCAAAGCAGACAAAAGTGGAATACTCCATCTCATCCCATCACACTTAGTTGTATTGTTATAATTCGTGATGACAATTCGCCGCCTCTGAGTTGGCCTTTAGGTATAGTCCAGGAGGTCTACCCCGGTAAAGACGGAGTAGTCCGAACCACTAGGGTAAAAACGCGTACAGGTTCTTACGTTAGGCCTGTTGTTCGGCTATGCCAGTTTTGCCAATGCTACGGTAATTACCGTGTTCTACGGCTTTCAGGCTACAAAATCACGAAATACACGGTCTACGGCCGTAACCCTGGGGCCGTAGCAAATTCTACGGCTTTTTACAAATTCTACGATGATAATTGATAAAACAGTGAACGCGCTATTTGCTTATACAAACTTTGTCGCTTTCTGAAGGCATCCCTTCAGCCCGGGGGATGATGTTCACGCTGTTTACACACACACACAAAAACGCAATTACACATTAATATATTATGCCTCATTCTAATTACCCTCACCCGTCTCCTTCCTACTGCCCAGGACGAAAGGAGACAGCGAACTCATCAACGGTCAATTTGCTACCGGTGATTTTGAACGACCAGTCGTCCCCTGTCGCTATCCGAAGACGATTCACGCCGCTCTTACGCATAATTTTTGCACACGTTAATTACGTGCATAGTTTTCCTATTCTATTTTAAACCACGGGTCGACCCAAGTGAACTATAAGTCTATATAATATAAAAACAATTCCTTATAGTGGTGAACTTAATGTGAATCAGTGCAGTGCTTTATCCAGCTATCGAAGAACGCAAGGACATTTTAAGGTTAGTCCTGGGTGTCCTCTCTGTCTATTCACTTTTCCCACCAGCAACTTCATCTGATTCTGAAGCCATTTCAGAAATGTTCAAAATGCAACCACCTAAAAAACGAACTCGAAAACATTATTAACAGCCAATAAGCTTCTCTTGATTTCTCTAAATTGAGTGACAGAAAAGCAGCTGTGGTCGTGACATCTACTTTGAAAAGTGCGGGATGTGATCCATTAGAGTTTAATGTCAATAGATCTTCTTTTCGTCGGCAGCGTGTGAACAATCGCAAAACAGTTGCAGAGTCTCTCAAAAGCGAGTTTAAACCTAATTCGTCATTAGCAATCCATTGGGATGGCATACTTATAGCAGATATTACTGGACATGAGACTGTAGATCGGCTGCCAATTTTGGGATCACGACATGGAGTTGATCAACTTCTAGCAGTTCCAAAATTGGAACGCGGAACAAGTGAAGCATGTGCGTCAGCTGTCTACGAAAAAACGAGTTAAGTTAGATTTTAAGTACTTTTGTATTTTAATGTTTATTATCTGTTGGTTCAGCAAATAAAACTTATTCTATTCTATTGTATTCTATAAACAATGAATTCATGGAATTTGAGCGATAAGGTAAAATGTTTGTGTTTTGACACTACTGCTGTAAATACCGGATTAAGAAGTGGAGTATGCGTACTTTTAGAGAAAAAAATGGATAAAAATATGCTTTGGCTTGCTTGCCGTCACCACATAATGTAAATTATGTTGTCAGCTGTAGTGGATCAATCGCTCGCCCCGTCTAGTGGTCCTGATATACAATTATTCAAAAGATTTAAGAACAATAATTGGAACAAAATTGACCAAAGCGACTACTAAACAATACCAAATGACGCCGAGGCAAACATCCTTGCAAAAGTGGCCGAGGACAGAATTTCTTTTACGGAAAAACTTAATTTTTGTTTATGTTTTTATTTCGACTTTTCATTTATTATTATTTTACTATATTATAAATTTGTCATTGCTTGAGTAGGTACCTAATTTGTTATTTTGTTTAAACTTTGTAATAATAGGGGTAAAAGTATGAAAATGCCCTTTTATTTTAAAAGGTTCTTCGAATTGACATAGAACCTTCATTGTGTGAGTTCAGTTGTTTTTTTTATTCAGCTTAAACAAAAAAGGGATACTTCGAAAATTCGAGTGATTTTTGAATAGTTTTTAAATGCCGGGGAACTAAAGCGGCAGAAACAGGAACCATGTGGAAGACCGCCCCGCCCACACAGGTGAATAACAATGAATTGAAAGAGATGGTGGAAGCCGATCCGAGCCAAACTACCCAGGAATTAGCGGCATGGTTTAACGTTACCTTACCAACAATATTGACTCATTTGCGTCAAATCAATAAAATAAAAAAATATGAAAAATGGGTACCTCATGATTTGACTGATCTGCAGAAAGAAACGCGTGTTGAAACTTGTGTTGCCTTATTGAATCGATACAGAAATGAAGGAATATTGGATCGAATTTTGACATGTGATGAAAAGTGGATTAAATGATAGCAAAACTAGCAGTGAAACAGCCCCGACTCATGAATCGATCTTCACCATTACTGCTCCATGATAACGCGAGACCTCATACAGCACGAAAAACTGTTTTAACTCTACAGGAACTGCAATTAGAAACCATTCGTCACCCTCCGTATTCGCCAGACCTTGCTCCAACGGACTACCATTTTTTTCGTGATTTGGACAATTTTCTACGTGAAAAAAAGTTTCAATTTGTTCAGTTAAGTCCATGTTATTACTATCTAGGGCAAAATACACAGTAAGCATTTAGCACCAATATGAACCGCGATAAAGTACCTAGTTGTAGTATAAATCAGGTAGGAAAAAACAGTTGATATTAATGTCATTATTTGTCTAGTCACTGGAATAACTAGGCCTCGTATCGTATGTATCGTATAGGGTAATGTGAAACAGTAACAGTAATAATATAATATCCATGAAAAGTCGTAGAAGTATGAGTATGTTTGTATAAAATAGTGTGAGAGTGAGTGAGCGATTAGTGTGGATAATTTACAATAATGATAAGTGCTTTTAATTACCTATATACTTGAGTATAGTGTGCCAAAAACCTGCATCAGATAACGGATCACATTTCACAACGTAATAAAAAATCTGTTTCAGCATGCTTACGCTTATGCATATGCATAATTTCTACTTTATGATTGTGAAACCGTGTGTTTACCTATAGTACGAAATACGGAATAGAGAGTAAGAATATTTTTATTTACAAATGTGTCGTGTGTAGTAAAATGTCTGCTACTCGTAAGTAGGTATAGTCAAAACAACTTATTATTTTCATTCTGTCATTTCGTGGGCTTTTGTAGTAATTGCTTATTTGTTTGTTATTTTGTATTAGTTGTGTAATAATTAGTAATTACAAATGAATTTAGAAATGCAAATTCCTGTAGAAATTCTCTCATTTATTTAAGTACTGATTTCTATAAAATTTATTTCTAATCATGTTTCACATTAGCACATAATAATAAATGCTACACAAAACATCTTGAAAAATTCTAAACAAATTCCTGTAGAAATTTAATTTGTAGCTTTATATAAATATTTTTTAGTAATTTTGTTATTTCTGCACCATCTACCGGTTGTTTCTGTGGCTATGTCCTTTTAAACCATTGGTTGCCTGGAAGCGATAAGGCCGCCAAATTGTATACAAGTAGGTATACAATTTGGCGGCCTTTGTTATTAGCTAAGTTTACTGTTATTATTGTTTTTTGGTGTACAATAAAAGTATATTCATTAATTCAAAAAAAAATACTTTTTCTGGTATTTGAGTAATAAAAACGGGCAATATCGACACAGGTCAGGTGGATCGTTCACGGGCTGCGCGGTCGCAATGGAGCACGGGTTTCTGTGTTGGACGTGGGATTGCGTGTTACAGGTGACGTGAAATGTTTTTAAATCCATAATTATACTATCCATATAAATATACCTAAATATATAAGTACTAAACAATATAAAGGCAATTGATGAACACCGGCTGCAACACACTGCCCTTTTATCACAGTAGTGATACTGTCAAATGGTTTGAGAGTTATCTCTCCAATCGGACTCAGTCTGTTGAAATAGTTAATGAGGACGGGAAGAGGTAGAAAATCAAAGAGTTCCCGCGAGAAAAAAATTAATTAACGCTAACGAAGTCGCGGGCATCATCAAGTATACAATTAATCTATTTTTCTTTCACTAATATGAATCTTTGTGTGGTAATTTATATTGTGAACCTTTTGTACGCGAGTCTCACTCGCACTTGACCGTTTTGTAATTGTGTTTTACTTGTTATTGATAACAAGTGCTTCATTAATAATTATTCTTCTATTCTTAATAATTATTTAAAAAATCATAATAGTGACAACCCTAGGCGTAGAACACCAATATGCCCACCAACGTATATAAAACACGTCGACGCGCGCGTCGTTCATTCAGTCACACTCAACTTGTTAATAGTACTTAGTGTCTTTGGAGAAATACGAGTAGAAATGAATAACGCTGAAAACATGTGAGTACTTATGACATTTTACATAGCTTTAAAAACATTTGGCCTTGAGGTTTTTACGAGATTATCTATTCGTATTTGAATTTTATCGGATTCCAATGAAATATTTTGAACTTTTATAAGACTATGCGTCTGCATTCTTTGTGCAGACGTTAATGCCAAAAGTGTTATAGTTAAGGAACCAGAAGTTTAATTCGCTATAATCCGCGACAAAAGGAATATCTATGTGGTATATTGATTATATTATATATATATAGTTATTATATTTCATTTTAGTTTAATCAAAAACCGAAACACGTCGAATATTTTCACAGGAATGTTTATACAAAATTTCAATTTTTTTTATTGAAAACTAACGAAGTTATAAGCTTCTTGAGTTGGGTCATTGTCCTAGCTAAAACATGGTCACCCAAAACGCGGCGTCAAGACGGCGCGCGCTGTGACGCGTTTCGCCACTGTGCCGCGTGGTAGGTAGTAGGTAAATACAGCGCGTGAGTGTTTGTAAGAGAGACAATAGTCATTATCACAATTGCACTATTACACAGTAGGTGCCGCAGAATAGACTCAATCGCTACGAGTTACTTACAAAACTTGTTCATTCATATTGGCTGGAGATGGAGTCGCGAATACTTGTCCTCTCTCCAAAGCAGACAAAAGTGGAATACTCCATCTCATCCCATCACAATTGGTTGTATTGTTATAATTCGTGATGACAATTCGCCGCCTCTGAGTTGGCCTTTAGGTATAGTCCAGGAGGTCTACCCCGGTAAAGACGGAGTAGTCCGAACCGCTAGGGTAAAAACGCGTACAGGTTCTTACGTTAGGCCTGTTGTTCGGCTATGCCAGTTTTGCCAATGCTACGGTAATTACCGTGTTCTACGGCTTTCAGGCTACAAAATCACGAAATACACGGTCTACGGCCGTAACCCTGGGGCCGTAGCAAATTCTACGGCTTTTTACAAATTCTACGATGATAATTGATAAAACAGTGAACACATATCCTCTCCTCTGCGGTTTTAAATAACACGCACCCCCTAACGTCGCGAAGGCGTTGACAGGTATGAACCGCCGGCGGGCCCGACGGCAAGGAACCGGATTCCGGTTGGAGGCGTTTACGAGACAAGTGGCAAGGAACCGGATTCCGGTCGCCGCTTAATGGCGGAACGCGGTTGCCGCGGGTGCCGACATTTTAGTTTCTTAAAAATAGAATGCTGTCTCGATTCCTCTCTAACTTTGGTATTAAATAATAGGATAGACAAGGACACAGTAGGAATGTTTTGGGGGCCCTACTCTATGAAATAAATCTATGGGTAGAAGTTTCGTGCGAGGAGGACACGAAATGTAATTTGATATTTTTTTTTGTTTTTGTTTTTGTTCGAGAGTAAGAATTATGGAAAAGAGTCTTTGTTTCGTGTGTTTTTACTCTAAAATTACTAAACATAGAGCAAATCAATGACTAAAAGTACAGATACGGGTTATATTGTTTTTATTGGTACCAAAAAAAAGAGGGTAAATTTTGTCTTTTTTTTTTGTTATTTTTCTGTGTAAACCTGTGGTGTAAACCATATAGAACAGCGATTATCTTTTTAACTTTAATTTTGTAGCTATAGTTCGTAACGATTTGAATCACGTACTTTGTTCACTAATGTTGAAAAACGTTTCCTTTTTTGGGAAGTGACACGGCCGACCGTTGACCTCTTTCCCTATAAACACGGCTTTTTTACCTGACGTATACGGCCGCCTAAAAATTTGCATTGGCAACACTGGGCTATGCCCTCTGCCGCTCCAATAATAATAATAATATTTTTTTTAACTCCGCTATAGCTTAAGTTAGATTTTAAGTTTTTACTTTTCCGCCTTTCATTATTTTTTTTAATATCGCTATTTGCTTATACAAACTTTGTCGCTTTCTGAAGGCATCCCTTCAGCCCGGGGGATGATGTTCACGCCGTTTACACACACACACAAAAGCGCAATTACACATTAATAAATATGCCTCATTCTAATTACCCTCACCCGTCTCCTTCCTACTGCCCAGGACGAAAGGAGACAGCGAACTCATCAACGGTCAATTTGCTACCGGTGATTTTGAACGACCAGTCGTCCCCTGTCGCTATCCGAAGACGATTCACGCCGCTCTTACGCATAATTTTTGCACACGTTAATTACGTGCATAGTTTTCCTATTCTATTTTAAACCACGGGTCGACCCAAGTGAACTATAAGTCTATATAATATAAAAACAATTCCTTATGGGTGGTGAACTTAATGTGAATCAGTGCAGTGCTTTATCCAGCTATCGAAGAACGCAAGGACATTTTAAGGTTAGCCCTGGGTGTCCTCTCTGTCTATCAAGCAACTTCATCTGATTCTGAAGCCATTTCAGAAATGTTCAAAATGCAACCACCTAAAAAACGAACTCGAAAAACATTATTAACAGCCAATAAGCTTCTCTTGATTTCTGTAAATTGAGTGACAGAAAAGCAGCTGTGGTCGTGACATCTACTTTGAAAAGTGCAGGATGTGATCCATTAGAGTTTAATGCCAATAGATCTTCTATTCGTCGGCAGCGTGTGAACAATCGCAAAACAGTTGCAGAGTCTCTCAAAAGCGAGTTTAAACCTAATTCGTCATTAACAATCCATTGGGTTGGCAAACTTATAGAAGATATTACTGGACATGAGACTGTAGATCGGTTGCCAATTTTGGGATCACGACATGGAGTTGATCAACTTCTAGCAGTTCCAAAATTGGAACGCGGAACAAGTGAAGCATGTGCGTCAGCTGTCTACGAAAAAACGAGTTAAGTTGGATTTTAAGTACTTTTGTATTTTAATGTTTACTATGTGTTGGTTCAGCAAATAAAACTTATTCTATTCTATTGTATTCTATAAACAATAATTTCATGGAATTTGAGCGATAAGGTAAAATGTTTGTGTTTTGACACTACTGCTGTAAATACCGGATTAAGAAGTGGAGTATGCGTACTTTTAGAGAAAAAAATGGATAAAAATTTGCTTCGGCTTGCTTGCCGTCACCACATAATGGAAATTATGTTGTGAGCTGTAGTGGATTAATCGCTCGCCCCGTCTAGTGGTCCTGATATACAATTATTCAAAAGATTTAAGAACAATAATTGGAACAAAATTGACCAAAGCGACTACAAAACAATACCAAATGACGCCGAGGCAAACATCCTTGCAGAAGTGGTCGAGGACAGAATTTCTTTTACGGAAAAACTTAATTTTTGTTTATGTTTTTATTTCGACTTTTCATTTATTATTATTTTACTATATTATTATTTTGTCATTGCTTGAGTAGGTACCTAATTTATTATTTTGTTTAAACTTTGTAATAAACCTTCATGGTTTGAGATTTTTGAGTGAAACTTTTTTCACATGGTACGAGTACCATGTAGTTTCTTCTTTTAAAAATAATTGTGCAACATTCGATATCGACTTTCAGTTGTTTTTTTATTCAGCTTAAACAAAAACGATGGATACTTCGAAAATTCGAGTGATTTTTGAATAGAGTTTTTAAATGCCGGGGAACTAACGCGGCAGAAACAGGAACCATGTGGAAGACCGCCCCGCCCACACAGGTGAATAACTGTGAATTGAAAGAGATGGTGGAAGCCGATCCGAGCCAAACTACCCAGGAATTAGCGGCATGGTTTAACGTTACCTTACCAACAATATTGACTCATTTGCGTCAAATCAATAAAATAAAAAAATATGAAAAATGGGTGCCTCATGATTTGACTGATCTTGTAACCAACCTGACGGAGTCCCTAAGCATCTACACCTCTCTCTACTTATAAAATTCAATATTTCTTTAAAATGGCACGTGATACATCTAGCAGTAAGACCCTCACAACATTGCTGTGTCCATAACAAACCAAGATCTTTTAGAGTTTCGGAAGCCTCGAATTCAATCAACCCAACGACTAAGTTATATACAGATTTTAGATGTAATTCAGTTAACTTAAAACAGGCATTAAGTAACGTGATCGCGAAGAGATAAATCTCTTCGGGATATTTACGAACTAACCCAAGTGGTAGCACCTTCCTTTTATAACCTTTTATAAAGAAAAGGAAGATGCTTTGTATGGCATCATTTATATTTCTAAAAAATAAATGATGGCTGGCTGGCTCCTCCCCGCCACCAACGGTAGGCTTCTTCCCTCCTTCGGTACCCCAAGAGGCACATTAATACATGGACTAATACATCTCTAAGAATACCAAAAGTCAACAGCCCCCCCCCCCTTTAACCACTTGGTCATCAATCGCGAAGGCCAGCGCAACGTATGTACGAGCATACTTTAGAGTGGTGCGTTCCACTTATGTCAGCGTATAGCTGGATAATTGCATTTTTAGAGTGGTGCACTCCCACATATACCTGTAATAGGTTTCAAGGATACACCGGACGCACTGCAGGGTCGTTCGTCGCAACGTAACAGAGCCACAGGCGTGATGCACCCTTCAATAATAGTATGTTATACCAAATACAACGCGGAACCACCATGGGTGATAGAATGTCGTTTGTGCGTAACATGGTTTTTAGCCAATGTGCCGCAGCATAGGTCGTGAAGCTATGCTTTTACAAGTAACATGGGTTGTGAATCCATGAAACTATGAAGTGTCGAGGCTGATCAAGCGTAGTGCAAAATGTAGTAAGATATCAGGCGCAACGTACGCATAATCCAACCTTCGGCAATAATAAACAGCGTCCTTCCAACCATGGTCAGTTATCGTTCGAGTATTGCGAACGACGTACGTAATTTAGATAAGTAGATCGCAAGGTAAAGTCAGACGTTTTGCGGAACGTAGAAGTATACTCGAACTGCACTGCGCTCAGAAAGCAAGCTCTCTGATTCAACAACAAGCCAATCCCATCTGAACGTCCAACTAGGTAGACATCCAGACAGAACCAGCCGTGCTGAGGCATCGCTGAAGCGAGACACCGTTACGCCCCACAGCCTGACCCGACCTGCGATAATAATTGTTTTAGTAATATACGTGTAAATATGTTGTAGTTATGATATGTATATAAATCCACCAGAGGCAGATAAGATTTCGTCGGATGCTCTAAAACTAGGTCCGCTAAGGGTCCTCACATTAGATAGCATCCAACAACACAGTGCATTCAAACGATCTATTGCAAATATACCTGCTCAATATATTAATTTTATGTATCGCACCACGCGCAAACACAACAAGATGTTGACAGCGCTCACTCCCTCCTACACCACCGCCATACCCACCCTTGGCGAGCGGTCGGAACGACGGGAAACTTCTCCGTAAGCTTGTAGTCGCGTGATCATATACACCCATACTATACTACCATTCTATTATCGTTTTAATATTACTTTACTATTATTTTATTATTATAATATAATATAATTATTTTTTTTTTTTTTTTTTTTTTTTTTTAAAATAATTACCTATTCTCCACTGAATAGTAAGATACGTATAGTTACATTCAACCCCCTAAATTCTGTGATGTGTGCAAATAGTTATGCTATGCAGCATGCAGAACAGAATTTACTATGCTAAGGAACTATTTGAAATATTTTATACCTACGCAAACCCCAGCGTCTACGATTTTATAACAGATGCAAACCTATCCTACCTTTGTGCCTTTTATAACCTACAATTTCCACGACTACTTTAGTTCCTGGTTTTCCTTCTACAATCGACGTATATTGTGATTACCAACTAATTTTCTCTGCTTACCCATGTCATAATCACACCAATAGCCTTCGCAGCATAGCTCCTACCTACCCTATCCTTCCTTTAATTCTCGCATCTTGCTCTTTCCATTCACCTTTTACATTCACACCTAATGTTGTTCTAAAGCTAAAATTGGTATTCCTTACTGTTTCCCTATTTCTTTACGTCTTAAAGTATTTAATCACGTACCTTCATATAGACTTATCATTATACAAACATCGGCAACCCCCCGATGTTATGATTTTATGACGTAAATACAGCTTTTCGTTGACAAATTTAACACATTCATTACACTTCCAAACCTGCTAACCCTTTATCTCATATGTAACCATCACTTCTAACTATTCCATCTCTAATTATATTGCATCTTCATTTTAATTTATTAAACAAAATATGACCACGTAGGATCCTAGCTACTAGAAAATCATCGTCCACCCTCCGATGATATAATCTTATAACATAATTATGTGTCTTTACCATCAAACACGCCTAATTGCACCGCGTTCCTCTCACTAAGTCCAGAACTTGCTCCCTTTTTATGTTAAGCAGACCTGAGTATACGCGAACGCCCTCGCTTTTGTACTAACATACCTGAGTATACGCGAACACCCTCGTTATTGTTCTGACAGACCTGTGTATACGCGAACACCCTCGCTTTTGTTCTGGCATACCTGAGTATACGCGAACACCCTCGTTTTTGTTCTAACAGACCTGTGTATACGCGAACACCCTCGCTTTTGTTCTGACAGACTTGACTATACGCGAACACCCTCGCTTTTGTTCTGGTATACCTGAGTATGCGCGAACACCCTCGTTTTTGTTCTAACAGACCTGTGTATACGCGAACACCCTCGCTTTTGTTCTGACAGACTTGGGTATACGCGAACACCCTCGCTTTAGTTCTGGCATACCTGAGTATGCGCGAACACCCTCGCTTTTGTTCTAACAGATCTATGTATACGCGAACACCCTCGCTTTTGTTCTGGCATACCTGAGTATGCGCGAACACTCCATCTTTTCCTTCGTCTTTCTCTGTGTGTCTCCATTTATTTCCTCTTTCAACTTCCAACCAAAATACATACATTCACGTTGTTAGCACCATCACCTTTGCTCTTTAGATTTATTACATTTTCCTATTTTCACTAAATCTCCTATTATAATTAATAATTTTATTATGCATATCATATTTTCCGTTTCACAATTTTTTTGCTTTACTTTTAATTTTAACCTAACTTGTCTACGTATATTTTCTATATTCGTGTTAATTAGTGCCTGATTCAAACATCTATCAATTGTTCAATTTTGTGCTTTTCTCGTTTAGACCTTCATTCAGTGTATAACCTATACTATCATGTTACGCATTATTATATGATTCTTTTTTCTTAGGGAAAACCTTACCCAAGTGTTATGATTTTTATGGCAATAAGTTCTAAACAATCTTCCTAACTCCTTTTAACTCGTTCCGTGTATAAAACCGTGGTTTCCACACTGTGGTGTATGTTGTCTTAATCCCAGAGCCTTATGACCTTCCTTTTATTTCCTACTGATGAATTGAGAACCATTATTATTAGTCGTAAATCGTAATAACTTCCATTTTAATGATATAATTAAAATGCTTTAGTTTTGTTAGACACTATTGATTGTCGTTTTTCGTAATGCATATAATTTTATAAATTTACTAAAAGAGTCTTGTACTACTAGAATGTATGTAAATCCCAATGATCCTGCTGGTAATGGTCCGTACAAGACAGCCATAACAATTTCACCTACGTCATCTTTTATTATATTGACAAGATCCTACATATTTTACATTGTCATTTTTAGCAAGTTGACAAATATGACTTTTCCCAAAAGCCTTCACTTTACTTGTTAAATCTCCCCGAAACATTCTGTGCTTTATATATTTAATTATTTTGTAAGCACCTGGATGACCCATTTCTATAGAAGTTTGTTTAACAACCTCTTCTTGTTACCCATTTTGCAAATATATTCTATCTCCCAGGTTAGTTCTAAAATACAATATGTCATTATTTATATGATTTCTATTTTTATAACGGTTATTATGTCCACTAACAACATCTTGGTATTTCTATATCTTCCTTTTGCAATTGAGGCAAGTTCTTAAGCTTTGAATTAAGCACGTTATTTACTTTACTTAAGTAATAACTTCCTAGCAGAATAGATTTCTCTCCTTGCATTTTATTACAATCTGGCGGATATCAGGATAAGATATCAGCAACCAAATTATCCTTGCCTGATATACGAGTATATTCTATTTCAAATCAAATTGTTCTAAATATAATAGCCAACGTGTGACTCTACTATTAACCAATTTCCATGCTATTTCCAAATAATAAAGCTTTACGATCTATTATTTATAACTACCTTTAAACCTCGCAAATACTACTAATTACTGCAAAGAACTATTGTTCTGCAGCTGTTCAGATCAACTAAGTCCCCTTCAAAGCTTTCACTATAAAACCGCACGACTAAAACTTCCCACAACAGTTTTTAATCCTCACGGTAATACATTGTATACATAGGCTTTCCGTTAAAACAAATGCTGTATACTTCCTACACTCATCACCAATAGGTATCTGGAAGTAAGCATTCTTCAAATCTTTTGTAATCGAACCGTTTACTCGTCTTACACATATTCCCTCGAATTATTATTCTTCGACGCTTAACAGACACACTCTCCCAATTTTTAAATTATATCTCACATCTACATAGATACCACAACCCCCCGTCCATAAGACGTTTACACACTCTCTTCTTGTGTTGCTTAATACCAACTTCTACACATCCTCCTGTGTCGTTAGGTCTACTTGAACTCGAAAGCTTCCTCTGACTCTTTCCATTTCACGGACAACATATTGTAGGCTTTCGCCTACGACTATGTTAACCTATCTTATTTACTTTAACCGGGACCCATGAGATACTTGCTTTGAAACAAGTATCCTGGTCACGGCCCCATATTGTAACCAACCTGACGGAGTCCCTAAGCATCTACACCTCTCTCTACTTATAAAATTCAATATTTCTTTAAAATGGCACGTGATACATCTAGCAGTAAGACCCTCACAACATTGCTGTGTCCATAACAAACCAAGATCTTTTAGAGTTTCGCAAGCCTCGAATTCAATCAACCCAACGACTAAGTTATATACAGATTTTAGATGTAATTCAGTTAACTTAAAACAGGCATTAAGTAACGTGATCGCGAAGAGATAAATCTCTTCGGGATATTTACGAACTAACCCAAGTGGTAGCACCTTCCTTTTATAACCTTTTATAAAGAAAAGGAAGATGCTTTGTATGGCATCATTTATATTTCTAAAAAATAAATGATGGCTGGCTGGCTCCTCCCCGCCACCAACGGTAGGCTTCTTCCCTCCTTCGGTACCCCAAGAGGCACATTAATACATGGACTAATACATCTCTAAGAATACCAAAAGTCAACAGCCCCCCCCCCCTTTAACCACTTGGTCATCAATCGCGAAGGCCAGCGCAACGTATGTACGAGCATACTTTAGAGTGGTGCGTTCCACTTATGTCAGCGTATAGCTGGATAATTGCATTTTTAGAGTGGTGCACTCCCACATATACCTGTAATAGCTTTCAAGGATACACCGGACGCACTGCAGGGTCGTTCGTCGCAACGTAACAGAGCCACAGGCGTGATGCACCCTTCAATAATAGTATGTTATACCAAATACAACGCGGAACCACCATGGGTGATAGAATGTCGTTTGTGCGTAACATGGTTTTTAGCCAATGTGCCGCAGCATAGGTCGTGAAGCTATGCTTTTACAAGTAACATGGGTTGTGAATCCATGAAACTATGAAGTGTCGAGGCTGATCAAGCGTAGTGCAAAATGTAGTAAGATATCAGGCGCAACGTACGCATAATCCAACCTTCGGCAATAATAAACAGCGTCCTTCCAACCATGGTCAGTTATCGTTCGAGTATTGCGAACGACGTACGTAATTTAGATAAGTAGATCGCAAGGTAAAGTCAGACGTTTTGCGGAACGTAGAAGTATACTCGAACTGCACTGCGCTCAGAAAGCAAGCTCTCTGATTCAACAACAAGCCAATCCCATCTGAACGTCCAACTAGGTAGACATCCAGACAGAACCAGCCGTGCTGAGGCATCGCTGAAGCGAGACACCGTTACGCCCCACAGCCTGACCCGACCTGCGATAATAATTGTTTTAGTAATATACGTGTAAATATGTTGTAGTTATGATATGTATATAAATCCACCAGAGGCAGATAAGATTTCGTCGGATGCTCTAAAACTAGGTCCGCTAAGGGTCCTCACATTAGATAGCATCCAACAACACAGTGCATTCAAACGATCTATTGCAAATATACCTGCTCAATATATTAATTTTATGTATCGCACCACGCGCAAACACAACAAGATGTTGACAGCGCTCACTCCCTCCTACACCACCGCCATACCCACCCTTGGCGAGCGGTCGGAACGACGGGAAACTTCTCCGTAAGCTTGTAGTCGCGTGATCATATACACCCATACTATACTACCATTCTATTATCGTTTTAATATTACTTTACTATTATTTTATTATTATAATATAATATAATTATTTTTTTTTTTTTTTTTTTTAAATAATTACCTATTCTCCACTGAATAGTAAGATACGTATAGTTACAATCTGCAGAAAGAAACGCGTGTTGAAACTTGTGTTGCCTTATTGAATCGATACAGAAATGAAGGAATATTGGATCGAATTTTGACATGTGATGAAAAGTGGTGAAAAGTGCTAAGTGGTGAAAAGTGCTAAGAATTTCTTGGACAGATCGCGTACGGAATAGCACCGTGTTGCAAAGAATGGGGAAGGTTGCAGAGGATACTTACTACAATTAAGAAACGAAAGTTTGAGTATTTTGGACACGTAATGCGTAACACCAGCAAATATGAGCTCCTTCAACTTATCATGCAGGGAAAAGTGGAAGGCAGGAGGAGGCCTGGCCGCAGAAGGATATCGTGGCTTAAAAACTTACGCCAGTGGTTTGGAAAGAGCACAAGATCACTATTTAGAGCAGCGGTCTCGAAAGTTGAAATCGCCCTAATGATTGCCAACCTTCGCAAGGAGACGGCACACTAAGAAGAAGAAGAAGATGAAAAGTGGATTAAATGATAGCAAAACTAGCAGTGAAACAGCCCCGACTCATGAATCGATCTTCACCATTACTGCTCCATGATAACGCGAGACCTCATACAGCACGAAAAACTGTTTTAACTCTACAGGAACTGCAATTAGAAACCATTCGTCACCCTCCGTATTCGCCAGACCTTGCTCCAACGGACTACCATTTTTTTCGTGATTTGGACAATTTTCTACGTGAAAAAAAGTTTCAATTTGTTCAGTTAAGACCATGTTATTACTATCTAGGGCAAAATACACAGTAAGCATTTAGCACCAATATGAACCGCGATAAAGTACCTAGTTGTAATATAAATCAGGTAGGAAAAAACAGTTGATATTGATGTCATTATTTGTCTAGTCACTGGAATAACTAGGCCTCGTATCGTATGTATCGTATAGGGTAATGTGAAACAGTAACAGTAATAATATAAAATCCATGAAAAGTCGTAGAAGTATGAGTATGTTTGTATAAAATAGTGTGAGAGTGAGTGAGTGTTCAGTGTGGGTAATTAACAATAATGATAAGTGCTTTTAATTACCTATGTACTTGAGTATAGTGTGCCAAAAACCTGCGTCAGATAACGGATCACATTTCACAACGTAATAAAAAATCTGTTTCAGCATGCTTACGCTTATGCATATGCATAATTTCTACTTTGTGATTGTGAAACCGTGTGTTTACCTATAGTACGAAATACGGAATAAAGAGTAAGAATTTTTTTTTTTCAGGGCGTGGATCCAGACGCCCGTCGGACTATAGTCGGGTACGCCTACAACCCGGGGTCGTTGAGGTTGTCCGGCCGCAACGTAAAGGTAAGTTCTGTTTCGAGTGCTCCCTAACACTGACAGGTGGAACCAGCCAACCAGCATCGATGGGCTCAGATCAAATGTATACTCTGTAGATTGAGAATACCTGCGACTTCTTCCGTGTGCGATAAGTTTTTTAAATCCCACAGACTTTAGCCTATGTCGATCTCCAGGTCGACACCCATGCCAAAAATCTCGTCGATCCGTTGCTCCGTTGCGACGTGATTGAAGGACAAACCAACAGACACTTTCGCATTTATGATATTACTTAGTATGATAACACTGACCCTTTCGCACAACATCTGGGCTAGCCCGTCGGTTGGTAGTTTCGATGTTTTCCGCGCTAAAGCTGATCAAAGGCTTTTAAGATACCGAGGCTGTAACTCCCGTACCTACCTCTAAAGTGGAGCGTGCGTGCGCGTGCCCCGCAGAGCCTGCTGGACTCCGCGTCTCTGCTGGGGGTGGCAGGCGTGCGAGATAGTTGCAGCGCGTACCTGGCAGGGACGCTGGAGCCGTGCAACGCGGAGCTCGCCGCCGCCGCCAGCGCATACATAGATGAGCACTTCGCGGAGGTAAACCGCACACACCCACCCACCTCACCCACCGCACACACCGCACACACCCACCCACATGACCCACATTAACTTTATTGTTATTTTTCCAAAATAATAATAATTATATTTTTTTTAATTTATGAATTAGTCGCTTTTTGACTTTAGACTACGGCCCACCACTATAATTTCTCCCCGCCATATTGTATCCAGTCTAGTGTCATTTTTTAGAGCCTTATTTTTCCGATAGGTCCAGGGATTTTGACAAAAAACAGGGTGGGTGGGTTTGTAATCATCTTCGGTCAAGACGCTCGTATAATTAGATATCAAACATCACAAGGTAAGTTCGTTTGATTCTTAATTATATAATTCGCATCTCTCCCGAAGATGATTACATGATACTAGTGAATAGTTTTCCTATTCTATTTTAAACCACGGGTCGACCCAAGTGAACTATAAGTCTATATAATATAAAAACAATTCCTTATGGTGGTGAACTTAATGTGAATCAGTGCAGTGCTTTATCCAGCTATCGAAGAACGCAAGGACATTTTAAGGTTAGTCCTGGGTGTCCTCTCTGATTCAGATTCAGATTCATTTATTTGCATTTAACATGAGCAATCATCATCTGTCTATTCACATTTCCCACCAGCAACTTCATCTGATTCTGAAGCCATTTCAGAAATGTTCAAAATGCAACCACCTAAAAAACGAACTCGAAAAACATTATTAAAAGCCAATAAGCTTCTAGTCTTGATTTCTCTAAATTGAGTGACAGAAAAGCAGCTGTGGTCGTGACATCTACTTTGAAAAGTGCAGGATGTGATCCATTAGAGTTTAATGTCAATAGATCTTCTATTCGTCGGCAGCGTGTGAATAATCGCAAAACAGTTGCAGAGTCTCTCAAAAGCGAGTTTAAACCTAATTCGTCATTAACAATCCATTGGGATGGCAAACTTATAGAAGATATTACTGGACATGAGACTGTAGATCGGCTGCCAATTTTGGGATCACGACATGGAGTTGAACAACTTCTAGCAGTTCCAAAATTGGAACGCGGAACAAGTGAAGCATGTCCGTCAGTTGTCTACGAAAAAACGAGTTAAGTTGGATTTTAAGTACTTTTGTATTTTAATGTTTACTATGTGTTGATTCAGCAAATAAAACTTATTCTATTCTATTGTATTCTATAAACAATAATTTCATGGAATTTGAGCGATAAGGTAAAATGTTTGTGTTTTGACACTACTGCTGTAAATACCGGATTAAGAAGTGGAGTATGCGTACTTTTAGAGAAAAAATGGATAAAAATATGCTTCGGCTTGCTTGCCGTCACCACATAATGGAAATTATGTTGTGAGCTGTAGTGGATTAATCGCTCGCCCCGTCTAGTGGTCCTGATATACAATTATTCAAAAGATTTAAGAACAATAATTGGAACAAAATTGACCAAAGCGACTACAAAACAATACCAAATGACGCCGAGGCAAACATCCTTGCAGAAGTGGCCGAGGACAGAATTTCTTTTACGGAAAAACTTAATTTTTGTTTATGTTTTTATTTCGACTTTTCATTTATTATTATTTTACTATATTATTAATTTGTCATTGCTTGAGTAGGTACCTAATTTATTATTTTGTTTAAACTTTGTAATAAACCTTCATGGTTTGAGATTTTTGAGTGAAACTTTTTTCACATGGTACGAGTACCATGTAGTTTCTTCTTTTAAAAATAATTGTGCAACATTCGATATCGACTTTCAGTTGTTTTTTTATTCAGCTTAAACAAAAACGATGGATACTTCGAAAATTCGAGTGATTTTTGAATAGAGTTTTTAAATGCCGGGGAACTAACGCGGCAGAAACAGGAACCATGTGGAAGACCGCCCCGCCCACACAGGTGAATAACAATGAATTGAAAGAGATGGTGGAAGCCGATCCGAGCCAAACTACCCAGGAATTAGCGGCATGGTTTAACGTTACCTTACCAACAATATTGACTCATTTGCGTCAAATCAATAAAATAAAAAAATATGAAAAATGGGTGCCTCATGATTTGACTGATCTGCAGAAAGAAACGCGTGTTGAAACTTGTGTTGCCTTATTGAATCGATACAGAAATGAAGGAATATTGGATCGAATTTTGACATGTGATGAAAAGTGGATTAAATGATAGCAAAACTAGCAGTGAAACAGCCCCGACTCATGAATCGATCTTCACCATTACTGCTCCATGATAACGCGAGACCTCATACAGCACGAAAAACTGTTTTAACTCTACAGGAACTGCAATTAGAAACCATTCGTCACCCTCCGTATTCGCCAGACCTTGCTCCAACGGACTACCATTTTTTTCGTGATTTGGACAATTTGCTACGTGAAAAAAAGTTTCAATTTGTTCAGTTAAGTCCATGTTGTTACTATCCCGGGCAAAATACACAGTAAGCATTTAGCACCAATATGAACCGCGATAAAGTACCTAGTTGTAGTATAAATCAGGTAGGAAAAAACAGTTGATATTGATGTCATTATTTGTCTAGTCACTGGAATAACTAGGCCTCGTATCGTATGTATCGTATAGGGTAATGTTATGTGTAATGTGGGCGCAGTAATTTGGGTCGAAGAACTCGAAATGCTTCAAACCAAGCAAGTTTTCAATCTAATCGGACTACATAACACGTGAAGAGCGAAATGAAATTGAAAAGATTAGGTTACGTGCAACGCGTCGTCTTCGAACTGCTTTCAATGTTTCACGAGCTGCTTTCAGTTACGATGTTTCAATTGACTACAGTTCTTACGAATGCGTTGCTGTTGGATCTATGAACTTAGTTTGCCCATATTATAAGGAATTGAAATATAAAAATGAAGCCAATGGATTGTGTTGTGCAAATGGAAAAGTGAAATTAGTGCCATAGGTTCCACCACCAGAGCCATTGTATTCATTGGTTTCAACAACTAGAACGGATTCCATACATTTATTTACAATCATACAAAAACATAACAACTGCTTCCAAATGACTTCCTTTGGGGCAACAAATATAATTTGTAACAATTTCATGCCAACTTTTAAGGTAACACTACTTTTATTTTGTTTTTATCTACAAGCTGTAACTTTCGGTTTAATTTATGTTTTTGATTACAAGCTATAACTTTTTGGTTTAATTTAAAGATACAAGGACAAATATATCACAAAGCAGGTTCGCTGTTTCCGGTGTCAGATGGCGACTAGAAACTCTTGCAAATTTATTTTATGGGAAATTCAACAGAGGAAATTGAAAGAATTACAAAATGTGTTTCATCAACATGATCAGTTGATTACATTGTTTGAAACTGCATTGGATCACATGCCATCTGATAATCATAAAATTGTAATCAGAGCTGATAAAACTCCTGTAGGACAACATGAAAGACGTTTCAATGCACCAACAATTGATGAAGTTACCATCGTAATGGTTGGAGAAAATCTGGAAGCCCGTGATATTGTTTTACATCGCCGAAATGATCAGTTACAGCGTGTATATGAAACACATCGCTCATGTGACGCGTTACAATATCCAATATCATTTTGGAAAGGTGAAGATGGTTATCATTTCTCAATCAAGATGATAAATCCCAATACAGGCAATTAGAAATTTGTGTCATTGGATTGATTTTGTTTACAATTATGTTATTGTTGAATGAAATAAAAACCTGTAAAGTGTAAATAACAACATTATTTTATTTACAGGTGCTGAAACTAATAAAAAAGTTAGTTCAATGAATTTTTACTCATACCGCCTGATGGTTCGTGAAAATAAAGACAATCACATATAAAAATGTCGGCGATTATTTCATCAATATGCTGTTGATATGTATGTCAAAATAGAAACAGAGAGATTGACATTCATAGATAGATAGATAGATAGATGATATATTTGTTCACGAAAACAATTCACAATTTGTGCTTACAGAAGTAAGTCAATTATTGATTACTTATTGCCTTTTACAATCGTTCGTGAACAAATAAGGTTCCTCGCTCAGCATAAAGCATCAGCAAGCTGCAGCGCTGGTTTTCAGGAGGAGCCTTAAAGTGTTCATAGACGTGTTTCCGATCTTATCACTAAAACAAATTAATTATTATACAATTTAACTATAAATAAGATTACTTGAAATATACTATTAAGCTAAGTGCCATTATTAGAATCACTTATTACTTTCTACCTGCATAGTTCATTTACATAATACCTCATTAAATACTATATCAAATAAAATAAAATAAAATAAAATAAAATAAAGACGCACTGGTGCCGTTTGTCGCCACACAAGTGCAGGAACGTATTGGAACAAAGAAGTTATAATTAAGCGTTAAAGTGGTTATAAGATAAAAGTCATATTTAATTAATTGACCAAAAATTGTTAGATTAAAAAAACATAAATAGCAAAAGATAAATACAAACATAAATAAAATAAAAATTATATATTATCAATCGATTTCACAATTCGCTTTTTTGCTGCGTGAGTAAATGAATTTTAAGTTTGGCTTTAAATAAACTACTTGTTTGGATGGCACGTATTGGAGGTAGCAAATCGTTCCAACACTTAGTGACGGCAAACTTAAAGCTTCCACGAAAAGTGGCAGTTTTGTGCAGTGGCAACGTATGCTTAACACGAAAAGCCCTTGAGTTTTTTGTGCGATCTGAATACCCATCTTCTGGCCCAATTTAATTTCTTTTTAAGATACTCAGGGACTCCGTGCTTCATTACCCCAAACAGCATGGTGGCTAGATGACGTTTACGACGTAATTCCATTTTAAGTAAGTTGGCGTTGTTAATAGGGACATTCCGATACTAGTAAATACAAGTAGGTACTCGATACTTTTCATTTCGATACCAAGTATTAAAGCATCGAATCAATCTTGCGATACTTACCAGGTATCGAAATAAAAGTACTTGGTATCGAATCGAATCGGAGTGAGCTCCTTCAACTTATCATGCAGGGAAAAGTGGAAGGCAGGAGGAGGCCTGGCCGCAGAAGGATATCGTGGCTTAAAAACTTACGCCAGTGGTTTGGAAAGAGCACAAGATCACTATTTAGAGCAGCGGTCTCGAAAGTTGAAATCGCCCTAATGATTGCCAACCTTCGCAAGGAGACGGCACACTAAGAAGAAGAAGAAGATGAAAAGTGGATTAAATGATAGCAAAACTAGCAGTGAAACAGCCCCGACTCATGAATCGATCTTCACCATTACTGCTCCATGATAACGCGAGACCTCATACAGCACGAAAAACTGTTTTAACTCTACAGGAACTGCAATTAGAAACCATTCGTCACCCTCCGTATTCGCCAGACCTTGCTCCAACGGACTACCATTTTTTTCGTGATTTGGACAATTTTCTACGTGAGAAAAAGTTTCAATTTATTCAGTTAAGTCCATGTTATTACTATCTAGGGCAAAATACACAGTAAGCATTTAGCACCAATATGAACCGCGATAAAGTACCTAGTTGTAGTATTAATCAGGTAGGAAAAAACAGTTGATATTGATGTCATTATTTGTCTAGTCACTGGAATAACTAGGCCTCGTATCGTATGTATCGTATAGGGTAATGTGAAACAGTAACAGTAATAATATAATATCCATGAAAAGTCGTAGAAGTATGAGTGTGTTTGTATAAAATAGTGTGAGAGTGAGTGAGCGATTAGTGTGGGTAATTTACAATAATGATAAGTGCTTTTAATTACCTATATACTTGAGTATAGTGTGCCAAAAACCTGCGTCAGATAAAGGATCACATTTCACAACGTAATAAAAAATCTGTTTCAGCATGCTTACGCTTATGCATATGCATAATTTCTACTTCATGATTGTGAAACCGTGTGCTTACCTATAGTACGAAATACGGAATAAAGAGTAAGAATTTTTTTTTCAGGGCGTGGATCCAGACGCCCTTCGGACTATAGTCGGGTACGCCTACAACCCGGGGTCGTTGAGGTTGTCCGGCCGCAACGTAAAGGTAAGTTCTGTTTCGAGTGCTCCCTAACACAGACAGGTGGAACCAGCCAACCAGCATCGATGGACTCAGATCAAATATATACTCTGTAGATTGAGAATACCTGCGACTTCTTCCGTGTGCGATAAGTTTTTTAAATCCCACAGACTTTAGCCTATGTCGATCTCCAGGTCGACACCCATGCCAAAAATCTCGTCGATCCGTTGCTCCGTTGCGACGTGATTGAAGGACAAACCAACAGACACTTTCGCATTTATGATATTACTTAGTATGATAACACTGACCCTTTCGCACAATATCTGGGCTAGCCCGTCGGTTGGTAGTTTCGATGTTTTCCGCGCTAAAGCTGATCAAAGGCTTTTAAGATACCGAGGCTGTAACTCCCGTACCTACCTCTAAAGTGGAGCGTGCGTGCGCGTGCCCCGCAGAGCCTGCTGGACTCCGCGTCTCTGCTGGGGGTGGCAGGCGTGCGAGATAGTTGCAGCGCGTACCTGGCAGGGACGCTGGAGCCGTGCAACGCGGAGTTCGCCGCCGCCGCCAGCGCATACATAGATGAGCACTTCGCGGAGGTAAACCGCACACACCCACCCACCTCACCCACCGCACACACCGCACACACCCACCCACATGACCCACATTAACTTTATTGTTATTTTTCCAAAATAATAATAATTATATTTTTTTTAATTTATAAATTAGTCGCTTTTTGACTTTAGACTACGGCCCACCACTATAATTTCTCCCCGCCATATTGTATCCAGTCTAGTGTCCTTTTTTAGGGCCTTATTTTTTTGATAGGTCCAGGGATTTTGACAAAAAACAGGGTAGGTGGGTTTGTAATCATCTTCGGTCAAGACGCTCGTATAATTAGATATCAAACATCACAAGGTAAGTTCGTTTGATTCTTAATTATATAATTCGCATCTCTCCCGAAGTTGATTACATGATACTAGTGAATAGTTTTCCTATTCTATTTTAAACCACGGGTCGACCCAAGTGAACTATAAGTCTATATAATATAAAAACAATTCCTTATGGTGGTGAACTTAATGTGAATCAGTGCAGTGCTTTATCCAGCTATCGAAGAACGCAAGGACATTTTAAGGTTAGTCCTGGGTGTCCTCTCTGTCTATTCACATTTCCCACCAGCAACTTCATCTGATTCTGAAGCCATTTCAGAAATGTTCAAAATGCAACCACCTAAAAAACGAACTCGAAAAACATTATTAACAGCCAATAAGCTTCTAAGGGTGTCCCATAAGTAAAGAGACAAAACTGAGTGTTCATATCGGCCAAGAAAAAGGTTTCACAAAAAAAAAAACTGTTGCCATGGTAACCACCCGTAACAAATCTGTCAAATTCGCGTGGTTTTGCAAATATTGTCGATGTTTTTCTAACATGAAGCGAACCGAACGAGAATCGTTTGCAAAAAGAGTAATTCAGTACTATCTGAATAATGGGAAATCCGAGGCAGTTCGTCATTTTTCTCAAGAAGGGGCTATAAGAACAAGTATCTACAGGATAATTAAACGGTATGAAGACTCAGGAGAGACTGATTTTAAGAAGATTCCGGGAAAGCAACGTACCATAGCAACTGATCGAAACATAGATAAGGTAAAAAAGGTTTTTAAAGAAGCACCTTCAACATCTGTGAGGACTGCGGCGGACAAATTGAAAATATCTAAGTCAAGCATATCCAGAATTAAAGTTCAAGATCTGGGCATGAAGGCTTTTGTGAAATTGTCCGCTCCAAAGTACGTGAAAGACCAAGAAGTGCGTGCTAAGCGAGGTTGCCGTCGAGTTTACCAAAAAACTTTGAAAAAAATTCTCATAATTGATGATGAAACTTATGTACCGGTTGACCCCTCTGATATTCCTGGGAAGCAATATTTCCACGCTACCAGTCGTGGTGAGGTGGATTACAGCGAAAAAGTGAAAACAAAGTCTAAATTTTTCAAGAAGTATCTGGTTTGGCAAGCTATAGACAAAAACGGCAATGTTTCCGAACCATTTATCTGTACACGGTCTATGAACGCAAAAGTTTATCTTCGAGAGTGTATTATGAAGCGATTAATACCGTTTATAGACAAGTATTATCAGAGGGAAGACGTATTCTGGCCGGATATGGCTTCGTGTCATTACGAGTCTGAAGTCACTCAATATTTGCAATCTATGGGCGTCGAATTCATATCGAAAGAAAACAATGCTCCAAATGTTCCTCAAGCTCGAGGTATCGAAATGTTTTGGGCTCTGTGTAAAAAGGAATACAAAAAGTATTCAGAAAAATCAAAAACGTTGACATCTTTCAAACAAAGATGGGCTAGATTGGCCAAACGGGTGGCAACAACTTCTGGAAAAGCAGTCATGAGACGTGCAAGCATTAATTTGAGAAAAATCGGCTATAAAGGCATCGCAGGAGCAAATTTGATATAGATTGTATTTTTATTATTATTTTGTATAATTTATAATGACACACATAACAGTTGACATACAATTTTTCATTAAAAAAAATTTTCATTGACTTGTCTCTTTACTTCTGGGACACCCCAGTAGTCTTGATTTCTCTAAATTGAGTGACAGAAAAGCAGCTGTGGTCGTGACATCTACTTTGAAAAGTGCAGGATGTGATCCATTAGAGTTTAATGTCAATAGATCTTCTATTCGTCGGCAGCGTGTGAACAATCTTAAAACAGTTGCAGAGTCTCTCAAAAGCGAGTTTAAACCTAATTCGTTATTAACAATCCATTGGGATGGCAAACTTATAGAAGATATTACTGGACATGAGTCTGTAGATCGGCTGCCAATTTTGGGATCACGACATGGAGTTGAACAACTTCTAGCAGTTCCAAAATTGGCACGCGGAACAAGTGAAGCATGTGCGTCAGCTGTCTACGAAAAAACGAGTTAAGTTGGATTTTAAGTACTTTTGTATTTTAATGTTTACTATGTGTTGATTCAGCAAATAAAACTTATTCTTTTCTATTGTATTCTATAAACAATAAATTCATGGAATTTGAGCGATAAGGTAAAATGTTTGTGTTTTGACACTACTGCTGTAAATACCGGATTAAGAAGTGGAGTATGCGTACTTTTAGAGAAAAAAATGGATAAAAATATGCTTCGGCTTGCTTGCCGTCACCACATAATGGAAATTATGTTGTCAGCTGTAGTGGATCAATCGCTCGCCCCGTCTAGTGGTCCTGATATACAATTATTCAAAAGATTTAAGAACAATAATTGGAACAAAATTGACCAAAGCGACTACAAAACAATACCAAATGACGCCGAGGCAAACATCCTTGCAGAAGTGGTCGAGGACAGAATTTCTTTTACGGAAAAACTTAATTTTTGTTTATGTTTTTATTTCGACTTTTCATTTATTATTATTTTACTATATTATTAATTTGTCATTGCTTGAGTAGGTACCTAATTTATTATTTTGTTTAAACTTTGTAATAAACCTTCATGGTTTGAGATTTTTGAGTGAAACTTTTTTCACATGGTACGAGTACCATGTAGTTTCTTCTTTTAAAAATAATTGTGCAACATTCGATATCGACTTTCAGTTGTTTTTTTATTCAGCTTAAACAAAAATGATGGATACTTCGAAAATTCGAGTGATTTTTGAATAGAGTTTTTAAATGCCGGGGAACTAACGCGGCAGAAACAGGAACCATGTGGAAGACCGCCCCGCCCACACAGGTGAATAACAATGAATTGAAAGAGATGGTGGAAGCCGATCCGAGCCAAACTACCCAGGAATTAGCGGCATGGTTTAACGTTACCTTACCAACAATATTGACTCATTTGCGTCAAATCAATAAAATAAAAAAATATGAAAAATGGGTGCCTCATGATTTGACTGATCTGCAGAAAGAAACGCGTGTTGAAACTTGTGTTGCCTTATTGAATCGATACAGAAATGAAGGAATATTGGATCGAATTTTGACATGTGATGAAAAGTGGATTAAATGATAGCAAAACTAGCAGTGAAACAGCCCCGACTCATGAATCGATCTTCACCATTACTGCTCCATGATAACGCGAGACCTCATACAGCACGAAAAACTGTTTTAACTCTACAGGAACTGCAATTAGAAACCATTCGTCACCCTCCGTATTCGCCAGACCTTGCTCCAACGGACTACCATTTTTTTCGTGATTTGGACAATTTGCTACGTGAAAAAAAGTTTCAATTTGTTCAGTTAAGTCCATGTTGTTACTATCTCGGGCAAAATACACAGTAAGCATTTAGCACCAATATGAACCGCGATAAAGTACCTAGTTGTAGTATAAATCAGGTAGGAAAAAACAGTTGATATTGATGTCATTATTTGTCTAGTCACTGGAATAACTAGGCCTCGTATCGTATGTATCGTATAGGGTAATGTTATGTGTAATGTGGGCGCAGTAATTTGGGTCGAAGAACTCGAAATGCTTCAAACCAAGCAAGTTTTCAATCTAATCGGACTACATAACACGTGAAGAGCGAAATGAAATTGAAAAGATTAGGTTACGTGCAACGCGTCGTCTTCGAACTGCTTTCAATGTTTCACGAGCTGCTTTCAGTTACGATGTTTCAATTGACTACAGTTCTTACGAATGCGTTGCTGTTGGATCTATGAACTTAGTTTGCCCATATTATAAGGAATTGAAATATAAAAATGAAGCCAATGGATTGTGTTGTGCAAATGGAAAAGTGAAATTAGTGCCATAGGTTCCACCACCAGAGCCATTGTATTCATTGGTTTCAACAACTAGAACGGATTCCATACATTTATTTACAATCATACAAAAACATAACAACTGCTTCCAAATGACTTCCTTTGGGGCAACAAATATAATTTGTAACAATTTCATGCCAACTTTTAAGGTAACACTACTTTTATTTTGTTTTTATCTACAAGCTGTAACTTTCGGTTTAATTTATGTTTTTGATTACAAGCTATAACTTTTTGGTTTAATTTAAAGATACAAGGACAAATATATCACAAAGCAGGTTCGCTGTTTCCGGTGTCAGATGGCGACTAGAAACTCTTGCAAATTTATTTTATGGGAAATTCAACAGAGGAAATTGAAAGAATTACAAAATGTGTTTCATCAACATGATCAGTTGATTACATTGTTTGAAACTGCATTGGATCACATGCCATCTGATAATCATAAAACTGTAATCAGAGCTGATAAAACTCCTGTAGGACAACATGAAAGACGTTTCAATGCACCAACAATTGATGAAGTTCCCAAGTAACAATTCGTGGTCGTATAAAAGTCGTGACAACGTTTTTTGTTTACCTTTTAGTCCTAAAGAAAGGTTGTATAAACGTTATTATAACGTTTACAAAACGCGAAAATGGCCCCAGTTATAAGACCATTTGTCGTTTAATGGTCACATAAAGGTCGCGACGATGACCATTTACGTCGTTTAGACGTCCTGTAGACGTTGCAGAATAGAACGTTTTGATTATATAGACGTTACGAGATAACTCTTACATATTCATATTAATTTTGTGAAGTGACTAAAACGTCTTATTAGCGTTATGCGATTGACTGTTTTTTGTGGAAGTTGAAAAGAAATCGTACGTGCTCTTGTGAAAAAAATAATTAACTAAAAATTTATGGTTAGAAGGCAATTAAGTAAAACTAATTCTATTAAAAATTAATTATTCTATGTTTGTATTATATTGCGTAGAGTTGATTCCGACTGGAACCTTAATTTTTACGAGAAAGTATATATGAAAATACTATGAATATTTTAATGCCCCCCCGTGATTTTGTGTTTTATGCATTATATTTAAATAATTTCAAATTATCTCTTCATTCAAAACTTCCGGCCATGATGTTTTAGTTAGTGTCCAACCTCTAAACGACGTTAAAATAACTATATGTCGTGTAAATGTTTTTGTGACGACCATTGAAAACGCCATGTTTTAGACATTAGGGTTCCTCAAGCTAGGGTGTATTTAAAACACTATTTTAGTGTATAATCACATTTTTTTTTCTATTATTATGTGTATAGATATATATTTCCTAACTAAAATTACAATCTATACTAATTTAAGTAATATTATTAGGTGTAGGATAAGTTGTATTAAAGTTGGGTCTAGACTCCTACTCAACTTTAAGTCTTATTAAAGTTGGAGTTTGACTCTTATAGGACTTAATGTCTCGTAATAGTTATATTGCAGTCACAAGAAAACTACTTGGTTGTATAAAAGGCTTAACCACGACGACTAAAAAACAAAGTAATGTTAGTTATATAAATGTTATGAATTAACGTCTACATGACTTTCAGTCATATAAATATCATACGCCGACGTTTAAACAATCATGAATGTCGTATAAGCGTTGTGGCTGTTACCATTACATAACGTCATATAATTTCGTTTTATAGACGTTTACTCGACTATTTATTATAACTTAATAGTCGCACGACTAAAAGGCCGAATCGATGACATCTATAGGACGTTATTGTTGTCTTATTACCATTATAAGACTACTACACAACATGACGTCGTATAACTCTAGATTTATACGACTTTTTTGGAATTTTCTGCTACTTGGGTTACCATCGTAATGGTTGGAGAAAATCTGGAAGCCCGTGATATTGTTTTACATCGCCGAAATGATCAGTTACAGCGTGTATATGAAACACATCGCTCATGTGACGCGTTACAATATCCAATATCATTTTGGAAAGGTGAAGATGGTTATCATTTCTCAATCAAGATGATAAATCCCAATACAGGCAATTAGAAATTTGTGTCATTGGATTGATTTTGTTTACAATTATGTTATTGTTGAATGAAATAAAAACCTGTAAAGTGTAAATAACAACATTATTTTATTTACAGGTGCTGAAACTAATAAAAAAGTTAGTTCAATGAATTTTTACTCATACCGCCTGATGGTTCGTGAAAATAAAGACAATCACATATAAAAATGTCGGCGATTATTTCATCAATATGCTGTTGATATGTATGTCAAAATAGAAACAGAGAGATTGACATTCATAGATAGATAGATAGATAGATGATATATTTGTTCACGAAAACAATTCACAATTTGTGCTTACAGAAGTAAGTCAATTATTGATTACTTATTGCCTTTTACAATCGTTCGTGAACAAATAAGGTTCCTCGCTCAGCATAAAGCATCAGCAAGCTGCAGCGCTGGTTTTCAGGAGGAGCCTTAAAGTGTTCATAGACGTGTTTCCGATCTTATCACTAAAACAAATTAATTATTATACAATTTAACTATAAATAAGATTACTTGAAATATACTATTAAGCTAAGTGCCATTATTAGAATCACTTATTACTTTCTACCTGCATAGTTCATTTACATAATACCTCATTAAATACTATATCAAATAAAATAAAATAAAATAAAATAAAATAAAGACGCACTGGTGCCGTTTGTCGCCACACAAGTGCAGGAACGTATTGGAACAAAGAAGTTATAATTAAGCGTTAAAGTGGTTATAAGATAAAAGTCATATTTAATTAATTGACCAAAAATTGTTAGATTAAAAAAACATAAATAGCAAAAGATAAATACAAACATAAATAAAATAAAAATTATATATTATCAATCGATTTCACAGTTCGCTTTTTTGCTGCGTGAGTAAATGAATTTTAAGTTTGGCTTTAAATAAACTACTTGTTTGGATGGCACGTATTGGAGGTAGCAAATCGTTCCAACACTTAGTGACGGCAAACTTAAAGCTTCCACGAAAAGTGGCAGTTTTGTGCAGTGGCAACGTATGCTTAACACGAAAAGCCCTTGAGTTTTTTGTGCGATCTGAATACCCATCTTCTGGCCCAATTTAATTTCTTTCTAAGATACTCAGGGACTCCGTGCTTCAGTACCCCAAACAGCATAATGGCTAGATGAAGTTTACGACGTAATTCCATTTTAAGTAAGTTGGCGTTGTTAATAGGGACATTCCGATACTAGTAAATACAAGTAGGTACTCGATACTTTTCATTTCGATACCAAGTATTAAAGCATCGAATCAATCTTGCGATACTTACCAGGTATCGAAATAAAAGTACTTGGTATCGAATCGAATCGGAGTGAGCTCCTTCAACTTATCATGCCGGGAAAAGTGGAAGGCAGGAGGAGGCCTGGCCGCAGAAGGATATCGTGGCTTAAAAACTTACGCCAGTGGTTTGGAAAGAGCACAAGATCACTATTTAGAGCAGCGGTCTCGAAAGTTGAAATCGCCCTAATGATTGCCAACCTTCGCAAGGAGACGGCACACTAAGAAGAAGAAGAAGATGAAAAGTGGATTAAATGATAGCAAAACTAGCAGTGAAACAGCCCCGACTCATGAATCGATCTTCACCATTACTGCTCCATGATAACGCGAGACCTCATACAGCACGAAAAACTGTTTTAACTCTACAGGAACTGCAATTAGAAACCATTCGTCACCCTCCGTATTCGCCAGACCTTGCTCCAACGGACTACCATTTTTTTCGTGATTTGGACAATTTTCTACGTGAGAAAAAGTTTCAATTTGTTCAGTTAAGTCCATGTTATTACTATCTAGGGCAAAATACACAGTAAGCATTTAGCACCAATATGAACCGCGATAAAGTACCTAGTTGTAGTATTAATCAGGTAGGAAAAAACAGTTGATATTGATGTCATTATTTGTCTAGTCACTGGAATAACTAGGCCTCGTATCGTATGTATCGTATAGGGTAATGTGAAACAGTAACAGTAATAATATAATATCCATGAAAAGTCGTAGAAGTATGAGTGTGTTTGTATAAAATAGTGTGAGAGTGAGTGAGCGATTAGTGTGGGTAATTTACAATAATGATAAGTGCTTTTAATTACCTATATACTTGAGTATAGTGTGCCAAAAACCTGCGTCAGATAAAGGATCACATTTCACAACGTAATAAAAAATCTGTTTCAGCATGCTTACGCTTATGCATATGCATAATTTCTACTTTATGATTGTGAAACCGTGTGCTTACCTATAGTACGAAATACGGAATAAAGAGTAAGAATTTTTTTTTCAGGGCGTGGATCCAGACGCCCTTCGGACTATAGTCGGGTACGCCTACAACCCGGGGTCGTTGAGGTTGTCCGGCCGCAACGTAAAGGTAAGTTCTGTTTCGAGTGTTCCCTAACACAGACAGGTGGAACCAGCCAACCAGCATCGATGGACTCAGATCAAATATATCTCTGTAGATTGAGAATACCTGCGACTTCTTCCGTGTGCGATAAGTTTTTTAAATCCCACAGACTTTAGCCTATGTCGATCTCCAGGTCGACACCCATGCCAAAAATCTCGTCGATCCGTTGCTCCGTTGCGACGTGATTGAAGGACAAACCAACAGACACTTTCGCATTTATGATATTACTTAGTATGATAACACTGACCCTTTCGCACAACATCTGGGCTAGCCCGTCGGTTGGTAGTTTCGATGTTTTCCGCGCTAAAGCTGATCAAAGGCTTTTAAGATACCGAGGCTGTAACTCCCGTACCTACCTCTAAAGTGGAGCGTGCGTGCGCGTGCCCCGCAGAGCCTGCTGGACTCCGCGTCTCTGCTGGGGGTGGCAGGCGTGCGAGATAGTTGCAGCGCGTACCTGGCAGGGACGCTGGAGCCGTGCAACGCGGAGTTCGCCGCCGCCGCCAGCGCATACATAGATGAGCACTTCGCGGAGGTAAACCGCACACACCCACCCACCTCACCCACCGCACACACCGCACACACCCACCCACATGACCCACATTAACTTTATTGTTATTTTTCCAAAATAATAATAATTATATTTTTTTTAATTTATAAATTAGTCGCTTTTTGACTTTAGACTACGGCCCACCACTATAATTTCTCCCCGCCATATTGTATCCAGTCTAGTGTCATTTTTTAGGGCCTTATTTTTTCGATAGGTCCAGGGATTTTGACAAAAAACAGGGTAGGTGGGTTTGTAATCATCTTCGGTCAAGACGCTCGTATAATTAGATATCAAACATCACAAGGTAAGTTCGTTTGATTCTTAATTATATAATTCGCATCTCTCCCGAAGTTGATTACATGATACTAGTGAATAGTTTTCCTATTCTATTTTAAACCACGGGTCGACCCAAGTGAACTATAAGTCTATATAATATAAAAACAATTCCTTATGGTGGTGAACTTAATGTGAATCAGTGCAGTGCTTTATCCAGCTATCGAAGAACGCAAGGACATTTTAAGGTTAGTCCTGGGTGTCCTCTCTGTCTATTCACATTTCCCACCAGCAACTTCATCTGATTCTGAAGCCATTTCAGAAATGTTCAAAATGCAACCACCTAAAAAACGAACTCGAAAAACATTATTAACAGCCAATAAGCTTCTAGTCTTGATTTCTCTAAATTGAGTGACAGAAAAGCAGCTGTGGTCGTGACATCTACTTTGAAAAGTGCAGGATGTGATCCATTAGAGTTTAATGTCAATAGATCTTCTATTCGTCGGCAGCGTGTGAACAATCTTAAAACAGTTGCAGAGTCTCTCAAAAGCGAGTTTAAACCTAATTCGTTATTAACAATCCATTGGGATGGCAAACTTATAGAAGATATTACTGGACATGAGACTGTAGATCGGCTGCCAATTTTGGGATCAAGACATGGAGTTGATCAACTTCTAGCAGTTCCAAAATTGGAACGCGGAACAAGTGAAGCATGTGCGTCAGCTGTCTACGAAAAAACGAGTTAAGTTGGATTTTAAGTACTTTTGTATTTTAATGTTTACTATGTGTTGATTCAGCAAATAAAACTTATTCTTTTCTATTGTATTCTATAAACAATAAATTCATGGAATTTGAGCGATAAGGTAAAATGTTTGTGTTTTGACACTACTGCTGTAAATACCGGATTAAGAAGTGGAGTATGCGTACTTTTAGAGAAAAAAATGGATAAAAATATGCTTCGGCTTGCTTGCCGTCACCACATAATGGAAATTATGTTGTCAGCTGTAGTGGATCAATCGCTCGCCCCGTCTAGTGGTCCTGATATACAATTATTCAAAAGATTTAAGAACAATAATTGGAACAAAATTGACCAAAGCGACTACAAAACAATACCAAATGACGCCGAGGCAAACATCCTTGCAGAAGTGGTCGAGGACAGAATTTCTTTTACGGAAAAACTTAATTTTTGTTTATGTTTTTATTTCGACTTTTCATTTATTATTATTTTACTATATTATTAATTTGTCATTGGTTGAGTAGGTACCTAATTTATTATTTTGTTTAAACTTTGTAATAAACCTTCATGGTTTGAGATTTTTGAGTGAAACTTTTTTCACATGGTACGAGTACCATGTAGTTTCTTCTTTTAAAAATAATTGTGCAACATTCGATATCGACTTTCAGTTGTTTTTTTATTCAGCTTAAACAAAAACGATGGATACTTCGAAAATTCGAGTGATTTTTGAATAGAGTTTTTAAATGCCGGGGAACTAACGCGGCAGAAACAGGAACCATGTGGAAGACCGCCCCGCCCACACAGGTGAATAACAATGAATTGAAAGAGATGGTGGAAGCCGATCCGAGCCAAACTACCCAGGAATTAGCGGCATGGTTTAACGTTACCTTACCAACAATATTGACTCATTTGCGTCAAATCAATAAAATAAAAAAATATGAAAAATGGGTGCCTCATGATTTGACTGATCTGCAGAAAGAAACGCGTGTTGAAACTTGTGTTGCCTTATTGAATCGATACAGAAATGAAGGAATATTGGATCGAATTTTGACATGTGATGAAAAGTGGTGAAAAGTGCTAAGTGGTGAAAAGTGCTAAGAATTTCTTGGACAGATCGCGTACGGAATAGCACCGTGTTGCAAAGAATGGGGAAGGTTGCAGAGATACTTACTACAATTAAGAAACGAAAGTTGGAGTATTTTGGACACGTAATGCGTAACACCAGCAAATATGAGCTCCTTCAACTTATCATGCAGGGAAAAGTGGAAGGCAGGAGGAGGCCTGGCCGCAGAAGGATATCGTGGCTTAAAAACTTACGCCAGTGGTTTGGAAAGAGCACAAGATCACTATTTAGAGCAGCGGTCTCGAAAGTTGAAATCGCCCTAATGATTGCCAACCTTCGCAAGGAGACGGCACACTAAGAAGAAGAAGATGAAAAGTGGATTAAATGATAGCAAAACTAGCAGTGAAACAGCCCCGACTCATGAATCGATCTTCACCATTACTGCTCCATGATAACGCGAGACCTCATACAGCACGAAAAACTGTTTTAACTCTACAGGAACTGCAATTAGAAACCATTCGTCACCCTCCGTATTCGCCAGACCTTGCTCCAACGGACTACCATTTTTTTCGTGATTTGGACAATTTTCTACGTGAAAAAAAGTTTCAATTTGTTCAGTTAAGACCATGTTATTACTATCTAGGGCAAAATACACAGTAAGCATTTAGCACCAATATGAACCGCGATAAAGTACCTAGTTGTAATATAAATCAGGTAGGAAAAAACCGTTGATATTGATGTCATTATTTGTCTAGTCACTGGAATAACTAGGCCTCGTATCGTATGTATCGTATAGGGTAATGTGAAACAGTAACAGTAATAATATAAAATCCATGAAAAGTCGTAGAAGTATGAGTATGTTTGTATAAAATAGTGTGAGAGTGAGTGAGTGTTCAGTGTGGGTAATTAACAATAATGATAAGTGCTTTTAATTACCTATGTACTTGAGTATAGTGTGCCAAAAACCTGCGTCAGATAACGGATCACATTTCACAACGTAATAAAAAATCTGTTTCAGCATGCTTACGCTTATGCATATGCATAATTTCTACTTTGTGATTTTGAAACCGTGTGTTTACCTATAGTACGAAATACGGAATAAAGAGTAAGAATTTTTTTTTTTCAGGGCGTGGATCCAGACGCCCGTCGGACTATAGTCGGGTACGCCTACAACCCGGGGTCGTTGAGGTTGTCCGGCCGCAACGTAAAGGTAAGTTCTGTTTCGAGTGCTCCCTAACACTGACAGGTGGAACCAGCCAACCAGCATCGATGGGCTCAGATCAAATGTATACTCTGTAGATTGAGAATACCTGCGACTTCTTCCGTGTGCGATAAGTTTTTAAATCCCACAGACTTTAGCCTATGTCGATCTCCAGGTCGACACCCATGCCAAAAATCTCGTCGATCCGTTGCTCCGTTGCGACGTGATTGAAGGACAAACCAACAGACACTTTCGCATTTATGATATTACTTAGTATGATAACACTGACCCTTTCGCACAACATCTGGGCTAGCCCGTCGGTTGGTAGTTTCGATGTTTTCCGCGCTAAAGCTGATCAAAGGCTTTTAAGATACCGAGGCTGTAACTCCCGTACCTACCTCTAAAGTGGAGCGTGCGTGCGCGTGCCCCGCAGAGCCTGCTGGACTCCGCGTCTCTGCTGGGGGTGGCAGGCGTGCGAGATAGTTGCAGCGCGTACCTGGCAGGGACGCTGGAGCCGTGCAACGCGGAGCTCGCCGCCGCCGCCAGCGCATACATAGATGAGCACTTCGCGGAGGTAAACCGCACACACCCACCCACCTCACCCACCGCACACACCGCACACACCCACCCACATGACCCACATTAACTTTATTGTTATTTTTCCAAAATAATAATAATTATATTTTTTTTAATTTATAAATTAGTCGCTTTTTGACTTTAGACTACGGCCCACCACTATAATTTCTCCCCGCCATATTGTATCCAGTCTAGTGTCATTTTTTAGAGCCTTATTTTTCCGATAGGTCCAGGGATTTTGACAAAAAACAGGGTGGGTGGGTTTGTAATCATCTTCGGTCAAGACGCTCGTATAATTAGATATCAAACATCACAAGGTAAGTTCGTTTGATTCTTAATTATATAATTCGCATCTCTTCCGAAGGTGATTACATGATACTAGTGAATAGTTTTCCTATTCTATTTTAAACCACGGGTCGACCCAAGTGAACTATAAGTCTATATAATATAAAAACAATTCCTTATGGTGGTGAACTTAATGTGAATCAGTGCAGTGCTTTATCCAGCTATCGAAGAACGCAAGGACAT
This sequence comes from Erebia epiphron, assembly GCA_963932025.1. Classification (NCBI taxonomy): domain Eukaryota; kingdom Metazoa; phylum Arthropoda; class Insecta; order Lepidoptera; family Nymphalidae; genus Erebia; species Erebia epiphron. The sequence goes on along the minus strand of OZ009947.1, from coordinate 24,951,045 downwards.
TTTAAGGTTAGCCCTGGGTGTCCTCTCTGATTCAGATTCAGATTCATTTATTTGCATTTAACATGAGCAATCATCATCTGTCTATTCACATTTCCCACCAGCAACTTCATCTGATTCTGAAGCCATTTCAGAAATGTTCAAAATGCAACCACCTAAAAAACGAACTCGAAAAACATTATTAAAAGCCAATAAGCTTCTAGTCTTGATTTCTCTCAATTGAGTGACAGAAAAGCAGCTGTGGTCGTGACATCTACTTTGAAAAGTGCAGGATGTGATCCATTAGAGTTTAATGTCAATAGATCTTCTATTCGTCGGCAGCGTGTGAATAATCGCAAAACAGTTGCAGAGTCTCTCAAAAGCGAGTTTAAACCTAATTCGTCATTAACAATCCATTGGGATGGCAAACTTATAGAAGATATTACTGGACATGAGACTGTAGATCGGCTGCCAATTTTGGGATCACGACATGGAGTTGAACAACTTCTAGCAGTTCCAAAATTGGAACGCGGAACAAGTGAAGCATGTCCGTCAGTTGTCTACGAAAAAACGAGTTAAGTTGGATTTTAAGTACTTTTGTATTTTAATGTTTACTATGTGTTGATTCAGCAAATAAAACTTATTCTATTCTATTGTATTCTATAAACAATAATTTCATGGAATTTGAGCGATAAGGTAAAATGTTTGTGTTTTGACACTACTGCTGTAAATACCGGATTAAGAAGTGGAGTATGCGTACTTTTAGAGAAAAAAATGGATAAAAATATGCTTCGGCTTGCTTGCCGTCACCACATAATGGAAATTATGTTGTGAGCTGTAGTGGATCAATCGCTCGCCCCGTCTAGTGGTCCTGATATACAATTATTCAAAAGATTTAAGAACAATAATTGGAACAAAATTGACCAAAGCGACTACAAAACAATACCAAATGACGCCGAGGCAAACATCCTTGCAGAAGTGGCCGAGGACAGAATTTCTTTTACGGAAAAACTTAATTTTTGTTTATGTTTTTATTTCGACTTTTCATTTATTATTATTTTACTATATTATTAATTTGTCATTGCTTGAGTAGGTACCTAATTTATTATTTTGTTTAAACTTTGTAATAAACCTTCATGGTTTGAGATTTTTGAGTGAAACTTTTTTCACATGGTACGAGTACCATGTAGTTTCTTCTTTTAAAAATAATTGTGCAACATTCGATATCGACTTTCAGTTGTTTTTTTATTCAGCTTAAACAAAAACGATGGATACTTCGAAAATTCGAGTGATTTTTGAATAGAGTTTTTAAATGCCGGGGAACTAACGCGGCAGAAACAGGAACCATGTGGAAGACCGCCCCGCCCACACAGGTGAATAACAATGAATTGAAAGAGATGGTGGAAGCCGATCCGAGCCAAACTACCCAGGAATTAGCGGCATGGTTTAACGTTACCTTACCAACAATATTGACTCATTTGCGTCAAATCAATAAAATAAAAAAATATGAAAAATGGGTGCCTCATGATTTGACTGATCTGCAGAAAGAAACGCGTGTTGAAACTTGTGTTGCCTTATTGAATCGATACAGAAATGAAGGAATATTGGATCGAATTTTGACATGTGATGAAAAGTGGATTAAATGATAGCAAAACTAGCAGTGAAACAGCCCCGACTCATGAATCGATCTTCACCATTACTGCTCCATGATAACGCGAGACCTCATACAGCACGAAAAACTGTTTTAACTCTACAGGAACTGCAATTAGAAACCATTCGTCACCCTCCGTATTCGCCAGACCTTGCTCCAACGGACTACCATTTTTTTCGTGATTTGGACAATTTGCTACGTGAAAAAAAGTTTCAATTTGTTCAGTTAAGTCCATGTTGTTACTATCTCGGGCAAAATACACAGTAAGCATTTAGCACCAATATGAACCGCGATAAAGTACCTAGTTGTAGTATAAATCAGGTAGGAAAAAACAGTTGATATTGATGTCATTATTTGTCTAGTCACTGGAATAACTAGGCCTCGTATCGTATGTATCGTATAGGGTAATGTTATGTGTAATGTGGGCGCAGTAATTTGGGTCGAAGAACTCGAAATGCTTCAAACCAAGCAAGTTTTCAATCTAATCGGACTACATAACACGTGAAGAGCGAAATGAAATTGAAAAGATTAGGTTACGTGCAACGCGTCGTCTTCGAACTGCTTTCAATGTTTCACGAGCTGCTTTCAGTTACGATGTTTCAATTGACTACAGTTCTTACGAATGCGTTGCTGTTGGATCTATGAACTTAGTTTGCCCATATTATAAGGAATTGAAATATAAAAATGAAGCCAATGGATTGTGTTGTGCAAATGGAAAAGTGAAATTAGTGCCATAGGTTCCACCACCAGAGCCATTGTATTCATTGGTTTCAACAACTAGAACGGATTCCATACATTTATTTACAATCATACAAAAACATAACAACTGCTTCCAAATGACTTCCTTTGGGGCAACAAATATAATTTGTAACAATTTCATGCCAACTTTTAAGGTAACACTACTTTTATTTTGTTTTTATCTACAAGCTGTAACTTTCGGTTTAATTTATGTTTTTGATTACAAGCTATAACTTTTTGGTTTAATTTAAAGATACAAGGACAAATATATCACAAAGCAGGTTCGCTGTTTCCGGTGTCAGATGGCGACTAGAAACTCTTGCAAATTTATTTTATGGGAAATTCAACAGAGGAAATTGAAAGAATTACAAAATGTGTTTCATCAACATGATCAGTTGATTACATTGTTTGAAACTGCATTGGATCACATGCCATCTGATAATCATAAAATTGTAATCAGAGCTGATAAAACTCCTGTAGGACAACATGAAAGACGTTTCAATGCACCAACAATTGATGAAGTTACCATCGTAATGGTTGGAGAAAATCTGGAAGCCCGTGATATTGTTTTACATCGCCGAAATGATCAGTTACAGCGTGTATATGAAACACATCGCTCATGTGACGCGTTACAATATCCAATATCATTTTGGAAAGGTGAAGATGGTTATCATTTCTCAATCAAGATGATAAATCCCAATACAGGCAATTAGAAATTTGTGTCATTGGATTGATTTTGTTTACAATTATGTTATTGTTGAATGAAATAAAAACCTGTAAAGTGTAAATAACAACATTATTTTATTTACAGGTGCTGAAACTAATAAAAAAGTTAGTTCAATGAATTTTTACTCATACCGCCTGATGGTTCGTGAAAATAAAGACAATCACATATAAAAATGTCGGCGATTATTTCATCAATATGCTGTTGATATGTATGTCAAAATAGAAACAGAGAGATTGACATTCATAGATAGATAGATAGATAGATGATATATTTGTTCACGAAAACAATTCACAATTTGTGCTTACAGAAGTAAGTCAATTATTGATTACTTATTGCCTTTTACAATCGTTCGTGAACAAATAAGGTTCCTCGCTCAGCATAAAGCATCAGCAAGCTGCAGCGCTGGTTTTCAGGAGGAGCCTTAAAGTGTTCATAGACGTGTTTCCGATCTTATCACTAAAACAAATTAATTATTATACAATTTAACTATAAATAAGATTACTTGAAATATACTATTAAGCTAAGTGCCATTATTAGAATCACTTATTACTTTCTACCTGCATAGTTCATTTACATAATACCTCATTAAATACTATATCAAATAAAATAAAATAAAATAAAATAAAATAAAGACGCACTGGTGCCGTTTGTCGCCACACAAGTGCAGGAACGTATTGGAACAAAGAAGTTATAATTAAGCGTTAAAGTGGTTATAAGATAAAAGTCATATTTAATTAATTGACCAAAAATTGTTAGATTAAAAAAACATAAATAGCAAAAGATAAATACAAACATAAATAAAATAAAAATTATATATTATCAATCGATTTCACAATTCGCTTTTTTGCTGCGTGAGTAAATGAATTTTAAGTTTGGCTTTAAATAAACTACTTGTTTGGATGGCACGTATTGGAGGTAGCAAATCGTTCCAACACTTAGTGACGGCAAACTTAAAGCTTCCACGAAAAGTGGCAGTTTTGTGCAGTGGCAACGTATGCTTAACACGAAAAGCCCTTGAGTTTTTTGTGCGATCTGAATACCCATCTTCTGGCCCAATTTAATTTCTTTCTAAGATACTCAGGGACTCCGTGCTTCATTACCCCAAACAGCATGGTGGCTAGATGAAGTTTACGACGTAATTCCATTTTAAGTAAGTTGGCGTTGTTAATAGGGACATTCCGATACTAGTAAATACAAGTAGGTACTCGATACTTTTCATTTCGATACCAAGTATTAAAGCATCGAATCAATCTTGCGATACTTACCAGGTATCGAAATAAAAGTACTTGGTATCGAATCGAATCGGAGTGAGCTCCTTCAACTTATCATGCAGGGAAAAGTGGAAGGCAGGAGGAGGCCTGGCCGCAGAAGGATATCGTGGCTTAAAAACTTACGCCAGTGGTTTGGAAAGAGCACAAGATCACTATTTAGAGCAGCGGTCTCGAAAGTTGAAATCGCCCTAATGATTGCCAACCTTCGCAAGGAGACGGCACACTAAGAAGAAGAAGAAGATGAAAAGTGGATTAAATGATAGCAAAACTAGCAGTGAAACAGCCCCGACTCATGAATCGATCTTCACCATTACTGCTCCATGATAACGCGAGACCTCATACAGCACGAAAAACTGTTTTAACTCTACAGGAACTGCAATTAGAAACCATTCGTCACCCTCCGTATTCGCCAGACCTTGCTCCAACGGACTACCATTTTTTTCGTGATTTGGACAATTTTCTACGTGAGAAAAAGTTTCAATTTGTTCAGTTAAGTCCATGTTATTACTATCTAGGGCAAAATACACAGTAAGCATTTAGCACCAATATGAACCGCGATAAAGTACCTAGTTGTAGTATTAATCAGGTAGGAAAAAACAGTTGATATTGATGTCATTATTTGTCTAGTCACTGGAATAACTAGGCCTCGTATCGTATGTATCGTATAGGGTAATGTGAAACAGTAACAGTAATAATATAATATCCATGAAAAGTCGTAGAAGTATGAGTGTGTTTGTATAAAATAGTGTGAGAGTGAGTGAGCGATTAGTGTGGGTAATTTACAATAATGATAAGTGCTTTTAATTACCTATATACTTGAGTATAGTGTGCCAAAAACCTGCGTCAGATAAAGGATCACATTTCACAACGTAATAAAAAATCTGTTTCAGCATGCTTACGCTTATGCATATGCATAATTTCTACTTTATGATTGTGAAACCGTGTGCTTACCTATACTACGAAATACGGAATAAAGAGTAAGAATTTTTTTTTCAGGGCGTGGATCCAGACGCCCTTCGGACTATAGTCGGGTACGCCTACAACCCGGGGTCGTTGAGGTTGTCCGGCCGCAACGTAAAGGTAAGTTCTGTTTCGAGTGTTCCCTAACACAGACAGGTGGAACCAGCCAACCAGCATCGATGGACTCAGATCAAATATATACTCTGTAGATTGAGAATACCTGCGACTTCTTCCGTGTGCGATAAGTTTTTTAAATCCCACAGACTTTAGCCTATGTCGATCTCCAGGTCGACACCCATGCCAAAAATCTCGTCGATCCGTTGCTCCGTTGCGACGTGATTGAAGGACAAACCAACAGACACTTTCGCATTTATGATATTACTTAGTATGATAACACTGACCCTTTCGCACAACATCTGGGCTAGCCCGTCGGTTGGTAGTTTCGATGTTTTCCGCGCTAAAGCTGATCAAAGGCTTTTAAGATACCGAGGCTGTAACTCCCGTACCTACCTCTAAAGTGGAGCGTGCGTGCGCGTGCCCCGCAGAGCCTGCTGGACTCCGCGTCTCTGCTGGGGGTGGCAGGCGTGCGAGATAGTTGCAGCGCGTACCTGGCAGGGACGCTGGAGCCGTGCAACGCGGAGTTCGCCGCCGCCGCCAGCGCATACATAGATGAGCACTTCGCGGAGGTAAACCGCACACACCCACCCACCTCACCCACCGCACACACCGCACACACCCACCCACATGACCCACATTAACTTTATTGTTATTTTTCCAAAATAATAATAATTATATTTTTTTTAATTTATAAATTAGTCGCTTTTTGACTTTAGACTACGGCCCACCACTATAATTTCTCCCCGCCATATTGTATCCAGTCTAGTGTCATTTTTTAGGGCCTTATTTTTTCGATAGGTCCAGGGATTTTGACAAAAAACAGGGTAGGTGGGTTTGTAATCATCTTCGGTCAAGACGCTCGTATAATTAGATATCAAACATCACAAGGTAAGTTCGTTTGATTCTTAATTATATAATTCGCATCTCTCCCGAAGTTGATTACATGATACTAGTGAATAGTTTTCCTATTCTATTTTAAACCACGGGTCGACCCAAGTGAACTATAAGTCTATATAATATAAAAACAATTCCTTATGGTGGTGAACTTAATGTGAATCAGTGCAGTGCTTTATCCAGCTATCGAAGAACGCAAGGACATTTTAAGGTTAGTCCTGGGTGTCCTCTCTGTCTATTCACATTTCCCACCAGCAACTTCATCTGATTCTGAAGCCATTTCAGAAATGTTCAAAATGCAACCACCTAAAAAACGAACTCGAAAAACATTATTAACAGCCAATAAGCTTCTAGTCTTGATTTCTCTAAATTGAGTGACAGAAAAGCAGCTGTGGTCGTGACATCTACTTTGAAAAGTGCAGGATGTGATCCATTAGAGTTTAATGTCAATAGATCTTCTATTCGTCGGCAGCGTGTGAACAATCTTAAAACAGTTGCAGAGTCTCTCAAAAGCGAGTTTAAACCTAATTCGTTATTAACAATCCATTGGGATGGCAAACTTATAGAAGATATTACTGGACATGAGACTGTAGATCGGCTGCCAATTTTGGGATCAAGACATGGAGTTGATCAACTTCTAGCAGTTCCAAAATTGGAACGCGGAACAAGTGAAGCATGTGCGTCAGCTGTCTACGAAAAAACGAGTTAAGTTGGATTTTAAGTACTTTTGTATTTTAATGTTTACTATGTGTTGATTCAGCAAATAAAACTTATTCTTTTCTATTGTATTCTATAAACAATAAATTCATGGAATTTGAGCGATAAGGTAAAATGTTTGTGTTTTGACACTACTGCTGTAAATACCGGATTAAGAAGTGGAGTATGCGTACTTTTAGAGAAAAAAATGGATAAAAATATGCTTCGGCTTGCTTGCCGTCACCACATAATGGAAATTATGTTGTCAGCTGTAGTGGATCAATCGCTCGCCCCGTCTAGTGGTCCTGATATACAATTATTCAAAAGATTTAAGAACAATAATTGGAACAAAATTGACCAAAGCGACTACAAAACAATACCAAATGACGCCGAGGCAAACATCCTTGCAGAAGTGGTCGAGGACAGAATTTCTTTTACGGAAAAACTTAATTTTTGTTTATGTTTTTATTTCGACTTTTCATTTATTATTATTTTACTATATTATTAATTTGTCATTGGTTGAGTAGGTACCTAATTTATTATTTTGTTTAAACTTTGTAATAAACCTTCATGGTTTGAGATTTTTGAGTGAAACTTTTTTCACATGGTACGAGTACCATGTAGTTTCTTCTTTTAAAAATAATTGTGCAACATTCGATATCGACTTTCAGTTGTTTTTTTATTCAGCTTAAACAAAAACGATGGATACTTCGAAAATTCGAGTGATTTTTGAATAGAGTTTTTAAATGCCGGGGAACTAACGCGGCAGAAACAGGAACCATGTGGAAGACCGCCCCGCCCACACAGGTGAATAACAATGAATTGAAAGAGATGGTGGAAGCCGATCCGAGCCAAACTACCCAGGAATTAGCGGCATGGTTTAACGTTACCTTACCAACAATATTGACTCATTTGCGTCAAATCAATAAAATAAAAAAATATGAAAAATGGGTGCCTCATGATTTGACTGATCTGCAGAAAGAAACGCGTGTTGAAACTTGTGTTGCCTTATTGAATCGATACAGAAATGAAGGAATATTGGATCGAATTTTGACATGTGATGAAAAGTGGTGAAAAGTGCTAAGTGGTGAAAAGTGCTAAGAATTTCTTGGACAGATCGCGTACGGAATAGCACCGTGTTGCAAAGAATGGGGAAGGTTGCAGAGATACTTACTACAATTAAGAAACGAAAGTTGGAGTATTTTGGACACGTAATGCGTAACACCAGCAAATATGAGCTCCTTCAACTTATCATGCAGGGAAAAGTGGAAGGCAGGAGGAGGCCTGGCCGCAGAAGGATATCGTGGCTTAAAAACTTACGCCAGTGGTTTGGAAAGAGCACAAGATCACTATTTAGAGCAGCGGTCTCGAAAGTTGAAATCGCCCTAATGATTGCCAACCTTCGCAAGGAGACGGCACACTAAGAAGAAGAAGATGAAAAGTGGATTAAATGATAGCAAAACTAGCAGTGAAACAGCCCCGACTCATGAATCGATCTTCACCATTACTGCTCCATGATAACGCGAGACCTCATACAGCACGAAAAACTGTTTTAACTCTACAGGAACTGCAATTAGAAACCATTCGTCACCCTCCGTATTCGCCAGACCTTGCTCCAACGGACTACCATTTTTTTCGTGATTTGGACAATTTTCTACGTGAAAAAAAGTTTCAATTTGTTCAGTTAAGACCATGTTATTACTATCTAGGGCAAAATACACAGTAAGCATTTAGCACCAATATGAACCGCGATAAAGTACCTAGTTGTAATATAAATCAGGTAGGAAAAAACCGTTGATATTGATGTCATTATTTGTCTAGTCACTGGAATAACTAGGCCTCGTATCGTATGTATCGTATAGGGTAATGTGAAACAGTAACAGTAATAATATAAAATCCATGAAAAGTCGTAGAAGTATGAGTATGTTTGTATAAAATAGTGTGAGAGTGAGTGAGTGTTCAGTGTGGGTAATTAACAATAATGATAAGTGCTTTTAATTACCTATGTACTTGAGTATAGTGTGCCAAAAACCTGCGTCAGATAACGGATCACATTTCACAACGTAATAAAAAATCTGTTTCAGCATGCTTACGCTTATGCATATGCATAATTTCTACTTTGTGATTTTGAAACCGTGTGTTTACCTATAGTACGAAATACGGAATAAAGAGTAAGAATTTTTTTTTTTCAGGGCGTGGATCCAGACGCCCGTCGGACTATAGTCGGGTACGCCTACAACCCGGGGTCGTTGAGGTTGTCCGGCCGCAACGTAAAGGTAAGTTCTGTTTCGAGTGCTCCCTAACACTGACAGGTGGAACCAGCCAACCAGCATCGATGGGCTCAGATCAAATGTATACTCTGTAGATTGAGAATACCTGCGACTTCTTCCGTGTGCGATAAGTTTTTAAATCCCACAGACTTTAGCCTATGTCGATCTCCAGGTCGACACCCATGCCAAAAATCTCGTCGATCCGTTGCTCCGTTGCGACGTGATTGAAGGACAAACCAACAGACACTTTCGCATTTATGATATTACTTAGTATGATAACACTGACCCTTTCGCACAACATCTGGGCTAGCCCGTCGGTTGGTAGTTTCGATGTTTTCCGCGCTAAAGCTGATCAAAGGCTTTTAAGATACCGAGGCTGTAACTCCCGTACCTACCTCTAAAGTGGAGCGTGCGTGCGCGTGCCCCGCAGAGCCTGCTGGACTCCGCGTCTCTGCTGGGGGTGGCAGGCGTGCGAGATAGTTGCAGCGCGTACCTGGCAGGGACGCTGGAGCCGTGCAACGCGGAGCTCGCCGCCGCCGCCAGCGCATACATAGATGAGCACTTCGCGGAGGTAAACCGCACACACCCACCCACCTCACCCACCGCACACACCGCACACACCCACCCACATGACCCACATTAACTTTATTGTTATTTTTCCAAAATAATAATAATTATATTTTTTTTAATTTATAAATTAGTCGCTTTTTGACTTTAGACTACGGCCCACCACTATAATTTCTCCCCGCCATATTGTATCCAGTCTAGTGTCATTTTTTAGAGCCTTATTTTTCCGATAGGTCCAGGGATTTTGACAAAAAACAGGGTGGGTGGGTTTGTAATCATCTTCGGTCAAGACGCTCGTATAATTAGATATCAAACATCACAAGGTAAGTTCGTTTGATTCTTAATTATATAATTCGCATCTCTTCCGAAGATGATTACATGATACTAGTGAATAGTTTTCCTATTCTATTTTAAACCACGGGTCGACCCAAGTGAACTATAAGTCTATATAATATAAAAACAATTCCTTATGGTGGTGAACTTAATGTGAATCAGTGCAGTGCTTTATCCAGCTATCGAAGAACGCAAGGACATTTTAAGGTTAGCCCTGGGTGTCCTCTCTGATTCAGATTCAGATTCATTTATTTGCATTTAACATGAGCAATCATCATCTGTCTATTCACATTTCCCACCAGCAACTTCATCTGATTCTGAAGCCATTTCAGAAATGTTCAAAATGCAACCACCTAAAAAACGAACTCGAAAAACATTATTAAAAGCCAATAAGCTTCTAGTCTTGATTTCTCTCAATTGAGTGACAGAAAAGCAGCTGTGGTCGTGACATCTACTTTGAAAAGTGCAGGATGTGATCCATTAGAGTTTAATGTCAATAGATCTTCTATTCGTCGGCAGCGTGTGAATAATCGCAAAACAGTTGCAGAGTCTCTCAAAAGCGAGTTTAAACCTAATTCGTCATTAACAATCCATTGGGATGGCAAACTTATAGAAGATATTACTGGACATGAGACTGTAGATCGGCTGCCAATTTTGGGATCACGACATGGAGTTGAACAACTTCTAGCAGTTCCAAAATTGGAACGCGGAACAAGTGAAGCATGTCCGTCAGTTGTCTACGAAAAAACGAGTTAAGTTGGATTTTAAGTACTTTTGTATTTTAATGTTTACTATGTGTTGATTCAGCAAATAAAACTTATTCTATTCTATTGTATTCTATAAACAATAATTTCATGGAATTTGAGCGATAAGGTAAAATGTTTGTGTTTTGACACTACTGCTGTAAATACCGGATTAAGAAGTGGAGTATGCGTACTTTTAGAGAAAAAAATGGATAAAAATATGCTTCGGCTTGCTTGCCGTCACCACATAATGGAAATTATGTTGTGAGCTGTAGTGGATCAATCGCTCGCCCCGTCTAGTGGTCCTGATATACAATTATTCAAAAGATTTAAGAACAATAATTGGAACAAAATTGACCAAAGCGACTACAAAACAATACCAAATGACGCCGAGGCAAACATCCTTGCAGAAGTGGCCGAGGACAGAATTTCTTTTACGGAAAAACTTAATTTTTGTTTATGTTTTTATTTCGACTTTTCATTTATTATTATTTTACTATATTATTAATTTGTCATTGCTTGAGTAGGTACCTAATTTATTATTTTGTTTAAACTTTGTAATAAACCTTCATGGTTTGAGATTTTTGAGTGAAACTTTTTTCACATGGTACGAGTACCATGTAATAATAATAATAATAATAATAATCATTTATTGACCATAAAATACACAGTAATACAATTCGACATAAAATTAGTTATATTCACAGGATATAACTTAGAATATACTTATACAGTGATTAATCAATAATAATTTCCCTTAGAACCTGAAATTATACAAAGCAACACAATGCAATGGAAAAGGTGAACAATAAAGTTATTTGAGGTCAGAGGGAGTGCTTTAGCACCCGTACTAGGAAAACCTGTGTTACGGGCACCGTAGCCTTCCGTCGGATCCTAAACACCAGATATAAGACCTAATGCAGAAATTATTGGGTAGTTTTAATCTAGTTCAGGACCTAATAAAAATTTTGATATATGCTTGTGTGTGTAAATGTGTATGTGAGAGATAGGGAATGTGTGTGAGAGTGTAGCAAATGTGCCTGTTATAATGGAAGTAATGTGTGGGGGTTGATAATGAGCAAGCTATATATATGATTCACTTATGTTTTTACGCCAGCGATAAGATCTTCAATGTCATCGTAACTAAGTGTCTTCAGCCATGCGTTAACCTTCTTTTTACAGCCAGATTTATTTAGTTTAAAGATGTCGATCGTGTCATGAACTTTGTTATAAAGTCTGGGACTAAGAAAGTAATATTGTCGTTTGGCAAGTGCAGTTCTTGCAGGCAGGATATCAAAAATCTTTGGTTTACGTCTTTTCTGAGCTTTACCAGCAACTGCTTGAACTTTTGTTTCCAAGTGTTTACGTAGAATCAACTGAGAAATAAAGAGTTGCCGGACATTCAACACATCCCACTCTTGGTATAGTGCCGAAGTGGAATATCTGAGAGGTTTGCTACCCAGGACCTTAAGAATACCTCTTTGGGCGCGCTCCAGTCGCAGCATGTCGGTTTTATTGGAACCACCCCAAACTGTGATGCAATACGATGTCAGAGACTGTACTAGAGCAAAGTATACAGTCTTTAGTGTCCCACGATCACAAGACGTTCTCAACTTTCTCAAGACAAACATGAGCCTCCGAATTCGAGTGACAAGGACGTTTATGTGTTTTTTCCAACTAAGCGTACTGTCTAGTATTACACCCAGATATTTTATGTCGGAAGTTCTTTGTAATGATAGACAAGAGCAGTCATCACTGAACAGTTCACATGAATGAGCTTTAATGGTAAACGATTTTGGTTGTGTGTAAATGGTGGTGTCAAAGGTGATGAACTTGGTTTTTGAAACATTAAGTGTGAGTAAGTTTTGGTTTAGCCAGCTCATGACATACTTTAATGCAGATTCAGCATTTCTACGAACCTGATCCCAACTCTGTCCCTGGACCAGCAGCACGGTGTCATCAGCGTATGAGAATAACCTAGTGTGCGGAAATTTCATCCGGCAGAGATTATTGATGTAAATCAGAAACAGAGTTGGTCCAAGCACGCTGCCCTGTGGCACGCCATATTCGATATTTTCTTCCTTACTATTGTAGGGTATGTAGTTTCTTCTTTTAAAAATAATTGTGCAACATTCGATATCGACTTTCAGTTGTTTTTTTATTCAGCTTAAACAAAAACGATGGATACTTCGAAAATTCGAGTGATTTTTGAATAGAGTTTTTAAATGCCGGGGAACTAACGCGGCAGAAACAGGAACCATGTGGAAGACCGCCCCGCCCACACAGGTGAATAACAATGAATTGAAAGAGATGGTGGAAGCCGATCCGAGCCAAACTACCCAGGAATTAGCGGCATGGTTTAACGTTACCTTACCAACAATATTGACTCATTTGCGTCAAATCAATAAAATAAAAAAATATGAAAAATGGGTGCCTCATGATTTGACTGATCTGCAGAAAGAAACGCGTGTTGAAACTTGTGTTGCCTTATTGAATCGATACAGAAATGAAGGAATATTGGATCGAATTTTGACATGTGATGAAAAGTGGATTAAATGATAGCAAAACTAGCAGTGAAACAGCCCCGACTCATGAATCGATCTTCACCATTACTGCTCCATGATAACGCGAGACCTCATACAGCACGAAAAACTGTTTTAACTCTACAGGAACTGCAATTAGAAACCATTCGTCACCCTCCGTATTCGCCAGACCTTGCTCCAACGGACTACCATTTTTTTCGTGATTTGGACAATTTGCTACGTGAAAAAAAGTTTCAATTTGTTCAGTTAAGTCCATGTTGTTACTATCTCGGGCAAAATACACAGTAAGCATTTAGCACCAATATGAACCGCGATAAAGTACCTAGTTGTAGTATAAATCAGGTAGGAAAAAACAGTTGATATTGATGTCATTATTTGTCTAGTCACTGGAATAACTAGGCCTCGTATCGTATGTATCGTATAGGGTAATGTTATGTGTAATGTGGGCGCAGTAATTTGGGTCGAAGAACTCGAAATGCTTCAAACCAAGCAAGTTTTCAATCTAATCGGACTACATAACACGTGAAGAGCGAAATGAAATTGAAAAGATTAGGTTACGTGCAACGCGTCGTCTTCGAACTGCTTTCAATGTTTCACGAGCTGCTTTCAGTTACGATGTTTCAATTGACTACAGTTCTTACGAATGCGTTGCTGTTGGATCTATGAACTTAGTTTGCCCATATTATAAGGAATTGAAATATAAAAATGAAGCCAATGGATTGTGTTGTGCAAATGGAAAAGTGAAATTAGTGCCATAGGTTCCACCACCAGAGCCATTGTATTCATTGGTTTCAACAACTAGAACGGATTCCATACATTTATTTACAATCATACAAAAACATAACAACTGCTTCCAAATGACTTCCTTTGGGGCAACAAATATAATTTGTAACAATTTCATGCCAACTTTTAAGGTAACACTACTTTTATTTTGTTTTTATCTACAAGCTGTAACTTTCGGTTTAATTTATGTTTTTGATTACAAGCTATAACTTTTTGGTTTAATTTAAAGATACAAGGACAAATATATCACAAAGCAGGTTCGCTGTTTCCGGTGTCAGATGGCGACTAGAAACTCTTGCAAATTTATTTTATGGGAAATTCAACAGAGGAAATTGAAAGAATTACAAAATGTGTTTCATCAACATGATCAGTTGATTACATTGTTTGAAACTGCATTGGATCACATGCCATCTGATAATCATAAAATTGTAATCAGAGCTGATAAAACTCCTGTAGGACAACATGAAAGACGTTTCAATGCACCAACAATTGATGAAGTTACCATCGTAATGGTTGGAGAAAATCTGGAAGCCCGTGATATTGTTTTACATCGCCGAAATGATCAGTTACAGCGTGTATATGAAACACATCGCTCATGTGACGCGTTACAATATCCAATATCATTTTGGAAAGGTGAAGATGGTTATCATTTCTCAATCAAGATGATAAATCCCAATACAGGCAATTAGAAATTTGTGTCATTGGATTGATTTTGTTTACAATTATGTTATTGTTGAATGAAATAAAAACCTGTAAAGTGTAAATAACAACATTATTTTATTTACAGGTGCTGAAACTAATAAAAAAGTTAGTTCAATGAATTTTTACTCATACCGCCTGATGGTTCGTGAAAATAAAGACAATCACATATAAAAATGTCGGCGATTATTTCATCAATATGCTGTTGATATGTATGTCAAAATAGAAACAGAGAGATTGACATTCATAGATAGATAGATAGATAGATGATATATTTGTTCACGAAAACAATTCACAATTTGTGCTTACAGAAGTAAGTCAATTATTGATTACTTATTGCCTTTTACAATCGTTCGTGAACAAATAAGGTTCCTCGCTCAGCATAAAGCCGCAGCAAGCTGCAGCGCTGGTTTTCAGGAGGAGCCTTAAAGTGTTCATAGACGTGTTTCCGATCTTATCACTAAAACAAATTAATTATTATACAATTTAACTATAAATAAGATTACTTGAAATATACTATTAAGCTAAGTGCCATTATTAGAATCACTTATTACTTTCTACCTGCATAGTTCATTTACATAATACCTCAATAAATACTATATCAAATAAAATAAAATAAAATAAAATAAAATAAAGACGCACTGGTGCCGTTTGTCGCCACACAAGTGCAGGAACGTATTGGAACAAAGAAGTTATAATTAAGCGTTAAAGTGGTTATAAGATAAAAGTCATATTTAATTAATTGACCAAAAATTGTTAGATTAAAATAAACATAAATAGCAAAAGATAAATACAAACATAAATAAAATAAAAATTATATATTATCAATCGATTTCACAATTCGCTTTTTTGCTGCGTGAGTAAATGAATTTTAAGTTTGGCTTTAAATAAACTACTTGTTTGGATGGCACGTATTGGAGGTAGCAAATCGTTCCAACACTTAGTGACGGCAAACTTAAAGCTTCCACGAAAAGTGGCAGTTTTGTGCAGTGGCAACGTATGCTTAACACGAAAAGCCCTTGAGTTTTTTGTGCGATCTGAATACCCATCTTCTGGCCCAATTTAATTTCTTTCTAAGATACCCAGGGACTCCGTGCTTCATTACCCCAAACAGCATGGTGGCTAGATGAAGTTTACGACGTAATTCCATTTTAAGTAAGTTGGCGTTGTTAATAGGGACATTCCGATACTAGTAAATACAAGTAGGTACTCGATACTTTTCATTTCGATACCAAGTATTAAAGCATCGAATCAATCTTGCGATACTTACCAGGTATCGAAATAAAAGTACTTGGTATCGAATCGAATCGGATTGATTTATTTAAAATATCCGAAGTCCGAACTCCGAACTTCCGAACGACCCAAAAAAAGAATTTCCGAACAGACAGACAGAACGAGAGAGCGAAATCTTTCATCCCTCTCTCGCTCGGTTATCTATTGGAGAATGAAGCGCGCCAATTCATCGCTTGGTGTGCCGTGTGACGTTGACGTGCATTTGACGTGTCTCATGCAGCTCATGCTAGGAGCCTAGGCGAGCCGAACCCATCCGACTTCACCCGACTCCCGAGTCGAGACCGAGAGAGCCACTGAGCTGAGCCACCATTTTGTTTGTTATTGTTATTATTGTCAGTTTACTCATTTACTGTCCACGTGACACGTCCAGTCTTGTTAACGTGATTGATTGTTTTCGAGTAATTTAATTTATTGTTGTCATCATCGGTTTATTGTTCCCACGGCTGATAGCCATGGCACCACCAAAATCATTAATATGGACATATTTTACCAAAGCAAACGAAAAAACTGCAAAATGTAAACAATGTTTTAAGGCGGTGAAATATTGTGGCAATACGTCTAATTTATTCAAGCATTCCAAAACTCATGGAATTACTGTGGATAAAGGCAAGTTACAGAAAAAACCAGATGAAGGGACAAACGAAAGGTAGAATCTTTAAGTTTTCACTAATTAAATAAGTAACATTTATATTAAAATTTAAATATGTACCTAATTTGTTAAGTGACTGTAGTGTTGGGATTATGAATGATGTTTTGCAGCTTATCGATCGATTATTAGAACGTTATATTTACTGAAAAATTTAATGTTTCAGTTCAAAAAGTACAATTGCGTTGGAGAGCTCAAAGCAATCAAAGGAAGTGGATCAATCCCAACCTTCAACATCTGGTATTGGTACTAGTGTAACAACATTAACTACTCGTAGTATGGACACAGAGGACGGACATGGGCTTTTTCTAAACAGTTCTTTAAAGGAGGCTTTCAATCGAATTTCATCTAATAAAGGTAAACAAATACATATTTTATTAAATATTAATAAAACGAAATTCTTATAAATAGGTATCGAAAAAAAAAATCAGTATACTTAATTATTTTTTAAATTACTACTTAGATTACAATATGCATTTTTTTTCAGCTGGTGGTGCGAAGTATAACAGAATTGTTCAAGCATTGATATTTTTTATCTGTAAAGATATGCGACCATTTAAAATAGTTGAAGGTGAAGGTTTTTTACGCCTTGTGAAAGAACTGGAACCTAATTTTAAAGTTCCTAGTACAAAATATTTAAAGAAAAGAACTACGGAAAAGTATCAAGCTTGTGTTGCTATTTGTAAGTCCAGATTATCCAAAATAGATAATTTCTGTCTAACTCTTGACATATGGACAGAGACAATGAATGAAGTGGGATTCATGGGCGTTACAGTACATTTTGTTGAAAATGAAAAAATGTGTATGTATTATCTTGCAACTCTCGCATTATGTGAACGACATACAGCTGAATACATATCAGAAAATCTCCTTGATATTATCAATAAATGGGAAATTCCACTTACCAAAATTCGTGCAGCTGTAACAGATAATGCCAGTTCAATGTTGGCTGCCATACGAATGTCTTTAGGTGAAAAAAAAACATTTACCATGTTTTGCACATACTATAAATCTCGTAGTTGAAGAGGCACTAAAGTTACCCTGTGTTAAATCAGCTGTTATAAAAGTACAAGAAATTGTTAATTGGATAAAAAATAGTGTTGTGCAGGCGGATAAGCTACGAAAAATCCAAATGCGCAATAATGTTTCAGACGAATCAGTTTTGAAACTTATTGCAGATGTAAGAACTAGATGGAACTCAACCTTTTTTATGTTGGAGCGATTCCTAAAGTTGAGAATAGTAATATCAGAAATTGTAATCGAGAGTGTAGTAGCTCCAAATTTGCCAAGTGCTGTGGAAATAGAAACATTGAATGAGCTGACAGCGGTATTGAAGCCTTTCGAGTACGTAACAAGAGAAGCATCTGGTCAAAAGTATATAACAATTTCCAAAATTATACCAATGCTTAATTGCTTAACTACAGAACTGAATAGTATCAAACCAAACTCTATTGTTGTCAAAGAATGTAAAGATGTTTTATTAAGAGAGCTGAAAAAAAGGTATGGGATGATTGAATTAAACGACCATGCAGCCATTGCTACGCTTTTAGACCCAAGGTTTAAAAACCTACATTTCCAAGACCCCGCTGCATGCGGAAGAGCTATTCAAAAACTTAGAACTTTAGTTGTCGGACAACTAAGTAGCCCAAGTGAGTCAGAAGATGATGCCTCATCTACTGCACCACTCGAATATGATTTTTGGAAACATCATAAGCAGTTAGCACACGGACACAAGAAGAAAAAGAAATCTCATCAGGGCGATGAAGTTTCTCTTTATTTATCAAATCCAGTAGTTTCCCTTAAAAGCAACCCATTTGCAGAATGGGAGGATATGAAATTTGTATTTCCTTGTCTGTACAAATATGCACAACAATATTTAATTGTAGTCGCAACATCGGTTCCCAGCGAGTGCTTATTTTCAAAAGCTGGAGCAACAATGTCGCAAACAAGGAACAGATTGTCTCCAAACTACCTGGAGCAGTTACTGTTTTTGGGCAATCTTGATGCTAAAGTTTTTTGTTTAATATATAATTTAAAATCTAAATTAAATCTAAATTAAAAACTAAATTAAAAAACTAAAAACTAAACATTAAAAATATCATCCATCCCGCTGCAATGAGGCAGTGTGCCCAGAACGCTGGCTGCGTTACCCCGCTGAATAGCCAAACTTATATGTTGGCCGAGGTAACTGCCAGCCCTCCGGTCACCTGTGGACTCTGTGAGACGAGAAGATAGATCCTTAAAAAAGGATCTGGCATCTTCGCCCCACGACCCCAGGGTTTCAACACCAAAAGGCACAAAAATGAAATTATTTTCAATAATTTAATTTTAATTTTATCTACATATTAATATCCTTCAATATTTATATATAAATTTCTCAACAAAAAATATATATAATTTTGTTTAACGTAAATTGTTTAATAACAAAAGATATTTTTTGTGAATTAAATAAAAAATAATTAATTACATCCATCGTATGCAACAGTGCTTTTAATTTTTACCCTCACGAAATTATTTTCTTTTAAGATTTGCTTCCTTAGTTTAAAAAAAATTCTTAAATTATCGATATCAGTAAGTATCGATACTTTAGGAGTATTTGTATGAGTAGTATCGATAAATGATTTGAGACTACTGATTTAAGTAGGTATCGATACTTTGATGGTATCGGAACATCCCTAGTTGTTAATAAACGGTGTCCCGTGACTGCTTGGCGGAATGTTATAACAGAAGCGGGCACAAGCGTTCTGCACGCGCTGTATGAGCTTCTTAGTTCTTTCCAGCAATCTGGCGCCATATACGGCATCCGCATAATTAAGCTTGGAAAGAACTAAAGTCTCACACAATTTACTTCTAAGATCTACGCCAATATATGGTCTTATTCTGTACAATAATTTGAGTCTATAGAAACAACTTCGAACAGCATTAAGCACATGAGTTTCAAATCGCAGTGCACAATCCAAGATAACACCCAAATTACGAGCCTCATTTACCCTTATAATGTTGGTATTGTCTATATTAATATTAAAGTCACAATTGCTGAGACTAGTAACATTGTATTTGGAACCTAAAACCATAAACTGCGATTTGGTTTAACACTAAACAATTCTTCCTTGCTCACTTATTTATCCGATCTAGATCGCAATTTATTCTAGTTACGGCTTCATCACGGTCTCTAGGATAAAATGAAAAATATAGTTGCACGTCGTCCGCATACAAGTGATATTCGCAATGCTCAATACAACCTGTGATGTCAGATGAATACAGAGTAAACAGTATTGGCCCTAAAATTGATCCTAGAGGGACCCCTCTGTTAACAGGAGATAGAGCTGATACCATCTTAGTATTATCAGCATTTATTACTTCGACAAACTGCGATCTACCAGTAAGATAGCTAGCAAACCATTTGACTGCGGCAATGTCAAACCCATAGAAAGATAATTTGGAAAAAATAAGATTAATATTTATCGAATCGAAAGCTCTGGAGAAGTCGAGGAGGACGAGAATAGTACACATTCCCTTATCCTGCGCCGTCAAAATATCATCTACAACATTAGCAAGAGCCGTTGTCGTGCTACGAGAACTCCTGAAACCTGACTGGCACGCGGGATTATTTCAATATATTCCGTCATTTGGTGAGAGACTACTTTTTCCATTACTTTAGACAAACATGGTAGAATGCTAATTGGTCTTAGTTCTTTATATGAGGTTGGATTGCTACACTTTGGTAATGGTTGAACATTCATCAGATTGAACCAGACCAAACTACGTTCTGAAGAGTATATTCACCTTCGAGATGCTAACTACCGATGGAAATCCAAACAATGTCAGCCGGATGACAATTCTTCCAGCAACATATATTGGAAGTCCTCGGCACATGCATGAATACGCTCAAGATGCCATGACATATGTTCGTCATTATGGCACCGCAGATTTATTCATCACATTCACATGCAATCCTAAGTGGATAGAAATCAAACGGGAGTTATTGCCTGGCCAATCACCGATTAATCGCCATGATATTACTGCACGAGTCTTCCGACAAAAGTTGAAATCTTTAATGGATTTAATTGTGAAATACGGTGTATTTGGTGAGAGTTGAGACGCGCTGCTGGATGCCGCCGGTGGGTTGCCGCATGCTCATATCTTGATTTGGTTAATTGAGAAAATAAGACCAAATCAAGTTGATCAAATCATATCAGCTGTAATTCCTGATTTACAAGTAGATCCAGGCTTGCATGAAGTTGTTATTAAAAACACGATTCATGGCCCATGTGGAAATCTTAATCCAAATTCACCATGTATGGTAGATGGTAAATGTTCAAAACGATATCCACGGGAATAAGTAGCAGAAACAATTACCGGGAACGATGGATATCCGCTATATCATCCGCTATAGACTGCAGATAATGGAAGATCAACAGTTGTAAAAGTAAATCAACAAAATATCGAAATTGATAATAGTTGGATTATTCCTTATTCACTAATCCTATCAAAGACTTTCAAGGCGCACATCAATGTTGAATCTTGCCATTCCGTCAAATCTATAAAAAACATTAGCAAATATGTAACAAAAGGATTGATATGGCTGTGATTGGAGTTAGCGCTGAGAATTCCACTGATGAAGTTAACCAATACCAAATGGGCCGTTATGTTAGCAGTAATGAAGCAATTTGACGCATTTTTTTCCCATTCATGAAAGATACCCCACTGTAGTTCACTTGGCTGTCCACTTAGAAAATAGCCAAAGACTAAAGAGTATATTTTACTGCACAGATGTACTACAACGAGTTATTCATCTACCATCTACAACCTTGACCAGTTTTTTTGATATTATTATTATTATTATTCGCTCCCGTTTATTTGTACACATTTTTATAAAATTATTTCTAAATACGTTTTACATAAATATATAAAAATATTATTATCATTATTATTATTATTATTATTATATACTCTTTTCGAACGACGGAAACAAGGAAATCCAGTTCCAGGCTACCGAAATGTAAATTCTACTGATGCCATTGGTCGAATTTATTCAGTCCATCGAAACAATAATGAGTGTTTCTATTTGCGATTACTGTTAGTCAATGTTCAGGGCCCAAAATCATTCCAATATTTACGAAATGTAAATGGTGAATTATGTGGCTCTTACAGAGAAGCCTGTCAGCGTTTGCAACTGTTAGAAAATGATTCACATTGGGATCAAACCTTAAATGATGCTGTAATTTCTTCAAAACCTCAGCAAATACGAACATTGTTTCTATAATTATATCGACATGCTTCCCGTCAAAACCAATTGATTTATGGATCAAATACAAAGATGATATGTGCATCTTATGCGATATCTTGCATCAAATGCGCACTAGAACAGGGAATATACATTCACAATACACTGAAGAAATTTACAACGAGGCATTGATAATAATTGAAGACATGTGCTTGATGATGTCAAACAAAGTATTATCTCAATTAGGCATGGCCGTGCCTAATCGCCAAATGAATGATGCTTTTAATCAAGAGTTGCGACGTGAAAAACTGTATGATCTCGATGCTTTAAGGGAATCAGTTAGAATAAATGTTCCGCTGTTGAACCAACAACAAAAATGTCTTTAATTCACTTATGAAAGTTGTAAATGATGGAACTGGAGGAATTTACTTCTTGGACGCTCCAGGTGGTACAGGAAAGACTTTTTTGATTTCATTGATTTTAGCAACAATTCGCTCACAAAATGAAATTGCACTCGCACTGGCTTCATCTGGTATTGTAGCCACATTATTGGAAGGCGGTCGAACATCCCATTCAGCGCTAAAATTACCATTGAATATTCAAAGCAATGAAACTCCGACCTGCAACATTTCTAAAAACTCAGCATTGGCGAAGGTTTTGCAGCAATGTAAGTTGATAGTATGGGATGAATGCACGATGGCACATAAAAAGTCTTTGGAGGCATTAGACAGAACTATGAAAGATCTGCGAAATAATCAAAACCGATTTGGTGGAGCGATGATTTTATTAGCAGGAGATTTCCGTCAAACATGACCAGTGATTCCACGGTCAACGCCAGCGGATGAACTCAATGCATGTTTAAAGTCCTCCATTTTGTGGAAATACGTAAAGATACTAAATTTAAGCAAGAAAATGCGTGTCGAATTGCAAAATGATCGATCTGGAGAAATATTTTCTAAACAACTCATTGACCTTGGTAATGGAAAAATCCCTGTTGATGATTCGACTGGCTGCATTACATTTCCTGTGGATTTTTGTCAGTTTACTGAAACAACAACCGAGCTCATCTAAAAGGTATTCCCAAACGTCGCTCAAAATTACAAAGATTATTTGTAGAGTATTATATAATATTGTAGAGTATAATGCGAAAGTCAGTTTGTTTGTTGGTTTGTTGGTTTGTCTTTCAATCACGCCGCAACAGAGCAACGGATTGACGTGATTTTTGGCACGGGTATAGTTGAGGACCTGGAAAGTGACATAGGCTACTTTTTATCCCGGAAAATTGAAGAGATCCCGCGGGAATCAAAAAACTTAAACCACGCGGACGAAGTCGCGGGCATCAGCTAGTAATATATAAGCCATGCTTGTCTTGAAATATACGCAGTATTGCTCCAGCTCTCGAGTTTGTTTTACACTCCAATATCGCACCTTACAATTTTTGGTTGAGCAAACGTGCAATATTAGCTGCCAAAACGCGGTTGTAAATGAAATAAACTTCAAAATTCAAAATGAAATTGCCGGTGAATTAATGACATACAAATCAGTTGATTGCGCAACTAATCAAAATGACGTCAATTATCCACCAGAATTTTTAAACTCATTGGATTTGCCAGGATTGCCACTTCAAAATCTACAATTGAAAGTAGGATCGGTAGTCATAATGTTACGAAATATTAACCCACCGCGTCTTTGTAACGGCACACGGCTATCAGTGAAAAATTTATTTAACAATGTAATCCAAGCAACAATTTTAAAAGGAAAATATAAGGGAGAAGAATGATACCCCGCATCCCAATGATACCAACTGACGTACCATTTGAATTAAGACTGCAATTTCCAGTGCGGCTTGCTTTCGCAATGACCATAAATAAATCACAGGGTCAGTCTTTAAGCATTTGCGGCGTTAATCTTGAAAACACATGCTTCTCTCATGGACAGTTGTACAGCAACAGCCTGCTCCCGCGTTGGGAAACCGTCAGCTTTATTTGTTTACGCGCTAAGTAACCAAACAAAAATATTGTAGACCATAAAGCATTAGAATGAGTATCATCAAGTTTATAAAGTACTAGCAAACCCGGCGAACTCCGTTTCGCCACCAGATGGCTTTCCCGCTAAAAAGATTTTCCCGCTTTTCTGTTGAAATTTTTCCTGAATTTTCTTTGCTATAAACCTCAAGGAGCCCGAGACCTTTCCAACGAATGCAAAACCGTGGAAATCGGTTCGTGCGTTCTGGAGTTATAGCGTCAGGAAGGAAAACCCGACTTATTTTTATATAGTAAGTATTATATTAACATATAATTTAAACAAAATAACATTATTCAATACAAATCCTTGAAAATCCTAAATAGTAACTAACTACTCAATTGTTGTTGGCTTATAATTTTACGGAAAATTTTTCGTAATAACAAATTTTTTACCGAGAATTCGTCCACTTGTACGCAGATTACTAAGGGTTTAGCCCACTCGCACATAAACATGACAAATATAAAACAATTATATTTACAGCAAGTTGGACAAAGTGTTGATCCAGCTGAAAACCTTCGAACCAAATCGGTCAAAGCGAGGTCTCATAGACGGATTAGGATCCTTAATAAAAAGCATTTCGGGAAACCTAGATTACACGGACGCGATTAAGTATAACAATGCTATTAAGTTTTAAAAAAATGCTCAATCTAACATAATTTCCGAATTTAATAGTCACATTAGCATCAGTAAAGAATGGATGAGCTGTCATAGCAATGTTATCCCGCAGTTAGTCGAAAACCAGGGAAAGCTTAAGCTACCTTGTTATTACTTTTAGATTAGAATAGTTATAGGGAACCTAGTTTAATAAAATACGCTAAGTTTGCACAACTTCTTACCATCATAACAGAAAATGTGGATGACGTGCTAAGAGATTTATCAAATATTGAAAACTCTTTAGCTTTTATTAGAGCTTCTAGTACGCATCATTCAACGTTAAGCATAGACGTAGTGGATAAAATGGTAGAGAAGCTTAAGAAAATTTATAATTGGGAACACGTTATAGAATTAGAGCTTAGACAGTACTATGTTATTATAAAGCCAGGCGAATTATAATCGTTTTTAAGGTACCTATAGTTTCTTTAGAGTCTTTTCATTTATATAAGTTAGCTGCATTTCCAAATAGGAACATGCAGGCTTTCTTTCCTCCCTCTCCCTACATCCTATCCAACAGGTATATGTTCTTGAACATAGAGGCTGAATGCCCGAAGTACAACAACCAATGGTACCTCTGCGAAAAGAAGAGCTATCAGCTACGAACGTCATCGGATTGCATCCAAAATCTCATTCAAAATCAAACTCTGGACCACACCTGCGGTGCAACTACGATAACCCTATCTCAAGAAGCTATGGAAGAATTAGATGGACGTCATTACATCTTGTCATTTCCACAACCCACGCAAGTTCACACCATATGTAAAAGAGAAGATTTCGCTACGCTCAATGGCATTTTTCTGGCTACAATCCCTCTCGACTGCATTCTTCACACTGGAAAATTTTCGATAAGCAACACCGAAGACAAAATTGCGGGCCAACCCTTAAAAATTATGGACATCAAGTATGAAAAAGGAATACAACGTGCGAGCCTCGCTCGACCACTGAAGTCAATTGACCTAAGAAACCTGCATTCAATACAGAATAAAGTCATGCTGCAGCCAACATTGCACGTGAAGAAGGAATCCTCAACAATATATCACACGACGATACCATTTTACGTCATAATATCAAGTACACTTGCACTTATTATTGGTATCGTCATAGTTCGCCGATACAAGAACGCATCCGGAGTGAAGAATGGAATGAAAACCATCGAGGAAAAGGATCACCAAGAAGATGGAAGTTCCGGCAGACCTCAGGAGCAGTTTCCAGCAACATTTTATCACACTGTTCTCAAATAGTTGCTGATCTCAGGGTGGAGGAATTATATCGCATAGCTCTAGGTGTAGCGCTGACTCTACGATGCAACCGCGGCACGAGTAGCGGAGTCAGCTATTTCATCATCATGACCCAAATTCTAGTTTTCCTTAAAAATTGTAATTAAATTAAATTCACTCTAATAGCTACATCGCGCAGCATTAGTCAAATATTATTTGTAAATCAGTTTTAAGTTTTGTATTAAATAAAGTCAAATAAATTTTAGTTTTTTTTGGGACCTCCGGCTGTGTCTTCCTTCACTCCCTTAAGGCTTGTCGTCTGTCTTGTTTTTAATTCAGTTTTGTATTTAATTTAAGGGCATCTATCCCTGTCAAAAAGGATAGACGACTCGATTTTTCGCGCCTCTAATAAGTATAATAGTTAGCATACCCTTTTACATTTATCATATCAGCGCACCAATTTTGAAGAAAATATAAATTTACTCCGTTTCGCCACCAGATGGCTTTCCCGCTAAAAAGATTTTCCCGCTTTTCTGTTGAAATTTTTCCTGAATTTTCTTTGCTATAAACCTCACGGAGCCCGAGACCTTTCCAACGAATGCAAAACCGTGGAAATCGGTTCGTGCGTTCTGGAGTTATAGCGTCAGGAAGGAAAACCCGACTTATTTTTATATAGTAGAAGAATTGCAGTCTACGAAATAGAAAAATCATTTTTGTAAGGAATCATCGTTTATTGTTGAGACATAAATAACGTGATCACTCGGAAATACGTGATATTTATTTAATTTTTACTATTAACTTTTGACAGAACGAAATCTGTCCGGGCAGCTAGTATTTATATACATGAATACATGCAGTTTTATTTGTAGACAATCGACTAAGTATAATCAGAAATTATATTTGGTTTGTTTACTAACCAACCTAGCCACGAATTAGGGGAAGTACGTACAAAATGACACAGGCATCATATTTCAAATTCTGCCGATTCTAGCCCGCCATAGATAACTATAAGATGTGACTACCGACTCGTATCAACCTGTCAAAATCTGAACTCGCTCCAGTCTTTCGTTCTGGTGTCATGGCCGACGACAGATATTAGTAAGTTACAAGTTTTTTTTATTTGCAGGGAGTTTTTTGTATTAATATTATATTTTTCATTGTTTTACCTTGCGTAGACATTTATTGCATCCCTTAAGTACTTGTTGTTGCATTTGAATAGTTTTTTCCGTGAATAATATTTATTTTGTATTTATTGTTGAATTTTGAATTTTTATAAAACGCTATATGGCCAATTTTTTTTTTTTTGCCAAAATGACATACATATTAACGGACAAAATGGCATAGGTATGTCGTTTTGTCCATAAGGCAAGAGACTACAAACAGACCACTGGAAGACACCTCCAATGTGCAATGTGACCAGCAAATAGGCCCTAGTCCAGTTTCCATAGGTGGACCCTCCACACAGCAGCTAGAAGACTCAATTTTACTTCCCGTAACGAACGATCTTCAAGCTTCTGAAACACGACATCAGCAGCAAATATTCTGCGCCGTAACACCTGACAAGAATTATACAGTTCAAACAACCGACTCTACTGAACCAGCTGACAATTTAACAGCAAAGAAAAGAAAGAAAGAAAACGCATTTATTCAAATACAAACACTGGTCAAGACCTTATTTTACCTGCTCCAAATCAAAATCCATCTATTGGTAATAAAGAACATCCCTCACCTTAACCTCTAGGAGTGCCTATTGAGGATATATCTCCTGTCGCAAAAGGACGTTACATAAGTGGCCAAGGAAAACGTAAGCAAAAAAAGCCACAAACCTCTTTGATTTTGGCTTCCAGAGGCGTCTTTATCTATGGTGCAGGGTGTGCGTTGCACACGGGCGCAGGGGTCCTAGGGGGCGCCGAGCGCCGCTCGCTGCGGCCGCGGCACTTTCATGACCAATGTAAAAAGAGCTCCGCTTTGCATACATTTTGTATAGCACCTGGAGCTCTTCTTATATTTGTCGAATTAAAGCAAAGCGCTGCGAGCGGCCTCTAATTCGAAATACAGTCAACAGCACATCATGGTATCCAAAACCGACAAATTTCTTCTCCAAACAGTAAAGTTCATCATCCATTGGGGAAATTTGACAGTTTGCGGTAACTTGATGTGCTGGTCTTGTACATACTTTGTACCCATTCCATTTTGACCGCGCGCTTACTAGGGGGGCGCTAGGTAATGTTTGCACACGGGCGCTGCATAGGCTAGAGACGCCTCTGATGGCTTCTTTTCCAAACATGAACGAAGTAAAGTCAAAAAATGAGCCTAAAGCTCCTTCAGAGAAGAGGAGACAGAACGGTACCAAAAGCTTATTCGAAGAAGACAGTGAAGAAAAATTGGCCAAGCAACTCACAAGATGACGAAGAGGATTGCGCTTGCACATATTGCAACGATCTTTCTTCCCGATCCAAACCTGGAGAAGACTGGTTGCGGTGTTTAAAATGTTCGCATTGGGCCCACGCCTCTTGCGCGGACGTTTCTAAACGAACCAAACGGTTCATTTGCGAGCTTTGCCTTTAAATTTGTAACTTTTGTCGTGTATGTCATTTAGCCCACATGTGACAAAATGGATTTCGTTAATCTCGGTTAAATTGTTTGTTTTTTTCTTTTTCTAGTTTGTTTATCTTTTAAATATCTACTAGAATTCAAAGGTATAAAACCAAAGATTACTGGTGTGCAATATGAATGTGCTGTGATTTACTAATAAAGAGTTATGATCCAAATACAAAACTGTATGTCATTTTGTACGTACTTCCCCTACTAAAAATACCAATACTAATTAAAATAAATAAATACTTACTAACTCCCTCGTTGATATAGAACATATCCACGAAAAAAATATAGAAAACTTCGTGAGTAGCAATTCCTTACGATTCTTCCAGATCCTGGGTATTTCATCAATTTTTTTATATAAAGACGCGGAAACTTGGAATGCAGACGCTTATTATATAGCTGCCAAAAATATCGTTCATGCTTTGCGAGTAGTGAACGACATTGCTGAGCGCGGTGTTGCTAATAAATTGATTACAACCAATGAAGAACAAAAGCACTATTTGCTTTTGTTGGTGAAAGAGTATAGGAAAAAGTACCCTAATACTCACAAGTCAACCCTTGTATCTTAAAAATAAGTGATTCAAATATTTATATTATATCTTAATTTATAATAACAATTGCTGAGACTAGTAACATTGTGTTTGGAACCTAAAACCATAAACTGCGATTTGGTTTAACACTAAACAATTCTTCCTTGCCCACTTATTTATCCGATCTAGATCGCAATTTATTCTAGTTACGGCTTCATCACGGTCTCTAGGATAAAATGAAAAATATAGTTGCACGTCGTCCGCATACAAGTGATATTCGCAATGCTCAATACAACCTGTGATGTCAGATGAATACAGAGTAAACAGTATTGGCCCTAAAATTGATCCTAGAGGGACCCCTCTGTTAACAGGAGATAGAGCTGATACCATCTTAGTATTATCAGCATTTATTACTTCGACAAACTGCGATCTACCAGTTTGATAGATAGCTAGCAAACCATTTGACTGCGGCAATGTCAAACCCATAGAAAGATAATTTGGAAAGAAGAAGATTAATATTTATCGAATCGAAAGCTCTGGAAAAGTCGAGGAGGACGAGAATAGTACACATTCCCTTATCCTGCGCCGTCAAAATATCATCTACAACATTAGCAAGAGCCGTTGTCGTGCTACGAGAACTCCTGAAACCTGACTGGCACGCGGGAAGGATTTTTTTTTTTTTCAATATATTCCGTCATTTGGTGAGAGACTACTTTTTCCATTACTTTAGACAAACATGGTAGAATGCTAATTGGTCTTAGTTCTTTATATGAGGTTGGAATGCTACACTTTGGTAATGGTTGAACATTCATCAGATTGAACCAGACCAAACTACGTTCTGAAGAGTATATTCACCTTCGAGATGCTAACTACCGATGGAAATCCAAACAATGTCGGCCGTATGACAATTCTTCCAGCAACATATATTGGAAGTCCTCGGCACATGCATGAATACGCTCAAGATGCCATGACATATGTTCGTCATTATGGCACCGCAGATTTATTCATCACATTCACATGCAATCCTAAGTGGATAGAAATCAAACGGGAGTTATTGCCTGGCCAATCACCGATTAATCGCCATGATATTACTGCACGAGTCTTCCGACAAAAGTTGAAATCTTTAATGGATTTAATTGTGAAACACGGTGTATTGGGTGAGAGTTGAGACGCGCTGCTGGATGCGGCCGGTGGGTTGCCGCATGCTCATATCTTGATTTGGTTAATTGAGAAAATAAGACCAAATCAAGTTGATCAAATCATATCAGCTGTAATTCCTGATTTACAAGTAGATCCAGGCTTGCATGAAGTTGTTATTAAAAACACGATTCATGACCCATGTGGAAATCTTAATCCAAATTCACCATGTATGGTAGATGGTAAATGTTCAAAACGCTATCCACGGGAATAAGTAGCAGAAACAATTACCGGGAACGATGGATATCCGCTATATCATCCGCTATAGACTGCAGATAATGGAAGATCAACAGTTGTAAAAGTAAATCAACAAAATATCGAAATTGATAATAGTTGGATTATTCCTTATTCACTAATCCTATCAAAGACTTTCAAGGCGCACATCAATGTTGAATCTTGCCATTCCGTCAAATCTATAAAAAACATTAGCAAATATGTAACAAAAGGATTGATATGGCTGTGATTGGAGTTAGCGCTGAGAATTCCACTGATGAAGTTAACCAATACCAAATGGGCCGTTATGTTAGCAGTAATGAAGCAATTTGACGCATTTTTTTCCCATTCATGAAAGATACCCCACTGTAGTTCACTTGGCTGTCCACTTAGAAAATAGCCAAAGACTAAAGAGTATATTTTACTGCACAGATGTACTACAACGAGTTATTCATCTACCATCTACAACCTTGACCAGTTTTTTTGATATTATTATTATTATTATTCGCTCCCGTTTATTTGTACACATTTTTATAAAATTATTTCTAAATACGTTTTACATAAATATATAAAAATATTATTATCATTATTATTATTATTATTATTATATACGCTTTTCGAACGACGGAAACAAGGAAATCCAGTTCCAGGCTACCGAAATGTAAATTCTACTGATGCCATTGGTCGAATTTATTCATTCCATCGAAACAATAATGAGTGTTTCTATTTGCGATTACTGTTAGTCAATGTTCAGGGCCCAAAATCATTCCAATATTTACGAAATGTAAATGGTGAATTATGTGGCTCTTACAGAGAAGCCTGTCAGCGTTTGCAACTGTTAGAAAATGATTCACATTGGGATCAAACCTTAAATGATGCTGTAATTTCTTCAAAACCTCAGCAAATACGAACATTGTTTCTATAATTATATCGACATGCTTCCCGTCAAAACCAATTGATTTATGGATCAAATACAAAGATGATATGTGCATCTTATGCGATATCTTGCATCAAATGCGCACTAGAACAGGGAATATACATTCACAATACACTGAAGAAATTTACAACGAGGCATTGATAATAATTGAAGACATGTGCTTGATGATGTCAAACAAAGTATTATCTCAATTAGGCATGGCCGTGCCTAATCGCCAAATGAATGATGCTTTTAATCAAGAGTTGCGACGTGAAAAACTGTATGATCTCGATGCTTTAAGGGAATCAGTTAGAATAAATGTTCCGCTGTTGAACCAACAACAAAAATGTCTATAATTCACTTACGAAAGTTGTAAATGATGGAACTGGAGGAATTTACTTCTTGGACGCTCCAGGTGGTACAGGAAAGACTTTTTTGATTTCATTGATTTTAGCAACAATTCGCTCACAAAATGAAATTGCACTCGCACTGGCTTCATCTGGTATTGCAGCCACATTATTGGAAGGCGGTCGAACATCCCATTCAGCGCTAAAATTACCATTGAATATTCAAAGCAATGAAACTCCGACCTGCAACATTTCTAAAAACTCAGCATTGGCGAAGGTTTTGCAGCAATGTAAGATGATAGTATGGGATGAATGCACGATGGCACATAAAAAGTCTTTGGAGGCATTAGACAGAACTATGAAAGATCTGCGAAATAATCAAAACCGATTTGGTGGAGCGATGATTTTATTAGCAGGAGATTTCCGTCAAACATGACCAGTGATTCCACGGTCAACGCCAGCGGATGAACTCATTGCATGTTTAAAGTCCTCCATTTTGTGGAAATACGTAAAGATACTAAATTTAAGCAAGAAAATGCGTGTCGAATTGCAAAATGATCGATCTGGAGAAATATTTTCTAAACAACTCATTGACCTTGGTAATGGAAAAATCCCTGTTGATGATTCGACTGGCTGCATTACATTTCCTGTGGATTTTTGTCAGTTTACTGAAACAACAACCGAGCTCATCTAAAAGGTATTCCCAAACGTCGCTCAAAATTACAAAGATTATTTGTAGAGTATTATATAATATTGTAGAGTATAATGCGAAAGTCAGTTTGTTTGTTGGTTTATTGGTTTGTTGGTTTGTCTTTCAATCACGCCGCAACAGAGCAACGAATTGACGTGATTTTTGGCACGGGTATAGTTGAGGACCTGGAAAGTGACATAGGCTACTTTTTATCCCGGAAAATTGAAGAGATCCCGCGGGAATCAAAAAACTTAAACCACGCGGACGAAGTCGCGGGCATCAGCTAGTAATATATAAGCCATGCTTGTCTTGAAATATACGCAGTATTGCTCCAGCTCTCGAGTTTGTTTTACACTCCAATATCGCACCTTACAATTTTTGGTTGAGCAAACGTGCAATATTAGCTGCCAAAACGCGGTTGTAAATGAAATAAACTTCAAAATTCAAAATGAAATTGCCGGTGAATTAATGACATACAAATCAGTTGATTGCGCAACTAATCAAAATGACGTCAATTATCCACCAGAATTTTTAAACTCATTGGATTTGCCAGGATTGCCACTTCAAAATCTACAATTGAAAGTAGGATCGGTAGTCATAATGTTACGAAATATTAACCCACCGCGTCTTTGTAACGGCACACGGCTATCAGTGAAAAATTTATTTAACAATGTAATCCAAGCAACAATTTTAAAAGGAAAATATAAGGGAGAAGAATGATACCCCGCATCCCAATGATACCAACTGACGTACCATTTGAATTAAGACTGCAATTTCCAGTGCGGCTTGCTTTCGCAATGACCATAAATAAATCACAGGGTCAGTCTTTAAGCATTTGCGGCGTTAATCTTGAAAACACATGCTTCTCTCATGGACAGTTGTACAGCAACAGCCTGCTCCCGCGTTGGGAAACCGTCAGCTTTATTTGTTTACGCGCTAAGTAACCAAACAAAAATATTGTAGACCATAAAGCATTAGAATGAGTATCATCAAGTTTATAAAGTATTGCAGTCTACGAAATAGAAAAATCATTTTTGTAAGGAATCATCGTTTATTGTTGAGACATAAATAACGTGATCACTCGGAAATACGTGATATTTATTTAATTTTTACTATTAACTTTTGACAGAACGAAATCTGTCCGGGCAGCTAGTATTTATATACATGAATACATGCAGTTTTATTTGTAGACAATCGACTAAGTATAATCAGAAATTATATTTGGTTTGTTTACTAACCAACCTAGCCACGAATTAGGGGAAGTACGTACAAAATGACACAGGCATCATATTTCAAATTCTGCCGATTCTAGCCCGCCATAGATAACTATTAGATGTGACTACCGACTCGTATCAACCTGTCAAAATCTGAACTCGCTCCAGTCTTTCGTTCTGGTGTCATGGCCGACGACAGATATTAGTAAGTTACAAGTTTTTTTTATTTGCAGGGAGTTTTTTGTATTAATATTATATTTTTCATTGTTTTACCTTGCGTAGACATTTATTGCATCCCTTAAGTACTTGTTGTTGCATTTGAATAGTTTTTTCCGTGAATAATATTTATTTTGTATTTATTGTTGAATTTTGAATTTTTATAAAACGCTATATGGCCAATTTTTTTTTTTTTGCCAAAATGACATACATATTAACGGACAAAATGGCATAGGTATGTCGTTTTGTCCATAAGGCAAGAGACTACAAACAGACCACTGGAAGACACCTCCAATGTGCAATGTGACCAGCAAATAGGCCCTAGTCCAGTTTCCATAGGTGGACCCTCCACACAGCAGCTAGAAGACTCAATTTTACTTCCCGTAACGAACGATCTTCAAGCTTCTGAAACACGACATCAGCAGCAAATATTCTGCGCCGTAACACCTGACAAGAATTATACAGTTCAAACAACCGACTCTACTGAACCAGCTGACAATTTAACAGCAAAGAAAAGAAAGAAAGAAAACGCATTTATTCAAATACAAACACTGGTCAAGACCTTATTTTACCTGCTCCAAATCAAAATCCATCTATTGGTAATAAAGAACATCCCTCACCTTAACCTCTAGGAGTGCCTATTGAGGATATATCTCCTGTCGCAAAAGGACGTTACATAAGTGGCCAAGGAAAACGTAAGCAAAAAAAGCCACAAACCTCTTTGATTTTGGCTTCCAGAGGCGTCTTTATCTATGGTGCAGGGTGTGCGTTGCACACGGGCGCAGGGGTCCTAGGGGGCGCCGAGCGCCGCTCGCTGCGGCCGCGGCACTTTCATGACCAATGTAAAAAGAGCTCCGCTTTGCATACATTTTGTATAGCACCTGGAGCTCTTCTTATATTTGTCGAATTAAAGCAAAGCGCTGCGAGCGGCCTCTAATTCGAAATACAGTCAACAGCACATCATGGTATCCAAAACCGACAAATTTCTTCTCCAAACAGTAAAGTTCATCATCCATTGGGGAAATTTGACAGTTTGCGGTAACTTGATGTGCTGGTCTTGTACATACTTTGTACCCATTCCATTTTGACCGCGCGCTTACTAGGGGGGCGCTAGGTAATGTTTGCACACGGGCGCTGCATAGGCTAGAGACGCCTCTGATGGCTTCTTTTCCAAACATGAACGAAGTCAAGTCAAAAAATGAGCCTAAAGCTCCTTCAGAGAAGAGGAGACAGAACGGTACCAAAAGCTTATTCGAAGAAGACAGTGAAGAAAAATTGGCCAAGCAACTCACAAGATGACGAAGAGGATTGCGCTTGCACATATTGCAACGATCTTTCTTCCCGATCCAAACCTGGAGAAGACTGGTTGCGGTGTTTAAAATGTTCGCATTGGGCCCACGCCTCTTGCGCGGACGTTTCTAAACGAACCAAACGGTTCATTTGCGAGCTTTGCCTTTAAATTTGTAACTTTTGTCGTGTATGTCATTTAGCCCACATGTGGTATGTCATTTTGGCCATAGCATATGGACATATGCTATGGCCAAAATGGATTTCGTTAATCTCGGTTAAATTGTTTGTTTTTTTCTTTTTCTAGTTTGTTTATCTTTTAAATATCTACTAGAATTCAAAGGTATAAAACCAAAGATTACTGGTGTGCAATATGAATGTGCTGTGATTTACTAATAAAGAGTTATGATCCAAATACAAAACTGTATGTCATTTTGTACGTACTTCCCCTACTAAAAATACCAATACTAATTAAAATAAATAAATACTTACTAACTCCCTCGTTGATATAGAACATATCCACGAAAAAAATATAGAAAACTTCGTGAGTAGCAATTCCTTACGATTCTTCCAGATCCTGGGTATTTCATCAATTTTTTTATATAAAGACGCGGAAACTTGGAATGCAGACGCTTATTATATAGCTGCCAAAAATATCGTTCATTCTTTGCGAGTAGTGAACGACATTGCTGAGCGCGGTGTTGCTAATAAATTGATTACAACCAATGAAGAACAAAAGCACTATTTGCTTTTGTTGGTGAAAGAGTATAGGAAAAGTACCCTAATACTCACAAGTCAACAAGTATCTTAAAAATAAGTGATTCAAATATTTATATTATATCTTAATTTATACTTAATAACAACAATAATTTTGTATTTTTTTATGTCCTGACTTATGAAGAAAAGAATCCAAAAAGAGTAGTGATTTTGCGTTTTTATTTAAAATTCAAACGGTAGCGACCCTTAAATTTCATTTTAAACAATTCAAAATAATACTGAAATACTTTCTTAAGGTAGGTATATAATCAAATTATGTAGTGCCCCGTGAAATTAAAGGAAAAAATATTTTTTGTTCGGAATACTAACCAACCTAGCTACAAATTACTAAAAATACCAACACTAATTAAAATAAATAAATACTTACTAACTCCCACGTTGACTGCCTCGTTGGTCTAGTGGTTAGCATGTTCGACTACGGCCGACGTGGTCCTGGGTTCGAGTCCCGGGTCGGGCCGTAACAAGTGTTGGGTTTTCTGACAAAAAATTCTCAGCACTAGCCCGGAGTAAGGAAATTGGCGGTATTTCACCCCCGTGCCTTGGAGAGCACGTAAAGCCGTCGGTCTTTCTGATATCTCTCCGGTCGTGACGGATTTTTCGTCCCATCGGGCTATGAGAGTAAAGGAACAGAGAGTGCATATATTATTTATCTCCCGCGCAGATGGCTAATCTGAGATAGGCCGCCGTGGCGAAATTCGGTCGGAAGGACATTATAATATGTATGAAGAACTCTCGCGCTAGCAGCATTAAAAATGAATTTAAAAAAAATTGCTCTGTGCACTACGATTATACGATTGAAAAAACCGGCCAAGTGCGAGTCGGACTCGCGCACCGAGGGTTCCGTACAAACCTGTAGGTTTGTACGGAACTCGTAAGTAAAACTCGTAAGTAATATTATACTCGTAAGCAAAAGCTATAGTACTTTTATTGCTAAATGAATACATAACATTAGTAAGCTTAAAATTATTAAAATATATTTACTTCACGGGAAGTACCCTGTAGGTTTTGATTCCCTTGCGAGTGTCGAAAATTTGCAGCATCAACGGCTGTATCTTTTGATTGCGTTGGCTTAGAAAATTGATTTTTTCACAGCTTCAAGGGACAGTAGACCTGAGTATTTGATATGAATTTCAGCTTGATACCTCCATGCGATCCTGAAAAAAAGGGTTATGATTTTGACACAGACGGACGGACAACAAAGTGATCCTATACCTAAGGGTTCCGTTTTTTCCTTTTGAGGTACGGAATCCTAAAAAGATTCGCGCCGAATTGAGAACCTCCTCCTTCTTTGGAAGTCCTTTAAAAATTAGATGTCCGCCGCGTACTGAGAACGTGTCTCCTCTCGGAATGAGAAGGGTTTGGCCATAGTCCACCACGCTGGTCAAGTACGGATTGGTGGACTTCACTCACCTTCGAGAACATTATGAGGAACTCTCGGGCATGCAGGTTTCCTCACGATGTTTTCCTTCGCCATTTGAAATAATTGATAAGCACAAAAACTTAAACGTACATGCCCGGGGATCTAACTCGCGACCCCATTTTTTTTTTGTTTAAATCATGCAACTAGGTCCATAGAAATATAAACAAAATATAACTTTAAAAAATCTTAAAATTATATAAATACTAATGAAAATCTATATCTATACTAATATTGTAAATGCGAAAGTTTGGATGGATCGATGTATGAATGGATGGATGTTTGTTACCCAATCACGCCAGAACGGCTGAATGCATCTGGATGAAATTTGGTACTTTGATAGATTATAGTCTGGAATAACACATAGGCAATTTTTATCCCGGAAAATTAAAGACCAAAACAAAACCTCAATTCACGCGGACGAAGTCGCGGGCATCAGCTAGTATAATTATTATAAAACAGTAGGATAAAGGAGGTCGGGTGTTTATACCGCTACGCTATGACCGCTTCTTTCAACGAAGTATTTAGAAGGATATAAGGTATATCTCTTACCAGGTCCAGAGATCTGTAGATCGGGCTGCAGTATCGCATTCATGTCCTCTAAGAACGACCGTTCGAACAGATCCCACATGTAGTTACTGGAGTAGATCTCTTTCATTTCCACCTCAGTGTCGATGTAGCAGTGATTTAGGAACCCTACGTAGGCTTCTTTCACCTAAGACAAAATATAAGTCAGTTTTGATATGACTATCTAGCGTAACAGTCTCAATACTGAGGTGAAATAATAAAGAAAACTTGGGAATGATAGATAGATAGATAAATTCTTTATTGCCACACATAACATAGAGATAACTTAATATAAACAAAATAACATAAAACAACGCGTGCGCAAGGGCGGTCTTATCACTAAAAGTGATCTCCTTCAGACAACCCATTTCTTAAGGAACTTTAAAAAGAAGCGGGAAAGTGCATCAATAATAATAAACATGCAATAATAATATACTACTTAAACTTTACATACTAAACTAATAATACATAAATAACTAAATATAAACTCATATATAGATATATTATATATATCAGTACATAAACCTACATACAAAAGAAAATACTTAAATATTCTATAGCATATTAGAAAGGTAATATTCCCTTACACGACTCTTAAAGATGTTTAAAGATTTTGACTGTCTAATGTCGCTTGGCAATTCATTCCAAAGCAGTACAGCCTTAACTGTGAATGAATTCCCATATGCCCCTGTATGACTATGAGGGACCTTTAACTTATTGTCATTTCTTGACCGCAAACAAAAAGGTACATCATAGCTGCCAAGAAAGTTGAATCGCTCTTTTAGATACGGTGGCGTCTGAGGATAATATAAAATGGAGTACAAAAGAGAAAGAGCTTTTAAATTTCTACGAGAATGAATTGGCAGCCATTTCAACTGAGCACGAAATTCGGAGACATGATAATATTTCCGTAAACCATATATGAAACGTATACATAAATTTTGCAATCTATCAAGCTTGTTGAGCCTGGTCTCTGATAAATCCAGATAGCAAACATCAGCGTAATCTTAAATAGGTAACAGCAAAGTATTAGCCAAAAGGATTTTAGTTTTTACAGGTAAAAAATGCTTCCACCGTCTTAAGCACCTTACAGCAGCAAAAATCTTACGACTTAACTCCGATATTTGAGGAACCCAGGACAAAGTATTATAAGGATGAGACCAAGATCTTTGACTGCACTACTCAGGGGAATAACTGTACCATCCAAGAGAATTGGTGGTATAGAATAATTTGAAAGTAAAGAAATATAATAATTGCTACCTATAATAGTCACCTGGGACTTACCTGGATTTATCGAGTGACCATACGACCGGCACCAAGCACTAATTTTATTTAAATCAGCATTGAGTGAATATAAAAAGTATAATGTAAGCTTTAACCCAGGCTGAGGGAAATGAACCAGGATGAGGGGAATGATTTGAAGTCTAGATATGAGCGCCGTTGGAGAATGAGTCGGCGGCGTGACCTTGGAAAAACTACTTTTTTATGGGAATCAATAAAATATCATAATTTTCGAATCTTAACACGTTTATATTGAAGTCAAATATTACACCATACACTTAATCAAAACCTTGCTATAAATAAAATATTTTTTGGGATCCATTAATTTAAAAAAAAACAATGAACAAAATTAGTCTTGAGATCCAGTGAACTCAAATATAGTAACTAAACGGATTAACCAATCTAGCCATTTAGTAGGAAAAAACTGCCAATCCCGTTATTATAATTAAAGAAAATCTACAAATATACTCTGAGGTTCATCATCAGCATCCACTGCTGGATATAGGCCTTTTGCGTCAACGTTGCCTGTTTTCATCCATTTGATGCCAGCCACTCTCCGGATGTCGTCCTATACTCCGTCTGCCGAGACGCGGTCTCCACTCTAGGACCGTACGACTCCAGCAGCCGTCGGTCCTGCGGCAAACGTGACCAGCTCACTGCCACTTCAACGTGTTAGCTTGAGAGCTATGACTATTACTTTAGTTCATTGGCGAATTACTTAGTTTTGGATTTAATCCCTTAAAGAAATTCCGAAAGCTCTTTCCATAGGGCGCTTAGCGACTTGAAGTTTGTGGACTGGCCGTGATGTATGTGTCCACGTTTCTGCGCTGTAAGTCATAACCGGCAGGACGCACTGATTGAAGACTTTCGTCTTCAGGCATAGGCAACAAAAACACTCGACGCAGATTGCCATAACATGCTATCCAGCCTAGCTGTATTCCCCGTTCTCGAAATCTCTTTCTCGAAACTGTTGCTTCCTACTAGCAA
This sequence comes from Erebia epiphron, assembly GCA_963932025.1. Classification (NCBI taxonomy): domain Eukaryota; kingdom Metazoa; phylum Arthropoda; class Insecta; order Lepidoptera; family Nymphalidae; genus Erebia; species Erebia epiphron. The sequence goes on along the minus strand of OZ009947.1, from coordinate 24,910,774 downwards.
AATTTGCCCAAGCTATGTATATTCTTGGACAGAATAGATCCGTTGATAGTAATCTGCCCCGGAACGAAATATCCATTGAACATGACATTGGTCTTGTCATCCAGAGACCGAGACGCCCAGAGCCAGTGTGAAGGCCATCAAGCATCTTCTGCAACGAACTTGCGATGATGACGATATCATAGGCAAAACGGAAATGTGCTCTCCGTCCTCGTTGATGCTTTTTCCATTCATTAGAGAACAGTTTCAGGGACAGAACATCCTCCTGTCTCACCCCACGGCCCACGATGCAATTGGATAGGTCTTGCAGACGCACGCTCAACATATCATTTACCGAGCATAGAACCAACGTCTCAATATTAAATAAGCTAAAAATAAAAATGAGGCTTTCCAACATCTGTCTGCAGAGGACCCTCGAGTACTTCGGCCACATTGCACGAAAGAATGCCAGTACAATCGAAAAACTTATGCTCACTGCTAGGATTGGAGGAATGAGGCCCCGTGGACGAAGCCTGAGTCGTTGGTCAGATCTAATAAAGGAAGCAGTTGACACACCGATCTGCGAGGGGAAATAGAGGGAAAGTGGAAGAACATCGTGAGAGGAGCGTTATCGAAGGGGTGTCACCATCCTGAAATTCCTAAAATTTGAGAGAACGACGCATGAAGAATAAGACGCACCCTGTACTTGGACAGGCATAAACGCTGAGCTATATAGGCATTTTAAAACTTCGATGTATAGTCAATCAACTTGGGAGCGCCGCAAGGATTCCAGAACAGCCCAGGTCTCAATGGAGTCAAAGGCCTTCTCATAATCCACGAAAGCGAGACACAGAGGCTCGTTGTGTTCGGACTTCTGCACAATCTGCCTCAGTGTGTATATGTGCCATGGGGTATATGGTGCCGTAACCACTCCAAATCCCAGCCTGCTCTGGTAGCTGGAAGTCGTCGAGTCTACGTGAGAGACGATTGATTGACGATGACCCTGGAACAGCTGGAACAGCTTATACATATTATATGTGGCTGAGCGAGATATGACGGTAGTTCTTTGGGAGTATTTTGTCACCCTTTTTGTGGAACAAACCAACAATGCTCGTGTGCTATGCTCCCTCCTGAAATTTTGTCATTTTTTGTCTGCGGACATTATTCTTACAAAAAATAGCATTTTAGCAAACCTATGTAAAAATCTCCTTTTTCGAAGTAACCTAAATGGCGACCAGTCGCCGATCACAATTTTTTGGCCCCCTGACACCCTTTGAGGCCAAGCCTAAAAGGCGAAAAAACGCCTAACTTGGCGACACTGCTAACTTTCTCGGCGCGCCAACTCGCAGGAGTCGGCGGCGGCGGCGCGGGGTATAGTGCGACGGCGGCGGCGTTATTATGAGATGGTGGTGGTAAAAACATGTGAACATAACTGAAATAATTAAAAACACGACGGCCCTGCTATATTGAACTTTTACAGCCAGTGACACTAGGGATCATGTCAGGATTCTAACGTGTATCGTTAGAATCAGAATCAAATCTGTTCAGGCATTTGGAAGTTATGGTGGAATAAAGAAACTCAAATACATGGACCCCGAGATCATTACATTCCAAAAACTGAATTTTGAAATAAATAATTTTAATTAAAATGGGCTCCAACAAAATTTTTATCTTAAAAACATTTGTCAAAATTGTAGACGAATGTACATGCTATCCCATTTTAAATATCAGCCTGTTATACTGAGCCTGATAATATAGTTACCTACTATTATATCACTTTTTCATCACATTTTTTTGTGATGTTTTAACCACTCCAATTACTTTGTACGCCTCCTCACTTTACGTCAACTGGAACTAATGTATATCAAATATTGGATACCCTCATGACGTACGTTTCACTCCGATACCGGAGCAACTTCAGTAGATGTTGACTTGACAATGCTCATCACAATCATGCATTGCCAAGTCAACATCTCCTGAAGATAGGAGGTAGAAGGTAGTTTTGAGAATGCCTCTGGTGTGGTGTGGTGAATATCGCGGGCTATAAGTGCGGGATACACACTGTACCACATAGATTTACCTGTTGTCGCGGATTATAGCGAATTAAATTTCTAGTTCCTTCATTTTAATCTATATCATTACCTCAGGGATACATCATACAGTCCGGGTGAGTGATCATGGCTACGATGTCGTCCAACGGCAGGAGGCTGTGACACTTGATCTCTGTGTACACATTCTTGCCGAGTGTACAACACGTCAGCAGCTGTACTAGGTCGATGTGATACCTGGAACAATATACCAACTATAAACATGCATTTTAAGGGAATTAGCGCTCTGTTTTATTCCAATTAAAATTACTTTACTGTGAAATTGGTTTGGTCTTTTCAATATCTTATTATAACTTATTTTATTTTCAACTAGCTAATACCCGCGACTTCGTCCACGTGGATTGAGGTTTTTTGGTTCCTGCGGGAATTCTTTAATTTTCCGGGATATAAAGTAGCCTATGTGCTATTCCAGATTCTATCTCTGTGCCAAATTTCATCCAGATCCGCTAAGCCGTTCTAGCGTAATTGAGTAACAAACATACATCCATCCATCCATCCAAACTTTCGCATTTATAATATTATGGATCAATCAATCAAATCATTCATTTTCATATATAGTGTGAGTACATTGGTGTTACATTATTAATATTAGTATGAATTACAATCTGCCGTGTAAATACTTATTCTAAACATCATTTAAATCTTCTCATCAATTATTATATTCTATACAATATTTAATTCTACATCTATTTTATTTGGCTAATATACTTAATGTTTGGTCTTTTGGTTTATTATTATTAATAGGGATGCCCGCGTTAAAATTACTTTTTCATCCCATCTATTCGAAAAGGACGACTTGGTTCGCCTTTAAGTGCACCCAAAGGTGGTGTTTTCTATAAGGAACTTTTAGCGGGCAGGAATGAGCTTTTAATCCTCTTTATTTCAAAAAGTGCGCCGTAATTATCTTTTCCGCGCACTTTTTGAATTTGGAACATCTTAGTGTTCAGCGCTAAAGAAATCGAACGCAAATATTGTTTGAATATGGACTGAGTGGTACGACGGCCCATAGTCGCGCCGCCGGCTTCAATTTGGTTTCCTTTTTTTAATAAAAAAAAAGGAAACCAAATTAAAAATGCGCGAACTACAGGCCGCGTTTTCGTAAATTTTCACGGATTGTTAAAATTTCATGGTTTTATTTTAAAAAATGAGTTCTTCAAATGACATTGAGTGTATTAGAACTGACGCAAGAAATGTGATCTATTACTTGCAAAATCCCGGGAGAAATATATGAAAGCCTATGGTAATTTTATTGAATGGAGAAATGCAAGAGGCGCCAAAAATTGTTCAGAATCTGTGTTTTGGCTTACTTCCAGTACTTAGCCAAAACTAAACAAACTTCCACTCTTTGGAGTAGGTACCTACTCAATGCTAAAATCAACAGTCAGTTCTAATAACCACTGGACACATATTCGAAATTAATAGCGTATCTGAAGAGGATGTCTGATGGATTTGTAGTTCTATTTTCTCATAGAGGGTGATGAAATGTAGAGTGTATCATTCGGGGGCAAAATATTTTTGGGCTTTGGCGACGTACTTTGAATCCCTCGCTACGTTCAGGATTCTACTAAAGAATCCCTTGCTACGTTCAGGATTCTACTAGAATCCCTCACTTCGCTCTGGATTTAAAAAAGCGCCCTCGATACTGGATTTAAAAATACTACTTTGCTCCCTTATAATACAATCTACTATTTTGTTACTGGTTATAAAATTGAGGATCTTCCAAAACCGTTGAAATTTGATGACGTCACAACTATGCATTTCATACAAACTTCCATACTAGAAGCGCGTTTTTAAGTTTGATAAAGAGTTAAAACCACTCACGTCAAAGTTTCGGCCATTTCTCCCGTCCGTTTGTATGTCCGCATCATTTGTATGAAGTAGTTGAACGTTACTTTGTCGTTGTAGAATACTAGCACATCCTCTCCTGAGTTCACCATCTATGGATACAGAAATTAATTGAATGATGATGATAGTTATAAGTTTCTTCAGTTCATATACGTCAGTATAGCTTTTGTTTTTATTGCATTAACTTCTTTTTCAGGGTTCCGTAACTCAAAAGGAAAAAACGGGACCCTTATAGGATCACTTTGTTGTCCGTCCGTCTGTTTGTCAAGAACCTTTTTCTCAGGAACGCATGGAGGTATCAAGCTTAAATTCATAGCAAATACTCAGGTCTACTGTCCCTTGGAGCTGTGAAAAAATCAAACTTCTAAGCCAACGCAATCAAAAGATACAGCCGTTTATGCTGCAAAGTTTCGACACTCGCAAGGGAATCAAAACCTACAGGGTACTTCCCGTGAACTCAAAATCTTGAAATTTGGTACGAAGCAACGTCTTATAGCACAGATAAAGGAAAAATTGCGAAAAGCATTAATTTTAGTTACATCATTTAATAAAAATAGTTTTATGCAAATTTTCGACACTCGCAAGGGAATCAAAACCTACAGGGTACTTCCCGTGAACTCAGAATCTTGAAATTTGGTACGAAGCAACGTCTTATAGCACAGATAAAGGAAAAATTGCGAAAAGCATAAATTTTTAGTTAAATCATATAATAAATTTTTTTTTAATAATTTTAAACTACCCCTTTCCGCATGTACGCGTATAGGTATTACTGAAATTAAAATAGATAAGTGGAATAAAAATACCATAACTTTAATATATACTAGCTGATGCCCGCGACTTCGTCCGCTTGGATTGAGGTTTTTCGGTTCCCGAGGGAACTGTCTAATTTTCCGGGATAAAAGTAGCCTATGTTTTAATCCAGGTTTATAAGTTATCTATGTTCCAAATTTCAGCCAAATCGGTTCAGTAGTAGCGGCGTGAAGGAGTAACAAACATACACACAAACTTTCGCCTTTATTATATTAAGTGTGATTAGTGTGATATAGCTGCTCGTGCTGATTCACTCACTGATTGATCACCTCTCCTGTAAAATTTTGTATGAAAAATTTTTTTTTACTCATCGTTTCGTATAGAAGACAAAAATTCATTCAGAGGAAAATTACGGAGAGAGCTGATGATTGAGGATTTCGAAGACGGATGAAGAGCACAGCCAGGGTATTGAAGATAGGTGAGGGGTGCTCGACCAAATGTCATTTGAAACTTCATCCAATTGACAATGAGCTGAAAAAAAATTCAAAATGGCGGATTTAAGATGGCCGCCATACAAACTTCGCCGGTGTTTATCTCGGAGAGTATAAAACATGGATGAGTGGTTTCTTGGTAAAAGATGATGAGGAGTTGAAGGTCTACTTGATGAACAGGAAAAAAATTCAAGATGGCGGACTTTATTTTCCATAGAAAAAGGAGGGCGAATATTGAAGAGGCTGCAAGTGTAGAACTATGCAAGACTTTGATGCGGTTCCTTTTCAGAATTTGTGTTTAAAGAAGAACTCTCCATAATTTTTCGCAGAAAAAAATATTATATGGAGAGCGATGATGATCGAGGGTTTGAAAGATGGGTGATTAGCACGGCCAAAATTTCATAGGTGTCTATTTCAGAAAGTATACTAGATGGAAGAGTGGAAATAGGAAATATGCATGACTTTGATATGGTGTTTTTTACCAGATTTGTTATGTATGGAAGAATTTTCGGTTTGCCGTTAGGAAAGCCAAGATGGCGAAGTTCAATGGCACCCAACGTACCGTCATCGTACCGTAACGTATCGTCAGCGGTATGATATTGACCAACTAAGGAAGGTTTCTTTTGTGTTTTACTTCAACAGTCTCTTACGCTGTATGCATGTCTGGAAAGTTTTTTTACATTCAAAGGCCCTTTTAGATTCTTATGGGGTCTCTGTTTTATGTTTTCTTATGAGAATTTTTTTTACGTCTGTCGGACGCTTGGCACGCGGGCGCTTCCACTGTGCTCGCTAGCATAGCAGTGTGTTGTTTACTTCAGAACACGTAGGCATTAAACACTACGATATAAGGAGAGTAAGTAGACAGTGGGCCACGCGGTCTACTACGCGGTCCCGGTCCGCTTCAGCGGGCCGCGCATCCACGCGCCATACTAGTTACCATAGAGGTAGTATAAGGTAAAGAGTACTACTATCGCACCGCACTCCTTGTGCGCGGCGTAGGCAAGTGAACTATAGCTACTAATATTCATAGACATGCAAAAAATAGGGATGGGCAATAGTGCGCTGCAAGTGCGAAGTCGATAAAATACATCTGAACGGTACGGTACCTAGTGTTTGTGTTTGTTTGTACCCTATCATACTAATATTGTTAATGTGAAAGTGTGTTTGTTTGTTGGTCTGTTCAATCACGCCTCAATAGAGCAACGCAAGACGTGATTTTTTGAATGGGTATAGTTAAGGACGTGGAGAGTGATATTTATCCCGGAAAATCAAAGCGGTTCCGTGGGAATTAAAAAAAACTTATTCCACGCGGATTAAGCCGATATGTTTTTTAATGATCGATCGTATATCCATACTAATATTATAAATGCGAAAGTGTGTCTTTCTGTCTTTCCGTTAGTCTGAAGCCCGCGACTTCGTTCGCGTGGATTGTTTTTTATTCCCGCGGTAACTCTTCAATTTTCCGGGATAACAAATAAGCCTATGTCCTTCCTCGGTATGTAAACTATCTCGATATCAAATTCAATCAAAATCGCTTAAGTAGTTGGGCGTAACTGACAGACAGACACACATTCGCATTTATAATATTAGTATGGATTGATATATATCCGATGTATATCGAATGCTTTAAATATATAAAAAAAGGTGCAAACCTGTGTTTTAATGTGCTATTATAAAATAAAAGTATAAGTTTGATTCTTTTACTATAAAAGTATCGAAAATAAATTCTTTGAATTTAATAAACATTCTTTCATAACATACGTTAATATTTATCTTTAGTTTCTGTCCATAATTATGTTACAAAAAAATATGGCGCTGACCTTTTTCAATTTTGGTAACAGATACCTCTTTTGTGATCTCAGGGAACCCTAAATATCTGTTTTGAACGAAATCGACCCAATAACAAAGAATTTCAATATGGCAATGGCCTTTTTAAATTTTGGTAACAGTTCCCTCTTTTAAGATCTCAGGGAACCCCAAATATCGATTTTGAACGAAATCGGCCTAATAACAAAAAATTTGAATATGGCGCTGTCTTTATACATTTTCCTCTTTTGTGATCTCGGGGAACCCCAAAATATATCGATTTTGGAGAAAATTTTCCCAACTAACAAAGAATTTCAATCTGGCGCTGACTTTTAAGATTTATGATCTCATGGAACCCTAAATCGAAATTGAATCGTAATTTGAACGAAATCGGATCAACAATAACGAATTTCAAAACCTATGGCGCTAACTTTTTTAAAATTTTGTTATCTATTTTCTCTGTTGTGATCCCAGGGAACAACGATATCTGTGACGGTGCCCGAGTCGAATGTATCACATCACTATTCGATTCGGTGAACAGTCGGCTATCGTAGCGGGGTTGCGGGGCGGTGCAGGCGGTATTATGTCACCTTGCGTCCCACGTCTGTATCACCCCCGCAACACGTATTTCTATTTTACATGAAAGTTTAAAAAATACGACTAACCGGTGAAATGTGATGTTGGAATTATGTTTATAATGATAACGAGAATCATGTTTGCATGTTTCTATGACACTTATCCATTTTTTCCAGTTTAAAAACGGAATTTCGGTCCCGAGTTTGCGATGGGCGCTCTCAGCGCTAGCGTTCCTTTGACTAAAGGGCTTGCTGACGGAACGATGCTATGATCCTACCGGTGCCTACTGTTCTTGCTTAGAAGCACGCGTTCTATAGGCTATACTACCTCTGTGCTAGTTACTTATATACCTACAGGTTTGCACGGAACCCTCGGTGCGCGAGTCCGACTCGCACTTGGCCGGTTGTTTTCTTCCTAATAAAATATGGATCAGGCAGCCTACCCGTAGTATTTGTTTTAATTTTTCTGCCAGTATTTTTATCAGTAATTTAATTTTTTCTTGCTATCAATACACACGTCTATCCATCGATATAGGTATATGTAAGTACTAGATGGGCCCTTTCATAGAAAAACGCCGGGCGTCCGAGTTGCTGAACACGTTCCACACCTGTCTTTGTCCCCGTCGTAGCGCTGTCACGATCGCTCGTCGTGCAGATAATTTGTTACTATTAAGTTAACATCTAAAGTTTAATTAGTTTGGCACTGTATAATTTTTATTTCAAGGTAAGTGTTTCAATTCACAATTATACATTTCCAAAAAAACGTTATTTTTATCTTCCTATTTAATATATTTTTCCATTACGCAATCATTTAATTTCCGCGGCAAACTGTATGATTTTTTTTTACTAACTGGCCTTACGGCTTCTATGGCTATGACCTATATTATCTATGACCAAGTCATACGTTTTCAAGCTTTCATTCAAGATGTTGCAAGCAAGTTCCCGCTTTTCGGACTAGATGGCGTTGATGGCGTTGCTATAAATACGCCCACATTCTTTGTTTGACAGGACCCGTCTATGTAAATTGAGGTCGTTGCGTCTATCACGTCAGATAAATAATCTGTCAAACTAGAGAGCTACATTATTTACGTTAGGAAACTTTTATACTATTAAGTCAAGATAATCTATAACCTGAGCCCACTATATTTAGTCAACAATTTTCGAAATTAAGAAACAATTATAGATAATGTGGCCAATTCGGTTCTGTTCAAAAAACAGCTCTAAATCTAGTGCCGCCCCTTTCTACAGGGATCATTATGAAAGGGACAGATAATGTACAACAGAATTGACGATATTATTTCACTACCTGTTTTAGTAAACACGAATAAATGTAATAACTGACCTCCTGCATCACCAAATCCTGACTCCACCGTATATGCTGCCCCCCAGCCTTCACGATAGTTCTCAAAAACTGTAGATAAGCCGGCCTCCGCCCATGAGACTCGATGCAATGCAGCCACTTTCTCGTTGCCCTCGTGAGGGCAGAGAGCTGCGTTCTCTTCGAATATCGCACATACAGTTTGCGCTTCACGTACCTGCAGACGAAAACCATATTAATCCTCGAATAGAAACCGCAACTTAACAAAACAATGCGTCCTTCGGCTAGGCTAGGGAATAGTGACATCCGGCTGGCATTCGATCTCGATGGATGCAAATACAAATGCTTTTACTTTGCTAAACTTTTGCATGGAAATTGAATTGTTGTCTGACACATTTTGCCACATATGTTACAAAATTAAATACATTATTAGATTAACATATAAAATTACAAAATTAAAATAAACTAGCGGATGCTCGCGACTTCGTTCGCGTGGTATAAGTTTGTTTTCCCAGATTCACTCCTTAATTTTCCTCGATAAAAAGTAGCCTATACCACTCTCCAGGTCCACAGCTACCCGAGCAAAATACCCGTTGCTCTGTTGCGGCATGATTGAAGAACCAACTCTCTATTTTACCCCTATTAGGGTAGAATTTTCAAAAATGGTGAAACACATATTTCTTTGTTCCAACCCCTTTTTTACCCCTTCGGGGGTGGAATTTTGAAAAACGGTGACACACGTACCTACTTCTTTATTTTTTAACGAAAGCCAAAATACCAAGTTTCGTTTATATAACTTGAGAATATCTTGAGAAGTGAAGGACTTTCATGCAAACTCTCAACCCCTATTTCATCCCTTCGGGGGTAGAATTTTTAAAAACTGTGAAACACGTATTTCTTCTTTTTCAGCCAGTAGCTCGTATACCAAGTTTCATGGATATAACTTTAGAAATGACGGACTTTCATACGAACTTCCACCCCTATTTCACCACCTTAGGGGTGAAATTTTGAAAAATCCTACCTTAGTGAGCGCCTACGTCACAAAAGGAACCAACCTACTGTCAAAATTTCAAGTTTCTAACCACAGCGGTTTAGGCTGTGCGTTGATTAGATAACGATTTTATATATATACTAGCTGATGCCCGCGACTTCGTCCGCGTGGATTGATGCTCTTTGGTTCCCGCGGGAACTCCTTCATTTTCCGGGATAAAAAGTAGCCTATGTGTTATTCCAGACTATAATCTATCTCTGTGCCAAATTTCAGCCAGATCCGTTCAGCCGTTGGGGCGTGATTGAGTAACAAACATCCATCCATACATCCATCCATCCAAACTTTCGCATTTATTAATATTTATTATTTGATATTTGATTATTTGATTTGATGAGATTATTAGATTACTATATGCAAACAGCAAAGAATAGGCCACATTTGCAAAATCTGAAAAAACGCGTAGGTACTACAGAGAAGAGCCGGCAAAAATAATAAAAATAAAATACAAGGTGCAAATGCTCACCCCAGCGTTTAGGAACAGATCCAGGTGTTTGTGCAGTATGGCCTGGTTCTGTTGGTTGCCGTGGCAGAAGGGTTGCAAGAACTCGTGCGCCAGCGCTAAGAGTTGGTCCATCGCCGCGTCCCTTTCGTCGTGACTCGTGAGGGACCTGAAGGGAATAAACGATTTAAGATCTGTAGCACCCCAATACTAGCACTTTTCTTCTCACCGGATACGAAATGCGGCATTTTGACACCCCAAATATCAAAACTGATTAAACCAAAATGATTTTGTACTCATTGGAGTCCCTGGAGCGCCAAGAAGACGTCTGTTCTATCGTATCTAGGCAAGGGAGTGTTTTGAGGAATTATTTAATCTGATACCACCTTCCCTGTTTTCTTATCGCACCTTACGTAATATAAAAAAAAAGTATCCCCACCACCATGCATGTTTGTATGCATGAATGTAATGAAATGAAATAGTTATTTGTTATACAAGAGTGAAAAGTTGTTTTTTAACCGCGTGCTCAAGTTTGATGACCGAGCAAGCGAAGGATTCAAAAATTAGAATCCTGAGCGTCAGCGAGGGAATCAAAAGAGCACGAGGTGAAAAATTTTTTCACTCGAGTGCAACACGTAACTTTTCATCCCACCTCAGCGAGGAAATGACTAAATGCAATAAAAATTACAAGATAAAAGTACACCAAGAAGGTTACGAGTGTGAGTTTTTAACAAATTAAAAACGGTTGTATGGAAATTCGGCACCATAGAGGTAGAAGTAAATAGGTTTTAATGATTTTTTGAATTCACAAACTTCATAAACGAGTGATATTTACTAACGTGCACACGATGTTCTAAATTCAATTTACTTTATCCTCAAGAGGATAATAACGGCTTTTGCATTCAGATATCGAATAGTAAAAATACTCTTTCCGAGATGGTGGGATGAAAAAGTCTTTATTGTATACCAAGAAATACATACTATGTAAACAATATCCATACTAATATTATAAATGCGAAAATGTGTCTGTCTGTCTGTCTGTCTGCTACGCTTTCACGGCCCATCTGTTCAACCGATTTTGATGAAATTTGGTACAGGGATAGGTTGTATCCCGGGGAAGGACATAGGCTACTTTTTATCCCGGAAAATTCAAAGGTTCCCGCGGGAATCAAAAATTTATCTGTTCTACCGATTATAGTGAAATTTGGTACAAGGGTAGGTTGTATCCCGGGTTTATACATAGGCTTTACTTTTAAGGACATACTTTTTACCCCGGAAAATTTAAGAGTTCCCGTGGGAATCGAAAAAACTTGGTCCACGCAGACGAAGTCGCGGGAATCATCTAGTTAACAATAAAACTAAGCTATGGTACAATTGGCGGCCTTATCGATTTGAAGCGATCTCTACCAGGCAACCAAGGTTCATGGTATGGTATGTTTCGAGGTGCATGGTTCATGATCCAAGGATTTAGTTTGGGCATTGAAGAGTCAGTCAGTGAATCTTTGAGTGAGTCAGGACTTAAATTTGTTTCTGTTACATGAGATTTTCATTTTTAGCGACTGGTAATTTACCAGTTTTTCTGAAACCTTTTCCAATAGTTTAAGTTCTGCAAATGTCCTAGCCAGACTCAATTTACCTGCAATAAGTCTAGCACGTTGTTGTGCACGCCGATATTGCGCAAGAGTCGTTGTTCATGTCTCCTTGGCCGTCCCGGGGGCACTTCCGCGGTTATTCCCTCCACATTGATGTTGCCTTGTGTGCAGTATTTTATCATGCGACCCAGGATCTATGGAAAAACATATCTCAAGTAAAAAAGTATCCTAGTATATTTCCAAGTACAACTAACTACTATGCTATAAAGTAGAAGCTATTTTTATTACAAACACATGAATAACTGATGAATATAGTTTTAAACAGCGCATTACTAAGTCCGAATATATCTCGTTTAAGTACCCTTGGTATCATTTTGCATATGTACAAAAGAATTATGCTTTTTAGTGAGTTAGTGCGAGATGATATTAGGTCCTTACATATGAAATTGGCGTTTTGTCGTACTGGCCACTTTGATCTCAAATATCTCCTCCTTGGTTAGGAATTTAAATTTCAAATTTATACAGCTATTTACTCATGCTTTTGTATTTTCAAAACCCTAATTCATTTGTTTTTTCCTCTTTTGGTTTTTTCTTTGCGTCACTCAGTTTACAAAATGAAAAACTTGAAATATCGCGTTATTTACGAGAACGAGTTCCATCGTAGCACCAGTGCTGCAGAAACGGCTCGAAGGATTATTGATGTGTATGGCGGCGGCGCGGTGTCGCAAAAGAAAACACAGTGCGTTTTTGGTTCCAACGTTTTCGTTCTGGAAATTTCGACCTGCAGAACAAGCCCCGTGGACGACCGGAGACCAAAGTTGATAATGAAGAATTGGAGGCTATTGTGGAAGCGGATCCATCGCAAACCACGTTTGAGCTAGCTGCAGGCTGCGGTGTTAGTGATAAAACTGTTTTAATCCACTTGAAGCAAATTGGGAAGGTGAATAAGCTTGAAAGGTGGGTACCTCATGAATTGAGTGCAGCAAACCGACAAACGCGCGTCGACTGCTGCGTTACATTACTCAACCGGCACAATAATGAAGGGATTTTAAATCGATCTGTGACGAAAAGTGGATCCTGTACGATAATCGGAAACGCTCATCGCAATGGCAATCCTGCCCCAAGTGAAAATTGACTCAAAAAAAATTACTCGTGAGCGTTTGGTGGACTAGTGCCGGTGTCGTTCACTACAGCTTTCTTAAATCTGGCCAGACGATTACGGCGGATGTCTATTTTCAGCAACTGCAAACCATGATGGAAAAGCTAGTTGCTAAACAACCGAGGCTGGTCAATCGCTCTAGGCCACTGCTGCTTCAAGACAACGCTAGACCACACCCTGCACAACAGACGGCTACCAAATTAGAGGAGCTTCAATTGGAATGCCTAACTCTAAGACATCCACCGTATTCCCCGGACCTTGCTCCAACAGATTACCATTTTTTTCGAAATTTGGATAACTTCTTGCAAGGGAAAAAATTCAACTCCGATGGGGCAGTCCAAAGCGCCTTCAAAGAGTTTATTGATTCCCGTCCGAATGGTTAGGGTTTTTTAGTAAAGGGATCAATTAACTACGTATGAGATGGCAAAAGTGCATAGATAGCAATGGTACATACCTACTTTGATTAAATAAATATATTATATTTTTAAAAAAATCGACTTTCTGTTCCTTTATGGCTTTATGTTCCTGACACTAAAAAGTAAAAAATAAAAATTCTTTCCAAAAAACAGACTTCCAACGCCACTGTAAAGTACAAAATAATATTGATTTCTATTTTCTACCCACTATGTTGAAGTCGGGCGGCTATAACAAGGATAAGCAAAGTTGACGCATCAGACTCGCCCGACTTCAACATAGTAGGTAGAAATCAAAATTTTTTTAGTGGCGTTGGAAGTCGGTTTTTTGGAAAGAATTTTTTTATTAGTAGATACGCTCGAATACTTTCGCGCAAGTTGTGATAAATTCCACAAAGTCGTCGAAATTTAGGTATTTTCTAACCACACTTAATTTCAAACGCACGTAGGTATAGTTTCAGAGTCAACCTTCTGTGTAGCTATATGTAGTATGATAAGATCAGCTAAATTATCTAATTTTAATTTTTTTAAAGTGCTCACTGCGCCAGCGAACTGATCTATGAATGTTTCAAAGTTAGCTGCAGAGGGGGTTTGAAAACCTTTGTAACGAAATAATTCGTGTAAGTATGCGGAAGTCAACATCCGTTTATCGTCGAACCGATTGATAAGTGTTTGTAAAATTAACTGATACTTTTCAGCACACGGAGAAATTCCTGCGATCGCGCTTTTCGCCTTACCCTTTCAGCTTCGGTAATAGATAAAATAGCTTTTCGTCATCGCTAAGTAGGTAGGTAATGGATTATCATCTATTACTGATTTAAAAGTCGTATAGATCATCTGAAAAGATTTTATATCACCATCGAAATCTAGAATCGATATGAGAGCCAGCTTTGGCTTGGCCTTCAACAGCGCGGGATTCCCGTTATGCATTTCCGGTGTCGAATCGGAAGTCGAACATTTTGCCTGAATTTGTTTGACCCTACTATAGTACGGGACTAATAAACATTGACCCTAAAAAAAATGTAAAGCTGATTTTTGGCACAAGTGTTCCTTGGGGTCTCCCCAACCGCAGTTTTTTGTAATTTTCTCAAAAAATATTAGTGCTAGAAAAAAACTTTCTATGGCGAAAATTATCTTCATTATATTATCTACAAAATAATATTTTAGTTCATTTCGAGACTAATAGTTTCGGAGATATGTTAACCCTTTGTGCATGAAAAGAAAATATTTTGCATGTATGGCTTTTTGTTATTATATTTGTAGTTTCTTGTGATTTCCATAAAATCTGACAGAGCTACAAAAATGTTGTCTGAAGCAAAATGAAAGGTTACTAAATTTGCTAAAATTTGCGGTTGTTGAAAAAAAAATATACTTGGAATATTTTCCAAGTATATTTTTTTTTTTCAACAACCGTGGTTATATTTTTGAATTTTCACAGAAACTACTAGAACCAACGACCTCAATTTACATAGACGGGCCCTGTCAAACAAAGAATGTGGGCGTATTTTTTAGCAACGCCATCAACGCCATCTAGTCTGAAAAGCGGGAACTTGCTTGCAACATGTTGAATGAAAGCTTGAAAACGTATGACTCGGTCATAGATAATATAGGCCATAGCCTTAGAAGTTAGTTAAAAAAAAAATATCATACAGTTTGCCGCGGAAATTAAATGATTGCGTAATGGATAAAAATATTAAATAGGAAGATTAAATAACGTTTTTTTGGAAATGTATAATTGTGACTTGAAACACTTACCTTAAAATAAAAATTGTACAGTGCCAAACTAATAAGACTTTAGATGTCAACCTAAGAATAACAAATTATCTACATGACGAGCGACCGTGACAGCGCTACGATGGGGACAAAGACAGGATAGGAACGCGCTCTCATAGTCGGTCGCCCGACCTTTTTCTATGAAAGGGCCCATCTAGTACCTACATATATATCGATGACTAGAACTAGGAAAAAAAACATAAGAAGCAAAAATGAACTTCATTAAATTATCTTCAAAATAATTTTTAGTTTATTTTGATAGAACTACCTAATAGTTTCGGAAATATGGCTGCCTAACTGGAATAAAAAACTAAACCTTTGTAAATCCGTAAATGTTTATTGTAATTTCAAGAAAAAGTATTAGAGTTAGGAAAAAAGCTGTAAGGACTTAGTACAAAAATTATTAATTTACCTATAAAATAGTGTTTAGTTTAGAGATCAGATCATCAGATTTAGAATTTACTTTAGGCATTTTGATAACACGTAGGTAACTAACAAGCTAGCGAAATCACAAAAACTAATAGGTATTCAAATGCGATAAATAATAGGCAATCAAAGTCAAATGAATTGAGGTTAGCGCATCTAGAAGGCGCTCAATGATGACGCGGTCGGTTTGTACTTATCGATCGGGTGATCGACCCGAGACCTATTCAAACGAATCTCGAACTTATGCCGTAGAACTTAAGAGTTATGTAACTTTTGAAGTATCGCTAAATACGAAGGTATTAAGAGATATGAAGATATAATTTTAATGTTAATATTATATGAATATACTACTATATTTATCAAATATACATAAATATGTGTAGATTATAAGTATGCCTAACTGGGGAAATAGCTAGCTCAATGCTATAAGCCGTTTATGCCAGTATTTAGACAATGAAAAGATGATGACGCAATGTCACGTTTTTTCTTTACAATTGAAATAGGTACATATATTCGCAATAAATATTATATGTAAATATTATAATATCCCACTTATTAGAGCCTGTAGAAGTATTCTAACAAATGAAATCCGCTGGAAATATCCATCGAAGAAGGAACCAAAAATTATGCTTGCGCCAAATTAGGTACGATGTAGGTACTTAGGTTATTTTATGTAAAATTTTATATCGAATGCGTGGACTGTAGTTTTTAGAAATTATAAACCAATGGTGCTCAAATAATAAAATAGAAGGAAAAGAAATCGAGACAGGAAGCAGCACTTACTTGGTTGAATCTGGAACGTTGCACGTTGTCTAGTCTGACCGGCCAGCAAGTGTCCTAGTTGTGATTTCTTCTTTTGATCACCACTTAGGTATTAAGTTAAACGAGGCACAGACACAATTTAGTTATGCATCTTGGAGTGTTCTTATTGAGACCTTCCAAGGTACATTATTATATTTTAATTTTAAATAGTTCGAAATGAACGGCCATTACGCTCGACGTAGTGGACCTGTGGACTGCGGAGCATGCGGATCACCGACCAGAAAAAAAAGATGCGGATTGTGGAGGCGGTGAACCAGCAGGGCGACCGCACATCTTTTGCATCAATCATTGATACATCGCAATCACCTCCGATTGGCTGAATTTATGGTATTCTTACTGCGTCAATGGATTTCGTCCAATAGTGGAACAGTGTTAACCAATCAGAGGTGATTGCGATGTATCAATGATCGATGCAAAAGGTACGCGGTCGCCCTGCTGTGTGAAGTAAGTTACATTACACGTAAACAGAGAAAGTACAAAACTTCACTCTATGAAGTTACACTATGTTTCTTTTTTCTTTTCACGTCCCAATCCACAGCTTTGCGTTCTTGCGTTTTTGACGCCGCTAGTGTCTACGCGTAGTGCAAGTGCTGCTTTGGAAAGTGGAGAGAGGAAAGCACCAAACAATATTTTAATTAACTATACAAGGTAATCAGGCGCAACCAATTACGAATGAATTACACTTTAGAGGTTATTAGTATTTTTTATTATTTTTTGAAAAAGAATGGTGCACTCTTGCCATTTAAGTATTTAGATAATGAAGCAATTAATATTAAGAATAATAATAGAAATAAATTTACCAACAATCTATAACATTTATAGTATATTTTACAAAAAATATAAACCATCCCAGGCGCTTGTGGCGGAGTATTACGAGCTGGTAGGTATGAAAACTCACAATTTGCTTTTTGAGAAAGGAATGGAATAATTTTATTTGTAAAACTTAGCGATATTTATACAGAAAACCTTAAGAACTAACAACCAATAGAAAACAAGATTAAATATTTACAACATAACCAATGAGAGATCATACATTTAGATTTTAGACCAATAAATTCGGCAAACAGATCCGCACAAAACGCTAGTTCCAGGCGCGTGATTTCCCCGAACTCAATAAGTAAAAATATAATAATAATCAATCGACGAATGTACTAGATGGCGGCGTGGCTTCTTCACTGCACCGCGCATGCGCGGCGGGGGATGCGGGATGCGGCGGGCGCGCAGGAGCTTTGATTTTTATTTAAGACACCGTAAGATTGCAAAAACCGTTAGATTGTAATCCAACTAGCGATATTGTAAACTATCGACAGATTGTGAACCGTTCAATGTTCCAAGTGTCAATTTTTGAAATAATCATTGTATTTACGTCTTCTTTACGAAGACCCCTGCTCTCTCTCTGTGGTACCTACTTTATGGTTTGCCGAGTTTCAACAATGACCACTACATAGCGCTGTTTTCTAAGAACCAAAAAATTGACGGTATTCATTCATTGTATTTACGTTTTCTCGTTTCTTTCTTGTAGGTTAGGTTAGGGTTCGACATAAATAATCAGAGGCCGGGCACTTAGGTTTTATCAGGTTAATATACCTAACAGATTACAATCTACCGAAAAATAATGCGTTAAGTTGTAATCTGTCGACAGTTTACAATATCGCTAGTTAGATTACAATCCAACGGCCTTTGCAATCTTAAGGTGACATACTATAATCTATCTCTTCCATCCATCCATACATCCAATCTTTCGCGTTTATAAAATTAGTATAGATTTATAATATCAGTTGAATGTGAACCTTACAAACAAAACTGTTTCATAATGCTATTAGTTGGAATACCTAGATATAATGGAAAAAATATTACTGAATGCGATAATCTATACAAATATACTAATATTATAAATGCGAAAATTTGGATGGATGGATGTACTTATGTTACTCAATCACGCCCCAACGGCTGAACGGATTTGGATAAAATTTGGCGCAGAGAAAGATGATAGTCTGGAATAGCACATAGGCTACTTTTTATCCCAGAAAATTAAAGGGTTCCCGCGGGAACCAAAAAACCTCAAATGAATGTTTGTTACTCAATCACGCCAGAACGGCTAAACGGATCTGGATGAAATTTGGCACAGAGATAGATTATAGTCTGGAATAACACATAGGCTACTTTTTATCCCGGAAAATTAAAAAGTTCCTGCGGGAACTGAAAAACCTCAATCCACGCGGACGAAGTCGCAGGCATTAGCTGGTACGTATAGTAAAAGTAGACTGATTTTAAAAATGAGTTATTTCTAAAATTTATAGATAAAAAAAAGCAATTGATAATATTACATTATACATATATAAAACTTCTTGCGTTTTTGGATTGATCTTCTAATTATACCAGTACCTAATAAAATTAAAATACTTATTTAAAAAACCCGCCACGAACTTGCAGCACTACTTTGTGCCCATTAAGTAA
Source organism: Erebia epiphron (assembly GCA_963932025.1). Taxonomy (NCBI): domain Eukaryota; kingdom Metazoa; phylum Arthropoda; class Insecta; order Lepidoptera; family Nymphalidae; genus Erebia; species Erebia epiphron. Next base: position 24,891,773 of record OZ009947.1, on the reverse strand, counting down.
CATTCATTTTCTCAGGAGTAGATGCATATCTAAAACCAAAAACAGCATTTATATCGGCCCAGTCGTTTTTCAGAAAAATGGTAGGTAGGTAATCACGATCGGGGGGCCTCTTGTTGGCCGGTGTAGTGAACTATGGCTAAACCCTTCTCATTCCAAGAGGGGGCTCCTACTCAGTAGGGGGCACCGGCTGGGTAAAATGATGAGTATGAGTAGGCTTGAAGTCAGGTGTGTTTATAGCATTCAGCCATCTTAGTCTTAATTCATGATCTTCTGGGGAAACAGTACAAATGCTCACGATATCTTGGTACCTATTACAAAAATTCTAGTAAGTTAACGTGCCTACCACACTTCAAATAATTAAAAATCATGACCCTACCCAACTATTTATATTAGGTATATTCGAAATGTGTAAATTCGTAAAAAAAACTCAGTTTTACACCAAAAAAGAAGACAAACCTCGCCAATTCATCGAGAGACATACAAACAAATTGATTCTCCCATTTTCAAAATTAGTACTGCACAGATCGAGTCCCTATGCAGGTAATGACAATAAAAATATATAATAATCTACCAGATTACATAAGAAACATTGTAAAAGGAAGAAAACATTGTAATTTCGATACAACGCCAATGGAATACGCCAGTGATGTCCTTACGAACATCAGGTACATTTACCGAAATGACGATTATAAATACTTGAACCGAATAAACAGCAACAAGGTTTGTCATGAATCGTGATCGTATTCCGGGTATATTTATAAAAAAACTAGCTGATACCGCTGGTCCGCGTAGATTAAGTTTTTATGATTCCCGCGGGAACTCCTTAAATTTTCGGGTCACCAACTAGGTATACGGTATACCTATGTACCCATGCCAAAAATCAGGTCGATCCATTGCTCCGTTGCATCGTGATTGAATTACAAACCAACAATAAACCAACTAACAAACACACCTACGCATTTATAATATTAAATATAAAATATGATTTCTTCTTCCTCCTGCCCTTGTCCCACGCTACGTGGGGTCGGCACAACATGTTTTCTTCTTCCACTCACTTCTGTTATCCGTCAACCTATCATTCACCCCTTTTATACGCATATCCTCTTTCACACAATCCATCCATCTTTTCTTTGGCCTCCCTCTACTCTTTCTTCCTTCCACATGCATATCTATCATTCTTCTCGTAATATGCCTTTCTTCCCTCCGCATTACATGCCCATACCATGCTAGCCTATTACTCCTCATCTTTTCTATCACTGGCGCTACTTTCAAACTTCCTCTTATATATTCATTCCTAATCTTATCCATTCTAGTCACACCACACATCCATCTCAACATTCGCATTTCGGTCGCATGTACCCGTTCCTGTCGCCATTTCATCCATCCCGCATTCATTCTTTTGTTCACGTCTCGGTCAATATTGCCGTCGTTTTGAAAGAGCGAACCAAGGTACCGGAAATCGGAACAGACCGGTAGGGATACACCATCTAAGGCAATTTTATGGAAACGGGAGGGGCCACCGAAGTCACAGAACAGATGTTCTGTCTTCGTTCGGCTGATCCTCAGGCCAACACTCTCCAATCTCTCTTGCCATTTTCCCAGTCTGCTCTGGACCTCAGACGCCTCTTCCCCGACAAGTACAATGTCGTCAGCGAACATCATGCACCAGGGTGCCTGCTCCTGTATGTCTGATGTGAGAGCATCCATTACCAGGAGAAACAGGAAAGGATCCCTAAAGCCGATCCCTGGTGTAAGCCCACTTCCACATTGAACCTGTCTGTAACGCCAGCTTCTGACCGGACCCTTGTGCTGGCTTCTGCGTACATCGCTTTCATAAGCCTCACATACTTCTCAGGTATTCCTTTCACTTTCATAGCCCACCACAAAACCTCTCGGGGAACTCTGTCGTATGCCTTCTCAAGATCGACAAACACCATGTTCAAGTTTCTATGTGCACTCCTGTACTTCTCGCACAGTTGTCGAAGTGCAAATATTGCATCTGTCGTTCCTCTTCCCGGCATAAACCCAAATTGATTTTTTGTGATCTCACTCTCCTCTCTCATTCTTCTTTCTATCACTTTCTCCCAAATTTTCATGCTATGTGACATGAGCTTTATTCCTCGATAGTTATTACAGTCCTGTACATCACCCTTGTTTTTGAAAATGGGCACCAGCGTACTGTTGCACCACTCTTCTGGGATCGCCTCCTCGAGTAATAACTTATTGAAGAACAAAGTCAGCCAACTCCATCCATCCACTTTTAGAAACTTCCATACTTCAGCTGGTATACTATCTGGCCCTGTCGCTCTACCATTTTTCATACTTTGCACTGCAATTCGTACTTCATCTATACTCACCTCTTTCACCACACCCAAATTGGATGGTATATCGTCTAACTCTCTGCTCCAGTCATTTTCTTCATTCATCAACCTTCTAAAATATTCCTTCCAACGTTGTTTTATTTCATCGTCATTCATTAAAACCTTCCCATCATCACCTTTTATGCATTTGATATGTATGATATCCCTTGCACTCTTTTCTCTCGTTTTCGCTAGTCGGTACAAATCTTTTTGTCCTTGGGGGCTTTCCAGGGACTCATACAACTTGTCCTGGGTATTTTCCCTAGCAATAGCAACAGCTTTCTTAGCTTTCCTTTTACTCTTCACATATACTTCCCTTTTATTCTGTTTTAACATGGTGTCACTATCACTCACACTTTTCCAATCTTTAAAAGCATCCTTCTTTTCTTTCAGAACTTTTTGTACATCCTCACTCCACCACCACGTGTCTTTATCTATCTTCCTTTTATTCTTTGTCACTTCAAATACATCCTTCGCTACCCTTCTCATACATGCAGCCATTTCATTCCAGCATTCATTAACCGACATCTTTTGAAAATCACCATTCATCTCAATCATTTTATCCACAACTTGCATTCGAAACTCTTTTGCGCGTTCCTCTTTCTCTATCATATACCATTTTATTTTAGGCAGGGCTTTAGTTTTAGATTTTAAAGACTGGACCTTTAATTTTGTTTCCATTAATAATAATCTATGTTGCGGTGCTAATGGTTCCCCTGGTATAACTTTACAGTCTTTAATTGTGTTAATGTTGCTTCTTCTAACCAGAAAATAATCTATTTGGGTCCTGTGGGAGCCGCTTTTGTACGTAATTAAGTGTTCTTCCTTTTTTTCAAAAAATGTATTGACTATGGCCATGTCGAAGGAGGATGTCACTTGCAGAAGTGTGTCCCCCTCTCTATTACGGGTCCCAAAGCCCCAACCACCATGCACTCTCTCAAAACTTCCATTCATTCTTCCGACATGACAGTTAAAGTCCCCTCCTATATAAATGTCTTCGTTTTGTGGGAGACCCATCACAACCATATCAAAATCCTCCCAAAACTTCTCTTTCGTTGCATCATCACATCCTACCTGCGGCGCATACACACTCATTACGTTCACTACTAAGTTTTGTATAATTAGCTTAACAACTATAATCCGGTCATTCACTCTTCTTACATCCGTCACACATTTTTTCAGCTCATTATCTAATACAATTCCCACACCATTCTTCTTACCATCACTCCCACTGTAGAAAAATTTATATCCCGCCCCAATCTCTCGTGCTTTCGTACCCTTCCACCTCGTTTCTTGCAAACAGGCAACATTTATTCGTCTCCTTTCTAAAACATCTGCTACCTCTCTTCCTCTTCCAGTCATCGTTCCTACATTCCAGCTTATCATTCTCATTCTTACCTCTCGGACTTGCTTCTTACGTTGCACCCGTCCCTGATGCAACCACCCTTGTCCATTTCCCACAGGTGCCGGGTGCTGCCCCTGCGCGTCGCCTCGGGGGTACGCCCTAACCTTGTCATACACTCTTTTCAAACTTTTCATGTTGTAGGGTGGTTTTGGCATAAAGTTTTACGACCGGCCGCCTGCCTGACGTCAACCCTCCTTGGGAATGCTTTTGTTGGTGGTATACTTGTATTTAACCGCCACCTTTCGGTTCGATAGGGTTAGATTAAGTTGGTACACCCTTTTTAATCGCCAAAGTCCCTTAGTCGCCTTCTACGACATCCCCGGGAAGATATGGAACGGTCGTCACTCCTATTCTTATACCGGGACCGCACGGTAATATATAATATGATTTGATGAACATAATAGCGATGTAGGTAACTTGAGTTTATGTTGAACATCATTCATAACAATTATTAATCACCTTAGCGCTGGAATTTTCGTCCTTTCTAACATACCTCCATGTCCATTACGAACACATACAAAAGTGTATAGGTACATGACTTATTTAGCCTTTATCATTGTTTCCGCAAGTACATACGTACCTACCTAGATATCGAAAAATGCCTATTGCCTGCGTAGATAGTAGATACCTAGTCTGTCGGAGCGATTCATTCTATTAAGCTTATTTGTAACTAGCTGATGCCCGCGACTTCGTCCGCGTGGACTCAGTTTTTTGATATAAAACCTCCATTTTCCGGGATAATAAGTAGCCTTTGTGTTATTCCAGTCTCTAATCTATCTTGTTGCCAAAGTTCATCAAAATCCGTTCAACCGTTCTGGTGTGATTGAGCATCACTCATTCGCGTGGCATAAGTTTTTTTCAATTCCCACAGGCACTCCTTTATTTTCCGGGATAAAAAGTAGCCTATATTACTATCCCACGGGATAATCCCCCTATAATGGTGAAACACGTACCTACTTCTTCATATTGCAACGAAAGCCCAAATGCTGTTTCATGGCTATAACTTGAGAAATTAAGGATTTTCATACAAACTCTCAACCCCTATTTCATCCCTTCGGGGGTGGAATTTTGAAAAACTGTGAAGCACATAAATGTTTTCATTTTCAACCCGCAGCTCATATATCAAGTTTCATGGCTATAACTTGAGAAATTAAGGACTTTCATACAAACTTTCAACCCCTATTTCACCCCTTCGGGGGTAGAATTTCGGGATAAAAAGTATCCTATGTCCTACCTCGTAGTATGGGCTCAAATCGTGCCAAGTTTCGTTTGAATTCATTCAGTAGTTTTGGCGTGATGCGCGGCCAAGATACAGACAGACAGACAGACAGACAGACAGACAGACAGACAGACGGACAGACAGACAGACAGACAAAAATGAAAAAAATTACAGATTTGGCTTCAGTATCGAATAATGAGTGCCCTCCAAAAAAATTTTTCAAAATATCTTCAATGTATAGAATTGGACCTGTTACAGTTTTATTATAAGTATTGATATGCAGCAAGAAGATTGTCACGGCATCTTAAAGGTACCTACTGCGAAACATAACTAGGTATGACTGTACGAATCAAATCAAATAATGTTTTATTCAATAAAGGTAGATAAACTACACTTATTGACGTCCACTTATTTATAAAATATAATGGTGATAATCGGTAACGGTATCTTAAACTAAATTTACGAGGGTTCCAAACGCGCCCTGGTCTGAGAAGAGCCCACAACAAACTCAGCCGGGTTTATTATTTTTTTAATATGATCATTTCACAAATCATCTTAACTAAGGAACTATCAGAGCCGTTAGTGCAAATTATTTCCAAGCTTCCTTGTCATTTAAGTTTAATCCTTTACATAATAACTTACAAGATTTTTTAATTAGTTTACGTTTTATATTAACTTTGAAGTTTTGAACTTATTCAGAGACATCTTGAACATGACTTCTGGAAGCTTATTGTAAAAGCGGACACTGTTTCCAACAAATGAATAGCTAGTTTTACTAAGCCTAGAAGCACGCATTACAAGTTTATTTTTATTTCTAGTACCTATTGACAATATGACAATCACTTTTCTACTTGAATTTATCAATGTGTTTATGCACATATGCTTCTGCAGCACAAAAACAGAATTAATATCAACAGCATTACCTACCCCATAATAATCAATCAAATCAAATAAATATTATAAATGCGAAAGTTTGGATGGATGTCTGGATGGATGTCTGGATGGATGTATGGATGTTTGTTACTCAATCACGCCCCAACGACTGAACGGATCTGGCTGAAATTTGACATAGGGATAGATTATAGTCTGGAATAGCACATAGGCTACTTTTATCCCGGAAAATTGAAGAGTTCCCGCGGGAATCAAACAAATGTATCTGTTCAACTGATTTTGATACAATTTGGTACAGGGATAGGTTGTATCCCGGGGAAGGACGTAGGCTACTTTTTATCCCGGAAAATTAAGGAGTTCCCGCGGGAACCAAAAAACCTCAAACCACGCGGACGAAGTCGCGGGCATTCGCTAGTATACCATATGACATAATGCTATGAAAGTAACCAAAATAAACTAATTTCGCTGTTTCTATATCTGTCAACTGGCGAATCCTTTTACGTGGCTGATTTTCTTATTTTCCCTCCTTGCCAACAGGACACCACTTCTGATAGTTACAGAGACAGCTCTTCCGATTGTGTAAGGTAATCGTAATCGTAATCGTTTGTAAAAAGATAATCCGACCTGTTTAAAAAGTTCATAGATGCCTGCTCGTCAACAAGCATGTATGAACTCCTTAAACAGTTCGTGTTATCTATACAATTTAAGTTGTCAAATGATTACGATTTGCATATGCGTTAGGTCTCACATCGTGTCCTCCAGCGATTTATTCCGTGCTCTTGTCATGCATCTCGCGCATTAGTAATAGGATTTAGCCTGCGAGAGAATGAGATAGAATACAAGTTATATTTATCTCATAATCTCACACACACTCTTTTTTATTTTATTTGTCAATCTCTCTTCATTTTTCCGGGTTAAAAATTAGTCTATGTCCTTCTCCGGGATGTAACCTGTGTCTGTAGTTCTGTACCATCAAAATCGGTTGAGTTATTGAGCCGTGAAAGTGTAGCAGATAGACAGACAGACACGCTTTCGTATGTATAATATTATTAGTATGGAAGTATGGATACTTCGTTGAAAAAAAAAGCTACGGTTGTAGACAACTCTCCAATTTGTTTACCTAGTTAGCTGACCAAATTTAGAGTCTACTACATTCTGTAGTGTGCTTTGAAACGCCTTCTTGTGGTGGTCTTGATGTCATTGATCATGGTAGCCAGGGAGGTGCCATCTAGTAAGTATATCCTTTAAGTACAGGGTGTCTCACAGACGGCGGTTGAACAATTTTGAGTTTTGTGTTGGCAACTTTAAAGATACGGTCCCGCTCTTCCCGTTACCTTCCGGATCACCGAGTACCGGATTTTACGGGTTGATTGATCAGCCGAAAGCTCGCATGCGGTGCTATTATACTTTTAGCTGTGGTGCTTGAAAGTGTCTCTGAGACGTAAGGTCAGTATTAATGTTCGTGATCTGTTGGACGTTAGGTCAATGTCTCATCTATATCTTCTTAATATATATAAATCTCGTGTCACAATGTTTGTCCTCAATGGACTCCTAAACCACTTAACCGATTATAATAAAATTCGCACACCATGTGCAGTTCGATCCAACTTGAGAGATAGGATAGTTTAAATCTTAAAAAAACAATATCAATTCACGCGGACGAAGTCGCGGGCATCATCTAGTATGTATATAAAATTCAAAGACTGACTGAGTGACTGACTAACTTATATATCAACGCACAGCCTAAACCGCTGGTCCTAGAGGCATGAAATTTGGAGGGTGTGTTCTTTGTGAAGACTAGGTATCCACTAAGAAAGTGTTATTCGAAATTCTACCCCCAAAGGGATAAAATAGGGATTGAAAGTTTGTATGAAAGTCCGTCGCTTTTCAAGTTATAGCCATGAAATTCGGTATATGAGCTGCGGGTTAAAAATGAAGAAATACGTGTTTCACAGTTTTTAAAAATTCGACCCCTAAAGGGGTGAAATACGGGATGAAAGTTGGTATGAAAGGCCTTCTTTTCTAATAGATATTTTTCAAGTTATATCAACGAAACATGGTATTTTGGCTATCGGTAAAAAAAAAAGAAATACGTATGTCACAGTTTTTCAAAATTTTACGCCTAAAGGGCTAAAATAGGGGTTGAAAATTTGTATGAAAGTCCTTAATTCTTCAAGTTATAGCCATGAAAGTTGGTATTTGGGCTTCTGGTTTAAAATAAAGAAATACGTGTTTCACAGTTTTTGAAAAATTTTATACTCAAGGACGTTAAATAGAGAGTTTGTCCTTCAATCACGCCGCAACAGAGCAACAGTTTGACGTGATTTTTTGCATGGGTATAGATGAGGACCTGGAGAGTGACATATTTATTTCATCCAGGAAAATTAAGGAGTGCCTGTGGGAATTAAAAAACTGAAGCCACGCGAACGAAGTCGTGGGCATCCGCTAGTATATATATAAAATCGTTATCTAATCAACACGCAGCCTAAACCGCTGGGGTTGGAAAATTGAAATTTTGACAGTAGGTTTCTTTTGTGACGTACCTAGGCGCTCACTAAGGAAGGATTTTTCAAAATTTCACACCTAGGGGGGTGAAAGTTTGTATGAAAGTCCGTCATTTCTCAAGTTATATCCATGAAACTTTGTATACGAGCTACTGGTTGAAAATGAAGATTAGGTGTTTCACAGTTGCAAAAATTCTACCCCCGAAGGGGTGAAACAGGGGATGAGAGTTTGCATGAAAGTCCTTCATTTCTCAAGATATTCTCAAGTTATATAAACGAAACTTGTTATTTTGGCTTTCGTTAAAAAATAAAAAAATACGTGTCACAGTTTTTCAGAATTCAAACCCTAAAGTGGTAAGATAACACAACAACAATAGGGGTTGAAAATTTGTATGAAAGGTATAGCCATGAAACTTGGTATATAAGCTGTGAGTTGAAAATTAAGAAATACGTATTTCACAGTTTCTGAAAATTCGATCCCCAAAGGGGTGAAATAGGGGCTGAAATTGGTATGAAAGGCCTTCATTTCTCAAGATATTTTACAAGTTATATCAACGAAACTTGGTATTTTGGCTAACGGTAAAAAATAAAGAAGTATTTTGCACGGGTAGCCCTGGAAAGGTAGGACCTGGAGAGTGATATATATAGGCTACTTTTTATCCCGGAAAATTAAGGAGTGCCTGTGGGAAAATAAACTTATACCACGCGAACGAAGTCGCGAGCATCCGCTAGTTGGTGTATATTTTCTAAGTGTCTACGAGACGTCACCTCATTACTGAATTTGTATTTTTTAGAAAGATCAACCAATAGGCATGATGACTGATTTTGAAAAATGGTCAGATTATGTTCGGAAGTATCTACTATTTCGAAAAAATATCTTATTTCAGCAGAAAAATAAAGTTTAGTAGATAAAATTAGCATTTGAAATTTAAATTTTAAAATTCACGCCAAAACGTTCGGCGATGTCATGGCGTCGTTGTGACGTCACTATTGTTTTTACCAATGTACTCTAAGCAGTGTGCAGTAAGCAATAGTGTGATTTTCAAAGCTCGAAAACAAACAATTGTGACGTCATTCGCTTCTTTGTGTTTTATGCAATATGGCGGATTGCTGTATTTTATAGTTTTATTTTATCAAAATAAATAGCAATCTCACTCGATATTGAAAAATAAATACGTTTTTTATAATCCATGAATCCTATTTCATTAGATAAATTCATAATTGCATTGATTCTTGGTTACTGTCATCATGCCTATTACATCAAAAATCAGTCGCAAAAGAAGACTGGCGGTGGCTAGTAATAGTAGAAACTTCGCAGATAGTTTGCAAACATGATTAAACCAAGATTTAGAAGGTGACTGATGAAGAAACAGACGCCGAGTTTTTCTTGCAAAATGATCACAAAACGGGATCAGAACAGTAGGGAGATGAAATAGATAAAGAAAATGAGAATCTCCAGGTCTCAAGATGTCGACCAATGTCGATGGCTTCTCGCAATATTTCTCAGATTCCTCGATTTGAGTGAAGTCAACAATGTGCTTTATAAAAGACATGTAACTGCTAATGTGCCGGTTTATATTCCTAGAGCACAGTTTCTCGAATCTTGCTCGAAAGTTGGTTTTACCACACCTGGTACGACGAGTATACAATGATTGATTACCAAGAGAGCTGCAATTGAGTATAACACGCGTTCTTGGCAGTGATTTGCCCCTGGAACCTAAAAGACCGGCTCCTCCAGATACTGAGACAGTAAAAAAATCTGCAATATGTGTCTATCTAGACTTGAAAGATATATTAAGTACAATTGTATTGAGTGTCGCAAGCCTATATGTCTCAGATGTTCGAAAAAACATGCATCGAATGTGTTGACAATAACCAATTCATTCTTAGATATTTAATAATCATAATATTTATTTGCTGATTGTAGGTAGGAAGTTCTTACAATAAAGACATAGCATCGAGCCACAATAACATATTTTAAATAAATAATGCCGTTTTTAATACAATTTATTAACTTAACAATACGAAATTACACAAATGTTATTTTAATTAAAACTAAGAAATAAATTGAAATTAAAATTTAAATTAAAAAACTTTTTATATTTACAAAAAATACACGCCGTCCAAGTGATCGCTAATGGGCATGGTGCCCAAAACACTGGCGCTATTACCTCGTTGAATGGCAAGGCTAAGCCGTTGGGCTAAATAAGCGCCAGCTCTTTGGTCACCAGAGGCGAGAATCAGTTTTTGGGACACGACATTTATAAAATTCTTCGTGTCCGATGACCATGGGCCCAGAGTCTCAAAAGCATTTTAATACATATCTATTAAAAAAAATATTATTTCCATAGCTGTCTGAGAGACGTCACATCAGTAGGTATATCTATGACCTGGTTTAACCACGTCAGTACAGGATATTTTGGTTCTATAGATTACAAGTAGCTCAGTTCAATAGTGTACTCGTATCATCACAATATGTTATAGCAATGGCAAGTATGTAATTACTACAGTCAGCACATTTCAATGTCTTCCTAACGACCTTGTTCCCACACGCCGAACATTCCTTGCGGTTGTAGAAGACATTTGATTCCTGTTGACTTTTTACACTGCCTGGTGTAAAAAGGTGGAGCCTGGTGGTTTTTTTGCCTGGTGGGAGGCTTCGGCCGTGGCAAGTTACCACCCTTCCGACAAAAAGACGTGCCGTGCCGCCAAGCGATTACCGTACCGTGCCGTGTAGAAACCGATTAGGTATTCCTATGGGTTTAATATAACTGCCATGCCCCTAACAGGTAAGCCCGCTACCATCTTAGACTGCATCATCACTTACCATCAGGTGAAATCGCAGTCAAGGACTAACTTGTAGTGGATAAAAAAAAACCTTAAATCCGAATCGCCGTGCCCACACAACACGTGTGGGCACTTCTTTAAATCAGCAGTCTGCCAGGCCCCGCCCACTTCGTAAGGTACAGGCGTCATCAGCCTCGTGTGGCGTGATTCGTAGATCGCCATAACAAATAGTACGCGATGAAATTGAAGGTAGTCGGTAAAAAACATGAACAAAGAAGATAATGGCCGTGTTTTTTATGTTAAGGTGCCTATACACATTACATTACATAATATAACATTCAATTATATCAGTGCCACACCCCGAACCTTACTATTATGAGAGTTAAATAGTAAGACCTCGCGACCAGTCGTTCGTACCTATCTACGTTTTTATAGGAAACTTTCGGTTTATTAACCCGACTTTAAAAAAGGAGGAGCTTCTCAATTCGACTGTAGGTAGGTATGTTATTTTTATGTATGTATGTTATGTTAGCGCCGCCAATCAGAGAAGTTTCCGCTCTTGTGGCAGTTATGTTTAATGACGTGACGTCATGATATTCTAGAATATTACATTATAACAACTTCAGTGTTCTCTAACCATTCGATACTCAGATTTGCCTTGAGTAGCAAAAGCCAAGAAAGTAGTCCTATCTTTAACTTGGTTGCGAGTGGTTATGGATCTAGCTCTTGTTATATTGTTACATTGCAATTAACCTAAAACATTTAATATGTTAATATGTTTTTCCTGAATAAATGACCGAGTCTGTGTATTACATATTGTGAGTTTGCATCTTAGAAACCTTATCCATCACCAGACGCAAACTTAGGTCTGCTAATAGTTTCACGATCATTCCGCCAATTATGAATCAATTTTGATGATTCTTACTATACGACTGGATGAAAAAAGGAGTAGGTATTTATACGACTGCCTGAAAAAAATACTCCGGAATTTCCGGAAAAGTAGCCTATGTTCTCTCCGAAAATCACATCAATCCGTGACTCTGTTACGGCGTGATTGAAGGACAAACCAATAAACACACTTTCGCATTTATAATGTTAGTATGATACCCATAAAAACTTAATCCACGCGGACGAAGTCGCGGGCATCATCTAGTGTGGTTAATAATTCTGTTTTACACAATCTCTTAACAAAACTGTAATGAGATTTATAAATTTATTTCCATCCCTTTTATAATGCTTCCATCGGAAAATCGACCGATGGTGTAAATGCGCCTTAAACAATCGTCCGATGCAATAATTTCAAAATGTGGGTAACTGGATAAAAAAACCTAGGGTTGTAGACATTGCGTTTACAACTTATTAATTAGTAAAAATAACGCAATTTCTTGTCTTGAAGGTTCTGGAAGATCACCCAATAACAACTTTATTTGGTCACATAGGGGTTTTTGAGATCCTTGCCAAAATGAATAAAACGGAAATTTAGGAAAGGAAAAGTATTTAAATGACACCATCTGTCCTAATACAATTATTGTCATTTTATGAGTTCTCAAAAAAGGCTTTTTTGCAGGAAATTACTTAAATAGTGATAAGATCTCCCTTGCGCCCTTGGTTTCTACCCAGTTGTTAATTTTTCTTTGTATTGTAATATTTTTGTGTGAATCCTTACTAATGGAAAAGTGTGTCTGTCTGACTGCTACGCTTATAACGGTCCATTTTTTCAACCGATTTTGATGAAATTTAGTATAGAGATTAAAATTAATTAACGCGAACGAAGTCGCGGGCATCATCAAGTATACAATTAATCTATTTTTCTTTCACTAATATGAATCTTTGTGTGGTAATTTATATTGTGAACCTTTTGTACGCGAGTCTCACTCGCACTTGACCGTTTTGTAATTGTGTTTTACTTGTTATTGAAAACAAGTATTTCATTAATAATTATTCATCTATTCTTAATAATTATTTAAAAAATCATAATAGTGACAACCCTAGGCGTAGAACACCAACATGCCACCAACGTATATAAAACACGTCGACGCGCTCGTCGTTCATTCAGTCACTTTCAACTTGTTAGTTGACTTGTTAATAGTAGTTGTAATTTGAATAACGCTGAAAACATGTGAGTACTTATGAAATTTTACATAGCTTTATTAAAAAAAAAAAGCATTTAGAGCCGCGTGCAATGTTAAACTGATTTAGTAAATTTTTGTAACGCTGTCACTTTTTGGCAACTGAAATATTCTCTAAGCACGTGTTTAGGAACGCGCGATCCGCCATTTTGGCATTGCGTGCTTTTCTTTTTCTTTTTACGTGACACAGGCTTCTTCTAGGCTAGGACCATAGTGTGAACCTAAATTAAAGAAAAATTAATGTATGAACTATGAAGATATCTCGGTACACGTCCTTCGGGTTAAGTAGGTACCTACTTCAATAGCTGCGAAACCGAATCATACCTTTAGTTTTCACACTGAATTCATAGTTACAAGTTACCAACATTTGTTTGAAAGGTTTTACGCTTGTTTGTTACGCTTTCATTTCCAAGCGATTTTGATGGGGACAGATATAGCACATGAGTCTTGTATACTCGTACTCATATGGAAATCGAAGACATGATACTTTTAACCCGCGGGCATCATTTTGTACTCATCCGCATGAAATAATCCGAATCAAAATCACGTGGGAACCTATCGATTGGTTCAATAAAATAGTGACTAAAAATACCTACCTAGTTAAAATAGCATTGTGCAATTATTGTGCATTTTTAGTTAGTTCGATTCCCGGCTCAGGTAAGTTTTTTATAATATGACTTGAATGCAGGATATTCCTTTAAAAAAAATTAAAGGAATGTTTCCTTTGAGTAAAATTTCATATAGGTATCTTCAGCATCTAAAGTAAGTACTTTTCATCCATAGTCCGTTTGTGTTTTCCACCCCGTATTTAGATTTTTATCTATAAAATCTTTGTTTCGCCTAAAAATTCTGGAAAAATATGTGTAGGTACCAAATAGGTACTAAATTATTGTGCAGAGACAAATGCAAAATACGGAACCCTTGGCCAGTCATCTGTAGTAATATCTATTTATTGAAAACAATACAATAGAACTTAAAGCTAGCTAGCCTAACCTAATAACTATACAAATCTACCTAGTGATTTCAGCTAGTGATCAGCTAGTGCTGATGCCCGCGATTTCGTCCGCGTGGATTGAGATTTAATGGTTCCCGCGGGAAATCTTTCATTTTCCGGGGTAAGAAGTAGCCTATGTGTTTTTCCAGACTTTAATCTAGCTCTGTGCCAAATTTCATCCAAATCCGTTCAGCCGTTCTGGCGTGATTGGATAACAAATATTCATACATCCACCCAAACTTTGGCATTTATAATATTAGTATAGATTTATATACCTAGGTATTATTTAAATAGGTACCTATTTAGTACTAGATATTGTATTTAGTACCTTGGTTTAAATATTAAGTACTATTTAGTAAGTATATAAATATTTAGTGATTATTAATTTAAATAGGTAGGTACTTCACATAATAATTTGGCCTTCATCTTGTGGTAAGAATATTTCATATTGGTAAATCATGATATTTTATTCAATATTTTTGTGTAATCATAATTACATAATATCCATACTTAATATTATAAATGCGAAAGTGTGTCTTTCTGTCTGTCTGTCTTCTACGCTTTCACAGCCCAACCTTTCAACCGATTTGATCAAATTTTTAAAGTCGATAGACATAAGGACAACTTTGACGACGTAAATACTGCAATATCTCAAGTCACTAACTGGTTTACGGTAAACAATCTACTTTTAAATACAAAAAAAACTAAATGTGTTGAGTTCGCATTGCCGAATGCCAAATCCACAAGTGATATAAAACTAATGGTAAATAATGATATGTTGAAAATAGAAGATACTACTGTGTTCCTGGGGGTGACCTTAGACGCAAAGCTTCAATGGGGCACCCATATATCAACACTTTCTGGCAAGCTTAGTTCTGCTGCTTACGCTGTCAGAAAGATTCGACAGATAACTGACATCGAAACTGCCAGGATTGTATATTTTGCTTATTTTCATAGCATTATGTCTTACGGAATCTTACTGTGGGGTAAAGCGGCAGATATTCAAAAAATCTTTGTATTACAAAAAAGGGCAATACGTGCAATTTATAATTTAAAACCGCGTGATTCCCTTAGAGAGAAATTTAAAGAAATTGGTATTCTAACTGTCGCCTCGCAATATATTTACAGTAATATAATTTTTGTAAAACAGCACATCCATAATTACAAAAAAAATTGCGATCTGCACGATAGGCAAACTAGAGGCCGTAATAGGCTCGTGACTCCATCGCTCCGCCTCCAAAAAGTCAGAAGGTCATTCGTGGGAATGAGCATTCTTTTCTATAACAAAATTCCACAACCTATTTTAAACTTGCCTATACACAAATTTAAGAAATCCATTAAATGTATGCTCCTAAAAAAAGCTTATTATACTGTTGAAGACTATGTGAATGATAGAGGAGCATGGATTTGATCGCTCCGGCAATGCTAAGGACAGCGGTTACTTATGTACACATTGATGTAATAAAATTATTGTAAATGAATTATTTAAAAAGAGCAACCACCGAGTTTCTTGCTGGTTCTTCTCGGTAGGAATGGCATTCCGAACCAGTGGTAGATTCACTTGACGATTCAAAAGTACTTGTAAAAGTTTATTTGAATAAAAAAACATTTGATTTGATTTGATTTGATTTGGTATAGGGATAGGTATCCCGGGGAAGGACATAGGCTACTTACTTTAACTATTTACTTTATCCCGGAAAATCAAGGTCTCGCGGGAATCAAAAAAACTTAATCCACGCGGACGAAGTCGCGGGCATCATCTAGTTCGTAATCATATTATATGAATAATAATAATAAATATTATAAATGCGAAAGTTTGGATGGATGGATGTTTGTTAATCAATCACGCCCGGATGGCTGAACGGATCTGGATGAAATTTGGCATAGAGATAGATTATATATGGAATAACACAAAGGCTAGGTACTTTAATACCCCGGAAAACTAAGGAGTTCCCGAGGGATCCCAAAAACCTCAATCCACGCGGACGTAGTCGCGGGCATCAGCTAGTATTCAATATTAAATATTAACGTACCAACATTCATAATCCATACTAATATTATTATGCATACTAATATAAATTATAAATGCCGAAAGTGTGTCGGTCTGTCTGTCTGTCTGTCTGCTACGCTTTCATGGCCCATCTGTTCGACTGAGTTTGATGAATACGTTTCTGAATTGATATTGGGCCGGTTTCTGAATTAAGCATTTGTACGGTCCACAGTCCACCTGTACATTTTGCTCCATCAGCATTAACCTACTTTTCGTACTTTTCATTATACATTCAAACTAACAATCAATCAGTGCGCAAATCATCATCGCGACCAGCACGCGTGCCACTCATTTATAGCATTTAGCATTTATCATTTAATTATAATTTTTAAAATAGTTATAATTATTATTATCAATTAATAAATCATATATCTATCAACTCTATTATTCAAACAAGGTCCTAGACCGAACAGCATTCAGGCAAAAACAGCAAGTTCCAACTCTCAAACCTTACACAATATCAATTCAGGAACAAAAATTTGCCAAATGTAGTCTTTGAGACAGACTCAACATGAAATTCTCAATTCAGAAACCCGCCGTTATGCCACTTTTATCCCAAATTCAAAAACTTAATCCACGCGGAAGAAGTCGCGGACGTCATCTAGTTTAAAATTAGGATTAAAGCAACTTAACACAGCCTACCCGCCGGCCATTATCCTATTGTTATCATACGCTTACGTTACATTTCATTTTATAACCTCTCCTCTGTAGGTATGTTTTGCTCTCGTGTTTAAATATTTGTATACGTATAGGTACCTGTCCTGTGTTCAAATGTAAAAATTAGAATACAATTTACATTTTCAACCGACTTCAAAAAAAGGAGGAGGTTCTCAATTCGACTGTATTTTTTTTTTTTTTTTGTTTGTTACCTCAGAACTTTTGACTGGGTGGACCGATTTGGATGATTCTTTTTTATTTGAAAGGGCATACTTCCCATGTGGTCCCATATAAATTTTATCGAAATCGGTCGAGCGGTTTTTAAAATATCAACAATAAAATAAGTACTTTGTATAGCGTGTGCTTGTTGTTGTAAAGTTGGCGCGGGAGTTTGAAGTTGGTTGTTTAAAAGGATTTTTAATATTAAATTATTCATCATTACGTATGAGAAAAAGCTAGGAGTATCAACCTACTATTTATGGACATTACCTATACGTAAGCACGAACACGGACCAATCAGAACAGAGAAATGAAAAGTCCCATGAGCCTAAAATTACATTTTGCTCCCGCTATCCTCTGAACCCAATATTCGAATAGGTAATAATGAAAAATCTATTTTTACTCAAATTTTGAATGTTGCCATGAAACTAAAAAAAAATGTCCCATTTTAGCGGATTTGCTTATAATTTGTTTTTAGGGCAAAGAATTCTTGAATGGCAAAGTTGGCTAGTTTCACGGTAGTCAATACCGGTGTCCCGGACCCCGGTATTAGACATTTCAATACCGGTATTGAAAACCGGCGAAAAAAGTCCGGGGTACCGGAAAAAATATTTCCGGTGTAAATACCGGTATTCGAAAGCCTCGGTGCTAAAATTCCCGTGCCCGTGTGCGTGCAGGTGGCGCAGACGCAGAATGTGCTGGAGCTGGAGGTGGGCGCGCTGGTCGAGCTGCTGCAGCGCCACCGCGTCGCGGTGAGTATGACGCCACCCCTCGCGACCGGCAACTCGCGCCCGCTGACCGCGCCCGTGTGCCCGCAGGTGTCCGAGCCGGTGCTGGTGGACGTGGTGCTGCGGTGGGTCCAGCACGACCTGGCGGCGCGGCACCAGCACCTGCAGACGCTGCTGCGGCACATGCAGCTGCCGGCGGAGCCGCCGCAGTCGCCTCCTCCCAAGAGGGTCTACGCCCCGCGACGGCGGCGACGGGCGGCGCGGCGACGGACGGCGCGGTGACGGACGGCGCGGCGAAGAATGGCGCGGCGGCGAGCGGCGCCCTGTCGGCATCGTGCGGCGCACATACATCGCCCCAAGCACTCAAAGTCAAAGTCAAAGTCAAATAACGTTTATTCAATTTAGGTAGGTATACTACACTTATTGACGTCGAGTTTTTTATAATATATAATGGTGATAATCAGTAACGGTATCTTAAAACTAAAGCTACGAGGGTTCCAAACGCGCCCTGGTCTGAGAAGAGCCCACAACAAACTCAGCCGGGTTTTTTTTTCATTATCACCATTTCACAATTAATCATCTTAACTAAGGAACTATCAGAGCCAATAGATCAAATCATTGCCAAGCTTCCTTGTCATTTAAGTAATCCTTTACATGGTAATAAGATTTTTTAATGAGTTTACGTTTTACATTAACTTTGAACTTATTCAGACATTTTCAACATGTTCAACATTTTCAACATTCGTGCCATACACGCCAGGCTGAGGCGCGCCTTCGGCGATATAGGTGATTTAGCGACGCCATCGCCGCCGGCGCGATGTCGGCGCCGCTGCCCGCCGGCGTAACGTCCGCGTCGCCGCCCCCCGCCACAGCATCCACCCACCCCCACCCACGATACCGAGCTCAAGCCGGACCCGCAGGTACGACCGACCGTTGCTATCTTTCGCTTGATACAATTCAACGAGTAGTAGTATAATATGTTCGTTATGTTCTCCTGCGCAGGGCGCGCAGCGCGGGGAGCTGTGCGACTGTTCCGTATTTCCATGGATGGCATACGGACCCGCGAGGCATCCGCGTTGCGTCGCCGGCTTTATTATAATTAGAGGTAGGAAACCACAGACAAATTTAACATTAAATTAATTTAAATTTAACATTATCTTTTTACATAATTTATCATAACGTGTGTTTTCATCGAACGCAAAGCTTTCTAGTTAATTTCCTTCAGTTGACAGGTCCAAGAGTGTCATGTTGTTACAATTCTGC
Organism: Erebia epiphron; assembly: GCA_963932025.1. Lineage (NCBI taxonomy): Eukaryota > Metazoa > Arthropoda > Insecta > Lepidoptera > Nymphalidae > Erebia > Erebia epiphron. The sequence continues at coordinate 24,872,567 of OZ009947.1, read as the reverse complement.
AGGGTGACCGCGTAACTTTTGCATTAATCATTGATATATCGCAATCACCTCTGATTGGTTTACACTCTTCCACTATTGGACGAAATCCATTGACGTAGTAAGAATACTATAAATTCAGCCAATCAGAGGTGATTGCCATGTATCTATGATTGATGCAAAAGATACGCGGTCGCCCTGCTGGAATTCTGGAATTCGATGCTCGTTAGTCGTTAATTCGTTGTGGGACATGTTAACCGTAGCAGGTAGAGATCGGTGAATGCTTGCTTGTCTATGAATGTTATTCTGTTCTCGGCTAAATTATAAAGGTAGGTACCTATTAACAGAAAAGAAAAAGATAAAAAACATTTCTTGAGGTTTTCTGATGACTTAGAAAACTAGATAATATTATTGTTTTTAAGTACCTATTGTCGGCGCCAATTTGCGTAGGCGACTAATACGTATATGTGTTATATTGTGTGTAAATCACCTCTCCTCTGTAGGTATGTTTTGCTCTCGTGTTTAAATATTTGTATACGTATAGGTACCTGTCCTGTGTTCAAATGTAAAAATTAGAATACAATTTACATTTTTTCTTTACAAATGGGTCGTGTGCAGTAAAATAAAATGTCTGCTATTGTACTCGTAAGTAGGTATAGTCAAAACAACTTATCATTTTCATTCTGTCATTTCGTGGGCTTTTGTAGCAATTGCTTATTTGTTTGTTATTTTGTATTAGTTGTGTAATAATTAGTAATTACAGATGAATTTAGAAATGCAAATTCTTTTAGAAATTATCTCATTTATTTGTTTAAGTACTGATTTCTATAAAATTTATTTCTAAACATGTTTCACATTAGCACATAATAATCTACACAAAACATCTTGAAAAATTCTAAACAAATTCCTGTAGAAATATTATTATTTCAAATTGTAAATATACATATGTGTATGTATTATAATTTGTGGCTTTGTATAAATACTAGATGATTCCCGCGACTTCGTCCGCGTGGATTAGTTTTTTGATTCCCGCGGGAATCCTTCAATTTTTAGGGATAAAATGTAGCCTATGTCCTTCCCCGGGATGTAACCTATCTCTGTACCAAATTTCGGTCGGGTTGAGTAGTTAGAGTAGAGTCCAAAAATCGGTTGAGTAGTTGGGCCGTGAAAGCGTAGCAGACAGACAGACAGACAGACACACTTTCGCATTTATAATATTAGTATGGATATGGATTTTTAAGCTATTGCATAGCTTCTATCGCGGGCCTTCAGCGTGGAGACCGAATCCAGAAATTCCGTAACGAAATAACCTTACACTTTGGTTGCAAAATAAAAAGACTATTTTTATGAAAAGATGATTTGGAATATAAAGGCGAAATAATTTTAAAGAATTATGTTTGAAAACATAATTCTTATTAGTCTTTTTATTTTCAATAACTTGAAGTCAACAACACAAGTAGTCATAGCAACCAAAGTGTTAGGTAAGTTGATAAAAAATGCTATGCAATAGCTTTACCGCGGCAGTCTCCGAGTGCCACACGTCTTTTTAGTAATTTTGTTATTTCTGCATCATCTACCGGTTGTTTCTGTATGTCCTTTTAAACCATTGATTGCCTGGAAGCGATACTTTTAAACTTTACTTTACTTCCTTTGTTATTAGCTAAGTTTACTGTTATTATTGTTTTTTGGTGTACAATAAAAGTACATTCATTCATTCAATAATTTAATATAAAAAATACTTTTTAAACAACCGACTTCAAACTCCCGCGCCAACTTTACATTTATTGTTTATATTTTAAAAACCGCTCGACCGATTTCGATAAAATTTATATGGGACCACATGGGAAGTATGTTCTTTCAAATAAAAAAAGAATCATCCAAATCGGTCCACCCAGTCAAAAGTTATGAGGTAACAGTCGAATTGAGAACCTCCTCCTTTTTTTGAAGTCGGTTGAAAAAATACTTTTTCTAGTATTTGAGTGATAAAAACGGGCAATATCGACACAGGTCAGGTGAATGGTTCGCGGTGGAGGACGGGTTGGTGTGTTGGACGTGGGATTGCGTGTCACAGGTGACGTGAAATGTTTTATCCATAATTATACTGTCCATATAAATGTATCTAAATATATAAGTACTTAACCGTATCGGCTGCAACACACTGCCCTTTTACTCAAAGTTATTCTATTATGATCCAATCGGACTCAGTCTGTTGAAATAGTTCATGAGGACGGGAAGAGGTAGTAGCTAAGCGACAGTTCTAGTGTATTTTTATTAAATTCAATTAATCATAATTATTTATCTTTATTATTATATATGACTTTAACAGAAAGTAGAAGACTATTATCTTGTATTATATTTATTTTATTCTCTTATATTCAATTTAATTGTGTAGGTATTACAATAATATAATATGTGTTATTTTAAGTGCAATAAATTGTAATTAAGCTATTTAAGTAATTTAGTAGTAGTTTTTATTCTTATTAAGGGTCTGTGGCCGCGTCGCCTGCAACAAGGTCCCAACTGAAAATCATGCTTTTATGCTTTGCATAATATAAGAGCCTCTTATATGCAAAGCATACAGCATTATGCTGAGCTGGAGCCTTTTTTTCGGGTTGGGCCACACATGACTCCCGTTGTCCCGGCGCTTCTGTCACCTGGGCAGTTGAGCTCATTGCTGTTTGTGGTGGTGACGCAGGCGCCGGGGTAGCATACCCTTGAGGTAAGCAAATGTGTGGCAGAACTGGAAAATAAAATTGTTTTTGAAGTGAAAACTTCTTTAGGCGCGTTGAGCACTTTTTGGTAGGGGGTAAAAATGTGAATACGCGTGATCGACACCATTATTCTTAAGACAAAAGGTCAAGTATAATAATATAGTACATTCGTAATTAAACTTTAACCCTTTAGTTTTAAGGTTTATATTTGAAATATTGTTATTATTATTAATTTTTTTTTGTTTTTTTTTTCATTAGAAAAAATATTTAATATTCGTCGTCACTCCTATCGGCAGTCCCTATGACTGCCAATTTTTCTTTCTCTCTTTCAAATCGATTCTAAAGGAGGACAACTCCATTAAATGGTTGGATAAGTCCGCCTTTTGTACCTAACCTTTAATCGGAATTGGGAATGTATGCGTCCGCCCTAAGCCTGCCTGTGCGCTCCCGCAGGGCGACTCCGGGTGCGGAGGTGCGAAGCCCATGCGACTGCACGCGCACCGCAGTGTGCTGTCGGCGTGCTCACCGTACCTCCGCCGCGTATTCGAAAAGTCCGAAGGGAGCACCACGGACCCCATAATTATCAAGGTAATAGCTTTTATTTTTATATTCGATTTATAGTCCAGTCAAATTAGCGATCAACCTCGGAATAAGCTAATAAGCTGAATTTTCGTCTATGTTGTTACCTTCATTTTGGAGTTCTAAAAGTTGGCTCAAAAGTCATCTTTGACCATGTGACGGGTTTGTGATTATTTAGGATTTTTACATCATTTTTATATTGTTTTCTAATTTCCTGCATAGAAGAACAACATGTATCCAGTTTTATTAATAATTCTGACCGTTCCTTCCTTAATGTAGGTGGTTTTAGCATATTATGCTTTCTTAGATTTTATTAGTTTTTTAGTTTTTGTTATAAATTTGCCAAGTTTTATGTATTTTTTAATTTTTTATGGCTACTTAAATAAACTTTTTGATTTGATGGTAACTTTTTGTTAGGACAAGGGCTGTCACAGGTCAGATCGATGGTTTCCACAGCTGGTGCAACTGAGGATGAAGCGAACAGTTCATCGTACAAGTTATTTGTTTGGTGCATTTCGTATCTTTGTATTTGTGATTGAAGGTCACAAATAACTTTCTGTGCTCTGCTTAATTCATCCTCTAACATTGAAATCCTTCTAAGAGCCTCTTCATAAGTCTGTATACACTGGTCGAAGGAGCTGACTGCCAACTGTAGCTGGTCGCGCTCCTCTAAAACCTGTGTGTGTGCGCTGTGCAGGCTAGCCAGTTCAGCCTTCAACTGTGAGTTCCTGGCAATTATTACTCTCAGCTCAGCTTCACTATCATCATGTTCCTTCAAAAGTTGTTCATTTAGTTGTTTCAGCGTTTTGAGTTCGTAGGGCATTTTTCAGTTTCTGCTGCTCCTCTAGAGCTGCTGCCCGTCTGGTCTGCATTGTAGGGGCCATTTTTACCCAATGCTTGTTCAATACACCTGAAACACACCAAGTGATGTATGTTAGTGGAGGAAAGTAGAAGAGTTCTGAGAGTATTATAGAAAGGAGACTGATTAGATAGAAAGTTACACCTAGGTAAGTAGATAGATAGATAGATAGATAGATAGATAGATAGATAGATAGATAGATAGATAGATAGATAGATAGATAGATAGATAGATTGCTCCAATCATGTTAACATCTATTATAAAAATTGTAGAGCATAACATTTGCGATATTTGATAGGTTGAATAAGGATATTTTACTAATAAATTATATACTTGAGTATAGTGTGCCAAAAACCTGCGTCGGATAACGGATCACATTTCACAACGTCATAAAAAATCTGTTTCAGCATGCTTACGCTTATGATTATGCATAATTTCCACTTTATGATTGTGTAACCGTGTTTACCTATAGTAGGTACGAAAAACGGAATAGAGAGTATGAATTTTTTTTTTCAGGGCGTGGATGCAGACTCCCTTCGGGCCATAGTGGACTATGCGTACAATAAGGAGTCGCTCATTGTATCCGACCGCAACGTAAAGGTAAGTTCTGTTTCGACTCGAGTGCTCCCTAACACAGACTTTACCCTAAGTCGATCTCCAGGTCGATACCCATGCCAAAAATCTCGTCGATCCGTTCCTCCGTTGCGACGTGATTGACAAACCAACAGACACTTTCGCATTTATAATATTACTTAGTATGATAACACTGACTCTTTCGCACAACATCTGGGGTAGCCCGTCAGTTGGTAGTTTCGATGTTTTCCGCGCTAAAGCTGAAGGCTTTTAAGATACCGAGCCTGGAACTCCCGTAAAGTTAAAGTGGAGCGTGCCCCGCAGAGCCTGCTGAACTGCGCGTCGCAGCTGGGGGTGGCGGCAGTGCGTGACATGTGCGTCACGTATTTGGCGGTGAGGCAAGAGCCGCACACCGTCCCCGCCGCCTCTGCCAGTGCAAGCGCGGACGCGCACTTCGCGGAGGTACGCGACGTGTACGCCATGTCACAGAATAATATTATAATAGTACTAACGTACAGAAGTCTCACTCCTTTGATGTTGACTACTTGCCGACGTTTTAATAGCCTACATAATTATTATTAAAAGGATAAATCACGCACGCAAGCTAAATTAAACTTTATCGCCGCGCGCGAGTGTCCGTATTGCTTTGCATCTTTTCCCTTTCCTACGTCACGGACGACATTGCGAGCTTGTCTAGGGCTGTCAGCAAACAGTACAACAATACAGTAGGTTTTTCGAATTGGTAAGTAAGGTACCTGTGGCGTTACCTCCTTGCTAGCTGGCAACACAACCTACACAACCTACACGTCGGCTGCTTGTTTTAAAAATTAAAACAAGCAGCCGACGTGCAAGTTTTAATTTTTTGCCCGGCTTTTAAAGTTATCTTTCCTGGACGTCGTCTTTATGCAAGGACCCTATGGAGAAGTAATATGAAGAATTACGCATTATATCCAATGATATTGTGATATTTCGTCGATCAAGCATTCGAGATTATTTATTGCAAAAGGATAAACAACAACGTTGTAAATATTGGATGACATGTGACATTGCAAGAAAATTGTTCAAAGAAATTGAATACTCGTGAAAGATTTTTTTTTATGGACGATAGTTTATTATTTTTATTTTTCAATAGGTTTTGTTTTCTGTTTTTGACAATGACTGACAGACAACTCCAACATTGTAAACATTGTAAACATTGTAATATTTTCCGTGTATTTTTTCTTTTCATTTCAGCTTAATCGTTTATTTCAGATTAGCTATGGTGATAAATGTGGTAACGTTTTAGATTTTATACAGCAGTTCGAATAGTGAGTTTCTTAAAGGCAAGTTAGCAAGCGCCACAGCAATTTTCAAAATTTTAGAAAACAAGAAGAAGCAGATTAAGGCTTTGTAAGCTCCTGATGGGTTTATCAGTCGTGCTCTTCTTTGCTCAGGGTATTCTTCGCGTCGGTTCTGCAAAGTGACGTCGCCGCATTACTCATTGCGCTGCTTGACGCCCCGTCGGACGCCTTCACGCCCAACGCTGTGTGACTCTTCCAACGTTCTTCCGTGCCCATCGCTGCACGACTCAACCCGACCGACGCGACGCCCCTCATGCCCAAAGCTGCACGAGCTTTTGGAAACGGTCGCGCCCATTCGCTTCGTGATCTGACCGACGCCCCTTCCGCAACTAGCGATATGCTATGCGATTATCGACTGGCGATTTTTCGCGCTCAGCCTTATGCTGCGCTGCTTCTGCACGTCTCGACGCCTTTTCGTGCCCAACGCTGTACGAACCGTCCGACGTGGCTAGCTCGCCTCAGTCGCTTCGTCATGGTCTTTGTTTCCTTTTTAGCCTATTTCCTAATTTTATTTTATTTTTCTCCCCTTGTTTTCTTTTCTCTCCGCAGGGGGGTGATGTGGCGTTACCTCCTTGCTAGCTGGCAACACAATCTACGCGTTCGGAATTCGAACTTGCTTTTGGAACGTTTTTGGATTCGGAACGTCCTGCGTGCGAGAGCTGCGCTGTAGCAACAGATGACACACCATTCTATTGCTGGACGTCCAGCGCAACGCTTCTTTGATAATTTCTATTGTACAGTTTTACATAATCTATTAATATACTTGTAAACGTGGACCAAGTCTATTATTTCCACATCACATAGGTGGGCATAAGCTCCCTATATACCTACTCTGACTATGATCGACTGTGTTTACTGTGTGTCGCTACACAGTGAGTTCTTCACTACGCACGCAACTTGCAAGGTCATTCGTCGCGGCGAAGCAGTGCGGCGAAACATAATATTTCGCTCGGAGAGGTAGGTACACTTCGATCACGGAAATATATAAATATATATTCCGTGCCCTTACTCTAAATCGGCAAGGTGTAATAAGAATTAGGGAGTAAGGGCCTAACTAGGGCGAGCGTATTCCCTGCGACTCGTTTGTACTTCCTACAGCTCGTGCCTCGATTCAAAAAAATTACTTGAAATGAGGCTCATTTAAGTTTGACATGAATTGTACCTGTTCCGTGATAGAAGTACTATTAACTACTTATTATTGTATTGACTACTTGCTGACTTGCTTGCTAGCTTTAATAGCCTAAATAATGATTATTAAATAGATAAAACACGCAAGCAAGCTAAATTAAACATTATCGTCGCGCGTTAAACAAAGATTTATCATACAAATAATTAATATGCTAAACACTTAACTTAAACTATTAAACAAATATTTTCAAAAAACTATTTACGAAAACAGCGTTAAATTCACTAGCACGTCGCTCGCTTATAACGCGCCAGCCCCGACTGCGTAAGCATTCCGGGAATGAGCGCGATCGTCGGTATTTTCGTCGCGCAAGTACCAAGAGTGACACAGGCCTGGCCATGTATCCGGCGGTGACGCAGGAGCCGCACACCGTCCCCGCCGCCGCTGCCAGCGCAAGCGTGGACGCGCACTTCGCGGAGGTACGCGACGTGTACGCCATGTATCCGGCGGTGACGCAGGAGCCGCACATCGTCCCCGCCGCCGCTGCCAGCGCAAGCGTGGACGCGCACTTCGCGGAGGTACGCGACGTGTGCGCCACGTACTCGGCGGTGACGCAGGAGCCGCACACCGTCCCTGTTGCCGCTGCCAGCGCAAGCGTGGACGCGCACTTCGCAGAGGTAGGTACACCCACCGCACACACCCACCCACCGCACACATCCACCCACTGCACCCACCGCACACACCGCACCCACACCACACACACCGCACCCACCGACAACTGCAGTACCTACTCTTTTTTGCTTACTCAGTGAGAAAATTAGAATCTAGTTTGTCACTAGTTTGGATCTTCCTAGTGGCAGGTGGGAGCGAGAAGGGAGATTTACAGCAACTTCAAATTCAAAGCAACAAAATGGTTTGAGTTTTGACAGTAAGATAAAAGGTTTCATTTGGCAATTAGAGCTTAGTTGCTACTGACGAGCTCATAATCCATTAAGCACAAATAGAAATGTGTCGTTACACCCGCTCTCCGTTATGCGAATAGACTATGTATTTTTATTTTAGTAGGAGGTACCTACTATGTTTTATTAAATAATATGGTTATCACTTTTTTATTACTAACAATACATTTTACTCTAATGGTTTTAAATTTCAGTCTTCACTCTTCGTCACTAAATTCATTCGTTATTCAAAATTTCCAGCCATAACTAGGTATCTATAGGTAGATACATATAACTTTGTGTGTGCGTTGGGAAAGAGCGTCATACATAACAATAAGTTACTGAACGCATTTTGCTGAACGAACATTCAACACATAAATAACTATGTATTTAAATCAATGCTAAAAATCGATTAATAAATAAAATTTAGCATAAACTTATTTATTATTATTATTTTTATTATTTTTCACGTCTCATGCTCTAAAAAGGTGTCATTATAGCTTAGCGTAGGCGGACTAAAGTTAGCATTTAGGGTCTAGGGATTAAAGTAGGTATTTTTTTTAAATAATTGCCGTAGAATTTATATTTTATTCTCTTTACGGTATGCGCACAGTAAACAGATATGGAAATTACCTAGATACGTTTGAAACAGCTCACTCACACAAACATGCGCGTTTGACACGAAATCATAGATTTTTTTGTTGTAATTATAACAATTATTTAAATGGATGTTTTATGGACGATAATAAGTAATCTATTTAAAAACATAATACAAGGTGAAGGCAGTTATAAAGTGAATGTGACTATTTATTTGTTAATATCATCAAGTAAAAATAAAGATCTTACCTACTCCTAATATAAAAATATAACAGAAAGGCAAAGAAATAATTAGAAATCGTTATTTATTTTATTTTCTGGCAATCGTAGTGAAAAGTAGAGTGTTTACCACGGGACCAAAAGCCATTCTAGTCGTTTCTATAGCATCCCTCGCTACGCTCGGAAAGATAAACACCTCGTATGAAATGGCTCATTTTAGTCCCTTGATGAACAATCTACTATTATATTGTATTATTGGATTTTTATCTGTTAATAAAGAATTATTATGATTATTATAAGATATAATAGTATTTTACAGATCAGATTAATACGGTATTAATACCGGAATGTTTCCGGTGTTAATACCGGTATTCGAAAGCCTCGGTGCTAACGTGCCCGTGCCCGTGTGCGTGCAGGTGGCACGCAGACGCAGAGCATGCTGGAGCTGGAGGCGGGCGTGCTGGCCGAGCTGCTGCAGCGCCACCGCGTCGCGGTGAGTATGACGCCACCCCTCGCGACCGGCAACCCGCGCCCGCTGACCGCGCCCGTGTGCCCGCAGGTGCCCGAGCTGGTGCTGATGGACGTGGTGCTGCGGTGGGTGCTGCACGACCCGGCGGCGCGGTACCAGCACCTGCAGACGCTGCTGCGGCACGTGCAGCTGCCGGCGGAGCCGCCGCAGTAGCCTCGAGCGCCTACGCCCCGCGACGGCGGCGGCGACGCTCGTTGCGCATACCACCACACCACCTAGATCTCTAGATTATCTAGTTTAGATCTTTAGATTAGATTTTTTAGGTCAGAAAAAGCTTTATGGACATGGTTTTATGAGTGAAAATACATCGCCCGCATCGGCCGACGCGACGCGACTGCCACCGATGCGGAAACGGCGTTTTGCCGAGTTTTCACTCTTAAATCCGTATACATAAAGCTCATGTTGTTGTGGGCTCTTATCAGACCAGGGGCGCGTTTGGAACCCTCATAGCTTTAGTTTTATGATAATACATATACAAATGCTTTATTTCGCTAAATGTGAGTACAGATTACATAGTTAGATGGAATTTACATTGTTATGTCAGTCACATTTTGCCAAATAATTGGCGTGCAAAATTGGCAGTAGGCACAGTTACATACCTGCTGCTCAAAAGTCAAAATACATGGATTATAATATGTTACAAAATTAAATACATTATTAGATTCGCATATTATATAAAATTACAAAATTAAAATAGATTTAGTACCTATATTCTTGTATTGAATTAAATTGAAATCTCATAATCTTGTCATAATAGAATTGCAATACACTTCGCTCAAATCTTACATTTAGATAAAAAAACATTAACATTATAAAAACATTCTACACTTAAAATAGCAAAACAATTTTTTCTTAAACTTAGATGTCGGTAAACTTTTAGGATTGTCAGAAAGTTTATTGAAAATGGTTACAGCTATACAATAGGAATTGCGAGAACATAAAGCTAATGTACGCTGGGGTACCTCTATAATTTAAACTATTGTCGGCGGTTCCTGTAATCAGGCTTCATCTCGAATAAGTATTTGTTTTTTTAACAAAAAGGCAAGTTTCGAAGATATACAAACATGGTAACGGTAATATCAGGGAATTATAATAATAGAATAATTTTCAGGGAATGAACTACCGTCTTTGAAGGATATATTTACAATGTAGGTAGCTTAATGGCGCTGTTATTAATGGCGCACAAGTTTTCAATATTTGAGTTGTAACGTAAATCATAACCAGTGGAATTTGTGTTCTTAAGATTTTTTATAACTTTATGCATGTCGTTTCAATTTTATCGGCGTTAAAAATAAGGTCTTGGTATACATATACTTACCTATTGTATATCGTAGGTAATTGACTGTCACCATCACGATTATTTAATTGACGTTCAAAAATTGTAGTGTACCTACCTACCCAATTTGAATAAATGAGCATTGAGCATTGAATTGAATGAAATAAATAAGATATCAATAAGACCGCCTTTGAACGTTTCTACGTAGTCTAACTAATCATAATGATAGCCTTTATTGCTGAATAAATTTTACAATAATATGTTGTTTTTCATTTACAAATTTATAACTGAACATCAGCTTTTCCTGCGACATAGGCCTCCTCCAGAGCCTTCCAGATCTTCTTCTCCTGTGTTGCTCGGCGCCATGTAGCACCAGCCACCACTCTTAAATCATCTTCCCATCTTTTCCTTTGCCTTCCTTATCACCTTTTCCCATCCCTCGGATACCACTCGGTCACTTTCTTAACTCATTCTCCACCACTATCTCTCATCATGTGTCCAGTCCAACGCCATTTTAGCCTTCTTATATCTTCTTATATCTGTTACATCTTTCACTTTGCTGCGTTTTCTTTTAAATTTTAGGTTTATTGTCTTTCTTTTTTATGTTTATACTTCTCTTCTTACTATGTTGACAAGTTTCTAGTTTCAATCAATTTATTTGTGAATAGAGTACATGAGGTGGAATGAGTAACTATACAAGTGCTCCTATTTAGACTAAGAGATAGCTGTACTTAACCATCCCTAGAAAAGCTGATTCAGTAATAGGTGGGTGCTACACTCTCCACTGATAATGGCAGTGAAAGTCTGACCGCATGCTGATGGGCCTTTCACTAGATACTTATGGCCGGTCAAAGACGTGTTATCGTTACCAAAAAAGAACCATAACTAGAAAAGCTGATTCTTGTACAGTATTAAAGTATACGCAATACCTATGTAAACAGTATAGGAACATAAGACTAGAAGTAGAAGTATACATCGGACTACCTTTCACTAGATATCACCTCTCAAAGACGTTATGAACATACAAACTATAAAAAAATATTAGCAATTATTCACGTCACGTTGATTGCTAATAAAAATTATGAAGGCGTAAGAATTTATTGCCTCTTGAATTGACTGCCTCGTTGGTCTAGCGGTTTGCGTAGTCGACTGCGGATCACGAGGTCCTGGGTTCGATTCCCGGTCGGGCATAAAAATTGTTAGATATTGGGTTTTTCAATTAAGACATTCTCAGTGCCAGCCCGGTGTTGGAAGTTGGCGGTGTTTCACCCCCGCGCCTCGGAGAGCACGTTAAGCCGTCGGTCCCGCCGACTATCACTAGCATTCACTCGATTGTCACTAGCATGATAATTGTAGATAAAGCCCGCCAACCCGCATTGGAGCAGCGTGGTGGGTCTGAGCTCTAATTCCCTCTCTCCTATGAGAGTGGAGGCCTGTGCCCAGCAGTGGGACGTTAATAGGCTGTAGTGGTGGTAGTGGTGGAAGAATTTATTTAACAGCAATCAACGTGACGACACCGTAGACTTTATACATTTTGAAATGCCGCTTTGGAGTTTGAGGGGAGTTCTTTTAAGCTTAAATTATGTCTTGGCGTGTATGTGATAAGTCTAGATTATTACAAGTGACAAAGAAATCATAATGAGGCCTTAACGTCAAATTAAGCAAATATACAATGAAAATGAAAAAAAATATATATTAATAACATCTAACTCGCCGGCATATTTAGCGGAACATAAAAAAGGTCCATAATTAAAAAAATATGGGAAATTTTAAAATCTACTTACTACACTTCTTTTGTTATTTAAAGTTTCATTTCTTTTACTTAAAATGAGTAATGATAAAATCACATTAAGAACAGATTTTGCGAGTAAAGGCTATTTGTGAAAAATGGTACATTTTTAGGGTTCCGTACCCAAAGGGTAAAAACGGGACCCTATTACTAAGACTCCGCTGTCTGTCTGTCTGTCTGTCTGTCTCCAGGCTGTATCTCATAGGCCGTGATAGCTAGAAAGCTGAAATTTTCACAAATGATGTATTTCCGTTGCCGCTATAACAACAAATACTAAAAATTAAAAAAATATATATTAAGGGGGGTCCACATACAATAAACGTGTTTTTTTCGTATTTTTTTGCTCAATATTAAAAACGGTAACAGGTAGACGGTTCAAATTTTCACAGAATATTAACTTGTATATTACCTTTCAAAATAAATAATTAAATATCAATAAAGTAAATATTAAAGGGGGGCTTCCCATACAACAAACGTAATTTTTTGATATTAACAGTAAACCTCTACAAACAAAGTTAGTTTTGCGGTTCATTAACAAAGGTAATTATACCTACTTCTTGAGTACGGAACCCTCGGTGCGCGAGTCCGACTCACACTTGGCCGGTTTTTGAACTTTTCATGTAACCGGGAAAAGTGAAATTTAATATTAAAATAAGATAAGATAAGATAAATCTTTATTTTTTTCCAAAAACCATATTACATAATTTCTTAAAATTACCCTGGACCCCCAAACTAGGATGGCCCGTGTCTTGGGGGTCAATCTCTTCCCAGTGCAATGTAAATAATATTAGAAAAGGGGACTGAAGTACGGTTAGTATAGTAACTTACATAAATTAAGATTATCCAATATTACAATTAATTAAATTAGAAAAATGGTGATTAATATCGCTTATTTCCTCCACGTGCTCTTATTAAAGTTTCTACCCGTCTAGGCATACTGAGAATGATGTTATCGATGGTCTCCTGGGATAGTCTCCGCCATTCCTCAACTACGGCGATTCGCAGTTCACCCCACGTTGGCAGGAGCTGGAATTCTGGACTTAACTTTTCTTTTCAGCAAGTCCCAAACGTGCTCTATTGGGTTCATATCCGGTGATCTCGCCGGCCACTCCATAACAGTGATATTCATATCATTAAGATAAGCTTGAGTTACCCGAGCGGTATGCGGCCGAGCATTATCCTGCATAAAAACAAAATCGTCACCGATATATGGGGCAAACGGTACGACATTTTCTTCTAAAACTTCTCTGATATAGCGGTCTGCAGTCAGACTCCCTCTGTCAATCACAACCAAGTCTGTGCGAGCTCCCAAACAAATGCCCGCCCAAACCATTATTGATCCACCACCTTAAGCAACTGTAGTTTCAAAATTTGTCTGAATGTATCGTTCTGCGTCTGTATATTCTTTGCCTGCGGTCAATTTGATTTAAGAGAATTCTGCACTCATCACTAAACAATACCTTACTCCATTGGTCCGCGTTCCAAAGTCGATGTTCCTGAGCAAAAGTTAACCTGTTTCTACGATGATTTACCTCGAGCCTTGGAGCCTTGGCGGGCACAAATGAACCCAAGCCAGCTTCTTCGAGCCTTCTTCGTATCGTACCTACGCTCACTTACGGTTACACCCCGCACTGCTTCTAACTCATGTCGGGCTTGGACGGCCGTCAAACGGGGGTTCCTACGTACACGAAGCCGAATGAAACGATCATCCTTACTCGAAGTGCGTCTTTTTCTGCCTTGTCCTGCTCTTCTCACATAAGTACCGGTCTCCCTGAACCGTTGGATACTGCGATGGATCGTTGAAACTGGTCGACGAAGATTTCTGGATATCACTCTGTAGGTTTGACCATTTCTTCGAATTTCGAGTGCCCTGGCAATCTCCGTTGGGGCTAAGTCAGGCATAATTCAGTCATCAACTCCAGAAAGATACGCGATTAAAAAAAACTAACAAAAAACAGTATTTCAATGAAATTTTAAATCAAACTCAGAAGAAAGAAATACTCGAAGTTCGCTCCAGATAAGGTGTATTTGAATAAAATTAAAACAATTGCATAAAATGTGATGTTCAGTTGTTTTCTTAATTTGAAAATATTTCTTTTTTTAAAAAGAAATTTAAATGACGTATAAACCAGCCAGCAACCTTAGGTATATGATACTGATATCAAACCTTTTTTTTATGGTCCGCTAAATATGCCGGCGAGTATATTATGTCCCTTTGTCAAATAAAAATAAAAAGTAGTAATCATGGCAAAGCAAAAATGTCAAATTAAAGTCGAAATGTCAAATAAAATGAAAATTAGTCACGGAAAGCACATTACCAAGAGGAATAGTGTATGCATAGTGCATACATAGTATAGTAATTTCAGTTGCATCATAACATTAAATATGACGGTAAACGTATTTTAAAAAATTTAATTTATTTAATCGGCTCATTGAGGTACTCATTTATTGAATAATACGCTTTCTTAATTAAAATTGGCTTTAATGATTTTTTGAAGCTGCTCAAATTAGTTAGTTTTTTAAAGTCGTTTAATAGCTTATTATAAATAGTGATAGCCAAACAAAATATGATTTATCTCATTTTAGCTGTTTTCCAAGGCCGAACTCGGAGCCTCAGAGGAAGTTTGACGACCTCCGTGGCGCAGTGTGTAGCGCAGTTGCCTTAACGTGCGGAGGTCCCGGGTTCGATCCCCGGCAGGGTCAATTTGGGAATTTATAATTTCTGAATTTTCCCTGGTCTGGCCTGGTGGGAGGCTTCGGCCGTGGCTAGTTACCACCCTACCGGCAAAGACGTGTCGCCAAGCGATTGAGCATTCCGGTACGATGCCGTGTAGAAACCGAATAGGGGTATGGGTTTAATATAACTGCCATGCCCCTAGCAGGTTAGCCCGCCACCATCTTAGACTGCATCATCACTTACCATAAGGTGAGATCGCAGTCAAGGGCTAACTTGTAGTGGATAAAAAAGGAAGTCTATTATTTTGCAAATTTTTAAATAATGACAGGTTACTATGGACAAACACAGCTGTTTCATAGATGAAGAGTGAAGGGAATGTCAAAATTAAAAATGCTTTATGAAATGTGGCTTACAGCTGTCTGTCCAATGTAAATTCCGAATTGCTCGTAAGCAACTTTCCTGGGCTTTATGCCCCAGGTAACGGAACTGATCCACTCTTTCAATTGGCACACCCTCTAGACAAACCAACGGAATCCTCTCCGGACCTTTGCCCGAGCGAAACACCATCATCTTGGTCTTTTTCACGTTATATTTTAGACCATGCTCTCTTGCGTAGCGCTCGCAGATCGTCAACAGTTTTCTGAGACCCCTGATTGAGGGACTTAGAAGCACCGTGTCATCAGCGTAGCTGAAATTATTCACGCTAGTTGTACCTATATGACAACCGATCCTTGTACTTCTAAGTTCCTCAATCAGATCGTTCACATATATGCTGAAGAGGTCCGGAGAGGTCAGTCCACCTTGAGGTACGCCGCACTCTAATATATAATCATTAGAGACGGCGTCGCCCCATTTCAAAAAGTTTGTCTGGTTCTCGTACCAGTATCTCAACAGATCTACAGTCTTATACTAGGCACATTCGATGCTATTAGCTTGTGCCATAGTCGCTGATAGTTAACTAAATCAAAGGCACGGCTCAGGTTTAAAAAGCAAGCATAAACAGAAGTACCTCTTTTTGTGTAATAGCTAACTGTTGATTTCACAGAGAAGACTGCAAAATCTGTTGAGAGTCCGGAATGAAAACCAAACTGCGTGTCGTCAACCCTTATGTTGTCGCAGTCGGGTGTTATACCTTTCCAGTATTTTACCAATAATGGTCCAAGAAATCGGCCGATAGTTTTGAAGACTGGAAAGGTCACCGGTCTTGTTTTTAGGGATTGTAACTACCACCGTTCTCATGAGGTTCTTGGGCAAGTAACCGGAATTTACACAAAACGTAAATAATTCTGCCAGAATACGAATATTGTCAAAACCTGCAAATAAAAGGTGTTCTGTAGCCACAGCTTCAGGATAATGGGAAGTTTAAGTAAAAAACCAGCAATACACCAACATTTTCTATATTTTTACACTTCTTCGAGTCACACATTATCCATTTTTCATTACATTGCCTTATCAAAAACAAAAAGACGATCTCTCGCCTCTGATTGGTCGATATTCACCTATTTGTTAATCAGTAACTTGTTGGCGACAAATTCAAATACAGTTCACGAATTTATTATGTTAATAAAATATTCATAATGACAAACTTTAATAATATTTAATACAGGATATTTATAAAACAATAGAACAACAATTTAAATAAAGCTGAACGATAGCAACAGGCGAATATTAATTAATAATCAAGTAACATGACATTTACTAGAAAATAGTAATTTCATAGAACACTCACTAGATGGCGCTAGAAGTCTGACACCGTGAATGCGTTTTAGTTTAAATAGGTTCCATTTAATAAAATCATAGTAAAAATCACAAAAGCCGACTAATGCCCGGTTTCTGAGGTACTTTTAACGAAGGTTTATCTATTCATTAGCGCTATTGGTCCGATAACTCATGGAAATGCGTTTCTGAACAACACTATGCAAGTTAAACTGCGCTTAAACTTAGTTTATCTTAACTGACCAAAATGCGCCGTTTATCGGTTCCATAACTATTTGACGTTTGATCTATTGAAATTCGTCTCAGTGGAATCTAGTGGGCCACGGCCTATATAGCCACTTCTTTCAGCTAGCGTGGCCTACTCGATTTGACAAACAAATGAAGTTCGTCGTGCGAATCTAGTGGGCCACGGCTTCGGTTTTCGAAAATCGAGTTGGCCGCGCCCGCTGAGAACATAAGTAGGTATGTAGTAGATAACAAAACGTACAAAACAATAATACAATAAAGTAAAACTTTAAACTTGCGCGCCAACCCAGCTAAACGTAAACAATAAAATTTGACGTTTCACTGACATTTTTTTTATTTTTTGTTGACGTTCATTAGTCATTCAACCGCTGATAAATAATTACGAATTTGTATATTTTATAAAAAAAAATGATATTTAGCCACTTATTTAACATAGGAAAAAATACTATTGGTAAGAAAACTTGTATAAAAGACGCAATAAAAGAAATATATGCATTTTAAATTCGATCCCCTTACCAGACCCATCTAGCGACAGAATAAGGAACTGGTTATCGGTTCATTATTTATTGAACGGGTCGCGGGGTACTCAGAAACGCATGGATAGTTATCTGACGTTTATCCTTTGGATAACTTTATTGAATCAATAGCTATTGAGAACATAACTTGCGACCTCAGCAACCGGGCATTAGACGCTATAAATCTATATACCTAAAGTGTGCCTAAAATGATAAGTGGGCTTACAGCTCGGCCTTCCTGTGGTGAGCGAGTCCCTTCGCTCTGAGATGCAAAATCTACATTTTATGTTAATAAATAATTAAAACATCACGTAATCTGAGTACTTAACTTATTCCAACGAACAATCTAGAATTCTTTTTTTAATTAATATTAATTATTAAAGTATTTAGCTAATTATCTTGACATAATTTATTACATAAGTTTTAAACTAATACAGTGCTATTTTTTGAATGTTCAAGATTCAAGATTAATTTATTTTTTATACTTAATTTATTAATTTATTTATAGCATATTTGGGTTTTCATAAGGTCTTAATATAATATAGTTGTGTACATCCAAATACCTTAAATATACCGTATGCAATATTATAAATTAGAAACATAATGTTTCATTTATACAGCGTTATTTGAATTACTTATGAAATCCAAGTATTATTTTTACTTTAAATACAATTTTTTTATATTATCATGTCATTACATGTATGATGTCACAATATATTGATTATTAACAATGTCAAATACAACAATGTCAATCCATGAAAGTCAAATAATAAAATCAAATTTAACTGTTTAGGTATTCAGCCACACTGAAACTATGATATTATAAAAGATAGGTAAACTCAAAAACTTTACGTTTCTATACATTAATCAACATTGTTTCATCTTTAAGCGGATTTTGCAGCTTATTAAACCATTTTTACACCTACTTATTGCATGATAATAAGATTTAAGTAATTTAAAGTTATTTCAATGGAGAAGATAATATTATTTCGTTTACAACGTCGTCACTTGCAATAAGTATTTTATGATAGGTTTTGACAATATTTTCATGAAACGATCTGCAATATGGAAAAGAAAGCAATAGGAGTTAGGTTTGTGTGCTAAATTGGGTGAGTTTAGACTATAAGGTAATACCAGTCCTATATATTACTTTTTTAAAGTTTTTTTTTATAAAAATATCAACTAGCTATAGCTTTTTCAAAAATTACAACATGGTAATCTAGTAGCTCTGATAATTTTTTAGCATTTGGTTGCTAATACAACGATTTTTTAGCTGTGGCGCTAAAACGAATTAGTTCAACTAGTTACCATTAGATAACATTTTAAATTAATTCGTTTTAATTAAATTAATCCATTCACTCATCTACTAGGTTTAGCTAACGATCACTATCGTCTATCACTTTCTTTTCTTTCACCGACAGATCGAACTTTCCATATAACCTTAATATTATTTCCAACAAATATTAAGATGCCTACGTGTACCTACATGGTACCTACACTCAATGTATAGCAATCGTAATATAGCAATATATTTTTAGTTATGTAGAAAAATTTAATATCGGCTTGGAATAATTAGTATAAAATATTTTTTATCCTACCATCTCGGAAAGAGTATTTTTACTCTTCGATATCTGAATGCAAAAGCCGTTATTATCCTCTTGAGGTTATAGTAAATTGAATTTAGAACATCGTGTGCACGTTAGTAAACTTTAAACGTTAGTTAAACGTTAGTAACTCGTTTATGAAGTTTGTGAATTCAAAACATCATTGAAACCTATTTACTTCTACCTCTATGGTGCCGAATTTCCATATTTTTTTTTGCATATAGTCATTTCCTCGCTGAGGTGGGATGAAAAGTTACGTGTTGCACTCGAGTGAAAAGATTTTTCACCTCGTGCTCTTTTGATTCCCTCCGCGCTGACGCTCAGGATTTTAGAATCCTTCGCTTGCTCGGTCATCAAAATTGAGCACGCGGTTAAAAAACAACTTTTCACTCTTGTATAACAAATAACTATTTTTATTTAGATTAATTCATAGGAATATGCTTACTTGACGCAACGAAAAGTATTTTTTTAATAAAATAAACAAACATAATATGCATAATATTTCAACCTACAATTTATTTTCATTCATTGTATATTTCATTAATTGTCCTACACACAATTTGGTCACAGAATATAATAGAATTATACGTACCTATTATATATGTTAATTGGTACTTACAATCACTTACATTAAACAACATATTAAAGCAAACTGGATTATAAGATTTCTGGATTAGGTCAATTTAAAATTTTACTTATTATTATTATTATGAGCTGTACGAAAAACGCTACACTATTAAGTTGGTACCTAACTCAACAATATATAAATCCATACTTCCATACTTATATTATAAATGCGAAAGTGTGTCTGTCTGTCTGTCTGTCTGCTACGCTTTCACGGCCCAACTACTCAACCGATTTTGATGAAATTTGGTACAGAGATAGGTTACATCCCAAGGAAGGACATAGGCTACTTTTTATCCCGAAAAATTGAAGAGTTCCCGCGGGAATTAAAAAAATGTATCTGTTCATACGATTTTGATGAAATTTGGTACAAGGATAGGTTGTATCCCGGGGAAGGATACTTTTTATCCCGGAAAATTGAAGAGTTCCCGCGGGAATCCAAAAACATGAATCCACGCAGACGAAGTCGCGGGAATCATCTAGTATTTAATAAAATAGAAAAATATTTTAGATTATAAAAAACTAGCTGATGCCCGCGACTTCGTCCGCGGGGTTTAAGTTTTTTGTTATTCCCGCGGGAACTCCTTAATTTTCCGGGATAAAAAGCCTAGCCTATGTCACTCTCCAGGTCCTCGCCTATATCAATGCCAAAAATCACGTCAATCCGTTGCTCCGTTGCGGCGTGATTGAAGGACAAACCAACAAACAAACACACTTTCGCATTTATAATATTAGTATGAAATATTAGTATGATTCGAAGCCGATATTGAAGATTTATATTTAAAAATGTGAATACAGCACTGTAGTGATATGCCGTAACTGAGCTTCTAAAGTAAAACTGTTTTATACACTAAGTATTAAATATTATTATTACATAAAATTACCTAAAGTCATATTATTATTATATTGTATCATTTATCCACCTACAAAGTTCTGTCATTTTGCTGTAGCTAATAAAAGGTTTCGTATATAAAATTTTATGTTTGTTTTATTTACCCGGCGGACGTTGTCCTGCCCTGAACCTAGAACCCGACTGCAGCGCTCCCTACCGGGGCCAATATTGTGGATATAAACCATCCCCGGAACCCACATTACTAAACACAGAATTCCATCAAAATCGGTCAATCCGTTTCTGAGTTTTAGCGAGACTAACGAACAATTTTTTAATTCATTTCCAGAGATAAGATTAGATACAGTCGATGATGGTTACAGTTACAGTGCACTAAGTACGGTTATACGATCGAAAAAAACAGCAAAAACCATTTTCTTTGGCCGAGCGAAGCAAATGGCTTTTGAGTCAACTTGGGTGAATTGGAGTTTGTCCGTCTGTCCGTACGACGTCTGTCAGAGCTTATTTTTATTTAGAGAGATTTATTTATACTAGGTATACACATAAAGACGTCCACTTATTTAAAAAATATAATGGTGATAATCAGTAACGGTATCTTAAAACTAAGTTTACGAGGGTTCCAAACGCGCCCTGGTCTGAGAAGAGCCCACAACAAACTCAGCCGGGTTTATTATTTTTTATTATCACCATTTCACATATCATCTTAACTATGGAACTATCAGAGCCGTTAGAGCAAATTATTGCCAAGCTTCCTTCTCATTTAAGTAATCCTTTACATGGTAATAAGATTTTTTAATTAGTTTACGTTTTAAATTAACTTTGAAGTTTTGAACTTATTCAGAGACATCTTCAACATGACTTCTGGTAGCTTATTGTAGAAGCGGACACTGTTTCCAACAAATGAATTGCTAGTTTTACTAAGCCTAGCAGCATGCATTACAAGTTTATTTTTAACCGACTTCCAAAAAAAGGAGGAGGTTCTCAATTCGGCGCGTATCTTTTTTTTTTTTATTTCTAGTATTGACATTATGGCAATCACTTTTCTTCTTGAATTTATCAATGTGTTTATGCACGTACCCATACTAAATTTTCAAATATCACACACACACACACGCACATCTCACATCGTGTCCTCCAGCGATTTATTCCGTGCTCCCAATTCAGTTACTTCCTTGTCGCGCATCTCGCGCATTAATAATAGGATTTAGCCTGCGAGAGAATGAGATAGAATGTACAAGTTATATTTATCTCATAATCTCACACACACACACTTTTTTTAATTTTATTTTTCAATCTCTCTTCATTCCTTGCAGTTATATAAGACATTTGATTCCTGTTGACGTTTTACACTGCCTGGTGTAAAAAGGTGGTGCCTGGTGGGAGGGGAGGCTTCGGCCGTGGCAAGTTACCCCCCTACCGGCAAAAAGACGTGCCGCCAAGCGATTACCGTACCGTGCCGTGTAGAAACCGATTAGGTATATGGGTTTAATATAACTGCCAGGCCCCTAACAGGTTAGCCCGCTACCATCTTAGACTGCATCATCACTAACCATCACTCATCAGGTGAGATCGCAGTCAAGGACTAACTTGTAGTGGATAAAAAAAATACTTAAATCGGAATCGCAGTGCTTACGCGACACGTTTGGCCACGTCCTTAAACTTAGCAGTCTGCCAGGCCCCGCCCACTTCGTCCGGTACAGGCGTCATCAGCCCCGTGTGGCGTGATCCGTAGATCGCAATTTAACAAATAGTACGCGATGAAATTGAAGGTAGCCGGTAAAAAACATGAACAAAGACCGGATAATCGCCGTGTTTTTTATGTTACGGTGCCTATACACGTTACATTACATATATAACATTCAACTATATCAGTGCCACACCCCGAACCATAATATTATGAGAATTTAGTCCGATGTTAATAATTTCAAAATGTGGGTAACTTGATAAAAAAACCTAGGGCTGTAGACATTGCGTTTACAACTTATTAATTAGTAAAAATAAAGAAAATTTAAAATCTTGTCTTGAAGGTTCTTGAAGACCAGTTTATTAACAACTTAGTTTTAAATATGATTTTAAATTTTTGTTCACATAGGGGTTTTTGAGATCCTTGCCAAAATGAATAAAAAGGAACTCTTGGAAAGGAAAAGTGTTTAAATGAGTCCATCTGTCCTAATACAGTTATTGTCATTTTATGGGTTCTCAAAAAAGGCTTTTTTGCGGGAGATTACTTAAATAGTGATAAGATCGCCCTTGCGCCCTTGCACTTGGTTTATTTTTTTTTGTATTGTAATATTTTTGTGTGAATCCTTACTAATGCGAAAGTATGTCTGTCTGTCTGCTACGCTTAAAACGGTCCATCTTTTCAAAAGATTTTGATGAAATTTGGTATAGAGATAGGTTGCATCAGGGAAGGACGGCTACTTATCATCCCGGAAAATCAAAGAGTTCCCGCGAGAAAAAAATTAACTTAATTTACGCGAACGAAGTCGCGAGCATCATCAAGACGTATACAATTAATCTATGCATCCTTGATCCTTCAGATCAGATAGGGCGTTATAAAGGTAATAAACCACGTCGTAACCACACCTATGATTGCTGAACACTATTTCACCGTTGCCACTGTCATATTATGAAGAGGCAGGGAGAAGAGGAAGTGATTGTAGTAATGATAGATGCTTTGTTTGGAATAGGCCTCGTTTATAGTTCTGCTGCCTTTTTTTATCCCACTGCATGTTAGCCTTTGACTGCGATCTCACCTGATGGTAAGCTATGATGCAGTCTAAGATGGTAGCGGGTTAACCTGTTAGGGGTATGGTATATTAGACCCACACCCCTAGTCGGTTTCTACACGGCATCGTAACGGAACGCTAAATCGCTTGACGGTAAGTCTTTGCCGGTTTTTTATCCATTTTTGTGGTTCCGTACCTCACGAGGAAAAAAAAGGAACCCTTGTAGGATCACTTCGTTATAGCCCTGTCCTTGTTCCGCTTTTCAGACTAGATGGCGTTAGGAAATAGGGCCACATTCTTCTTCACAAGCGCTACCAGGTTAAAGCGCCATATGTAAGCGAGTATTTCATAGCTGATTAGGTACACGTGTTGTTATAACATCTTTCTTTGTGTGGTAATTTATATTGTGAACGTTTTGTACGCGAGTCTCACTCGCACTTGACCGTTTTGTAATTGTGTTTTACTTGTTATTGAAAAGAAGTATTTCATTAATAATTATTCTTCTTTTCTTAATAATTATTTACAAAATCATAATAGTGACAACCCTAGGCTTAGTCCACCAACATGCCACCAACGTATATAAAACACGTCGACGCGCGCGTCGATCATTCAGTTGATCAGTTTGTGAACACCAGAGAGTTATCAAGGAACCTTAGTTAGTCCATCTTAATGAAGAACAATGAAAATATGTGAGTACTTAATGAAATTTCACATGTTTAAAAAAAACAGAAAGAAAAGGCATTTAGAGCCGCGTGTTATACTGATTTAGTAAATTTTTGTAACGCTGTCACTTTTGGCAAGTGAAATATTCTTTCTCTGTAAATTTGTGGATGCACGTGTTCAGGAACGCGCGATCCGCCATTTTGGCATGGCGTGCTTTTCTTTTTCATTTTTTTCTTTTTACTTGACACAGGCTTCTTCTTAGGCTAGGACCATAGTGTAAACCTAAATTAAAGAATAATTAATGTATGAACTATGAAGATATCTCGGTACACGTCCTTCGGGTGAAGTACCTACTTACTTCAATAGCTGCGAAACCGAATCATACCTTTAGTTTTCACGTTAAGTACCTATTCATAGTTACAAGTTTACAACATTTGTTTGAAAGGTTTTATTAACCCTATCGATTGGTTAATAAAATAGTGACTAAAACTAGTTAAAATAGTGTTTTATAGTGCATTTTTAGTTAGTTCGATTCCCGGCTCAGGTAAGCTTTTTAAAATATGATTTGAATGCAGATATACCTTTTTTTTTTTTTAAAGTAAAATTTCATATACCTAGGTATCTTCAGCATCTAAAGTACATTTCCTCCAGAGTCCGTTTGTGTTTTCCACCCCGTATTTAGATTTTTATCTATAAATTAATCTTTATGTTTCGCCTAAAAATTCTAGAAAAAATATGTGTAGGTATCAAATAGGTTCTAAATAATTGTGCAGAGACAAATGCAAAATACCCTTGGCCAGTCATCTGTAGTAATATTTATTGAAAACAATACAATAGAACTTAAAGCTAGCTAGCCTAACCTAATTACTATACAAATCTAGTGATTTCAGCTAGTGATCAACTAGTGCTGATGCCCGCGACTTCGTCCGCGTGGATTGAAGTTTTATGGTTCCCGCGGGAAATCTTTCATTTTCCGGGATAAAAAGTAGCCTATGTGTTATTCCAGACTTTAATCTAGCTCTGTGCCTTTCATCCAAATCCGTTCAGCCATTCTGGCGTGATTGGATAACAAATGTTCATACATCCACCCAAACTTTGGCATTTATAATATTAAGTATAGATTTATATAGGCACCTAGGTATTATTTAAATAGGTACCTATTTAGTACTATTGTATTTAGTACCTTTGTTTAAATATTTAGTACTATTTAGTATAGGTATAAATATTTAGTAATTATTAATTATACTTCACTCAATAATTTGGCCTTCATCTTGTCGTAAGAAGGCTCAGCTTTAGTATACCGGACGCTGAGTTGGAGGTTCATATTTTTTTTACAGAAAGACCTTGATGTGTTAAGCCTTGCACTAAAATATTTTACTGCGAATTCTAATACTTTTCGAGATATAATTTTTTGAAAATTGCAAATTTTCACCACTTTTGACTAATTCTTACGACATTTGCCATAGATTACAGACTCATTGACGTTTAGTTGGCGTACTAAAGTTTCGTTTTACGTATTATAATCCGTTCCAAACATAAAAAGTATTATAAAATGTTAATAATCGAGTAATAATCATATTATATGTGTACCGATTATTGGAAAAACGGAACGCGTGCATTGGCGCCAAAATTCAAATCTATGAGTTATCGTTTTACGCGTTTTTCAGTTTAAAGGTTACAAGGTTAAACTGTATATCCCCTCCCCCCCCTCCCCTTCCCCCCCACTCGCGTCCGGTATACTAAAGCCCAACCCGTAAGAATATTTCATATATAGGTAATTCATAATATTTTATTCAATATTCGTAATCATAATTACATAATATCCATACTTAATATTATAAATGCGAAAGTGTGTCTTTCTGTCTGTCTGTCTTCTACGCTTTCACAGCCCAACCTTTCAACCGATTTGATCAAATTTGGTATAGGGATAGGTATCCCGGGGAAGGACATAGGCTACTTACTTTAACTATTTACTTTATCCCGGAAAATCAAGGTCTCGCGGGAATCAAAAAAACTTAATCCACGCGGACGAAGTCGCGGGCATCATCTAGTTCGTAATCATATTATATGAATAATAATAATAAATATTATAAATGCGAAAGTTTGGATGGATGGATGTTTGTTAATCAATCACGCCCGGATGGCTGAACGGATCTGGATGAAATTTGGCATAGAGATAGATTATATATGGAATAACACAAAGGCTAGGTACTTTATACCCCGGAAAACTAAGGAGTTCCCGCGGGATCCCAAAAACCTCAATCCACGCGGACGTAGTCGCGGGCATCAGCTAGTATTCAATATTAAATATTAACGTACCAACATTCATAATCCATACTAATATTATTATGCATACTAATATAAATTATAAATGCCGAAAGTGTGTCGGTCTGTCTGTCTGTCTGTCTGCTACGCTTTCATGGCCCATCTGTTCGACTGAGTTTGATGAAATTTGGTACAGGGATGGGTTGTATCCCGCGGAATGACATGGTTTCTGAATTAAGAATTTCATGTTGAGTCTGTCTCAAAAACTACGGACTAATAAAACAAATTTACGTTTCTGAATTGATATTGGGCCGGTTTCTGAATTAAGCATTTGTACGGTCCACAGTCCACCCGTACATTTTGCTCCATCAGCATTAACCTACTTTTCGTACTTTTCCTTATACATTCAAACTAACAATCAATCAGTGCGCAAATCATCATCGCGACCAGCACGCGTGCCACTCATTTATAGCATTTAGCATTTATCATTTAAGTAATTATAATTTTTAAAATAGTTATAATTATTATTATCAATTAATAAATCATATATCTATCAACTCTATCATTCAAACAAGGTCCTAGACCGAACAGCATTCAAGCAAAAACAGCAAGTTCCAACTCTCAAACCTTACACAATATCAATTCAGGAACAAAAATTTGCCAAATGTAGTCTTTGAGACAGACTCAACATGAAATTCTCAATTCAGAAACCCGCCGTTATGCTACTTTTATCCCAAATTCAAAACTTAATCCACGCGGAAGAAGTCGCGGGCGTCATCTAGTTTAAAATTAGGATTAAAGCAACATAACACAGCCTACCCGTCGGCCATTATCCTATTGTTATCATATGCTTACGTTACATTTCATTTTATAACCTCTCCTCTGTAGGTATGTTTTGCTCTCGTGTTTAAATATTTGTATACGTATAGGTACCTGTCCTGTGTTCAAATGTAAAAATTAGAATAAATTTTCATTTTCAACCGACTTCAAAAAAAGGAGGAGGTTCTCAATTCGACTGTATTTTTTTTTTATTTTTTTTTGTTTGTTACCTCAGAACTTTTGACTGGGTGGACCGATTTGGATGATTCTTTTTTATTTGAAAAGGCATACTTCCCATGTGGTCCCATATAAATTTTATCGAAATCGGTCGAGCGGTTTTTAAAATATCAACAATAAAATAAGTACTTTGTATAGCGTGTGCTTGTTGTTGTAAAGTTGGCGCGGGAGTTTGAAGTCGGTTGTTTAAAAGGATTTTTAATATTAAATTATTCATCATTACGTATGAGAAAAAGCTAGGAGTATCAAACTACTTTTTATGGACATTACCTATACGTAAGCACGAACACGGACCAATCAGAACAGAGAAATGAAAAGTCACATGAGCCTAAAATTACATTTTGCTCCCGCTATCCTCTGAACCCGCTATCCTCTGAACCCAATATTCGAATAGGTAATAATGAAAAATCTATTTTTACTCAAATTTTGAATGTTGCCATGAAACTAAAAAAAAAAATGTCCCATTTTAGCGGATTTGCTTATAATTTGTTTTTAGGGCAAAGAATTCTTGAATGGCAAAGTTGGCTAGTTTCACGGTAGTCAATACCGGTGTCCCGGACCCCGGTATTAGACATTTCAATACCGGTATTGAAAACCGGCGAAAAAAGTCCGGGGTACCGGAAAAAATGTTTCCGGTGTAAATACCGGTATTCGAAAGCCTCGGTGCTAAAATTCCCGTGCCCGTGTGCGTGCAGGTGGCGCAGACGCAGAATGTGCTGGAGCTGGAGGTGGGCGCGCTGGCCGAGCTGCTGCAGCGCCACCGCGTCGCGGTGAGTATGACGCCACCCCTCGCGACCGGCAACTCGCGCCCGCTGACCGCGCCCGTGTGCCCGCAGGTGTCCGAGCCGGTGCTGGTGGACGTGGTGCTGCGGTGGGTCCAGCACGACCTGGCGGCGCGGCACCAGCACCTGCAGATGCTGCTGCGGCACATGCAGCTGCCGGCGGAGCCGCCGCAGTCGCCACCTCCCAAGAGGGTCTACGCCCCGCGACGGCGGCGACGGGCGGCGCGGCGACGGACGGCGCGGTGACCTGTCGGCATCGTGCGGCGCACATACATAGCCCCAAGCATTCAAAGTCAAAGTCAAAGTCAAATAACGTTTATTCAATTTAGGTAGGACTTAGGACACTTATTGACGTCGAGTTTTTTATAATATATAATGGTGATAATCAGTAACGGTATCTTAAAACTAAAGCTACGAGGGTTCCAAACGCGCCCTGGTCTGAGAAGAGCCCACAACAAACTCAGCCGGGTTTTTTTTTCATTATCACCATTTCACAATTTAATCATCTTAACTAAGGAACTATCAGAGCCAATAGATCAAATCATTGCCAAGCTTCCTTGTCATTTAAGTAATCCTTTACATGGTAATAAGATTTTTTAATGAGTTTACGTTTTACATTAACTTTGAACTTATTCAGAGACATTTTCAACATGTTCAACATTTTCAACATTCGTGCACCACACGCCAGGCTGAGGCGCGCCTTCGGCGATATAGGTGCTTAAGCGACGCCATCGCCGCAGTCGCCGGCCGCCGCCGGCTCGATGTCGGCGCCGCTGCCGCCCCCCGCCACAGCATCCACCCACCCCCACCCACGAAACCGAGCTCAAGCCGGACCCGCAGGTACGACCGACCGTTGCTATCTTTCGCTTGATACAATAGGCATGATGACATTAACCAAGAATCAATGAAATTATGAATTTATCTAATGAAATAGAATTCATGGATTATAAAAAACGTATTTATTTTTCTATTTAGAGTGAGATTGCTATTTATTTTGATAAAATAAAACTATAAAATACAGCAATCCGCCATATTACATAAAACACAAAGAAGCGAATGACGTCACAATTGTTTGTTTTCGAGCTTTGATAATCACACTATTGCTTGCTGCACACTGCACAGAGTACATTGGTAATAACAATAGTGACGTCACAACGACGCCATGACACCGCCGAACGTTTTGGCTTGAATTTTAAAATTTAAATTTCAAATGCTAATTTTATCTACCAAACTTTATTTTTCTGCTGAAATAAGATATTTTTTCGAAATAATAGATACTTCCGAACATAATCTGACCATTTTTCAAAATCAGTCATCATGCCTATTCAACGAGTAGTAGTATAATATCGTCGCTTTGAAGAGAGTCAACCCACACATAACAAGTTCCAAAATAATGAGCAATTAAGTGGCAAGGTTAAGCAAAAAATAATAATTAGTCCATATCTTCTAAACCGTAACTTAGATTTTAATAAGAATGGCATCGGTTTTGCTAAACATGATTCTTGTATTTTCAGTACATAAATCGTTTTTGTAATTAAACTAGTTTTTCTGTTAATTGTTATTTTGACATGGCTCTTTTCACCATTTAGATATTTTGAACATAATCTACTAATAAACAGGGAGGTAAAAAGATACAAGTGTCATAGATCTATTTATATATACAAATAGTTGATAGGTTCAGGGTTGGTTGGTAGTAATTGGTAGACATAAAAAAGATTAATAGCTTTATTTTTAAATATTTTTATATCAGAAATAATAAACTATGGTTAAAAATCTTCAATAAAGAAATTCAATCATCTTCTGTAACATCAATATCATCACCTGAAGCAATAAGGTTCATGTAATATTCGTGGCAAGAGGTAGGGATTGTACCTTTTTTACAAAGATCTTGTAAGTCTTTTAGTTTTTTGGCATCTATTTTTAAGCCACACGTATAAAGATTAGCTACTTCAGTGGCTAGCATTTCTTCATTATTTCGAGTTGATTTGAGGCGAATAAATAGTCGTTCAAATTCGATTTGGCTTAACTGAGTTTTGTAATAAATATGCATGGGCTCTTCACATCTATATTGCAGCCATTTAACAAGAAGCCATTTCTTGATTCCATTATCTCCTTTATTTTTATTTGTTATTAATTTTTGGCTGTATGATTTAAAATCAAGAAATTGACTAAAATCCATCTCCTTTACGACGTATGCAGGTCGAGTGGTCTTCGCCGTTCTTGCTACAGTATACCATCCATCTGGGACAAAAATGTTAATCTTTCTACCCCTTGATTCAATAGCAGAGTGAACACTGTCACATTCCATTTCGGAATGTCCAGATTCCATGAACTTTTGGTTTATAATCTTCAGATTTGGAAATGAACAAAGTGCTCTAATGAACATGGCAGAAATGATATGGTTTCTGTTTTGTCCTGAAGCAGTATCAGAGTAAAATGTTACTTCTGTCACCTCTGGTGGTAGTTCAGAAAGAAGATTCCAAATACATGTGGCTATCTCAGATGCTCCTTTTGTACCATTGGTTTCATGCCACATGTAGTTAATTGCAGTGCCTTTAGCAAGATCATAGATGGTAAAGTTATAAGTTTTCAATTTTCTCTTATAATACAGTTGACCAATCTCTAATTGCGGGGTAAGTAAAATTTTTTCTAAATCCATAGTGTAAGCACGAAACGTTGGATCAGTCTTAGCTCTTGCCTTGTCTTCTCTTTTTTGTTCTCTAGCTTCTGTTTTTCTGATTAAATTTAAGTCATAGTTACTTTGTTCCTGGAGTTTCTCTTCTGGTGATTTGTTTTTAAATTGGGCGCAATAATCACATTGGTCTTTTTTTGGCCTATGAAAGCCATAATTGAACTCAGTAGTAAAAATATGTTTATAATAATAAGATGATACAGGTAATGCTATGTTCTCTTCACAATACTTGATGTAGTCTTGATACAAGCGATTTTCAGTCAGGCCAGATGGTAGATATTTTCGCTTAGAAGAACTTCGGCAGTAGTGAGAGTCTACTACAGGTAACGACTTGATGTGATCACGGATTATATCCTTACGTTCTTCAGAAATTTTATTTGGTGCAGGGTTCAATCCACGTTTGTCATGCTCAGTAACACCACTATCCATTTTCTTTTTGAGAGCAGTTTCAACTTTTTTAGCTGATATGTCTAAAGTACCAAGAAAAAACATCTTGCATACTTGATGAGCTTTGTTATTTAATGTCAAAAAGTAAACATGAGTATAATGGCACTTACAGGGTACTTCTTTAACTGCTTTTGCTCTCACTTTTTTACCTGACTGAGAAGTATGTTCTTTACCTTCAAGTCTCAGTTTTTTATTTTTATTTCTCTTCCATGTTTGAGGTTCACATTTCCTTTTTCGTGTCAGGGTATTATTTTCTTGGCTGTTTATGTTTTCCACTGTTTCACTATTACTATTTTCAACCTCTTGAAGATCTTGGCTACTATTTCTTAAATTCTCTTGTTCTCTTTGTACTATTTCAGGTTCACTATCACTGTAATGTGAAGTTTCTGATTCTGGTATATAACATGGATCATGTTCTGAACAATCTGATTGAGCGAAATGGTCAGAATCTGATAATGCTTGTTCAGGATCTACAAAAGAGTTAGCTGGAGTATTATTACGTCTGTTTGAGCTTTTTGTTTCTGGATCAACTGAATCTACATCAATCTGCTTTGCAGCTAGAACAAAACAACAAATAAAATTATTAATGAAGTATTTATTAACGGAATAACATACATGCATAATTATTATATAAACTCATGACTGTAATCCCTTGTCATTGGTACAACAACTAACTCAATGTTTAAGAATGAAGTTATAGCAATGCAATAAGCATTAAATTTTTAGGATGGAATGGCATGTCAAGTGGAGATAAGTAGCTATCTTTTTGCCCACAAGAACACTACATAAGAAATCTTTATTCCCTTAGTCACCTTAAACAATACCCACAAGAAGATTTGGGGTGGTCCAAAATAAGCTGGAACCACACCACTATTTCCAAAATTTATTTATTATAATTAAATAATAACTTAATAATCACTCAAAGAGAGTATATAGGTAGGTAATAATCTCACCAGTAGTAATTACATTCAGATCCATGACAGGGGTTTCACCGTCAGGTTCTTGGCACTGACTAAGTTTCAGGCACAAAGAGTCATGTGTGGCTTCTTGATCACATACTTGAACATGGTCACATGACTTCTTTGTATCAGGACATTCATAAGAAGCTGCTTCGCTTACTAAAAACAGAAAAACAATCAGTTACCTGTTTAAATTTAAAACTGAACTAAGTATGTAACTATGTATACCTATATTATTTATTTATTTGATGGCATGAAGATAGGTACTAGCAGGAACAAGGTGGACGCAGTGAAAATAATATTCTTGAATTATTTGTGGTTTACCTTGAAATTATAAAACTAAGATTCTGATTAATTTAGAGAATGGTATGTTTTGAAAAAAAAAAGGATGTAAGTAGCTACTAAAAGAAAGGCATAATAACAATTATTATAAGTTCTAACTACGTAAAGGTCTACGTATCTCACCAGTTGTGATTACATCCACACAGGGGTTTCAATGTAATGTTCTTGGTACTGATCGAGCTGCAGGCACAAATTTAAGTCATGCGTGCCGTCTTGATCACATAGTACTTGATCACGATCATTCGAGTTCTTGGAATTGTTTACCATGTTCAATATTAACTTTGAGCGATAATTATTGTAGCTGGACATTTTGCCGTCTCGTCTTTTGTTCAATAGATTTAATACAAATCCAAGAAACTTAACAAGCAAAATAGACAACATAAAACAGTAAAATCACAAACTCATAGCACATACATTAAACATTTACAAGGAACGCCGACGCGCGAAAACAAGGCATTTTTGACAGATCATGACAGACGTCAAGCCATACAAAATGGCGCTTTAAATGCAGAGTTCGTTCAAAAACTAATGATTTATGCGGCTTGACTTTGTTCACTACTGATTACAACCACTGAACTATTTCAAGAAGTTAACTAATCTATGCGGATTGTATTCTTTTTTATAATAAAAAGTAATGTATAGTAGTTCTCATATCATCTTTTCACCTTTTTGATTATTTTTGTAACTAAACTACAGACAGTTAGCTCTAATCACCACCGTAAAAATCATATTGTTTTAATTCTAATATAATACTTATTTCATTTTGAACCAAGTTGTGGCTTGACTCTCTTCACCACCAAAGCGACGATATGTTCGATACGTTCTCCTGCGCAGGGCGCGCAGCGCGGGGAGCTGTGCGACTGTTCCGTATTTCCATGGATGGCACACGGACCCGCGGGGCATCCGCGTTGCGTCGCCGGCTTTACTATAATTAGAGGTAGGAAACCACAGACAAATTTAACATTAAATTAATTTAAATTTAACATTATCTTTTTACATAATCTATCATAACGTGTGTTTTCATCGAACGCAAAGCTTTCTAGTTAATTTCCTTCAGTTTATTACGACAGGTCCAAGAGTGTCATGTTGTTACAATAGGGAATATGCATGTATTTTTTTTATTTTTTTAAACCATTCTTTAAGTGATTATGTAACCGGAAAAAAATATAACACTTGCACAATTTTATTAAATAAGCTAAAAAAAATTAATTAAAAATACTATCATTTTCGGACGATTTAAACGCCTCCATTTTGGCGCGCTCGTTTTGTGACGTCACGGTGCGTTCGTTGTCGTCGTTCGTCGTGGTTTATTCATAGGAATAAATTAACAACGAAGTGTTTGATTCACAGATTTAAAAGTGAGTGGAGTAAAGCGTAAAAGATTAACTTATTGTGATGGAAGAGCACCCAAAAGCTTATTATAAATATTGTATTGTCCCTATGTGCAAAAATAATATTAAAACTGCACCTGACAAGATTTATTTTCATATGCCCAAAGATGAAATTATATAAGGAAAAAGTGGTGTAAGGTCATGAGGAGAGAAAATGTATCGTGCTTGAGTAGTTTATATTGTTGTGAAGATAATTTCGACGTGAGTTTTAAATATATATGTACCTACCTACCAAAAATCTATTTCATTAGGACTCGCGAACAATTTAAACAATAAACTAACCTAAAAAAATTACATGTTCATAAATTTATTCTGATTCCCAATGTTTTTACTTATTTATTAATGTTACAAATTTATAAATATTATGATTTTCATTGGTCAACAGCTGACTACGAGTGTTGATTTTGATCACAAAACGTTATAACTAGGTTTTTTTGTTTGCACTGTTGATAAGTTCTATTGGAAAAGAATTTCTCAGTCGCCTTGACAACACATCAATTTTAGTTAGATTATCCGACTGCGCCTTGACAAAACCACTTTCAGTCATTGTGGCGAGTCTTTTTTCACAAGGAATCACTGCTTTCAGTTAATGATTCCCAAAAACACTAATAATTTATCATAAACAGCGGCAAAACAATGCGAATAACCTTCAATAATCATACAAAACAAACATATACCATACTACTCTATGAAACAAACGACCTGTCAACAGTCGACACAGACTAGAGTGGATGGTGACGTCATGTTTCGTTCCGCCAATAGCGTTGCGTTTAGTACTATTATATTATTCTGTGGTTGCGTTTTGGCGGAATTTGAAAAAGGCTACTTTTAATTAATTAAATTTATTAATAGAAACATGATAATTTGTAAAAAATTTCATCTGAATATATTTCTTTAGCAAGAAAGAATACACATAAATTTTTTTTGTCCATTTCTAAATCACATGCATATTCCCCATTCTGCGAGCGACCGCGTAACTTTTGCATTAATCATTGATGTATCGCAATCACCTCTGATTGGTTTACACTCTTCCACTATTGGACGAAATCCATTGACGTAGTAAGAATACCATAAATTCAGCCAATCAGAGGTGATTGCGATGTATCTATGATTGATGCAAAAAATAGGCGGTCGCCCTGCTGGAATTCTGGAATTCTATGCTCGATAATTCGTTGTGGGACATGTTAACCAGATGTTAACCGTAGCAAGTAGAGATCGGTGAATGCTTGCTTGGCTTGTCTATGAATGTTATTCTGTTCTCGGCTAAATTATAAAGGTACCTATTAACTGAAAAGAAAAAGATAAAAAACATTTCTTGAGGTTTTCTGATGACTTAGAAAACTAGATAATATTATTGTTTTTAAGTATTGTCGGCGCCAATTTGCGTATGCGACTAATACGTTTAAGTGTTATGTGTGTAAATCACCTCTCCTCTGTAGGTATGTTTTGCTCTCGTGTTTAAATATTTGTATACGTATAGGTACCTGTCCTGTGTGAGTTGAGAACCTCCTCCTTTTTTGGAAGTCGGTTAAAAATTAGAATACAATTTACATTTTTTCTTTACAAATGGGTCGTGTGCAGTAAAATAAAATGTCTGCTATTGTACTCGTAAGTAGGTATAGTCAAAACAACTTATCATTTTCATTCTGTCATTTCGTGGGCTTTTGTAGTAATTGCTTAATTGTTTGTTATTTTGTATTAGTTGTGTAATAATTAGTAATTACAGATGAATTTAGAAATGCAAATTCCTGTAGAAATTATCTCATTTATTTGTTTATGTACTGATTTCTATAAAATTTATTTCTAAACATGTTTCACATTAGCACATAACATCTTGAAAAATTCTAAACAAATTCCTGTAGAAATATTATTATTTGAAATTATAAATATATGTGTATGTATTATAATTTGTGGCTTTGTATAAATACTAGATGATTTCCGCGACTTCGTCCGCGTGGGTTAGTTTTTTGATTCCCGCGGGAATCCTTCAATTTTTCGGGATAAAATGTAGCATATGTCCTTCCCCGGGATGTAACCTATCTCTGTACCAAATTTCGGTCGGGTTGAGTAGTTAGAGTGGAGTCCAAAAATCGGTTGAGTAGTTGGGCCGTGAAAGCGTAGCAGACAGACAGACAGACACACTTTCGCATTTATAATATTAGTATGGATATGGATTTTTAAGCTATTGCATAGCTTCTATCGCGGGCCTTCAGCGTGGAGACCGAATCCAGAAATTCCGTAACGAAATAACCTAACACTTTGGTTGCAAAATAAAAAGACTATTTTTATGAAAAGATGATTTGGAATATAAAGGCGAAATAATTTTAAAGAATTATGTTTGAAAACATAATTCTTAATAGTCTTTTTATTTTCAATAACTTGAAGTCAACAACACAAGTAGTCATAGCAACCAAAGTGTTAGGTAAGTTGATAAAAAATGCTATGCAATAGCTTTACCGCGGCAGTCTCCGAGTGCCACACGTCTTTTTAGTAATTTTGTTATTTCTGCATCATCTACCGGTTGTTTCTGTATGTCCTTTTAAACCATTGATTGCCTGGAAGCGATACTTTTAAACTTTACTTTACTTCCTTTGTTATTAGCTAAGTTTACTGTTATAATTGTTTTTTGGTGTACAATAAAAGTACATTCATTCATTCAAAAAAATACTTTTTCTAGTATTTGAGTGATAAAAACGGGCAATATCGACACAGGTCAGGTGAATGGTTCGCGGTGGAGGACGGGTTGGTGTGTTGGACGTGGGATTGCGTGTCACAGGTGACGTGAAATGTTTTATCCATAATTATACTGTCCATATAAATGTATCTAAATATATAAGTACTTAACCGTATCGGCTGCAACACACTGCCCTTTTACTCAAAGTTATTCTATTATGATCCAATCGGACTCAGTCTGTTGAAATAGTTCATGAGGACGGGAAGAGGTAGTAGCTAAGCGACAGCTGTTCTAGTGTATTTTTATTAAATTCAATTAATCATAATTATTTATCTTTATTGTTATATCAAGACACGCGGAAGCGTGTCCAGCCAAAGTCCAAAAAAGAAAGAACTGGCAGCACCGCGTGTAATATTACACGAACCATTTGGAGCCACTTTTGACCCCCTCATAACTCAAAAACTATTACACTTAAACATGTCAAATTTGGCTCATATATTGAGACCCGCGAGATACGTATGTGCTCCAAATTTCATAAGCACACCTCAAATGGTTATTTAGATATAAACGTCTACCTACGGATAGATCAAAACTCTGACACGGGGCATACTACCATCGCATAAAGCCGTATTATTTTAATATTGTTGACGTTCATGTTGTAGTGTTATAATCATTATTTTAAAGACGTCAAAGTACGTGACATTCAACCGTTACTTTGAAATAATACTGCTTTAAGCGGTGGTAGTAACTCCCTCGTCCACTTCCTGCGGCAACTTGCATTACATTCTACGCATAGTGCATGCACAACTAAATAAAACAAGAGTTGTTAAGTAAAAAAAAAAACTCCTATTACATAAATCATACTGCAGGTCTTTGTTTAAATTCGTTATTTTGTGTTGTTAACTATTGAAAATGACACATAATTATTATTTTAATGTAAATAATAATGAATAATAATATAGTTGCATTAAAACCTTACCTTCGTATTCACGCATTTTGTGCAACGAAACGTCATTGACAGAAAAGAAGAAGAAACGTATTTGAAGTCGTCAGTTCAAGTTGTCAGTCATTGTGATTTTTAATCATTGTTTATAGTGTTTTCTTCTAAGATCATTGTTATAGTGGTTTTAGTGATATCGACTGTTTACCGTGCTTGTTTTCAATGTTTCACTAAAAACTTTTGCTATACTAAAATATGGATTCGATCTCGCCGACTTCGCGCTATATTCCATGGATGACCATTGTTTGCAATTTGGGTACGTTACGTTGAGGTGCATAAATTGTCACCTGAGTGTAAACATATGCTAAGACCTGTTGTTACCATGGGTGGGCTCACCATCGAAATGATATTGTTGCACTGGCAGCTTTCTTGATAATGTAACGACAGTGATTACCTATTTAGGGTATTATATAGACATCCGGTACTCGCTTTCAGGGGAGGGGAGGGTGGGGGAGGGTGGGGAGGGGGGGAGGGTACCCCCCCCCTCTTTGTTCCCCCCACCGGAAATGCATAGTTTTTTTTTTATGAATTTTTAAAAATCTCATTTTGAGGTTATGTTTTCATACATTTACAACGCGTGCAGGGGTGGGGAGGGGGATGGATGGGTGGGGAGGGGGGGGAGGGTGCCCCCCATCTTTTTTCCCCCCACCGGAAATGCTTATTATTTTTAATGAATTTTTAAAAATCTCATTTTGAGGTTATATTTTCATACATTTACAAAGAACCTAAGTGTATAAAAATATTTATGTTCTAACCCAACCTAATTTAACTTCCAATTAATAGAACCTAAGTGCCCGGCCTGCGGCCGGGCACCAGTTATATTTATGTTCTAACCTAACCTAACCTACCTTTAGGTTTTCCATAGTCTAGTGGTTAGAGGGAGCTTAGAACCCCTACAATTTAATTTTTCATTTCAAACTAATAGAACCTAAGTGCCCGGCCTGCGGCCGGGCACCAGTTATATTTATGTTCTAACCTAACCTAACCTACCTTTAGGTTTTACTCGCGTATGATGACTCAAGATATGTGGGGACTTGGTTCTATGACTGTTATGATGTAAATAAAACAATTATTGAAATAATTGTTTTATTTCAACACTGCCAACACAATTTGCGTTCCGTTTCACTCGTTATTTTGATTTTGACATTATCAATAGACCAAAATTGATAGAGCAGCTTAATTTTTGTGGTGTAAATGTATGAAAACATAACCTCAAAATGAGATTTTTAAAAATTCATAAAAAAAAAACTATGCCTTTCCGGTGGGGGGAACAAAGAGGGGGGCACCCTTTCCCCCCTCCCCACCCTCCCCACCCCTCCCCACCCCTGCACGCGTTGTAAATGTATGAAAACATAACCTCAAAATGGGATTTTTAAAAATTCATAAAAAAAAACTATGCCTTTCCGGTGGGGGGAACAAAGAGGGGGGGCACCCTCTCCCCCCTCCCCACCCTCCCCACCCCTCCCCACCCCTGAAAGCGAGTACCGGATGTCTATAGCCAACCCCCTATTTAATATGAAGATGAATAAATCAATGAACTAATAGAAAAGTCCTATTACAGTGTAAAGGATTATTTGAATGATAGCAAGGCATGGGTATGAATTGTTACAGCGGCTGATTATGTAACTGTTATATTGTATATATAATTTCAAATATTTGTGAGATGGTGATAATAAAACAAACACAGTTGAGTTTGTTGCGGGCTCTTCTCAGACCAGGGCACGTTTGGAACCCTCGTAGCTTTAGTTTTAAGATACCGTAGTTAGTTATCACCATCACGTCTTATGCTCTGTAAGCATGACGTTCAGAAGGTGTACTTTGTAGGTACCTATTTTGAATAAATATGTTTTGAGTTTGAGATTGTGTTCAATAATTTCTGTACAAAAAGAAATGATATCCCATCAAAAACATAAATGTAAAATGAGAGCCAAAATCCAAAAATGTGATATGTATATAATATATGCATTGGTTGTTGACTTCAGCGACAAAAGAAGTGAGATCTAAATGGGTGCCAAAGTTCAATGGTCAGTCCTGCAATTTATTTATAACAACATAAAATATTTTATAACAACTTAAAATATCATTTCTTCTTATAACTTAGGATAATTTATGTTGAAGACTAAGGCTTTGGCTTGGCTAGTTTTCATATACGAATTATAGCCTTCGCAAGTTGTAAAGCTGTAAGTTCTTATTTTATTCTTCCGAAAATTTGGCTTGCTAGTAGAAACTGTACTTTTAGGTACCTACTTAATAATAATTCGTATATGGAAACTAGCCAAGCCAAAGCCTTAGTCTTCAACATATTATCCTAAGTTATAAGAAGAAATGATATTTTAAGTTGTTATAAAATATTTTAATATGTTGTTATTAATAAATTGCAGGACTGACCATTGAACTTTGGCACCCATTTAGATCTCACTTCTTTTGTCGCTGAAGTCAACAACCAATGCATATATTATATACATATCACAATTTTGGATTTTGGCTCTCATTTTACATTTATGTTTTTGATGGGATAAGACTAACAGAAAGTATTAGACTATTATAATGTATTATGTTTATTTTATTTTCTTATATTCGATTAAAATGTGTAGGTATTACAATAATATAATGTGTTTGTTTAAGTGCAATAAACTGTAATTAAGCTATTTAAGTGATTTACGGCCGGTTTCTGAATTGAGAATTTCATGTTGAGTCTGTCTCAAAGACAACTTAAGGACTAAAGCAAATTTTTGTTTCTGAATTGATATTGGGTAAGGTTTGAGAGTTGGAACTTGCTGATTTTGCTTTAATGCTTAATTCCGAAACCGGCCCAATATCAATTCAGAAACAAAAATTTGCTTAATTAGCCCTTAAGTAGTCTTTGAGACCGACTCAACATGAAATTCTCAATTCAGAAACCGGCCGAATGTAGTAGTTTTTACATGATAATAATCGTTAAAGCCCGCCAACCCGCATTGGAGCAGCGTGGTGGGTCTAAGCTCTAATTCCCGCTCTCCTATGAGAGTGGAGGCCTGTGCCCAGCAGTGGGACGTTAATAGGCTGTGGTGATGAGTAGTAGTTTTTATTTTATTATGGGTCTGTGGCCGCGTCGCCTGCAACAAGTCCCAACTGAAACTCAGCGCTGTAAATTGCTCTTATATGCAAACTGCAAAGCATACAGCATTATGCTGAACTGGAGCCTTTTTTGAGCCAGAACTGGAAAATAAAATTGTTTTTGAAGTGAAAACTTCTTTAGGCGCAATGAGCACTTTTTGGTAGGGGGTAAAAATGTGAATACGCGTGATCGACACCACTATTCTTAAGGCAAAAGGTCTTAAGTATAATAATATAGTACATTCGTAATTAAACTTTAATGCTTTAAGGTTTATATTTGAAATATTTTTATTCGTTTTCACTTCCATCGGCAGTCCCTATGACTGCCAATTTTTCTTTCTCTTTCAAATCGATTCTAAAGGAGGTACTTTGTCCAACCATTAAATGGTTGGACGAAATATAGCGATGAGTCCGCCTTTTGTACCTAACCTTTAATCGGAATTGGGAATGTATGTGTCCGCCCTAAGCCTGCCTGTGCGCTCCCGCAGGGCGACTCCGGGTGCGGAGGTGCGGCACCCACGCCGGTGTACGCGCACCGCAGTGTGCTGGCGGCATGCTCACCGCAGCTCCGTGACATACTCGCACTGTCCGAAGGGACTATGGACCCAATCACCATCCAGGTAATAGCTTTTATATTTATATTCGATTTATAGTCCAGTCAAATTAGCAACCTCGGTGTAAGCTATGAGCTGAATTCTGAATTTTCGTATGTTGGTACCTTCATTTTGGCATCCTTAAAGTTGGCTCAAAAGTCATCTTTGATCATGAGGCGGATTTGTGAATTTTTCAAGGTTTGAGCCTTTGTCAAAGGTCACAAAAACAGTTTTTCGCGATTATCTTGGTTTCTATTGCTCCAATGATGTTTATATACTTAACATCTATTATAAAAATTGAAAAGCATAAAATTTGCGATATTTGACAGGTTGAATAAGGATATTTTACTAATAAATTATATACTTGAGTAGGTATAGTGTGCCAAAAACCTGCGTCAGATAACGGATCACATTTCTGTTTCAGCATGCTTACGCTTATGCTTATGCATAATTTCTACTTTATGATTGTGAAACCGTGCGTTTACCTATAGTACGAAATACGGAATAGAGACTAAGATTTTTTTTTTTCAGGGCCTGGATCCAGACGCCCTTCGGACCATAGTCGAGTACGCCTACAACCCGGGGTCGTTGTGGTTGTCCGGCAGAAACGTAGAGGTAAGTTCTGTTTCGAGTGCTCCCTAACACTAACAGGTGGAACCAGCCAACCAGCATCGATGGGCTCAGATAAAATGTATACTCTGTAGATTGAGAATACCTGCTACTTTTTCCGCGTGCAATAAGTTTTTTTAAATCCCACACACTTTAGCCTACGTCGATATCTAGGTAGTCCCATGCCAAAAATCTCGTCGATCCGTTGCTCCGTTGCGACGTGATTGAAGGACAAACCAACAGACACTTTCGCATTTATAATATTACTTAGTATGATAACACTGACCCTTTCGCACAACATCTGGGCTAGCCCGTCGGTTGGTAGTTTCGATGTTTTCCGCGCTAAAGCTGATCAAAAGCTTTTAAGATACCGAGGCTGTAACTCCCGTACCGTTAAAGTGGAGCGTGCGTGCGCGTGCCCCGCAGAGCCTGCTGGACTCCGCATCGCAGCTGGGGGTGGCGGGCGTGCGAGATAAATGCAGTGCTTACCTGGCGGGGTCGCTGGAGCCGCGCAACGCGGTCCGCATCGGCAGCATCGCCCAGCCGCCGCCGCCGCCGCCGCATACTTAAATGCGCACTTAGCGAGGGTACACCGCACACACCCACCCACCGCACACACCCACTAGAGCTTTCTATACCGAGATTTTTTCAATACCGGTATTAAAACCGGAAAGATTCACAATGATGTCAATAAATGGCGCCGCGAGGTCTCAGTTCGGGGCGAACCACTAGTTAATACTTATATTTTTATCAAATAATCAATTTCTTATTAAATTAATATCAAGCAGGTTATTAACGGTATGATTCTTTAAATTTAACTATTTTTGCAACCAGTGTTCAACCGACTATTTTTTCTATATCATTTTCACACCTAATTCGAAAGATTTTCTTCTCATTTTCTTTCCTAGCCAATATATTAGAGTGTATCCACACATATTTACATATGCCTTTTAACTGTGTCTTGGCAGACCAGCAGCCCTATTCTGTAACTCAGTGGCTATCAAAAAATGAAAGCCACTGACTTATATTTATTATCCATTGAAGGTTTGCTATGAAATATTATTTTATTTTTTCATAGTGGACCTTCAATGGACAAACAATATATGTCAGTGGCTTTCATTTTTCGATGTGCTTTTATGTGGATCGGATGATCACTATTGTTTTTATAAATGTCACCGTTCGTCATTTTAGTTTTCCGGGATTTAATCCACTGGTCCCTGGCAGCTTTGGTTTTTAATTTCACTATAACAGGTTGCGGTTTTTTATCATCTGATTTTTCTCGTCCTACCCTATATGTATCCTTGATATTCTCTGGGTTTAATTTTAGTTTTTGGGCAATTGCACGCACCACCTGCCCCAGCTGCGCACCATTCTCATTTTCTTGCCTGTCCAGACCTATAATTTCCACGTTATTGGATTTCATGCCTTGCTCAATTTCTAAAAGCCTTTCTTCCAGCGCCTTATTGCACTTATCCAGATATATTCTTTTGTTCCAGAGACTTTATTTTTTTCTCCGTTTGTTCCTTGAATTCTATCATCTGCTGATACTGCTCCGCGTAGAAATCGACCGCCTCACTAATGTCCTCAAGTTCACTAATGTCCTCAAGTTTTTTTTTTCAATTTTGTAAACAATTTCCAATTTTTTGTTAATTTCTCGTAGCAGTCCTTCAGCAGATGGCTCCATAACGTTGGCCTCAATCTGCGGGCTCTCCTCCTTTTGCAAGCACTCCTCGCAAATTTCCTTCTTCAAGAATTTTTTAATATTTTTGACACACTTCCTGTGAAAAATCCCCTCGTAGGGGCCTTGATTAGGTATCACTACTAGGTAAGTTAGCTAATAGGTCTAACGAGCGCACGGTGTTTAACAGTAACAATATGTACACGTCCGCCCGCTGAGCGCATACGCACGGGAATTAAATCTCGAAAACTACTCGACCGATTTTAAAAATTCTTTTACTAATGGAAAGCTACTTTATCAGCGAGTAACATAGGCTATACATTCAACCTAACAATCAATCAGTGCGCAAATCATCATCGCGACCAGCACGCGTGCCACTCATTTATAGCATTTAGCATTTATCATTTAATTATGATTTTTAAAATAGTTATAATTATTATTATCAATTAATAAATCATATATCTATCAACTCTATCATTCAAACAAGGTCCTAGACCGAACAGCATTCAAGCAAAAACAGCAAGTTCCAACTCTCAAACCTTACACAATATCAATTCAGGAACAAAAATTTGCCAAATGTAGTCTTTGAGACAGGAACTCAACATGAAATTCTCAATTCAGAAACCCGCCGTTATGCTACTTTTATCCCAAATTCAAAACTTAATCCACGCGGAAGAAGTCGCGGGCGTCATCTAGTTTAAAATTAGGATTAAAGCAACATAACACAGCCTACCCGTCGGCCATTATCCTATTGTTATCATACGCTTACGTTACATTTCATTTTATAACCTCTCCTCTGTAGGTATGTTTTGCTCTCGTGTTTAAATATTT
This sequence comes from Erebia epiphron, assembly GCA_963932025.1. Taxonomy (NCBI): domain Eukaryota; kingdom Metazoa; phylum Arthropoda; class Insecta; order Lepidoptera; family Nymphalidae; genus Erebia; species Erebia epiphron. The sequence goes on along the minus strand of OZ009947.1, from coordinate 24,828,016 downwards.
GTATACGTATAGGTACCTGTCCTGTGTTCAAATGTAAAAATTAGACTACAATTTTCATTTTCAACCGACTTCAAAAAAAGGAGGAGGTTCTCAATTCGACTGTATTTTTTTTTTATTTTTTTTTGTTTGTTACCTCAGAACTTTTGACTGGGTGGACCGATTTGGATGATTCTTTTTTATTTGAAAGGGCATACTTCCCATGTGGTCCCATATAAATTTTATCGAAATCGGTCGAGCGGTTTTTAAAATATCAACAATAAAATAAGTACTTTGTATAGCGTGTGCTTGTTGTTGTAAAGTTGGCGCGGGAGTTTGAAGTCGGTTGTTTAAAAGGATTTTTAATATTAAATACGTATGAGAAAAAGCTAGGAGTATCAACCTACTATTTATGGACATTACCTATACGTAAGCACGAACACGGACCAATCAGAACAGAGAAATGAAAAGTCCCATGAGCCTAAAATTACATTTTGCTCCCGCTATCCTCTGAACCCAATATTCGAATAGGTAATAATGAAAAATCTATTTTTACTCAAATTTTGAATGTTGCCATGAAACTAAAAAAAATGTCCCATTTTAGCGGATTTGCTTATAATTTGTTTTTAGGGCAAAGAATTCTTGAATGGCAAAGTTGGCTAGTTTCACGGTAGTCAATACCGGTGTCCCGGACCCCGGTATTAGACATTTCAATACCGGTATTGAAAACCGGCGAAAAAAGTCCGGGGTACCGGAAAAAATGTTTCCGGTGTAAATACCGGTATTCGAAAGCCTCGGTGCTAAAATTCCCGTGCCCGTGTGCGTGCAGGTGGCGCAGACGCAAAATGTGCTGGAGCTGGAGGTGGGCGCGCTGGTCGAGCTGCTGCAGCGCCACCGCGTCGCGGTGAGTATGACGCCACCCCTCGCGACCGGCAACTCGCGCCCGCTGACCGCGCCCGTGTGCCCGCAGGTGTCCGAGCCGGTGCTGGTGGACGTGGTGCTGCGGTGGATCCAGCACGACCTGGCGGCGCGGCACCAGCACCTGCAGACGCTGCTGCGGCACATGCAGCTGCCGGCGGAGCCGCCGCAGTCGCCTCCTCCCAAGAGGGTCTACGCCCCGCGACGGCGGCGACGGGCGGCGCGGCGACGGACGGCGCGGTGACGGACGGCGCGGCGAAGAATGGCGCGGCGGCGAGCGGCGCCCTGTCGGCATCGTGCGGCGCACATACATAGCCCCAAGCATTCAAAGTCAAAGTCAAAGTCAAATAACGTTTATTCAATTTAGGTAGGAATACTACACTTATTGACGTCGAGTTTTTTATAATATATAATGGTGATAATCAGTAACGGTATCTTAAAACTAAAGCTACGAGGGTTCCAAACGCGCCCTGGTCTGAGAAGAGCCCACAACAAACTCAGCCGGGTTTTTTTTTCATTATCACCATTTCACAATTAATCATCTTAACTAAGGAACTATCAGAGCCAATAGATCAAATCATTGCCAAGCTTCCTTGTCATTTAAGTAATCCTTTACATGGTAATAAGATTTTTTAATGAGTTTACGTTTTACATTACTTTGAACTTATTCAGAGACATTTTCAACATGTTCAACATTTTCAACATTCGTGCACCACACGCCAGGCTGAGGCGCGCCTTCGGCGATATAGGTGCTTAAGCGACGCCATCGCCGCAGTCGCCGGCCGCCGCCGGCTCGATGTCGGCGCCGCTGCCGCCCCCCGCCACAGCATCCACCCCCTCCACCCACGAAACCGAGCTCAAGCCGGACCCGCAGGTACGACCGACCGTTGCTATCTTTCGCTTGATACAATTCAACGAGTAGTAGTATAATATCGTCGCTTTGAAGAGAGTCAACCCACACATAACAAGTTCCAAAATAATGAGCAATTAAGTGGCAAGGTTAAGCAAAAAATAATAATTAGTCCATATCTTCTAAACCGTAACTTAGATTTTAATAAGAATGGCATCGGTTTTGCTAAACATGATTCTTGTATTTTCAGTACATAAATCGTTTTTGTAATTAAACTAGTTTTTCTGTTAATTGTTATTTTGCACTTGGCTCTTTTCACCATTTAGATGTTTTGAACATAATCTACTAATAAACAGGGAGGTAAAAAGATACAAGTGTCATAGATCTATTTATATATACAAATAGTTGATAGGTTCAGGGTTGGTTGGTAGTAATTGGTAGACATAAAAAAGATTAATAGCTTTATTTTTAAATATTTTTATATCAGAAATAATAAACTATGGTTAAAAATCTTCAATAAAGAAATTCAATCATCTTCTGTAACATCAATATCATCACCTGAAGCAATAAGGTTCATGTAATATTCGTGGTAAGAGGTAGGGATTGTACCTTTTTTACAAAGATCTTGTAAGTCTTTTAGTTTTTTGGCATCTATTTTTAAGCCACACGTATAAAGATTAGCTACTTCAGTGGCTAGCATTTCTTCATTATTTCGAGTTGATTTGAGGCGAATAAATAGTCGTTCAAATTCGATTTGGCTTAACTGAGTTTTGTAATAAATATGCATGGGCTCTTCACATCTATATTGCAGCCATTTAACAAGAAGCCATTTCATGATTCCATTATCTCCTTTATTTTTATTTGTTATTAATTTTTGGCTGTATGATTTAAAATCAAGAAATTGACTAAAATCCATCTCCTTTACGACGTATGCAGATCGAGTGGTCTTCGCCGTTCTTGCTACAGTATACCATCCATCTGGGACAAAAATGTTAATCTTTCTACCCCTTGATTCAATAGCAGAGTGAACACTGTCACATTCCATTTCGGAATGTCCAGATTCCATGAACTTTTGGTTTATAATCTTCAGATTTGGAAATGAACAAAGTGCTCTAATGAACATGGCAGAAATGATATGGTTTCTGTTTTGTCCTGAAGCAGTATCAGAGTAAAATGTTACTTCTGTCACCTCTGGTGGTAGTTCAGAAAGAAGATTCCAAATACATGTGGCTATCTCAGATGCTCCTTTTGTACCATTGGTTTCATGCCACATGTAGTTAATTGCAGTGCCTTTAGCAAGATCATAGATGGTAAAGTTATAAGTTTTCAATTTTCTCTTATAATACAGTTGACCAATCTCTAATTGCGGGGTAAGTAAAATTTTTTCTAAATCCATAGTGTAAGCACGAAACGTTGGATCAGTCTTAGCTCTTGCCTTGTCTTCTCTTTTTTGTTCTCTAGCTTCTGTTTTTCTGATTAAATGTAAGTCATAGTTACTTTGTTCCTGGAGTTTCTCTTCTGGTGATTTGTTTTTAAATTGGGCGCAATAATCACATTGGTCTTTTTTTGGCCTATGAAAGCCATAATTGAACTCAGTAGTAAAAATATGTTTATAATAATATGATACAGGTAATGCTCCGTTCTCTTCACAATACTTGATGTAGTCTTGATACAAGCGATTTTCAGTCAGGCCAGATGGTAGATATTTTCGCTTAGAAGAACTTCGGCAGTAGTGAGAGTCTACTACAGGTAACGACTTGATGTGATCACGGATTATATCCTTACGTTCTTCAGAAATTTTATTTGGTGCAGGGTTCAATCCACGTTTGTCATGCTCAGTAACACCACTATCCATTTTCTTTTTGAGAGCAGTTTCAACTTTTTTAGCTGATATGTCTAAAGTACCAAGAAAAAACATCTTGCATACTTGATGAGCTTTGTTATTTAATGTCAAAAAGTAAACATGAGTATAATTTCTCTTATCGGGAACATCAACTGCCATTGAACTAGAGTTTTCTGACTTGTATCTTCTTTTTGATAGCTCTTTACGAACTGAGCTGTTTATAAAAGCCCATTTGGCTCTATCTTCTTTTAAAGTCAAAAAGTCTGCAAATATTTTCTGTCTATCATTCAAAGTAAATGAATCGTTGGATTTATAATGGCACTTACAGGGTACTTCTTTAACTGCTTTTGCTCTCACTTTTTTACCTGACTGAGAAGTATGTTCTTTACCTTCAAGTCTCAGTTTTTTATTTTTATTTCTCTTCCATGTTTGAGTTTCACATTTCCTTTTTCGTGTCAGGGTATTATTTTCTTGGCTGTTTATGTTTTCCACTGTTTCACTATTACTATTTTCAACCTCTTGAAGATCTTGGCTACTATTTCTTAAATTCTCTTGTTCTCTTTGTACTATTTCAGGTTCACTATCACTGTAATGTGAAGTTTCTGATTCTGGTATATAACATGGATCATGTTCTGAACAATCTGATTGAGCGAAAGGGTCAGAATCTGATAATGCTTGTTCAGGATCTACAAAAGAGTTAGCTGGAGTATTATTACGTCTGTTTGAGCTTTTTGTTTCTGGATCAACTGAATCTACATCAATCTGCTTTGCAGCTAGAACAAAACAACAAATAAAATTATTAATGAAGTATTTATTAACGGAATAACATACATGCATAATTATTATATAAACTCATGACTGTAATCCCTTGTCATTGGTACAACAACTAACTCAATGTTTAAGAATGAAGTTATAGCAATGCAATAAGCATTAAATTTTTAGGATGGAATGGCATGTCAAGTGGAGATAAGTAGCTATCTTTTTGCCCACAAGAACACTACATAAGAAATCTTTATTCCCTTAGTCACCTTAAACAATACCCACAAGAAGATTTGGGGTGGTCCAAAATAAGCTGGAAACACCACTATTTCCAAAATTTATTTATTATAATTAAATAATAACTTAATAATCACTCAAAGAGAGTATATAGGTAGGTAATAATCTCACCAGTAGTAATTACATTCAGATCCATGACAGGGGTTTCACCGTCAGGTTCTTGGCACTGACTAAGTTTCAGGCACAAAGAGTCATGTGTAGGGCTTCCAATACCGGGATCCCGGTATTGGCTAATACCGGGATCCCGGACTTTTTTCGCCGGTTTTCAATACCGGTATTGAAATGTCTAATACCGGGATACCGGTATTGGCGACACTATAAACGAAACAGTGACTATTGCATATATTTCTTGGTACATACCACTGTATTTTATTTGGCTAAGTTTAAAATTTGTATTCATGCATATTAGCTTATAAAAAACGCCTTTATGGCATAAAACCAGTGATGAAAAGTCGTTTTTGTTCACTCATGGGGAAAAATTAGTGTTTGAATTTAGATCCTTGTGGCTTGGCATTTCTATTTCATTGTCTCTCAAAACGTTCAGAAATCTGTTTTATAACGAATACATATTTTATTATGGCGTATTTTCTATTAAATAATAGCTATTGAATTTAAGATTAATTTATGTTTTGACAAAATTATCGTTTTCTTCGACTTCAATCGACTTTTTACGAAAATATCGTTTATCATATTTTAGTAGTCACAATACATTTTACTATAACGTTTTAACGCTTAATGACCTCAGCAGAGTTTCTCAACACCTGAGCTTATATGAATATAAGCTAGACGAAGATCATGTCTAATGCACACGTTCAGCCCCATCCAGTGTTAGTTGAGAACACTGCACTCGAAATTGTTGATGAGTACATAAGATACTTGGGACATACAGTCCAGTTAGGTAGGTCCAGTTTCGAGAAAGAGTTCAACCGCTGAATCCAACTCGGCTGGGCAGCGTTTGGGAAACCACGACATCTTCTCGTCCAAAATTCCTCAGTGCCTGAATACGAAAGTTTTCGAACAGTGCGTGTTGCCAGTGATGACTTACGGCTCCGAAATATGGTCGCTAACTATGGGCCGGATAAGAAGGCTCAGGGTCACTTAGCGGGCGATGGAGAGAGCTATGCTTGGAGTATCCCTGCTTGATCAATAAAATGCGTCAGAAATAAGGAGATGCGTAGACGAGCCAGAGTAACCGACATAGCTCGAAAAGTCGCCAAGCTTAAGTGGCAATGGGCGGGGCGGGGCACATAGTTCGTAGAACCGATAGGCGTTGGAATCCCAAAGTGCTAGAATGGCGGCCTCGAACCGCAGCGTTGGACGACTCCCCCATTAGGTGGATGTCCATCCATCTCTCAAGCGTGTAGCTGGGAGCCGCTGGAAACAAGCGGCACAAGACCGTGCTCTGTGGAGATTCATGCAGGAGGCCTTCGTCCAGCAGTGGACGTCTATAGGTTAAGACGACAACAATGATAGTGGTTTAAATTACAATTTTCGGCACTTATTTCACTCATTATTTAATATTTCCAGTTTATTCATTTCTTAATATTTATTTAATTATGAGTTTAAATTGAGACAGTGCGTCACAAATATACTTTATATTGAAAGTTCAAAATTCAATGGAGGCTATAAATATATATTTTCGTAATACTTTATCCAAAAATAGTTCTATATTGAAAATCATACAGTTGATGGTATACTGATGGATTTGAAGAGATTGATTATTTGATAATAATATAAGTATTTATAAGATTGTATATAAAATAATGTGATGGAGTTTCAGAACGTTACGTCATACGTTGTCCGTAATTTTCACCATAGACATGAAACAAACGATATTTTCGTAAGAATTAAGTCTACGCATAAATAAATATCTCAATTCTCAAAATACAAATAAATCTAAAAATCTATACTTGGTGATTTTTTAAAGAAAATACAATTTCATACAATATTGCATCACGAAGGATAGAGTGAAGGAGTTATTAAACGTTTCATGAGACAATGAAATAGACATACACAGAATTTAAGCAGAATTTTGAGTTGATTTTGTGAAAATTTTTTTAAATGTAAAAACTGTTTGTTATGGTGCCGTTTGCTTCAGAAAGTACCAATTTTAAGTTAAAAAACATCTACGCCAATTTAATTTTTTTCCAATACCGGGATCCCGGGATCCCGGTATTGAAAAAAATCTTTCCGGTATTAATACCGGTATTGAAAAAAACCGGTATTCGAAAGCCCTAGTCATGTGTGGCTTCTTGATCACATACTTGAACATGGTCACATGACTTCTTTGTATCAGGACATTCATAAGAAGCTGCTTCGCTTACTAAAAACAGAAAAACAATCAGTTACCTGTTTAAATTTAAAACTGAACTAAGTATGTAACTATGTATACCTATATTATTTATTTATTTGATGGCATGAAGATAGGTACTAGCAGGAACAAGGTGGACGCAGTGAAAATAATATTCTTGAATTATTTGTGGTTTACCTTGAAATTATAAAACTAAGATTCTGATTAATTTAGAGAATGGTATGTTTTGAAAAAAAAAGGATGTAAGTAGCTACTAAAAGAAAGGCATAATAACAATTATAAGTTCTAACTACGTAAAGGTCTACGTATCTCACCAGTTGTGATTACATCCACATCCATGTAGACAGGGGTTTCAATGTAATGTTCTTGGTACTGATCGAGCTGCAGGCACAAATTTAAGTCATGCGTGCCGACTTGATCACATAGTACTTGATCACGATCATTCGAGTTCTTGGAATTGTTTACCATGTTCAATATTAACTTTGAGCGATAATTATTGTAGCTGGACATTTTGCCGTCTCGTCTTTTGTTCAATAGATTTAATACAAATCCAAGAAACTTAACAAGCAAAATAGACAACATAAAACAGTAAAATCACAAACTCATAGCACATACATTAAACATTTACAAGGAACGCCGACGCGCGAAAACAAGGCATTTTTGACAGATCATGACAGACGTCAAGCCATACAAAATGGCGCTTTAAATGCAGAGTTCGTTCAAAAACTAATGATTTATGCGGCTTGACTTTGTTCACTACTGATTACAACCACTGAACTATTTCAAGAAGTTAACTAATCTATGCGGATTGTATTCTTTTTTATAATAAAAAGTAATGTATAGTAGTTCTCATAACATCTTTTCACCTTTTTGATTATTTTTGTAACTAAGCTACAGACAGTTAGCTCTATTCACCACCGTAAAAATCATATTGTTTTAATTCTAATATAATACTTATTTCATTTTGAACCAAGTTGTGGCTTGACTCTCTTCACCACCAAAGCGACGATATATTTAATATTTAAAATCCACATAGGTTTAGACTTGTTTATTAGTATTATGTATAAATATTTAGTTAGGTACTATTTTATATTTTTATTACTCTTCATAATTTTTTTTGTTGAATTTTTTTTTTTTTTTTTTTTACCATATTTGTAAGTAGGTACGTTCTTTTATTAGGGAACTCATTTCATCAAAAATTTAAAAAAAAACAGCGCGTTAGAAATGGATTTTCATACACTTTTTCTCCCAGCTTAGCACGTTAGAGATGAAATTTCATACATCTTTTCCTCCCGCATATTTGGTTTGTAACAATGACGTACTTTCTACCTCGTTTTGACAAAAGCAAGAGGGTACTTTCCGAGCGGGTGTAGTATAAAAAATGTTTCCGGTGTAAATACCGGTATTCGTAAGCCTCGGTGCTAACATTCCCGTGCCCGTGTGCGTGCAGGTGGCGCAGACGCAGAGCATGCTGGAGCTGGAGGCGGGCGCGCTGGCCGAGCTGCTGCAGCGCCACCGCGTCGCGGTGAGTATGACGCCACCCCTCGCGACCGGCAACCCGCGCCCGCTGACCGCGCCCGTGTGCCCGAAGGTGTCCGAGCCGGTGCTGGTGGACGTGGTGCTGCGGTGGGCGCAGCACGACCTGGCGGCGCGACACCAGCACCTGCAGACGCTGCTGCGGCACGCGCTACGCCCCGCGACGCTGGCGGCGGACGCGACAGATTAATATTCATTACAATTATTAGATACAATAAATAATCTTTTAGAAATGTATAACATTTGTTTTATTGACTTTAATAAATAATATATCAAAATAGTAGTTCACATATTCATATCAAAAATATAAACAAATTTTTAACAAATAAAAAATAGAACTTAAAAAATAAATATAATTTTTTTTTGTATATCTATACTATCTATACTAATATTATAAATGCGAAAGTTTGGATGTATGTATGAATGGATGGATGTATGGATGTTTGTTACTCAATCACGCCCCAACGGCTGAACGGATCTGGCTGAAATTTGGCACAGAGAATGATTATAGTCTGGAATAGCACATAGGCTTTTTATCCCGGAAAATTAAAGAGTTCCCGCGGGAACCAAAAATCCTCAATCCACGCGGACGAAGTCGCGGTCATCAGCTAGTACCTAATACAAAAAAATGAAATTCTAAATAAAATCGTGAATTTGAAAACACATAACCCTGTGCGTTCCGCAGTCGGGTAACAAAGCAAAAGTTTGTGATGGAATTAAAATTATTGTAAGTAAATCAAAACTACATACAATTTTTTTTTAAATCTGACGGACGGTAAGGTCTTTTTGTTGATTTTCATCTTTTAATCTAATAAAAGCCTTTATTATCGACATTATCCATAGGTACTAATATTATAAATGCGAAAGTGTGTCTGTCTGTCCGTCTGTCTGTCTGTCTGTCTGTCTGTCTGTCTGTCTGCTACACTTTCACGGCCCAACTACTCAACCTATTTTGATGAAATTTGGTACAGAGATAGGTTACGTCCCGGGGAAGGACATAGGCTACTTTTTATCCCGGAAAATTGAAGAGTTCTCGCGGGAATCAAAAAAAATCTATCTGTTCAACCGATTTTGATGAAATTTGGTAGGTTGTATCCCGGGGAAGGGCATAGGCTGCTTTTTATCGCGGAAAATTAAAAAGCTCCAGCGGGAATCATCAAACATAAATCCACGCGGACGAAGTCGCGGGCATCATCTAGTAATAAATAAATTTACATATTTATACATGAATAAATGCAGTTTTATATAGATAGACTAGATGATGCCCGCGACTTCGTCCGCGTGAATTGATGTTTTTTTAAGATTTAAACTATCCTATCTCTCAAGTTGGATCGAACTGCACATGGTGTGCGAATTTTATTATAATCGGTTAAGTGGCTTAGGAGTCCATTGAGGACAAACATTGTGACACGAGATTTATATATATTAAGAAGAAAGATAGATGAACTCTTTATTGCACACACTCAAAAATAATAACAATAAACAAAAGCTTACAATATAAGACAGAAGGGTGCAAAGGCGGTCTTATTGCTAAAGCAATCTCATCCAGACAACCTTTGGGGAGAGGAGATTATAAAACAATAGTGCGTTATAGTGCAGCAACTAAACGTTAAAATATATACCTAATATAATATATACATGTACATGCATACATACAAACATACATATTATACATACATACATACATACATACATAAATACTAAATAATTCTAAATAAAAAATAAATAAATAATAAGATATAGGACCAAAGTGAATTTAATAGCTCCCTGATATGAAATGTTTATGCAAGCGACTTCTGAAGATAGAGAGTGACTTAGACTGTAGTATATCCGCTGGTAAGCTGTTCCACAGTAATACGGATTTACGGGTAAAAGATTTGTCTCCTGTGCGACTGGCAGGAATGTGCAAGCGATTATCCGTACATGACCTTAAGTGTTGTCGTTCGTTGCTAGAGCCAAGGAAGGAGAAACGTTGTTTGAGGTAAGAAGGAGTACTTATTAGGATTGTATAGAATAGAGTAGAGGGGTGTCAGCATGTGCAGATTGCGACGGAGTCTGATTGGGAGCCACTTCAGACGAGCTCTGTACTCGGACACGTGATCGAACTTACGCAACCCGTAGATAAATCTTATGTATAAGTTTTGAAGACGCTCGAGCTTATTCAGCTGTTCTTCGGTTAGATCGGGGTAGGACGAGTCAGCATAGTCTAGGAGTGGCAAAAGAAGAGAATTAGCTAAAGAAATTTTGGTTTTGATTGGAAGAAAGTTTTTCCAGCGTCTCAGGCCACCAATTGACGCAAACAACTTCCGGCTAACCTCAGCTATTTGCGGGACCCAGGATAAAGAGCTGTCGTTATAAATGCCAAGGTTTTGGACCGAAGGGGTAATGTCCAGTGTAGTTGGGCCGAGGCGGATGGGAGGTAAATTACTTCGTATGACCTTGTCAAGCTGCTTGGAGCCACCTAATAGAGCTACTTGAGATTTTTGTCCATAGGATTCGCTCCAAGTGCTAATTTGGTTCAAATCCCGGTTGAGGTTTTCTATGGCAATGTGGATGTCATGGACAGGTGCAGCTGTATACACTTGAAGATCATCAGCATAGAGGTGATAGGAAGAGGAGAGAAGATAAGTGACAGTGTTAATATAAATAACGAAAAGAAGAGGAGATAGGACGCCACCTTGCGGCACGCCAGCAGTAATAGGGCTATATGAGGAAATTTTCTTATCGGTTTTAACACGCTGCCAACGACCGCGCCGGTAGCTATCAAACCAATTCACAGTTTCAGGAGAAATATTTATTGATCTTAGGACGCCCAAAAGAATATCGAAATCAACTGTGTTGAAAGCGTTAATAAAGTCAAGTAGTGCTATAATACTTACTAGTTTGTTGTCCATGTTTGATCTAACATCGTCACAATTTATTTTATTTTATTTGTAGACAATCGACTAAGTATAATCAGAAATTATATTTGGCTGTTTACTAACCACTTATGAATTTTAAAAAAAATTGAAAATTACAACAGACTGACTAGGGACTAAATACACTTATTCAGCTTAATTAACTTTATGTCCATACAAAACTAGGGCCATATTGCCAACGCTTAAAGCAATACTTAAGCAATATTTCTAAAAATACAGTTTGATGTCACGTACCTTGACGTTCCTATAAGAAGGATTATAATTCTAAAACACGAAAGCCAACAATATGGCATTAAGAGTTGGCAGTGCAGCCCTGATGTTTTTATTGGAGATGTAGGTACCTATATATAGGCAAGCTTTCGTTCAGCTGAAAAACTGAACGGAAGATAAGGGTCTCACCACATCTATCATCTTGGTCTAGATCTTTAGATTAGATGGCTGGTCAGAAAAAGCTTTATGTACATGGTATTAAGGGTGAAAATACTATAAAACATAACAAAACAATACATTTCAAAACAGAATTCACCATAAACTTTCTCCGAATTAATAATAGTATATCCAATTTCGTAATACACATCTCTAGAAAAATATTTAGGTGTAATTGCATTAGCAACGAGTTCTTTTAAATTAGTAGATATATATTGTAATACTCACAGCTTTTATGTTAGGTTTCGTTCCCTCAAATTTCCATCCATCCATCCATCAGCCTGTATGCATCCACTGCTGGACATAGGCCTTTTCGAGAGCGCGCCACCAAACACGGTCCTCCGCTTTCCTCATCCACCCGCTTCCCGCCACCTTCTTTAGGTCATCGGACCATCGAGCTGGAGGTCGTCCTACACTGCGCTTGCCGGTACGCGGTCTCCACTCCAGAACACGTCTGCCCCAACGGCCATCGGTTCTGCGACAGACATGACCCGCCCACTGCCACTTCAGCTTGCTAATCCTCAGAGCTATGTCGGTCACTTTAGTTCTTTTACGAATTTCCTCGTTCCGGATTTTATCCCTGAGAGAGATTCCCAACATAGCCCGCTCCATAGCACGCTGAGCGACTTTTAATTTGTGGACGAGGCCCACCGTCAGTGTCCACGTTTCTGCCCCATACGTCATTACCGGCAGGACACACTCGTTGAAGACCTTGGTCTTTAGGCTTTGCGGTATCGACGAATCGAAGACTTGACGTAGTTTAGAAAATGCTGCCCAGCCCAACTGAATTCTTCTGTCAGCCTCCTTGTCGAAGTTGTTCCTACCAAGTTGTATAATCTGGCCAAGGTAGTTGTATTCCTGAACAACTTCGATGCTGACATTTCCGACGTTGACAGGTCTTGAGATAACGTGTTCGTTAAACATGACTTTTGTTTTGTCTATGTTCATCTGAAGACCCACTCGTCTGGAAGAACAGTTAAGCTCGGCGAGCATTTCTTCAAGGTCCTGCAGCGATTCCGCCAGTATAACTATGTCATCTGCAAAACGCAAGTGTGAGATGTATTCGCCATTAACATTAATACCTCGACTTTTCCAGTCCAAAACCTTAAACACATCTTCCAGGGCGCAAGTGAAAAGTTCCGGGGATATAACATCTCCCTGTCTTACCCCTCTTCGTATGGGAATAGGATTTGTTTGTTGGTCTTGGACTTGAACTGTCATGGTGGCGGCCTCGTACAAGCATCTCAACACTTGGATATAGTGCCAGTCGACTTGGCATCGCTGCAATGAATCCAGAACAGCCCAGGTCTCGATGGAATCAAAGGCCTTCTCGTAGTCCACAAACGCTAGACAGAGGGGCAGATTATACTCCTGGGTCTTCTGCATAATCTGCCGTAGCGTGTGAATGTGGTCTACAGTACTGTAGCCTTTGCGAAACCCAGCCTGCTCCGGGGGCTGAAATTCGTCAAGCCTTCGGGCGAGACGATTCGTAATAACCCGCGAGAACAGCTTGTAAATATGGCTCAGAAGTGAGATTGGTCTGTAGTTCTTAAGCAGACTCTTATCCCCTTTTTTGAAAAAGAGCACGGTGGCTCAAATTTATTTACATCTAATTCACTCATATCTATGTCTTCTGTGATATGTGTGGTTTATGCGTTACCTAAAGCGAGTGCATTGTGCGGAGTATCAATATAATTTACAACAACTGCATTATTATATTCAATAAATTCTTCGTAACATATCAAATTAGATACAAAATCATTTACAATGAAACTCTTTGTGAAAGAAACAACCTCTAACTAATTTGAAGATGATTTCTGCTCTATCCCTGCCGATATCGGATATATTCGATAAAAAATTTACGATAGTATTTTTTAATGAGGCGGTAAGTAGAAACAAGGACATAAATTCTTTGAAATAATAGATAAATGTTATGAGGGAGATTGTATTGTACCTACTGAGGTGCGATTACCTAGGGAAATCGTATAAATTTGACAGCCTAAAACGTATGGTTACGTATGTCAAACGGCTAATTCGTATTATCTAAGGTGTTCATAGATGGGAATCGATTGAAATCGTTATTTTTGACGATGAGTGAATGAATTGATAATTTTTGTAGGGGTTTGACAGATAATTCGTATTTTGTAAGAAAAACAGCGTTGCCGTTTGTACGGCAAATGCCGTATCGTACGGAATTCAGGCTCTTTAAAGATGAATTGTACGGTATACGGCAGAGTGGTCATTACCGTACGCTAAAATACGGCAATCAGGCAATCATAGCTTGATTAAGGAATTTCATAGGAAATTTTATAATGTTAGTAGACCTTACCAAAAAATTGCTAACTTGGCAACACTGGCAAAATGACCGAAGGTCTGACGAAGCCCGTTCTGGGTAGCTCGCGACCTGCGGACGCGTCCGATAGTGTGAACAGGGCTTTACCTCAAACGAAATTAAATAAATTGTAGATGAAACATGATCAGCGTTTACGTAAAAATGAACGCAACTCTACATTGTTGTATTGTCTATGGTATTTGGGGAATTCCCTAATCCTAAATCCTAATCGGTGTAAACAAAGAAACCGCCTCTTAACATCTACTACAAATGCTACATTATTAGCCAAACAGGGCATTTCTAGACAAAATTCAAATTGTACAAGGTTGAAGCCAACTCCCAAAATGATAACGAAAATAAAAAAACCGTCTGAATATGAAAAGAATACCACTGAAGATGGCATATTCGGTGATGTTGTGATTTGATGGGAGGAGAGGAGTGATCTATGGTGCCTTTTTCTATCAAATCTATAGGTACCTACAGTGACATTTTTATAATAAACAAAACAGTTTTTTATTTGTTTGACTTGTTTTATAAAAGTCTGTATTTTTCTTTTTCATATAAATAAAAAAAAAATGTACGGTAATTTTTGTTTAAATACGGCAATTTCATCTCTTGCGTACGGCAACCCTACAAATGACCAGCGGCAACACTGAAGAAAAATGAGTTCATCGCCAACGTCAAATCATTGCGATTTGCGGTAGCTCGCACTTCGCAGGCTATGACAATCGTTTAACACGTAGTTTACCTCTGCAAAACCAATGTAATTAACGTATCGTGCCGTACACTCCCGTAGTTTGATTCCAACTTAACTTGAATCAAGTCTAAACCAGTAAAAAAGTAAAAAAAGCATGTAGTTTTATCGCGAACTACCCAAGACTAATAGGTAGAGTAGTTTGTAAAGGAAAACAACTGTTTAATAGCTTATTAAAGTAATTTATTATACAACAAATTACAATACTCTGTAGGTTCAACAATTAAAAACTTGAAGGTATTCTGTATGTAAGTAATTAAGTATCACAAAATAAAAACTATCAGTCTCAAAATGGCACTGCCTATCTTTGGAATGAACCATAAACCTAGAGAACTTAAAAGCACATTTTACTTAGATTTAGGCTTCTCGTTGGTTCCCTCGCTCTGATCTTTGATTTCCTTTCTAACTGGCCCTGTTTGAGCAATAGGAACTTTTCTTTCGCCCTTGATGGATTCTGGAACCTTCCTTGGCGCTGTGATCGTCAAAACTCCATCTGAAGACAGTTTAGATTCAACAGTTTCTGGCGAAGTGCCTTCTGGTAAAGCGTACTTTCTCACGAATTGGCGGGAAACATAACCGTGCTGATCCTGTTTTTCTTCATGCTTGCCTTCAACAATGATGAATCCATCAGCGGTTTTCACACTGATTTCCTCCGGGGCGAAATGCTGTACGTCCAGGCTGATTTGGAGCTTCTCTGGATCAGCCTTGATGCTAGAGCCTAAGTCTCTGGCTGCAGCGGCAAGATGGCGCCAGGGGCGGTAATAATCCCTGTTCACAAGAGGGCCTGCTGCCACCGCGGTGAGGAGATCGTCAGGAGTCAGCGCCAATCCGAAATGCTGGTCCAAAAGGCGACGGGGACGAACAAGAGGCATGTCGTCAAACAAGTACGGGAGTAGAGACATCTTGAATAAACTTCTTGGTTGATACTTCACGAAAAAAAAGAAGATACGTAGAACGTTTGCGTGGTAGCGCAATCGAATGCTTTCGATTCCAAATTCAATTCAAATCTGACGTTTCCCGCCGCCCCCCTGCGCTTATATAGAGGCTGTCCGCAGCGCCACCTAGTAACGAGTAGAAATTTCTAGATTGTATTGTTTGGTTCCAAATATAACTTTATGCCAGTAATTCTCAACGGTTGGGTCGCATGAACATTAATTTTTATTTGTTGTTACTAAACTTGGTTAGTGTTCGTCTTTAATAAATAAAATAATTATAATGTAGATATTCGTTAAGTAAAACTGGTAAAATAAAATAATAAATAGAAATTACTGAGTTATTATCTATAACACGAAATTAAACTTCTTGAGGATTCGCATTAATTAACTTTTCTCCTACTTGTCACGTACGTGAATTGTTTTAATCAGTATTTAGTACTTATTCAAAAATGTTTTGCTCATTTTCATTTATACAGTATCGTCAATATCAAAGCCAAAACTGAGCTTGAGCGATGCTTGGCTGCAGACAGTGAGTTGAGAACCCCTGCAAGGACAGCCAACGACCCGTCGATGCGTCTAGAATTGTGCAGAGAGATCGATGTCAGCTGTTTCATGTGTAATTGCATATTGCATTGTTTGTATAAGTTCTCGAGCTTTCGCTGTTGTGCTAGGTCATGGTTATCAACGAGTTTTATAATTTTTATAGCTTTTGAGGAAAATTTATAGTAGTAAATCTGTGGGAAAATAATAGATTAATGAAATGGGGAATTAGGTATGCAAAATTGGTGTCGAGGCTCCGAGGGAATACCTACCTAGACTAGGACGTTATTTAAATTTAGAATACAAAACTACCTAGGTACTAGAATACTTTTTTTTATCCACTGCTTGTTTACTTTTTTTTTACTTTTTTTTAGCCCTTGACTGCGATCTCACCTGATGATAAGTGATGATGCAGTCTAACCTGTTAGAGGAATGACAATTATAATATTAAACCCATACCCCTATTCGGTTAGTAGGTACACGGCATCGTACTGGAACGCTAAATCGCTTGGCGACAATTCTTTGCCGGTAGGGTAGGTAACTAGCCACGGCCGAAGCCTCCCACCAGGCGATAGGTAGGTACTTACCTAAGATCGCCTTTATTACTCCAAGCTACCTACGTAATTTTCTTAGTTTCTTAGCTACAAATACCTAATACACTAGGCAAAGATTTAAATTTTAAATCTTTGACACTAGGTAGGTGCACCGTACAGGCAAGGTAACAAGACAGACTTGGTAGGAGCCTACATAAATCCATAGTAATAATATTAATGCGAATGTGTGTCTGTCTGTCTTTCTGTCTGCTACGCTTTAACGGCCCAACTTTACAACCGATTTTGATGAAATTTGTTATAGAGATAGGTTGTGTCCCGAGGAAGAACATCAGGGAGTTCCTGCAGGAATAAAAAAACTTTATCAACGTAGACGAAGTCGCGGAAATCATCTAGTTAGTAGTTAGGTTATCTACATATCACAAGATATCACTTGCAAAACAATGCGCGGAAACCTGCTAGGAATAGCCATTGATGATGAATGAAATTTAAAGGAATGAATGAATGAATGAATATACTTATAATGTACCTACACCACAAAGGAAAATAAACAATAGTAAACTTAGCTAATATAACAAAGTAAGTATACAATTTGGCGGCCTTATCGCTACACAGCGATCTCTTCCAGGCAACCAATGGTACAGGGATAGGTTGTATCCAGGGGAAGGACATAGGCTACTTTTTATCCCGGAAAATTGAAGAGTTCCCGCGGGAATCAAAAAACAACAATCCACGCGGACGAAGTCGCGGGAATCATTTAGTATCAAATAATCAATCATCAATCAAATAAATATTATAAATGCGAAAGTTTGGATGGATGGATGTCTGGATGGATGTATGGATGGATGGATATATGGATGGATGTTTGTTACTCAATCACGCCCTAACGGCTGAACGGATATGGATGAAATTTGGCACAGAGATAGATTATAGTCTGGAATTGCACATAGGCTACTTTTATCCCGGAAAATGAAAGAGTTCCCGCGGGTATCAAAAAAACCTCAATCCACGCGTACGAAGTCGCGGGCATCAGCTAGTAATATTATAAATGCGAAAGTGTGTCTGTCTGTCTGTCTGCTACGCTTTTACTCCCCAACTACTCAACCGATTTTGATGAAATTTGGTACAGAGATAGGTTACATCCCGGAGAAGGACATAGGCTACTTTTTATCCCGGAAAATTAAGGAATTCCCGCGGGAATCAAAAGAATGTATCTGTTGAACCGATTTTGATAAAATTTGGTACAGGGATACTTTGTATCCCGGGGAAGGACATAGGCTACTTTTTATCTCGGAAAATTGAAGAGTTCCCGCGACCATCATCTAGTTAGTAATAAATTATGTCTGTACGCTGGTACTTTATAGTTATACCTACCTAGGTATCTCAATGCTGCTAGCCCGAGAGTTCAGTTAATATACAGGTTGGTTCAACATATAGTGTATTATCTATGGGTTCAACTGTGGTTCAAATAGTGTTGCCAAAGAAAAAATTTGATTCTTCGTACCTAGACCTATCGGAAATACCCCATGTACAAGTAGATATTATGTAGGTAACACAGAGGTAGTATACTACTCTATGGTAGGTAAACTTACGTAAAAACTTACTAGTGTAATCATTGATGTAGAATTTTAGTATCAGTGTAATCGTGGCCTCGGCCTGTGACTATGGACAAAAACCTTTTCATTCTGAGAGAAGTCACGTGCTACGTATGTAGGTAGGTAAGGTATATATGGGCTGGCAAGTGGCGATGGGTTGATGTCTGATGATGATTATGATGATGAAGACTAGGTACCACTGTCATGACGTGGATATTTAAAAAAAATAGGTACCTACTTATTTTTTTTGTTTTAAACCGATCATTGACCGACCAGATTATGAATAATCATAAGTCAAAAGTCATAAGTCGACGTGATTTTTGGCATGGGTAATGGGTATCGTAATTGAGGACCTGGAGAGTGACTTAAGCTTTTTTTTAACCCGGAAAATTAAGGGATTTTCGCGGGAATATAAAAAACTTAAACCACGCGGTCGAAGTCGCGGGCATCAGCTAGGCTGATCATAAAATAAGTAGGTATGTCAGTCAATGTTCGGTTTAATTTGCGGTGATGGCGGCTGGCGCATCGCAATTTGCCTAGGCAATCCTCTGAAATGGCCTGAGCGCTTGGGCCCAAACTCCAAAGCCGAAACTTAGTTTTGCCAATTCGGTTTCGGACTTGGCAATCCTGTATCTTGGATATTGTAGCGTCACAAGTACTTGCCATGTACCTACTTACCTCGGTTAACCCAGAATACTTACCATCAATCACCATTTACCGTGTGAACAACCAAATACCATTGGACCTTACCTCAGTACCCGAATAAACCTCATTACCTTTAATTACCTGGAGGAAGGATTATGTGGAAAGGATAATAAAGTGATCCTTTGGTACTTATTTATCCTTTCCACATAATCCTTCCTCCAGGTAATTAAAGGTAATGAGGTTTATTCGGGTACTGAGGTAAGATCCAATGGTATTTGGTTGTTCACACGGTAAATGGTGATTGATGGTAAGTATTCTGGGTTAACCGAGGTAAGTAGGTACATGGCAAGTACTTGTGACGCTACAGATATAATTTTGAATAAAGCACTATTTTTAGAGCTAGACCATATTAAGATCTAGACTCTAGACAGAGGTAACCTAAAATAATCCTAAAAAGTTCTCCTGTTGACATTAAACATTGAAATCGCTGCAAATCATGCTGTAAAATAATTCAATATGTAATTGTTTGCGTACTATTAGCTATCTATACGTCTATTGTAAACAAACAATACGCCGGCCGGCATATTTCGAGAAGGTCATATCTTTCATTCAATGTTGCCGAGCAACCGGCGCGCCTGCGCTTCGTTGCTTTTCGAGAAATTTCTACTCTTCAATAGATGGCGCTACGGGTATATAAACGCGAGCGAGCGCGCCCGTTTCAAGTATTTGAACTGAGCTAACGAAGCATTCACACTGCGATTTTTGAGCGACTCAAAAGTTTCGAAAAACTATTAAATTTCGAGGTTGATTTTCGTGCTATTTTGAGTGTTCAGTGAATAACAAGGAAAATGTCTCTTCTACCATACGTCTTCGGTCACAACTGGCCACGCTACCGTCCACACCGCCTTCTGGACCAAGATTTCGGTCTAGCCATCACTCCTGACGACATGTTAACAGTTGCGGCCATTCCTATGATTTCCGAAAACTATTTGCGACCCTGGCAACAGCTGGCGAACGCTGCACGCGAAGTTGGATCCAATATCAAAGCGGATAAAGACAAATTTCAAGTGAATTTGGATGTTCAACATTTTGCTCCTGAAGAAATCAGCGTGAAGACGGCGGATGGCTACATTATTGTGGAAGGAAATCACGAAGAGAAGAAGGATGAACATGGATATATTTCTAGAAAATTCGTCCGTAGATACGCTCTTCCTGAAGGCTGCAATCCTGATACAGTTCAGTCTAAACTTTCTTCCGATGGTGTTTTGACTGTAACCGCACCAAGGAAACAGTCTGCACTGAAAAACGAAAGAACCATCCCGATTCAGCACACCGGTCCCGTTCACAAGGAAATCAAAGATGACACTAATGTGGAAGAAAAGAAGTAGTAAAAAGTACCAAAAAGTACCTGATATGAAACTTTGAGACTGATTTTTTTTTTAGGTATTAGCAAGTTCATTACTTTTAAATAAATTAAAATTTTAAGTTTCAGATAGGTAGTGGTTTCATTTTTTAGGGACTAATCATGAAACTCGTGCCTTTTTCTAACAAAAAATATAAGAAGAACTTCATTAATAACGCGTTCAAATTAAGAATAAGACGTACCTAAATATCTGTTTGCAAGAAAAAAATAAGTAAAAAAAAATTTAGTAGGTACATAATGAAACAAGTCTTCTTATTTTCAATTCGCTGTAATAATAATCCAATTTGATCTATTTATGTATGTAACTTAGTGTAGCCCCACAGACTAAAAAAAAAATAGATAACAGTCATTGACCAATTATAGTAAACTAGATGATTCCCGCGACTTCGTCCGCGTGGATTTATGTTTTTTGATGCGGGAACTCTTCAATTTTCCTGGATAAAAAGTATGGCCTATTGTCTTTGGTATGGATTAATAGTACTTACCCACCTTTTTAGGGTTCCGTAGCCAAATTTGGCAAAAACGGAACCCTTATAGATTCGTCATGTCTGTCTGTCTGTCTGTCTGTCTGTCTGTCTGTCTGTCTGTCCGTCCGTATGTCACAGCCACTTTTTTCCGAAACTATAAGAGCTATACTGTTGAAACTTGGTAAGTAGATGTATTCTGTAAACCGCATTAAGATTTTCGTACAAAAATAGAAAAAAAAACAATAAATTTTGGGGTTCCCCATACTTAGAACTGAAACTCAAAAATTTTTTTTTCATCTTACCCATTGGTGTGGGATATCTATGGATAGGTCTTCAAAAATGATATTGAGGTTTGTAATATCATTTTTTTCTAAACTGAATAGTTTGCGCGAGAGACACTTCCAAAGTGGTAAAATGTGTGTCCCCCCCCCGTAACTTCTAAAATAAGAGAATGATAAAACTAAAAAAAATATATGTTGTACATTACCATGCAAACTACCACCGAAAATTGGTTTGAACGAGATCAAGTAAGTATTTTTTTTTTAATACGTCATAAACCGCAATTTACCTTTCCTTCAATCAACTCAAATATTTAAAAAAAATATTTAATTTAAAACTGTAATTAATGTTTAGTTTTTAGTTTTTAATTTAGTTTTTAATTTAGATTTAATTTAGATTTTAATTTTATCTACTTATATGTTCTTATTTAAAACTTACTACAGGTTTGTACGGAACCCTCGGTGCGCGAGTCCGACTCGCACTTGGCCGGTTTTTATTGTAGCTTCTAGCTACTGAGTATATATTTATGTCACCGTAAGATTGCAAAAACCGGTAGATTGTAATCTAACGCTTTTTATCTCGTAGATTGTAAACTGTCGAAAGATTGTGAACCGTTCAATGTTCTGAGTGTCAATTTTTGAAATATTCTTTGTATTTACGTATTCTTGTGTCTTTCATATAGGTAAGGTTAGGGTTCGACATAAATTAAAATAACCAAGTAGGGCACATAGGTTCTTTCGGGTTAATATACCTAACAGATTACAATCTACCGAAAAATAAGGCGTTATATTGTAATCTTTCGACAGTTTCCAATTTCGCGAGTTAGATTATAATCTAACGGTTTTTACAATCTTACGGTGACTTATACCTACCTAGCTATTGCCGCAGCTTCGCTCACGAAGTTCGGTTTTTCAACTCCGCGTTTTACATCCTCAGGGATTGAATTTCCAAAAATCCTTTCTTAGCGGATATCTACCTCATTGAAGCTCTCTGTTCACCCATCCCGATCCGTTCAGCAGTTTGAGCTGTGCGTTGATAGATCAGTCAGTCAGTCAGTCATCTTTTCCTTTTATATACCTGTAAGTGTAGGTATATTTGATAGCACCTTGTTTATGATCGTCAATAAAAGTGCACTCATATTCTTTATTCCCGTTTCGAGGTCGTGCCAAATGCCAATCTATACTAATTAGATATAGTACGAATGTGTAGGTATCTGTCCGTCAGGTATTTTGTAACGGCCCAGACTTCTAACAAATTTTCTGTATAGGTAATTTCGTCATCAGCTCTTCATTATCTTTGTAAGTCTAACAATATGGAGTGACTGGAAAGATTTCCCACGGGATGATTACAAAACGCAGCTAAATCAACTCAGATGAAATCATACTATTTTAAATATAATATAAACAAGAGGATGCCCAAGACTTCGTCCCCGTTGATTAAAGTTTACGATGACTGAACTGTTTAATTTTCTGAAATTTTCTTTAAAAGTAAAAATTTCGTCAAAATCGACTGAAAGTGTAGCAGACAGACTAAGTAGACTCCTATTTTTGTGAGACAGACAGAAACATTTACACGTGTTTTGTAATAGTATAGATTAGCTCAGGTCTACAACCTTTCACTTTAATTTTGAATCCTCTCCAAGAAAGGTATTTTCATCAGCTTGTCCGCTCTCAGAGGTGCAAAGTAATAAAACTATTGCTATTAGAATTATTATTAAAATTAATATTAGGTATTATCAAAAACTTTTAATGAAAAAAAATTATTGCAAAAAAGAATTTATATTTATTGTCTATTCAACATGACATTTCGTATGCCATTAAATCATAGACCATGAATATTTTTGATTTTCCAAAACATAAAACCATAATTTACAATGTAAATTAAACGTGTAAAACTGGTATTGCATCTAGACATGATCCTTAGTCCTTTACTAAACGTAAGTCTTCGGCCAAAACTGTATTCTTGGATAAAACAGACAAGAAACGTTAGACCAGTTGTAAAGATAGGTAAGGAAAAATTCCAGCTATGCATCGATGTACATCAGTTTGCCAAAGAAGAATTGAGAGTAAAAGCGCGATCGGAATATGTAATTATAGAAGGAAAGCAAGAAAGGAAGTGCAAGAAAGGATGTCTTGTTAGACAGTTTGTTAGAAAGTTCAAGCTCCCAGATGGATGCGATCCTCAAAAGATTGAATCCCAGTTGTCTCCGGATGGGTATTTGACTGTAACAGCGCATATAAATACTTGTAGCAATAACTGGCCTTGTGAAACTTTGGTACCGATTTCTAATACACCTAAAGAGGGTGAAGATGATACTATATGTACAGCTGGAGCTAAACCTTGTGCACCACCTAAGAAGTGAATGATAAATAATTAATCAATTGAATTACGTATCAGTCTTATTCAAAACACCATAACTGAAGAAAATAAATAACGAGATTATAATTTTTTCGAAGGAAATTGGAAAAATGTATCTGCAGTCAACATTTTGATGTTGCTAAAATTGATGATCTAAAATTATATTACTTGTGGGTTGTGATGAATATTGCATTAATGATTCGTCTACCACAAAAATCAAAACTTATGCCATACAATGTAAATCATCACAAGTTATGTCAATAACATAATCGTTTCAATTCTGAATTGCATCCAAAATAAATATTACAGTGTCAAGGCTGGCCTACTTCTCGAAATATACATCTATTTATATCTTCTTGTTGATAAATGTAACCTTGTAAACACACTAATTAGCTTACTAATTTTTATTTATCTAAATGTCAAACCGAACTATGTGCTCAGTTTAGAAAATGATAAAAACAACCGAAATGATTCATTGTATATCAGTCCCTAATTTCGACTGCACCTAGAAATTTCTCGATGCACGCACGTAAACACAAATGAGCAACGACGTTAGCGATCGCTTTATATAAATAGCACGGCTACGAGACTGTTTCAGAATCAAAGTCATACTAGAAGCGTTGAGATCAGTGAATAAGTGATTATACTCTGAAAATGTCGCTTGCACCATACTTCTGCGACTACGACCTGCCCCGGTGGCCACGTCGTCTTCTAGACCAAAACTTCGGCCTGACCTTATCACCAGAAGACCTCGTCACAGCAACCACAAACCCAATCTTTCCACGGTACAGATTATTTTGGCCCAAAGATGCTGGCTCATCGATCAAATTCGAGAAAGACAAATGGCAGATCAGTGTTGACGTCCAGCATTTTGCTCCAGATGAAATCACTGTGAAGACGGCGGATGGTAACATAATTGTTGAAGGCAAACATGAAGAAAAGCAAGATGAGCACGGATTCGTCTCCAGGCATTTTGTGAGGAAGTTTAAGATCCCAGAGGACACGGACCCAGATGCGATAGAATCAAGGCTTTCCTCTGATGGCGTACTAACCGTTTTAGCATCCAGAAAAGCAGATATTCTTAAAGGCGAAAGGAATGTACCTATAGCCCAAACGGGCCCAGTTAGGAAGGAAGTTAATGATGAAACAGTGCCAGAAAATAAGGCTTAGTGTAAAACGGTGACTTTTGTGTTTTTATAAGCTTTTGTGACTAATTAATGAGACTGTGAATAGTATTTATTACTTATTTCTTTGATAAAAATAAATTGATGCTTTATTGTTATTTTATTTTATTTGTCTATGGAAAACCAACAGCTTGGATAGTTCTAGCCAGTCTTAAAATTAGGTAACTTATAGCTAATGACAGATTTCCACAACTAGACGCTATAAAAATAGGTTTAAAAATATAAAACTATAAAAATTTATAGCAAACAAGTAGGTATTATTAAGTTCCCGCGGGAACTCTTTAATTTTCCGGAATAAAAAATAGCCAATGTGGTATTCCATACTATAATCTATCTCTGAGCCAAATTTCATCCAGATCCGTTCTGACGTTTTGGTGTGATTGGAGCGGGAGTTTGAAGTCGGTTGTATAAAAAGAATTTTTTATATTAAATTATTAAACAACCGACTTCAAACTCCCGCGCCAACTTTACAACAACAAGCACGCGCTGTACAAAGTACTTATTTTATTGTTGATATTTTAAAAACCGCTCGACCGATTACGATAAAATTTATATGAGACCACTTGGGAAGTATGCCCTTTCAAATAAAAAAAGAATCATCCAAATCGGTCCACCCAGTCAAAAGTTCTGAGGTAACAAACATTAAAAAAAAATTAAAAAATACAGTCGAATTGAAAACCTCCTCCTTTTTTTAAAAGGAGGAGGTTCTCAATTCGATTCGGTTGAAAAGAATTTTTTTATATTAAATTATTTCATTTCAACTTATATTGGAAACAATATAATTTCATATTTCTATGTAGTTTACAATGTTTAACCTATATTATATTATACTAGCTTATGCCCGTGACTTCGTCCGCGTGGATTGAGGTTTTTCGGTTCCCGCGGGAACTCTTTAATTTTCCGGGATAAAAACTAGCCTATTGTGGTATTCCATACTATAATCTATCTCTGAGCCAAATTTCATCCAGATCCATTCAGCCGTTGGGGCGTGATTGAGTAACAAACATGCATCCATCCATCCACCCAAACTTTCGCATAATATTATAAAATAAAATAAAAGTACAATTGTACTTTTAAATAATGTATTAAAAACTACAAATGTACAGTCGCGTACAGTGTAATGAAAACAATACAATTTCATATTTCTATGTAGTTTACAATGTTTAACATATTATATTATATGTATATACACAATTACATAGGCATAGACTTAAATATATTTATACTAGATGATGCCCGCGACTTCGTCCGCGTAGATTAAGGTTTTTGATTCCCGCGGGAACTCTCGAATTTTCCGGGATAAAAAGTAGCCTATGTCCTTCCCCGGGATACAATCTATCCCTGTACCAAATTTCATCAAAATCGGTTCAATAGATGGGCCGTAAAAGCGTAGCAGACAGACAGACAGACAGACAGACGGACAGACAGACACACTTTCGCATTTATAATATTAGTATGGATTCCAGATAAATTGCCCTCACACAGTCATTCAAGCCTAAAATTAATATAGATTTATATATAGGTAACTTTTAAGACACTATTCTTAGCCACTAGCATATATTTTAGCTAATATCTAAGGAATAAGACTAAAAATAATTTGTAGTACAACACAAAACATAATTATAAAGATGATACAGTCTTGGTATTTTTCTTATAGCTATCTTCTATTTCCTGCAAAGTACGACCACTCGTTTCAGGAAGTACAAAACATAGGATTATGGTATTAATAATTGTAATAACACCATATGTAGCGTACATGGCCGCTGCTCCATATGTTCTCATTAACCCGGGAGATATTTTCACACAAACGAATAAAACAAAGTACGAGATAGCCGCGCCTATACCAGATCCTAATCCTCTTAAATTGGCAGGAAATAGCTCGGGTACGAATGACCAACCTAAGGTTACCACTGAACCACCACATGTAATAAACAGAACTGTGATTGTTATAGATAACCCTACGGACCCAAATCTTGCAATATTTAACAAGTAAACGACTAAAATAAACAAGAAAAACGCGCAGCCGAAATTAGCAGTAATGAAGAAAATTTTGCGCGGTATAAATTTGTTTATAGCAAAAATTATAACTACTATTAAACATCGCAAACCATCAATGGCTATCATAAATGTGAAGGGGTCAATACTGCCTTTAAACGTATCCTTAATCATATCAAGCGCGTAAAAACTAAATACATTAGCCCCATTAAATTGTATAAACGATAATAAGGAAACAATTAATAATGGTTTGATAAATGATAAACTCATGATATCCTTGTATAGGTATTGGTAAGATACTTCATTCTGTCGCAGTAAAACCAACTGCAACTCCTTTTCCGAGTCTTTGTTTTGACCTCTGAACCATTTGAAGGCCTGAGTGCCTTCATCTATCCTTCCTTTTGATATTAACCAAAGGGGGCTTTCTCTTAAAAAAAGCACAAATATCAGACCTAATAAATTTAATGCTCCGTAAATGTAACTACAGTATCTCCAGGAAACATATCCTCCAAGAAAATGACTAAATAATATGCCCACGCACAGTGTTATGGAAGGACCTATAAGAGTATAGCTTCTGTATTTCGGGTCAGTAATTTCTCCTATATAAACTAAGCCCACAGGTCTCAATGCGCCTCCTGATAATCCTGCTATAAATCTTCCTATAAGCATGTACGTATTGTTGGTAGAAAACGCTACAATAATCCAACTTATCAGGGATAAAATTGCTAGCACTATATGTCCAGATTTTCTTCCCACGTAGTCGATAAGATAGCCTGCGCCGAAGCATCCTAACGCCATAGATAGTGGAGAAATTGAAGCTGAAATTATAAAAATAATATTTTTTTAGTAGATTCATTCACAAACATGTTTAGTTGATTAACACAAATGTTACTTTTGTTCGTTCGTTAACTTTAACGTTTAAACGAGTGATACCTATTCATTTTTACTATAAATAACCACTGGTTAAACTCATGTATTTTGTCGGAAAAGTGAGTCTTGCGGCTGCCGCGTCACGCGAACAGGCTCATGAATAAGGGCCCCGGACGGGTTCAAAACTAGTCTGGCACTTCGACAAAACACGTGAGTTTAACCGCTAGTAATTTATAGTTAAAACACAAATACTGGCTCATGTTTTGCCCGTTTACTTAATCAAAACTTGTAGAGAAGATTGATTAAAAAACTAGGAGGCTTATACTTATAATCTCAGCCTTAGAAGACAGCTTATAATTATAGCTTAGCAGTAGTAAATGAATATTGCCCTCCCGGCCGAATTTCGGTCATGGCATGGCAACCAATTGCAACTTTTGCGCGGAAATATTACTAGGGGTTCGCCCCGAACTGAGACCTGGCGGTACGTCTATAGGTGCGCGCTCATCTTTACGTTCTTAGAAATCTATTTTTTTATTCCACGTTAGATGGTGCTAACGTCTATTATTTGTAAGCGCTTGAACGAATAAACTTTTAAAGAGCGCCATCTATTGACATCATTGTGCAGTTCTGTTAAAAATACTGAAGCTCATTAAAAATTAGAATTTCGTTCCCTTATAATATTTATCTAATTTTGGTATTTGTTGTTCAAGTACAGAATATAATTCAAATAATTGATCAAGTTTCAGGCTCAGCCTTTCAGAAAATTGAGAGTTCTGAGGTCAACTTTGGACGTTAGAAAATCTCCACTTTGAAAGCCGGGGGGCTTTCAAAGTGGAGATTTTCTAACGAGATTTCGTCAATTAATAAGTGAAATTAAAAAAATATATATATTTTTGGAGTCTATTCCTAATTATCTTTAGAATGATATACCGCAATCTTATGTAACGCTATAATAGTAGATTATTAACCAAGGGGATAAAGCAGTGTCTTCTGTCGCGGGTGACGATTTAAATCGCGAGCGTAACGAAGGACTCGAGGTTTACCCCCGAGCGTAGCGAGGGTGTTAAAAACTTAAATCACGAGCGAAGCGAGGGATTTAAGACGAGTCCTGAGTGTAGCGAGGGATTTAAGTTCACTCAAGACGAAGACAGCTTTATCACCGAGGAAAATACTCTACTTTTCGTACCATTTGCGAAAAAATTAACACAATAATAATATGAGATAAGCATTTATTAAAAACTAGATGATACCCGCGACTTCGTCCGCGTGGATTGTTTTTTTTATTCCCGCGGGAACTCTTCAATTTTCCGGGATAAAAAGCAACCTATGTCCTTCCCCGGGGTACAACCTCTCCCTGTACCAAATTTCATCAAAATCGGTTGAACAGATACATTTGTTTGATTCCCGCGGGAACTCTTCAATTTTCCGGGATAAAATGTAGCCTATGTCCTTCCCCGGGATGTAACCTATCTCTGTACCAAATTTCATCAAAATCGGTTGAGTAGTTGGGCCGTGAAAGCGTAGCAGACAGACAGACAGACAGACAGACAGACAGACGGACAGACAGACAGACACACTTTCGCATTTATAATATTAAAAGATTAAAAGATAATGACAATTAAAAGTAAAAGTTAACATTCGAAACATTGGTCCAATTATTGATAGAGAGAGTTACATTTTTGTTTGGTACATTTATTGTTGAGGAGTTGATTTGAGTATTTCTCTGTTCTTGCGTCTGAGGAACTGTTTAGAACATTAACTTATTTATAAAAATAAATTAAAATAAACTTAACGTTTATGTATTTGAAGAAAACAAAAACACGGCAAATTCCTAGACTAATATTTTTTGTCGGAAAAGCAAAGGCATCAAGCTCATACGGCCTCGTCGGTTTTCGTAATTTTATTTAATCAGAACTGCATAATAAATGCGTATTCCTTTTTCAAAAAGATATTTAATACTTTATATACAAACTCAATGGTGTAAACACAGATATAGTTCAGTATTATTATTCCAAATTTAAATCACATTCTCCCCCTAGAGGATGAATGAAATTCAGTACAATTTTCTTTCCCTGTTTTTAACAGATCAAAAATGACTATTGTTATGTTCGCTTTTTGTGGCATAGAATGTCACTTTTTTGAGCAAGTGGTACGAAAAAATATTTTTCATCCCACCTTCTCGGAAAGAGTATTTTTAATCTTCGATATCTGAATGCAAAAGCCGTTATTATCCTCTTGAGGATAAAGTAAATTGAATTTAGAACATCGTGTGCACGTGAGTAAATATCACTCGTCTATGAAGTTTGTGAATTCAAAACATCATTAAAACCTATTTACTTGTACCTCTATGGTGCCGAATTTCCATACAACCTTTTTTAATTTGTTAAAAACTCACTTGGTGTACTTTTTTAATTTGCTTTGCGCGCACCATTTTCTTTCACGTCATGTCATTTCCTCGCTGAGGTGGGATGAAAAGTTACGTGTTGCACTCGAGTGAAAAGATTTTTCACCTCGTGCTCTTTTGATTCCCTCGCTGCCGCTCAGGATTCTAATTTTTGAACCACTCGCTGCGCTCGTGATTCAATTTTAGAATCCTTCGCTTGCTCGGTCATCAAAGGGCAACGGCGAAGTTCCATACATCAATAGTATTGAGAAAAAAAATTAATGTACACGTGTGAAAAAAATATATTTAGTTAAGCGTCGAATACGAAGCTCTCAGAAGCAAGATTTTTTTTTTAATGAACCTAGAAAAAAAAGATATTTCGTTTTAAAGTTTTGCAGGTTATGTGATAATGTCAATTTGAAAATGTCAAAACTCCGTTAAAACGTCACAGAATGATTGGAGATTATGTGTTTACAGCTTTTTACTTTTTATTTTGAGTGCAGTCTTTATGAAAACCACCATTTATATTAATATACAGTACCAGATGATCGCGACTTTGTCGCCGTGTATTTAGCCATATAACCACAGACCACATTTATATGTGGTCTGTGGTTCTATGGATAACCATATCCACATATATATGGTTATCCATAGAACCACAGACCTATATAACATTAATTGGCATAAGCACAGACCATCAGCGTCAGTGCTGCCATAATATTCTTTCATTTATTACCTTTCTGTTAGAGCTTATTAGATAAAATAAAAAAATTAAATGCTCTAAAGTAACAGAAAATCCACTAAAAATGGGCTATCCCATTGTTTAGGCTAACATCAATCAGATAAAATAATTACAATTTTTAAAACGATACAATATAATCTACCAATTTGGGTTTATTCTAGCTACTAGGTAGACTATATATGAAATGGTAACACTAAACTGAAAAACGAGAGCTAATTAATCAAAAAGATTCCCTAAATATTTTATTTTTTTACCTAGGTTCAATTAATTAAGGTGAATATTTGATAAAATATAAAAAAATAAGCAAATTCCTTTCGTCTTTACCTTACTTGTGTACAATCAAGATGTGATCTGTACTAATTTCGCCATTGCTCATTGAGCACGCGGTTAAAAACAACTTTTCACTCTTGTATAACAAATAACAATTTCTTACTTGTTAAAAAAAGTGACATTCTATGCCACAAAATGCGAACATAACAATAGTCATTTTTAATCTGTTAAAAACAGGGAAAGAAAATTGTACTGAATTTCATTCATCCTCTAGGGGGAGAATGTGATTTAAATTTGGAATACTTACCGAAATTTATACTGAACTACGTCTGTGTCTACATCATTGAGTTTGTATATAAAGCATTAAACATCTTTTTGAAAAAGGAATACGCATTTATTATGCAGTTATGATTATTAAATAAAATTAAGAAAACCGACGAGGCCGTATGAGCTTGATGCCTTTGCTTTCCGACAAAAAAATATTAGTCTAGGAATTTGCCGCGTTTTTGTTTTCGTCAAATACATAAACGTTAAGTTTATTTTAATTTATTTTTATAAAGAAGTTGATGTTCTAAACAGTTCCTCAGACGCAAGAACAGAGAAATACTCAAATCAACTCATCAACAATAAATGTACCAAACAAAAATGTAACTCTCCCTATCAATAATTGGACCAATGTTTCGAATGTTAACTTTTACTTTTAATTGTCAGTATTTTAAAAAAATGCTTATCTCATATTATTATTATTGTGTTAATTTTTTCGCAAATGGTACGAAAAGTAGAGTATTTTCCTCGGTGATAAAGCTGTCTTAGTCTTGGGTGAACTTAAATCCCTCGCTACACTCATGACTCGTCTTAAATCCCTCGCTTCGCTCGTGATTTAAGTTTTTAACACCCTCGCTACGCTCGGGAGTAAACCTCGAGTCCTTCGTTACGCTCGCGATTTAAATTGTCACCCACGACAGAAGACACTGCTTTATCCCCTTGGTTAATAATCTACTATTACTTCGCATTCGCTTCAATGAGAGCCCCCCTGAAATAAAGATTTTTATAACGTTATAAGCCATATTCGGCTGGAGGCCATCGGTTTATATATATAATATTTAAATTTGAAGTCTACGTTCAGTAATTCAGAAGTTATAAGGCACTGATGGACGGATGGACGGACAAGTGCAAATTCACTCAAGTAGACTCAGAGACCTTCGCTTCGCTCGGTCAATAAAGCACTCTCAGAATAAACTCAGATGCTCTCTCTATTTCTAGTACTTCGTACTAAGAAGATAATAGAATTATTATTTTCTTACCAATCCAAGTACCAATGTTGGCGTCATAAGGAAAATCCTTATCCTTTTCCAGCTCTGGCAAAAGGACAGCGCTGAACCCGAACGCTAATCCCGCTATCACAGTCATCCATCCTGAAACTGCTGTTCCCAGTACCTGAAAATTAAAATAATACAATTTTATTTAATAATTAAATTAATATATAATATTGAAATAATATAATTTTATTCAACAATATTTTAGTCTGGTAACCTAAAGCGATTCAGCGGTTTCGGCACAGATTATATTAAATAATCTTAATTTTGACACGATGGCGTGTAGATACCTATGGGGTATGGATTTAATATAGCTTCGCTCCCATGTTGTAATTATTCATCATGAATTCACCGCAATCGAGAGTGAACTCATAAAATTAAATGGAGAAAGTTATGAATAAAAATATGAACAACAGTCCAAACCCCTTCCTCCTCTTCGTGCCACCAACTCGTTCTACCAGTGGCACGAGAAGGAATAGGCATGATGACAGTAACCAAGAATCAATGAAATTTTGAATTTATCTAATGAAATAGGATTCATGGATTATAAAAAAAGTATTTATTTTTCTATTTTGAATGAGATTGCTATTTATTTTGATAAAATAAAACTATAAAATACAGTAATCCGCCATATTGGATAAAACACCAAGAAGCGAATGACGTCACAATTGTTTGTTTTCGAGCTTTGACAATCACACTATTGTTTACTGCACACTGCACAGAGTACATTGGTAAAAACAATAGTGACGTCACAAACGACGCCATGACACCGCCGAACGTTTTGGCGTGAATTTTAAAATTTAAAATTCAAATGCCAATTTTATCTACCAAACCTTATTTTTCTGCTGAAATAAGATATTTTTTCGAAATAGTAGACACTTCTGCACATAATCTGACCATTTTTCAAAATCAGTCACCATGCCTATTATCATTCCGTCGTACCACTATCACGTTAGGGCCTTCAAACCACTGCTTGACTCAAACCAATGGGCCTGGTTAATGGCGAAAAATGTTTCGAATCCGTTCAACGTGCTGAGTTCAACTTTTTTTTTATTCACCATAATAATTTGATAGTGGTACAATGTTCACAATACAATATAATCCGTCAAACTGTTAAACAGTTTGTTGATGGGATCGCCTGGTACAGATTTGTAGCTACAACTGGTACAGATTTCTGACGACCTCCGTGGCGTAGTGTGTACTGTGTAGCGCTGTTGTCTTAACGTGCGGAGGTCCCGGGTTCGATCCCCGGCAGGGTCAATTTGGGAATTTATAATTTCTGAATTTTCCCTGGTCTGGCCTGGTGGGAGGCTTCGGCCGTGGCTAGTTACCACCCTACCGGCAAAGACGTGCCGCCAAGCGATTTAGCGTTCCGGTACGATGCCGTGTAGAAACCGAATAGGGGTAAGTATGGGTTTAATATAACTGCCATGCCCCTAACAAGTTAGCCCGCTACCATCTTAGACTGCATCATCACTTACCATCAGGTGAGATCGCAGTCAAGGGTTAACTTGTAGTGGATTAAAAAAAAAAGATAAATGTAGCATTCCTGCACTACAGAGTCTACCACCAGACGTACGCTTCCGTCTTGGCTAGTTGTCACCTTACGCGCAAAGACGTAGCGTTCCGGGCTCCGGCACGATACAAGGGCTCCGGCACGATACAAACCGATTAGGTTAGGGGTATGGGTTTTAATATAACTACCCTAACCCTAACGAAACGGCTACCCCTAATGAAATAAATAAATGAAATGAAATGAAATGAAATGATTTGAAATGAAATGAAATGATTTATTTCCAAATACAATATTAACAAGTAATTGTGGCCGAGGCCTTCTGTTAAGCATAAGAATACCTGTGTCAGAAGGCCTAGCTCTTCCAATTTTAACAATAATTACATTAAAGAAATATTGATACAATTTTTGATACAAGTTATAATCATGCAGGCATGCAAATGTGTTTGTGTGTGTATGCGTGCGTGTGTGTGTGCGTGTGTGTGTGTGTGTGTGTGTGAGTGTATTGTATGAGTGTGCGTATCCATGTATAATCAAGTTAAAACCACAGTTACACCTACCGAACAATCTGCAGAAGAGCCTCCGTTTCATCAAAAGATAGTGTTTTTAGCCAGTTTTTAAGTGCTCTTTTACAGTCATGAATTTTCTTTGGGTAAATATTCAGGATTTTGTTAACCTTATTATATAAGTAAGTAGATTTATGTCGGTATTGATACCCAGCAAAGGCTGATCTTGTATGGACTAGTTCCACAACAGTATTATTTGTTCTTCTGTTTAAAATACTTGGATCAAAATATAGGGTTTTGTGTAACTTTAGGATAACGAAGAGAACATATAATTGCCTAACTGTAAGTACATTACTTATTGAATATAACATATCAGTATGGTATCGATAAGGCTTAAAATACATTACCTTCAGTAAAAAACGCTGAGCTCTTTCTACTTCAATGAATCTAGTCTTAGCAGCACCTCCCCAAACTGGTATACAGTATGTAATGATTGATTGGGCAAGAGCTACGTATATTTTATTTAGTAAGTCAGTTGGGGCGATGTGTCTCAATTTCTTGAAAATCCAGGTCAGTTTCCTTACCCTGCTAGCCACAAGTTCTAATTGAGGATACCAGGACAATCTTTGATCTAGGATAACACCCAGATATTTAGTAGAAGTTACTTTATTTATAGATGAACAAGAGCAAGTTTGACTATAGGTGTCTCCACAATTATGTATCTTAACAGTTAAATCCTTATTTGGTTGCATATTATTCTTAATCGAAAAACAAATATAATTAGTTTTAGTTACATTAAGGGTTAATAAATTTGAATTAAGCCAAGCAGATATCTTTGCGAGGCCTTCCTCACTCGTCCTCTGGACCTCTTCCCAGGAGCTGCCAGAAAACACAATAGCGGTATCATCAGCATATGACCATTATTTAAACCAAGGTTACATAATCCATTAATGTAGACCAGAAACAAGGTCGGCCCCAGAACACTTCCTTGAGGCACTCCATAAGCTATATCTGTCTCAGAACTGACATATTGTCCTATTTTAACTCTTTGTTTGCGATCACTTAGGTAACTGTTAAAAAGTTTCAGTGGTATCCCTCGAATTCCCATTCGTTCCAGCTTGTTCACAAGGATGGTAACAGAAACGGTGTCAAACGCTTTTTTTAAGTCTAAAAATACACACAAACACTTTTTCTTTTGGTCAAGTTTCTCAACAATTTTAGAGGTTAAATTAATAATAGCATCTTCGGTAGATTTTCCCTGTCTAAAGCCAAATTGAGAAGTAGAAATTAAATTGTATTTGTCTAAGTACTTAATCAACCTTTTATTCAAACATTTTTCTAGTATTTTCGAGATTGCTGGAAGGACAGATATTGGTCTGTAGTTGTTGACATCACCTCTGTCACCACTCTTATGAACTGGTGTGACAATAGCTTGTTTTAAGGGAGACGGAAAAGTACCATTTGCAAAACAGAGGTTTGTAAGGTGACAGATAATCGGAGCGACCTCATTTCTGGCCAGTTTTAAGAAACTAGTCGAGATGTTATCCCACCCTGCGGAACTGTTCGATTTCAGTCCAGAAATCACGCTGTGTATTTCGTGAACTGAAGTATCCAGAAGAACAAAGGACGAGAGTTGAGGGTGAGATATTTCTGAATTAATATTAAAATTAGAGCCATTGCCTGAAATTATTTCCTCTGCAAGGGATTTTCCAATATTAGCAAAAAAATTATTTACGTCATTGACTGAGTCAATAGGGGATGGCTTGATATTCAATAATGGGGTATTATCTGACCTATTTGAAGTTAAATAAGTTACATTTTTTATATTTTTCCAAAGCGCTTTAGAATTTCTTGAAGATTTAACTAATTGGTCTCTTTCGTATTTATGTTTAAGCTTCTTGATAAGACTATTACAGTAGTTACGGTAACGTTTGTAAGATATTTTTAAAGTTTCATCTAGTGGATTAAGTTTTAACTTTTTTTGCATTTTATTTCGGTTTCTAATACACCTTAGGATACCTGTTGTAATCCAGGGTTTAATGATACGTTTATTTTTAGGGATTTTGACTGTTTTAGTATTTTCTTGTAAAGACTCTGTTATGTTCTGAATTAGCTGTTCAATTACGAAGTTGGGATCATTACTAAAAAGTAGCAAAGAAAGGTTTTTTGAAGCAAGGCTATTTAAGGAGTCATTAAAATTTGTTACAGTTTTAGTTTTTGGGGCTTGGATTTTGTTTTTAACCGATTTTAAATTAAGAAGAATCATCGAATGGTCTGTGATTGTAGTATTTAGGACAGCTGTATACGCAGATACTATATTTTTGTTTATTTTCAGGAAGATGTGATCTAGACAATTAGCCTCTCTTGTTGGCAGTACGTGACCAGGTAATAATCCATGGGTGGAGAGCATATTTAAATAATTCGACCTGTTGTTTCGTTCGTAACTTTGTTCAGTTAATTTTGGGGTGATATTTATATTGATGTCTCCAGTTAATATCAAATTTTTATGCGTTTTTAGATTACCCAAGTAGCTGTTTAGAGA
Source organism: Erebia epiphron (assembly GCA_963932025.1). Taxonomy (NCBI): domain Eukaryota; kingdom Metazoa; phylum Arthropoda; class Insecta; order Lepidoptera; family Nymphalidae; genus Erebia; species Erebia epiphron. Next base: position 24,790,982 of record OZ009947.1, on the reverse strand, counting down.
ATCGATAAAAGTATCTGCATAGGCGTTGGAGGGTGAGCGATAAATACCCAGAATAATGTTTCTGTCAAGTTCTATTTGCATACATGAGGCATCCGATAAAATTATTTCGCTAGGATTAACAGTTAATGATTTTGTTGTATAAATAACGACGCCATCATTTTGGTTTAAGTGGTTTGTTGTAGCAAAGGAGTTATACCCCTGTAATATTGGTATAGGTTTATTAGTGTTTAACCAGCATTCTGTTAAGACAATAATGTCCGGATCAAAATTAAGAGTTGAAAGAGTAATTTGTAGGTCATCTATGTTACTGTAAATGCTCCTAATATTTTGAGATATAACTGTAATATCTTGTTTTTTAATATGTAAATGTTTAGGTAAATCCTCAACATCACACTGGAATGACTGCGAGATCTCTGAATTGTCGATTTCATGCACATTTGTTAAATTGCCATCCATTTTATTTTATGAAAAAAATAAATATGATCGAAAGAAGAAGGGGACCCAGAATAATTTCTATCGATATTTCTTATGTGAGATCCACTTGAAAAAAATACGTTATAAGCGAACACATTCAACAGCTCTTGACTTAGAGTAGTGTAAAATTGACAATGTGTTTGTGGTACATGAGAGTAGTTTAGGCGTGTAGTAAAGTTTATGTATAAAGTTAGACATTTTATAACATAGTTTAATAATAATTGGCAAATGATAATTATGGTTTGTGTAAAAGTGTAGATTTGAAGCATGCATAAAATACAATAATATTGAAAAATAATTTTTGCATTAGCTAGTCATTTAACTTCCCCTCCAACTAGGTTTGTAAGGCTCTGTTCAGACTTAATATAAATAAAGGGAGCCCCCTCCCTTTTACGCAAGTAGACTTTTCCATGGGATGTCCAACAAAAACTATAATCGTTTGCTTTAGCAAACTCTCGTGCTTGGTAAAAGAGCCTTTTAGACTTAAAGGTGAGGGCTTCCGAAATAAATATGGGCTGGGAAGGACAGTCAAGCTCTAGGGTTTTTGTACATAGCCTATCACTGCCTCGGTGTTCCTTGTTATAGTTTTTAAATGCATGTAAAACTTTTTCTTTTGTAATTACAGAGGCGAATTCTATACTTATAGGCTTATTTGTTTCAGGCTTAGAGTTCAACCTATAAACATCGCGGATTTCATAGCTTTCCAGAGGCACTTTCAACGCCAGGCTTAATTTTTGCGTCAGATCTAAAAGTTGTGACTTACTTTCGGATTTCTTGGTAGGGATGTTTCTAATTTCTAGGCACGGTGACTTAAATTTTTTCTCTAAAGACTCTATCCTCTCTTCAATCTGTTCTATGTTGTAACTAAATCCTTTTTTCTCTTTTTCGATTTTTTCAATTTTCTTCTGTATGTCTTCGTATTGTTTAGATAAAAATTCCATTGAGGATCTAATTTCCCCATTTTGCTTTTTGATATCCTCGATTGTAACGAACAGTGATTTTTGGAAAGCCCTAAAATTTTCTTCCTGTTGTGATCTAAACTCCTGAAACATTTTCTTCATATCTGTCATAAATACACACAAATCGTCATCGTGTTGTCTCTTCCGTAACCGCGGTTTAGACATGGTAGCTGGGTTCGTAATTTCTTGTGTGTCAGTGTCTGTCATCGCAGAACTTAAATTGGAGTCTGAGTCAACTTGTAAGTCTGCCGAAGGCAGGGCTGGAGCTTTCTTTTGTGGCATGAGTGAAAAGTTAAACAATTCTTTTTCAAAGTAGGTACGTTCTTAAATAAGTAAACACAAGGTGTAAGTACTGTTGCCGGGTATGCTGTTCTTTGATGCAATTAAGCAAAGATCCTAACTGGTTATTAATAAGGTTCAGTTTTAAAACGCCCTGAAAAAATTCCGTTTGATGCACTTTTTATTACGTGGTTTTCAGAAAAAAACACCAGGCAACACTCACTCTTATAGTAGATACGAATAGAGTCCAAATTAGTAGAAGCGATGGGCAATGCACGAATGTAACCAGCACGATCACGTGAAATGAAGATGTGCAAGCGCCGACGTCTCGTTGTCTCACTCGTTCTCGACGCGCAGCAGCAAAGTAATCAAATGTCGCTCTCCTCTGCGGCGTGGCGTGAGTTACCGTATTAGGTGTAAAGGCAATGTGTGCAGTAAAAATTTGCCCTTGTGTGCAATCTTCAATACCGGTTAAACTCTTCGGTTTTATGTGCTCCTGGTACACTCGCGTTAATTATTTGGCGGAATTTAAGTTTAAAATGATTATTTAATTAAATAAACGGAATTTATTATCTACACGTCTACTCTGTGCCGAGGGTCCGGGGGAAGAGGATAAATGAGCTGATAGTACCTAATGGAATAAAAATAAAATAGAATTTTCAATGAATAGCACCTTTACTCAACACGAAGACGCGTTTTCGCCTGACACACTTTCTGTTTTCTGCCGTAGGGATTATTTTGGTTTAGGTAATTTTGTTCGAAGCAAGTAGGTACCCCGGCAAGTGCTATGGAAAGTGCCTTTTAAGTAATTGTCCTCCTCCTTTTTAGAAGGTGGTTAAAAATGTAAGCGTCGACGCCTTGCCTGTGGCTTCTGATACGAGTAGGTAGGTAGCTAGAACTATTAGCATTTTTATCTAATACCTACTTACTAATAAAATTACCAAAGGCTGGGTCTACGACGCATAATATAATTCCTATGCGAGACTGCTATCACAGAAAAAGGAATAGGTATATGATTTTAACATAATATTATATACCTAGTACCTACCTACAAGGAAATGTAAGCTGCATAATAAGAAATTATCTATCCTACTAGTATTAAAAAATGCGAAAGTTTGGATGGATGGATGTACCTATATGTATGGATGGATGAATGGTTGTTACTCAATCACGCTAAAACGGCTGAACGGATCGGACGGGTATAGAGATTTAGATTAAGTAGTCTAGACTCTGGAATAACACAATATGGCTACTTTTTATCCCGGAAAATTAAATAGTTAATAGAAAATTAAGTAGAACCAAAAAAACCTCAATCCACGCGAAGTCGCGGGCATCAGCTAGTTTTAAAAATATTTTAACTTATTTTTTTCAAAAGAGCAACCACAGAGTTTCTTGCTGGTTCTTGTCGGTAGGACTATATTCCGAACCAGTGGTAGGTTCACTCGACGATTCAAAAGCACAAGTGCTATTGAATCGTCAAAGTCTACTTGAATAAAAAAGATTTGAATTTAGAAGGAACTGTACATGAAGCATAGATGGACGGATGACATAAAGGGTATGTTCCGATATAGGTACACTGCGAGCACTGCAGTGCCACAGTTTAACGAAATATATTTCAAGGCTGTGGCAGTGCTCATACTGGGGAGAAATTCGTTCCGTTATGGACTAACAGTATACTGCCCCAGTATCCTAGGGAAATTTAGGGTATGTTCCGAAATACACTGCTTGCACTGTAAGGTGTGACGTCAATTTAGTACACTGCGAAACCGTTCCTATAAAGTTAGCTATACTGGTCACTGTTTAAAACGGAACGCAGTCAGCACTGAGAGCACCTTACCTCGAATACTCCAGTGCTCACAGTAACAAAATTGCCAAGATTTATGACGTCATATATTTCCCTAGGAAACTGCGGCAGTATACTGTCAGTCCATAACGGGACGAATTTCTCCCCAGTAAGAGCACTGAACTGTGCTCTCAGTGTATATCGGAACATACCCATAATATGACGTTGTATAAATCGTCACCATTTTGGTACTGTGAGTACTGGCATTTTCGAGGTAAGGTGCTTTTAGTGCTTTGATCACGGGATCGACAGCTGGACTGCGTTCCTTTTTAAACAGTAACCAGTATAGCTAACTATAAAGGAACGGCTTTGCAGTATACTAAATTGATAATACACCCAAAACGTGAAACGAGTCGCAGGGAGTCGCTGGATCCAAGCTGCGCCAGTTCGCGGTGTATGGAAGTTGCAAGAGACCTTTGTCCATCAGTGGCCGTAAATTGATGGATGGCGACGACATATGAGCACGTCGTACTAAAGAGTAGGTATAGATCTATACTAATATTATAAATGCGAAAGTTTGCATGGCTGGATGGATCTTTGTAACTATGTTGTTACTCAACCACGCAATCACGCCAAAACGGCTGAACGAATCTGGATGAAATTTGGCACAGATATAGATTACAGTCTGGAATTATAGCACAAAGGCTACTTTTTATCCCGGGAAATTAAGGAGTTGATTGGTGCAACTTTTGTGTAATCGACCAGCTTTAAGCAGCTGTAAAACATGATGGTAGGCAACTTGGGGTCCATGGCGGCCATTAAGTAACAGCACTAGTGCGAAAATAAATGTTCACAGCTTTGTAGGCTTATAAAGTGTACCTACAGTTATGTTTTTATCGCACAAGGGTGGTAAAAGTGTACTTTATAATTGTGAAACTAATTTAACCCTAGATAACTAAACATTCGTCCATGCGACGACGCCCCTTCCCGAGAATCTCAAGTGCACTTACTTCCCCGCGCCCCGCACCCGCCACGCTTTGTTTACCTTCCTGATTGCAGAAAATAGTTCATCGCGTGACACGTTTGCGATCACACGGTAATTAGGAGGTGACCTACGGCTATAGCGTCCTCCGGTTGACGAAAGTTCAGTTACAACGTACATTATTTTGCAAAGGTATGTATGATTATATATATTTTTTTTTATTATTTAAGCGCGGTTCCCACGTTATATTTTGTTTTAATTTTATTTTAATAGATATATTTTACTATTTAAATACATATTATACTGTTTACAAGTGAAATGTACTAATAAAAAAGTTTATATTTTATGAAATATCTCTTTGTTGCAACAAATTATTCCCGTCTTTGATACGATTGTACCTTTTATTTTTTTAGATGGATTTGAGGAGTCAAGAAGAACAGATAAGTAAATGGCTTGAAGAAGAAATAAAAAAAAGCCGACAAAACGACGCGATTTTGTCATCAGGATGGGAGACCAGCTGATGGAGCCCTGGCTACGGGAGCGTTTACAAACAGTGACTTTACGGCGTGACATCAAGGTCATGATAAAAGATATTCTTGGTGAGTCTTCAAAATCTGAAATTCCTGTTCCTTCTGTGAGCAGTGTGCGCAAAATCTGTTATTTATGTCCATCTAAAGCCCGCAGGATGACAAGACATCGATGCATGAAATGCAAAAATGCCATTTGTGGATCTCACAACATTGACATGTGTAGTAGGTGTGCGGAATAGATATTTTTTGTTTTATGTCTTTCTAATTAGTTTCTATTAAACCAAACTAAAGTGCCATATAACCAGTTTCTATTTTTAATAAATACTTTTGATACATTTCACGTTTTTTATTTCGTAGTCCCTCTGACGAAAGTTTAGTTACTATGTATCTACAAATATAGTTTAGTTACCTAGGGTTAAAATAGTATAGACTATAGACTATAGAAATACGTTTAACATCGAATGATTGTTGTGTGAAATTATTATTTTTGAACGTTGTTATCTAATAAAGCCGCGTATGGGTACACCAAAGAGTGACACAATATTCTATAGGATTCCCACTTCCCAGTTCCCACTGTATTATTTTATTCAAAATTCTCTATACCTACTCAAATAATTAAAGTAAGTAATAATTTAATGGATTAACTATCTGAAATACCTATCAGTGCGCTGGTTCCTTATTTTCGTCACTAACGTAGAAGCTTTAAGAAAGGAACTTCGTAAATTACTAGGTATCTGAGAGAAGAATGTATAAGCACTAACCTGTTTCAAAAGATATTGCACGTCATGGAATTGTCCAAACACACTTTTCATTTTTGCAATAAATATACCTACTAGGTAGTGAAATACCTACTAGGTATTTCACATTGATTATTAAGTTACTGGAGTAGGTAAGTACCAAGTAAGTACTTATCTAACGATCAAACAGTAGGTTATTGCTACGTATCGTGTTCGACCGCAGTACTGAATATATACCTACTCACATACTGAGCTGATACTAAATAAAAAAACCAATTCACCTTCCTGCCATTGCAAACCAAAACCAGTTAACAACACTTCCAAAACAAGTAATTTGAATATTTATCAATAATATGTTATACCTATAGTCTTAGACTAATAATTCGATGCATACAGTGGCATAATAATGGCAAACATTATACTATATATAGCTCAATTACCACTCACTCACTCATTGACAGAATTGTTTCTTCAACTATTGAAGAAATTAGTAAACGATCTACAGAAAAAGTGGAAAAAGTTGGAAAAACAAGATGGCGGCCGAGCTGTAGTGTTTTGAAATTTTTGATTTTTCGACCCCGAACCGCGGCGCCACAGATCCGAAACGGCGTGGTCGAGCATAATATTTTTTTCTTTTTTCGCCTACAATTATCCTGTATTTTGGCAGAATGGGAGTGGTTTTCAAAAATTCAAGATGGCGGCTGTCGTGGCTGCCGTTCTGTTTGAGGTACGAAAAAACGCAATTTTAAAATTCAAATTTCTCACAGTTGGCAACGTCGGATCGTTTCGACTTCTAGGGGGCGATTGTGTGTACTGACTCGAGGTATGGATTGGGGAAAAAAATTACCCCATTTCTCGGGAAGTTTTCAAGATTTACCCCAAAAATAAAAAAATCGAAATACGTATTTTTTGCAAAGTTCGAGTACGAGCAACCACGTGCCCCACTTGTACAAATGACATTTGGGTATTTTCGTCGCCGAGGTCTGGCAACACTGGAATTTATCAAAGAAAAAGTGATTTTCGACATGGTCTCTTTTCAGGAGCAATCATTTCGGCTGGGTGCGAGCGAGATGAAAAATTGAAACGTCATCAGGAGCGGTATATCCTGTAGTTTACGGGAAAATTATGAAACTAAGTAAAATGTTTATGTGAAACAAGCTGGCGGCCATTTTGTATTCTTTTTGTGTTTTTGAAAATTTCGATCACGATTTTGAGGCAGTTGGCAACATTTGGGAAAGTTGAAATGTACGGATCGATTGTGTATCTCGACCGGCAGTATCGAGGTATCTAAACAGTGTTGCCACATTTGGGGAAGTTTTCGAGATTTTCCCCAAAATCTTCCTCCTGTAAAATTTTGTATGAAATTTTTTTTTTCCACTGATGGCTTCATAAAGAAGTCAGAAAATTTAACTTGAAGAAAAATATGGAGACACCTGCTGATTGAGGATTTCGGAGACGGGTTAAGAGCACGGCCAAGGTATTGAAGATAGGTGGGGGGTGCTCGACCAAATGTCATTCGAAACTTCATCCAATAGACAATGAGCAAAAAAAAAATTCAAAATGGCGGATTTAAGATGGCTGCCATACAAATTTATTTGGTGTCTATCTCAGAAAGTATAAAAGATGGAAGTGTGGTTTCTTGGCAAAAGATGATCAGGACCTGAAGGTCTACTTGATGAACAGGAAAAAAATTCAAGATGGCGGATTTTTTTTTTTTCATAGAAAATATATGGCAAATATTGAAGAGACTACAAGTGTAGAACTATGCAAGATTTTGAAACGATTCGAGTAAGGAAAAATTATGACATTTCGGAAAAACAAGATGGCGGCCGACGTGATCCTTGCAACTCTTTTATTTCCCAACCGATTTCGTTAAAACTCGCAACTGTTGAAGAAATTAGTAAACAATCAATAAAAAAAGTGGAAAAAATTGGAAAAACAAGATGGCGGCCGAGCTGTAGTGATTTCAAATTTTTGATTTTTCCGTTTTTGAGGCAGTTAGCTGAAATAACATAATTATAGAGGTAGGAAAATTAAAATCAATGATCGTTGGGTAGTTTCATACAAAGCCGCCTCACTCCTTAAGTACAACTATCAAATTAATGTCGAAGTGTCCACAGCTACTGCCGTTGTATTTACCTATTTAAATATATTCTCGCGTCGCAGTTACCCGAAGATAGTGAAATAGGTTACGCGAGCTGCTTTAGCAGCTCGCGCACAGAGCGAAACACTAGTTATACTATATATAGCTCAATTACCACTCACTCACTCACTCACTCATTGACAGAGTTGTTTCTCCTAGAAAGAGACAGAAAACGATACAATGATGTACGGGAGATGTGTTCGGGTGCGGGATGAGGGAAAGGAAAAACTATTGACATTTCGGAAAACAAGATGGCGGCCGACGTGATTCTCGCAACTCTTCTGTTTTCCAACCGATTTCGTTAAAACTCGCAACTATTGAAGAAATTAGTAAACGATCTATAGAAAAAGTGGAAAAAGTTGGAAATACAAGATGGCGGCCGAGCTGTAGTGTTTTGAAATTTTTGATTTTTCGACCCCGAACCGCGGCGCCACAGATCCGAAACGGCGTGGTCGAGCATAATATTTTTTCCTTTTTTCGCCTACAATTATCCTGTATTTTGACAGAATGGGAGTAGTTTTCAAAAATTCAAGATGGCGGCTGTCGTGGCTGCCGTTCGGTTTGAGGTACGAAAAAACGATATTTTAAAATTCAAATTTCTCACAGTTGGCAACGTCGGATCGTTTCGACTTCTAGGGGGCGATCGTGTGTACTGAATCGAGGTATGGATTGGGGAATAAAATTACCCCATTTCTCGGGAAGTTTTCAAGATTTACCCCAAAAATAAAAAAATCGAAATACGTATTTTTTGCAAAGTTCGAGTACGAGCAACCACGTGTCCCACTTGTACGAATGACATTTATTTGGGTATTTTCGTCGCCGAGGTCTGATAACACTGGAATTTATCAAAGAAAAAGTGCTTTTCGACATGGTCTCTTTTCAGGAGCAATCATTTCGGCTGGGTGCGAGCGAGATGAAAAATTGAAACGTCATCAGGAGCGGTATATCTTGTAGTTTACGGGAAAATTATGAAACTAAGTAAAATGTTTATGTGAAACGAGGTGGCGGCCATTTTGTATTCTTTTTGTGTTTTTGAAAATTTCGATCACGATTTTGAGGCAGTTGGCAACATTTGGGAAAGTTGAAATGTATGGATCGACTGTGTATCTCGACCGGCAGTATCGAGGTATCTAAACAGTAGTGCCACATTTGGGGAAGTTTTCGAGATTTTCCCCAAAATCTTCCTCCTGTAAAATTTTGTATGAAAAATTTTTTTTTCACTGATGGCTTCTTATAGAAGTCAGAAAATTTAACTTGAAGAAAAATATGGAGACACCTGATGATTGAGGATTTCGGAGACGGGTTAAGAGCACGGCCAAGGTATTGAAGATAGGTGGGGGGTGCTCGACCAAATGTCATTCGAAACTTCATCCAATAGACAATGAGCAAAAAAAAAATTAAAAATGGCGGATTTAAGATGGCTGCCATACAAATTTATTTGGTGTCTATCTCAGAAAGTATAAAAGATGGAAGTGTGGTTTCTTGGAAAAAGATGATCAGGACTTGAAGGTCTACTTGATGAACAGGAAAAAAATTCAAGATGGCGGATTTTTTTTTTTTCATAGAAAATATATGGCGAATATTGAAGAGACTACAAGTGTAGAACTATGCAAGATTTTGAAACGGAAAGAGCCAGAAAACAATACAATGATGTACCAGAGATGTGTTCGAGTGCGGGATTCGAGTGAGGAAAAATTATGACATTTCGGAAAAACAAGATGGCGGCCGACGTGATCCTTGCAACTCTTTTGTTTTTCAATCGATTTCGTTAAAACTCGCAACTGTTGAAGAAATTAGTAAACAATCAATAAAAAAAGTGGAAAAAATTGGAACAACAAGATGGCGGCCGAGCTGTAGCGTTTTGAAATTTTTGATTTTTCCGTTTTTGAGGCAGTTAGCTGAAATAACATATAGAGGTAGGAAAATTAAAATCAATGATCGTTGGGTAGTTTCATACAAAGCCGCCTCACTCCTTAAGTACACCTATCAAATTAATGTCGAAGTGTCCACAGCTACTGCCGTTGTATTTACCTATTTAAATATATTAAAAAAGGCGCTGATCATTCTCGCGTCGCAGTTACCCGAAGATAGTGAAATAGGTTACACGCACAGAGCGAAATACTAGTTAATTTAAATATAGCTGCTCGTGCTGATTCATTGATTGATCACCTCTCCTGAACAATTTTGTATGAAAAAAATTTTTTTCACTGACCATTTCGTATAGAGGGGAAAAATTCATGAAGAGGAAAAATACGGAGAGAGCTGATGATTGAGGATTTCGAAGACGGATGAAGAGCACAGCCAGGGTATTGAAGATAGGTGGGGGGTGCTCGACCAAATGTCACTCGGAACTTCATCCAATTGACAGCGAGCTGAAAAAAATTTCAAAATGGCGGATTTAAGATGGCCGCCATACAAATTTCGTCAGTGTCTATCTTGGAGAGTATAAAAGATGGAAGAGTGGTTTCTTGGCAAAAGATGATCAGGACATGAAGGTCTACTTGATGAACAGGAAAAAAATTCAAGATGGCGGAATTTATTTTTCCATAGAAAATGTATGGTGAATGTTGACTAAGATTTGGAAATTATGCAAGACCTTTTCAAATTTTGTATCTTCGTACTGTCATTCTGACAAATGATTCGGAGAAAACATATGGAGATCGAGGGTTTGCAAGATGGGTGAAGAGCTAGCTAGCTAGAGAGCAGGGTATTAAAGATAGGTGGTTGGGTTGGGGAATTACGTTTTTATTTTATTCCACCACAAGTTAGCCCTTGACTGCGATCTTATCTGATGATGCAGTCTAAGATGGTAGCGGGCTAACCTGTTAGGGGTACGGCAGTTATATTAAACCCATACCCCTAATCGGTTTCTACACGGCAAAGACGTACTGCCAAGCGATTTAGCGTTCTGGTACGATGCCGTACGCGGTCCGCTTCAGCGGGCCGCGCAACCACGCGCCATACTAGTTAATATATATATAGCTGCTCGTGCTGATTCATTGATTGATAACCTCTCCTGAACAATTTTGTATGAAAAAATTTTTTTTCACTGACCATTTCGTATAGAGGGGAAAAATTCATGAAGAGGAAAAATACGGAGAGAGCTGATGATTGAGGATTTCGAAGACGGATGAAGAGCACAGCCAGGGTATTGAAGATAGGTGGGGGGTGCTCGACCAAATGTCACTCGAAACTTCATCCAATTGACAGTGAGCTGAAAAAAAATTCAAAATGGCGGATTTAAGATGGCTGCCATACAAATTTCGTCGGTGTCTATCTCGGAGAGTATAAAAGATGGAAGAGTGGTTTCTTGGCAAAAGATGATCAGGACATGAAGGTCTACTTGATGAACAGGAAAAAAATTCAAGATGGCGGAATTTATTTTTCCATAGAAAATGTATGGCGAATGTTGACTAGGATTTGGAAATTATGCAAGACCTTTTCAAAGTTTGTATCTTCGTACTGTCATTCTGACAAATGATTCGGAGAAAACATATGGAGATCGAGGGTTTGCAAAATGGGTGAAGAGCTAGCTAGAGAGCAGGGTATTAAAGATAGGTGGTTGGGTTGGGGAATTAGGTTATTTTTAAATTCCACTACAAGTCAGCCCTTGACTGCGATCTCATCTGATGTTAAGTGATGATGCGGTCTAAGATGGTAGCGGGCTAACCTGTTAGGGGTACAGCAGTTATATTAAACCCATACCCCTAATCAGTTTCTACACGGCAAAGACGTACCGCCAAGTGATTTAGCGTTCCGGTACGATGCCGTACGCGGTCCGCTTCAGCGGGCCGCGCATCCACGCGCCATACTAGTTAATATATATATAGCTGCTCGTGCTGATTCATTGATTGATCCCCTCTCCTGAACAATTTTGTATGAAAAAAATTTTTTTCACTGACCATTTCGTATAGAGGGGAAAAATTCATGAAGAGGAAAAATACGGAGAGAGCTGATGATTGAGGATTTCGAAGACGGATGAAGAGCACAGCCAGGGTATTGAAGATAGGTGGGGGGTGCTCGACCAAATGTCATTCGAAACTTCATCCAATTGACAGTGAGCTGAAAAAATTTTCAAAATGGCGGATTTAAGATGGCCGCCATACTTTCGTCGGTGTCTATCTCGGAGAGTATAGAAGATGGAAGAGTGGTTTCTTGGCAAAAGATGATCAGGACATGCAGGTCTACTTGATGAACAGGAAAAAAATTCAAGATGGTGGAATTTATTTTTCCAAAGAAAATGTATGGCGAATATTGAAGAGGCTACAATTTAGTGTTGAACTATGCAATACTTTGATGCGGTTCCTTTTCAAAATTTGTTCTTAAAGAAGAACTCTCCATAATTTTTCGGAGAAAAAAATATATGGAGAGCGATGATGATCGAGGGTTTGAAAGATGGGTGAGGAGCACGGCCAAAATTTAATAGGTGTCTATTTCAGAAAGTATACTAGATGGAAGAGTGGATGTAGGAAATATGCATGACTTTGATATGGTTTTTTTACAAGATTTGAGAATTGTCGGTTTGCCGTTAGGAAAGCCAAGATGGCGAAATTACATGGCACCCAAAGGTACCCGATCGTCAGCGGTATGATACTATTCAACTTAGGAAGGTTTCTTTGTGTTTTTACTTCAACGGTCTCTTACACTGTATGCATGTCTGGAAAGTTTTTTTACATTTAAAGGCCCTTTTAGATTTTTAGGGGGTCTCTGTTTTATGTTTTCTTATGAGAATTTTTTTTACGTCTGTCGGACGCTTGGCACGCTGGCGCTTCCACTGTGCTCGCTAGCATAGCAGTGTGTTGTTTACTTCAGATCACGTAAGCAGTAAACACTAGGATAGGAGGAGAGGAAGTAAGAAGACAGTGGGCCGCGTGGTCTGCTACGCGGTCCGCTTCAGCGGGCCGCGCATCCACGCGCCATACTAGTTTATAATACAACGTAAAATGCAAGTAAATATTTTATGCCTAGTTCACATATTTTATCCAATCTTGGATCGAGTAGGTATTTTTTAAAGTAAAACTTCTTTAGGCATTTTGTAAGAGAAACATTGAATTATTATGTAGGTAGTAGGTATAATAATTACTCAAAGAAGAGAAATAAGTATTTTAAACTGGACGACTGTGTAGATTCTGCCATCTTTTATCGAAGTGAATCATACTAATATTACAAATGCGAAAGTGTGTTTGTTTGTTGGTTTATTGGTTTGTCCTTCAATCACGCCCCAACCACAGAATAATATAATAGTACTGACGCCCCAACGGTGCAATGGATCGACGGGATTTTTGACATGGAGATAGTTAAGGACCTGGAGAGTGACATAAGCTACTTTTTATCCCGGAAAATTAAGGAGTTCTCCTCTTAAAGGAATTTGCTACGAAGAGATCTAAGCATACAGACAGCGGGAAGCGACTTTGAATGTAGTGATGATGTAAGGTACCTACTGCACTAGCAATTATTATCGTAAAAAATTAGTGGTGTGACAAATGAGAAAAAAAAACCTGTTTGTCACACTGGCCTGATAATCTGGTGTGACTACGAGCCGGTACCGGTTTTGCGGTATTATATTTCAACCACACGTACTTACATGCAACATTTTTCTATTTGTCGACAAGTAACCGTTGAATGTGATTTGATCTAAGCGGTATGGCAGTTTCAATAAGCCCATATAGACGGTTTCTACGCGGCATCGTACGCGACAAGCATTTGCTGGTACCGAGCATACCTAGCTAACTTCTACGAGCAGTCAAACTTAGACCAAAGATACCTACCTACTAGTTTATTTAGAAATTACAAATTCCGACTCTACCTCTGGCTCTCAAAGGCAAAAAGCTTGCTTTTCTTATGTAATAAAATTCTGCTGGAACTGTGCTGGAGTAGGTATAATGTTGACCGACCATTCAGGAGTGAATAACATTGCTGGTTGCTGCATCTATACTTAACGCATTTTAAACAATGAAAGTACCTTGACGTCCCTGGCTCCGGTCTCCCTGTGCGACATTTTGCTAGCAGAGGCTTCCGAAGCAGCGCAATTTTGGTTTTATACTTTTCATTCGATAGGTTTTTTTTTTTTTATTGCAAGATAGGCTTGCGCTTGACGACAATCACGCCTAATATAAAGCAGTGATGAGGTCTAGGTTGAAGCGCGCTCGCCTAGAAGATGCCTATTCACTCTTGCCTTGAAGGTACTTAAGTTATACGTGGCAGGGAATACATGCGCTGGAAGGGCATTCCACATCCTTGCGGTTCGAATTAGGAACGTAGAGCAGAACCGTTTCGTTCGAGCTGACTGGACGTCAACCACATAAGGATGCCAACGCAAACGATTTCTTGCTGTTCTGTGGTAGAACGGTGAAGGGGAAACAAGATTGAAAAGTTCCTGAGCACACATGGCACATGTACTTAAACAAAAATATTTTTAAGGAGTACCCACACATGGTACCGGGTTCGGCCGGCAGCATGTGTGGATCCACCGTTAAAGCAAGCATGTACATTATCTATACTTATTATAATATTATAAAGAGGAAAGATTGTTTGTTTGTTTGTAATGAATAAAACAAAAACTACTCAACCGATTTTAAAAATTCTTTCACCTATAGAAAGCTACATTAAATCAGCGAGTAACATACGCTTTATTTTATTTCCAAAAAAAGTGGAGATCCTTGCGAAAATTGCAAGAATGTGAACTAAGTCGGAAAAAATCGTCTCTTTTGAGAGCTTACGTGGCGTGCGCTGCGTAAATACCTAGTTACAGTTACACGAAAACAATGTATGGTGGAATTGTTCCTCTCAAAAAGTTCTAAAAAGAAGTCTGCGATGGTATATATCTATCTTTTAAGGTTGACTCACAATAACCATTTTTATGATTTTCAAATTTGAGCTAAACCAATGCTTTAATTGCAAAGCTGTTTTTACCGACATAGTATTAATCCTTATCAAAATAAAATTGTTATAAATCTCAAATATTTAATATAGGTACCTAGACCAATTTCACCTTTTACATCATTCAATTTAGACGAATATCTGAGGAGATATCATAGAAATAAAGCAACGCGCAACCACCGACATATATTGTACCTACGGTACATAAGTACAATATATGTCGGTGCGCGCAACAGATATAAGCGCAGCTGCAACATGCTGTGGCAGGAGGTGATAATATCGCAGTGCCAATGTAAAACCTGGCTAGTGGCTACTGGCCGGCTGGCTATTATTGGGTATGGCATAAATTCTACATCAATGGGGTATGGACTATTATGATGATTAGTGCTAACCGTGCAAAGCCGGGGCGGACCGCTAGTGGCTAGTAATATGATAAAGCCATTTAATCACAGACCATACGTTTACTACTCGGTGCATTTAATTCAACTCAAAAGTACCAGTAGGTACAAACAAAACTTTGTGCTAGAATCGGTTGAGTTTGTCAACAGGTAAAAATGTAGTTAGTACCTAAACTAAACTTCCGGCGTACAATAGGTAATTATTATTATTATATGATCTTACACCGTGTGCTTTGAGTACGCTGCAAGTTCTCGGCGGACATTTTATCTACGCTCATCAGCTGTTCGGCCCGGGGAAAAGTTTTTAATATTTTATCGTGGTACTTTACACATAAAATACCTTGTTAGCGTTCCATACCTCAAAAGGAAAAAACCGGCCAAGTGCGAGTCGGACTCGCGCACCGAGGGTTCCGTACTCAAGAAGTAGGTATAATTACCTTTGTTAATGAACCGCAAAACTAACTTTGTTTGTAGAGGTTTACTGTTAATATCAAAAAATTACGTTTGTTGTATGGGAGCCCCCCTTTAATATTTACATTATTGATATTTAATTATTTATTTTGAAAGGTAATATACAAGTTAATATTCTATGAAAATTTGAACGGTCTACCTGTTACCGTTTTTAATATTGAGCAAAAAAATACGAAAAAAACACGTTTATTGTATGGGGACCCTCCTTAATATATATATATTTTTAATTTTTAGTATTTGTTGTTATAGCGGCAACGGAAATACATCATTTGTGAAAATTTCAGCTTTCTAGCTATCACGGTCTATGAGATACAGCCTGGAGACAGACAGACAGACAGACAGACAGACAGACAGACAGACAGACAGACAGCGGAGTCTTAGTAATAGGGTCCCGTTTTTACCCTTTGGGTACGGAACCCTAAAAACGGAACCCTTATAGGTACCCTTATAGGATCACTTTGTTGTCCGTCCGTCTGTGTGTCAAGACCCTTTTTCTCAGGAACGCATGGAGGTATCAAGCTGAAATTCATATCAATTACAAGCAATACTCAGGTCTACTGTCCCTTGGAGCTGTGAAAAAATCAAACTTCTAAGCCAACGCAATCAAAAGATACACAGTCGTTTATGCTGCAAATTTTCGACACTCGCAAGGGAATCAAAACCTACAGGGTACCTACTTCCCGGGAACTCCAGAATCTTGAAATTTGGTTTAAACTATGAAGCAACGTCCTATAGCACAGATTATAGGAAAATTTGCGAAAAGCATAACATACATATTATTATGTATAATAAAAATATTTGTTAATAATTTTTAACTTACCTACTGTTGTTATGGATTTCATTTAGCAATAAAATTGCGATAACTTTTACTTAAATACCTACAGGACTGTACGGAACCCTGGGTGCGCGAGTCTGACTCGCACTTGCCCGGTTTTTTTTAATAATATTTACTATCGCATTATTGCCGAAAATGATATCGTACTCTTCTTTTACAGGTTCGTGGTAATATTAATAATAATTTTCCTTGTAGAGTAGAAAGAGGAACTGTGTGCATAATCTCTTTGAGACATTGACTACTTAGATAATTTATCGCGCATTGCTTGTTTGCGTTTACTCTTTCTAGACGTATAAGAATTCATTGATTGACTAATTAGATTGGGCGTTTCCTCGTGCTCTAATTAATTTGTTCTATCCTTATGGGAGCACGACGAATAGTTGGAAATAGGTCGTCCTTGTGCTCCTACTACCGTAGTTGCTATCCCTTTCTTTAAGCCTCCCTGCGCCAAGTGCTTTCTGTCTGTCACTATTCTTGTCCCACGGAATTTGGGTACTAAGTTACTAACCCCCTTATTTTGTTATAGTAACTATTTATAATAGGTACCTATTTGGTGTAAGCAAAAATTGGAAACAAAACAAAACAGGAATTGAAATTCCTGTTTGTCACAGAATTTAATTTGGATCCAAATTCGGGGACAAACAGGAATGTATTTTCCTGTACGTCTCCACTGGACAGAATGTGGTGACAGACGGTAAGCACTAAGCACCCCCGAAGGGCTTCTAGCAATTGGTAGACTAGAGAGAAATAATTAAACCAAGACATTATCACAATTAAAAAAACCTTTATTTAATCATAAAGAACTAAAATTATTATCAGTCTTTGCAAAAAGAAAATCACTGGAATGAGAGAACATTTTCTAAACCTAGAAACTTAAATTTTACTGCGCCTTATCGCCGTTTGACTGGTCGGTGACTTCCTTACGCACGGGTCCGGTCTGTGCAATTGGCACCTTCCTCTCACCTTGCACCGCCAGCGGAACCTTCCTAGGCGCCGTCACAGTCAACACACCATCTGAAGATAGCCTAGATTCCACAGTTTCAGGCGTGCAGCCTTCTGGCAACGCATACCTCCTAGTAAACTGACGCGAAATATAACCATGCTGATCCTTCTTCTCTTCATGTTTTCCCTCCACAACGATGAAGCCATCAGCAGTTTTAACACTAATTTCTTCCGGCGAGAAATGCTGGACATCCAAATTTACTTGGAACTTATCTTTGTCGCTTTTAATGCTCGACCCCAGATCTCTAGCAGCGGCGGCCAAGTGTCTCCATGGGCGGTAGTATTCGCGGCTCACCACGGGACCACCGGCCATTACGCTGAGCAAGTCATCAGGGGTTAATCCAAGACCGAAGTGCTGGTCCAGCAAACGGCGAGGGCGCTCGACTTCGTAGTCCAACAGGAACGGTAGCAGAGACATTTTTCTTCGATAATTAGCTTCACGATTCACGAAATACAACGCAAGTTGAATGAATTTTCAAGACTCGCAGAATACGGCACAGTCCGTTGGCGTTGTCGCTCGAAAAATCGCTAGTAAATGCTACGTTTCACTCAGATTCGCTTGTTTTCAACTGACGGCGAGTAGCGTAAACTTCATGGTATTTATCTGGCCAGTACGTTTCTAGACAAGGGTGGAAAGTTCTAGAACGCAGGGCTTCCAACGCCGCGGGTCGCTTTCGTTAATTTTTTAAGAAGGCGGAGGACGAATCAATACAAACGTAATACCCTCAGAATACAGAACAAACCAGAAACCTCGGACGCGCCTATTATTGAAGCCCCAAAAACTACTCTAAAATAGAGTAGTTTCACGAAATAGCGATTAGTCACTCTGTGGACGTCGTGTAGCATAACGTGTGCTACACGTGTCAAATTTAATTTAATATTGCCGTCTTGTGTTGTTCCTACATGATAAAATGCTGTTGGTCTCAAAAAGAAACATGATGGGATCACATTACATGTGTAATTAGCGTATTCAAATATTGTTTTATTTAATTAATGAATAAATTATTCTGTTTGCAATTTCCAAGGAGAATGGTGCGTCCATTTCGTTAGTGTTGCCAATATAACATTTTTGATTTTCCCTACTTCTGAATTCTGATAAATAAGGGATTTCGATTTAGTTAGTGAAATACTTCAAATAATATGTACTTAGTATTTCACTGACTAAATACGAAATGTTTTGCCGGCAATAAAAAGAAGGTTATAATATCGAAATGTATACTTACGACTTCGAGAACTCCGTAATTTTTCGAGATAAAAGTATCCAATGTCACCCTCCAGGTCCTCAACTATACCCATGCAAAAAATCACGTCGATCCGTTGCTTAGTTGAGGCGTGATTGAAGGACAAATCAACAAACCAATAAACCAACAAACAAACACACTTTCGCATTTATAATATTAAAAAGATGGGTTTATCAATATATTTTTTTAGGTAATTCAAACTTAATAACATACTATCATACAATAAACATAGAAAAGGACCCAAGATCGAGTCTTGCTGGAAGAAGTCACAAATACACACAGAGAGACAGAAAAGTTTAAAAAATATTTAGAATTGATTAATCGCAAGTAGTAAAACTTGTTATGACAAAAGCAATGATCTGTTACATATAAGTGTGACAAAAGTAATTTACAAATCGTGTCCTCAAAAAATTATTACACATAATTGCGGGACACTTGCTATGGAACCCCTGACAATTCCTTATCTTCAATGCTTGAGCTTGGTGAAGTCGAGAAAATTCGAGAGTCGATTAGCGACATCTTGTAGCAAGTAGCTGACCTAGCAAAGGTAACATAGATGGCGCTATAATCGGTTAACCGCCATCTAGTGACACCAAGCCTAACCAAAAGTATTGTATTGCTAGTAATTAATAATATTAAGAGTTACCAGTAAAAATATTAGATATATCTACAAAAAAAAATTGTGAGTGGAATGTGGATAGACAATCCATGGTATGTTATCTTAGAACTCGGAGCTAATTTAAAGATTATAGCGCCATCTAGGAGCTGAATTTCATAACAATGTCTCAGTGTTAACATATTCAAAATTTAAATCTAGTGGTGTTAACATATAAAATAATATTTTATTACCACAAATTCACAAAATTTATTAAAAGATTGTTTTTTTTTAATGCATCTCAATTAATTAAAGTGGAAAAGTCTTAAAATTATACTTTTTTAATTAATTTAAAATAAAATATGCTTCGAAACCCTAGAGTTAGAGGTCTATGGTCTAAAAGTCTATTGACAATTAATGTCATTTTAATTTCAAAATTTCAAAAGTTGTGTTTACAAACGGTTTTTCTGGTTTTTCTGTGCGGTTTTTGTTTTTGTGAAGTGTTTTGTGTGCCTTGAATTTTACGACCAATTTACGACTTTCGGACTGAAGATTCCCTCTTTAACGTATTTTACTTTGGCTTGATCTTGGACTACTGTATTCTTCAATATACGATAACTTGGCATTCCCCCTGGACTCCGTTGCGACCTGATTTGGATTCTCTGATCTCTCTATCTCTCTAAGATGTCCCAAAAAGTGTGTTGTGTGCCTGGCTGTCCAACTGTTGCTGGTGATGGTAAGTATTAAAAAAATATTATATGCGAGGAAATGGAGGGCAAGCTATTCAATACCCGAGCCAGATCTTTTCATTTTATAGGTCGGAAAATGCTTGTTAGGTTACCTTTTGAAGCAATGTAATTATAGGAGAATTTTGCCATTGAGACAAACTAACAAGTACTACATAATATATAAATCGTGAATTACATTGTTTCATAATAGTGGTTAGGACTGTGGCACCTATTTAAGAGGGGGTCACAGGTTGATCCCGGGTCCCGATCCTCTGACTTATCGAGTGCATTTATGCAATTAAATATCACTTGCTTCAATGGTGAAGGATAACCTGCACATCTGAGAGTTATGTGATACATAATTTTCTCAAAGGTGTGTGAAGTCCGCCAATTCATATTGGGCCAGCATGGTGGAGACCTGCGCGGAGGAATCAGTAGTGAGCTGTTGATGGGTTGGCTGACTTTTTATCACTGGATACATAAGTGTCTACTTTCCAACAAAAGCACACAGGTTAAGTATAGATTTTTGAAAAGAGAAACTAAACTTACAATTTTTTTAAGGATTCCGTTGCACCGATTCCCCAACCCACATCGAAACATTGACTTATATAAACTCTGGATAAAGAAGATTGGAACACATGTAGCTGAATTGGACCAAGATTATGTTTACAGTAACAGAAGAGTTTGTCGCAGACATTTTGAAGAAGTTTACTTGTACCCAACAAAGTTGTGTTCACTAGCTGTCCCATCTCTCTGTTTACCAGGTTGGTTAAACATTTTTATGAAAAGTATGTTTCAAAGCTTTTTTTCCACTGTGTAGCAAAATTTTTTCATCTGCGTTGCTGTGCTGTGGATGTGTGACTTATGTGGTAATATTGTGTAGTTTTTTAGGTGAATTATTATTTCAAGTAATTTATTTGTAGAAATAATAAAAATTCTTACTCTTCTTCAATATTCACTTTATATTGTATCTATTTCAGAAGATGTCGCATCTGCTGAAGCAATGACTGTTTCAGAACCTCATACCAGCTCCAGTTTCATAACAACCTCTAATGAAATTAAAGTGGCTCAAGGTATACATGAAATTATTTACTTATTTGGTTTTATTAACCAACTTCAAAAAAAGATTACTCCATTACTCAACCACTCAAGGATACCACGATTACTCAAAGACGTGTGAACCGATTAGAAAAATTCTTTTTTTGTTTCAAAGGGCATACTACCCAGGTGGTCCCACATAAATTTTATCAAAATTGGTCAAGTGGTTTTTAA
Source organism: Erebia epiphron (assembly GCA_963932025.1). Classification (NCBI taxonomy): domain Eukaryota; kingdom Metazoa; phylum Arthropoda; class Insecta; order Lepidoptera; family Nymphalidae; genus Erebia; species Erebia epiphron. The sequence goes on along the minus strand of OZ009947.1, from coordinate 24,769,674 downwards.
AATATGAACAAAATTTAATTATTTGTATAGCATGTCTGTAATGTTGTAAAGCTGGCGGAGGAGTTTGAAGTTGGTTGCTTAAAAATAATATTTAATAAATTATTATTATGTTGCATCTGATTTACATGGTTATTTCATCATAAAAAAAATTCAAAATCATTTATTTCATGTAGGCCAACCTGTGGCGCTTATGACAAGTCTGATTCTACCACCGGTTCGGAAAGCGGATTCTGCTGAGAAGAACCGGCAAGAAACTCAGCAGTTGCTCTTTTCAAAATTACACATTTTACAATACATATTGTTGTAGGTATGTATTTACATTTTAATAACTTTTGTATAATATCTTGTGGGCAGCTGGATGCCAGGCCGATTTATCCTATGCAACTTGTTAGAATAGAATATTTCCAACAATCGATGATATAAACATATATTTATAGAACAATTGCAAATAAACGCACAATAATCGATACACGTCAAGACTGGCAGACACGCAGCCCCGCTCCCGTTTGCAGCACCCGTTTGCAGCACCCGTTCACGAGCATGACACATGATGCAGCCATTGTTTCGCTCAACCATATTTGAGGGAACGTAACATATTAAATCAATTGGAGTTCTTAAAGTAAAATGAACTTGAACTTATCAAATCATCCCCTAAACAAAAAAGTTTTGCATTCTTAGTAACTATCATTCTGTTGTATCACTAAATATACAAATCTAATGTTTAATAGTCTAAAACACATTATCTTACATGTTATTTTTGGAATTTTTACAGAAGTTCCTGCTACATCAAGAGCCATGTCTACATTTCCTTCAAACACAAAGTCCAGTTTAAAAGGTATATTAAAATCCTAAATGATATAAGTACTAAAAAACATTTTAATTTCTTATTAAAAATATTAATACCTACATAAAGTAATTACTTTGTAAGTTTGCATGTTTGTTACTCTTTCATGCTGCATGCTATAACTACTTAACCGATAAGCTGAAATTTGGAATGGAGATAGCTTATATGGATTGGATTCGATTAACCTGGCTTTATCCTAAAAAATTTGCAATTCTTGGGGCATTTGTAAAAATCCAAAATCCACATTGGTAAAGGCACATGCAAAACTTAGTAATTCAATTCTGTACTGTACTTACATTCTGTATCGTGACAGTTTAATTGATTGTACTGAATATATTGTTTTTTTCTTTCAGTCAAGAAGACAGTTCTCACGAAAGATGAGAAAGAACTGCATAAAGTAATAACAGATATAAGACACAAATTAAAAAAATGTCAAAAACAAAAAGATCATTTCAAGAAGAAGGCTGCTTATAAATTGAAGAAGAATGAAGCATTTGAGCTTTTAATGCAAAACATGAGTGAAGAGACTAAAACATTTTTTGCCATGCAAGTAACTCAATTTGGAAAAAAAGCAAAAGGGAGACGCTTCACTATTAAAGAAAAAATTCTGTCACTCGCATTATACAAGCGTAGTCCAAAAGCCTACAGGTTTTTAAGCACGTTCAGTATTTTACCAAAAAGAAAAACACTTTCGCAATTATTGCAAAAAATCCATTTGAAGCCTGGGAAAACAATTGAATTATTTGCTGAATTAAAGCAACCAGTAGCTAAGATGAATGAAAATCATAAGTTTTGCACTATAATATTTGATGAAATGGCAATTTCTCCAAACTTAACTTATTGTAGAAAAAATGATGAAATGATTGGCATGGTGGATGATGGGGAGAAAAAACAAAAACAGATTTCTGATCATGCATTAGTATTTATGGTGAGAGGGGTTGTTAAAAAATTTAAGCAACCTGTTTATTTTAGTTTTTGTAGAGGTTCTACCAAAACAGAGAGCCTAAAAGCTCAGTTAAAATGTTGTCAGTTAAAATGTTGTCAGTTAAATGTTTTAATTTTAATGACAATTCAAGGTACAATGGGATGAAAGTGAATGTACAAAAAAGGGGCTAAAATGTATTTAAAAAAAACTTGCATTTAGAGTTAGACTAAAGTTGGTTAGCCAAAACTACCTGCATAATTATTTGAAAACAAGTTTAGGGAAGCTAATAATATAATGAGTTTTGAATTCCAGACCCTTATTACACATTAGTCTTTAAGTTTTTCTTTTTCTTTGATATACATGTTAGTCTGTTGGCTTCTAAACAAGTGTGTCTTTCATAAAGTATGAATTTGTATTTGTCCACTTATATCTCAGAAACTTGAAGCTGAATTGTAATAACTTTATTATTGGATGAAGGAAAAGTTTTAATTTTAGAGAAATTACTGAACTGATTTTGATGAAATTTGATACATGTGTGTGATAAATATTGTTTCACTTTATAACTTATAGATCACTATTCATTTATATGAGTTTCAAATGTGTACTTCTTTTCTTTTTAGATTGTGGGCAACTTTCCAGCGAGCACAAGGACACAGCAGATTTATTCATATTTATGGATGAATTATTTGATTCTGTAAATGGGAGTTACAGCAAAATAAGAAATGGTAAAATTTATAGAAGTGCTGTAACTCCTAAATCTCCTCATCACCAGTTATGGAGAAAAAGTTTGCCCATTCTGAAGTCTATGGTTTTCCTTACAAAGGATGGCAGGAAAGCCTCTGTTCCTTCCATCTCCAGTTGGATAAAGACTATTGAAGGTTTCCAGCTATAAGTAAATCATTTGAAATCTCTCAATGTAACATCTCTTTTGTTAAGACATTTCAATCAAGACCCCCTAGAGAACTTTTTCGGAGCTATAAGAGCACAAGGCCATGCTAACAATATGCCCAATGCATATGGGTTTCAAGGAGCTTTTAAAACGTTGTTAGTTAATAATTTAACATCTCCTCATTCTGTCGGGGCTAATTGTAAAAAAGATGGAAACTTTTGTTTAAAAAATTTAAAAAAATCTCATAAATTGCAATACATACAATAATGATGAACAATCTGAAAATATAGAATTAGACATTAATGATTTAAACATTGAAAGTATTAACACAAATATGCTTATTGAAAGCAAATCCCCGACAGATGTAGAGAGATGTGCAGCAATAGCATATTGTAGTGGATGGCTCGTTACAAGAATGCAAAAAAAAGTTTTTAAAAATTGTCAAACATGCATTGAGACATTTAAATGTAAAAATGTAGAGGCTTTTCATAGACATATCAGAATGAGTGAATACAATGACAAGGGATGGCTATGCTATCCAACAAGGAAAATTTTCAATTGCTTTGCCGAAATCGAAAGCAATGTCATTGAAATATTAAAAAGAAGCAGCAACAAAAAAAACATTCAAAAATATATTGGTTTAATTTTACTATCTAATATTAATTTTAATTTTATCACATGTGATGAACACAAAAACAAAGTTGTTGACTATTTAATTAAAGAAACTGTCATATTCTTTATAAATAACTGGTGTAAGGAGGTGAATTCAGTCCTAAATGGCAAAACTCATGTTTTTGATAGTGAAGATCCGATTAAAAGAGATGCGGATATATTTTATAAGAAAAATAAATTAAAAAAGTTTAAATAAAGATTTGTTTTATTTTATATGATTGTATGATTGTTTGGCGGGCGTTAGGTGTTATCTCGATATTATTCGTGTCGAGATACCAATAACCTTCCATATCTCCCGCTTACCAATCATCATTCATCAGATATCATCTCTAAAAATAAACACCAGGCCCCGCCAAATACAAATTTTATTTGTTTTTTCGCTATTGTAGACTATCATCACAAATTACAGTTTTGGTCTTTGCGAAAAACCAAATAAAATTTGAATTTGGTGGGCTTGTAAGTCGATCAAGTATCTAAGTATACGAAGTTATAGCTATATATACGGGGCATTGACCTGTTTAGTACGATATTCCTCTACTAGATGGCGCTTTGCAATATCGCCAAATTAGCAGCCAAAGTTACCAGTCTATCTCCGGTATATAAACTGTAGTCTTTGAGACAATCCTTATTCCTTTTCTAGTAGCCTATAATATTTATTTATTTTTCTTTAGATATTAATTAATCTATTTATAATGAATCCCTATTTCCCTTGGTCACGGCATCATGCGTGAACGGCTGGACCAATTTCGCTCGACGCTCATTCTTTTTTTGTTGTTTAAGTGAGAACCTGGAGAGTGACAAGCTACTTTTTATCCCGGAAAATTAAAATTTTCAAGTGCTGAAATACTTAATTTATCCACGATGAAGCGGTATTGTGTTCCTGGGTGTTAAAACACCTTCAATTTACGCATGGTACAGTTTACAAATGAATCTAGGTGAAAGGTGTGGTTAATTGGATCTCCATTTCTCCGCAAATATCCTTAGGTAAGTCCATTTAAAATGTTAGGATGAAGGAAAAAAAGAAGTTCACATTCTTTGTTGGATCATCTTGGTTAAAATCATTAAACATCAGACGCAATCCCTTGCTTGAACTTGCAAAACAAACCTATGTGAAGTTCATTTTTAGAAGTATTTCATATACAATCAGGTAAGGAGGAGTTCTAAATCAGATCCTATCAGTCTCCTCGCTTGCAATAAATAAGCCATTGATGTAGAATTTTAGTACCTATTCTATTTCGATGCACTAAACAGTCTGATCCATCTAAGAATGATCAAGTCCCACATTACAAAGTCTTCTCAAAAAGAGGTAATTCTGTACCTGATTGTAACTATAAGACTTTTGTTGCCCCTACAAATGAGTCCAATGTGTGATGTGAGAGTTCTAAAATAAGTACAAATCCTACTGAACCTGATTGTAACAACAAGACTGTTGTACCTACAAACGAGCAAGTCCTATGTGAGGCTATAAGTAATGATAATACTGAACCTGATTTATTAGAGCCAACTGCGACTCGACTGAGCCCTATTCCATCTTATTCCATGCCTTCTGATATTGCTGCTTTACAGAGCACTCCGGTACATGTAAAATCACATTCTAGACGTCATAAGACATGTGTTAAGTCAGATTTAGTTCCCAGAGTTCGGTTAGGTGAAAATGAGACCTCTCGTAAGCAAAAGCTACGTGTGGGAAATCAAATGTTAAAAATGAAGTTGAGGAATATGACTCTGAGATATAATAAATTAAAATCAAAGTCACTCTCATGGTCTTCTAAAGTAAAACTGTTCATTTAAAAGTATCCTCTTCTGAGTAATTTTGGAAAAATATTATTGGACTCACAATTAAGATTAACTGGTGTAAAAGTAAAAGGTTCGAGATACACAGATGATGAAAGAGTTTTTGCAGTTTCTTTATATAAATTGAGTCCAAAATGTTATAGATTCTTACAAAAACACGGGTTACAGTTACCAAGTAAAACTACTAAAGGCTCTATGTTAAGTGACATCCCATTGAGACCAGGTATTAATGAATTTATATTTCAACACTTGGCAGATGCAGCTAAGAACCAAAATTCAATGGGGTTGCAGTGTGTATTGATGTTTGATGAAATGGCAATCAATAAAAATTTGTTTTTTAATTTTCATACTGGGGTCATTGAAGGTTTTGAAGATCTAGGAGGTGGTGAACGCACTAGTAATGTTGCTGACAAAGCTTTAGTTTTTATGTTGCGTGGTATTTTTTCATCTTGGAAAATACCAATAGCTTTTTATTTTGTTCGTGATGGAGTAAAAACTTTAAAATTGAAAAATATCTTAAAAGAGATAATTGTAGCAATGTTTAAAACAGGATTTATATTGAGATGTACAGTATCAGATCAAGGCTCGGCCAATGTTGCTGCAATAAATTCATTAATAGCTGACACACGGGAAGAAATACTTCGTAATGGCAACGGAGATCCAAATATCTTTTATTATACAATTGACAAGAAATATAAGTTATACCATATGTATGATGTTCCACATCTACTCAAATGTTTTCGCAATAATTTCCAGAAAAAACCCCTGCTGATTGGAACTAAGCGTGCTGAGTGGAAGTTCATTGTGGACCTGTATGCTTCAGATGGCGCAAGGGGCCGTGCAAGAACTACCAAATTGACAGACAAACATATTAATCCAAGTTCTTATGACAAGATGAAGGCAAGTATATTTAAAATCCATACTAATATTATAAATCTGCTTTCACGGGTCATCTGTTTAACTGATTTTGATGAAATTTGGTACATAGGTAGGTTGTCCTGGGGCAAGACATTGGCTACTTTTTATCCCTGAAAATGAAAGAATTCCCACAGTTCGAATGAAAAACATTAATCCACGTGCATATGATCTAATATAATAATAAATCCAGTATAATATAATTAATAGAATTTTTCAATGTTGCTGCATCAAATCCATACTAGGCGGGCGCGCTCCACCTTAGGCTGCATCACCACTTGCAAGCAAGTCTGATTGCAGCCAAGCGCTAACCTATATATTTAAAAAAAAAAAAAAAACTTATATTATTAATGCGAAAGTGTGTCTGTCTGTCTGTCTGTCTGCCTGCTACGCTTTCACGGCCCATCTGTTCAACCGATTTTGATGAAATTTGGTACAGGTATAGGTTATATCCCGGGGAAGGACATAGGCTACTTGAAAAAACTTGGTCCACGCAGAAGAAGTCGCGGGAATCATCTAGTTAATAATAAATTGAATATTAGTTGTGTACCATGTGGGCCAAGCGTAGGTCTAACAAACCTAGACTTCACAAACCTTTGTTATGGAGAACCTGTAGGCATGCATAAAACAAAACTCTGAAAAGTTAGATGTGGGGATCAAATCCCAGACTCCGACTAGTAGGCTGAAGTAGGCTATCGCTGCTTTCAATATGGATATTTCTGCTTTTTTTTTTCAATTTTAATCAAATTGCAACTTTTTACTTTACAGGTCAAATTAGCTGCGCAAGTCTTCAGCAGAACGGTGTCCACTGCCTTGACGATGAAGATGACGGCATATGAAGATCTGCAAATAGTTCATAATTATTGTGTTCCAGATATTAACATTGATAATGGCTTTTTCACAGCAGAGGTTATCTTATTCATAAACGATTTGTTCGACAGCTTGAACTGTTCTGGCCATACTAGAAGTGAATTATGTAATTCTTTGTCCTTAAATTCAACTCATTTAGAGTTTTGGAATAACGCATTGAAGAAATTACAATCAATGAAATTTGACGCTACAGACTCGTCTAGAGAAAGTAACCCGATCTCGTTACGAAATTTCATTCATGATATAAAAACTGTTAAGCATCTTTGGGCAGATTTAATAAAAATTCTAGGTGTTAAATTCTTAAGTCTGAACCAGGATCCTCTGGATTTTGTCTTCTCTCAAATAAGAGGTCAGGGTGGTGCTAGCACACATCCTGACTGTCATAATTTTGTTTCATTGTTCAAAACATTGTTAATCAATAATATAACGACTGGACAATCTTTGTATGCAATTGCACCGCCGATAATGATAAGATGCTGGGTACTTTTAGTCGTTTAATTAATAGACCAAAATTAGACATTCAGTATAACAACTTTACTTCTGATGTTGTAAAGTTGTTATACTTTTTGTGAAAATTTTAATTTCATTGAAAATTTTATTCCTTCAGAAAACGTTTTCCAAACTCAAGCTGTGTCTTATGTTGCTGGTGCAATTTGCAAACATTTATTTCCAAAGCTTAATTGTGGTGATTGTCAGAATTGTAAAAGTACACTATTGTCCAATGAAATTGAACCATTTCATTCTTTGATAGAATTGAAAGAATATGACTCAAGTAATAAGAAGTTATAGTACCCATCCAATAATCTCTTGTCTCTGGTTTGGCATTGTATATTATATAATTGAACAAACATTGCCAAAAATTTGTAAAGTTTTCATTTACACGGATTTAATCAATAAATTTGAATGTTTATATACATCTTTTTTAACATGCCATGAGCATAAATCAGATTTTTTGAAAGCCTTTTGGCTATTTGTGATTAGAATGCAAGTTAGACAATGGTGTATTAACTTCAATAGAAGAATGCACAATGTAGATTCTAGACAAAAAGGAATGGAAATGGAAGATATGCTAAGGACAAAAGTAACTAAGGGCGCTAGCTAGAGAACTGCACGATGCCAAAGTCATTGATATCCGTATACTATTTAAGTGTGTTTGTATGTTTGTCAATTTACTGTTTTGGAATTGTCCGCGTGGATTAAGGTTTTTAGATTCCCGTGGGAACTCCTTAAACAAGCCTACCTATGTCCTTCTTTAGCGTACAAACTATCCTTATGCCTAATTTCATAAAAATCGGTTGAATAGGGCCGTGAAAGCGTAGCAGACCGACAGACAGACAGACAGACACATCTTTCGCATTTATAATATTAATATCGATTACTATCTTTAGCTGTCAACGTTGCCTTTTCCATTCTCAATAGTGTTGAAATAATATTTCTTGTTGATCAAGTTGCTCTACTGTAGAAACCAAGTTTTTTATAAAACTGTTTGATGTACATTTTGCATGCTTAAAGTATTTATGCACATATTATTGATTTGGACAATTTTTTTATGATATAGGTAGTTGGTTGCTCCAGATTTTATGTGAAATTCTTCTATTGTTATTGTTTTTAACTTTCTAATACTTAGCTTGCAATGTTGTAGTATCACATTTTTATCATAACTGAAACAGGTCTGTAATTTATTTTATTGTAGGTAATTGATTGTACATAGTAGATTGTATTTGAGGTAATGGTTTCAACAATTTTCATGTTCTTAATTTTGTTGGTTTCTGTGCTAGAATGCAAAGCTCCTGAACCGCTTAGATGTTTTTTTTTGTGCATTGCATAGGTAATTCCGCGCTTCAAATGTATACCAGAGGTGGTGCATTAAATATCTACTAATATTATAAATGCGAAAGTTTGGATGGATGTATGGATGGATATATGGATGGATGGATGGATGTATGGATGTTTGTTACTCAATCACGCGCCAACGGCTGAACGGATCTGGCTGAAATTTGGCACAGAGATAGATTATAGTCTGGAATAGCACATAGGCTACTTTTTATCCCGGAAAATTAAGGAGTTCCCGCGGGAACCAAAAAACCTTAATCCACGCGGACGTAGTCGTGGGCATTAGCTAGTATTAATCTAAAAGGGCAAGATTTCTTAAGTATTTTTGAAGTGAAAACTTCTTTAGGCGCGTTGAGCACTTTTGGTAGGGGGTAAAAATGTGGAAAACGTGAAATCGACACCGTTCTTCTTAAGAAAAAAGGTCTTAAGTATAATAATATAGGACATTCGTAATTAAACTTTAATGTCTTAGTTTTAAAGTTTATATTTGAAATTATTTTATAATTATTAAATATTTTTTTTAATTAGAAAAAAATATATTTCAATATTCGTTTTCACTACTACCGGCAGTCCCTATGACTGGCAATTTTTTTTTTCCTTAATTTCTACAATTTTTTTCCAATTCAGATTAAATTTTATGCATTACCTTCGTTGATTACCTATCACCTCGAAGCCAGGTTATGAGAGGGTACATTAGGCGTACATTATTTTCAAAATTGTTAAAACTTTCCCCTTGTTCACAGTCGAGGTCTTGATAAGAATGAATAGATCTTGATATTATAATGGCTATTTATGTAATCACTTTCATCATTGCTTTATTTAGAATTTAAAATCGTCATAAGGCTGTGAAGAAGTTAACTGTGTTTTGTAGTAACAGAACAGAATTGTTAGAAATCTAATCAGCGACTGCAGTTGGTACAAAATTTCAGTGTTAACAAAGAATAAAATTCAAAATATTACTCTTTGATATCGCTGAAATTTTGTATATTATAATATACTAGAGGTCGCCCGCGACTTCTTCCGCGTACAATTGTTCATTTCTTATGGGATAATGAAATTTTCCCGCTGCAAACAGCCTATATATAGACGCTTTATAATATAGCTTATGCAGGTTTTTAATTGTTTAAAACTGATAACTTAAATGCTGATTTTCATGTCTATACTTCAAAGTCATTAAATTTGTATGTAACCTTTCACCCCCATTTCACCCCTTTTGGGGTGGATTTTCGTAAAATTGCTTTTACAGGTTATTATTATTTAAAGCTATTAAACTAAATCCCGATTTTCAAGTCTCTAACTTCAGAAACATAGGACTTTCATACAAACTTACAACCCCCATTTCACCCTCTGTGGGGTAGATTTTCCTAAAATTGCTTATACAGTTTATTATAACTTAAAACTAATAACCTAAATCCCGATTTTCAAGCCTCTTACTTCAAAAACTTGGAACCCTTATGTAAGCTTCCAACCGCCATTTCACCCCTATTGGGGTACGTTTTCGTAAAATTGCTTATACAGGTTTGTATTATTTATAACTATTAACTTAATTGCCTATTTTCAAGTCTCTAACTTCAAAAACAAAGGACTTTCATACAAACTTCCAACCCCTATTTTGGTGGATTTTTTCAAAACCCTTTCTTAGCTGGCGTCTACACCATAGAAGGAATCTACCTTCCAAATTTCAAGTCTGTACGCTTTATAGTTCCTGAGATATCGTGATTAGTCAGTGAGTGAGTGAGTGGTATTTCGCTTTTATATAAAGACTAGCTGATACCCGCGACTTCGTCCGCGTGGATTGAGGAGTTTTAGTTCCCGCGGAAACTCTTTAATTTTCCGGGATAAAAAGTACCCTATTATTTAATCCGGACTTCTAACTTTACGTCTGCAAAATTTCAAAGCAATCGGTTCAGTAGTTACGGCGTGAAAGCGGAACAAACATATAAACAAACTCACTTTCCCATTTATAATATTAGTAAGGATTATTATTGAAGTGAAACTTCTTTATAATCGTTGCGATTTGTAAATTCGATGAAACGAAAAAGCGACACTAAAAAGAGACAAACATATTCATTATGGGATTTAGCTTGCGAGAGAATGTGATTTTGATCTTTGATTAGGTATATAGAGATGGATGTGTTACATTTTACTCAATTATAGTTATACGATGCATTTTGTTAATAAAACATGTACTACTATGTTTTGACTAGTCTTACTTATTGAAAGCTACGTTTTTAGAATGAGACAGGTGTATACATGTTATTGCGTGAACGTGTCAGGCAATTGTCATATGACGTCATCAAATTTTGCTATTGAAGCCAATTTTTATATGACCTTTAAATGGCGTCTGTATTGCTTCCGGTGTTTTGGTTGTGGCTAATTACCAGTTTTGTGAATATTTTCATAATATTTTTATGTGTTTTTGCTTAGTTTTGTGTAATCAACAATGGTGAAGTGCTCAGTTGTGGGGTGTCGTAATAATAGTATTGTAAAACGCCCAGGAATTTCATTTCGTAAGTGAGTAACATAGTTGTTTTTATTTTTCTTTTTGTGGCGAGTATTTTAAGTTATTTCAACTAATTATAGCTTAGTTTCTTCTTTACTTAATCCAAAACACGTCAATTTTTGCGCTATCCCTGAAAATTTGGATTATTTCATTAGTTTTTGTTTGAGTGTTTATATAGTGTGGGGATTGTATTGTTTACAAATAAATTGAGTATCGATAAAATTAAAATTTCATATCACTCTTACTGTTTCTCACTCAGAGGGGTAGAGAGATGAAATTGAACAGTCAGCTTCTACTTATAATATTGCCAAACTCATTTTAGGCTGTAGCAATGATAACCTTGTGATTAAGACACCCGATCTCCGGGATGGTGTCTCGTATTCGAAAATTACAGTGTCTATTCAACTGGTTTTTGGTCCCTTCATTGCAGTTATTATGTATCATTTTAACTAATTACTATTTTTGACTGCCTCGTTGGTCTAGTGGTTAGCATAGTCGACTGCGGATCATGAGGTCCTGGGTTCGATTCCCGGTCGGGCATAAAAGTTAGGTATTGGGTTTTCCAATTAAGAAATTCTCAGTGCCAACCCGGAGTTTCATACAAAATTTCACCCCCTATTTCACCCCCGTAGGAGTGTAATTTTGAAAAATCTTTCCTTATTGAGCGCCTACGTCACAAAAGGAACCTACTGTCAAAATTTCAAGTTGCTAACCCCAGCGGTTTAGGCTGTGCGTTGATCCCTTAACGATTTAGTATAGGTACTTCCACTCCACTCTTCCATTTAGTATAGGTACTTTCTGAAATAAACACCTCCATATATTTTTTCTCCGAAAAATTATGGAGAGTTCTTCTTTAAAAACAAATTTTGAAATAGAACCGCACCCGCCCGCGTAGACCGCGCGGCCCACTGTCTACTTACTTGCTCTCCTTCTATCCTAGTGTTTACTGCCTACGTGTTCTGAAGTAAACAACACACTGCTATGCTAGCGAGTACAGTGGAAGCGCCAGAGTGCCACGCATCCGACAGACGTAAAAAAAATTCTCATAAGAAAACATAAAAGAGAGACCCCTTAAATATCTAAAAGGGCCTTTTAATGTAAATAAACTTTCCAGACATGCATACAGTGTAAGAGACTGTTGAAGTAAAAACACAAAGAAACCTTCCTTAGTTGATTAATATCAATATCATACCACTGACGATCGGGTACCTTTGGGTGCCATTGAACTTCGCCATCTTGGCTTTCCTAACAGCAAACCGACAATTCTTCCATACAGAACAAATCTTGTAAAAAAACCGCATCAAAGTCTTGCATAGTTCTACACTTGTAAGCCTCTTCAATATTCGCCATACATTTTCTATGGAAAAATAAATTCCGCCATCTTGAATTTTTTCCTGTTCATCAAGTAGACCTTCATGTCCTAATCATCTTTTGCCACGAAACCACTCTTCCATCTTTTATACTCTCCGAGATAGACACCGACGAAATTTGTATGGCGGCCATCTTAAATCCCCCATTTTGAATTTTTTTTCAGCACACTGTCAATTGGATGAAGTTTCGAGTTACATTTGGTCGAGCACACCCCACCTATCTTGAATACCCTGGCTGTGCTCTTCATCCGTCTTCGAAATCCTCAATCATCAGCTCTCTCCGTATTTTTCCTCGAATGAATTTTTGTCTTCTATACGAAACGATGAGTAAAAAAATTTTTATTCATACAAAATTTTTTCTTAAAAAAAACCACAATTCACGCGGACGGGGTCGCGGGCATCAGCTTGTTCATTATAAAATACGAATACTAGTGTATTTCAAAAAATATGTTTAATTATTTATTAATTATATTTTGTTAATTTTATATCGAGTATATACTTAAGTATCGACATAATCAAAGGTATCGATAATTTCAGCCCTAATGCCCGCATTAAGCTCCGTCCATTCGCCATTTTAAGGTTATAGGAAGCTTCAATTTAAATATGTTAGGGCACATCCTTCTGTATATACCTAATCAAAGATTTTGATGCTCTGATAGGCAACTTTTATGAAGTTTCACTTCTGCCGTGTGAATTGTACACATACGGTTTTTTTAATGAGAAGTGGCTATGTATTTTGTAATAAAAATTTAAAAAATAAAAGCTGTTGAGTTTCTTGCCGGTTCTTCTCAGTAGACTGCTTTCCGAACCGGTGGTAAATTATTTAAATAAAATTCTAATTATTATAAATATCCCGATTTTGTTTTATTTTTCCATTAAATCTATTTTTATGGCTACCAGTAAATATAAAAACCGGTAATTAGCAAAAATCGGTTAAAAAAACCGGTACGTATAGATTAAAATATTGCTGTCAAAATTATACCGTTTTTCTAAATTATCGATTCGAACCCAGAGCCGCACCAGAAAAAATTTGTTACTACATCCGTTTCCGATCTCCCACCACTCTAGATTTGTTCTATATGTACATAGTATTAGAAAGAGGTCACGTCGGGGAGACGCATTATATAATGAGAGCAAGCGGGACACAAGATAAATTAACAATGGTCAAAATTATATATATTCCTTGCCTCCCCCAACGTCTGCGCTTCATTTTAGTAAGCTATCTTTAATCTATGGACTTGACCGTCTTCTTTTTTTTTTATAGCACAGGTCACAGACCAGTAACAAATGCCTTGTGTTTGTTTTTTTTTATAGGAATTTCATCTTTTGAGTGTTGCAAAGTATAGAAAATTTTATATAGTTCTCTATGGTCAAAGTTGTTCAAAGAAAAATAAATTCTAATAAAAACAAAATTGAGTTCTTAGTCGATCGGACCGGCCGAGCCGCGGGCGGCTCGGCGCCTGTATCGGCGATTTTCGTTTTTCAATAGCCGCGCCCAAGTGGGATCGCTGACGCTGAGACAGGTTAAGGAGTTCCGGCGGGAATAACAAAAAACTTAAACCACGCGGACGAAGTCGCGGGCATCAGCTAGTGAATAATAAGTTTTCAATATTTTAGCATGACCACGGGCCAAGTTTTTACAATAGAATATGTAGGTAGGTACAATAATTGTAATTGCTCTTTGCTATATAATCTATGTGCTCTTCTAGCTCTGTGGGGTGATTATGTAAAACCTGCATCAATCATTGTAACAGTATCAATCATTGTGATTGGCTGAATTTATGGTATTTTTGCTGCGTCAATGGTTTTTGGCCAATAGTGGAACAATATTAACCAATCAGAGGTGAATACGATCGTTACATTACACTGTAGCTGTCATTTATAGACAATCGCCCTGAGGATTGGTTCTCACTTCGCACCAGCTTCGTAAATCGTACCTACCTGCTTTCGCAGCGCAGCACCGACCAGAAAAAAAAGCAGCGCAGTTCGCATGGCGCACTTCACTTCGCTGTCGCTGGCATACATAATTGATAATTCGTAAACCCTCGTCCGGTATATATAGTGTATTAACTATGCCCTCGTCGTAAACAGTAAAAAAAGTGGTAAAAAGCATTATCGCGATCGCCAGGTACAGTAGACTGTAAGTGTAAAGTAAAATAGTGATTTCCGTGTTTTTTTAAAAAGTTGCTAATTTGTGACAAGACTGTGTGCTGTGATTTTTTATACTTATTCCATTTTTAAATATTAAAACAGTGTTAGCACTGTTAGCGAAAAGTGGTACACTGGTCGCTACCTTTACTTTTGTAGATGTTGTGATTTTCGTTTTTGTGATAACACTTTTGCGACAATGGCAGATAATTCAAAATTGACCGAAGAGGAGTTAGTGGAGATAAGGGAGCAGTTTTCTCAGGTATGTTGTAGTTTATAATAGAATGTTCTACCGGCGTGAACGTTTCTTGCAATACGCAAGTTTGTATGGGAGGTCTATTCATTACTTGAGGTTGAAGGCCAGAGCCCACATGCTAAGTTTCACATTCATACGAATAATCGTATGCTGCTAAAGGATTGCGAGTTATTGTAACTAACGCCTAGCCTTGAAGCCGCGTGTGGTCACATTTTATGACGCAAAATTACTTATGTCGCATTTCTCATATTACATGTAACTTTAAGTAAACTAAGGCTGTACCCAGGTATATCTATAAGATGACTATTTAGATACCTATTGAAGTATTTGTGTTCTTGTTTAAAATATCAATATATAGGTAGTCACTGACTTGGCTCTACATTATTTTAAATCCAGTCTAATAGCAATTTAGTCCAGTCAAATCACCCTCTTCTACATACTTCGTTAAGTTGATTAATATTTAATTACTTTGTACCTACTATTAATTACATTGTTTCTGATAGTACAACTAAAAGTAGGTGTACTTAGGTAAGTACTTAAAGTTAAATAAACCATTTACTACTGTTTGCACTTAAGCATTTGGCAATCAAATAAGTTTTGTTATGGAAATTGTTTTCATTGAAAATCCAAGTCAAAACATTTTATTTTTAGGGGTCCATAACTGAGTATCTTAAGAGGAAAATAGGAACCCTTACAGGATCACTTGGTTGTCCGTTTGTCTGTCTGTCAACGACCCTTTCTTGGTAACATGTCCTCTATCAAGTTGAAATTAATATCAAATACTTAGGTCAACGGTCCCTTGTAGCTGTAAAAAAAACAAGTTTCTAAGTCAACACAATCAAAAGATACAGCTGTTTATGTCAAATATTTTTACACTCACCAATAAATCAAAACCTAATATTGACCTAGAATCATTTTTGGCAAGAAGCCTTTAGGGTTCAGCACTCCTAGGTTGTTGAATTGTTTGTCACGCAAATGTAAGCCAGTTATTTCACAGCTGATTATATATATGTTGTTATGACATCTTTCTTGTTTGAGTCTATAAATGGATGAGAATATAAATTCAAGGAGTCTGACTTGCAATTGACCGTTTCAAATTTGTTTTTTTATTTATTATTTTTATCCACTACAAGTTAGCCCTTGACTGAGATCTCACCTGATGGTAAGTGATGCAGTTTAAGATGTTATGTAGGGGGCTAACTTGTTAGGGGCATGGCAGTTATATTAAGCAAGAGGAGTTAGTGGAGATCAGGGAACAGTTTTCTCAGGTATGTTGTAGTTTCTAATAGAATGTTCTACCAGCGTGAACGTTTCTTACAATAAGCAAGTTTGTATGGGAGGTCTATTCATTACTTGAGGTTGAAGGCCAGAGTCCACATGCTAAGTTTCACATTCAAACTTAATTTTGGATGCAGCTTTATTCAGCTGCATCCAAAATTAAGTTTGAAATAAAATAGGCATAATGGGAACTGTATGGTGGCCATCACTATAGATCGACAATGGTCAATGTGCGGTGACAGTGACATTTACCAAGTACAAGATAAAGCCTATTTTGCTGACTTGATAATGTTTATCAAATGGTTGAATTTACTATAGACCTGTAGTGTGTACTGTGTAGCCCTATTTAGTAAAAGCTGCATCACATTGTGACAATCTCAATTGTTATTATTGGCTGAATTGGTCTTATGCTGTGATAAGGAATTTTGGCCAATTATAGTGAAACATTAGCCTTCATTTGACTGCAAATAGGCCCCTGGAGATTGATATCATTATTTAGTTCAAGTCAGAAAAGTAACCATAGCTCATTTCACTAATTCAACCATGTACTTATTGCTTACATAACTTAAGCAATTCTAAAATAAAACTAATTGAATTTACATTCAACTTATCAATCACCCTATCTATCAACATAATCAATTTCAATTATCTGAGTAGTTATCTGCTATTTTATCTTATCCTTCATTGAAATATCTTTACTAATATCTTTTGGCCTGGTGGGAGGCTTCGGCCGTGGCTAGTTACCACCCTACCGGCAAAGAAGTGCCGCCAAGCGATTTAGTGTTCCGGCACGATGCCGTGTAGAAACAAAATAGGGGTATGGGTTTAATATAACTGCCAAGCCCCTAACAGGTTAGCCCGCTACCATCTTAGACTGCATCATCACTTACCATCAGGTGAGATCGCAGTCAAGGGTTAACTTGTAGTGGATTAAAAAAAAAACTAAGATTCTTCGTTATTACTTGCTTACATTTAACTACTTAAATTATGATTAGGTAATAGTTGCTTAAAAAATAAAATAATTATTCAAGAAACAACTAACTTTGTTTTACCGCAACGTTGTCTATGTGAATTTAAGTTTTTAAAAATTGCATAAGAATTCATACATTTTTTAAAGAGGGTAAAAAGTAGGCATGTTCTCTGGAGATGTATCTCTGTATACAATTTTGCCAAAATCAGTTAAACTTATGGGCCCTACAATGGTAGCAGACAAACACGCTTTTGTATTGAATTATTGATAGTAATAATAAATTATGGTACTTTACAAGGTCAAGTCTGGGGCCCAAGCCAACAATACTTTGCATAAATCTGTAGAACAAATGATGAGTCAATCTTCAAGTATGACCACAATGTGGTTTGTTCGTTTAGAAATTTCCCACTAACTACTTGCTCGTATTTATCTACTTAAATAAAAGGTATTGTTTATATTCATAATTTTTTCTGCAAAACCTACTTGAGTAAGTATGTTATTTCTCAAGTGTTGAATGATTTTTGCAGTCTTAGTTGAAAAAAAAACCTAGAAGTGGTTAAATATGACCAAATTCTATGATCTATATGAATATGATTAAAAAAAAATATGGTGCCCTTATGCCTCTGTCAACTTACTTAACTACTATGGATTAAAAATCAGACTTGAATAATTTCTCAAATTTAATCTGAAATATCTGAATAAATAACTACAGAAATTTTTCCAAAGTTCTCAATGCTTAAATGCTGCATAAATTATTAAATACTATTGGGTCTGGAAGACGTTGTCCTACTCCTGCCCTCAAAATCGGTCCAGCCTGCGAGAACATACATTTCTGCAATTGATTTTTATTTATGTAGATTATATTATGATAAAATGAGTCTATCCATTACATTTTCACGCCTCAACAACTAAACTGATCTTGACGAAATTTAACACAGATAGCTTGCATCCTAGCGTACTTTTTATTCTGTTGTCATAGTTCCCTCGGTTAATTTAAATAAACGGAAATCCACGCGGGCAAAGTCAAGTTTTATACAACTTTATTATTTAAAAAAAAATGACTTTCTAAGTGAATAGGCCTTACCAAATAATTCCGTATGCGTCACATGCCGTCGATTACCCAAGGAAATTTTGCGTTACCACACGACACACGGTTTTCGTATTCGACCGTCGTGCCTGTCTTGCCTTGACACGGTACGTCCAAGCACGATGCTTCCAATAACAAAATCGATAATTATTCAAACCCAGATAACTATCGGATTATGCAATTAGTGGGGACTGGGGGCCATACAACATCATATCACTGTGTGCAAGATGTTACCTATGCTAACATTGCAAAGTAATCTATAAAAGTATTTTCGTCGTCGTCGTCGTCGTCAACCGATGGACGTCCACTGCTGGACATAGGTCTCTTGTAGGGTCCTCCACAAGCCACGGTCTTGCGCCGCCTGGATCCAGCGACTCCCTGCGACTTTCTTGATGTCGTCCGTCCACCGTGTGGGGGGGGGTCTGCCGACGCTACACCTTCCAGTGCTAAAAGTATTTTGGTAGTAAATTATTATTGGTTTGGCGGTAGAAACCTTGAGCGTTTGCATCTTTACGTTGTCGATGTTCAATTAAAGATGGAAGTGCGCTTACTCCGGGTTAGCCCGCTTGCACTTTCTTTCATCTTGTATTTCTTGTAAATAGTTTCTATACAGATTTTGGAACTCATGGGTCAACCCAATGGGACCACGGGTTAAACCTCTGCAGTAAAAAGCGTGTAAAATATCCTTTATTAGCTTTAATTTCCAAAAATAAATAAACTTTAAAAGCGAGCGACTATAAACTGCGAAAGTATGAACAGTGTTGCAGTGATAACTAATCGCCCTCCTAAAGAGATCTGATATTTTTAAGAGATTTCAGACTTATCAAAGCCTAGGCAAATAATACAGACATCCCAGATAAGATCAAAGTCATACAGATTTTG
Source organism: Erebia epiphron (assembly GCA_963932025.1). Taxonomy (NCBI): domain Eukaryota; kingdom Metazoa; phylum Arthropoda; class Insecta; order Lepidoptera; family Nymphalidae; genus Erebia; species Erebia epiphron. The sequence continues at coordinate 24,750,438 of OZ009947.1, read as the reverse complement.
AAGTACTTACTTATTTCAAATAAACTTTTACAAGCGCTTTCAAACCGTTCAGTGAATCTACTGGTACCATTCCTACCGAGAAGAACCATCAAGAAACTCGTCAGGAATAAGGAAAATAAAATTACAGCAATCTATCTTAACTTTATGTCAACGCTCTATACCCTGTCTGGCTTTTATTGATGGGTGCCATGTACCGCGATTGTATTATGTAGGATGACTGATGAAACAAACTGTCTGGAGCGGACATTGCCTAAAGCAATTTGCCAGGATAGGCATAACGCGCGTGAATAACTAGGTCCGTTTATAATAGGTAGTAGTGGGAACCGTAAAACATGGGGGTGTATACTGTATCTAAGGTAGTAGGGCGTCGTTTAATTGCCTCATTGGCCTGCTAACCACTAGGGTTAGCACTGCCGCATTGGACTACGACTGATGAGCTGCTGGGCTCGATTCCCGGGTCAGGCCATTAAATATTAGGCAAGTATTGGGTTTTTTCTGACAATAATTCCCAAGAACAATAAAAATACCTTCGAAAGGAAAGCTTTGTTTTAGACCAAATTTGAAAATCATAATAATTGTTATTGTGACCTTAAAAGATAGATTATTATGCTATCACGGACTCTTTTTAAGAACTTTTTGAGAGGAAAAATTCCACCATACATTATTTTCGTGTAACTTTTATTTCGTAGGGATCTTTAAATTATTTGAAAATAAAATATAGCTTATGTTACTCGCTGATAAAGTAGCTTTCTTTAAGTGAAGGAATTTAAAAAAATCGGTTGAGTAGTTTTTGAGTTTATCCATTAAAACAAACAAACAACAACAAGCAATTGTAAAATTTTTTTTTCTAAAGAGCAACCGCCGAGTTTCTTGCTGGTTCTTCTCGGTAGGAATGGTATTCCGAACCAGTGGTAGATTCACTCGACGATTCAAAAGTACTCGTAAAAGTTTATTTGAGTAAGCACTTCAAAATCTTAGAAGTATCTAACGAATTTGAATTTGAAACAATCAAACAAATCTTTCATCTTTGTAATATTAGTTCAGACACAAAAATTGGACACAAGGAATGTTTTTTGAAGGTTAATCTTTACAGAATGGCTAGTCATTCAGTTTATTGAATCATCAGTTGTTAATGAGATGTTTAATTTGTTTGTTATAGCTGCCTCACTTTCAGCCATTGAGGTATAATGTACTGTACTGATTAACTTCATTGCTTTCGGGGCGAAGGCTCGACTCAAGTGGGAAACGATTTACCTAGTGTCAGCTTTGCATTTTAAATTGAATTGAAATTTTGGAAAAGATAAAAAAATGTGTATTTGTTTAGTGATGAAGGTTTAATTAGGCTAACATTTGACTCATTCGATGTGTTTCACTCGGTTCGTTCTTTGGCGGGGATACGCCATATTGGAATAATTAACATAAATACGAGTATTTTGACGTTTGAAATATTTATCTCCTACCGGCAGACTCAGCGATTATTGAATACTTTTGTGTTTAGATCGCAATTTGATTAAGAGCTTAGCAGTAGCAACTGCACTCTGATCAAATGATTAATTTATTGTGGTTACTTAATGTTGTGATTAGGGCATGCTACCGGGAATTACCGGTATCAAAAGTACCGGGAATTCCCGAGACTTCTGAATATTTTCAGTCCCGGTTCTCCACACCACAAAACCGGTACTTTTGATACTTTCGAGACTCGAATTAAATAGATTACTTCTCTAATTAAGTGCGGATATTTCTGAATGTAACAAGAACTTCGTTCACTACACTGTATTTTATGATCACAAATTCGAGGTTTTAGTATAAAAAATCCTATTTTTACTTTGAGTATTTATACTTAGTCTTTCTAAATATTATTTACCAGCTTTTTTGAAGATCAATTAATTGATTAATCTGTCACTCCAATAAAATTTGTTCTGCTTTAATGAGTTACAGTAGATTAATTATGCTACTCTGATAATCGTATTATATTTCAGTTCAAAGTTTAGTTTAAAAAAAAAGAAAGAAAATTGAATGACTGGGTTTACTGTAATGTAAAATATACCTCATAAGCACCAGGATTATGGCTGCTAAATTTTGATTTTTGACTCCACTGTCATTGACACCAACGGCAGAGGGGAAGAATTCATAATTCTCTAAAATGCTCAGCGTTTTTCCGTTAAATCTTATATACCAAGATAATTAGTGAAAAAACCAAGACTGTGGTCAGTCCAATCTTGATGTATAGAACTGGATTCTGGACAGTAAACTGGAGGCTCTTAGTGGCTGATAGGAAACATGATAGGAAGATCCTATAGTGAACCACACGCACGGAGAGGACGGTGGTTGGAGACATAGAAATCCCCAACCCACCCAGAACCCAGAATCGACCGACCGATCGACCAACCAATTGACCAACCGATCGACCAACCAACCAGCCAACCAATCAGACAACCAATCGGCCAACCAATCAGCCAACCAATCGACCAACCAATCAGCCAACCAAAGAACCGATCGACCAACCGATTGACCAACCAATCGGACAACCGATCGACCAACCAATCGACTAACCGATTGTTCAACCAATCGATCAACCGATAGACCGACCGGTCGACCAACCAATCGACCAACTGAGCGACCAACTGGTCGACCAACCAATCGACCAACCAATCGGACAACCAATTGGCCAACCAATCGTCCAACCGATCGATCAAACCAATCGACCAACCGATCGACCAACCAATCAACCAACCGATCGACCAACCGATCAATCAACCAATCGACCAACCAATCGGACAACCAATCGGCCAACCAATCGGACGACCAATGAACCGATCGATCAAACCAATCGACCAACCGATCGACCAACCGATCGACCAACCCATCGACCAACTAATCGACCAACCGTTCGACCAACCAATCAACCAACCGATCGGCCAACCAATCGACCAACCGATTAGCAGTCGATACTGCTTCTGAGTACCGGGAATTTTCGGACCAATACTGGCATAGAACCGGGAATTCCCGGTACTTTCGATACTTTCGATACTACCATAAATTATCACAAAACAAGGCAAATACATTACAGTAAGTATGAAATAGACCAACTATTTGACATAATATATAAAATGTCGCGTAATATTTCCACACAGGAATAATAAATTCATGATTTTTAATGAACTTGTGCAATAATTCGCATCGTTCCAAATTTCAAACTTTTATTGTAGTTCAACGCGAAGGGCCGGCGTATAGTGATAGCGTGGGACATCTTGTCTGAAAATACACTTCGAAAAGCTGTTTTTTTGTACCGTGATAAGCTTATAATTTTATTTTTATAGCAATTAAATGCCTCAATCAATTTATTACTACAAGCAGTTTCTAGAAAAAAGCCTTGAGGGATGTTTGGTCTAGGACCTTGTTTCATAGATTGATGGAAAAATATAGTTTATTGAATGCTAATAATTATAACTATTTTAATAATTATAGCTAAATGCTAATGATATTGAGTGGCACGCGTGGCACGCGTGCCACTCAATATCATTAGCATTTAGCAACAAAGTGATCCTTAAAGGGTCGTTCTTTTTAATATGGCATACGCAGTAACCTCACCTCAACGAATAACAAATATAAATCTATCAATTGGTCAATTGGTTGGTCGATTTGTTGGTTGATTGGTTGGTTGATCGGTTGGTCGATCGGTTGGTCGATTGGTTGGTCGATCGGTTGGTCGATGGTTGGTCGATTGGTTGTTCGATCGGTTGGTTGATCGGTTGGTCGATTGGTTGTTCGATCGGTTGGTCGATTGGTTGGTCAATTGGTTGGTCGATCGGTTGGTCGATTGGTTTGATCGATCGGTTCATTGGTTGTCCGATTGGTTGGTCGATTGGTTGTCCGATTAGTTGGTCGATTGGTTGTTCGATTGGTTGGTCGATATGTTGGTTTATTGGTTATCCGATTGGTTGGTCGATTGGTTGGTTGATCGGTTTGTCGATTGGTTGTTTGATCGGTTGGTCGATTGGTTGGCCGATCGGTTGGTTGATTGGCTGGTCGAACGGTTGGTCGAATAGTTAATCGATGCGTTGGTCGATTGGTTGGTAGATTGATTGTTCGATCGGTTGGTCGATTAGTTGGTCGATTGGTTGTTCGATCGGTTGGTCGATTAGTTGGTCGATCGGTTGGTCGATTGGTTTGATCGATCGGTTGGACGATTGGTTAGTTGATTGGTTTGTTGATCGGTTGGTCGATCGGTTGGTCGATCAGTTGGTCGATGGTTGGTCGTTCGGTTGGTTATTCGATCGAATGGTCGATTGGTTGGTCGATTGGTTGGTCGATCGGTTGGTCGATTGGTTAGATCGATCGGTTCATTGGTCGTCCGATTGGTTGGTCGGTTGGCTGGTCGATAGGTTGGTCGATTGGTTGTCCGATTGGTTGGTAGATTGGTTGGTCGATCGATTGGTCGATTGGTTGTTTGATCGGTTGGTCGATTGTGTAAGAGACAATCCAGAAGTAGGTATTTATGAGACACTTTTAATATATTTGTACTCTCATTTGGAACTTGCACGAATAACTGGTTAACTACATATTAAAAAGATGATAAGGATCACTTTGTTGTCCCTCTGACCAAGCCTCAAGGCTTTTTTCTAGAAACTGCTTGTAGTAATAAATTGATTGAGGCATTTAATTGCTATAAAAATAAAATTATAAGCTTATCACGATACAAAAAAACAGCGTTTCGAAGTGTATTTTCAGACATGATGTCCCAACGCCCACGCTATCACTGTAAAACCTATACGCCGGCCCTTCTCGTTGAACTACAATAAAAGTTTGAAATTTGGAACGATGCGAATTATTGCACAAGTTCATTAAAAATCATGAATTTATGATCCTGTGTGGAAATATTACGCGACATTTTATATATTATGTCAAATAGTTGGTCTATTTCATACTTTCTGTAATGTATTTGCCTTGTTTTGTGATAAATTATGGTAGTATCGAAAGTATCGAAAGTACCGGGAATTCCCGGTTCTATGCCAGTATCGGTCCGAAAATTCCCGGTACTCAGAAGCAGTATCGACTGCATGCCCTAGTTGTGATGCTTTGGCCAAGTTTTATAGTTAACCGTTTACATTAAATCTCTCGTGAAACCGCTACACGTTGTGACCATTCGCTCGTGCAAGTTTTAAAGAGAGTACAAACATATTTTAAAACTAATTTTAATTATTTACCTACTTCTGGAATTATGCTTACACTAGTTAACTGAACTAGGATTCTATCTAGGATAACTAGGAGCATATAGAACAGAAATTCCTATTTCTGTAGAGCTGAGGTATAAACTTAAAGTCATCCAATTCTTGAGTTCCACAATCCACATGCATCCTCCGCATCATAGCGAATCCTTTTGGCCACCTTCTATTTAAAAGAAACAGACTGATGCCCATTTTCGGCCATGTTGATGTTTCAAATTTTTTACCCGTGTAAACTATTTAATTTCCCGGGATAAAAACGACTCGTCGAACCGCGATCATATGGATATACATTCGCAATTAGCATCGATAGGTAGGTAAGTTACAGTCTTGCTCAAATGAACTCTCAAAACGTGAAAAAATGCAGTGTAAACGGTGAAAAAAGAATACATAAACATGGCCTGGTTTCCTGGTACTCAGTGCTCTGACGGCACGCACTTAGCACTGTTTATGCTACCTCAGCTTTACTCTTATTTATTTTTGTACATTTTGTTGCTGCGCCTTGAGTTATTGACTATCCTTAGAATCGCTTAGGCAAGTCTTTCTTCGACAGTAAGACAATCACTGGTACATTACAGCTCTATCGCGGCTTATGCAACGGGTTTCTGAAGGCCATAAGAAAGTATTTTCCACTGGTTGGGCTTTAATGGGTGGGTATTTTTACTAGACCTTCATATTGGTTAGCCTGTGGAATGTCCTCTGCTGGGCATAGTCACTCCTCAATGTCACATCCGCTCTCCGTCCAAAGCCTTCCTCATTATATCTATCGTGCTGGAGCCTGTAGGGCGCCCCACTGCATATTTACTTGCACGCGATCTCCACTCAAAATCTTTGACTTCAACGACAGACATGGTCTGCCCTCTGTCATCGGTGCGAGGCTGCCAATTCAGCGCCCTGGGACCCCAATGTCTACTTTTCTTCGAACTCTTCACTTACCGCCATAATATCAGATCGAAATACCAATTAACTTCGCTCATCAATATACAGATAGATAGATGGGTCTGTAGGTCAAAAATTTTAGGAACTATTGTTCCTAAAATTATAAGAATGATGAGAACCATATGATTTAAACAAATAATGCGGTCACAAGAGTTCCGTATGGTATGAGACTATGACCCTTCGAGGTTGATGCTTTTCCGGTGTATGAGTCATCGAATTGAAAGGAACGGTGAGATCGTTTACAAAGATTTTACGATGTTGAACTTACGGAACTAAGCTGATACAGAAATAAGTAATGACACCCGAGCTTGTAACTCCGAGTTTATTTATTTACATACTCAAAATCATGGCCCTAGTAAAATATTTCAATGCGATTTTATGAAAATTTTTCGATCTACAAAGATTTTCCAGAGTTACTTTTTTTATCCACTACAAGTTAGTCCTTAACTGCGATCTCACCTGATGGTAAGTGATGATGTAGTCTAAGATGTTAACGGGCTAACATTTTAGGGGCATGGCAGTTAAATTAAACCCCTACACGGCATCGGTTTTTGCCGGTAGGGTGGTAACTAGCCACGGCCGAAGCCTCCCACAAGGCAAACCACTCTATAACTAGTCTCACATTTTTGTTTCCTTATGGCCCATAATGAAACTTAGCTTTATATGTAGTAAATAAATATCCTAATGTACCTATTAATGTGTCATGGGCCATGGCTCCACTTCTAAATGTTATCAATGTTATTTAAAAGTCAGATTTAAATCGTCCGAAGTTTCCCATTGGTATTAAAACCAATCTACATACCTACTTCTACTTTTGTTTCTTGTCTATCAGTAACCATGAATAATTGTAGTTATTCTAAGTAAATATTTAAAAGAACTATCTATTTAGTTGCACGAAATCTCGTGCAATGCCAGCCGATCTCACATCTACACTCTTTTATCATTCTTATAATAATCATGCAACTAATTGTATAACAATTAGTTTTTGTGTCGCCTAATGGAATTCAATTAAGAAGTTACAAAGAATCGTCGTTATATTTCAGAATACGCCTCTATTCGCGGCGATGTCCTTTGTCGAGGAATGTGCCCGGTCGAGCCTTTGTCCTACCTTATGAGTATGACGCAGGCCTGCTTGCTATACTACAATACCTACCTAGTTAACTACCTGAAGAGCAACTGCTGAGTCTCTTGCCGGCTCTTCGCAGTAGAATTAAATTTCCGAACCGGTGGTAGAGTCATTGATATATCATAAGTGACACAAGTTGTCACATTTATTGAAAACAATACAATGAACTTAAAGCTAGCTAGCCTAACCTAATATAATCAATCAATCAAATATATAGGTATTATAAATGCGAAAGTTTGGATGGATGGATGCATGGATGTATGGATGGATGTTTGTTACTCAATCACGCCCGAACGTCTTAACGGATCTGTATGAAATTTGGCACAGAGGTAGATTATAGTCTGGAATAACACATAGGCTACAAGATTGAAGAGTTCCCGTGGGAACCTAAAAACCTCAATCCACGCGGACGAAGTCGCAGGCATCAGGTAGTTACTATATAATATGTGGAATAAATAAATCTTACCTTTTTACCTAGAGACGACTCTTCCCTTTATATTATGTAGACTCGTAGAGATCTTTGTGACGTTTAATGAAACCACTCACTGACTGATAAATCTAGTGGTAGAGAATAGTTATTTGAAAAAGTTGTTTTTTAACCGCGTGCTCAATTTTGATGACCGAGCAAGCGAAGGATTCTAAAATTGAATCACGAGCGCAGCGAGTGGTTCAAAAATTAGAATCCTGAGCGTCAGCGAGGGAATCAAAAGAGCACGAGGTGAAAAATCTTTTCACTCGAGTGCAACACGTAACTTTTCATCCCACCTCAGCGAGGAAATGACATGACGTGAAAGAAAATGGTGCGCGCAAACAAATTAAAAAAGTACACCAAGAAGGTTACGAGTGTGAGTTTTTAACAAATTAAAAAAGGTTGTATGGACATTCGGCACCATGGAGGTAGAAGTAAATAGGTTTTAATGATGTTTTGAATTCACAAACTTCATAGACGAGTGATATTTAGGTACTAACGTGCATACGATGTTCTAAATTCAATTTACTTTATCCTCAAGAGGATAATAACGGCTTTTGCATTCAGATATCGAAGATTAAAAATACTCTTTCCGAGATGGTGGGATGAAAATCTTTATTAATGTTCTGCTTCGTTAGTCGCAAGATTAACAAAGCAGGCTTTTAAATAGTTCATTTTTTTATAGTCAGTTTTTTACGACGTAGCTTAATGGCTGTAAACTTACAAGCAAGCTTTTGTGTACGTACTAATACGCGTCAGTGTAATTTCACTTAGCGAACAATAAGAAAGGAGGTAGAAGATAATACCGTTACGAGTTACGACTAATGAAATGAGATGAGATGAGCCACCGAGCGAATCGAGTCACGACATCAAATATCAATCTTCCTACCGATATTATAAATGCGAAAGTGTGTTTGTTTGTTAATTTGTCCTTCAATGGATCTTCGTAACTTTTTACGTAGATGTACATAAGTAAATAAAGACATGCAGAGTGATATTATAGACTACATTTTATTCCTCAAAGAAACCCCACATGATTTAAAAAAAAAACTAATGATAATCCTGAGTGAAGTCCCGGGCATCGACTCCTCAATTATATACGAGTAAATCTTTGAAGCTCATAATTAGCTGATGCTGTGCTGGGCTGAATAGTTATTAGTAGGTACCTATTTCCGAAATTCCGTAGCTTAGAAGTTAGAAGTCTCTGTCCACTTCTCCTAGATACAAGATATCTTGGTGCCAACATTTATCAAGAATGATTCAGCGGTTTAGTTGCAAAAAAGGTAATGGACGAACGCACATTCGCAATTTATACTATATTAGTTATGAATGCACATCAAATGTTTTGCTCGAGCCCTAAGTACTAAAGAAAAAACAACAATATAGAGTTACTTGGTGGTTGGCACTAGTAATTACTAAGAATAATCAAAGTCTAACGAAATACTTTCTACCAGTCGTTCGACGGAGGCGTCTAACTCTCAAAACTCCTTCGCGAGTCGGTTCCATTTCAAACTATGCTTTTTTATTAGCTGTCACTCCAAAGCGCGTAAAAACTCTAGGAACGTCAAATGTCAAACGGGGCTTCATATGCGCCATAGACAAGGATAGTCTCGGGTGATGTCTGCGTTCCGTTATACAATTTTTATCCGCATAACAGTACAGTGCAGCGCTGCGGGGTGACAGGGACGTGACGGACTCTAATGTCAAATTAGTATGCAGCTTCCTGCCTCTCTCTACCATAGGGAGAGTCGTCAGAGTACCTTAGCTCTAGAGTCCAGGTGGTAGCCCAGTCTGACATTTGTTGAGTACAATGTTGCTCAATTTATTTATAACATGTAGGACATACTGGTGTCTTACGTCATATTTTGACTCTACCACCGGTTCGGCAGCAGTTCTACTGAGAAGAGCCGGCAAGAAACTCAGCAGTTGCTCTTTAAAGTATGGGCGTCGATCCACTGTATGAATATATGCTTACGCTGTGGTACCATGTAGTTACTAGTTACCTTTGATTATATACTCCCTAGATAGAGTAACGGCGGCTCAAAAGCGTCGATAAAAATATCAGCTAACTGTTAGCCTCTAAAGCGCTCACCACTCCTCAGTGTCAATTGTAACGTCAAGAGATACGCACGCACGGCTCTTTTTTTCCGTTAGATTATTTCCGTGAAAATGACAAGCTGCGCAATCAAAATCTGTAGAAATTACAAAGGACGTTTACGAACAACTAACAAAATCTCCTACCATCGGTAAGTAACTCAAAACTAATAGTAATTTACGAAAACAAAACTAACAAATTCATAATTATTTTCACAAAATCAACGCGTCGTTTTTTGGTGTTGCCAGTCTTGGATTGCAAATTTCCCCGTATAGTTAGTTGTCTTAAAAGCTGATGTATGTTCATTTTTACCCGATTGCACCAGAAGGAGGAAATACATCAGGGAAGGTGTGTGTATGTATATATGTATGTATGTATGTATGTATGTCTGTATGTATGTATGTATGTATGTGGGTATGTTTTAAAAACTGTTTGGCTGATCCTACAGCCTAAATGGATGAAACGATTGTTTTTGTTTTGCAAGCTTCCGCAGTCGGATGTTTTTTATTTAGTCTTAAATATTTTATTCTTTATTTTTGAAGTAAAACTTCTTTAAGCGCGGCTTGAGAGTGACTGAGATTATTTTTCGGAGGGAAATAACGCTCTATGGTCTGCTATTTCCGCTACTTAAAAACAGAAAACAAAACTATACGTCTCAAGGTCGGTATACCTGTTTATGAATATCTATGGACGCAGTATGATTTTTTTGTAATTGTACCGATTTCGTTCAAAATCGATATCTGAGGCTCCATGGGATCACTAAACAGGAAACTGGTAGGTACCAAAATTTTAAAAAGTCAGCGGCATTTTGAAATTCTTTGTTAATGTACCGATTTCGTTTAAAATCAATATCTGAGGATCTCTAGGATCGTAAAACAGGATACTGTTATCAACATTTAAAACAGTCAACGCCATTTTGAAATTCTTTGTTATTGTACCGATTTCGTTCAAAATCGATATCTGAACATCCCTGGGTTCACAACACAGGAAACTAGTACCAAAATTTTAAAAAGTCAGCGCCATTTTGAAATTCTTTTTTACTATACCGAATTCGTTCAAAATCGATATCTGAGGATCTCTAGGATCGCAAAACAGGAAACTGTTACCAAAATTTAAAACAATCAACGCCATTTTGAAATTCTTTGTTATTGTACCGATTTCGTTCAAAATCGATATCTGAACATCCCTGGGTTCACAACACAGGAAACTGGTACCAAAATTTTAAAAAGTCAGCGCCATTTTGAAATTCTTTGTTACTATACCGAATTCGTTCAAAATCGATATCTGAACATCCCTGGGATCACAACACAGGAAACTGGTACCAAAATTTTAAAAAGTCGGCGCCATTTTGAAATCCTTTGTTATTGTACCGATTTCGTTCAAAATCGATATCTGAGGATCCCTACGATCACAAAAAAGGAAACTTACCAAAATTTGCTTCCTTGCAACCTTGTCATTAAGGAAATCATCAATAGTATATAATTGTCAAAATCAAATGTGACCATTTGGATACATGGTTTTTAGGATACCTATTGATTCTATAATTAGAAGTCAATGGGTGGACATAATAAGAAAAAGCCGTGGAGAAGAGTTCTGGAAACCATCCAAAACCACGGTGATATGCTCTGAACATTTCCGTGAAGAAGACTTGTATTTTGTAAATAATCAAGGCCGTCGAAGATTGATAAAGGAAGCGGTCCCGAAAAAAGTATGTTTTATTACGTACAGGCTCATATATTTAAATTTTAATATTAAGTTATCATCGCTAGTGTAAGTAAGATACACTAGCGATGGTAACTCAGTGGTAAGAGCGGCGAACTTGAAGTACCACAGTTCGTTTCAGAGGGCATTACCTATAAGATTCATACTTCTTACTTATGATGAAGACTATTATGATTTACATGTTTAACATTCTATTTTGACTACCAGGCATTGTTTTTATCATCAGTGAAATCTGACGAAAGTGATATCACTGATGAAGAAGTTGGAGTGACGATGGAATATAACATTGGACAACAGAAGCCTCTGAAGTTGGTAAGTTTTTGTTATGATATCTACAGCAAATAATAAGTGAGCGTTATGCTTGTCTGATTCATATACCTATATTAGGACTTCGTTTAGGTAGGTATTCGTTTTACTATTACTGCTGTTATTATCACTTCTTTAAGATCACCATCGAAGCTATATACCTACTTTACTTTTGATTTCAGAATACTCCCGCATCAAATGAAGAACCTTCCTCCTCTATAACATGCACCAATGTAGTGTGCACTGATACTTTGTCTGAAATATATGAAGAGTTTTCAGATATAGATTCAATTTTTGACACTCCTAAAAAAGCAAAGCTGAGAAGAGAATTACGCAGAAAAATTTGTATCCAAAAGAAACATTCTTTAAAAATTCAATCGCTTAGAAGAAAAAATGTACGACTTAAGAAGAAAATTGCAACATTCAAAGATATTCTTCTTAAATTAAAAAAGGAGAGATACATAGACAATGATACGCATAACGTTTTGAATAGTAACGTATTTGCTGCCGACTTATATGCCACTATGGAAAAAAAGTTAAAGAAAAAATCTAAGAGACCTGTATCTAAATATAGACCAGAGTTTAGGAAATTTTGTTTAACTTTGCATTTTCTGTCACCAAATGCGTATAGATTCGTCAGGAGTAAATTCGAAACATGCCTTCCTCATCCGAAAACCATATCGAAATGGTATGCAAATATTGATGGTTCTCCAGGGTTTACAGAAGATTCGTTCAAAATTTTGGATGCTAAAAGAAAACAATCTGATAAAAACATGACTTGCGCATTAATAGCAGATGAAATGGCAATCAGACAGCAGAAGTGTTTTAATGAAAAAACTAAACAGGATGAGGGACTTGTTGATATAGGCACTGGTCCTAACGAAAATATGAGAATCAAAGCATCAGAGGCTTATGTTTTTTTGTTAGTGTCATTAAATGAGCCATGGAAATTACCAGTCGCTTATTTTTTAGTTCATGGAATGGCGGGAGACCAAAAAGCAAATATTATCAAAACTATACTTACCAAATGTCACGAAGTAGGTGTAGATGTTGTATCATTAACTTTTGATGGTCACTCCTCAAACATATCGGCCATGAAGATCCTGGGTTGCGAATTGAATGACCCTAGACGACTGAAAACTACATTTCAACACCCATGCGCTGACTATAAAGTAGCAGTGTTTTTGGATTTCTGCCACATGCTGAAATTAATTCGGAATCATTTTCAATTGAAGGAAATCTTTTTGTACAAGAATGAGCAAATAATGTGGGAATGTGTCAAAAAATTATCAAATCTTCAAGAAGAAATTGGGCTTCATCTAGCGAATCGCTTGACAAAAAAACATATTGAATTCCGAAATTCAATAATGAATGTCACATTGGCAACACAATTATTGAGCAGGAGTGTTTCTAAGGCAATACAATTTTGTCGACAAGAGCTGAAATTGTCTGGTTTTGAAGACAGTGAGGCGACAGAAAAGTTCATAATGGCAATGAACAACGTTTTTGATGTTTTTAATTCCAGAAACTTACAAGCATATGGCTATAAACATCCCTTGAATCCAAAAAATAAAGATGAGATATTTGCAGTATTAGAAGAAGTAAATGATTTGATTTTGAACCTTTACTTGAAAGTCTCGAGAAAAAGAACTTACACAGAACATGAAACAAAAAAGATAATAACTCTAAAAAGCTACACACCGGTGCTGAAATCGAACTCTTTCACCGGTTTTCTTGGAGTTTTAATTTGTATTAATAGTTTAAAATCGTTATATGCAACTGTAATAGAATCACAAAAAATGCAATACTTATCCACATATCGCAACAGCCAAGACCACATAGAATTATTTTTTGGAGCGATACGTATGCATGGTGGTTACAACGATAACCCAAATGCCCGACAATTGAAAGGAATATACAGAAAACTTTTGTGCCATATGGAACTTAAATCTGCTGGATCAGGAAATTGTGTGCCGCTAGAAAATATAAGTGTTTTGACGTGCTCTTCGGCACTAAAATGTATTAATTCAACTACACCGGCAACACGAAAGGATGATGAAGATGAGAGTGAAATGGCAGAAGAAAATATTTCGGATGTAAACGGAGGGAATGTGTCACGATTTTTAGACGATTCTACATTATATGAATATACACAACAAATAGTTGGGTACATTTCAGGTTGTGTTGTGAGATGTCTGCGTAGACAAATCAAATGTACTGCGTGCATTGAATGCTTGTTTTCAAGTGAAAAGCATGAATATCATAAATTAGTTAGCGCACGGGATGAAGGCGGATTGATTTATGCTTCAAGAGATGTATATTCTGTATGTAAGACTTCGGAAACTGTAATCAGAAAGTTTATTAGACAAAATTTTATTATGACGAGACCAACTTATACAAAAATTTTATCCTGTATAGTAAAACAATTTATTGGTCATAAAAATACTTATTTTAAAGTTGAAACTGAACATGCGTGTGGTTCACTTCATCAAGTGAACCTAATAAGACTGGTCGCCGAAAAATATTTGACCATACGGTGTTATCATATAGCTAAATTAGATAGTGTAAAAAGTGATGCAACCTCAAAACCTATTATTTAAAAAACAAATTCAAAGAGAGGGCCATTAAATTAGTAGTTATCCTCATATATCGATTTTGAACTAAATCGGTACAACAAAGAATTTAAAAATGGCGCTGACTTTTTAAAATTTTGGTACCAGTTTCCTGTGTTTTGATTCCAGGGATGTTCAGATATCGATTTTGAACGAAATCGGTACAATAACAAAGAATTTCAAAATGGCACTGACTTTTTAAAATTTTGGTACCAGTTTCCTGTGTTGTGATCTCAGGGATGTTCAGATATCGATTTTGAACGAAATCGGTACAATAACAAAGAATTTCAAAATGGCGCTGACTTTTTAAAATTTTGGTACCAGTTTCCTGTGTTGTGATTCCAGGAATGTTCAGATATCGATTTTGAACGAAATCGGTACAATAACAAAGAATTTCAAAATGGCGCTGACTTTTTAAAATTTTGGTACCAGTTTCCTGTGTTGTGATTCCAGGGATGTTCAGATATCGATTTTGAACGAAATCGGTACAATAACAAAGAATTTCAAAATAGCGCTGACTTTTTTTAAATTTTGGTACCAGTTTCCTGTGTTGTGAACCCAGAGATGTTCAGATATCGATTTTGAACGAAATTGGTACAATAACAAAGAATTTCAAAATGGCGTTGACTTTTTAAAATTTTGCTAACAGTTTCCTGTTTTCTGATCCTTAGGATCCTGAGATATCGATTTTGTTCGAAATCGGTACAGTTACAAAAAAATTCATACTGCGTCCATAGATATTCTTAAACAGGTAAACCGACCTTTGAGACCTTTATTATAATTTAATTTATCTACTCCAGCATCGAAAAGTTCCAATTTCGAATTTGACAACTATATCGAATTGAACCCTCTTTCGTGTTTGCTTCTCATATCGATACAGTTCATTGTATGGGAGCTGTATCGTTATGAGTCGTAGCTGTATCGATATGGTTATCTTCATAAATAGGATACCTATAGCTTAGCGGCTCTGGGTTCTGGCACTTTCCCAACCACAGAGTTCTTAGTATGTAGAGGAGTCATACCTACATCATGGCGGATGGTGGCACCCGTCATTGAATATGTACATATTATATATTTCATCTCCACCTACTCTATACTCTATATACCCAACCCACTCTATGGTTGGTACTGCCACTCTTACTGCCAATATTTAAAAAAAAAATTAGAAAAATTACGCGGTAAACGGATTACTTTTGCAACTTGTGAAATTTGTATTGATTTCACTTGTCGTAGATAAAATCTTGTATGCAACTGTACGTAATTAGTCATTTTAATTCTCGTACTATCCTATTTTGATACTCGGCAAGCCTCGTATCAAAAAACAGCACTCGAATTAAAATGACCCTCATTACGATACAGTTGCATAAATAGCTATTAACGTAAGTAGTATTTTTATAAGTCGACACTATATTACATTAAAATAATAAAGCATATTTTGTAAATGCGTAATTGATTTTTATTTGATTCTTTTTTCTATTCTATAAAAATCATATTCTAACGCAAGAGACAACTAAACACACAATTGAAAGTACAATATCAAACTTTTATTTATGATTTTATTAACATGGCATAATTTTACAGGTTTTGCCCCATTTTATCGGGATAGATTAATTATCTGGTAACACCCTGATACAAATGACGCTGGTGTAAGACATAGCAATCGCTAAGCGTGTGTGCGTGCCTCACTCACACACGCTTGTAAACACTGGCCAGTTTTTGTTGCATCGCTCATTGCGTGAGGCGTTATCTAGGGAGTATATAATCAAAGCTAGTTACATAGTGTGATGTGTGGACTGTGGTAGGGTAACGTTAGACTCCCAGCTTCGTTCGCGGTCATTGCCATCCCAAACCGTACCGAGATGGGGTCAGGCGTAATCGTGACATATCGAATAGCAATGCCGTTCGCTACTGCCATTTTTATGTGTCTAAAAATAGATGATGCCCGCGACTTCGTTCGCGTTGATCAAGGTTTTTTTTTATTTTACGGATTAAAATGTTTTAAAGCGCCAAATAAAATTATTTAAGGGTCGAAGTACCCAAAACCAAATAGTTAAATCCAATTGAGCATTACTTAAATGCATTATTTATCGCATTACCGCTAACTACCGCAAACTTTCACAAAACTCGACACAATATTAAGTTATTATGCGGTTATGAAAATAATGACAATACCATAGATTAATTATAATACCAAGTATAGATTGCTAACTCCCTTATAAATTTTTTTCTAGGTTAATACTATCGTTAGATGGCGCTACCAGGCTCGCTCTTTATATGATTATAGTAAAATCGGTGAAATATCGTATTTTCTTGGTTCAATTTGTATTAATTATTTATATAAAATTATCAAAATACAAAAATTTGATAAAATCACATAAGCAAATAGCAAATTTACATTCAACTAATTTTAACAAACAGCTTGTTACGCCATCTCAGATTGTGCGAAGAACTACAAGGTACCGGCGACTTTAATGCGCATTTAGCGAGCTTTGATTGAATGTATGAAGTGAACAATCTATATATTGGTTTATATATTGTCTTTGACAATACTGATTTATCTGATACTCCTGACCGTTATTTGCTTTGTCGGTTCAAAATTCAATGTAACGTTGGAATAAGTTGGCTTAACTACTTAGTGCTAAATAGCAAAAACGGAGTAGTGACCTACTTACCTATTGGTATTTTTGAAAAACATTTTATTCGAGCATTTTTTTTTTGAAATCATTTTATTCTAGTTTCAAATTTATCGTAAGTAGGCAACCAGACTAAACCTGTAATTTATGCGATTGTATTATAACGTTTAAACTATCGTCAGAGATATTCATTATAAATATAATATATCAAACCGGTGAGTGTACCTATCCGGTTTTATACTTATATATATATTTATGAAATTGTAATAATTTTTTTTGGACAATAAATGATTTACTTATTTATTTATTTTAAATCAGTAAGTAACAGTAATTACTTAGTTGTTTCGTGTAATATTTCCGAGTTGTTAAACTGCTGGCAGATAACTCCTAGGTCCGTATTCAATTCGTCGTACATCGGTGAATCAACCGTTCTCTGATTTCTCTAACGACGTTCAATTGGTGACGACAGTGATTAGGCTCATGCATATTCTTGGAACAATTGCTCGATATACCGTTCAACATGAAACATCACTTGTTTGTTGTTACCGCTCTCGTACAACTGTACAAACTCGTCGGTTTAAACAATTCTGAAGAACGCACTGCGACGATCTCTGTGGCGCAGTGTTGAGCGCTGTTGTCTTAAGACGCTCATGACGCTTTACAAGCGTATTTCCGTGATATTGAACATCTATTTTCTTCTTCAAATGACATCACATAATTTTGAAAAAAGATGTAATGCAATACTTAGATTCATGCTCTTCAATTGTGTGGAGGCCTTTTTATAATTTTTTGATTATTTAGATTAATACAAGCAATTATAAAATAAATAACTTCGCACATGATTGTCTATTAACTTTATTACCTGAGGACCCACGAAAGTGAAACTTACATAAAAATAAAGAGAATATTTATAAGGTAAAAACTCAGCAGTGATTTTTTTAATTTTTGGCGATTTTCCACGAAAATTCACATATTTCGGCCAAATAATGCTAGCGGGTGTTGCGCGGGCGACGGGCGGTAGATGGCAGATGCCTTTCAGACGGGGAGGACGTATCCATTTTTCCCGCCAAAACGCTCTCGCGCCAACACGGCAGACGTAAATGAAATATTGAAAAAGTAGTGAATTCTAATAATTACTGAATGAATGATAATGGAAGATTTTTTCCATATCTTAGCACTGCTGGACAATATATTAAAACTGGTACATATTTTATTTTCCTTGTGTATTTTTCGTTTCTTTTTTTAAATTGTGCTAAATCAAACAACGCCATCTATTGTGAGATGGGGAACCATATGGGTTTATTCCTGCAGCAGAACTATTTTTAACAATGCCTAAAATAAAACAACACACAAACAAGGTAATTAAAAATATGAATATCGCGTAAGTATCTAGTAAGTACCCATATTTTTTTTACTAGCTAAATTATGAATATACCCAAGTTCAAATCAATACATAATTCTATACACGGGAACACGTAGGCTAATAGTCTGGCCAGTATTACCTAAGTACCTAATGAAAATTTCTTGTCAAAAAAAAGGAAAAAAAGGGTAAAAAAGGCACATAAAGGTAACCAAATCAGTTTTTAAGCCCGAACCAGGAATTGAACCCAGAACTACGCCATCCTCAGTCCAACATGCTAACTAATACACCAACGAAAATCAACCGATCTAGGTAGGTACGTACCTAGTTTGTGTTTAGACATATTTTATAACTTATTTTAGAAACATCTTTCATTTACGAGCTGATAAATCATAATAATGAAAAATGTCCTCCCGACCGAATTTCGGCCACGGCGGCCTATCTCCAGAGAGATAAGCCATCTGCGCGGGAGATATTATAGTGCACAAGTGTGTGCGCATACACAGGTGCACTCTCTGTTCTTACTCTCATAGCCCGATGGGACGGAAAATCCGACACGACCGGAGAGAGATCAGGCGCAGGACTGACGGCTTTACGTGCTCTCCGAGGCACGGAGGTGAAACACCGCCAACTACCTTACTCCGGGCTAGTACTGAGAATTTCTTGTCAGAAAACCCCAATACTTGCTACGGCCCGACCCGGGAATCGAACCCGGGACCTCGTCGGCCGCTGTCGAACATGCGAACCACTAGACCAACGAGGCAGTCAAATCATAGTAAGGTAGGTAGGCAGTCTGATAAATCATAGTAAGGTAGTAATAGGTATACCTACGTGTAAAAATCTTGAACTGAGTGACTGATGTACCTATCAACGCAAAGCTTAGGCAAGGGCTGGGTGGGGTGAAAGAATAGCTAATAGGTCAGCTACCTATTAGCTATTCTTTGCTATTACCTAGCTACCTAAATAATGTACATACTTACCTACTAAAGAAACATTTTTGTTTTTTTATTTATTTTACTTAACCAATCTATATATTATAATATCATACTAATGTGTGTTTGTTTGTTGGTTTATTGGTTTGTTCGTTTGACCTTCAATCACGGCGCAACGGAGCAACGGATCGACGTGATTTTTGGCATGGGTATACCTAGTTGAAGACCTGGAGAGTGACATAGGCTTTATATCCCGGAAAATTAAGTAGGTAGTTCCTGCGTAAATAAAAAAATACTTAGACCACGCGGACGAAGTCGCGGGCATCAGATAGTATCTTATAAATAAAATCGTTCAACAATCACTTACTTACCTACTACTTACTTACTAACGGCTACCTAAATATGGAGAAGTACCTACATGTTTCATCACTTTTGAAAATTCGACCCCCAAACGGGTGAAATAAGGGATGAAAGTTTGTATGAGTCTCAAGATATTTTTTAAGTTATATCAACGAAACTTGTACTTATTTTGGTCTTCAATAAAAAATAAAGAAGTACGTGTGTCACAGTTATACCTACAAAATTTCATCCCCAAAGGGGTAAAATAGGGGTTGAAACTTTGTATGAAAGTCTGTCATTTTTCAAGTTAAAGCCATGAAAATAAGTATTTGGAATTTTGGTGATTACGTATTGAAGAAATACGTGGTTCACAGTTTTTGAAAATTTTATCCCCAAGGACGATAAATAGATAGTTTGTCCTTCAATCACGCCGCAACAGATAAACGTGATTTTTTGCATGGGTATAGTTCTGCCGTCAGTCGACTTATACATTTTGCCAATTTTGAGTTATATATACTATGTGAAAGAGCAAATTTTTCTCTATCGAACAGTCTGGGTCACATTTTTTTATAGTATCTTTGATAGTCTTTGAGATCTGGAGACCCCGAACACGGCTAACTACATCATTTTCGCGATTTTCCGATACTTAAATACGTTTATGTGACTTTTCGACAGTAGAATACGGCTTTGCGTTTGTAACCGTCTATTTCAAGTTTATATTTCAGGTACTTTGAATTTCTAAAAAACGGTTACATCAAATTACGACAGTATAAGGCCGATAAATAAGTTTATAAGTACGTAATTTAGTGATTTGTAATAAAAAAGTTGTAATGGCATTTACGAAAACTAAGTGACAGTTTTCTTCAAATACTTATCTACAACACAGTAAGGCACACTAAGCTCACTTATTATCGGAAAGCTAATGTGACATTGAAAATTGTACGTGTCTAAAAGGCAGTGAGCGTTTTTTAGTTGTCATATTTTTTGTTAATAAGTGTTTAAAATATACTATACTGCCGTCCGTTTACTTAAAGGCCGTTAAGTGAAAAACCAAATTTTGAGTTATGGCCAAAAAACATGAAAATTAAAGTTTCTAGAGTTTTATTAGACGTACAGCTATATTTTATATACCAAATTATTTGTTTTCTTTTAAGCTTTCATTTTATGAGTCTGAATGAGTGCTAAGGTAAATAATATAGTTTTAAATAACGTTTTTGTGTTTAAGCCATGTTTATCTATCCCTTGATGCGACCTCTTAAAATACTAAAAAACAACTGGCTGAAGCGCAATCGTATTATAGAGTGGTAATGGAATCGTAATTGTTGATACATATACCTTGTGTCACAGTTTTATGCAAATTTTTTAGCTTAAAAGCCGTTAAATCGCTTAGTCGTCTTTTAAAACATGTGAAAATCGACGGCTGGTATTTTAAAAAAACCGTTATGAGACGAAAACTGTTTATTTCATTGTGTAGGGCTACTAATACAAAACAGATTTCTTATCAAAAATAAGGTCTTTGAATAAACCACGCACACTAGCTGTCTTTTAGCTAGGCAATAACTGGTACTTTCATAAAGCTCTAAATTAAAATTAACAACTAAATGCCAAGTTTAGATATATTTGTCAAACTTTTAATGCTTATAAATCGAGTGATAGTTAGGGAATTAAAATAAAACAATTATTTTCATTTATATTCAAATAAGCAAATTGCAATAATCATTAAAAAAGTAGTAAATATACCTTTGTGGCCCATTACATAATATTTAGACACTCTCGCCACGGTACAGGTTGGTGAAGTTTCGTATCTGCGCTACGTTGGTGTGCACTGTCCACTGACGAATTTCGTGAATAAACTATGAATACATTAAAATGTAATATCGTGATAGAGAACTACTAGTGTACGTTCAAAATAAAATATCGGAAATGTAGATGAAGAAATCTAAAAAGAATATGTACATCAGCGTTCACGAGCAGTAAAATTAGCAAGTCCAATTTCCACTATTTGATTCTCTGCCATCGGGGCAGCGGAAAAATTTGAGGAAGGGTAGTAGAAAATATGAAAGGTGTCTTCCAAACAATGGATCCTAATATAATTCCAGTGTTTGTAGCACGGGTTCTTGAAAAACTATCTCTTATTTTGTTTGATCATCTTACCGCACAAAAATGCTAAAAGATCTTACAAAAATAAGTTCAGAAGTTGTAGCAATTACAATCTCAAGAGTGACAATACAGATGTTTGATGAATGGCGATCTGATATACGTAATCTGAAGTACGCTGTTACAGGTCATCTTGCTTGGCCGTTGAACTATTGTGGTCCAATGTTAGCCTGACAGAACCACTTGTCATATTTGAAACTCCCCATTTCGTGTTTTCATAGCCGATGGTTGGATTTTAAAATGGAGAAAGCGTACTTCAGATTACGTATATCAGATCGCCATTTATCAGACAGCTGTATTTTCACATATAAGATTGTAATTGCTGCACCTTTTGAACTTAATTTTGTGAAATGTTTTAGCAGTTTTGTGTAGTCAAAATGATCAAACAAAATAGGAGTCAGTTTTTCAAAAACCCGTGCTAGAAACACTGGAGCTACATCGGGATCCATTGTTTTAAAGACACCTTTCATCTTTCCTACTACCTTTTCTTAAAATATTCCGCTGCCCCGTTGGCAGAGAACCAAATAGTGGAAATTTTACTTGCTGATTTCACTAGGTACTCGTGAACGCTGATATACATATTCTTTTAAGTGTTTCTTGATCTACATTACCGATACTTTATTTTGAACGTACACTAGTAGTTCGCTATTACGATATTACACTTTAATGTATTCAAAGTTTATTCGCAAAATGCGTCAGCGCACATGCAGTTACAAAACACCACAGACCTGTATCGCGAGAGTAGCTATCTAATTAAGTTATGGGCCACAAAGGTCTATTGACTAGTTTTTTGTGATTGTTGCATTTGAATATAAATGGTAAATAAATTAAAAAGCATTAAAAGTTTGGCAACTATATTTAAATTTGGCACTCAGTTGTTCATTTTAATTTAGAGCTATATGATAGGACCAGTTAGTCAAGTCAAGTCAAGTCAAATAATTTTTATTCAATTTAGGTAGGTATACTACACCTGTTGACTTCCAGTTGTTTATAAATAAAATATAATGGTGATAATCAGTAACGGTATCTTAAAACTAAAGCTACGAGGGTTCCAAACGCACCCTGGTCTGAGAAGAGCCCACAACAAACTCAGTTGGTTTTTTTTTCATTATCACCATTTTACAAATCATCTTAACTAAGGAACTATCTGAGCCACTAGATCAAATCATTGCCAAGCTTCCTTGTCATTTAAGTAATCCTTTACATGGTAATACGATTTTTTAATCAGTTTACGTCTTACTTTAACTTTGAACTTATTCAGAGACATTTTCAACATGTATTCTGGGAGCTTATTGTAGAAGCGGACACTATTTCCAACAAATGAATTGCTAGTTTTACTAAGCCTAGAAGCAGGCATTACAAGTTTATTTTTATTTCTAGTATTGACATTATGACAATCACTTTTCTTCTTGAATTTATCAATGTATTTATGCACGTATACTAAATTTTCAAATATGTATTGGTTGTGCGCTGTCATAATATTGATTTCTTTAAATTTATCTCTGTTGACTTATTTGGCTCTCTTGGTCCCATATTATATGGCTCGAACAGACCTCTTCTGCAGCACAAAAACATAATTAATATAAGCAGCATTACCCCATAATAATATACCATACGACATAATGTAGTGAAAGTAAGCAAAATAAACTAATCTCGCCGTTTCTATGTCTGTCAACTGGCGAATCTTTCACATAATTCTTGGCGATAAGTCATTTATGTGATTGCCTCATTGGAGTTTAGCATCTAACGTTATTCCCAGAAAAACAGCGGTATCCACTAAATCTAATTCCTCATGATCAAGTTGTACAGTGGTTTTTACCTGTTTGACATTAGGTAATTTAAATTTGATACACTTTGTCTTTTTCCCATTGAGGAGTAGGTTATTAGCTTCAAACCACTGTACCACTATTATATATTATTGACTAAAAGACAGCTATTGTGCATGGTTTATTAAAAAACCATATTTTGATAAGAAATCTGTTTATATTAGTATAGTATAGTTGTAGTATTAGTAGCTCTAAACAATGAAATAAACCTTTTTTGTCTAACAACTGTGTTTTTTAAATGCCAGACGTCGATTTTCCAAGCTTTACTGTTTTAAAAGAACGCTAAACGATTTAACGGCTATTAAGCATAAAAAATGCATAATTTGTGACACAAGGTAAATGTGTCAACAGTTACGATTCTATTACTACTCCATTATTACGGCTGCGCTTCAGCTAGCTGTTTTTTAGTATTTTTAACCGACTTCCAAAAAAGGAGGAGGTTCTCAATTCGGCGCGTATTTTTTTAATGCATGTTACCGCATATCTCCGTGGTTTCCAAACCGATTTGAAATTTTTTCAGTGGTTAGAGGAAGCTTGCGAGGTGGTCCCATAAAAAATTCTTAAGCCTGATGCTGACTCCAAATCCTTAACCCTGATGCTGTAGGTATACCTACGACTCAAAACTAGGGAGTTAGGAAGTTTTGACGGTGAATTCATATAGTAGTAATTCAAGTGACGTGTAGGTATACGATTCAACTCTGAGTCCCAACTCCTCAACCCTGATGCTGCAGGGTACAGAACTCCTTAAAAATAGCGATTTAGGATATTTTATGGTGAATTAATATTGTAGGTGTCAAGCAACGACTTCATAATTAAACCCAAGTCCCAACTCCTCAATTCTGATGCTGCAGGGTACTGCACTCCTAAGCCGTGGGGATTAAGAGTACACTAAAAAGTTAAAAATAAAAATTCTTTCCAAAAAACCGACTTCCAAAGCCACTGTATAGTAAAAAATAATTTTGATTTCTACACACTATGTTGAATTTGGGCGAGTATAACAAAGATAGGCAAAGCTGACGCGTCAGGCTCGCCCGACTTCAACATACCTAGTGTGTAGAAAGCAAAATTATTTTTTACTTTACAGTGGCTTTGGAAGTCGTTTTTGGAAATAATTTTTATAAGAGATCGCATCAAGGAATAGATAAACATGGCTAAAACACAAAAACTACATTATTTATCTTAGCACTCATTCAGACTCATAAAATGAAAGCTTAAAAGTAAACAAATAATACCCCAGATAAGTACCTACCAATTTCAAAAATCAGTACCTACGATAACAAATACCAAATGGCGCTGACTTCTTTAAAATTTTAGTAACAGTTTCGTCTTTTGTGATACCTACCAGAGAACCCCAAATATCGATTTTGAACGAAATCGGTACGATAACAAAGAATTTCAAACTGGCGCTAATTAGAGAACTCTAAAAATAAGTAATGACTATTCAAAAACACTCGAGTCCGTACTTGAGAACCTCCGACTTGAACCCCTCTGTGATCCAAACCCTGTGACGAGAAACCTTTACCTACGTAGAGACTCGATGCAGCGACGCGAGATGGCGCGTAGATGACCTCAGTTATGTGAAAATAGCATTCGGTCATTGCCACAGGCGGCGGTAAAAAATATTGGACATGAAGCGAGGGGGGGAAGGGAAGTCGAACGCTCAAGGCCATTGGCAGCTTGGAGCGCCTTAACGTGCGGAGGTCCCGGATCCCGGAATCGATTCCCGACAGGGTCAATTTGGGCATTTATAATCAGAATTTTCCCTGGTCTAGCCGTGGCTAGTTACCGGCGAAGACGGCAAGTCTTTCGAAGCGATTTGGCGTTTCGGTACGATGTAGAAACCGAATAGGGTTTAATATAACTGCTACGCCCCTTACAGCAGGGCGACCGCGTATCTTTTGCATCAATCATTGATACATCGCAATCACCTCCGATTGGTTAACACTCTTCCACTATTGGACGAAATCCATTGACGCAGCAAGAGTACCATAAATTCACCCAATCGGAGGTGATTGCGATGTATCAATGATTGATGCAAAAGATACGCGGTCGACCTGCTGGTTAGCCCGCTACAATCTTATACTGCATCATCACTTACCATCGGGTGAGATCGTAGTCAAGGGCTAACTTGTAGTGTATAAAAAAACCTGAAGGATCGAATTCGTTATGTGATATAGAGTACACCACTACCAGCAAAGCTACGAGTATACTTAATATAAAATACTAGCTGATGCCCTCGACTTCGTCCGCGTGGATTTAGGTTTTTTGGTTCCCGCGGGAACTCTTTAATTTTCCAGGATAAAAAGTAGCTATTCCAGACTATAATCTATCTCTGTGCCAAATTTCATCCAGATCAGTTCTGGCGTGATTGAGTAACAAACATACAAACTTTCGCGTTTATAATATTAGTTAGGAAAGGATTTAAATTGTTATTTGGCTCTTCAAAACGATACGGTCTCTTGGAATGCTGATATTGTGTGGCACTTTAAAACAAGAGACAGGATGTTCCTCCCACAATAAAAGTCACGTAAAGGCCTACGTGCTATACTTATTATAATTTTGTGCTAACGTCATCGATAATCGATATCATCTGTGGACGATGATGATAAGATAGTAAGTGTGAGCCGATATCGGCGCCACATTAATAATATAATTTTTACTATACTAAATTAAACATGTATAAGAATTGCCGCCGCCATTATGATTACCATTTCTCAATATCACGATGGTCATCGTAAAGATAAGATATTGACGATAGCGTACAAAATTGTAGTATTTATCTAGATATATTATAGCCATTTATTAATAAATACTAATGCTGAAATTTCGTAAGTAATATATGGCTGGTATTGTTTAATCATAGAGTTAGGTAGAATAAACCATCACGGAAAATATCCCATTCCCAGGTCAATTTCGCTTCATCTCATATTTTCTTGAGATTAAATTAGCTGGTCTTACATCTCCTTTTTCCTGGCCTAGCCCCTGTTACATACCAGGGCCTGCTGTTGGGGCAATTTTCACCTGAAATGGTGGCACTAAGTAAAATCTCATGCATTCCCTCATTTGCAATTTATAACAGGACAGTTGCAAGGATAACCAGAGGTGCAATCATGTAAGGTTTACCGATCAAATCGTCTTTCGGGTATAGTACATAACTAAACGTATGAGAATGGATACACGAAATTGAGCTCTAATTCAATGCAGTTATGGTTATTTTTACTTTGAAGACGAACTTAGACGATTTGATCGTCAATTCTTACATAATTGGGGGGCTGATTCACATATCAACGGAAAGCGTAAACCGCTGGGCTGGGTGACACCCAACAACAAATTTTTTTTTTCCTAAGTTATTGTAAACCTGGCGGCAACCGCTTACTGACAAAAGATGTTAATCGTAAGACCATTTGAGGTTGCGGTTTAACTTTGGTCATAAAACAGACTTCAAAATATTTTCTATAGTAGCCTTTAGCATAATAAGACCACAATGGGTGACTCACAGCCTTTCTAACTCGTTTGTATATAGTACGCAAGTATTGCCCCACAGTCTATTCTGACCGGCCGCTGTCCAATTGGAACATAGATATAGAGCAAAAGGGTTAAAAACTGGTTAAAATCAATAGTCCAGTGAAAGGGAGCGATCCCCTTTTAATTAAATTGTCGTCGAGATTTAGCCAGGAGCAGAGAATAAATTTGTGTTATACTATTTTTTTGACTAGGCCGGTTTTCGAACTACATGTTAGTTATTGTAGTTTTTGGGATTTCTTCGATATTTACAATGCGTCCTCAATGTTTAAATACCAGTGGATTATTTGAGAAAGTTTGCTCAAAGGATATTAAAGCAAGATCTGATTTTGAATTTATAATATTACTAGATGATGCCCGCGACTTCGTCCGCGTGGATTAAGGTTTTTTGATCCCCGCAGGAACTCTTGAACTTTCCGGGATAAAAAATAGTATATGTCCTTCCCCTGGATACAATTTATCCCTATACTTACCAAATTTCATCAAAGTCGGTTGAACAGATGGACCGTGAAAGCGTAGCAGACAGACAGACAGACAGACACACTTTCGCATTTATAATATTAAGTATGGATATTGAGTACTTGTTTGTAGTTGTGTATAACTACAATTATATTACGAGTAACTACTAACTACCTATACCAGTTTGTGTTAGTATAGAAGGTAGCCAACCGCTGGAAGCAAGATGTTTATTAATCAATTGATTAACCATAGATCAAGTAGTAAGTACCCGTTTTAATAGTTATACCGCTGAAAGGCTTGGATTTATGCATCAAATGCATAGCGGCTATTAATGCAGGACAGATGAGCGTGCTCCGACAAAGGCGTACCTTCATAAACCTCAAGACAGCGCATACAGTTTTTACTTGTCTAGACTGCATAATTGAACCTCTCATGGCTATCCCATGATATATCAAAGGGGTATTTAAACGGATAATTATTAAATCCTTTTAATCGCCGTGAGCTTAAAAGTACCAGGCATGCATAACTCTAAAGGCGGTGTATGCAGCAGTCACAAAAGAGGTCTGTACTGTAGACTCGCACATTTGTATCGTTTGTTGTCTGTTAGGTCAACAGACGTTGGTCGGTGACTCAACACCGCGCATTTGCAGTTATACTAATCGCATAATAATTATGGCCCTGATAATAAGAAAGCCTTAGAGAATTTTGTGGGTACCAAGGAAAGCTTAGAATACATCAGCGACTAAGATGTTTGAAGTATCTTACCATAACGTGATTAAATAATATGGAGTTCCGTATTCTTTAGAACCAGAGTCACCTCACACATCTCAGATCATATTATCTCACTCAACGTATTGCAAACCTATGAGCCACAAAACAAAAAACCTAAAACTAGCAAATCTACATAACTGTAGACTGCAAATCCTCAATCGAGTCCAGCCTGTCCAGGGAGGAATGTTTAGGAAGACGATGACACAATATGGCCGAGCCGTATGCAACTCACACCTCACACGCAATGCATTTCAGTACCAACTTTGCATACTGAAGATGCTAATAAATAGCTATCGGTACGCGTAGATCGCATCGGACGTACCAAAGAAATGCGAACGACGTTCCAAACCTTGATAAGTAATATTAATACAGGGTCCGTAATTATTAGTTCTACGCTTACAATCTTACCACGTAATCGTGAACAAACACGTAATCTGCAGGGCGCGTATCTTTTGCATCAATCATTGATATATCGCAATCACCTCCGATTGGCTGAATTTATGGTATTCTTGCTGCGTCAATGGATTTCGTCCAATAGTGGAAGAGTGTTAACCAATCAAAATCAGAGGTGATTGCGATGTATCAATGATTGATGCAAAAGATACGCGGTCGCCCTGCTGGTACCTTTAGAAATGAAAGGTATGCTCGTATGCGGTGATAAATCGTCTTGACACGACAAACCACGTAGATACCAAAGACAAAGACGTATGCGCAGTTAATCCTGTGTTTATTTCAATGTACAGAGGCGATTTCAATAATGAATCATAGCACAACAATGGCTTGAACTTCCTAATTTGGGTACTGTAGAATTTGTAGACATCTTACACTGAACAGTCAATCATGATTACTTTAAAAATTCAATGAATCAATACTTCATAGTATAAAAATATAACTACCTAATAACGATATGTGACAAGAATGGTCCTACATGAAATAAAACATTTTATTTCATCTATATATATAAAATTCAAAGTCCTGACTGACTGACTGGCTGACTGACTGACTGACTGACTTATATATCAACGCACAGCCTAAACCGCTAGGGTTAGAGACTTGAAATTTTGACAGTAGCTTCCTTTTGTAACGTAGGCGCTCACTAAGGAAGGATTTTTCAAAATTCCACCCCTAAAGGGGTGAAATAGGGGTTGAAAGTTTGTATGAAAGTCCGGCATTTCTCAAGTTATATCCATGAAACTTAGTATATGAGTTATCGGTAAAAAATAAAGAAATACGTGTTTCATAGTTTTTGAAAATTCTACCCCCGAAGGGGTGAAATAGGGGATGAAAGTTTACATGAAAGTCCTTCATTTCTCAAGATATTTCTCAAGTTGTATCAACGAAACTTGGTATTTTGGCTTTAGGTAATAAATAAAGAAGTACATGTGGCATAGTTTTACAAAATTCCACCCCTAAAGGGGTAAAATAGGGATTGAAAGTTTGTATGAAAGTCCTTGATTTTAGATATGCAGACGTACGTGTTTCATCATTTTTGTAAAACCTACCCCCAAAGCGGTGAAATAGGGGATGAATGTCCTTCATTTATCAACATATTTTTCAAGTTATAACAACGAAACTTGGTATTTTGGCTTTCGGATTAATATAAAGAAGTACGTGTGTAACAGTTTTTCAAAATTCTACCCCCAAACGGGTAAAATGGGGGTTGTAAGTTGGTGTAAAAGGCCGGCGTTTTTCAAGTTAAATAGCCGTGAAACTTGATATTTGGGCTACCGGTTTAAATTATGAAATACATAATTCACAC
Organism: Erebia epiphron; assembly: GCA_963932025.1. NCBI lineage: Eukaryota > Metazoa > Arthropoda > Insecta > Lepidoptera > Nymphalidae > Erebia > Erebia epiphron. The sequence goes on along the minus strand of OZ009947.1, from coordinate 24,720,186 downwards.
TTTTTATACGACTGCCTGAAAAAAGGAGTAGGTATATTGTTTTCAGGGTTCATGTATGTATGTATGTATGTATGTGAGTTTGTATATTCCACCATAACTTCTATACGCCTGAACCGATTTTGATTAATGAGGTATCGTTAGAATCCCTAGCTTATTCCGGGTGACATAGGCTAGTAAAGTTTAAAAAAAAATTGATGGTGTGACCATGGTCCCGCATTAAAGACTAAAGTTGAAAAAAAATATTCGAAAATAAGATTAACTATACAATCATCATCTAGAAAATGATGAGTAGATTCCAAAAATATATAACACTATAGTTCAATATCCCGAGTGACACGGGCTATAAATTTTTCAAAATTCAATACGGGCTACGGCAGAGCAGTCGTATTTTTTAATAATTTTAATTATTATAAATTCCATCCCAAAGGACGTTAAATAGTCCTTCAATCACGCCGCAGCAGAGCAACGGATCGACGGGTTTTTTTTCATGAGTTCTTTTTATCCCCGAAAATTAAGGAATGCCTATGGGAATTAAAAACTTATGCCACGCGAACGAAGTCGCGGGCGTCCGCTAGTTTACATTTATAAGAGACGAATCTGTCGATTGAGAACGCAAGCTGAAGATTCTCAAATTGCAAAGTTTTGTGTGTGAATGTAAAAGAGTTGATTTAAGTCTCTCAGACAAGGTTGTCCATACGAAATAAGTAAATAAACATTCACTTTGTTCATGAAACTTCTACAGGGCGTCCCACTTTTCTTCATTTTTCTGAACAAAATTTTACATCAAATGTTTAAATTCATGGTCTTCCTATTCTGTCTGATGCTAAGTTATTTAGAAAAAAAGAATCCTGATAATAAAGCCTTTCGATCGGTATGTTAAAACTACAGGTAATTTTTTTTTCTCGTATAGCGGGTTCGAGTCCTGGTTCAACCAGGCATTTATTTAATAATCTATGAATGCAGTTTAAATTGTATTTTAAATTAAAATGAAGTCTTCTTTCAGTAAAATGTTCCATCTTAGATATTTAAGGTACTTCCCCTCCATGCGGCATAGCCGTGGGACGCCCTGTATACTGAATTTCGGACGATTATTTTAATTTCTCGCGTATAGGCCAACCAAACGTGTTTGAGGTTTGAATATTTGCACCTTGGCTGTCACAAGTTTGCTTTGTCAAAAGCTGATTCAACCAAACGTGTACACGTGTGGTATTTTACGCGTGAATTATTATCTAGTTGAATATTTAAACTAAGTATGTCACTCTCTCAATATACTGTATAGTTAAAGGTACAGTTTTTGATTCAGATTCAGTTACTTAGCTCGTTTCGTATTCTATATACTTACTACAGTACACTTTCATCTAATATTTCCTTACCACGAGTCACGGCTTTTCAATTTTTTATTATCTTGTTTAAAAGAGTACAGTTTTAGGTAACCCTGAAATGGTCAGATATAAGAAGATCCAATCCAAAATCCAAGCGCTCCTGAACTATGACAAACATCTTTGTTAAAAACCTGCTCCATACAAACTACAGACATACTCTTAGTTATAGTTGTTAGGCTAGTCTTAAATTCCTGACCGTACCATTGGTATACCCACTTGTAAGGAAGGAAACATTGCGCGCGCGCACGGAACAAATGCACGTGCGCGCGGAGGCAACTCCACAAATAGCTATGGCAGTACTTAGTCCATACATGCGTGTCTGTTTATTACCACTCCGTAAGCGGTGGTTCCGTTAATTGCTTTTCGAGCGAATTCTAAGTTTACCCTGTGGTATAAGACGGTTTTCAGTTTATGTTTTTGTTAGTTACGAAACTTAAAAAAGTTGTCCGACTCTTCGTAAATTGTTGTCTTACTTCGATTTACGTTCCAAGTCCCATATTTCTCATAGCTTTATGATACCCGTATCAATTTTACTTCTTACATTTACGTCCAATTCTCTTTTTATTTTTTGCTCAGTATCACTTTCTTCTGCCGATTATTATTTCATACTTTCAATTATTAATGTTGTCTCCAATAATTCAAGTTTTTGTGACAAGAACATGAATATTGGATTATTTAACAACAAATGCAACGTTAGCCATGTAATCACGACAAATAATAACAGTAAAAAATAATTAATTGTATGTATGCACGTACAAATCTTCTTGCGCATCTTCGTTCACACTCGTAACTATACATCGTCGCTTTTCTCAACACGGTTTATTAATTAACTTCGCGTGTGTTGATCTCATTAATTATTATTAGTCTTTACCAGGATTGTTTACATAAAATAACGTATAACCAAGCAATATTAAACCTTATTGCTTGCATAATAGTGGTGATAGTATATGCAAAAAATAGAGCGGTCTGTAAAAGATGAAAACGAAAAGAAAATAACTCGTGCGATGTCAAAATTGAAATGATGAACAGAATACTTGAGTTGTCACTTGTCAATTGTAAAATCGGCTTTGATAAAATAATTAATATGACTTTGAGGAATGATAAAGAGAAATTATAATAATTAAAGTAGCAGCTGGTAGAGTCATGCTAACGAAACGACAACGTTGAAAATAATTGACTCGCGATATATTGATACGCATATAAGGGTCTGTTAAATAACAGTTTATTCATGTTGATTAATATGAGAAGTGGCCTATTTTAAAAGAACAAGTAGGTACAGCTCTAACCATTTGATCTTGAAAATTAAAGACTTGAGACTATAAGCTTTTCAGAAATTGATCATCTAGTAATCAGTAAGTTGTAAGTATAATAACGGTAGTAAATACATTATTATTTAAGTAATAAAGATTGGATAAATCTCAAGTATAAGTAGTTATTTATCATAGCAATTTGATTAAAAATACCTCCCAACTTCGAAGCCACCCGCTAGTGAACTTTTCTTTAAATTTCCAATTTTTGACTAACCAGTAATATTTTCACCAAATTTTGCTAAGACGTCCGCCCGTTTCTGGGCCTATTTGAAGCCTTTTTTGTTAGTCATAAATAAAATATTAACGGTAATTAATTTTGTATGTATAGATAACGGTCTATATTTAGTTTAAAACAAAAGTTAAGTATACTTCTGTATCATTTATTCATTCTCAGTATATTATTATCAATACTTCCGTTATGAGAATAAAACTTTTAGTCTGTGTTGAATAAAACTTTTATACGTAGGTACTCAACAAAAATTAATTATTTACTCCTATTACTTAGTATCTAACTACCTACCGATAGTTTAAAAAAAAGCAACCCGAGTTTTCTTTTTCATTTTGACAATTCCAGATATTTCCATAGGCTTCTTTTTTAAAATTACTCACTAAGTAATTTCGATGTTTTACACGAAAATTTACACTTAGGCCTTCAAGCTAGGTAGTTATGCAACTTAACTCATTAATTAGGTACACAGTACGCTGAGAAAGCAAGCACTAATTCAATTTACTTACTACTCTTATTAACTAACATGATCAATAGCTCTACAGACCACGTTAATTACTATTTCAATACCGTACTTGTATTTCTTGATGTTATTGTTGCTGCCCTATTTTCATAAGGGACTATTGATACGTAAGCTCAAGTGGGCATGGTTCCCATAGAATTTAATTAACAGGGCTCATTGATCAAGTACCGACCTTTTCGAGACGATTTACATGATTAATGTTGCAATATAATAAACGAGTACATTAGTAAGTAATAGCTAAAAAGTCAGCAGAAATTTTGTCTTTTTCGTGGGTAGGTGCACAAAAGTCAACACGTATTTTTACTAACTCTTCAATATTTATCTAAATTATAATTACAAATAACTAGAGCACTTGACGTGGAAAAATCTGCACACGTAGTTTTACATGAAAGGTATAAATCAAAATCGCATTTAGGTCATTGAGCACTATAATATTATGATATATCGCAAACAAAGCTTAGCAACAAATTCTTTGCCCCGTTATATAAAATTTCGCAGTGCAAGCATTAATTGAAATTCAATTAATTTGTCGTGCTATTCCATTACGAATTCAAACTCTTTTAGTTAAGGTACCGGAAATTCTAAGCTGCCTTTTGCATTTAATACAGTACCTGATGGAATCGTTGTACCACCAAACATAACTTCTTTAATTCAAGAAACAAGTTTACAAAACCTAAAATAATTTTGGATTTCTTTAAAATAACTCCTCCTCCTCCTTGGTTGAGAAATCTCATGCTGTTTTTAGTTCACATCTGACTAATGCTGATGAAAATGATGATTCAGTTTAGTAATATGTATCGTTATAATAAAAAGTTTTAACTTTTTATCTCAGCTGTTGTTATATCTGTGTTTTGTGTGTGACACCATCGATTCTTTCTTTCTTTCAATCCATCCTAGACAGGATCGTTCAACGTACACGTTGCTTCTCTAAAAGTAGCTTTTGTAATTAAAATACTTAAGTAGGTAAGTGACATATTTGTACAACCCATGTTGTCATAACTAAAAGGAGTCTCAATGTCTCCTATCCTGAGATCAAGAATCTACATAGATAGACTTGTAGCATTGAAGTTAAACCATTCAATTTGCATTTCAATTCCGTATTTTCCAAGCAAATCCGTGGCAACCGTCAGATTCCACGTTAATTTAAATACCGTGCGAACTTTCCATGCGCTGGCGCACATTCGCCATACATGCGAGTAGGGTTACCAGCTGGACGACTCCTTAAAAGCTGCATCAATCATTGCCACAATCTCAATAGTTGTGATTGACAAAACTTATGAGATCCTTACTGCGACATTGTATATTGCCAATCGCGAAAGCCAATTGCGTAATATAGTTACGGTCAATACAGGTGGAATTTTCTTTGAGTTTTCCAGACATGAAAATGGATCAAGATTGTTAAATTTTTGAGGCATGGATTTAATTTCCGCTAATTCTGGGGCTGCCAAGAAAATTCCTGGCCTCCTCAAAAGCCTGGTTACCCTATATGCATGCAGGTTGTAACTTTGTACCTATGTAGTTACGGTGTACCGCTCACTTCCCATGCTCTGTTTCTCAGCATCGAGTTTATTGTACGTTAATCATCGTGACCTGACCTTTGATGGATGCATCATGTACGGAACCGCATAGAGTTTTAACTTATAGGCTCGATAGGCAAAAGACGATGTCTCAAGCGCAATTTAGTTTAGGGTGCCGCAGGAGACGAGACCTCTCTATCTTGTCTTTCTGCAAGACCACGCCTTGGGTCTTATTAAACGGTTTTTCTATGTTGTGTTTTATGTTCGTTTTTCCAGGTTTCCAAAGGGGTTTGTTTTGTTTTTTTCTCCTATACCTTAGCCCAAGTTGAGTTTGTTGGAATGATACGTAGAAAAACAGCAATGTCTTAGTTATGTAAAACTCCAACAACTTTCCAGTCACTGTCTAAATCGAAGCTAGATCTCTTCTAAGAAATCCTAGGCTTTTATTTGATAGTAAACAGTTCCAATCTCTCAACCTATCTATCTAAATTTTATGAAACTATTTAGCTTACGATAATTTCAGTTTAGTTTAGGCAATTAAAGTAAATTGAAATTAAAATGTTTATAATTAAAAGACAACGATAAAGACCTTCGATTCATTGCCCAATTTATTCACCGACCTATCTCGAAATACACGATAAAATAATTTTACATTTTCATGCCAGAAATGGCTGATTACATTGGATCGTAATATAATATTATGAGTATCACCCATTGTACCTGTATTCATGCAAATAAAGGATATTGTATTGTATTGATATTATATTACAGAGGTGCCAATTAAATAGTCTCGTTTGAAGTTGACCGCAACTCGCAAGACGCAATAGTATATTTTGTGATTTTCGCGCGTTGTATATACGTTGACTTCGGCATTTTGTATGAGAACTGCGCAAATAAGCACTCTCACCTCAGTTGAGAGACGACTATTCGCCAACTAACTCTGCACGAGCAATATTTACGATAACTCGACGTCCCATTGTCATCCGGTCGACTGTCGAGACTCAAGGATAAGGTTGTGGGATAATGATCTTTTAAGTGCTTTGCGAGGTGACACAAAGATGTTCTGATCATACATGTGTCGTGATCGTGTGTTCGACTGGCAACATTTATTTATTATTTATAGAATGGCAATACTGATTTCATGTTGGTATTGCACTATTAATGAATTCAGAGTTGGTAGAGGGTAGGCGAAAAAGACATTGTGTATAAATACGGGCGTCATTCTGTAAACAGGAAGTGGAGTATCGCTCGCCATCAGAGGTGCACGCCTGTGCTGTGTACATTCTTATATATCATAATATATACAGTGTTATACTTTTGTGTATAGAGTGAGTTGAGACGTGGTGTTGGAAAGTAAAGTGTGTGCGAGATGATAGCTGAAATGCCAGTAAGTCCTTTGTTGTATCGTTCCAATTTATTATTTATTTATTATTTAATCTCTGATGCATTTTAAGAGTAATCTTTAACACATGTGTTAGTGTGCTATTTCAGGATTTCTATAAGGTACATTGTGGGTAGCGAAGTTGTTCGCTACTACCCAAAAATATGCCCGTTCTATGCCCACGTGTAGTTTTATGAACTTCCAAATAAAGATCCGTAGTTAGTCAATCGGTCTTAGGTTGTATCTAGTCATGGAATATATAGACCTTAACGGCAATTCGTGACAACTTCAGAAGTGAAAATGAACCCAAGAAAACAATATTTTTTTAACACGAGAAAAATATTGTTCACTAAGTAGTTATATTGTGACACAATTCTCTGTGTCGTACCTTCAAAACTTTTAAACAAAGAGTATTCCGTTTACTAAGTTCAAAAGAGATTGACTACTTTAATCAAAGTTAGCATGTACTTGACATCCATTCTTGCTATGCTATAAAGATAACTTGCAGCAAAGAACTTTTGGATATTGCTAAATCTGTTTTGACACCTATTGTGTGGGTACATTGAATAACATTAGTTCTGGGTGAACTCTTAGATTTGCTATTTTGGCTATAATATTATGTTGTATTCCATTTGAGTAGAGGTTAAATCGAGTGTTTGGTAATGATCTCGTGCGATAATAATTGACATTGTATCAAGGCAATTAATATTTGAATTACATTTATATTTCGTATTTAGTTACCCACAAATTGGAAAAGAGTTTGCTGTAAACTTTAATATTACGTCATCACGACGTTAAGACTGTGAAGTCTCATCTGAATGAATTGCCAACTCAAACCAGCTTGGCGACTGGCTTCCATCGAGGAGGATGATCCCCGAATTACGATTTTGTAAACAGTTTACTTTAGTGTCGAAGTAATTCTGATTCTAAGGTATTTAGTTTAGATAAAACACATCGATAGAAATTTCAGTGAATTGAGTTTTGAATATAGTGTCCATAGTATTTATTTATGATAGATGATGTAAAAATGTCATGTCCTGGACATGAGTCCAAGAAATTTTGTGTTATTTAGCTATAATCAACAAATAAAGCGTCAAGCGAGAATTTCGCCAGTATGAGAGTTGACATACTGGAATAAATTTCACTAGCACCGGCCGTCTGAGCAGCCATTTTAGATGATTAAATGCGATACCATACAGCTTGGTTATTACTACTGGTTAACCTGAGGTACTCCTAGAGATATGAAATAGGTAAATAATTATCAGTTCTAATTAACTCAAGTATTTGTGAATTATTCTCTGGACCATAACTTTGGATGAACGTTACCTAAAGTTTCATTTAGTGTAAATGTAGTTAAATGATTATTGAATTTAAAAGCAGCCTCGTGCCTTCAGACTAGTGTACTGAATGAGATTTTATTTTGTTTTTTTACGCACTGTTTAAGTTTCGAATTTTGATTTTACAAGGTTTTTAATTTTTAATTTAGTTTTTAATTTGAAATTTCTATTAACCAGGCATAGATTAGATTACTGGTTATTCACGAAGAGAATTCATGGAGTGAATAATAGTAATAATAATAAAAAAAAAGACAAGTGAATATGTCAAATAAGATACCCTCATATCAATACTAGGATGCAAAACAATTAGTTTCATGTGTGATTTATAAGAAATACGATAAAAGTATGATTTAGTTTTAAATTCTCGATATAAAAGTGTACTTACTGGTATACTTATTTTATGTGATCTAGATCGTTTAGTCTGGTAGTACTAGACTCGATCAAAACAGGTGTCTTAGGAATTTGTAGTGTTTAAAAAGTAATTTTTTTGAGTGGCAGGGCAACTATTTATATTAGTGCCGCGAGTGAACTTAAATTACATTAGTGAAGTACATTGGCCAGACATGTAATTTATGATAAGTTTATTTAAGCACTTGCTTAAAATCATTTGCCCTTTTATTAGTGATCTGTTCGATGGTAGTTGTACCTATGCTGAAAGAATAATAGTGGTTTTACTGACCAAGTCCATTTGCAACTCTTAATTTGTGCTATTATCACAGCATATGTATTTTAGTACTGTATTGTATATCAGCTATTGATATCATTATCATTTGTAGTTTAAAAAAAAAAAGGGGAACCTCTTTCTATCGCATTACAGGTTGATTGACATCAGGGGTTCCGCTTTCATGTACGGAAGCCTTAGTGTCTCTTGACAGATTTATCAGTGATTGAGGTTAATAATGAAGGATTTTGGAAGAATACAAGATAGAGACGTTAGAATATCTTAGATTTCAAGTTGAAAGTGACGATTTTGCGTAGCTGGTATTGTGGGAGTAAGAATGATGGTCAGAGAGCTCGTATACGTTTGGAGTAGTCATGAGTGTGTCTACTCACTATTATAGAGTGGCCAAGTGTGTCGATATTTTAAGGTGGCCATGTGAGTCCATAGAATGTAACCAAGTGTGTTACTAGAGTGGAACAAGTGTTTCCATAAGTTGTGACCTAGGTGGCCATGTGAGTCACCATTTTAGAATGACTATGTATGTCATTTGGGCCATGTGAGTCCATAGAATGTAACCAAGTGTGTTACTAGAGTGGAACAAGTGTTTCCATAAGTTGTGACCTAATGAGCCGGTAGGTTGTGAACAAGTGTGTTACTGTTTTTGACAGTATGTTATCTAACTGTTCGTGAAAGATCTAATGTATTTTATTTACTTAATTTTACGTACATATCAAACTAAAGGGATGTACATAATGAAAGCAAGTTTTCTAGTCCAGAATTATTAGCTGCTTTAGTAGATTACTGTACAAGTAACTCGTTCTATCTAGAACTACCATGGCATTTTATTCATTTTTCATAGTTCCTGTGTGCCTTTAAATGTTTTTGATCAGGGAAAGTTCTACATTTTTAAATTTTGAATGATTTTAGATATATTTCGGTTATTTTAAACGACTAAGATCAATTTTTACAAGTAGTATAACTGTACCTAATGGTACAGCCGCAAAAATTGATTGTATTTGTATGGACTTTAAAATGGATTAATTAGTGATCCCGATGTAAGGCGACCGATCCTCGACGTGTTTCGGATGTATATAATCTGAATGCGCCGAAATACGAATGAATTATAGTTATTTCAAAAAAAACTATGATGATCAAACGAACTTGCAAATTGAAATTAGATCGATATTATATGAGTACGCTTCATTTGAAGATATACAACAACATAGTTATTATATGTACACTATTTATAATAACGTACGAGATCGATGTCGATATGGTTTAGGAAATGATGCATTTAATAGCCTTATTGTCATTGGTTCAACTTATCAGTTGGTCACTCCTCCAATTCGTTATATTTGAAAGATTTGTGTTTCTCAAATATAGGACTCACTTGTAGACTATGCTTATTAGTTTAAAAAGTTAACAAGCAAGGAATGCATAAAGTAAATTGAAACAAAGGTTCCAAGTTTGTTGTTGTTAATAGATCTTTCACTCGTTTGTTTACACTATTTTATGGCTTTCAACATAATGCGGTCCGATGTTCGGAATGCGTTAAGAATTAAATACGGAAGGATATATACTTCAGCTTGTAACGGTGAAGGTTGTAGTAATTTTGAAATTCTAGATATCGCAAAAATAATAATTCCAAAAATAGTTCAAACGTGTTTCGTCAATACTAATTAGCATTCCAGTGATTCAGTTTAACCAAGTTAGTTCATTAAATGTTAAATTGAATTTAATAAAAAGATTAAAATTTTTGGAACATTTACTAATCACAAAGAAAGATAAATAAATAAATATAAGGGCTGAACATTTGAGGCTCGAAGTTAAGTAGCTTGCTAGAAACTACAGTCACGACACGAGAAGCCCGTTTAATAAAGTAATAAAATTGTAAAAATGCGCCATTCTCGAAGTCACATTGGGTTTTCTTTCTATATATTTTAGAGTGATTTGAAATAATGAACTGGATGATAAAATTTAACAGACTATTATTTGAATTGAAAATGAAATCGCGCAATTAATTATCTTTTGCCGTCCAAAATCTCGAGAGTATAATATGATGTAAAAATTATATTTTCTAGAGAGTGACTAGTGCGTGCTTGCTTACTCTAATTTTATCTCCATATTGTTTTTCTCAAATTTATTGAATAATGTCGTGTGATGCACGGGCGTTGTGGATCCGCAAGCTCGTGACGAAGGTATACCCTCACCTAGCGGCTCCGGCCTACAACCGTCAGTTAATTTGTAAATACTTACTTTAATTATTAAAAGACGCAGAAAAGTAAAGCAAAAAGTATTAAAAAGCAGAATGAATAAAACACTCAGTATATATACTATATTATGTTACTGACGTAATATATTATAACTTGGTGTAACGTTTTTGATTTATAATCGGTTTGATTTTTGTTCATATGTTGAGGTAATGATTCTGAAAAAAAAGACAAGAGGTTTTGAGTATTAAATTCAAATTTCTGAATTTGGGGTTTTCATCTAGTTTTTTTTATTATTTAGTTTTGTATCAAGCTTTGGATTTACAGCAAAATTTGAATTTTGTATTTTAATTTGAAATTGCTATTGAGTAAAGTTAATTTAAAATAATTATATGATAGCGATTTAGTATTGTACAATAATTGCAAGCCGATTCTACTTCAATTCACACAAAAGTTTTGCATTTCAAAGAAGCCTTTGATGAAGAGTTAGATTTAGTTTTGGACTAAGGTTTAGTTTTGGACTTTTTGTTTGGTTTTCAATGATGATTGTAGTCAAAGTTCAGGTATTTGACCCAGTTCAAAGCATTGGGTAAGATTCTAAGTATTTCACAAGTTAAAGATTGTCTTGGACAACATAACCTGAACTGATTCGGTTGAATTTTGTGGTGCTGTCTCTTTTTGATGGGTTTATTCAGAGGTTAACACGGAAAGGAAAGGTTAGGAAAAGAAGGGAATAAACTAAAACAACTTGTGTTTTGAGGCGTGTTTAATAGAATTGAACTCTATTTGATAAAATTTTTGAATAAGCTACGAAAAATTTCATTTCATTTATTAAAAACGTTGACTGTTCCATAGTTAAAGATTTTAAAATAGTAATAATTTAACATAGTGGGAACAGTCTACCGCCAACAGGTATACGATGTCAGGAATTTAGAGCAGATAATTTAACATAGACTTAATTTGATTCAAACGATTAGTAAAGATTAGTTAATGGTACAGCAGATCCAACTGAATTGAAGAATTGATAGATTAGTAATCCTGATCAATGTTTGCATTGGATGCAGTTGTATTTTTTATTGTGAACTCTGGGGTAGTGTGTGATACTTATTTCTTTTCAAGTCCTAAAATTTTAATAAAATCAGCTTTCCTTTACGTTCTGATAAATTTTTAGATTTCAATAAAGTTTTTTAAAAAAAGCAGGCATGACACGTCATGTATGACACATGATAGGTGGAGCTCAGGATGATGGACCTGTTGGTCTGTTACAGATTGTAATCAGGGTTTAGATATTTACTTAGCTTTAGATTCAGCGTCAGATGCTTGTAAGGTATAAATAACTGAAACGGTATAAGAAATAAAATAAATATTGGGTATTTTAATTTGAATTCAGTTTTAGACTTTTGCTTACGGTATATGTAACATACTGTTTAGATTATGTTTTAGACTGTAACTGTTCCAGACTTTGATTAAGTTTCAGATTAGATTTTTATTCAGCTTTAGATAATTAATCCTTTATTTGCCTAACTTTATTCTATATGAGTTTTAGATTTAAATTGCGATATTTTTATTTCTGTTGTGAAATTTCGACTCAGCGATATCAATCAGTTTAATTGCACTTCACACACACTTCACAAATCTCAAGATCAAAAGCTCGATAGTTTTGGATTTCAGATCGGTTTGAGGTTTTAAGTTTGATATTACTAAATTGAAAAAAATGTAGGTTTCCTTTTTGTTATCCTTTTTAATTCTCCCGAATGTCGTGATTTACCAAAACTAAATGTCATCGTGCAAGTATGAATGGATGAAGATGTTTTGTTGTACACTACAGATTGTTGCAAGGAGTGAAGCGAACTAAGCTTAGCAAAGCAAATGTTTGGTGGTTGTGCACCGGGAGGTTGCACAATGTCGGATGGCCGAATGTCGTGATCGTGTGTTCGACTGGCAACATTTATTTATTATTTATAGAATGGCAATACTGATTTCATGTTGGTATTGCACTATTAATGAATTCAGAGTTGGTAGAGGGTAGGCGAAAAAGACATTGTGTATAAATACGGGCGTCATTCTGTAAACAGGAAGTGGAGTATCGCTCGCCATCAGAGGTGCACGCCTGTGCTGTGTACATTCTTATATATCATAATATATACAGTGTTATACTTTTGTGTATAGAGTGAGTTGAGACGTGGTGTTGGAAAGTAAAGTGTGTGCGAGATGATAGCTGAAATGCCAGTAAGTCCTTTGTTGTATCGTTCCAATTTATTATTTATTTATTATTTAATCTCTGATGCATTTTAAGAGTAATCTTTAACACATGTGTTAGTGTGCTATTTCAGGATTTCTATAAGGTACATTGTGGGTAGCGAAGTTGTTCGCTACTACCCAAAAATATGCCCGTTCTATGCCCACGTGTAGTTTTATGAACTTCCAAATAAAGATCCGTAGTTAGTCAATCGGTCTTAGGTTGTATCTAGTCATGGAATATATAGACCTTAACGGCAATTCGTGACACATGCAGATATGGGAAAATGCCTGTGGCGTGAACATCATAATTGGTATTATAATTCGAAATAATTGGCTGTAAATAGGTACACGTCCTGTATGACAAGTTCTTTGCTATAAATATTTAAAAATTCTTGGTTGTTTCTGCTGGTTCAAAGCCAAATAAATTGGATAGAAATTTAACTTCAAACAAGATATTTCAGTTTCAGTCACCACCGCGCCAGTTAGTTGCACCCCTATCGCCTAGTTAACAAAATATGAAACGTCAAAAATACATTCATTCATACTAGAACAATCAAAAATAATAATAGACAAAACAAACTTACCAATTAGAAATGTATTCCATTAACCCCTTTTATAATGCCGCAGGGCAAAGGCCATCTACGCATCTACGAGCGAAGTATCATTAGATCATATTTAATTATTTATTGGAAGACGTCTCCAAATGTCTATCTTATCACGCAATACCAATATACTCGACACTTCTTGGAAACGTCGTACTTCGCAGTTGGTTCAGACATCCAGGCGTCATTCTGACAGCTCATTACACTAAACATGCCATTAAGAGATTATTATCTCGCACTCACACGTGGTAAAAGATATGTCCTTATTTACTTATCAAGAGTCAACACCCATCTTTAAGTGCCGAAACAAAAGCCATTGTCATTAGACTCATGGAGGTGTCATCGAAAGGTTGAGGATATTTCTAACTGTATTCCCTTTTTCCCTCAAAGACATTCTATGTATGTGCAAAACTTCAAGTCTCTAGACCTTTTGGTTTAAACTATACGTTGTTATTATTTATTTTATGAATTCTGTTTTCGTAAATTTTGCAACAAAACGTTGTCTGTTTTGGGCATTCCATCCTTTCGTATTTCCGTACTATGAATTTCACAAGAATGAATTTAAAGTACGGATGGCTGCAATTAGATTTGCGCTCTACCGTCTTTCGTTTACACTACATCTACGTACATTGTACAAATTACATTCTTCCTTAGTTGCTTCATATTTTTCGTGTGCAACGTTATTGGTTGTTATGTAATTTTAGGCTATTTTTTATCCCGGAAAATGAAAGATTCCCGCGGGTCCTGAAAACCCTCAATCCACGCGGATTGAGGTTTTTCGGTTCCCGCGGTCATCAGCTCGTGAAACCATAAAAATTAATTATTCAGTAACTACGGCAAACATCAGGCAATTGTTTAAAGCTGAATCACACGAGTCACAGAAGGTATTTCCCGCTGACCCAGTATTTCTAAGCTTGGCATGTTTTTCAATATGACTCATATCCTATGGATCTTAGGCCAAAAGTGAGATTTAATACAATTATTTAAATTAGCTAACCTAACTAATAAATTATATATCTAGTTAAGCGCCATCCGTTACGAAGACTTCCCGCACAAGGTAAAGAAAATTTTATCAATAAACATATTAGACGCAAAATTAGAATATAGACTGAGATATATACTAATTGAATAACGAAATGTCTCAAATGCTCTAAGTACTAAATATCAAAACCATTAACATAATCAGTATTTGAATAACTGCACCCTTAAAACTATGACGTTATACTACTCGTAGTTGAAACTTGAAAGCATGTGAATAATATTAGAGTCAGTGCGTGAATCGTGATCCACAAATGCGCGTCCGGTGTCACAGGTAGCAGATGTCCGGTAGCGTGGTTAACCTACGACCTACATCCATGACAGAGCCGGTGACTTTCCGCTTGTCATCATACATTACCTACATAGTCTAAGATGACGAACTTTGACTGAGTACTTTTGTGTAGAATTATTTGACTGAAAGCACGTTGTAAAAGTTTATTTATGTATTTCGTCTGAACCAATAGACGTCCACTGCTGGTCGAAGGTCTCCTGTATGGATCTCCACAGAACGCGGTCTTGTGCCGCTTGCTTCCAGTGGCTCCCAGCTACTTGTTTGAGATAGTCTTAGGTACCTAGGGGGGTCATCCAACGCTGCGCTTTCCGGTGCGAAACCGCCATTCTAACACCTTGAGCTACATATTATTATTTGAAAAGTCGCTTCTACCCAATTATAATAGTCAGTGCAACAGCCCCTGAGGGCCAAAAGCATAATAGGGTTCCTTTCTGACAAAGATAGTAGTTCGGTTTAGAACGCTCCACGTTTGGTGGTTCAAAGTTGACCACGACGGTCCACTGAGGTGTTTTTTTCTTTTTCGAACAGAGTTTTTTTTTTGTTATATATATTTTTTAAGTTTTCACTTTTTCGAAATATAGAACTGTCCAAGCACGTAGATAGAAGCTTAATTAAACTATGATATTTCTGTACGTACTATGTCCACAACATCGGAATATGGTAATGAAATACGCATAAGAATTTAATCAGCATACATTACCAGCATACAATGCAATGTAGGTATGTCCATAAAATGACTGCATCATAATTCATAAGTCATAAACCGCAAATATTTATTAGTAGCTGCAAGTTCCTCAATCCTGTTATTCCTTTCGACCCTTTCCGTAATAATATTCTATATGGTGAGTCGTTTCATAAATGTGGCGTCATGGAATTAGTTATTGGTATGGAATACATTAAAATAGGTTATGGTTACAAATGGTCTACTACTTATAAATAAATCGTTATTATGGAAACAGTTTTGTTATTGTGATTTACTAGATGATACCCGCGACTTCGGTCGCGTGAATTATATGTATATGTATAAGCTATAAAATGATGATAATTAATTGAGAATGATGTAGGTATTTCAATACAATAAATATACTTAATACGTTCATGTCTCCTATTTTATTATTGTCAACTAAATAAATTATTCCATATTGTACAATCTATTTAAACAAATGTGTCTACCAACAAGCAATTATTTAAACATACTACAAATTTTTATGTTTAGGGTTTCGAACGAAATATATAGTTTTATTCTATAAAACAACGCTATCATGTCGCAGCGAGAGTCATAACTGAGTCATAACCTTAAAAGTTCAATTTTTTACTCTTATCTATGACCTATATCGAGTCTCTCCACTGCGTATTATAAAATCTAAGTCAAGTTAATACCGTTAAATAATGAGATAAGTCTATGTCCTTCCGCGGGATACAACCTATGTCTATACCAAATTTCATCAAAATCTGTTTAAAAGATGGACCGGGAAAGCATAATATCATACAGACAGACAGACAAACTTTTGCATTTATAACATTAGTGTAGATTTTTTGCTAGTTATTAGGAATTAATTACTCACGGAAGATTTTTTTAAGCTTGTTTTGTGCTTATTTTTATGAATAAGCATATTCATGTTTTGTAGTTATACCTAGAAAAACTATCGGTACTTATAAATATGGTGACTAATCGTTTTTATTTACCTACGTCAGTAAATTATAGTCCCCTTTTATAGAAATAAACAGAAATACCAAGTCACTTCGGTTTAATTATTATAAGTTTCTAAATAATCAGCTGTACTGACCAGAAAACCTATTTTTCCATTAAAAACTGTTATTCGGGAATAAACATAAATAAATGTGAATAACTTATATATTATATCAATGTACACTTATGTACTGTGCACATACACTACTTACTGAATTAAAAAAAATAGGGCACTGGTGTATAAAATGAAAACAATAGTTACGTACCTTTTTTCCAATCACAGAAATCGTAAACATTTTTTTTCGTAAACGTATTTATCATGCTAATATTATTAATAAATGCGAAAGTATGTTTGTTTGTTGGTTTGCCCTTCAATCACGCCGCAACGGAGCAACGGATCGGCGTGATTTTTGGCATGTATATAGTTGAGGACCTGGAGAGTGACATAGGCTACTTTTTATCCCGGAAAATTAAGGAGTTCCCGCGGGAATAACATAAAACTTAAACCACGCGGACGAAGTCGCGGGCATCAGCTAGTATATAATATTATAGCATATAACCTTGCGATGCAATATGTATATCTACTACTTATATTATAATATATTTTTATTGGATATGTATTAAATCAAAGCCGTCCATGTCGACTGGGTCAACAATCCTCTAATCGAATCAGCGCCGGCTTCAAGATCCTCGACCTTAATGTAGGGTGACCATGGAAATTGACAATGAGATACAATGGTGTAAAATAAGCAAGAGCACTACTGAGCAAGATTGAGGCATGGGGCAAAAACATGAGGTAAAATGCATGCCTGAGAGTTCTCCAAAACGTTTCTAAAGATGCATGAAGTTAGCCAATCGTTACTTGGCCAGCTTGTTGGACTATCCTTCTCATTTGGAGAGGAAATCTGCTCTCAGTGGTATGCCTCTAGGTTGGTGATGATTGATGATGAATAAATATTAAGCAACTTAAACTAAATAATACCCAGAAATAACAAAATCTATGGTAAACCTATGGACACTTCTCACTTAGTTATACAGTTTGTACATAAATAGTATGTTACCTACTAGGTAGGAATGCTAATATTAGCAATTATCTAACTACATACTCAATAATATTTTTATGTTCGTAATGAAAAAGTATTGGCTGCTGCTGCTATTGACGTATGGACATTGGACATACGCATTATATTTTGTCCTGAAACATGGTCGTTAGTGTAACTCGTAAGTATGTTGATCAAGTTTACTTTACTCCCTTTTAGGGTTCCGTACCTCAAAAGGAAAAAACGGAACCCTTATAGGATCACTTTGTTGTCCGTCCGTCTGTGTGTCAAGACCCTTTTTCTCAGGAACGCATGGAGGTATCAAGCTGAAATTCATATCAAATACTTAGGTCTACTGTCCCTTGGAGCTGTGAAAAAATCAAACTTCAAACCCTACGCAATCAAAAGATAAAGCCGTTTATGCTGCAAATTTTCGACACTCGCGAGGGAATCCAAACCTACAGGGTACTTCCCGTGAACTCAGAATCTTGAAATTTGGTACGAAGCAACGTCTTATAGCACAGATAAAGGAAAAGTTGCGAAAGGCATAAATTTTTAGTTACATCATATAATAAAAAAAAATTATGCAAATTTTCGCCACTCGCAAGGGAATTAAAACCTACAGGGTACTTCCCGTAAACTCAGAATCTTGAAATTTGGTACGAAGCAACGTCTTATAGCACAGATAAAGGAAACATTGCGTACGTCATTTAATTTAAAAAGAAATATTTTCAAATTAAGAAAACAACTGAACATCACATTTTATGCAATTGTTTTAATTTTATTCAAATACACCTTATCTGGAGCGAACTTCGAGTATTTCTTCCTTCTGAGTTTGATTTAAAATTTCATTGAAATACTGTTTTTTGTTAGTTTTTTTTAATCGCGTATCTTTCTGGAGTTGATGACTGAATTATGCCTGACTTAGCCCCAACGGAGATTGCCAGGGCACTCGAAATGTGAAGAAATGGTCAAACCTACAGAGTGATATCCAGAGATCTTCGTCGACCAGTTTCAACGATCCATCGCAGTATCCAACAGTTCAGGGAGACCGGTACTTATGTGAGAAGAGCAGGACAAGGCAGAAAAAGACGCACTTCGAGTAGGGATGATCGTTTCATTCGGCTTCGTGTACGTAGGAACCCCCGTTTGACGGCCGTCCAAGCCCAACATGAGTTAGAAGCAGTGCGGGGTGTAACCGTAAGTGAGCGTACGGTACGAAGAAGGCTCGAAGAAGCTGGTTTGGGTTCATTTGTGCCCGCCAAGGCTTCAAGGCTCGAGGTAAATCATCGTAGAAACAGGTTAAATTTTGCTCAGGAACATCGACTTTGGAACGCGGACCAATGGAGTAAGGTATTGTTTAGTGATGAGTGCAGAATTCTCTTAAATCAAATTGACGGCAGGCAAAGAATATACAGACGCAAAGGAGAACGATACATTCAGACAAATTTTGAAACTACAGTTGCATAGGGTGGTGGATCAATAATGGTTTGGGCGGGCATTTGTTTGGGAGCTCGCACAGACTTGGTAGTGATTGACAGAGGGAGTCTGACTGCAGACCGCTATATCAGAGAAGTTTTAGAAGAAAATGTCGTACCGTTTGCCCCATATATCGGTGACGATTTTGTTTTTATGTAGTATAATGCTCGGCCGCATACCGCTCGGGTAACTCAAGCTTATCTTAATGATATGAATATCACTGTTATGGAGTGGCCGGCGAGATCACCGGATATGAACCCAATAGAGCACGTTTGGGACTTGCTGAAAAGAAAAGTTAAGTCCAGAATTCCAGCTCCTGCCAACGTGGGTGAACTGCGAATCGCCGTAGTTGAGGAATGGCGGAGACTATCCCAGGAGACCATCGATAACATCATTCTCAGTATGCCTAGACGGGTAGAAACTTTAATAAGAGCACGTGGAGGAAATACGCGATATTAATCACCATTTTTCTAATTTAATTAATTGTTATTTTAATATTAAATTTCACTTTTCCCGGTTACATGAAAAGTTCAAAAATGTACCATTTTTCACAAATAGCCTTTACTCGCAAAATCTGTTCTTAATGTGATCTCATTTTAAGTAAAACAAATGAAACTTTAAATAACAAAAGAAGTGTAGTAAGTAGATTTTAAAATAAAACCATATTTCTTTAATTATGGACCTTTTTTTATGTTCCGCTAAATATGCCGGCGAGTTTTGTGCCTCTACAGTCTATACTGATCGATCAAGTTTTTATACAGAGATAAACATAATAACTATAACCAAGGGTTTGTCTGTATATGCACGAGGAGGGTTGGCAAATGTATTTAATCATAATCTATAGTCACCCTTCGTCTAGCTGTTATCGACCTAACTTTGTTTAACCAATGCATTCGGTTTGGCAACGAATAATGCAATCCGAAACTATGATAGCTACGAGTACCTACTATAAAAGTTATAACGTTAGGTTTAGTTGAAGTTTATTAAGTTGGTTAGTTTAGTAGTTTTTAGGGTTCCGTACCCAAAGGGTAAAAACGGGACCCTATTACTAAGACTCCGCTGTCTGTCTGTCTGTCTGTCTGTCTGTCTGTCTGTCTGTCTCCAGGCTGTATCTCATAGACCGTGATAGCTAGAAAGCTGAAATTTTCACAAATGATGTATTTTCGTTGCCGCTATAACAACAAATACTAAAAATTAAAAAAATATATATATTAAGGGGGGTCCCCATACAATAAACGTGTTTTTTTCGTATTTTTTTGCTCAATATTAAAAACGGTAACAGGTAGACGGTTCAAATTTTCACAGAATATTAACTTGTATATTACCTTTAAAAATAAATAATTAAATATCAATAAAGTAAATATTAAAGGGGGGCTCGAATACAACAAACGTAATTTTTTGATATTAACAGTAAACCTCTACAAACAAAGTTAGTTTTTGGGTTCATTAACAAAGGTAATTATACCTACTTCTTGAGTACGGAACCCTCGGTGCGCGAGTCCGGCTCGCACTTGGCCGGTTTTTCTTTTTTTTTTTTATTTATTGATCAAAACAAACTATACAATTTACAAATCTTAATATCGGAGCCATCCTCTAAAAAAACTTGGCGTTTATGGTGAGGATGGCGAGTTCGCCTTAATAAACTAATACATAATAATAAGAATATTTGGATGTACTTACCAGTTACACAGACAAATAATGTACAGTAGGTTTTTGTTACTTTCCTCTCTCACACATTTTTCTTTACGTTTGCTTTGAACAATTAAATATCACTCATCGTGAGGAAATCTTCTTCCTTGAGAGTTTTCCATAAGCTCTCAAATAAAGGTGTATGAGATTTTCCAATCCGCGCTTAAACTGTATGGTAAACTATGGAAAAATCCTTCTAATTCTGAGATTCCGCGCTCAGTAGAGAACCGGCGATGTATTGAGTATGAGAATAAATTGTTTGATTGATTGAAGGTTGAAACTGAACAGTTTTTTCCAAGACCTCGATCTTCAGCAATCAGCCAACACAGAGACAGATAGTGCGACACCTTTGCGACTCAATATCAAGACTCATTTATCAGTTGTGATAGCAGTGGTCTATTAAAATACGATAATATACATATCACATTAAAATATATCAGCTGTTTTGTTTAACGACTAAGCAACCACAAATGGCGCTCGTATTAAACCCCTAATAATGTAGTCGTGGGTCCGATAGACCCATTTTAAAATTCAACATCGATCATTTGCAATATTCGAAAGCCTCAGGCTCAGGTCTCTATTTCCTTACCTTCTTATGTACCTTACTACCTAATCGATATATATATATATATATATACCTTGGGCAAATACCGGCAAATGCACCGAAAAGCATTACTTTCGCGTTGGTCTGTAATGTAATGTGGGTCTATAGGGAACCCTTTCTAGATTCCATAGAGTCTAGACCCACGCCTTTAGAAGCTGAAGTATTCTTCACTAAGTTAAAGTACTGCAGTTGTGGGTTAAATAATACTTAATACCAGCCCGTGGCCATTTCTTGCAGCAATAGAACAAGCACAGATCTGTATTATCAGCAGCAATGGTCTATTAAACCACGATAAATATCAATTTATGTCTATTTCGTGGTTAAAACTGACCATAACTCGTAAACACTTAACGAATATCAGTATTATGTAAACACGTTTTGTCCTCGAATGCGTCATACATCAGCTATGACTCATACACTGTCCACGATGATATCGTAATCATGTGGTGCTGTTGTACAGACATCAATATTATGAGAGGTAGGTATAGTGTACATTGGAAGGGTTGATGTATGTATAACTATAAACTTAAGGATAGGGTTAATATAATCTGGAATATGAGTCACTACAGCTCTACGAAATATAGCAAACATTTGTGCTAAACTTGCTCACGCTTCCAAAATTATCTTTATTCATTTTGATGGTAGTGGGCGAAAGGCAAATCGCGAAATCTTTTTATATGTCACCTATAGTTGGCGCGCGAGTTGAATGCAGAGCTTAGGTATGTGTCACCTCAGGCCCCGACTGCATTCAACTCGCGCGCGTATTATAAGTACCTTATTAAATAATAATTGATAATTTTTTTAAAGATTTTCTTCCGGAGATTCACCTTAAATTGAATTTCCCATTATGAATCAGCAAAAATATGTTACAGTTTTAAGCAGAATCAAACTTATTTTCATATTTACTTGACAAAATATAAAGTTACTTAAAACATTGCAGTTTTATGTTTGCGATATAATTAAAGTTATGCATGCCTTTTCCGAGGTAACATAATATGTTCTAATATGATACAGGTACTACTGCGTGGTAACTAATACTAGTAAGTTAATAACTAGTGGTTTAATATTTGTTTACCAAAACTAACTATGGTCGATAATGTCGCGAGCATCTGCTAGCTTGAACTTCGACTTAGAAAAAGTTTAAAGAATAACCGGTAATATTACATAATAATAATATTACATTATGCATTGGCGACAGCAGCGGTCTTTCTCTATTAGGTAGGTATAATAAAAGTTATGGTGGCTAATGTAATAACTCGTTTACAAGCATTTAATTTCCCGTATTTGGATGCATTTGATGCATGTGCATTGTGTTATAACATGTACCTAAAAACGTGTGCATATAAATAGTTATCTATTTACGTATTATATCATATATTTATTATTTCAATTTATTGTCATTAACTCGTTACTCATAGTTGGTATAGGTATGTACCATGAAGCTATCTACTTACATATTGAAATAAATACTAGTAAAGCATGGATTTGTAAATATTTTTTTGCAGTTAATTTCGTAATTATTTAAGAAAAAGACGCCGCGGCCGGTCACGTGACGACCTACGTATTTTTTTTAAATTCCCGTGGGTTATCTAAAAGACTCCCGGGAAGAAAAGTAGCATATTATGTCTGCCCTGAGATGCAACTTCTTTCTTTCTTCCTTCTGGGCAGGTTTCCGCACTTAAACATACAGTCACAGTCCACCACGCTGCCCAAGTGCGAAGTGACAGATTTCACGTTTGGGAACATTATGTACTCTTGGGCATGTAGGTTTACTCACGATGTTCTCCTTCAACGTCATAACAATTAGCAAGTGATATTTAACGGCTTGAAACACACATAGTTACAAAGAAGAATTCTGACGTGCCCAAGAATCGAACCCACATAATCGAGTAGGAGACGTCTGAACAACTAGGTTATTACCGCATTCATCTCATTATATCTAGAGGTCTAGTCTATCAATCAGAATTTACGTACCATAACCAAAAATGGAACGGCTATTAGATAGTCTGACCACTAAAGAGCTAAATAATTGAATCGAATTACCGTAAGAATTTTCGTTCTCTATCGAGTTAAAAAAAAGTTGTAGCTTAGTGGTTTTAACACACTTCGGTCTCCTATTTGAAGTGTCGTGGGCTCTAATTTCGGACGCGTGCACCTTTTCAGAGTTATGTGCGTTGTAAACAATTAATTAACATGAAATGTTTTAAGTTGCAGATCTGAGTGTTTTCGGTAATGTTCTCAAATGGGTGTGAAAGGTTGGTGAAGTCTGCCAACCTGCACTTTGACAATATGTCGGAATCTTCTCAGAATGAGAAGGGTATAAACCCTTCCCTTTGGTGTAATCGTGGTGATGATGACTGAGATAACGATGATAATTGAGTAACAAGGACTTCATTATTAGTTCGTTCATGTTTTATCCAAACCATATGTCACCGTAAGATTGCAAAAACCGTTAGATTGTAATCTAACTGGGGAAATTGTAAACTGTCGACAGGTTACAATTTAACGCAATATTTTTCACACTACCTGATTATTTATGTCGAATCCTAACCTAACCTACAAGAAAGAGACAAGAAAACGTAAATACAATGAATATTTCAAAAATTGACACTCAGAACATTGAACGGTTCACAATCTGTCGACAGTTTACAATTTCGCTAGTTAGATAACAATCTAACGGTTTTTTTTTTGCAATCTTACGGTGACATGTATATAACCCGAGAGGTATACCTTAACAGAATTGCTAGACTCCAATCGCTATCAGTACGATAGCTCTAGGATAAAAAATGACATCTAAAACTCCTTTTCAAGGTGGTTCGTGGGTTTTATCGTCAAACAATGGCTAGGATCTGATATCTTGATTGAAGTGGGTTTCACACGATGGGTATCTCTTAGTATGACTAATGGACAGAAGCGACCAATTATTTTGAAATATCACTCGTATCATTAATCAAATCCATACTAATATTATAAATGCGAAAGTGTGTCTGTCTGTCTGTCTGTCTGCTACGCTTTCACGGCCCAACTACTCAACTGAATTTGATGATACAGATAATTTGATGGTACAGAGATAGGTTACATCCCGGGGAAAGACATAGGCTACTTTTTATCTCGGAAAATTGAAGAGTTCCCGCGGGAATCAAAAAACATCAATCCACGCGGACGAAGTCGCGGGAATCATCTCGTAAAGTTAATAAGTAAAAATAAACAACTTGCATAAATAAGCCTTATTATTATACAGTTACCTCGTATAAAATTTTGTCTGGTGGGAAGCTTCGTTCTTACCACCCTTCCGACAAGCCCGTGTTGCCAAGCGATTTAAATTTTAAGCATTCCGTTACGATGCCGCGTAGATATAGAGAAAGGTTAAGATGGTCCTAACACATTTTTCTCATAAATCAACCTATAATATCTCAATAATTTTATCTACTTTTTTAGGAGTGTCAAATTGTAACCGTCATAATGGAAATAAATTATTTGAAGGAGTAAAACTAATTCTAGTGCTAACTTGACATTATTTAATCTTATCACAAAATAAACTAAAACGAGACAAAGGGGTGGTAACATTTTTTAATCAGTCGCAGGAAATATTGATTTCCGGGCTGCTACCGCGTTATCATTTCATCGAATTAATAGTTTAGCGTCAACTGTATTATGCCATCGTGGTTACATCTAACTAGCTTTTGCGCTAAAATCCATACTAATATTATAAATGCGAAAGTTTGTCTGTCTGTCTGTCTGTCTGCTACGCTTTCAAGGCCCAACTACTCAACCGAGTTTGATGCAATTTGGTACAGAGATAGGTTACATCCCGGGGAAGGACATAGGCTACTTTATATCCCGGAAAATTGAAGAGTTCCCGCGGGAATCAAAAAACATCAATCCACGCGGAAAAAGTCGCGGGCATCATCTAGTATAAAATAAAGCCACAGACTAGACTTGAGGAGAACTATCACCCAATAAGAAGTCGGCCTCGAAGAAGGCGCATTTATGTGTTTCTGGGGTGCCTCAGACGGTGTGCAGGGCCACTTTATTGGTCCCGGAGGAGGGTCTGCAAGACATACGTCTCTGGCTGCTAAAGTCCCCTACCCAGCATCAGGTGATGCGTGGAATACCATGGAGGTTAGTTAGTAAAGGTCCGACAAAGCATATCCGACATAACATATTATTAAGTCCGCTACGTCCCTATAATACAAAAACCGGCCAAGTGCGAGTCGGACTCGCGCACCGAGGGTTCCGTACAATCCTGTAGTAAGTTTTAAATTAAATGTTTTTTTTAAATATTTGAGTTGATTGAATGAAAGGTAAATTGCGATTTACGATTAATGACGTATTAAAAAAAAACTACTTACTTGATCTCGTTCAAACCAATTTTCGGTGGTAGTTTGCATGGTAATGTACAACATATATTTTTTTTAGTTTTATCATTCTCTTATTTTAGAAGTTACGGGGGGGGGGACACACATTTTACCACTTTGGAAGTGTCTCTCGCGCAAACTATTCAGTTTAGAAAAAAATGATATTACAAACCTCAATATCATTTTTGAAGACCTATCCATAGATACCTCACACCTATGGGTTAGATGAAAGAAAAATTTTTGAGTTTCAGTTCTAAGTATGGGGAACCCCAAAATTTATTGTTTTTTTTCTATTTTTGTAAGAAAATCTTAATGCGGTTTACAGAATACATCTACTTACCAAGTTTCAACAGTATAGCTCTTATAGTTTCGGAAAAAAGTGGCTGTGACATACGGACGGACAGACAGACAGACAGACATGACGAATCTATAAGGGTTCCGTTTTTGCCAAATTTGGCTACGGAACCCTAAAAATGTAACGTCGAGTGCTGAGTGCTAACAGTCTTAACTACTACTTAGCGTCGGTCAAGAAATAGCAATGAATGTAAGACCCTCTCTCATGAGACCGCACTGAGAAAATATTTTTAGGCATTCCTGTAGGATTTTAAATTAAATAAGACGAAGTCGCGGACATCAGCGAGTGACAGATGCAGGTACAGCTACAGCGAGGACAGAGGCAGAGGTGTGCTTCCTGCATTAGCTCTAAAAGATTAGGGGCAGTTTATCGATAACCATAAAGCAAACATTATAGACAGTGGAATCCGTCACTACTGATTAATGACGGACGTAGAGAAAAATATATGGGCAGATATTTATTATTTTGCGTCTTCTTACTAACTTCATTTTTCATACAACGACCTTGTTATTATTCTTATCACAATACCATTATAATAGCTGTGTTAAATCATTAGTTCTGCTAGATAGTGGCATTGACCTTTAACTAAAATGTTGGTAAGTATACACGTCCGGCCATTTTAGTGGGTCACCGGCCTCTCTTTCCAATTAAACTGATACAGTGCGAAGGTTATCAAGTAAACGTTATGCGTTGCGGCCAATTAGGTACTTATTAATTTTATCTGTGCTACCTTTTATCTTTAAAAAGACCTACTTAAATAGAAAAAAACAACTAAAACGATCAATATTTTTTTTACACCGAAACTAGTCATTACTTTGATTAAATTCTTCGACATTACCTAATGTGCGAAAATTCAGTTCGACAATGCTAGAGCTATAAGTTCCGAAAAAACGCAGACATGTTACTTACGAGTAAGGATTATTGAATGATATTCAGTTCATTACGATAACCGATAACGGAACCAAAAAAATTACTTTACTGACTCATGTTTTATTCTGGCAAGTCAACAACGTCGCGTCGATAAGTAACTTATCGATAGATTACAGATAGATTGATTATCTATTTATTTATTTATTAAGTTCAGCCGTACGACTATGTATGTATGTATTTTGTATTTTCTGAAAATATTTGTATGTGAAAATGCAATCTCTAAATATTTTTTCAGAAACCTTTTCGATGTTGCATTAATTATGTAATGCACTTCACGGTAATTATAACAAGTGTTTACGTTATGTGTATTCAACTAGTTACATATGAATGACCTTGTACCACATTTCGGCACTAACGGACCGTGGACATGTTGGAAAAATATATGAATTTCAGTGTTTCACTTTCGTACACATTACTCTTAACAAACCATAAACTTTTAATACGTGAGTTTATGTTCGTATGTCGTAACTGTTACTCATATAACAGTTACGACTTTCTTCATCCGAATGTTCAATAGAAATAAAACAAGATGTTTTTCCCTCGGGATGAACGCTTAACAACCCTTTGCGCCGTCGCGTTGCGGGTTTTTGTCGCGGATCTTTTCGTTACATTTCTGAGGTAGAGAATCAATATAAGAAAAGATGTATCTTATTCTTTCAGGGGCAGAATATTGGATGCAAATTGGGGCTAATTTGAATTTTTTACATAAATACTATTCAAAATCAGTCATAAAAACTTCGCCATTTACCAAATTTTTTTTTTTTTTTCTAATTTAATGTACATTTTTATTGAAAATAATACAATAGAACTTAATGCTAGCTAGCCTAACCTAATTACTATATAAATCATGCCCGCGTGGAATAGTGGCAAGAATGCTGGCTGCATTTCCGCGCTGGACAGCCAGGCTGATCCTTTGCGCAAAAAATTAGCCAGCCCTTCTGTCACCAGATGAGGCAATTAACCGCGGTGAAATATCTCGTAAAAAGTTTTTGGCACTAAGACTCCATGGCCCCAGGGTCTCCACGGCAAACGGAACAAATATGTAACTCTCTATGAGAGAGGCATACTTCCGCCGCTTGCCGGTTTCAGCCTTTTCTGCTGCGGCTCCCGGCCTTGATGCTGTCTCCCTGATATGACACGGGGCCAATGTGTCTACGCATGTTGCGTCCCACATTAGCGCCCGTCCCCGTTCCCAGGGAACCAGCGTCAATCCATCAGGTCTCTTGCCATCATCCCGACTTATCCCTGCCGGCTCAATGAGCGCAGGAATATCTATGGTGGCAAGAGCCCTTTTGATCGTATCATTGAGAGAGCCATGCCGAAAAAGCCTACCGGCGCTCCTTTGGCAAGAGAGTCCGTGAATTCCAAATTTATCAACCTCTTTTCCACACGGACATCTGTGCTCGTAGCACAGGGGTGCTCCCAATCTGAGACCTAGAGCCACACGAAAACTTTCATTATCTAAAAGAGTGCCGAGATTTGTCGATGGCAAGGCATGAAGCCAATACCCGGATTCTTTTTCAGATAAGGCTAGAAGCCTTGCTCGATCTCTTTCACTTGTAAGATTTTGAACCAAATTTGTATGTGTCAGCCGAATCAACGGCACATCCCAAAGTTTTTGTGTGAAACATTCCTTCGGGATGTCGTCATTGGGACACCTGACCTTCCAACTCTCTAGGGCCTCTGTGGCATAGATCAATGAAACTGAATTAGAATTAAGAATCTGAGAAATAAGCTCTTTTATACTATGCACAGAGGACAGAAAAGCCGGAAGAGCAACACTGGAAATTTTTCTCACGCCGATGCCACCATACTTGACCGGTAAAGTAGCTTGATTCCAGGACTGATCATCAAAAGATAAATTTAGAATTTTTTCTAGCGTATCTCTTAAGGTGGCATCCATGATATCGAGTAGTCCAGGAAATTTCCAAATTGGGCTCGCACGGAGAATATAAATTAATTTAGGTACAAAAAGGCAATATTTTAGGATCGAAAATGCTATGTGAGAATTTAGAGCGCCCAATTTGTCAGAATGTGCTGAAAATGTTCTGACTTTTTTGTCCAAGATTGGTTGTATGGCTTCGTTAAAAAGAGGAGCACCAAGAAGACAAAGTGAATGTTTATCAAGAATGTTAATATTAGGGGCAATTTCGTTAAATAATTCAGAGGCCGATAATATTGTATCTTGTGATAGTTTTCCTGTGAAGAACAGTTCACATTTGGAAAAATTTAGTTCTAAGCCAATTTTGCCAAATTGTTGCTTAACATTGTTAAGATCTTTTAGAACGTCATCCACGTTGCCTCCAATGGTTCCATCGTCAAGATACCATATGTTAAATTTAGATGTTAAATTTGAGATATGGTTGTGGATCCCTAAGCTGAACAGGGCTGGACCTAAGGGATCCCCTTGCTGAACACCTACAGAGGACTTAATATCGCCATCTCCAAAAAATAATTTGGAAGCAGAGCTATAACATTGCCAAACATACGGGTAAATTTCGGGAAGCTGTGTTGAAACTTCGTTCAGCAGAGTTGCCCTGTCCAATGAATTAAAAGCATTCTTTACGTCTACTTTCAGCAGTACCTCAACCTCGCCATTCGCTAAGAAAGTACGAGCCGAATGCACTGCTGCCTCACAACCACCTTTACTGCCAAATCCAACTTGAATAGGTTGGAATTTATCCTTTAGGGTCGAAACTATGTGTCTACACGCTAATTTTGATGCCAATCGGCGAAAAGTGCAGCCAACAGCGATGGGCCGGATCCCACCGTCCTTTTTATTAAAAGCACAGAGCCTCGCACCGTAAAGGAATGGCAGAAAGGATGAATTTACCTCGCCAGATAACATAAAATTACAAAGTCTGGTAATGTCACTCAAAAGCGCCCTGCCGGCGTCCCCAGCAGTAACTCCCACAAGATCCTTTAGATGTTGTGGTGTTATGCCGTCCATGCCACCAGCAGAGCCACTGGAGAATGACATTATCGCAGCGTAAGTTTCTTCATCCTTTATCTGTAAAAATGAAACGTTTGAAGGTGGATCTGGAAGCAAAGAGTCGGGATTTGGTAAAGGATGCTTGTCACGTAAGGCTTCTAGCGTTTCATCGTTAAATGGAGCCAGCGTATCATTAGAAAACAAAATGCGGGCTGCGTTTCTAAGATCCCCATCCATAACCTTGTTTTCCACATTTTTTTTCAAATTATAATTTTGTGTTCGAAATGAGCAGTCAGGAATTTGGAAAACGCGATCAACCGAACAATTTTTTTTTAATTTTGAACATAGCGACCCGCTTTCTGACTTATCTACTGAAAAATGTTTATATGAAAACAAAAAAAGATTTTGCCAAGCCAAAAGTGAATTTGATAAAACATTTTGGATTGTATGTGATAAGGATCTAGCCAATGATATTCTCGCCCCTCGCGGAATGCGTTTTATTAAAGGAATATTTTGACTATACTTTGATAATAAAATTTCGAAGGGTACCTGGTTTTGACTTCCTGTTTGCGTTTGATCGCACATGAAATTTGGGCAAGTTAAAGAGCTTGCTGGTGGTCCGTGACATCGTGCGATATGTATGTTAAGGCCTTTACGACCTTTAAACAGCCTGCCATCGCTACAGTGTGGGCATTCTATGTACTCAACTTGAGAAGCACTAGGGATCATACTTCACAAATCACAACACAACAAAATAAAGAAAAAACTAAAACACTACACAATAGCGTCTATAAGCGCGCGAAGCCCCGGCAACGGCAACCAGAAGGCCTGCAGAGCAGGCGACTGCCCGCTGAGGCCCCTGGAAACCGCGACACCGCGTGGCAACGCCTCGCTCTGAAACAAAAACGACTGTTAATATCGCATATCGAGAAACAGTGAAAATAATACCACGGGGTATTTCGCGAATAAGCGCCAATTTGATGCCAATAATAATCCAAAAAACCGAGCCCAATATTTATAAATAAAAATTTTGAAGCGAGCAAAATTTATTCCATTGACATCTCATTGACATATTAATTATGTACAATTACTGGTTGGTTAGAAAATATGGTATATTCGTTTACTGTTCACACTTATTGATATGTAGGTACTTATTTATATATTAAAGATCGTTATCTTAGCATCAAAGAATTCGCAATTAGTTATTCATATAGTTATTCGAATTTATGAACATGTTGACATGACAAGTTCTAGAATCTACGATTACTACGAATGATTTAATGACTTACTAAATACAGCTATAGCACTTATATCACCGGTGACTAATCTGATTACGGTTAATTTAATGTTAGATAAATAAGTGATTGTTCGATTGTCCAAGCTACGGTACTCACAATTGGTAGTTTATGTTGCGAATGTTTGTTTTTATAACTCCCAACGGTCGTTATTACGGTCGTAATTCTTATAATTCCGTACGTAATAAAATAATCCGCTCATCCACATAAAATTTGCACTTCTAACGTTTTGAAATTACTTGTGTTTTTAGCAATGATTTAATGGTGATCGGTGAAGAATAACGTGTGTGTGAAGTCTACCAATTCGCATTTAGCCCGCATGGTTTACTATGACTAAATTCTTCGCGGGAGGAGAACAGAGCTCAATAGTTGGGCTGGCGATGAGTTAAGATGATGGTGTTGTTCTGTGGACACGCCAAAGCGATCATGTGGCCCATGATCGCTTTGCGTACCTATGTACTTTTCTCACTACCGAGTTTATTTACAATTCACTACAGGTCACTATGACAGACAGTGACTATGGGTCAGCTTTGCCACTTGGAGTTGCAATCTAGCCGAATTCAGCCTGTTGTGTCACTAAAATCCACCAAACGTACAAGTCAAATCCTTGCCAATTTACCTAAAGCAATGCGTTCAATTTAGCCTGCTACCAAAAAACATTTCCTTGTAAGGCGAAACGAATCTCTGAAAATACGCTAGACAATCGTTTTCATTTGTGACCAAATATAGTAATCTTGTTCACCTTTGTGAAAGGCTTTACTGGCGCCAAAATAGAGTGCAATGAATTACTTCATTACCATATTACCTTCAAGTAATCTTGAACCGTCGACTTAAAAAGAGGCAAGGTTTAGTAGAATTTAATAAAACTTTAACATTATCGCGTAATTTATTGCTTATAATGAAGTTTTTATTTTATTTACTTTAGGTACTCAAGTTTTTATCCGGTCCTATTTTTTGTCCGGAAGTATTTTATCAACAGATTTATCACGATTTCCGAGTTGAATCAATACTACAATATTTTTTCTTTGTCAGTACTATCTTTTCATATCTCCTGAGTATTCGTATACCTAAGTATTTCGTTCTTCATCTGAAATGGGGCTTACTTGTCAATCTGTTTCCACTCCCTCCTGAGTATTTGGGGTACAAGAGTGAAAAGTATTTTAATGTACTTAGCTTTTTATTTTGATCTGTCTACCTAAGCGCAATCTGCCGCGTACTCTGGTTCCTTATAATTTCCCCGTTCTATATATATACCTATATAGTTACTTGTCTGAGGATACAAGCCAGAACAGTGGAGGATAGACGCTGATAATGATTTCTTTGAGTATGTAATTTTTTTCAGTTATCTGAACCGCTGCTTAAGGTTTCAACTGGTGTTGAAGCCATCTAGCAATGGTTGACAGCAGCATAATTTCTTGTATTTACTTAATATTTAATTCCCTATAAATGAGTCTAAGTTAGTTTCAATGAACTTCTTCTAGTCAATTCGAAGGCGTTTATACTCTTCCCAGTTTATCAACGGGATAGAATCTCAATTCTCAATGCTTCAAAACCTGATTTGTCGTTGGTGTAACCGGTACCGTATTACCTTACAGGCTTCACGCTTAGTTGAAGAAGAATGAGGAAAGTTACTCATTCAAACATAAATTCTCAAAAAAAAAACATAATTTATACTTTTGTTTCCAATAATGTACAAGAAACACTGATATCGATTTCCTTTATCCTCCTCATTACTCAGGTATCAGAAATACATTATTTATTAATGACCTGCATCGTATGAAAAAAATTCATCGTTATATGCTTGTTTACTTGGCTAAGCGATTGGAACGAATCACAATCCTTTCTTGTTATGAAATAACCTCATTTAACAAAAGTTATTTAATGGGTGGATAATTATATGCTAGTCATCTTAGGTATCCCAGATTACAGGACAGAAAGGTGACAGGATTTCATATTGAAAGGCCTGCGCCGCGTGCTACCTTGTAATATGTATATTGTATACAGTCTGTAGTCTGTACCTCCCGCTATTAACTCTTTTATTTTACATTTATTTTAATACTCAAAATCAGATAAATTAAATGAAGCCCCTTTAGTTATTTTCTCTTCCGTTCTCATCATG
The DNA here is from genome assembly GCA_963932025.1 of Erebia epiphron. Taxonomy (NCBI): domain Eukaryota; kingdom Metazoa; phylum Arthropoda; class Insecta; order Lepidoptera; family Nymphalidae; genus Erebia; species Erebia epiphron. Next base: position 24,686,975 of record OZ009947.1, on the reverse strand, counting down.
TAAAGACCATACATTTAGGATTGGCGGAGCGAGACCAATTCTAAATCTATGGTTAAAACAATGTCTTAATAGTTCCATTTATTTATTTTTTATAAGCCGTTCTTAACGCAAACCTAGTTTAAACAGCAACGGATTAATTAAAAAATACAGTCGAATTGAGAACCTCCTCCTTTTTTTGAAGTCGGTTGAAAAACGGACAGGTTTTGATTCAATTAAAATCAAATAAGGTCTTTATTTTTCAGCGTAAAATTATTATTATCAAAAATTAATCGGAAATGAAAGTTTTAAAAAAATAATTAATTTTATGCTTGTCAAACAAAAAGTTCGTTCCATATCCTGTTCCTTTCTATTCTTATTCTTGTCTCTTGTTTTTTGTGACATGTTAAGAGTTAAGTAAGTGAAAGTCATTAATAATACTTGATTTCAAATTACCAGTCGATCTCCATAAATATCCATTTATTTCAGTTTCCATAAAAATAAATCATACGGATTTGCTTAGAAAACTGAAAAGAGGAATATATTATGAGGATACTGGCAATTGGCATATTAAAGTCGCACAAAAGGTCTCTACTCTCTTGGTCCATATTTGTAAAGGAGGGCGTTCGCCTCTTATTTGTACAGAACCTAAGTAAACTCAAGATTTGATATTTCGTGTTTTTTATAGCGAGCTAGTCTTTCCTCGACCCGGCTCAAGTGATATTTTTGAAAATCCTCTCTTAATTAACTGGTGGGGTGTGCGAAGAAACCTACATCAAACCCAAGATTTTTGGTTCGTTGATACTACGCCAGACAATCAGTCTCTTTTTTCGTTTATATGGAAACATCGTGGACATGTCAAAGACAAAACATTAGATATTATGCAAATTAGACTTTTTATATTAATTCTAAACATTTTTATTTGTAATCTGGTCTATTTATTTGCCACCAATCGTAACTGAATATAGGGATAGGGTCTAAGTCCATCTGACAGGTACAATAATCAAAAAATCTATTTCTGTACTAGAAAAGTTACTCGTAGATACTGTATCTTACGGTAAATTATTTATTGAGAAACTAATTAATTGTATAAATCGGTTTAATATTTTATTTAAGTATTTATTTTTTCATTTCCGTATATGTGGGCTAATCAATCAAAGATTCTTGCGTTATAAATCTCCCAGTAAACATTATTATTAAACAACGAAACATCATATTTTCCATTTTGAGATTCCTATATAAATAAGCAATTTTATCTATATTGCAAGGCGCAAAATTATTAATTACTAGATAATTCTCGCGACTTCGTCCGCGTGGACCAAGTTTTTTTAGATTCCCACGGAAACTATTGAATTTTCCAGGATAAAAGCCTATGTCCTTACCCGGGTTACAATCTACCCTTGTACCAAATTTCATTATAATCGGTTGAACAGATAAATTTTTTGATTCCCACAGTAACCTTTGAATTTTCCGGGATAAAGCCTCCTTCCCCGCCTTCCCCGGGATACAACCTATCGCTGTATCAAATTTCATCATAATCGGTTGAACAGATGGGCCGTGAAAGCGTAGCAGACAGACAGACAGACACACTTTCGCATTTATAATATTAGTATGGATTATTAATTTATGAGGCAGGTCATATTCCGATGTTAATCTGTCTGTATCTTGTTTCAGTTGGACACAAGCGGCAACGGGTACATCGATTTGAAGGAGCTCAAAGACGCCCTGGACGGCGTTGGATACAAAATCCCACAGTGGAAGGTGAGAAGTGAGAACTAAAGTCCCACAAAGTATGCGTGACAGCATTTAGCCGGTATGTTGTGATATTTGATGTCTATCGAATCATCGAACTGGGTCCCGCCAATTATAAGCGCATTAAGCTTCACAACTTGTTATATGTTAATTCTTTAATCTTCTTTTAATCGATGTTAAATGAATAAATAAAATCTTTATTTGCAAAATGACAAGGTTCTAAATTATATTTAATGTTAGGTGCTACTTTTGTGGAGTGTGGTTGATTTTATTTGAGCGTAGTTCTCTCCATCGCCCTCTATTATGAGATTGTCAATTCACTGCGGTCACTGTGGGGTCATCTTTCAGAATTTGTAGGGTTTAGTTAAATACCACCACCACAGGTAGATACCACCACAACCCCCTACCCCCATTGACCCCCAATTGACATTTTCCCACGCTATATGGGGTCGGCACAAAATTTCTTCTTCCACTCGCTTCTGAAGTTCTGTCATCCGTCTACGTATCATCCATCCCTTTTATACGCATATCCTCTTTCACACATCTCTTTGGTCTCCCTCTAGTCTTTTATCCTTCCACATGCATATCTATCATTCCTTATATGCCCGTACATTAAAATAAGTGACCTCGAATTTCAGGTGCGATGCATGATCGAGGAGTACAACGACAACGGGCGGAAGGCGGGACGAGGCGTCAACGGCAGCATGAACGGAGACATGAGGAAGAACGGCATCTCCCTCACAGAGTTCGAGGAGCTCTGCGCAAACCTCAAAGCACAACAGGTAAAACAATATTCTAAACTATTAATCAATCTGTCTGATTGCATCCTCTGATGGAGATAGGCATATCCAAGACACACGGTCCTCCGCCAACTTACCTCTACCTACCTCTAGCCATCTTAGGGTTGGGGGTGGCGGGTGCCTCGCTGCGCTTGCCGGTACGCGGTCTACACTGGAAAAAAACATTTTTATTTCGAGTTTCGTCAACACATAATTATTCAGCAGCCCTATTCTCTACTAACTCAGTGGCTGTGAAAAAATGAAATCCACTGACATATTTTGTTATCCATTGAAGATTTGCTATGAAATAAAAATAACATTTTCCTAGCAAACATTCAATGGATAAAACTACTAACGATAATAGAGCAAGAATACTGGCTACATTTCCGCGCTGACCGGTGAACGCCCAAACTGATCCTTTGCGCAAAAAATGAGCTAGCCTTTGTTCTCTCACTAAGTGAGCAAAATAACCGCGTTAACCCTTTGGTTAAATAATGAGAATGTGCCATACTCAACTAATATACCTTTTTATTACACAATTATTATTACCATATCGTACCAGTTACCGACGTAAGCTTATTTTACTAGCTCCATGATGGTTCCATGCCAATACTTTCTATGTCATAACTCATAACTCATAATCCTATTTGTTTCAATTGTACATATTATGTTACGCAATGTATAATCTCTTTAGCGTATTATCTTTGTCAGTAGTCGATTGCAATAACCGAAGCCCCGCCAGTCGATAAATATATTATGACTAAGTATGAACTATGAAGGGTTAAACACGTCTAGTCTAGTCAGTCGGTTGCAAGTGTTAAAAGGATAATATTGTTCATGAACTAGCTATTGCCCGCGGCTTTGCTCACTAAGTTCTATTTTGATGGCTAAATTTCAAACCCCTATTTCCTCCATTATTATGGCCTGCGCCCATAAAAGGCACGGAAGGCACGGCAGTATACGAATACGAACGACGAATAGGCGGATACGAATAGAAATATAACTAAATACTATGAGAATAAGATTGAAATTATATTATGTACTCAGTCTACAATATGTTGCCCGCGCCTTCGTCGCGCGTCGCTGAAGAATTCGGTTCTTAAAAATTCCGTGTGAATCCATTTTAAAGGCAAATTTTTACGAATATCCGGGATTAAAATAATAAATAATTGCTATTATTAGGAAAAAAAACAACAAAACATGTCTTTGAATCACAGCGCTAGGTATAACAATTAACTTCCTTTTAACACTTGGCAATAATTTGCTCTAACGGCTCTGGATAGTTCCTTAGTTAAGATGATTTGTGAAATGGTGATAATAAAAAAAAAACCCGGCTGAGTTTGTTGTGGGCACTTCTCAGACCAGGTCGCGTTTGGAACCCAGACCAGGGCGCGTTTGGAACCCTCGTAGATTTAGTTATAAGATACCGTTACTGATTATCACGATTGTATTATTTTATAAATAAGTGGACGTCAGTAAGTGTAGTATATGTACCTAAATTGAATAAAACATTATTTGATTTGATTTGATAACAATTTTAGTAAGGCTCCACTTAAAACATGTTAAGTACATTACTGTTAATCCTCAGCGAGGCGTTTAACCCTTTGAACTCGTCACGATTTATCGTTCTAATTGATCGCTAACTGAATGACTGTAATAAATCGCGAAATCTTTTAGGATCCATAAAAGTTGCCTTAGAAGTATTTAAATAATTGCTGATAATAATAATATTAAAATCGTGCAAATAATATTATGAATGCGAAAGTGTGTTTGTTTGTTGGTTTATTGATTTGTTGGTTTTTCCTTCAATCACGCCGCAATGGATCAACGGATCGACGTGATTTTTGGTATGGGTATAGTTGAGGTCCAGCCCGCCTAGCATGCGCACAACGAGATATTCTCGCAACGAAAGAGAGAGATGTTGTCGTGTCGATTTATTTCTCGTTTACCCTAACATGCACGCTACGCGTGACAAGATTCTCGTGGAAGATTTGGCCTTGTCGTGTGGAGAAACCAATGTTGCCCTTTCTCAATAACATACGATATTCTAATGTTGCAACACCGATTTAGTTCATTCATTGTTCATTCTTCTTATTTTGCTCTGAGGCTTTTAATAGATTTTTTAATCTGTAAACTTCAAAAATGACGTCTTTATGACACTGACTTATCTTGTCTCTGACATTAACAGTGACAAGAAACGGCACCGCGATTGCATAACTTCTGCACCAATCATTGTTACAGTATCAATTGTTGTGATTGGCTGAATTTATGGTATTTTTGCTGCGTCAATGGATTTTGTCCAATAGTGGAAGAGTGCTAACCAATCAGAGGTGATTGCGACGTATCGATGATTGATGCAAAACTATAGATACGCGGGTCGCGGTCGCCCTGCTACTGAAGTTGGATATTGTTGGTTTTTATTTTTATTTCTAAAAGCAACTAATTAAGTAGGAGAATCTTACAAAACAAGGAAGATAATGAATTTGGTGATATGGATAAATGCAACACACCTCACTTGAGGAACACCTCAAGTTCTTGAGTATTTATGTAGTGTACTTGTATGAAATTGGAATGTTTCTTGTCTGCAGAAATATTGAAATTGGTTGGCAATGAATGTTATAATGATCTGCTCTTAAATGATTTGCAAAGCTAAAGCTAAGTATTTAAAATTAATTTGAAAATATTCTCAGTAGATCATAATATTCATATTATACCTAAAGCTTCCTCTTAGGACAATATAATTAAATATAATTAAACAGATATTAGGTAATATTCATTGTACTAATATTATGATTTAACTTCTACATATCTATATTCACAAATAGTTAATAATTTCCCTATGCATGAAACACTTTGTTCTGGCTTATAAATAAAAATTCAAACACAAATTTTAATGTTTTTTATTCAACTTTATACTTTAACAAATACTTTAAAATCATTTAGTGAATCTATCACTGGTTCAGAATGCCATTCCTACTGAGATGAACCAGCAAGAAACTGGGGTTGCTCTTTTTAATAAATTACAATCATAATATTATCCCGCAATTCATTGAGCTAGTGTGCCTGAGAGTTTCTAAAAAGATGCCTAGGTTCTTCAACCCGACTAGTCTCTCTCTCTCTCAAAAATGAGCACATTTTCATCATCTCCCTCCCAGTGGTACCCTGCAACAAATAATAAAACTTCAAAAATACATCACCCCCATGCACCCACAGTTAATAAAAAACAATTAATTAATGTGAAATTATGAGAATAGTTATTAATAATTCTTAATGTTGAAAACTAAGCTACGGTGATGACTGATGATAGATGGTAGGTACCCGTATAATTTTATATTTTAATATTCAATAAATATTTTTTTAATAGTCTAAGGTTTTTAATTCTGAGAGGAGACCAATACTAACTGGGTTGTTATATTGACGATGATTTATATTAGAATTACTATTGAAATTGCATCTAGGATTCCATGAGGCTGACATACTAACTGACTGTCTGATCTATCAACAACTCAAACTGCTGAATTAATCTAGCTGAAGTTCGGCAAACAGATAGCACTATCCCTAAGGAGTTAAGTGGGGCAATAGGGGTTGGAAATTTGTATGAAAATCAAACTTAACGTAAGCAAAGCTGCAGGCAATATCTAAACTAATATTATAAAGAGATTTAGAGAGATTTGTTTGTTTTGATCTCGGAAACTAATGGACCAATTTTAATAAATCCTAATTTCCTAGAGTGAGAAGCACTATAATGAAATGATAAGATTTTTTCAAAATGATACAATTTCCTGTATCCAGCTCCTTAAAATTCCTGATGCTGTAGGGTTACTGCCTGCCTAAGTTATGGAGATTTAGGAATTGTTGCTGGTGATGTATATTGTAGATAACTAGCAACAACTTCATATTAAACTCCAAGTCACAACTCTTCAACACTGATGAGGAATCATGCGGCACACTCCTACTAGGTTTTTTTTTTATCCACTACAAGTTAGCCTTTGATGGTGAAATAATATTGCAGGTGGGCTAAGTATTTGCATTATTGAGCTAAAAGTCCCTCTCAAGACTCCTCAATCCTGATGCTGCAGCACTGAAGGGATTCATGACTCTTGGATGGTGAATTGGTTTTTTCAGGTTCTAGGTACCAAGTACAGACTACAGACTTAACAATTAACTTGAACTCCAAGTATCAACTCTTGAAATCTTATGCTGCAGGGTGATTCACTAATGTAGATTAAGAAGGTAATGTTGTAATGAGACAAATTTAACAAAATTAAAAGTTTGCTGTGAATAAAGTTGTAAGGTGTTTTAGTTATTAGGTCTCCGCCAAAAGCATGAAAAGATGGAAACTCATACCGGTTGCACATTTATTGTGTGTGCATCTTTTCTCCTATTTTTATACTGGGCTCCTTGTGGTCCATATGGAGGAAATATGTTTATGTGTGTGCAGTCAATGAGCCCCAATATATCTGGCACGTTAAATTTATTTTCAAAGCCTGAAGCTATACTCCTCCGGGTTGTTTCTGTAGCAGGAAAATGCACCCATTCACCAGAGTCTTAAATTTGTAAATAGGTTTAGGCATTTTAATACGATGAACACTAAAGGAGAATATAAAAGTAGAAGATGATACCGTCTATAAATATATTCGCGTCGCAGTGTGGAATTCGCCTTAGGCTTACCTTTAAATGAACGGGTAGGCCGTCACTGGTTACAGGCTCCAAATCCTCGGCAAGTTTCTCGACAGTATAGATTGCCATCGGCTTCGAGATCCGCCAAGTGGATCACAGACATCCCTAATTCGTCTGCGTTGTAATTTTCGCGCTTCTCGCTCTTGGTATACTGATACCAAATAGTTGTAGTATGCACCCGCCATCGTAATCGTGGAGGAACCACCCGAAAATTTTCAATTGTATTGTTGTGAAATGGTTGATAATCTATCTCGTTGTATCTCGCCCTCAAGATTGATAGTCGATAAATAACCATTTCGAAATGTCAAAATAGGTCAATATCCGAGAAAAAATAGTCGGCCATGTTAGGGTTTGTAGAGAAAAATACCACAGATAAAAAATATTATTGTTATCTCTATTTTTGACGACACGAGACAAGACATAAGTGTAACCATGTTAGCTACGGTAGACAAATAGATAAAACGCGAGAAAATGGGTAGACATAATTTTCTCGTGGTGCGCATGCTAGGCAGGCTGGAGAGTGACATAGGCTACTTTTTATCCCAGAAAATTAAGGGGTACCCGCGGGAATCACAAAAACTTAAACCACGCGGACGAAGTCGCGGGCATCAGCTAGTATGTATTATAAACGCGTGTCGGTCTGTTATTTTGGTGAAATTTAATACAGATAAGGCTTGCACCCCGATGACGGTATAGATTTTTATCCCGGAAAAATTAAAGGAAAAATAATATAAAAAAAATAGTTCTCCCGGGAACAAAAAACCTCAATCCACGCGGAGGAATTCGTGGGAATCAGCTACATAGTAGATAACATAAGTCCACAATTTCATCAAGTTTCATCTTTATTAAAGGACAAACAAATGAACATAGATTTATAAAGGCAATAATAAAAAAAACCCGCCAAGTGCGAGTCGGACTCGCGCACCGAGGGTTCCGTACAAACCTGTAGTAAGTTTATAATTGTTAAAAATATTTTTATTGCATGATGTAACTAAAAATGTATGCTTTTCACAATTTTTCCCTTATCTGTGCTATAAGACGTTGCTTCGTACCGAATTTCATGATTCTGAGTTCACGGGAAGTACCCTGTAGGTTTTAATTCCCTTGAGAGTGTCGAAAATTTGCATAAAAATATTTTTATTATATGATGTAACTAAAAATTTATGCCTTTCGCAATTTTTCCTTTATCTGTGCTACAAGACGTTGCTTCGTACCAAATTTCAAGATTCTGAGTTCACGTGAAGTACCCTGTAGGTTTTGATTCCCTTGCGAGTGTCGAAAATTTGCAGCATAAACGGCTGAATATTTTGATTGCGTTGGCTTAGAAGTTTGATTTTTCACAGCTCCAAGGGACAGTAGACCTGAGTATTTGATATGAATTTCAGCTTGATACCTCCATGCGTTCTTGAGAAAAAGGGTCTTGACATACAGACGGACGGACAACAAAGTGATCCTATAAGGGTTCCGTTTTTTCCTTTTGAGGTACGGAACCCTAAAATGCTATTTAATCAATTTATTGTTTTATTGACATGTCTATCTTCCGTCATTGGCACATACAAAGAAGTTTATTGAATCTGTGAAGCATTTTAATCGATTACAGACTCAACATAAATGGAAATAAAAAGCTTTTCAATCAAAGGGCCATAACAGAGCCTATTTAAAGACGCGTTAAACGATATTACGCACTATTAATTCCCAGTGATGCGTAGCCTATTGAACAATTTATTCAATTTATTGAGTTGTTCAGTTTTGAGATGAATGACTTTATTGAATTGCGTAAAGAAATATTTACTTAATGTATTTTATGTTCGACTAGCTGATGCCCGCGACTTCGTCCGCGTGGTTTTAGTTTTTTCGATTCCCGCGGGACCTCCTTAATTTTCCGGGATAAAAAGTAGCCTATGTCACTCTCCAGATCCTCACCTATACAACAACAAAAAAAATTGCGAAATTGGTCCAGCCGTTCACGCGTGATGCCGTGACCAAGGGAAATAGGGATTCATTTTTATATATATAGATTAGATGCCCGCGACTTCTTCCACGTGAATTGATGTTTTTCGGTTCCCGCGGGAACTCTTTTTTTCCTGGGATAAAAAGTAGCCTATGTGGTATTCCACACTTTAAGCTATCTCTGTGCCAAATTTAATCCAGATCCGTTCAGGTTTGATTGATCAATCCAAATCCATCCATCTATCCAAACTTTCGCATTTATAATATGGTTCGAATCATATATAGCATCTGTTCGAATAACAGAAGTGAAGTAAAATTAAGAAGTGCATTATAAACTACTTTGCATTTATAATATAGTAAAATCTGTTCGAATAACACAATTGAATTTCACTTTTTTTCAATTTTACAAATTTTCTTGGATTTCGATTAGTCCTGGATGGGATGGGAATTGGAATTATCATTTATCAATGAACATAATATTATAATATGTCAAAGTCATTTTAACGGTGGGGCCGTGAAAAGGTAACAGATAGACAGATACACCTTCCCATTTATAATAATTGCAGGGCGCAATCTAAGGAGACACGTTCTTCCCTTCACCGTAATAATAGTATTGTATTAAACATTTCAGGTGTCGAGCACATTCAAGCAGGCCGTCAGTAAAAAGGAGAATCTTGAACACTTGGGCGGCATGAGCGAGGCGTCCAGCGATGGTGAGTTGTTGTGACTTTATAATTATATTATTGTACAGTTTCATTCGGAATATTCCAACCTAGACCTCATCATTGCCTTGCTCATATTAAGCATGATTGACGTCAAGCGCAAGCCTATTCTTCGATATTAAAAAAAACTTGTTGGCTTAGACTGGGTTAAGATTGACAGGAAATTCTCAGTACTAGCCCAGAGCTAGTACACACACACTTGTGCACTATAATTTTTCTCGCGCCGATGGCTAATCTCTGTGGAGATTTGCCGCCCTGGCCGAAATTCGGTGGTCGGGAGTGCAATATTTTGCAATAATTAAGTATTGGGGTTTTCTGACTAAAAATTCTCAGTGCCAGCCCGGAGTTGGAAGTTGGCGGTGTTTCACCCCCGTGCCTCGGAGAGCACGTTAAGCCGTCGGTCCCGCCGACTATCACTAACATGATAATAGTCGTTAAAGCCCGCCAACCCGCATTGGAGCAGCGTGGTGGGTCTAAGCTCTAATTCCCTCTCTCCCACGAGGGAGGAGGTCTGTGCCCAGCAGTGGGATGAAAATGGGCTGTAGTGGTGGTGGTGGTAATATAAACGCAGACAATTAGCGCCGACCCTTTGATTTCAGGCAATTTTGATTGATTTGAAATGTCTTGCGTTACAGGCACAACACATTCAGTACGCCTGGAGGAACAGATGGCGTTCTCAGGCTGGATCAACAGTAACCTGGAACACGATCCAGATTTGAAGCACCTCCTGCCCATAGACCCTGAAGGCAAACAGCTGTATGAAAAACTTAAAGATGGACTCATTTTATGGTACGTATAAAATATATCTTCATTGGTTAGTTTAAATTCGCTTCTATTCTTTTAAAATACTAGCTTCTTCGACTTTGGCCTCGTGGATTTGGAAAATCCCAGGATAAAAAGTAGGCTATCCTTATCGGGATTCAACCCATCTCTGTAACAAAGGACCTTGGGCTAAAATCTACGGACCCTAGTTCAATCCCCTTGTTGAAATATTCGTATAATTTTCATTAAAAATACCTATTGTTGGTTTAGGCTAAAATACCATAGTCGCGCTCGATTTTGACTTGGTCGCCAAAGTTTGAAATAGATTGTAGCTTGCAATATGCACCATATTGCAAGCTACACTTTGATTTGTCTGTTTTGGCGGATTATAGCGAATTATGCTTCTTGTTCCTTGATTAATAAAAAAATGATTATTTTCCTTCCAGCAAAGTCATAAACCACTCCTGCCCTGACACGATAGACGAGCGTGCGATAAACAAAAAGAATCTCACGCTATACACCAAACACGAGAACCTGACTCTAGCGCTGGTGTCGTCACAGGCTATCGGCTGCAACATCGTCAACATCGACGCACATGACTTGGCTAAAGGTAAACACTATATATCTAGTCTCCTACCCTCCTTCTGTAGAAGTAGGATAACCATAGGAGATCCATGTATCACGTCTGTATCCATTACATATAGACGTGACGTTTCTGCTGTGACTTATGGAAGCCTGGTACCACCAAAAGTACAAACCTTCACCTACACCAAACATGAAAACCTGACTCTCGCGCTGGTGTCCTCTCAGGATATTGACTGCAACATCGACGCACATGACTTGGCTAAAGGTAAGCACAATATCTCTACCCTCCTTTTGTAGAAGTAGGATAACCATAGGAGATCCATGTATCACGTCTGTATCCATTACATATAGACGTGACGTTTCTGCTGTGACTTATGGAAGCCTGGTACCACCAAAAGTACAAACCTTCACTTACACCAAACACGAAAACATGACTCTCGCGCTGGTGTCGTCCCAGGCTATCGGCTGCAACATCGTCAACATCGACGCACATGACTTGGCTAAAGGTAAACACTATATATTATCTAGTCTCCTACCCTCCTTCTGTAGAAGTAGAATAACCATAGGTGAATTGTTCATATTTATGTTATGCATGCCTAGTACCACCATGCATGTCCCAGGCTATCGGCTGCAACATCGTCAACATCGACGCACATGACTTGGCTAAAGGTAAACACTCCTCTTTATGACTATAAGCTCTAGGTAATTTACCTTTGACCTCCTGTAAAACCAGGATGCCCACAATCGGGAGATCCATGTGGCTTGTTCACAAGTTATGCTTCCCTGGTAACACCACAGGTCGCAGTGACTGTAATTACATCTGTTGTGACTTTTGGCAAGATGGGTAAGTACCTCAACAGGTACCATCTGCCTGATGGAACAACAACAGGTTCCATTTGAAAAACATGACTTAACTTTCGCCCAGTGTCACGCTAAGCATTTATGCAAGTTGCAACCATCGTCAATACGTCATATCGCACGTAATACGCCGTATTACGTGCGGTATTGCTCTATATCCTTCATGCCATAAAATAATATTAATTTAATCTGATTGTTATTTTTTTAACACGTGAGCTGTGCAACTACGCGACTGTGTTGCCCTGCGCAGTTGCGCACATAATCTCTCTCCGGACAAATCTAGGAGGAAACATGCCTGACAAGTCTCTACGGTGACTATAAGGGGTCGAGCAGCGTGCCGGCGATATATCGCGACCAGCGACGAATCGCAGTGCAGTGTGTGGGAGGGAATCGCGGGCGAGTGGGGACCACCGTCACAGTCGCACTGTATCCGCCGTTGGGGCTCGCGCAGCGTGCCGGCGATATCGAGCGACTTCGGTGGCAGCGACTTCCAGCAAAGAATCACAGTGCAGTATGCGGACGAGTGGGGACCATCAGAGCACTGTGATTCGTCGCTGAAAGTCGCGCGATATCACCAGCACGCTGCACGAGTCCTAAAGTGATAAGTCAGATTATACAATTTAAACCTAAGTGTTCTTACTTTGTTTCCAGGCAAACCACACTTGGTACTGGGTTTATTGTGGCAGATCATTCGCATCGGTCTCTTCAACCAGATCACACTAGAACACTGCCCAGGCCTCACAGAGCTGCTTAACGATCAGGTAAGTTGGAAAACTTTTTAGAAAGAACTATTTACTTACTTTTACGTAATATTATGCTCTGTTAACAAAATGGAATTTACATGACGATTATTATTTTTAACTGCTTGCTCGTTGGTCGTTTCTTTTGTCACCAAATTCAAAGGGCGATCAAAATAAAAAGCATGTTTCATATTGATCCGCCATATTGATTTTATGATGACAACCTTATATGAGGAACAATCAGGCCAAGAAACTTGTCTTTCGCTTTCCTGTACGACTTGATTGTAATCCTGTATATAACTTCTATGTACCTATATTTATGTTGTTTTTTCATTGTAGGAAAGGATCGAAGACCTATTGGCATTGTCGCCCGAAGCGATCCTGCTTCGTTGGGTCAACCACCAACTGCAGAGCGCGGGCGTGACGCGTCGCTGCACAAACTTCCAGCAAGACGTGTCTGACTCTGAGATCTACTCCTACCTGCTCAAACAGATCGCTCCCGACGATGCCGGCGTCACACTTGACGCGCTACGGGTAAGTCCATGTGACTTGTTGACGAGTTATGTGTACCTGGTACAACCAAATATTGAAATAACTGTAGTCCACCTGCTGTGAATTATGGGACCCTGGTACCACAATTATAACTATATATATATATATATATTGGTTAAAAAGTAGGTGTGTCTTTTTTATGTGTCCATACAAACCATGCGACTTGTTGATGAGTTCTGGATCCCACCTTCCCACTTATCTTTTTTTTTTAACCACTACAAGTCAGCCCTTGACTGCGATCTCACCTGATGGTAAGTGATGATGCAGTCTAAGATGGTAGCGGGCTAACCTGTTAGGGGCATGGCAGTTATATTAAACCCATACCCCTATTCGGTTTCTACACGGCATCGTACCGGAACGCTAAATCGCTTGGCGGTACGTCTTTGCCGGTAGGGTGGTAAGTAGCCACGGCCGAAGCCTCCCACCAGGCCTGACCAGGGAAATTTCTGAAATTATAAATTCCCAAATTGACCTGCCGGGGATTGAACCCGGAACCTCCGCACGTTAAGGCAACAGCGCTACACACTGCACCACGGAGGTCGTCAAATAATTGTGGTCCTATGATGTTCAGTTCAAATTAAAATAAATAACATTGGTGAGTCTTATGGTTTAAATAACCTGCGGATATTAATTACCTAAGCTGTTGTTATTTTTGGGACCCTGGTACCATTACAGATCGCTCCAAACATTATGGTTGGTTAAAAAGTAAGTCCATACTATCGTATACGACTTGTTGACGAGTTCAAGGGACCCACTGATTTGAAATAACCTTCTGTGACTTATGAAACCCTGGTACAATGACAGGTCAACCCAAACTTTATGGGTGGTTAAAAAGTATTGTTAAGTATATCGTTTTGAGGTGGATCTTTTCAAAAAAAGGTAACGTTGAACTAATATGGTAGTAAATTGTATCGGAAAGCTAATTATTCTGCGATTTTTTTGCGAATTGATGCAAATAAGATGCCTTCTCGAACATTTGTTCTCCTAGATATTTATCTAGGCTTGTATTTGAAAATGAAAAAGGTCACTGTTTAAAACGACTATTATCCCCTAAAATAGCACCATTCATTTGTGACCATTTGTTAAGACTTCAACATTTATTCTTACAGGAGACAGATCTCCTCCGTCGCGCAGAAGTTATGCTCCAACAAGCCGCTAAGCTCAAGTGTCGGGCATTCGTCAGTCCCGCGGACGTCGTCGGCGGAGTGTACAAGCTCAACTTGGCCTTCGTCGCCAATCTCTTCAACCAACACCCTGGCTTGCAGAGGGCTGACACTGATGACGGGGCTTACCACCAGTTGGACGAAACACGGGAGGAAAAGAGTGAGTAAAGTTATGATTGTGTCGTTTGTCTCACTAGTCAATATAGGAGCCGCCAAGCTCAAGTGTCGCGTGGTCGTCAGTCCCGCGGACGTCGTTAAAACACGAAATTCAACAGTAATGAAACAATAAATTGCTTATAAATTTTATATTAGTCAACCGACTTCAAAAAAAGAAGGAGGTTCTCAATTCGACTGTTTTTTTTTTTTTTTAAAGTATAACCATATAAATTTTATCGAAATCGGTCGAGCTGTTTTTAAAATATCAACAATAAAATAAGTACTTTGTATAGCGTGTGCTTGTTGTTGTAAAGTTGGCGCTGGAGTTTGAAGTCGGTTGTTTAAAAAGTATTTTTTATATTAATTATTTATTTAAAGGGTTTGAACTCAAACCCTTGAATTTGATTGTGACGAAATACCATTATGTTTATTTGAATATGTTAGCAGCGCCCTGACAGAGCCTCATGTCCTTATAATGTATTAGCAAGTAAGCCAGACCACACGGCGCGTTGCGTCGTCGCAACGCATATTATATTTTGACGCATAGCCGGCCACACGGGCGCTGCGTCATCGCAGCGTTGCTACACCGGCGTCGCAATGAGTACACCCCCGCCCGCTTCGTCTCGGGGGCTGCAGTTCAGTCGTGTGTGCATTGGGTCGACGCAGCGCACCGTGTGTACCGTACCTATTGTGGCGGTCTTCGCAGTCCGCACATAATCCAATAGATGGCATTACTAGTACACGCACGCGACCATGAACACCCCCACTCACGCTTACGAAGTTTTCTCTGAATTACGCTATATATACAAGCTCCAAAGATGAACGGTCGGACCAGTGGTCCCCGAGCACAACGCCCGCTCGGAGGATGATCATCCTTTGTTACGGTCGAGCCATATCACCTGCTCCCGCACACTATGATTATTAGTATGTAAAACGACGCGGCGTGTGGACCGGCCGTAAGGCACGTACATGGAAGCTAGCTAAATAAATGACTACATGCTCAAAATGACTACCAATCTATAAAGTTTCACCATAGTCTCACCCTTGTGACTTGTAAATAATGGTACCAATATAATTTTTCAGCGTACCGCAACTGGATGAACTCTATGGGCGTGGCGCCGCACGTCAACTGGCTGTACTCCGACCTGACTGATGGACTGGTCATCTTCCAGCTGTATGACATCATCAAACCCGGCATCGTTAACTGGAAGAAGGTAAGCTGTGGGGGTTACTACCATTGCTTCATGATCAACCGACAGACGTCTACTGCTGGACATACCTAGGTCTCTTGCGTCGATTTCCACCGAGTTGGGGTCTGCCAACGCTGCGCTTCCCAGTGCGGGGTCGCCATTTTCACATTTTTGGGGCATTTTTTCGGGTTGTGCCATACGTGATATAGTTCATCCCTACGCCTCATTGTTGTTGTTTAGATCGTTGAGGTGCAGGGGAGATCTACTTCTTTAGGTATACTTGTTATAGGTATGGCACAATTAGGAAATAAGATCTTTTTCCTTTTCCTTTCACTTTGGGACTCCAACGTCTGTCGTCGTCTGTCTACATCCTAATTTAGGATGATAATTTTGACAGAGAGGCGTATAGCTATAGTCAAGGAAAAGAGCGAGACAGACTGAATCAGTACTAATGGCATCTGCCAAATTATCATCCTAATTCCTAACCAATCAACCAACCAACCAATACCAACCCTAGCTTCGAAGTTCGAACGTGTACACGCGACACGTGTACTGTTAACCAAACCAATCCTTTAACCAAATTTTAACTTCTTTTTTTACAGGTGCACCGTCAATTCTCGAAGCTGCGCAAGTTCATGGAGCGGCTCGAGAACTGCAATTATGCAGTGGAGTTGGGCAGACAACTCGGCTTCTCGCTAGTGGGCATCGCCGGGGCGGACATCAACGAAGGAAACGCCACGCTCACGCTGGGTAAACTGACTTCCTTACTTTATTTATTCATACTGGGCAGGTTTCCTCCAGTTGTTACCAATTTCAAAAGGCGATCAAAATAAAAAACATGTTTCATATTGATCCGCCTTATCCGCCATATTGATTTTATGATGACGTCATCGTTGGAGTCTAACAGGAACACTATGGTATCATTCAGTCACCTAAACCTTATATGAGTAACAATCAGACCAAGAAAATTGTCTCGCTAGTGGGTATCGCCGGCGCGGATATCAACGAAGGAAACGCCACGCTCACGCTGGGTAAACCGACGTTAAATCAAAATAAAACAATGTTATAGTCATGTTATAGTCATATTAAAAATTCTCAGCACTATCCCGGAGTTAGGAAGTTGGCGGTGTTTCACCCCCGTGCCTCGAAGAGCACATAAAGCCGTCGGTACTGCGCCTGATCTCTCACCGGTCGTGTCGGATTTTCCGTCTTTTCGGGCTATTAGAGTAAAGGAACAGAGAGTGCAGCTGTGTACGCGCACACACTTGTGCATTGTAATATCTCCCGCGCAGGTGGCTTATCTCTCTGGAGATAGGCCGCCGTGGCCGAAATTCGGTCGGGAGGACATTATAGTCATAATATTGAATACGAAAGTGTGTCTGTCCTCTACGCTTACACGGCCCTTTTCAAACTATTTTGACGAAATTTGGTACAGATATGCACCTCGGGGGGTTTTTATCCCGGAAAATCAAGGAGTTTCCACGGGAATAAAAAATATATACACGGGACTGACGGTTTCTATAGAAGTCCATACGCGTCAATTAATCTGCGTAAAAAATATTTCACTATTTTAATTACTTTTTTCGTTTCCAGCTCTAATCTGGCAATTGATGCGCGCGTACACGTTGTCCGTACTAACGCGGCTCGCAAACACCGGCAACCCTATCATCGAGAAAGAGATCGTGCAATGGGTCAACAACAAACTGCAGTCCGCCGGCAAAACCTCCTCTATCAAGAGCTTCCAGGTAAGAATAAGGTGGTTTTAAATATTGCGCTCACTGCGCTCGCGAGTTCAGTGCTTGCGCTTTTGTTACCATTCGATATTAGAACATATGTAGTTCTTTTTGGCACTATGGAACGCTCTGGCCGAATGAATCTGGCCTGGAAAAATCGTACGTATAGATGAAGAAAGACTTATAAAATTTAGGAAACTTACAATAACATTTTGGACACTTTCAAGTAGCTCTTGGTAGCTCAACTGGTAAAGAGTCTCATTGTAACTTTGTAAGCAATACGTCGCAGGTTCCAATCCCGCTTACGAAAATCGAAAATATGTAAAAACTTTTCACACTAGAGTGATCTCATATTTAACGCTCACTGCGCTCTCTCGCGCTTTCGTTTAGATTTGGTTATATTTTCAAGATTGAAACTCGCGCGCCTTTGTGGTTTTTTCTGTTTTACTCACAAATATGTATATTGTGTAACGTTTGTATGATACACGTCCGCATTGAAAATTAAACTCTCATCGCCTCGAGCGTAACTTTCATCATACTGCACTTGGAGCGTAAATAACTGTTTTGTGTCTGTGTGTCAGGACGAAGTGTTGGCAGACGGCAAAGTGGTCCTGGATCTGATCGACGCGATCAAGCCGGGCGCCATTAACTACGACCTGGTTCTGCCTGGAGGCAACAAAGAGGTATGGATTTTTACATTTATCCGCTGGCCCAGAGGCCAGAACTCATTAGCCCCAACATATTAGCCCGACCAAACCAAACCGAGTATAGTTTGCGCCAACCATTTAGCGTTGCTCTCATACAAACTGTCGAGGTCAACGTGCATACTACGCGCGAAAATATGCTATTGCGACGCGTCTTGCGGTCAACTTCAGACGCGACTATTTGATTGGCGCTTGCTGTATAGAACTACCCAGCATTCAAAAGTGGTCTGATTGCTTTTGGTGATAAATAAATAAATCCTTTAAAGAATCCTTTTTATCTAAAGAATATAATAACTTAACCTTATTAAAAACTAGACAATTTTATAGGGAGGGAGAATACAATGGAATTTTAATATTGCGCTTAGTTTTGTTCTGTAAATCTTTTTATTTCACGTCTTAGGAGTGGTACTACCGGTGGTCTTACTGGTATTACAACGGGAGATTTTCTTTACCCGTAGCACTACCGTAGACACGTCAGTAGTACCACGGGCAATTAACTTTAGTCTTTACCCCTGTGCAGTAAAGATAAAAAACAAGCAATGAAACTAAGATGAGTCGATTTATAGCCTAACTAGCTGATGCCCGCGACTTCGTCCGCGAGGTTTAAGTTATATTGATTCACGCGGGAACTCCTTAATTTTCCGGGATAAAAAGTAGCCTATGTCACTCTCCGGTCCTCAGCTATACCCATGCCAAAAATAACGTCGATCCGTTGATCCGTTGCGGCGTGATTGACGGACAAACCAACAAACAAACACACTTTCGCATTTATAATATAAGTATGATTTGAGTTCTCACCAAGAAAGTGTCCCCTTCACTCCAATAGTTTATTATTGTTCGACATTTTTTTATATCTCATTACCTTGTCATTTTCGTCACAGGAGGACCTAGCGAACGCGAAATACGCGGTTTCCATGGCCCGACGCTGCGGCGCCCGAGTGTATGCGCTTCCCGAAGACATCACCGAGAGGAAGCCCAAGATGATCATGACAGTTTTCGCGTGTCTCATGGCCCTAGACTACATACCCACTATGGATGCGCCCACGCATGCGTAAGATGGACCCATACCATATTATACACCACCTTTTTTACCCCCATCCATCTAAGCGGCCTATTACACTAAACTTTTCACTGTGGGCGTGGCCCCTAATTAGTGCGTCGCTTATTACATAGCAATAAGGACCAAATTGGGGACCCTTACTCCCTAAATCCCAGTACACTGTATTGATTTAAGGTAAGGGTCCCTTGAAAAGGTGTAGTGTAATAGGACTTTAAGTGTGAGATCTATAGAGCGAACTTTGACTTGGCTCAGACTTTACTCAGAGTTAAAACGAGATGGACCTATATGAGTAACATAAATCTATCTCTTTTTAACCATATCTTAAGTCTAAGCAAAGTTAAAGTACGCTCTAAAGATCTCAGCATAAGAGTAGGGAGAAAAATTCCACCACGCTTTCGAAATGATGATTCACCGTCATACTCAATAGACGATGTACTAAATTTTAACCCCATCGCAGTTAATTACGATTTTATGGAATTGTTAAGCGCTGAATGACATATATGATGGGCGGCGCTTGATCCATTCCTAATAATAATTAACTTTGAGAAGTAATTACTACATAATATACTTATACATTGCTAATACTTTACTTTTATTAAAAAATGTTTTGCGTATAATAAATATTTGAAAAAAAAAAGAACAAGAGTAAAAATAAAAAAAATACGGAACCCTAAAAAGAAAAAAGTTCTCAATCTGAAAGTTCACAAACTGTTTATATCAACAGTAATTTTTTTTAAATATTTCTTTTACATAAGTACTTATTTTTATTATTTTAATACTTTTTGTTTCAAAGCGTGGCGGCATAAGACATGATTTAATTTACACTTTTATCAATCTGTGTAAAATAAATCAGGCCTAAGATTGAAGATTTTGATTTGAGCTTATTTTGTGATCGTGGAAGCCATAATGATATGTATTATTTTACTATATACATAATTATTTATAAGAATATAGTTATCTAAACATATTTCCTAATTAGGTTGCAAAAAACAATTCATTTTGTATTCTCATAATATTGTACAAAATAATTATTTTTAACTTTATTTTTTATAGAAATTTGTGTTTCTTCTCAAAATTAAGTTTATTATGGGAAAAGTTTAAAGTAAACCAACTTATGAACTCAAGTCGCAGGTTTGTACCTCGCTTGAAAATATTTTTTGATATTCCATTTATTTTTTTCTGAAAATTTTATATAATTTCCCAAAGTCTGAGAGGCCTATAAAGGACAATTACTCGAATTTTGCCCCACCTAACAAAAAAATATTTAATAAGATTAATTTAAAAAAAAAAGATAAAATATAATGGCTTAATACTTTTTTTTACCAGATTGTCTTACATTCCGTAAATCCGTAAATTCATATACCTATTTATACATTTTATAAATATATTATTATTATGTGAATTGGTGTTGGTCACAGTATAAATTAAGCAGCGGGTCACCCGAAAGGCTTTGCTTTGCACACACTTGCGTCACTAGTCATGCAATGGCTAATTTTGTACACAATTTTTGAACTAAATTGTTAGATCTAAAGGAAAAGGTTTTTTTTAGGCTACTCTTGTACACTCTACCATGAATAGAGGCAAATACATAGATTGTATTAAAAATATAATAATTTAGAACAAGTATTGTAAATAACGAGCAAAAAAATTAAAATGTATTTCAAGTTTTCGATATGTTTCCAAGATGGCAACCTTCAGCCATAGAGAAGGCAGTAGGCGCGAAATGTATCGAATGTTATTTCTGACAGTCACTGTCAAAATAACGTGTTTTTCTTTTGAAAATGTCAAAAAATATGAATCCGCCATTGTTACCCACTCATGTTTAGTGTTCCATAACTCTGAAAGATTAAATAATTTTACCACTGAAATTACGACGAATTCGTAGATTTGACCAATAAAAACTGGCCTAGTATTTTATTTTCCTTCATTTCTCTGCTTGTACAAGACTTGGCCTACGCCCCATACAAATCTGAACCGTCTCCTTTCCAGCTATCTCTTTCCGCGTGGAACAATATGAAAAAAATTGTGCGATAAAATTTGCCTTAATGATAACTTTGAGCTTATGCACACCGATTTCTTACTGTATGATAAAATGTATTTAAGAAAATGTTATTCTATATTATAATAATAAAAATAATAAAAATAAAAAAATAAATCTATTAGAAGAGCTGAGAGCAATAGAATAATTGCACGCTTTTTCTTCAATACATGGAATCATTTCTGTTTTTTTTTCGGTCCAGCTAAACCACCAGTATTGAATCCTGAACCATTGTCGTCAAACTTGACATTTCAGGTCAAATATGATGTCACTAAAAAGACTTAACGTATATTACTTTTTACCGAGAAGAAGTATCTGTGTGCATAGGTCTCACAAAAGCACAGCAAAATTATCTTACTGCAATTTTTTATACTGTGTAAATAGAGATTTCCCTTTCGGCGGATCTACTGGCTCCTTATACTGCTGCCCGGTGATGGAATTGTTTTTGTATTGTGATGTCCCGAACATGAACCTAATTGTGTTGCTAGGGTGGGAAAATTAATTAAGATTGTAATTTTGTGTACGTAATACGCATACGTAACGTTAAGGATAACTTATTTGCAGCTAGGCAAACTTACCTGCGAGTGTGGTGGAAACGCCACTGTATTAAAAATCAAAGTTTTAGTATCAGTATTGAGTAGGTTCTGTTAGTTCCGAATTTTGCCACGCGCACAGATAAGTGAGTCGGAGTAAAAGCTTAATAATCAGGGGCTCTCGCTCACACTCTATGCAGGTATGGTGTGCGAGTGAGAGAGCTAGTTTCTTTAAGGGCTCGGTTAAGTCGCGACTGCTATAAATTACGACTGTCGCATATGTTTTAGGCCTATCAAACCTGAATCGATAATATTATGATTATGAAGTATATCGATAAAATTTTAATAGAATATACCAGGCATATTTAGTACTTATCGACGGTAGTATTAATACGTGTCAATGTTTTTTATACATTTTTACAACGAATCAAAAATAATCGCTTGTGAATTAAGAATCGCTTGGAAAGTGAATTTTGGCTGTTTGTGTATGTTTTTAGGGACAGTCTTATGAGGGAATGTCCATTATTTACGTCATATAACAATGTCTGACTCTTGATGTTACAGTTTTTCTTTTGTTTTAAAATTTAATTATCTCATTCAGTAAAAAGTACTTAGTGAATGGCTCATCAACGCCCAGCTTTAGCCCTTGAACCTAAAAAGGGTTTAAATTTACACAGAGATTCCCTTTGAATAAATGAGAGATTTTTTTTTTATTAATTTCTCTCTTAAATAGGAGCCCTTAAAACCAACTATCGAATGATAACAACTGCGAGATTCAAATTTACCTACATGAGAAGTTTAAACAGTCATGTAACCTTTTAGAAATTTGTACGAATGCGATTCCGCGGTGAGTCTCTAGTAACAGTATAAAACTTTAGTTAGGTTAGGTACTTATGGAAATAAGCTTAAATTATTTTCAATTTGATAAATTGCTTTAAAAAAAATGATATGAACGTGTTTAAACATTCGATAAAAGATGGGGAATCCCCTTTATCTTGATGTATGACGTAATTGATGAATAGTCCCTTATAGTGAGCTAGTAAAACTTGTTAAGGCAGCGGAAATGTGTCCTACGATTTGGTACTTAAATGTCATTATTTATGGAAGATATAGTTACTG
This sequence comes from Erebia epiphron, assembly GCA_963932025.1. Classification (NCBI taxonomy): domain Eukaryota; kingdom Metazoa; phylum Arthropoda; class Insecta; order Lepidoptera; family Nymphalidae; genus Erebia; species Erebia epiphron. The sequence goes on along the minus strand of OZ009947.1, from coordinate 24,663,923 downwards.
AAAAATATTTTAACTACAACAATAATAGTAATTAATTTAAAATTTAAAAGTTAACAAACTGAAAAAGTTAAGTTTTCTTTGCGTTTGATTCATTTTATATAGCAGGTCCTAGTTTTTTTTTTTCATTTGAAGTCACATTCCTTGAAAATATCATTCCCGAACAGCATTTATTATGAACTGATATTATGAAACAGAAAAAAATATTTCCACCCAAAATATAATTAATTATAATTCTTATGATAAGTTAATATTTTTTTGGTATTTTTATTCGTAGAGATTTATTGATGTGACATTCCCATGGGATACAACGATTTATTTTTAAATATAACATAATATTCTAAGTAATTTTAAAATGTAAATTTTTATTTTGTTAAACATTTATACGTTGTTTAGTAACTTTTTTTTATCGATTTTAGATTTATTTTTTAAACAAATCAACTAATATTGATCGCTAATAGTCTTCACTTTCATAACATAGTGTAAGAGATACGAAACAAAATAACAGTAATAGTTTTTACACCTATACCTACTATACAAACACTATAGCGTTATGCTACCTGTCATTAATGTTTAAAATAATAATGTAAGCATATAAATAAATAAATCGGAATTGAAACTTCTTTTTTATTTTATATATATTATATACCTACATTTATAGACTATTCTATATCTTTTGGCCTATTGAACTTGAGCGTCAATTGTGAATGTAATTTAAGCGCTCAACCAAATAACTATATAATGTGGTGAATTCTGTTTATCACAATCTTTAAACTAAACTAAAGTGACAGCTCTAAATCTAGTTTTGTCCCTTTCCGCAGGAAGTATTATGAAAGAGTTAGCAAAATTTTTAATGCTGTCATTTTAGTTTAGTTTAGAGATTGTGTACAACAGAATCAGCACCATTAAGTTATCATGTACCTAATTTGAATTTTTCAATTTGGTTCATTAAAGTTCGGCCGTTCAGAGAATGCGTTCCTGACACCTAATAATAAAATATTGTTTACCAAGTTATTTGACACTCAGTTTGGCACAAAATTATAACATTAATTGATTATTGATATAATAATGTTGTTTTAATGCTCATCAATTGTTAAAACGGTAAACAACCAGCAATAATATTTTTATCGTAACTGCAACGCCATTACAAAGTTACGTCGTCAGTTCAATCGCGACGTGTCAGGAACGCATTCTCTGAACGGCCGTAGTTTAGTGCAAAATCGGCCAAATAAGCTGTTATTTGAGTAAGATCATATTATTATCTAACTTATGGAACTAAATACTTTCTGTTATCACATTTGCTTTTCATATGAGCATCTGCACACTATCTGTTTCATGTGGCCTTTGGGTGCTTTTTTACGTGTTCGAGTGTTTCTCTCCTTGTGTCCGGTGTCTTATTGCTTTATATTGGTTAAAGGAAGAACAATACAGGTATGTTTATATGTAAATTACTTCATATTAAATGCGTTAAGTGAAGTGTGAATATTTCAACATGAAAATATTGGTCTATGGGTGTTATATTCTGTGAATATTTTCGAATTCTTATATTAAATTTTTTTGATACTGATTATAAAAATATTATACTTACGTGATAAAAATGATATGTCACATCACATATCACGGTTCGTAAATTAGCTCGATGTGTAACTGACGTCAAGTTCCTACTTTCGAAGTACTATCTTTCGATATGTTACTTAGCAGCAAGCGTCACGACTCACGACGATCTCCCCTTCGCAGTGGTGAATGCTTTGAATAATAATAGGAAGTTCCGGGTTCGATTCCCGACTGGACGAAATGAGATAATTTCTAAATTGTCTTAGGTCTTGTCTGTTGGGATGCTTAGGCCTTTGCAGGCGCGGCCCGGGTGCGTCGCCGGTTCTTTCATATTTCATTGATACATACATGTATGTAAGCCATGTATCTTACTTATTAAACACTGTCGAGTTCCGTTTATCATCATCGTCATATTTTGATGTGAATAATGGATTTTAATCAGGTTTAATAATATTTCCGCTAACAGGACGGACGTCACTGCAGTACAAGTTGGAGAAAATAGCGATATCGACCCACCAGTCACCGTGGATGGTGAATTGGAGCAAACCGAAGAATCACCAGACCATGACAGTAATTTGGCACCCAGCGAATTGGAGTCGCCTGAATTTGTGCAAACTGATTTGGCATCTCCTGAATTCCAGAACGATATTCACGTATTCCAAGTGAACGAAAAAACTGATGAAAATACGGATCCGAACTTCGATAATAATCATGTAAACGTGGAGAAACCTGCGTTGCCACCAAAACCTGACAATTTGGCACCCGTGCGTTCAACGTGAGGAAGAATCGTATTTATTGTTTGCTTCAAAGTTATTTATTTTAATTATTTATTCAAAACTAAAATTGGCTCGCGATTGCAGATATTTCTTCTTTTTTGCGATAAAAACATCGTATGTCCAGGCTGCAAACTATCTTTGTGCCAAATCTCGTCAAAATGAGTCCATCAAGGCAAACAGATGGACACAATTTCGCATTTATTAATTATATTACTTACACATATTTAGTAAGTATGGATTTAATTTTTATTTTATTGTAAATACGTAATTTATGATGTAAATTAACAACGGCATTATTTTGCACGAAGTAGGTAATGCCCACCATTTTTAATGGGGCTGATTCTGTAGTGCATCTCCTAAACTAAATAAAATTATATAATTAAAAATATTGCTAACCCTTTCACGCCCTGCAGAAAGGGACAGAATTAAGATTTATAGGAGTCATTTTAGTTTAGTGTAGAGATTGTTATATTACAGAATTGGCCACAATTTCGGTCTAGTACCGCCTCTGACGATCATCCCAACAAGTGTAGATTATAGTCATTAGGTAATCAATGGGACTTTATTTTTGTACGAGTGTTTTTCTATACTTTCTTTACATTAAATAATGTTTACTAATAATTGTATTAATTTTTATTTCTTGTTCTCCCGATATAATTACAGTACAGATGGCTAATTTTCAGTAGCCATAATAGCGGGTAATATATTCGAGTACATAAGACGGAAAATCCGACACGACCGGAAAGTGATCGGGCGCACGGCCGACGGATATCCGTGATCTCCGATGTATGGAGACAAAACTCAGCCTAATTCCTATCTCCGGGCTGACCTGATACGGTAATCGAACCTAGGACCTTGTCATCCGCAGTCGAACATGCTAACCACTAGACCAACGAGGCAGTTATCACGTCACATGCAGCGTGTCTGTAGCGTCTATAAAGCTGTTCCAAGCAACATGCAAGCAACTTTGAAACGGCTTGCAATCGCTTGAACGTTACATAGTGCAAGCCTCCGGCATGGTTACCAATAGATTAACTATAATACCTACCATGCATCTAGCAAAGCCGATGTGCGGGCGCATCGCGTTTGGCCTATGCAAACCTCAGAAATGGCCAGAGCGCTTGGTTTGGTAAGTATGAAATAAAAGTCATTTTTGAATAAAATTGTGATGTATTTCAAACCATAGCCGGCAACATAAAATGAATTATTTTACACGACATATCATTATATCATACACTACACAGAACGTAGACGCACATATCGGGGAGCTCTATCAAAAATATAAAGCAACTTTATAATAGGTACATATGCATTTAAAATTTCCGAATATAATAAGTAATCTCAGATTTTACATTTTCTAGCTAGACTTTTTGCTATGTTGCGCGGAGCTGGCTTAACTTTTTAGACGTAATTAATGCATAAATGTTTTTTTTAATCGTCTGTAGGAATGCTTTTTGTTCTTACAGGGTTATCATTTCGATTTTATATTTTTCTATGACCCCTTCGTCAGGATTTAGTCCAGTCAACCTTGAAGCGATAACTGCTGCTTACTAGAAATAGTTTTTCGAGTAATCTGGTCAAGTTCTCAAACTTTCTTAGAGTTCTGTGGAACTACCCAACATAGCAAAAATCTATAAATGGTTTTTTTTTACAAAATTATTTAATATGGTGAAAATATAAAAAAATTAAATCTTTACAGTGACGAAATAACTACGGCACAGAGTAAAAAAATATTTACACGATATACAAATTACAATAACGCAATTTAAATAGAACCTAATCCGATTTTGTACATTTTACCAATTTGGAGAGTAGAAGGTCTATATTTAGAATATCGGCTAAAAATATTCCTGAGGACCTATATTTTACAAAAACTAAACGAAATCACGTCAAGTAAAGTAGACCTTGAGGTCATAGATTTAAGGGCATACATAATATGTTACATTGTGATTTTAAATTACTTGCAGTAGATTATGCGCTCAATTTTAACTGATTTCAGCGTTAAAACAAGGCTTTTAAGGTACATTTTACTTAGACATTTAGAGTCAGAAACATAGTAAAAACATCCTATCAACGATGTGAGGGTTGGAAGTTGTTAGTTTGTCTCTGCTCTTCTCTCTCTGTAATATCGTCTTGACTAGGCTCAACGTAGCGTGGCGTGTTACAAATATGTATCTGGCATAAATTAGGACGCGTCCAATTAAACAATTAGATCAGTAACGAATTTGGAATGTTTTCATTTTTTTACCTAAAAGTTGTTTTGGAGTCCGCAGCGGGAGTAGCTATTACTCACAAAAATCAATCCATTTTTATTAATTCTGTTTGAACGTTAAATCGTAGCGCTTATTTTGCGAATAAGATTTTTGGCGAAAATTAGATAAAGAAGGTAAAGAAGTACAGAATGTGTGAATAGCTTGTTTATAAACATGATTTATTTTTGATATTTGGATACACTTAATTATTAAGTGAGAAATAGTCACAACCACCGACTAAAAACAATAATTCCTTTTCAAAACAGCTAGTAACATCGCTATAATTTAAAACATTTAATAAATAGTCGTTCAATTAATATAACACATTCTGGCTCCAGCCAAAAGGATTATTTACAGGAACTTTATTATTAAACCTCTAGAAAAGTGTTCGTCTAAAATACTCTAGCTAAGGAAATTCGATCAATGCACAATGTGACTAATTCTATTGTACATAACCTCAAAACTAAACTAAATGGACAGGCCTGGAATCTAGTGATATCTCTTTCCGCAATACGCAATATGAAAGGGATAGCAATAAGTTGGTTCATTTTAGATTGGTGCAGAGATTTTATATAGCAGAATTAGCCTTTTTATCGAAAGCGAATCGTCAATAACAAAAAATGTGTCCCAAGAGTTTTAAATATAAATCTCTAAAAAAACTTATAATAACTCAACATTATTTGATGTTTATTTGAGAAACAGTAAGTATAAAAAACTGTAACCCGACTAAACAAATCCTCCTCCACAGAGACCTCCACATTTTGGATGTAACATCCGTCAAATCGATTTTGCTCGTGTAAAATGTAGCCTATGTCACCCGGACCATAATAACAAATCGATTGACACCACACACCATTTAAATGAGCTCAGTAGTTTAGGTGCTACGGACTGGACTGGCAAAATCGTAACCAGGATGTTACACCCAATGTTTTGCGGCTCAAGAAAAAATTCAGTGCCGGACGCCAGCCAGAACATTAACAAAAGTTAAATTTGCCTATAAATTAATTCGCCAATCAAATTTCAATAAATAAATTCTATTAAAATTTTCTAAATTTGCTTCCTAAGTCTGCGAACTTTGCCGATTGCTTTTCGCCGATAATTGAAAACTATTTCTACGTAACGTTCCCAAACTGAAGATTTACATCATTTTTTTATCACGACGCATAATCCATTTTTTATACATAAAATCCGCATTACTTAAAACGACGTATATTTTCTGTGTAACAATGATAAACTTGGTACACAAAAACGAAAACCTCTTTTCCGCTTATTTTCATCGAGTTCGAGAACTGAAATGACAAAAATATGCCTTATTCAATTAATAACATGCGCGGTTTTGCGCTTCGTACTCACGACTTCATCACATAGAATCAACGACCTCAATTTACAAGATGGGCCCTGCCAAACAAAAGAATGTGGACTTATTTTACTAACGCCATATACTCTGAAAAGCGGGACATCGCTATGGCAGAGACAAGGACAGGGCTATACAGGTGAGGGGCATGCACCACAAGTCGGGCGCCCAACTTTTTTCTATGAAAGGGCCCATCTAGTACATATAGGTACTATCGATGCATAGAATACTAACTATTGCTACGTAAAGAAGCGACATTCTCAGTGTCCGTCAATTTCAATGGCCCATTGGAGCTGACACGGGGGAACCTCTGACTTGATTGCCCTCATATGTTTTGAAAGGATTCCATTGGCAATACCTAAAATATACATTTTTGATTGACATAATATGACGTTTACAGTCCCAACAACTTATGTAGCCTGGTGGCGAAAATTGGAACTAATTTTTATGACTACGTTTTGAAGTGAAACTTCTTTTTCAAATCGTGATTTGAAAATTCCAAAGAGTCAAACATATTCATAATAGGATTTAGCTGCGAGAGAATGAGATAGAACACAATTTATATTAATCTTATTCTCTCGTAGGCTACTTTTTTGAAGTTTCACTCCCGCCGTGTGTGAAGTTTCAATTTTTTTTTAATATTTCGGGTCACCGGGTCAGATAAGTTTGTGTGACTGTAGGTACGTGCGTCTGTAGTAGTACGACGTAGTCTACAATTTATTGATCTTAAGTCTGGAGAGTCTCGGATGTGACTTCGATATATCTCGTGAAGATCTTGCTATAGAAATGATCCTATGAAGTAATCTCTTTGACTCCATTAAAGCTGAGAGTCGGTTATTTAATGTTTTTAGATACTGGCAACACGGGCCGTATAAAACTCAAGATAATACAGAAACTTATTCTTTTCCCTGTTAGTTTAAACTAAGTTTTCACAAGTCATTCTACCGATATTCGTAAGTGAAGGTAACAGGAGGTGTAAATCCGTGCCTGATAGTATTTGAATAAAGGAATATTTTTTTTGGAGTTTACTCCTTAAGAATCGATTTTCATATATAAGGCGCCCGGTATGAGAAAAATATGAGAGGTAAAATCTACTGATGAATGACCTCGTTACTTTTTTGGTGCGCACCTATGGTGCGCACCTTTCTAATTTGGTTGTGAGTGTATTAAGACGTACATGTGTCAATGTACTTATATTGCTGTTTTTGTTATACATATCAATATAGCTATTTATGCAACTGTATCGTAATGAAGGTCATTTTAATTCGAGTGCTGTTTTTTGATACGAGGCTTGCCGAGTATCAAAATAGGATAGTACGAGTAAACTCCAGTCGTGCGTCGGAGCTGACACACACAATTTTTTTTTTATTATTAAGGGACCCAGCCCGTTCTTATTTCAAAAAATAATAATTGTCCATACTGAAAGCACACTCAGATGGAACACAGTTTTGAACACTCCAATCTTGCGTTTTATCATTTTTAATTGGTCATACATTTTGACATATTATATACTTAAAAAAATCAAGGCAAGACTGTTCAAAACCTCTATAAATCTTTTTTATCAAGATAAATAAGTATTTATTCATTTATAGGATAAAAGTAAACAAGGTTATTGATTCCGAGTTATTTAAATTATTTTAAAATAAAAATGTTGCAAGCATCAAAAATTATATATGAACTTCCAACTCATAAAATCGAATTATACAATAAATTCTTAACAATAATAATCAAATAAAATCACAGCATATTTATCTTACAAGTATAAACCTACAACTTCGACGAGAATTTGTTTAAAAAAAATTTAATCTCACGACCACCCTGAGCCGAAAAAAATATTTAAAAAAAAACATTGGTGTACTTTGTCTAGACAAAAACTACACTTATTTATCTTGTCAATTGTCATGATACTATATTGCGTCGAAGCCACTTAAAATTATTACCTTAACAACTGAGAAGGATCGACTGAATAAAACTAGTACAGCTTGGCAAACTAATTTGTGCGTGTGGAGAAGGCGCCACTGACTATTAAAAAATCAACAGAGTAGATGCAACGACCTCAATTTACATAGACGGGCCCTGTCAAACAAAGAATGTGGACTTATATTACTAACGCCATCTAGTCTGAAAAGCGGGACAGCGCTATGGCGGACAGGCTTATACAGGTGAGGGGAACGCTCCCAACTTTTTTCTATGAAAGGGCCCATCTAGTACATACATATAATATATCGATGAGTAGATGCTGTTAGTTCCGAATTTCGCCGCACGCACAGATGAGTATGTCGGTGTGTAAAGCTAACCACTTCAGGACAAAATTGCAATACCACCGTTTCCACCGAAAACGACGGTTACAAATTCAACCACACAACGACTTGCATTCATACCTGAATAAAAAAAAAGAAATTTAAAAATTACTGAAGGAAACTTTCATATAAAATTTGTTAGTAAATAAATAAATATATTGCAATCACGTCCAGTCCAAAAGCTACAGTTGAATAATGATTTCTATTCGATGCAAATAAAGTCACGGCTAAAATGCAATATTATAACGATTTCTTGAGTCGTGGCGACATCTAGATTTATTTATTTGTATTCAGGGGCTTAGTACTTTGTTTATTTTAAAGGATGTGACCAGTGGAACTATGGGAGCTTGGCTAGGGGTCAAAAATCATTGAGCAGCAAATATTTTTTTTATTATTGCAATTGTTACAGTTTTAGTTTTCGAAAAGTTTTAGAAAACTGAAAAAATAACTAAGAAAAGTTCCACCAAATACCTTATTGCTGCTTTCCCACAATAGATGGCGCTAGACGTGGTTAGCGAGTCAACGACCTTAATTTAAGTTTTAATGTTTGAAATCAACCTTATCTTTGAAATAACACAAAAATCAATGACAAAAAGTATTGCAGTTCTAGAAAGTTAAGTATTTTAAAAAAATACTCATCAGAATACTTTTTTAGACATGTTTACTTTCAGGCTGGTTTTTGTTTTTAAAAGGTAAACTGAGGAATAAAATTAACTTCGTCATTTTAACGTATCAAGCTAATATTATTTTAAACATTTTCACATTTAAAATGACTTCTTTATTCAATCTACTTATTCATTATTTATTCATTCAAAATGACTTCTCAATTATTATTAACTAGATGATTCCTGCGACTTCGTCCGCGTGGATTTATGTTTTTTTGATTCCCGCGGGAACTCTTCAATTTTCCGGGGTAAAAAGTAGCCAAATTTCATCAAAATCGGTCGAGTAGTTGGGCCGTGAAAGCGTAGCAGACAGACAGACAGACACACTTTCGCATTTATAATATTAGTATGGAATTACTATTGCAAAGTTTGTGAAAAAGCATAAAATTATTTTTAGAAGTAGGTATAATTTAGGTGAGCGATGATTATAGGTAAAATTATATTTTTTACAAATAAGTAGTCACCAAAACTCTTAATTTGCTTTTATTTTAAAAACATTTTAGCCATGACTTTGGTTAGTAATTTACAATGGTATTATATAAATACCATTATTTCCATACATACTATATCGATAATGATTCAACTTTACCATTGATATGGCTCACGTTAGCTATACAATACATACATTGAACTACTGTACATAACAAGCGTGTTACAAATATATAATAATACCTAGATTTTGTTAATGTATAATAAATAAAATAACTTATTGTTTATTGTTAGTTAATTATTTGTTATAATTCAGGATGGCAAACAAAGAATTGTGAAACCCGTATGTTTTTCTTAACAAAGTTGTTTAATATAAATTTACTAAGTAGATTATATTTCAAAAAGACATATTTTACCATTGTGAAACTAGCTTTGCAATTATAAACCGACCTACCAATTTTTATTTTTAAAAAGTTGTTGATTTGACTTTTTGTCAAATACCTAATTCATATCAAAACATAAATTACGCCCTTAAAATCAATTCTTTGTATACCATCTCAACAATTATTGCAATAAGACACCACATAGTATTAAGGTACACATTCGATTAATCATTATCCTAGTAGTGAGTTAGGGTGAAAATGAACGTTGAGCAGAAATGGGGATTACCTACTTTATAAAAAACTATTTAATCAAATTGTTTATTCGTTAATCAAGGTATTTTGTACCAATATGAATTTTTAAAGCAATTAAGTTTTTAACTAGGAGCATGGAAAAAGATAGATGGAGCAATTTTTTTCGAAACACAGTTCAACCAGTTCGGAAAACAGAAGCATCAAAATATAGTACATTACATCGCAAGACCGGGAAGTCCGCGTTTTCTGGTCGAGTGTTAGTTAGACGGCCGAGTTACGCTAGGACGGCTATATACGAGACCAGAAATGCTCTCCCGGTCGAGGTGTGTATAGTGCTTTTCTAAAAAATGAAACAAGTGACTTTTCTTTGGATTTCGGCGGAAGCAAATTATTTTTAGCTAATTCGGCCTCCGCTCTCAGAAAAGGAGGCGTACAATCTAAATCCATCATATCCTCACTCGAACTCATTTTTTCGTCACTTTTAAATAATAAATTATAACGATTATGTATGTAGTTAATTCCCGCCTTTCAATATTATAAAGATAAAAATAAATATTATACTTTTAATTTTTTTTTTGCGCTGTGAGTGCTGAACGCGTAATACGGTAGAGTTACAAATTTAAACTTATGATATGTAATGAAAATACATACATTCTTTACTGGCCTAGGCCGGGAAGTTTAACATTCGAACTCAATTACAGGGTATGAAATATGCACATTTCATATCATTTTTTAGAAATATTTATTTGTATTCCACCACACATTATTGAGACATAATATTAACTTAAACTTTTAATGTTATTTCAAGTTATTATTTTTGTAGACCCAAAAAACTTATCTTCAAAGTTGTGAGAAATCATGAAGTATTCATTCAATACAACAAATCACATACATAATTTAGATGAGAAAGTTACCTTAAATAAAGTTGTGTAAATATTAATAAGGATTATCACAAAAAATCATGTTAAACATATTTTATGGATACGTTTATTGAGGTTTGTTTTATAAAACAATGTTAAAAATAATGCTACGTCTATCTTTTTTCATAGAACCTAGATCATTTTTATATCAGTCCATAACTCAATCCACCCATTCTCCGTACACCTGAAATAACGTAAAGCCTTGGTAACACACAACGCGCGACGGAATACACTGCGAAATTCGTGTAAGACCTAAGGTAGGTAGTAGTTATACTTTATTTAGCTCGATTCAACCTTTGTGCTTGTGAAACGATTTGTTTGTTAGCCATTCTAGTGTTTTGTATGGACATGCATACTCATCCGATTACATATGCGTAAAGCCGAATGAATATCAGTTCTATATGGAACAAAGGTGGATAAAGGTGAATAAAATAAGTCTTCATGTGGGCATGGCTACGGAACCCTACCTTGTGGGTGTTCTGACACACACTTGACCAGATTTTATTATAGATGTTTGAGGATCTTCCATCACGCTTTGTGAATGCCCAGTACTTTTATAACGAGCTTGCACATTTCGCTAACGTTGATAGAACATCGTAATAAAGTAGAGTAAAATGAACCCAAAATCGATTGCTTTAAGGTAGTTTTTTCACTACTATACACTTTTATCTTATGATGTTTCCGCTGGGGACGCAAGCAGTATTTTTTCCTACGAATTCCAACTTTAAAATAACCAACTTTAGGTCCATTTTTGGTTTGCTGTTCAATTGTTTCAGTATTACAAATCTATCAACATCATCGAGTTGTGAAAACGCATACTAAATAGTGTACAATAAATAAATAAATAAATAAATAGTAATATAATTAGTAGTTAGTAGTAGTAATAGAGTGCTAGCGTTGTGCATTACCTATCGTGGTGCTTATCGAGTAGGTACTCCTTGAATCGCCTGAGCAAATGCTCTGACAGCTGAGTCACCTCCGGCCATTGCTTGAGCACGATCACCCCTACCATTACCGCTAGGCTTGTTGTTAGTACTCGAACTCTGGAAGATATAACAAGAATATAACATTAATAGATGATACTCACGACTGTCTGGGTTCTTTAAAAATACCATGTTTTTTTCCGGTATCCGTACTCCTAATATTCATCATTAAGTCCTATGTCCCCATTCGGGGCAGAAGGCGGATACAACTTTTTTCCAAGCCGATCTGTCGGACGTCTTAGGCTTCAGCTCGCCCCACGCATAATTTAAGTACCTTCAAGGCAAGAGTGAATAGGCATCTTCTAGGCAAGCGCGCTCCAACCTAGACCTCATCATTGCTTTGCATTAAGCATGATTAAAAAACGTAAGGCCGTTCAATTTCGCCTTATCAGGAGGGGAAAATGGAAGCTCGAATTAGGAAAGAGGAAGCAAATCGCTTCGCACGTGTCCGCGGAATTTCGACTACGTAAGGGTGCAGATCTTGTGGATGCCTTGTAGTATGCTAAGTAGGTGGCAGCCATAATGGAACCTGTCATACCTGGTGCGCAGGAAAGGCGTGGCGACCTCCGCCACGGTAGCGACCAGCACTAACGCGAGCTGCAGTAGCGTGATCGCCACGTTGAGGAGTTTGACGAGCAGAAGTTCTTTGGGGCAGAGCTGCTGCAACGCCCACGATCGCTCTAATTCACTAATCGGTAATATAGTTCTTGCAAATCACGTGTGCTCGTGGCTCATAGATGTGTTAAAGTTTTATCTGTATACATTTGTATAAGTGTAAATGTGTGCGTGTATGTGATTGCGCGTACGACTGACCGCTCCGAGAGGCACGCACACTTACGCAATGTGCACACCCACAAGTAAAGTTCACGCGCGCTCGTGAACTGCAACAACTATACTTAGAATGTAATAGTGACATGCCAGGGGCCCCTAGCCTACAAGGCAGGCCCTAGCCGGTTATAACTCGGCTTAGAGTTGCCCCGTGCCCCGCCCGGGTAATGAGCCTGAGCCTCGAGGCCCGTACCCCCGCTTGGCCCTCACGGGTCAAATGTCCTTTGTAGTTACGTACCTGGTGCGTAGGAACGGCATGGCAACTCCCGCCACGGTAGCGACCAGCAGTAACGCGAGCTGCAGTAGCGTGATCGCCACGTTGAGCAGTTTGACGAGCAGCAGCCTGGGCGGCAGAGCGGCCGCGCCCCCCGCGTCCCCGCCCGCGCCGCCCGCCCCGCCGCCGCCGCCCCCGCTAGCCATCCATTGCTCTAATTTGCTAATCTGTAATATGGCAAAGCTTTTGTTTCATTACTATTATTATACACTTTATTCGTACCCACCACACCACCACCACTACAGCCCATTGACGTCCCACCGCTGGGCACAGGCGTCCACTCTCATGGGAGAGGGAAAGCTTAGACCCACCGCGCTGCTCAAATGCGGGTTGGTTGGACGGATTAACGTGCTCTCCGAGGCACTCCGGGTGTAAAACAACACCAACTTCCTAACTCCGGGTTAGTACTGAGAATTTCTAGTCAGAAAAACCCAATACTTAATTATGGGCCGACCCTGGACTCGAACCCGGGACCTCGTCGGCGCAGTCGAACATGACAACCACTAGACCAACGAGGCAGTACCACCACAACAAGTAAAAATAACAAAAACAAAAATTGGGAAAAAAATAAACACAGAAGTAGGATAGCAAAGGCGGCCTAATCGCTTAGGTAACCTTAGGAAAGGATTAGGATTTCATGCCTATAGAATACTGTGGTAACGTGTGAGAAATGCAGATTTTCAAAATTAGATACGCAATAGTGCCTTACATCGCGAGACCGGGAAGTACGCATTTTCTGGTCGAGTGTTAGTTAGACGGCCGAGCTACGCGGGGCCGGCTATATACGAGACCAGAAATGCTCTCCCGGTCGACGTGTGTATAGTGCTTTTCTAAAAAATGAAACAAGTGACTTTTCTTTGGTTTTCGGCGGAAGCAAATTATTTTTAGCTAATTCGGCCTCTGCTCTCAGAAAAGGAGGCGTACAATCTAAATCCATAATACCCTCGAACTAATTTTTTCGTCACTTTTAAATAATAAATTATAACGATTAGGTACCTATGTAGTTAATTCCCGGCTTTCAATATTATAAAGATAAAAAATAAATATTATACTTTTATTTTATTTTTTGCGCTGTGAGTGCTGAACGCGTAATACGGTAGAGTTCCAAATTTAAACTATTTAGGCCAAATAACATTATAACAAGTTACAAGATATCCAGGAAGAAAGATTCCAAATTCAAACTTATGATATGTCATGAAAATACATACATTCTTTACTGGCCTAGGCCGGGAAGTTTAACTTTCGAAGTCATTTACAGGGTATCAAATGTACCTGTCATATAATTTTTTAGAAAAACACTTTTGCAATACTTTATCAAATCATAATATTAACATGTCAAGCGGCGCAATTTTTGAAATGTAATGTTTGCAAAGTCCAATGAAAATACTTCTTTTTTTCTAGTTTCTTTTGTACATTAATAGTCGCATTAAAGATTTTAGTTATTCATTCACTATCGCTAGTTAAAATCTTATCATTAGGTACATTCTTGGGTACATCTTTTTCTCGAGTTATATGCCCCTCCTAACTGGAAGATACTTTTTTTTCGAATCAAATCTTATATTATGATAGATGGGTCGAGTGATATGTACTCGTACTCACTTTAGTTTGACATAGATCTAACGCCTCGTGTATGTCTCGTATTCGCTCTTCACTCTGATATTGTACTTTCTCCTCTACGTCCGTTAGTGCTTGTTTTAAATTTTCTACCTGCAAACATATATTTTTATTGCTTAAAACTAGACATATAGAATTTCAAAGCGTGAAAGGCGTGTTATGTATCTTTATGTATCTTATCGTTATGATGATATACATAAAGATACATAACATGCCTTTGCCTTTGACGACCACCGTGGCGCAGTGTGTAGCGCTGTTGCCTTAACGTGCGGAGGTCCCGGGTTCGATCCCCGGCAGGGTCAATTTGGGAATTTATAATTTCTGAATTTACCCTGGTCTGGCCTGGTGGGAGGCTTCGGCCGCGGCTAGTTACCACCCTACCGGCAAAGACGTGCCGCCAAGCGATTGAGCGTTCCGGTACGATGCCGTGTAGAAACCGAATAGGGGTATGGGTTTAATATAACTGTCATGCCCCTAACAGGTTAGCCCGCTACCATCTTAGACTGCATCATCACTTACCATCAGGTGAGATCGCAGTCAAGGGCTAACTTGTAGTGGATTAAAAAAAAAAGATTTACGAACGACGACATTTTTGAACGTACGTCTGAAACAGCTTATCTTCGGAAAGTTAGGAAGAGTTCAAAATGATCAATACTGGAGAGAGAGAGAGAGATAATATAGTGTAACGCTTTATCACGTACGATTTTTTTAGGCTAGGTCCCCACGTTTTACCGTTTCAAACAGAACTATGTTCTAAAAATAACTAGTGAAAGCTTCGATAGACAGTGCACTTTGTTCATTACTGACCTCGTTTTGATGTAGTTCAGTGAGATCATTGATTTGCTCCTCCAGCCGCTCCGTCTTGAAGCGCTCTTCCTGTAACGCCGCCGATAAGAACGACACCTCTTGTGACAAGTTCTGAAATGAACACAAACATGGTATTATAACTTTGATAGCTAGCGAAGGGTTCTGTAAAGAACCTGTAGACCGATGAAGGTCCGTTAAAGTAACCCTGCAGACATGACGTAACACCTGTTATGACTTATGCAACCCATATGGGTTATACCACAACAGTTACCTGAACTGAAATCGGTTGAACAGATTGGCCGTGAAAGCGTAGCAGACAGACGAGACAGACACACTTTCGCATCCATACTAATATTATAAATACGAAAGTGTCTCTGTCTGTTTGTCTGCTACGCTACGGCCCAACTGTTCAACTGACTTTGATGAAATTTGGTACAGGGGTAGATTGTGTCCCGGAGAAAGACATAGGGTACTTTTAATCCCGGAAAATTAAAAAGTTCCCGCGGGAATCAAAAAATCTTAATCCACGCAGACGAAGTCGCTACTACTAATATTATAAAGAGTAGAGGTAAAGTTTGTGAGTTTGTGAGGTTGTAGGGAGGTTGTGCCTGGATCTACTGATCCGATTTTGAAAATTGTGGTGTCAATACAAAGCCATATTATTTATGTCATAGGATATATATTAAACCGAAAACTTAGAGAGTTCCTGTGGTAATTTAAAATACTTATTTCACGCGGACGAAGTCGTGGGAATCATCTAGTATAATATATACCTTGAGCGCGTCCATTTTCTCCGCTAACCGCTCGTAGTCCTCGCGTCGCTCGCGCAACTCATTCAGTATCGGCTTGATGCAGAATGTCTCAGACATGTTGTTGGATCCCGATTGGTTTGGGTACCTGTTGCATAGTTGGAACCTACATTTTATTTTTAATTTTGTCTGTTATTGCATCTTTCAATACTGCTGAACACAATTTGGTGGATTAGGTAAAAATAAAACCAATATTTTTAATTCCTAAAATAATTAAAATCAAAAACCAATACGATAAATCCCAAAGTATAAAAAATCACAAAAATAGAGTAAATAGTTTGGAAGGAAGTGCCAATAACTTAAATAAGAATGAAGAACCATTTTTTTCCAAAATTAATTACCGAATTATTGATATTGAATTTAACCAAAACATTACATGCACATAAAATTTTATTTATTGAGTTTTTGGAGGTATTCAAATCTAAAGTTTATAGCATATCGCACGCTGCACGTTGTATTACATAAATTTGTCTGTTCTAGCGAATTATAGCGAATTAAACTTCTTGTTTCTTGGTTAGGACCTATGTCCTAACCAAGCGACAATAGCTAATATACACGTATACACGTGTATACTCATGCCTCGTTGGTCTAGTGGTTGGCATGTTCGACTGCGGCCCACGAGGTCCCGGGTTCGAGTCCCGGGTCGGGCCATAATTAAGTATTGGGTTTTTCTGACTAGAAATTCTCAGTACTAGCCCGGAGTTAGGAAGTTGGTGGTGACAACATGATCAAAAGCCCAACCAATCTGCATTGGAGCAGCGTAGTGGGTCTAAGCTCTATTTCCCCGTCTCCTATGAGAGTGGAGGCCTGTGGTCAGCAGTGGGACGTAAATGGGCTGTAGGGGTGGTGATTAGTGGTGTGGTGGTGGTGGTTTTGCCTGGTGGGAGGCTTCGGCCGTGGCTAGTTACCGGCAAAGACGTGAAAGATTCAACGTTTCGGTACGATGTCGTATAGAAACCGAATAGGGGTATGGGTTTAATATAACTCCTCATGCTCATGTCATGCTCCTAACAGGTTATCCCGCTACCGTCTTAGACTGCATCATCACTTACCATCAGGTGAAATCGCAGTCAAGGGCTAACTAGTAGTGAATGAAAAAAAATTAAAAAGTGGTATACTCACGGCGCTCCTTCGCTGGTGACGGAGGAGGAAGGGGACGCCTCGGGCGAGTATTTGTGCGCGGGCGAGGCGGCGCTGGTTGCCGCGCGAGGCAGCGTGGACCCCCGACCGCCCTCGCCTGCCTCGGACGCGCGCGAGCCTTCCGAAGACGCGTTCGCTGCACGTTGTAGACACACTCAATACACATTATATGACTGTGCGTAACTCAATACACTTTGGTGCCTGTTTGGTAAACACACAAATCTTTAAAAGAAACTAAACTGATAAGTATAAATTATTACTATTCCCACCAGCCCCCATAATACGTAAAAATATTGCTTAAAAATAGTGTCACGACCGCTTTAATTCTGATCGCACGATCTGAGGCTAAATTTTCTAAGAAAATCGTAATCATATTAGAGTTTAAAACGTATTACTCTAACTGTTAAAGAAGTTGCTGCACGCTTTTTGACATGCAGGCATCTATGAACTCCTTTAACAGTTCGAGTTATACGATTCCGATTTACTAACAAAATCGGGGGGCAGATTGGTTAACACTAATCGCGCTATATTTAGCGGCTGCTATGTGATCCTGATTGGAACTGTACCGCAGGGAAAAGGCTGACAATACTTTTACACCTGTCAGTTTAGTTTGTAGATTTGAGAATAATATAATATATTTCACAGTATTAGTAGTTTACAATATATATTTAGCACTTTATCTGATTAATCTTCTAAGTATCTAATAAACCTTTGCACTTGTTTCCAAAACTTTATCGTGGAAAGTTAAGAAGAATAAGTTGTGTAACTTAAGAATTTTGTACATGCATTTTTTTCACACGCAGCATGCTCTACACGATTTTTAATACAGCTCTAAAACCTTTACATTCAAATATTTGCATTAGAATGTCAATTTATCTCGAGACAACTCGAGAAAAATAGCGGAAACAATGTGGGAATCATGTATTTATGATTGAAATGGTGCGACTAGATAATATGAGGCCTTGTATGAAACGCTTCGGTGAATCGGAAACCTGTTTTACTACTCGTAGTTACTACATGACTTCAATGCATACAACGTTATGTTGTTGTTATTAAACAGAGTAAAAACCTGTCATTTAAAACTGTACGATCGTATAATACAATTGAAATTGGATAAATATATCCTTAACCTATGTAAATAAATAATCAATGTTTGTATGTTTGTCCCGTATGCGTTGCGAAACTATTATCAGATTGTGATGAAAATTTGGTAGGGTGTTCTAGAGACGCCTATGTCCTTCCCCTGGATACAATCGACCCCTGTACCAAATTTAGAACTCGCTGTAAGATTTCCACATACTGCGCCAAGCAAAAATAAAAGGCTTGCAGAGAAAAATTATATAGTAAAATATGTATCATAGAACAAGATAGATATAGAAAGTATAAACTAGCATGTATTTACCTCTCAACTCCGCGTGTTGTGGGGCTGGCGTGCAAGAACGAGACGGATGATAAGCGTACAGTTACATTGCGAGACATATGAATGCATATTATTTAAAGCTAAACGCACACCGGCTGAAGCGAAATCAAATATACATAAAAAATAATCCGGTGGACGTTTAGCACATTTTATAGATGTAGCAAAAATGGGTGTTTAAATGAAATAGGAATTTAGTTTAAAAATACGAAAAGGCAAGTTTGTGTATTGTGTAAAAAAAAATAGTGTATAATTATAAACTGAAACGTAAAATTATTTACAAGAAGATAGCGTGCGCTTCAAAAAAGAAAAGCATTGCTATACTTGAAATTTGATGTCAAATATTTTATGATTATTGAAGATTTGAATATATACGGTCAAAATATACACCAAGCGATTCTCATTGTCCTTCATTTGAACACATAGGCAAATGAAAAACCGTGACATAGCCTAGATATAATTTCCTAACTTCTAAGCAATTCACGTATTTCACAATAGGTATGTTAATTATATTATACACAGCGACAAAGCAGTGTCGTGAAACAATGCATCTTTAGAAACTGATGACTTCACAAGGCCAGAAGTCAATTGTTTAATATATCAAAGTATTATATAATACTAGCTAATGCCCGCGACTCCGTCCGCGTGGAGGTATGAAAAATAGATAGTAGCCGATTCTCAGACCTACTCAATATGCTCACAAAATTTCATGAGATTCGGTCAAGCCGTTTCGGAGGAGTATGGGAACGAAAATTGTGACACGAGAATTTTATATATAAGATGTTATACGAAGCTAACATAATTAATTATACCTATCTCTATTATTATTCTACACCTTTGATACGGAGTTAAAAATAAAAAGTGAAAAGGAACTATTTCTAACGAGTTTTCAATCGTTTCAAATATTTTACAAGAATTACGCTATAAGTTATACCCACTTATATAGCTAGATCTAATATGAGTGGGTTATGTACTCAATTTTTATGGAATTATAATATAATTATACAATATAATTAATATGGAATATGGATCGAGATTTTATAATTTAGCTAAAACACCCGTGTACCACGACTTTCGTTGGTAATCCTCAAGGATGCCGAGGTACTAAAAGGCTAAACTTAAGTTAAATCTGTTTCGTACAATTTCCCAGTAAGTAAGGTGACACTTACAAGTTATAAGTAACTAATACCACAAGCTAAGCCGATTAACTTAACTGAAAGAAAGCAAATATACAACAACATACATTTCCGTCGGCATTTCCTGCACTTTTTAAAAAACATAGCACATCGTAACTTTACTATAATCCTTTACACTTCACGCAATAACCAACTATCCAGCGATAGTTATAAAGACTAGAATCGCCCGTCAAATATATTAAGTTGATAAAACCATGTAGCGCCCCATTAGAGGATTCGATATGACTAAGTCACAAGTAGCGGTTTGTCTATGCTCTTGGCATTGGATCTTTTATCTTTGGACTATCTGACATAATGATTTAACGACCTTGAGATGTTAAGATAAGAAAATAGTATGTGTTTAGTGTTTATTTGCTGTAAAAACTATTTTATTGTTTTAATCTTAGTTTTTTTCTATTGTTATCTTGCGCTGATTTTTGCATTCTAATATAATAAACGGAACATTTAATTTGATGTGTGCTCATTTTGGTTAACATAAAAAGAATTTGACATCAAGAATAAAAAAGGTATGTGTAAAAAGGTAAGAATAAAAAAAGGTAAAAAAATAACAGTGGAAATGTATATTTATATTAAAAGTAATAACTCTACTACTGAAACAAAATATTAGGTGTGAAAGGAGATTAAAATATTAACAGATCGTATAATCCACACCTGATTTTTAATTAAGATTATGCGCAAGGTTTGCCAGTTTTGCAAGTAAGATTTGCCAAAACGATTTTCTCTAAGGCTGGTTTTTTCAAACTGATCGCTGATAGTTCAATATATAGACATTCCTGAAACCGTTAAATGGCCGATCAGAACCGACGATCAGCGTGTACAGAAAACAGGCCTTACGTTTTTTTTAAATCAAAATGTGATGAGAAAAATACGTTGAAAAATGGGTAGTTAAGTTAGTATGGAAGTGACAGAATGGTAAAATTAGGCACAAAATGGCACTACGCGACATACTTACAGGGACCCGTGTTTTCTGCGAGACAAAACACGAATATTAACACATGTATCACACACGTTCATACAAACGATGGAAACTAGCAGATTTTTTTCATATGAAAGTATTATGGTAGTGTATTCTTAGGGCGCCCATACACGGACATTAAGCAGTCATAGCTGAACGCTTCAAGGTGCGAGCACTAAGCGAACTTTATTCTTCCATGTAAGGAAGCCATAGTCAGTCAAGTCATAAAATTTCCTAAAGTTCCTAAAGTCTGACTATAGTTGTAACTGTTTATTTATAACAAATATTGCATACCTTCTGCTAGGCGAAAAATATGAATATTTAACTAGTACGAATGTTTCTGCATAATAAAGAAATTGTATTTTATTGTCATACACGAGACTGCTCGAATAGTCGTGCGGTCCAAGACATACGTAATCTCTAAACTAAATTGACAAGTCTAAGAACTGATGTCAAAAGGATAGCACTGGAACCTGTGTACTTAGTTTAAGAGATTGTTTAGTGGTGGTATAAACCTACTTTGCATGTGAGCGTAAACACAATGGAGGCGTGTTAACTTTTTAAATTGCCTTTAATTCAGAATTGGTCACACTGACTGCTCTAGACTTCGTCGAACTCTCAAATGCTCTAAAACAATTTGTCCCCTGCAAACTCTAACTGCAGGTTGATTGGGTGTTTTTATACGTATTCGATCGGGTGAAAGTTAACTACTATTTACATGGAATTGATCAAGCGCTTGACAATTGTAGTTGCCACTGACTACTCGAATAGTTCCAAGTTGTTCAACTTTTATCTGCTCAAGATTTCCGTGTATGGCCGCATAAATTGGCTCAAAATATTGGCGTATTACAAAACTTGTTCGCAATAATAGCAATTCTGTCTGTGAGACCGTGTAACTCCACAAGTTATAAGTTTAGCTATAGTAAATGAATAATAAAAAATTAAAAACAGTTTACACAAATACTAAACATTTCCACACAAGATTCATTGATTTCACATCTCCACAGAAAATGATCTCAATCATAAGTTTGGTAATATGAGGACAAACTTTAAGCATATAGCCTAAAAATTGGAAAAAAAAATGTCGTGGAAAAAAGTCAGCATATAGGTACCCAAAACGAAACAATAGACGACTTGCGAAAGCCAAAAATCATAAGAATGCGCGAATATTCTTACGGAATGTTTTTCAAACGAATCGAAAGCTGTAAAACTTTCGCAAATCGTCTAAAAAAGCACATCAGCAGAGAAATAGAAACGAATAGAAAAAAAGTAACAAAATATTTTGGTACCAGACCAGCAGTGCTGTCTTAATACAGACCATTTCTATTTTCGTATAACTGGCGTATTTATAAACGATGTTTCAAATAGATCGACTAACGTTTTTTGGCTCCATAGGTACCATACCACCAGGTCCGGATGTCTATCGTATAATGTCTTCTCCATGTCAATGCCCCGGGATCATTATCCTTGTAAGTCGTCGGAACTCAAAGCCATTGGAGTTGTCCAAAGATGCTACACTTGCAAATAGGCATGATGACTGATTTTGAAAAATAGTCAGATTATGTTCGGAAGTATCTACTATTTCGAAAAAATATCTTATTTCAGAAGTAAAATAAGTTTTGGTAGATAAAATTGGCATTTGAAATTTAAATTTTAAAATTCACGCCAAAACGCTCGGCGGTGTCATGGCGTCCTTTGTGACGTCACTATTGTTCTTACCAATGTACTCTGTGCAGTGTGCAGTAAACAATAGTGTGATTGTCAAAACTCGAAAACAAACAATTGTGACGTCATTCGCTTCTTGGTGTTTTAACCAATATGGCGGATTGCTGTATTTTATAGTTTTATTTTATCAAAATAAATAGCAATCTCACTCGAAATAGAAAAATAAATACGTTTTTTATAATCCATGAATGCAATTTCATTAAATAAATTCATAATTTCATTGATTCTTGGTTACTGTCATCATGCCTATTGCCATACTGATGATTTTGGTTAGCAGAAGGAAAGAACCAAAAAAGGTGTCCAATATTGATGTCACGAACATTTCCGCCCACAATCCCGCAATGTTCATACAAACTAACGCTAATGGGTTTAACCAGTGTGGTAGAGGATGTCAGATACATACCAGAAAGTTGTTGTCCTTTACGTATACTTCCCATATAGGCAGTGGCGTGCATGACATAGAGGCATAAAGGTCCCGCTTACCCTAGTTAAAAAAGGTCAATGCATTATTTTCATCATTCCCTGCCGGAAAATACCCATTTTCAGGCAGGGAATACATATCTACGTAACCGATTCCTAGCCGGGCTCCGACTACTGTGCACGCCACTGCATATAGGGCGTATTTTTGTGTGATATAGATAATTTGATCCAAAATTCGCGGCCCACTGTTTTTCGTCTCATCAAGAAAATGTCTATACATAGGCATATAGCTTTCCTAAAGTCTACATTTTATGGTCGTTATTAGTACTAATATACATTACTTTCCTATTATAAACCAATATTTATAGATTCAAGTGTTCTGGATGCGCCGTCGTAGATAGTAGATAAAGAACAGAAAACTTTCAATGCGTTATTGCGATGAGGTCACTCACGTTCCTCATTAGTTCCTGTTAGGTAACGCTACAGGTGTACCAATATTTAAACATTAGATACAGACCGGCTAGCAGTGCGATGTCATTCTTGTTTTAGTTCCTAAATCGGGTGTATTTTTTAAGGGTGATAGTTGTATTATACTGCGACGAGGTCACTCACGTTCCTGCTCCTGTTGGGTAACGCTACAGGGTGTACCAATTTTACTTATAATATTAGACACTAGATACAGACCGGCTATTTTGACGCCGCCGTTGACTTGACTTAGTTCCTATATCGGGTGTATTTTTTAAGGGTGATAGTGGATAAAGAATGGCGAGTTGTACGACGTGTCAAAAACTTTCAATGTGGTGCCCAATACTGCAATGAAGTCATTTACGTTCCTGTATGGTAACGCTATAGGACGTACCAATTTATATTTGTAATATTAGACATTAGATACAGACCGGCTAGCAGTGCGACGTCATTCATGTTTTACTCCCTATATCGGGTGTATATTTTAATGGTATAGTAGTATAATACTGCGACGAGGTCATTCACGTTCCTGGTAACGCTACAGGGTGTACCAATTTTACATATAATATTAGACATTAGATACAGACCGGCCAGTTGTGCGATGTTGTCGGCCGAGCCGAAGCGGTTGGAGCGTGTGAACAGATGAGCGAACTCGCGCGGCGCTGACATCACGCTGCCGCCCAGACCTGTGATGCCATCGCGGATGTTACCACCCACGTTTCTGGGAAAAGCGTTAAGTTTTTTTTTAAAAAAAGAGTGTGCTTTAGACCACACGACTCAAGTAAAACTCAGTAACTGGCTGGCTATGAGAGAAAGAAAGAAATAAAATGTGTGCTCGCACCTCTCTCTTGCCCCTATAGTAATATACGAAACATGAGTCTCCGTTGGCACTTTTCGTAACGCTCTCGTCACACATTCACCAGCTTACTCCTGCTTACTCCCCAAGTCAAGCGTGCGAAAAGAAGCTTTACTTCAAAAAAATTACAAGGAAACAAAATAAAGAAATCCGAAGAGGCTTCACAGGGTCGAAGTGGGCTTTGGGAGAACTCCTTATACGACAAAATATCGAGCTCACTACGATAACCACCTTCCACTTGTTCATTTTCTCCGTATCGTTAATCGGTTGTATGGAAGACATCGCTACTTAGCGATAAGACCGCTTTATTGTACTAATGTTTTAAGTTTTCTTGTTCGTTACCTGTTTCTTTTGTGTTTTTGTGGTGTACAATAAAGTATATACATACCTACATACGACCTTTAAATGAAGAACACCAGTGTTAATACGTATAATAACATTGAAATATGTCACATGTCAGAACACACAATATACATTACACAATATTTTTTCCCTTTCCCTTCCAGTACTGTTCTAGTTAAGTATGGTGATCCCGCAAACGGCTCTAGAGTTTGGATGAAATTTCGTATTGAGGCAATGTTTTATTTTCCAAGATACGTAGGTATCATTTACGAGTTCCCGTGGGAATTCAGTGATAACACCATGAAACCTAAATATTTCGAAGCTCCATCGCACCCAGGTAAATAGTGAAGGTAATATAAGAGCAATATAAAAGCGAATTTTAGTGTTCAATATTTCAGATACTTACTTTAAACCTTGTCCCATATCCCGTAACACCTCTCTAGGCTGTCTATGGGACTGTCCACTTGTGCCGTGTTGCTGTAAAGGAAAATATAAAACTATTTATTATTCACTAATTCACTAATATTTCGCCCTCCCACGAACTATGAGATACCTGTACAGTCTAAAATAATACAACACAAATTCAATTCAATTTCGCTGATGGCGTCATCAAAAATAATCAACTATAACCAGATAATCGAAACCGTTAAAACTTAGCAGACAGACACACTCACTTTCGCATTTATAATCTTATATCTTAATATATAAAACAAAGTCCGGTTTGTTCGAACACATAACTCTAGAACGGCTGAACAAATCTGGATGAAATTTGGCACAGGGATATTATAGACTGGAATAACACATAGGCTACTTATTATCCCGGAAAATTAAGGAGTTCCCGCGGGAACCAAAAAACCTCAATCCACGCGGACGAAGTCACGGGCATCAGCTAGTATTAATATAGATTTAAGTTTTCCAGTGATTATACATACATGAAAACAGCTCTAAGTCCCAATGAAACCTACCTCCCAGCTCTTGATCCGTTTGTTGTAACCTTCTAGTTTCTTCTGCAGCTGCACGATACATATAGCGCTCTTCTGGTTCTTCTTCTCGAACACCGCCTTGATGCGTTGCAGCTGCTGCTTGTCCGCGTTCGCTGCTAGCTTCAGGTATTCATTAACGTTATCTGCGAACAAAATTAAAGTCTGTGGAAAGAGTTATCCCATTTATAGCAGTCAGTCGGGGTATCTTATTTCAAGAATTTCTGTGTTTTATAAGCCATTATTTTAAGAAAAGCAAAACGATTTGGCACTATGTTTTTAAAAAGTTATCTCTATCGAACTTTTATTAATTATAATCTAAAACTTAAGATTGTTAAATTACTAAAATCACCGTTCGGAAAATACGAATTTACACTGTTTAGCGGGAAGGTATAAAGCCAATATCTAAAGGCCTTCCGATCACACATACAATGTTGGAACCATCGATTTATAATATGTAGGTACTAGATTGGCCCTTTCATAGAAAAAAAATGGGCGTCCGACCTGTAGAGCGCGCTCCTCACCTGTATAAGCCTGTCTTTGTCCCCGCCATAGCGCTGCTTTTCAGACTAAATAACGTTAGTAAATTAAGTTCATATTCTTTGTTTGACAGGGCCCGTCTACATAAATTGAGGTCGTTGGTTGGAACACAAGCAATCAAGTAGATACCCTTACTAGCCAAGGCGTTTGGTAAAAAGTTGCTGATTTGACTAGTATTCAAAGTCAAATCAGCAACTTTTGACCAAATAACAATACCAGCTAAGAATGTCTTGTCTCCTAGAAGGTCGATACCCTGTTGTTCTTTTTTTTTTCAAAGTAGGCGCCTCACCGTCCCGTATGGTCTGCTCCAGGCGGATGAGATCCTTGGTGCGCTCGATCTTGCTGTTGAGATGAGCGATGGCGGCCTGCGCCTTCGCTGATGTCGCGTTGCCGCCGTCGCTCTCATCTGCCGGCATTGCAATACATACAATTCACTAGCCGATACTCGCGACTTCATCCGCGTGGATTGAGGTTTTTTGGTTCCCGCGGGAACTCTTTAATTTTCCGGGATAAAAAGTAGCCTATGTTCTAGCCTATTCCAGACTATAATCCAATCCCTGTGCCAAAATTCATCCAGATCCATTCAGCCGTTCTAGCGTGATTGAGTAGCAAACCTCCATCCATACATCCATCCAAACTTTCGCATTTATAATATTAGTATAGATAGTATAGATTTTCTAATAGCCATATCTATACTAATATTATAATGCAAAAGTGTGTCTGTCTGTCTGCTACGCTTACACGGCCCAACTATACTCAACCGATTTAGATGAACTTTGGTACAGAGACAGGTTACGTCGCGTTGCCGCCGTCGCACTCATGGGTCGGCATCGCGATACATACAATTCATTTACCAATAGCCATATTATTCCATCCATAGTCTTCTAAACTAATATTATAACGAGGAAAGATTTGTTTGTTTGTTTGCAATGGGTAAACTCAAAAACTACTCAACCGATTGAAAAAATTCTTCTACCTATAAAAAGCTGCATTGTCAGAGAGTAACTAGGCTATATTTTATTCTAAAAAAAAATAGAGATCCTTACGAAAATTGCAATAATGTGAACTAATTCGCAAAAAAACGTTTCTTCTGAGAGCTTACGTGGCATGCGCTGCGTAAATAGTTAAAGTTACACGAAAACAATGAAAAAGTGTGTCTGTCTGTCTGTTTGCTACGCTTTCACGGCCCAACTACTCAACCAATTTTGATGAAATATGTTACAGAGACAGATTACATCCCGGGGAAGGACATAGACTACTTTTTATCTCGGAAAATTAAGGAGTTCCCGCGGGAATAAAAAAAAACTAAGTCCATGCGGACGTAGTCGCGGGCTTCATCTAGTAATCTATAAGTTCGAAGGTTTATTGTTGAACGCAGCCGCCTCAAGTTAACGTGAAAAAGCACTTAAAATGTCTACTTACACCCTAAAGGTACTGTTTCATGTAGACATTCATAGTACAATGCATAGGCTTGAGATCTTTCCACCGAGTCCGCGATGAGGTATGGTGGAGCACTCAGTAATCTCTTACGTCTGAACATACTCCCGAAATGTAACCAGCAAGCCTATAATTGGTATGTAATTTTTTTGTCCACTAAGGAAAATAGGCAGCAAAAGACTCAGACCCATAAATAGGGAGTCTAAAATCGTAACCACAAGGCTAAAGCCGCCTTTGCAACTAAGAATGAAATGATTTATTTCAGGTAGAACAACTTGTGCCATATATGAAATTTCGTGACTACCACCGGTTCGGAAAGCCAGATTCTACTGAGAAAAACCGGTAAGAAACTCAGCAGTTGCTCGTTTTAAAAAGAAAAAGAATTTTACAAAGCAGCTAAGTTGCCCGGTTCAAATTACAAGTTACACTTTCACCGTTACTTATCAGTTTGATCACTTTTCGTAGTGTACAAGTAAACTAAATAACCACTTAGATGAACACAATTATTATCCTATAGGGCTTGCTTATTTACACAGTTTTATTTTAACCTTAACCACACTTATGTACACTAGACGTATTTACGCAGCGACTGAAATTAAAATAATGTATTTTTATCGCTTTGTGTTATTGTTGTGTTGTTTAATTAACAAGGAAAATAATAGGGAAATCTATTTATATAACAATTACAACATAACTAGAACCCGATCTGGCTTAACAAGGGTATTTTAATTATTGTATGTTAATTTTAGAGCTAATAATATAGCGTCGCGGATTTTTTTGAACTATATGACAATAACACTACTACTATATTGTTTTTTAAGGTTCCGTACCTCAAAAGGAAAAAACGGAACCCTTATAGGATCACTTTGTTGTCCGTCCGTCTGTGTGTCATGACCCTTTTCTCAGGAACGCATGGAGGTATCAAGCTAAAATTCATATCAAATACTCAAGTCTACTGTCCCTTGCAGCTGTGAAAAAATCAAACTTCTAAGCCAACGCAATCAAAAGATACAGCCGTTTATGCTGCAAATTTTCGAGTGGTTCGACACTCGCAAGGGAATCAAAACCTACAGGGTACTTCCCGTGAACTCAGAATCTTGAAATTTGGTATGAAGCAACGTCTTTAGCACAGATAAAGGAAAAATTTGCATCATACAGTAAAAATATTTTTAATAATTTTACTTACTATTTTTATGGATTTCATTTAGCAATAAAAATACTATAACTTTTACTTAAATACCTACAGGTTTGTACGGAACCCTCGGTGTGCGAGTCCGACTCGCACTTGGCCGGTTTTTTAATAGAATCCTCGTTCGCCTATAAAGGTTTCAACTAGCACGACTTATTCGGCAAATAATCAGTTTCACGATTGTCATTATAGAGTTTGCAAAATCCTTCCGTTCGTGAAGAGCATATTATAGAAATACCTACAGTAGTTTCCGAGATTAGCGCGCGCAGACAGACGAACATGTCCGACTTTGTTTTATATAGTTAAGTAATCATGTAGGTAGTATATTGAATTACATATTACAATGATCCATAGATGATGCCCGCGACTTCGTTCGCGTCGATTAAGTATTTTTTATTACCGCGGGATCTCCTTAATTTTCCGGGATGAAAAGTGTGTATGCCTACGAGTAAGCCTTTCCCCGTGAAATCTAAATATATAAAAGAAGACACTGACTGACTGACTGACTGACTGACATATCAACGCACAGCCCAAACCGCTGGGTCTAGAGACTTCAAATTTGGCACACAGGTTCCTTATGAGGTCTAGGGGTGCACTAAGAAAGGATTTTTCAAAATTCCCCCCCTAAAGGGGTGAAACGGGGCTCCAAAGTTCGTATTTTACCAAGCTTCAATACTCCTTCACGCCGCCACTACTGAACCGATTTGGCTCAAATTTGGAATGGAGATAAATTGCATCTTGGGTTAACACATAAGCTACTTTTCATCCCGGGAAAATCCATGGTTCCCGTGGGATTAGTTAAAAACCGAAATTCACGCGGAAAAAAATCTTCACGCCGGAAGTACAAGACCGATTTAGCTGAAATTTGGAATGGACATAGATGATATCCTGGGTTAATAAAAAAGCTACTTTTCATCCCGGAAAAATCCATGGTTTTTGCGGTAAAACTGAAAAATTGATATTCACGCGTGAAAAATACTACTTTACGCTGCACTTACTGACCTGATATGACTGAAATTCGGAAAGGAGATAGATTTTATCCTGGATTGATACATAGGCTACTTTTCATCCCGGAAAATTTCATGGTATATCAAAGAAGATACTGACTCACGCTCTCACTGACATATCAACGCACAGCCCAAACCGCTGGGTCTAGAGACTTCAAATTTGGCACACAGGTTCCTTATGAGGTCTAGGGGTGCACTAAGAAAGGATTTTTCAAAATTCCCCCCCTAAAGGGGTGAAACGGGGCTCCAAAGTTCGTATTTTACCAAGCTTCAATACTCCTTCACGCCGCAACTACTGAACCGATTTGGCTCAAATTTGGAATGGAGATAAATTGCATCTTGAGTTAACACATAAGCTACTTTTCATCCCGGGAAAATCCATGGTTCCCGTGGGATTAGTTAAAAACCGAAATTCACGCGGAAAAAAATCTTCACGCCGGAAGTACAAGACCGATTTAGCTGAAATTTGGAATGGACATAGATGATATCCTGGGTTAATAAAAAAGCTACTTTTCATCCCGGAAAAAACCATGGTTTTTGCGGTAAAACTGAAAAATTTATATTCACGCGTGAAAAATACTACTTTACGCTGCACTTACTGACCTGATATGACTGAAATTCGGAAAGGAGATAGATTTTATCCTGGATTGATACATAGGCTACTTTTCATCCCGGAAAATTTCATGGTATATCAAAGAAGATACTGACTCACGCTCTCACTGACATATCAACGCACAGCCCAAACCGCTGGGTCTAGAGACTTCAAATTTGGCACACAGGTTCCTTATGAGGTCTAGGGGTGCAATAAGAAAGGATTTTTCAAAATTCCCCCCCTAAAGGGGTGAAACGGGGCTCCAAAGTTCGTATTTTACCAAGCTTCAATACTCCTTCACGCCGCAACTACTGAACCGATTTGGCTCAAATTTGGAATGGAGATAAATTGCATCTTGGGTTAACACATAAGCTACTTTTCATCCCGGGAAAATCCATGGTTCCCGTGGGATTAGTTAAAAACCGAAATTCACGCGGAAAAAAATCTTCACGCCGGAAGTACAAGACCGATTTAGCTGAAATTTGGAATGGACATAGATGATATCCTGGGTTAATAAAAAAGCTACTTTTCATCCCGGAAAAATCCATGGTTTTTGCGGTAAAACTGAAAAATTGATATTCACGCGTGAAAAATACTACTTTACGCTGCACTTACTGACCTGATATGACTGAAATTCGGAAAGGAGATAGATTTTATCCTGGATTGATACATAGGCTACTTTTCATCCCGGAAAATTTCATGGTTCCCGTGGGATTAGTTAAAAACCGAAATTCACGCGGAAAAAAATCTTCACGCCGGAAGTACAAGACCGATTTAGCTGAAATTTGGAATGGACATAGATGATATCCTGGGTTAATAAAAAAGCTACTTTTCATCCCGGAAAAATCCATGGTTTTTGCGGTAAAACTGAAAAATTGATATTCACGCGTGAAAAATACTACTTTACGCTGCACTTACTGACCTGATATGACTGAAATTCGGAAAGGAGATAGATTTTATCCTGGATTGATACATAGGCTACTTTTCATCCCGGGAAAATCCATGGTTCCCGTGGGATTAGTTAAAAACCGAAATTCACGCGGAAAAAAATCTTCACGCCGGAAGTACAAGACCGATTTAGCTGAAATTTGGAATGGACATAGATGATATCCTGGGTTAATAAAAAAGCTACTTTTCATCCCGGAAAAATCCATGGTTTTTGCGGGAAAACTGAAAAATTGATATTCACGCGTGAAAAATACTACTTTACGCTGCACTTACTGACCTGATATGACTGAAATTCGGAAAGGAGATAGATTTTATCCTGGATTGATACATAGGCTACTTTTCATCCCGGAAAATTTCATGGTATATCAAAGAAGATACTGACTCACGCTCTCACTGACATATCAACGCACAGCCCAAACCCCTGGGTCTAGAGACTTCAAATTTGGCACACAGATTCATTATGAGGTCTAGGGGTGCACTAAGAAAGGATTTTTCAAAATTCCCCCCTTAAGGGGTGAAACGGGGCTCCAAATTTCGTATTTTACCAAGCTTCGATACTCCTTCACGCCGCAACTACTGAACCGATTTGGCTCAAATTTGGAATGGCGATAAATTGCATCTTGGGTTAACACATAAGCTACTTTTCATCCCGGAAAAATCCATGGTTCCCGTGAGAATAGGGAAAACTAAAATTTACGCGGGCGAAGCCGCGGGTATCCGCTAGTAACCTATATCTATACCAAAATTCATCAAAATCGGTTGAATTGGGCCGGATAAGCGTAGCAGGTAGACAGACACACTTTCGCATTTATAATAATAGTATGGATTAACATTTTGGAATGTATAGGAAAAATAATTTACCTTGATTATAGTCGCCATCTTGACCTGTAAAATAAAAGCATTAATTCAGTCGAAGATTTTGTAAATGATAAAAGCGCGTGGGTTTGACTCGCTTCATCAGTGCTTGGGACTACAGTTACGTATGTAGTTTCTGTACAGGACCCGTTACGTAAAAAGAACGCTGGCAGTTTACCTGCGCACTGAGCGATTTATCGATCTGTGCGCAGGGATACAGTATCAGACACATCCCCTCCACTGTCCCTCAGTGTTCTTTTTACGTGACGGGACATATACGTGCACTAAGGTCGTACTCTAATTTTTCCCTTCCTTTTTTTTAGAGAGCAACATCTTTCTGGTTCTTCTCGGTACGATAGAAAGGGCATTCCAAACCAGTATGGCTAACATGCGCACTACGAGTAAAATTATGTCTACCCGTTATCTCTCTCTGTCTACCGAAGCAAACATGGTTACTTGCCTCGTTACGTCAAAAGTAGAGATAAAAGTAATATTTCTTATCTGTGGTATTTTTCTCTACGAACCTTTACATGTCGACTATTTCTTTCTTGTAATATACCGCATTTTGTGCATGTTAGGGTAAATGAAAGAAAAATTTGCCGGCAACGACAACATCTCTCTCTCTCTTCGCGAGATAATCTCGTTGTGCGCATGCTAAGCACACTGGTGATGGATTCACTTGACGTGCTTTAATGACGTTTTACAAACATAAAATGATGTTGCGAAATTCTTGTGATGTATTTTCGCACAATATCAAATATTATTCATTAAGTTTATAGTATTTTAAAAAATAAGTATACGATCGAAAGTGTAACATATATTTCTTTATCCTCCGTCTATGAATTTTAATAGGCGTAAGTTAGCCTCTTACCACTATAATTATTGTGATCAATATTTGTAGGATTTCTACAGAATGTTTGCTACGTTATTGACAATCTATCTATCTACTATACAAAAAAATCAATTGCTGTGCGTTGGTATCGCTAAAACTCAGAAACGGCTTACCGATTTTGATGAATTTTTTGTGCGTGTTTGTGTGGGTTCCGGGATAGTTTATATTCACAATTGGACCCGGTAGGGGGCGCTGCCGGGCCCACTAGTACAATTTATAAAATCAATCACAAACATAATAAACCTAGAGCTAATGAAAATACATACCTCTATATGCGGGCGAGCCGTATTCGTCCGCAGACAGTGCGTATGACACGTTCGGACTGACCACCGCGTACGCATAGTCGCTTGGAGTTAGTATATTTGACATACTCTTCTTTTGCGGCGAGTCTTCCAAACTGAAACCATCCGAATTGACTTTGTAATCATTGAGTTAATGTGGCCAATTCTGATTAACACAATCTCTGAACTAAACTAAAATGACAGCTCTAAATCTAGTGCTTCTCTTTCCCCTTTCCGCAGGAAGTATGAAAGGGATGTTTCCTTTTTTCATCCATCACAAATTTAATTTACAAGTACATTAAAAATAGCAAAATAAGATATAAAAAATATAATGACATAAAATAATAATTAAAATGAGTTACAGTTAAAGATTTCGTCCAAACGGGGGTTCGTACTATTTACAGTACCCGCCATGATGTACGTTAAGCCAGTACTTTAATATTGGGTATTATTTGGGCACTCGGAGCATACCTTGAGAACCTCGTTCTCAGAATCGCGGATGTGGGACCAAAATTCCGCAACCCGAGATCTAAATAAACACGGTGTCCTGCTTGTGGATTCTTGATTCCGTCTGTCCGATCCGATTTCGTTGATTTAGTTTTTTGATTTCCGAAGGAAGTTCTTAATTTACTGGGATAAAAAGTAGCCTATATCCTTCACCGGGATGCAACATATCCCTATACCAAATTTCATCAAAATCAGTTGAAAAGTGGGGCCGTTAAAGCGTAGCAGACAGACAGATACACAAACAGAGACTCTTTCGCTGTATACTTACTCTCTAGAACTATTGACTGTGGTGTTTGCAGAGAGTGGGCTATTGCCCATATCTCTGGAGTGCGACTTGACATGCAGAGCCCTGGCATCTCCATGGCGAGATGACTCCTGGAAGGAAGAGAAAAAAACTTCACGTAAAATAGTCCAATTTATTTACGACACACAATCACAAATATGGACCGATTTTAAATTTTTCAGTCAGTCAGTTTCCTTTTAAGAGAAAATTTCAATCCGAAACTGAGCACCAGCGAAATCTATGACTTTTGGAACTGTGTTTTTTAACCCACCTAAAGACGGGATCTGTAAGTAATATTGGGCCTCTTAAATCCGTATTAATAAACAGACTTCAGATAAGAACAGGTTTTCAATTATCAGCCTTAAGCACAGCTTGACTGATACTTGAGAACCTGATACTAACCGATGTCGGTTTTATAATACGGGCTATATATATATATATAATTCCCTATAATTATGTCCTGAATCTAAATTCAGGACAAAATTATAGGGAGTGACTTCTATTCTTTGCCATATCTGACAAATGCAAATATTATTGTATATCTAGAGTTATAATAAGATTCTTTGCTATGCAGAAATGACCTATGGTTAACTTAGGTACATGGTGAGCAGTATACGGCGACTGAATTCTAGATTTGATGACGTCATCACATCGGCCGGGCCCCGCAGATCTGATGGCAACTGACTTCTACTAGACCCCTTGTCAGGGCCATGTTCTATTCATATCGAGGGCTACCCTTGGCTGAGATTAAGAACCTTTATTGACTAATTCATAAAGGTTAACTTACATGGTGAGTAGTAGACGGCAACTGAACCCTCGATCTGATGACGTCATCCGTCACAACGGCCGGGCCCCGCAGGTCCACGGTAGATGGCGACTGACTTCTACTAGACCCCTTTCTAGGGCCATGTTCCATTCATACCGAGGGCTATCCTTGGCAGAGATTGAGAACCTTTATTGACTAATTCATAAAGGTGAACTTACATGGTGAGGTAGACGGCGACTGAACCCTCGATCTGATGACGTCATCCGTCACAACGGCCGGGCCCCGCAGGTCCACGGTAGATGGCGACTGACTTCTACTAGACCCCTTTCTAGGGCCATGTTCCATTCATACCGAGGGCTATCCTTGGCAGAGATTGAGAACCTTTATTGACTAATTCATAAAGGTGAACTTACATGGTGAGGTAGACGGCGACTGAACCCTCGATCTGATGACGTCATCCGTCACAACGGCCGGGCCCCGCAGGTCCACGGTAGATGGCGACTGACTTCTACTAGACCCCTTTCTAGGGCCATGTTCCATTCATACCGATGGCTATCCTTGGCAGAGATTGAGAACCTTTATTGACTAATTCATAAAGGTGAACTTACATGGTGAGGTAGACGGCGACTGAACCCTCGATCTGATGACGTCATCCGTCACAATGGCCGGGACCCGCAGGTCCACGGTAGATGGCGACTGACTTCTACTAGACCCCTTTCTAGGGCCATGTTCTATTCATACCGAGGGCTATCCCTGGCCGAGATTAAGAACCTTTATTGACTAATTCATAAAGGTGAACTTACATGGTGAGTAGTAGACGGCGACTGAACCCTCGATCTGATGACGTCATCCGTCACAACGGCCGGGTCCCGCAGGTCCGCGGTAGATGGCGACTGACTTCTACTAGACCCCTTGCTATGCCCGTGTCCTATTTGCAACGTATCCATTGCGGACTACCAGCTAAAAATTGCCGATGTAAACCTGAAAAACAAAATCGATAAATTTAAAATAAGTAAAAAAGAATTTCATACATGGAATAATTTGAAAATTTCAAATATAGAAGAATTTGAAAATGGACTCATATTTTATGACGTATTTTATTAACCCCCGACGCAAAAAGAGAGGGGTGTTATAAGTTTAACGTATCTGTCTGTGGTATCGTAGCTCCCAAACGGATAAACCGATTTTCGTTTAGTTGTTGGATGTGCTTATATATAGATCAATATTTCAGTCAGGATAAATCTTTTCATATCTCTGTGATTTTAATACTAATAATATGCTAGTAATTAATATTTCGATAGCTTTAATAGCTAATTATTTCGATTGTGCAATCAAGTCTTATCAAAGGTCAGTGTTTGTATCACGTTGCATGAAGGTATGTAATATGTAACTACGATTAATTTTTTTTTTTAATTCAAACGATCCCTGTGTACCTACAACGTTTTAAACCGATTTAAATATTATGAGTGGCACAATGACTGTTTAAATTTTTAATAGCATGCTAGTATATTATTCTATTTTAGAACATAAAACAACCTTGGAACACAATCAGTGATTATCTCGGTAATCGTTATCCTAGGACATTTACTGGTAGACTTTGTTTACAAAAACTTTTAGCATATTCTTTTTGGATAGGTTAAATCGCTACAAATGCAGGGGTGATTAAATACCAACTTAGAACAAATATTATCCTTTAAATCGCTCTGGTGTTTGAATCCAATCCTATGGGGCTACTATAAACTTGGCGATCGTAGTACGAAAGTAATTCTTCATGCGTCGTTACCTCAACTTCGACGGTCTTGGCATCTCTTCGAAATCACTGGCGTGCAGTTCATAGAGGCGTAAAAGCAATGCTTACCCTAAATTAAGACCTAACCTAAGAGTTGAAATACCTACACTTAGTGAAGTCGTATTGCGGAAGGACTCGGGAACCCACCGTGTTATTATCCCAAAAATTGCTACCATTATGACATTAATAGAAAGTGGTCATGACCCTCATCAATAAGGAATAAGACGCAGAGAGAATCCCTTACTTTTTTCCGTTATGACCAGAAACCTGCCAGTAAGTAGGTTCTTGCTCCTGGTACAGGCCACATGTTCTATGTCACTCTTTTCTACATAATATATCGACTGATTCCTTTATAACCTTACCTGACTAACAATTATCCTAGCACTAGATGATTCCCGCGACTTCATCCGCGTTAACTAAGTTTTTTCGATTCACGCAGGAACTCCTTAATTTTTCGGGTTTAAAAGTAGCTTATGTATTTCCCTGTATTAAATTTCATCAAAATCGTTTGAATAGGTGGCCCGTGAAAGCGTAGCAGTCAGACAGACAGACTCACTTTCGCATTTATAATATTAGTATGGAAGTATGGATATGGATTTCGTAGAACTGGTGGAAATTGGAATGCTACAGTTTTAATAAGAATTTCTATTTAATAACATTATAAAACTGCGAATTTGCTCCATATTAAAGACAAATTGGTCCGCAATCATCATATCGCTATTAACATACTATGTTATGGTATTGCTGCGCAAATCATTAGCCTGTCATTAGTCAATCACGCCGCGTATGCAGCGCATACTAAAAAGTTATGCTAAAATGTGCCGTCCGTCTAACTTTCCCAATGTCAAACGCCCTACACGGGGCGTGACCGAGAAGTTTCCTAATTGATTTCATTTATTACTGGTGCGGAAAGAAAACCGATATTTTTACTAGTATTTCTTGGTTGGTATAGGAATAG
Source organism: Erebia epiphron (assembly GCA_963932025.1). Classification (NCBI taxonomy): domain Eukaryota; kingdom Metazoa; phylum Arthropoda; class Insecta; order Lepidoptera; family Nymphalidae; genus Erebia; species Erebia epiphron. The sequence goes on along the minus strand of OZ009947.1, from coordinate 24,626,186 downwards.
CGTAAGAAATAAGAATATCCAACCCAAATAATAGAGAATGCATACCTAGATCTACTCATTAAAGATTTTTTTTAAATCAGAAATAAAGAAGTTATAAAAGTCGATAGCAAGTATTATCAGCTAGACATAGGCGGCCAGTGATATGCAATGATCGTTTAAATCCGCTTTACCGTATCCGACATAGGTTATAGTGGTTAATTTTTTTAATTAATTGCCTCGATGGTTTAGTGGTTAGCATGTTGGACTGCCGAGGACGAGGCCCTGGGTCCAAGTCAGGGTCGGCTTCAAAATAGTAAGTTATAGGGGGGTATAGTAATAGTAGGGGTTTTTTCTGTCAATGAATTAATAGTCCTAACTAATTCCATACCTACCTACTTTATAATATTAATGCAAAGGTGGGTCGGTGTGTGTGTGTTACGCTTTTCACGGCCCATTTGTTCAAGTTTCAAGCGATTTTGACGAAATTTGTTGTTTGAGGTAGAATCCTCTCTTTTGTTCCGAGAAACCAAAGGGTTTCCACGGGAGTTTTCAAAAATCTACGCGGACGAAATCGCGGGCACTAACTATTATAAGATTTACTATATAATTCGGATATACTATACCTAAGTTAGTAACTAAAATCAGCGTTATATTATAGACTAGATGATTCCTGCGACTTCGTCCGCGTGGACCAAGTTTTTTCGATTCCCACGGGAACTCTTGAATTTTCCGGGATAGCCTATGTCCTTCCCCGGGATAGAACCTACCCCTGTAACAAATTTCATTAAAATCGGTTGTACAGATCAATTTTTTGATTCCCACGGGAGCCTTCGAATTTTTCGGGATAAAAAGTAGCCTATGTCCTTCCCCGGGATATAATCTATCCCTGTACCAAATTTCATCAATATCGGTTGAACAGATGGGCCGTGAACCGACGGACAGACAGACAGACAGACACTTTCGCATCTATAATATTAGTATGGATTTGCTTTATGCCCATGAATATTCACTCTAGCAGCTTGAGAGAGTCTAGCTGTTATACTTAATGTGAAATAGCAATGAATAGATAGGTATCTATTCATTGCAAGTTTCCCCGGACGACTGGAAATCTAGTGCGCATAATACGAGCCCTAAGGTAATAAATTCTGCAGTCGACACACCCACCTTCATCCTACGAAAGTTCTAGAACACATTAACTTGAACTTAGTGTCTAGGTATGAGAAATAGCAATGCTTTCTTCGTTTTTATGGTAAAACTTTATGTAAGGGGATCACTACACTAACATAAAATACTCTTTGTATGAAAAAACTAGGAATATTTTTCTAGCGAAAGCACAGTCTGGTTCTTTTCTACCAGTCTATCCGGCGTAGACGTCTAGACAGAGCAACGCTTCGGAGTGACAACCGTAAGAGCGTCATCTCCAAGCTGGCAGAATTATCAGTAACATATTTTTATTTAAACAGTTAACATGCAGCCATTTCGATTTGTTTTACAATCGTGCATTGTCGAGTTAACATCTCCTGCAGATGCTCCGGTATCGGAGTGAAACTATATTTAGGCATAGGCATAGGAACTTTGATTTACCAGGGGGGCGATTGGCTAAAAATGACAGCTACAGTGTAACAATCGAAATCACCTCTGATTGTTTAGCATTCTTCAAGTCCAGCAGGGCGACCGCGTATCTTTTGCATCAATCATTGATACATCGCGATCACCTCCGATTGGCTAAATTTATGGTATTCTTGCTGCGTCAATGGATTTCGTCCAATAGTGGAAGAGTCCAATCACCAATCAGAGGTGATTACGATGTATCAATGATTGATGCAAAAGATACGCGGTCGTCCTGCAGGCCAAAATCATTTGACGCAGCAAAAATACCATAAATTCAGCCAATAAAACCAATTGAGACTGTAACAATGATTAATGCAGGTTTTACATAATAGACCTGCTGGATAATCTCCCTGCTAGACTATATTCGTCTCAGGGATGCAACCTACCTCTGTACCTTTAGTCAAAATCGAAATACATAGAATCGAAAACTAACATTCTACATCAATTACTCTGGGTTAAACTGATGGACTGTGAAAGCATAACAGACAGACACTTATTCGCTTTTGTAATATTAATACGGATTAACTTATTATATTTTGCGTGTAACATTACGTTGTTAGCGCCTTGGCTAGTGACCAAGTTGTGGCACTAGATAGTAGATACATTTCAGACGCTTTTGACTATATAGTCTCTTGCAGTATAGGATGCGATAGCGTCGGATTGACGTATTAAATACCTCACAACTATAGCTTCGCTAAGCATGTTAATATTTTATTGTATATTTTTAGATGAAAGCGTCTGAATCAATGCACAATTATTTAGAGATAATTTTGAACGGCTAATGTATCTATCTAGAACTCTAGATAAATATCGAGTATCGACAAATAAGTATGCCGGTTCTAAAAAGTCCCATCGCAGGGTTTTTTGAGGGAACACGGCAGGTATAATAGAAGCTGGTACTTTATGTTTATACAGAACTAGATGATTCCCGCGACGTCGTCCGCGTGGACCAAATTTTTTCGATTCCCGCGGGAAGTCTTAAATTTTCCGGGATAAAAAGTAGACTATGTCCTTCCCCGGGATACAACCTACCCCTGTACCAAATTTCATCAAAATCGGTTGAATAGATGGGCCGTGAAAGCGTAGCAGACAGACAGACACACTTTCGCATTTATAATATTAGTATGGATATGGATGGATATTATAAAAACGGCATTCCGAACCAGTGGTAGATTCATTCGAGTATCTATAATCACTTGTAAAAAGTATATTTGAATAAAAAACCTTTGAATTTTGAATATATTATTCGGAAAAGTAAAAGGAAGATAGGTTAACCAAAAGGATAGTGGTTTCACTTTGTGAAATTTGATAAGGATCTCTGAAGGGATAAAAGCTGCCATGTCAAAGGTCATTTAGCTCTCGACCTGAGGGCGCGGTGGTGCTTATCACCCCGCATATTTCGACCCTTTTACCTCAATCTCTTATAGTTATATTTAATACCTGCACTGAGTGCTCCTGAACTGTTTACGGAATTTTATTTGGTCTAGAAGATTTTAAAACGTGCTTCAACCCACCTTGGTATATTTTTTTTGTATAACTTAAATCTACTAGCTGATGCCCGCGACTTTATTTGGATTAAGGTTTATATGGTTCCCGCGGGAACTCTTTAATTTTCCGGGATAAATGTTATTCCAGACTATAATCTCTATGCCAAATTTCATCCAGATCCGTTTCGTCGTTCTGGGGTGATTAAGTTACAAACATCCATCCATCCATCCATCCAAACTTTCGCATTTATAATATTAAAAAACCGGCCAAGTGCGAGTCGGACTCGCGCACCGAGGGTTCCGTACTCAAGAAGTAGGTATAATTACCTTTGTTAATGAACCGCAAAACTAACTTTGTTTGTAGAGGTTTACTGTTAATATCAAAAAATTACGTTTGTTGTATGGGAGCCCCACTTTAATATTTACTTTATTGATATTTAATTATTTATTTTGAAAGGTAATATACAAGTTAATATTCTGTGAAAATTTGAACCGTCTACCTGTTACCGTTTTTAATATTGAGCAAAAAAATACGAAAAAAACACGTTTATTGTATGGGGACCCCCCTTAATATATATTTTTTTTTAATTTGTAGTATTTGTTGTTATAGCGGCAACGGAAATACATCATTTGTGAAAATTTCAGCTTTCTAGCTATCACGGTCTATGAGATACAGCCTGGAGACAGACAGACAGACAGACAGACAGACAGACAGACAGACAGACAGACAGACAGCGGAGTCTTAGTAATAGGGTCCCGTTTTTACCCTTTGGGTACGGAACCCTAAAAATAGGTAATAATAGACTAGTTTCACCTGTCCTGGACTCTGCCTGTAATTAAATCTTGCAAGTTAAAGACTCACTTCACGGTTTTCAACGCAGCTGAAATTTATATGTAAATCGGATGACAATGCAATATTATTATTTTATCCACTACAAGTTAGCCCTTGACTGCTATCTCACCTGATGGTAAGTGATGATGAGCTGGTAGCGGGCTAACCTGTTAGGGGAATGGCAGTTATATATTATTATTAAACCTATACCCCTATTCGGTTTCTACTCAGCCTCGTACCGGAACGCTACATCGCTTGGCAGCACGTCTTTGCCGGAAGGGTGGTAACTAGCCACGGCCGAAGCCAGGCCAGAACAGCGAAAATTCTGATCTTATAAACTCCCAAATTGACCCGGCCGGGGATCGAACCCGGGACTTCCGCACGTTAAGACAACAGCGCTCAACACTGCGTCAGGGAGGTCGTCAAATGGAGCTGATCTTACGATGGAGCCGGAAGCCGGCTTTGGGAACCCAATTGCCTATGTTATTATTATACCTTCTTAAGGAGCATATAGCCAAAAAACCGTGAATGACAGTCGAATAGTATGCCAATGAACCTATTTTAGGACACCCTCAAGAGTTCAGGCATAAAGGTTAACATAATCTTACTGATAGGTAAAATAGGCTATACCTACTATGTTTAAGTTTTATTTGGGTTATTCAAATACAAAGTTCAAATAGAAGCAAACTGTTAGTATCTCGTAAAACTACAATATAATCATAATATTACCTGCTCACAAAGAAATTAGCCATAATGGCTTTCACTAATTAAAAATACACATTATTATTATACGAGTACATTAATAAATCTCTTTAGGGTTTATACCTACCTACGTAGAGTTAGAATTCGGAGTTAGATCATTGATGCCATGTAAAAAAGTAATTCTGTATACTAGAAGTATGTAGTTATATTATATTAAGTATATTTGTTTCAGAGAAATTATGTTTTAGACCAAAGACCTTGGAAAATAGCTTGAACCACATAATATTAAAGTAACTATCGAAATTTATCACATGCAATCAACTTATCTGCAATCGGTCGATATGTAGGTACTTAACAACCTTGTTATTTGTCAAAACATGTACTTTCTTTCTTGTCAAAGATCATGTTTATCAACGGATAAGTGATTGAGTAGTAAGCAGATGCCTATTTCAAGTGATTTGATGACATATTACGGGTAAAGTTTGGAGCTTATAAAAAGCCATATTAATTTAATATTGTTGACTTTTGTGTTTTAGAATTATAATCCTTATTTTAGGAACGTCAAGGTAAGTGACATAAAACAGTCATTTTGAGTAATATTGCTTAAGTATTGCTTTAAGCGTTGGCAGTATGGCCCCAGGTACCTAATCACTTAATCAGTGTGACAGGAAATTACTTCAAGCATCTTAGCAAGTCAATTAAGTTGACAAAATTAAGACACTAAAGTAAGTATTTCAAGCCATTGTTCAATGTGAAGATTTAATTGGTATCCACAGGATATTATTAACGAGGGACAATGACTCAGTACGCTGCAGCCGTCTGTGCCGTGCATTAACTCATACAGTGTATGTCAAAGTTCAATCATTCATCGTTTTGATCATTAATAAGTACAACTATACAACAAGCTTATATCGTGAACATCAATACATGATATCTAGATGGTACAGCGGTGATAGCAGAGTGGTGCAGACGCCCCGATTCCTATTTGGGTGGTCAGCGGTTCGAGCAAGGCACGCATCGCTAACTTGTCGATTATTTTAAATATATATATCTATACTAATATTATAAATGCGAAAGTGTGCCTGTTTGCTATGCTTTAAGGGCCCATCTTTTCAATCTATTTTGATAAATTGTGATACAGAGGTATAGGTCCTGGGGAAGGACATAGGCTTTTTATTCCGGAAATTTAAAGAGTTCCCGCGGGAATCAAAAAACCGCAATACAAGCGGATGAAGTCGATGGCATCAGCTGGCAAGCCGGGCCTGATGTTAAGTGATTACCACCGCCCATGAACATTTGCAGCACCAGAGGAACCGCTAATGCGTTACCGGCTTTTGAGAAAGTCTAGATCCGCCTTTTGTTGTGCGTTTTAAAAATTAAATAGATAGGTATCACTTGTTTTAACGGTGAAGGTTAAAGTGAAACCTGCATTTCTTCAAAATGTTTAGATAGGTGTGTAAAGTCTGCCAGTTCAGACTTCAAAACGGTGGAAGAAAGCCTAACCCTTCTCATTTTGAGAAGACTCGTACTCGGAAGTGTTTTTGTATTTAGATAAATAGATACAAATAGTATTGTAAAGTGTTGTTTAGATGATGAACTATCCAATATGTAGTGTCATTTTTCATCAGTCGATATCAATAAATAATTCATTCACTCTATTTTTAAACCAACGCTCTATAATGTGTCATTTCTGCATATCGATATGTGATAAAAACATATGTAACATAGATATAGTAATACTAATATAGAACCTAATTTCAACTGAGTAGAGAATATTTTCCTTTAAATTGTATCATTTAGCGCTCGTGTAACAGATACGCATAGTAATATAGCACTTATGTGTGATACATTTATGTATTATTTTCCTTTAAACGGTATCAGTTAACAATCGTTTAGCGGTTGTTGTACACGGTTCACGGCAGAAGGTTGGGGTCAGAATGGCAACAGACAATGTGGGTCATAATCGAAGAGATTTAACACAAAGGAGAGCGGCTATTGAAAATATCATATGAACTTGAATCTCAACAAACTTTCTGAACTGTCAAGTACGATACAATTAGGTGTTGTTTCCTGTCTTTTAATTCTGGAGTCTGGACTGGACCGCTGAGACTGAGAAAAGTAAGCTGTTTCGATGAAGGTCACACAGATAGGAATGAGGTCGAATGAAGCAGCTCAGATATATAGTCCCACACACATATCTGATCCGGTGACAGCGTCGCTAGTGAATATTAAAAAAAAAAACAAATAAAAATTAGTTCCAATTTTGGCCTCCGGGTCAGAAAAGTTTGACGGACTGTAGCTGCCTATTGCGTGACCAAACTGGAAGGATATAATAACCGCTCTGCTTTGTAAGTTAATCTCTGTGTTCAGACCCGAATATTCATTCTCCTGGGAAATTATTTGCTAATGCCTGTACGGAAAGGAGAGGGACATAATTGGTTTCATTAGAATAAGTTGTACTTTTTTACTTTTATATCATTTTCGGGACTAGACTAAAATACTCCTACCTTCATTAATTTTGGGAGTTGGGACGTTTCCAGTTTTAAACCCTAGTAGGTTTCTTAAAGTATAATTATCATCATTTTCAACCCATCGCCGACTCACTAATAAAGTACTGAAAACCAGTATCTTTTCCGAATGAGAATGGTTTGCCACAGTCCACCACGCATGACAAGTGGAGTGGATATGAAACTCAGGATGCTTCTTTACTCATTGAGAAATATTGAACTAACGTAACTAAATGTACCACTAAAAGTTCAAAGTTCCTTTCTCTACCACTTCTAACATTATGTTGCTTAAGTTACCTACAAGGTAACAGTACGAAATCCTTGACTATAATATATTCACAACTCTTGCAAGCATTTAGATTACACTACTAATATAATTTTAGGTCGTGCTCTTTGATCTTAGGATCTCTTTTTAAAAGTCTAGCCTAAAAGTCTAGCATAAAATATTAGATTTCAAACTGTTCAATTAAATTGACAGGGTTAAATATATTACTACCATTCTTTTCGCAATGTTATATGCGAAATAGCGGAGACCGCGAAAATAAATTCCAATACTCATGGCTACAATTGAGTTTGTAACAATGATTGATGCAGGTTTTACATGATAATAAACATTGACCCTAAAAAAATATGTAAAGCTGATTTTTGGCACAAGTGTTCCTTGGGGTCTGAGAAGTACCTCTTAAAAATTCCCCACTCCTAGGCCGCGGGCTTCCCCCTACCACCTCAAACGTCTCCTCGACCGCAGTTTTTTGTAATTTTCTCAAAAAATATTAGTGCTAGAAAAAAAGCTTTCTATGGCGAAATTATCTTCATTAAATTATCTACAAAATAATATGTTAGTTCATTTCGATAAGACTAATAGTTTCGGAGATATGTTAACCCTTTGTGCATGAAAAGAAAATATTTTGCATGTAATAACAGCAGCATTAAAGATTTTACATGAATATTTTGTGTGTTAGTTTATCGGTTCCCTCATAATTGGTAAACTGCTCATTAGATTTTGATAAACAGGGTGTGTTGTTAGATGGTTGTTAGTCAAGGTACGGGTGTGACATAAGCTATGACGTCATGACAACTTCAATATGGCGGACATGAAAATATTGCGGAATTATCTAGTTCCGAATCCGGTTAAAAAAAGTATTAACTCAAACAGATGCCCCCTCCATTACGATGTTAACGACATCGCAAGCGCCAGAAGCTGTATTCAACGGAGATAAATCTAAAGTTACGCTCGGTCGGAGGAGAGTGGTAATAAAGATTTGGCACGAGTGTTATAATGTCATTTTGCGAAATTCCATATTCATGTCTGCGCTTTTTGTTTGGATAGGCAAAAAATTTCAGAATAGGTTTTTGAGTGTGTATATTTTGTGCAAGAATATTTTATTATGTATGTTACAGTATCTTCATATTATTTTGTGCAAAAATATTCGTCCGCACAGGCGCATCTGGAATCTAGATGACTAATCGACAGGAATGTCGAGAGCGCTTGATCAAAAGTCAAACCTTCGAGTTCAGCTTAAAGAATTTTTGTTACATTATTTTACTGCCAAAAGAAATCAAAATCCAGAACCCAATTTTACCAATCCGGCTTGGAATTCGTTGAACTAGTCAGACCGGAATTGTGTTTTTCGATATGTTTAGACCTTGGATATTTTTTTATTGCACTACATCAGTAGGAAAATCTAGCACCATTTCAAGTCTTTGTATAATTGCTTAGCCTCATCTTTGAGAATTAACAGAGTTGTCAAAAAAACACAAGACATTATTCATACATTCTGGTAGTCAAATAAATGGCTGAAATATTTAAATCAGGTTAACATTGATACCGTGTCAAACAAAGCAGTTAAACCGAGTAACAAGTTGTGACACAGAAATTTAATCGACCGTAACTAATATGGGTATGAGTTTACATGATCGCGTAACATTTTAATATTGTGGTTTACTCTATAAGTAAACAAACAAATCTTCATTATCATCATTCCAGCCTGCAGACGTTAACTGCTGAACTTAGGCCTTTACTAAAGAACACCACCAGAACTCCAAACCACTGCTACTTTAGCTTACAGGTTCAGCCTCTATATAGTCTATTAAATATCTCTGAATTCTTCGATCGAGCTCGAAGCTAAAACAGCCATAATCTATACTCAAATACTAATATTATAGATGCAAAAGTTGGGATGGATAGTTTTTTTAAATCAACTACGAGTTCTAGCTCGACTGCGATCTCACCTGATGATGTTTATCAATCATCAGGTGAGATCGCAGTTCGCAGATCACGCCAGAACGGCAGAACCGATCTGGATGAAATTTGGCACAGAGATAGTTTGTAGCCTGGAATAACCCACAAGATACTTTTTATGCAGGAAAATCAGAGTTCCCGCGGGAACCAAAAACCTCAATCCACGCGGAAGAAGTGGCGAGCATCAGCTAGTCACTAATAATTTCATCTCGCATATCACTTTGCGTACTGAATCCTGCACAGTCACACGAGTTAATGGGTCTGTTATTGCATTACTCAACCGCCCCAGGTGGTTATCTCACGTGTGGCTATGACACAAGTATGAACAAAGACCTTTACTGTTAAACCTGAACTGCATTTAGAAACTGTTTCACTTGGAAATGTCTCACTTTGTCCTTAAATATAAGCCTAATTATTTTTACGATTTTAGCAGTCTATGTATGTATGTTTGTATTTATGTATTATCAGGAAATAGCTACAGTTGATATCTAGTAGAACTATTTTACCTATTGTGATAACTGATAAAGTTCATAAAACTACACATTCAACTTTTTTTTTGTTAATCTACTCGATTTAATTAACCCATAAGATTATTTCTCACGAACGCCTTAGCCTGAGATCTGGTGATTGACATATATTGATAGTTCTCAAAAATCTATAACATTAAATCTTACTTAACGCACTAGTGAGTTGTGCGCAAAGTGCGTCACACGCATTATGCCTATCCATAGTTTTTAGTTGCACTGTCACCATAATTGCGTTCATCCTGCGAACGCGGGTTCCGGAGCAAACATGATTATGGACACACATAATTATTTCAGACAGATGTAATGTAGATTTATTTCGTTGCACGAATTTAGAACATTTTCCATCCGTTTGTTTCTATTTTTGGAATCATAAAAGTATTACTGCATTAGTTCTAATAGTCCATTGTTCTAGAATAATTGGTGAAATTATAGTTAAAGGCACACAAAGAGGATGATATCGAAGCGTTAAGAGCCTTGTACACATTGGCCAATATGCAGTATTTATAGATAGACCTTTAGGCAATAAGCATCATTAGGAATGTATATTCCTATCAATCAATCAAATAATCAAATAAATATTATAAATGCGAAAGTTTGGATGGACGGATGTATGGATGCATGGATCACACCCCAACAGCAGAACGGATCTGGATGAAAATTAGCATACCTAGAAGGGTAATTTGAACTCTGCAATGCAATGCATTGTTACAATTTCTAAAAGTATTTAACTATTTAATGCTTCTAGATAAGACATACTACTAAAATAACTGGAATTGTATTTGTATTGCGAAATGAGATAAGATTTAGTTATCAGTTTTTTGATGTCTCACCATTGATAAAATACATTGAGTATTTATTTCAATTTATATATTAGACTATCAACCTAGAATTTCTGTGTTTGAGAAATTTCAATGGTAGTTATTTCTTGGCTACTACACTGCTTAAATATAATGTACTAGATAATGCCCGCGACTTCGTCCGCGTGGATTGAGGTTTTCGGAACTCTTTAATTTTCCGGCATAAAAAGTAACCTATGTTTTATTCCAGACTATATTGGCATCTCTGTGCCAAATTTCATCCAGATCCATTCAGCCATTCTGGTCTGATCGAGTAACAAACATCCAACCATTAATCCAAACTTTCGCATTTATCATATTAGTATAGATTAAGTATTTCAGATTTGATGCCCACATTGCCCAAGTGAACTGACGGTTGTTAAGAATCTCACAGAGGTGTCTAAACTGGTATGGTTATACTTTTTATGGAATGAAACAGTTGAAGTTCTTCTAATAGTTAAATAAGTTAAATAAGTTGTGTATAATCACTGAACAAGTGCAATAAGATGACAAAACTCTAGCATACATAGCCACATATAGTGTGAGTGAGGATGTTTATAATCAATCAGCAATAGTTTATACATTACACACTAAACTTGTTTTGCTCACATAACCTTATGATTACCCTCTGATGACTAATAGCAGTACAATTTCAGTTTTTACCTACTCTCTGCTGACTCCATGACTCAGAGAAGCATTATAAACAAAGGAGTTTAATACACTTTATAATCTCCTATTTCATAACAAAACAATAAGACTCACTTCCCTACCTTACTGGCTACAGTCCAAACGAAGTTACACATAATTATTGTTCCTTTATGTTAGATAGTGACTGTGTGTTAAAAAAAAACCACAAACTCATACCACATCAGTGCCTACGATAATTACCTAGAGAAATTCACGTTCTTATAATCTTATATTTATATACTTTAGACGTGTTAATCAATATAAGTTACACTTTGCCTTGGAAATATCGAAATCATTAGACATTAATGAGTTCTTAGTTTAAGCTTATAAGAAGCAAAGGCTAGACTTGTAGTTATTACGAAAATATAAGTTAATTATGAACGTATGCCGGAAATACAAAGAATCGTTTCAGCAATCGCAACAAAGTAGTTAAAAAAATGACAAAAAGAAATCGCTGCAAAGGATTTAAGTATACTTACATATTCTTAGCACCACAATTTAGTATTCTATCGTTTCAATGCACTGGATTTCAACACAATTACATGGTTTTTGGCGAAATTATATTACAATTACCACAGTATTCAGTAACGAATTACGATTATAAAATGACAGAAACCAAGGGAGTGAAAAAAGACGTCTACATTGGATGGCTGATGCACTATTCTTTACCGAAATTCAACTTCATCTCAACAGATGGCGACACCTTTCAATCAACCATAGACAATGAAAGCCTTAACGAGAGACCTAAAGAAATAAAATAATAATAAATCATTTATACTGGCAATTTTATGTTGTTTGAAAGAAAGTTACTTTAACTTTATTAAAGAGGCCTAGTTCCGCCGCTTGCCGGTTTCAGCCTCTTCTACTATGGCTGTCCGGCCTGATGCTGTCTCCCTGATATGACACGGGGCCAATGCGTCTACGCATGTAGTGTCCCGCATTAGCGCCCGTCCCCGTTCCCAGGGAACCAGCCAGCGTCAATCCATCAGGTCTCTTACCATCATCCCAACTAATCCCTATGCTGGCTCAGGAATGAGCGCAGGAATCTCTATGTAGGTAAGAGCCCTTTTGATCGTATAATTGAGAGAGCCATGCTGAAAAAGCCTTCCAGCGCTCCCTTGGCAAGAGAGTTCGTGAAAAAGTCAGCATTATTGCCACCATTCCACGCAGGCATGATTTATATGATAATTAAGTTAGGCTATCTAGCTAGCTATAAGTTCCATTGTATTGTTTTTAATAAAAAGATATTCTTAGTTAAATTTTGCAATGAAGATAAAAAGTAAAAAAACATAATATACAGGTTGATCCAAATAGTGACGTCCCAAGAAAAAAAATTATTCCTCGTTCCTAGACCTTTCAGAAAATACCTCATGTATGTTCAGCAATTTTTGATTTATTTCAGTTTTCATGCGAGTTTTACTGTGAAATTTACACTCACTCCAACTTCCGAGTGTATTTTTTTTTCTTTTATTTAATGCTTTAAAAAAAAAACTGGACATGCTTGCTATAAAGAGTACTACTTTGCATAAAATAATTACCATCTTAACACAAACATAAGTTGGAAAATTTTAGGTCGTAAGTGAAAAGTTTACGTTAGACAGAGCCTCAGAGGTAGAGTCGAATTTTCAACTTTAAATTAAAAATACTTAAACCTGTCTACGTCGCTTCTGATTAATTTTTAACAACTTTTGGGATTCCGAAGCTTCCTTTATAAGTCTAAAATTTTGGTATTTTAGGGGTAAGGTAATTCAAACGTGGTAAGGCGGAAATTTCTGAACTTACAATTTTATTCTTAAAATTGATTTTTGCCTATTTTTGACAAATTTTATGGCTAATTACATAAAATTCAAATATGAAACATTATTTCTATAATTCTGAAATTTAAAATAAAACCTAAAAAATCTAAAATAATATAAAATCTACCGAGTCACTATCTTTTTAGAAATCTTGCATACATAATTAAGCTTATATGACTGATTATTATTCACGCAACTATTTCTATGACTCTATACGAAGTTTCTGCCTCGCAACTCAATTCCTAATAGGTTCTGGATATGTTATTACTTGCTAATCTCATAATAAATAAGTTTAAAAAATCACATATTTATGTCTAATCCATGACAACCTTGTGGCAACACTACCTATTGCATTATTTAGGTCTTTCACAATGACTCAACATGCCTGAGCTACAATGCAAAGGCGCAAGGCGCCCTCTGGGAATAGACGTGGAAACAACTACGCTACGTGTCCTTTCTCACTCGCACTCGTTCGCACTTACCAGGCGAACGGTTCAATGACTCTGGCGACCAGTTTCTATTTTCTCTCTGGTTCTGTCGTCGGGTCGGCCTGCAAGGAAGGTGGTCTTTGTTTGCGTTTCACGTTCGCGTCGCACGGTATCATCTGTGACGGTTCCATCGTATCGTGTCCGAGACGGAATGTGTCCGCATAAGTGGAAGCGTGGTTGTTCTTCGCCCCGGTCCATGTGAAATGCCGTGCAGCGCCCCAGGGTGGGTTCGTGCATCAGTGCAAGTGCAGTGAGTGAGGTGCAGTGTGTAGGGTGTGGGTCGGCACGGCCACGGCGAGCGAAGCGCGCGGTGGCGGCGGCCGCTCGGCCATGACCGGCGACATGCCTCTGGGGAGCGCGCACGCGTTCGGGCGCGCGCTGCTCCGGGACGGGGCGCTCCCGCCGCTGGAGCCCGGGCCGCCGGCGCCGCCCGCGGCCGCGCAGCCGCCCGACAAGCGCCCGCCGGCCGCCGCCGCGAGCCCCGAGCAGGTTATGAAGCTCTACATGAACAAGCTTACGCCGTACGAGCACCGCGAGATCTTCGACTATCCCCAAGTGTACTTCATAGGCGCGAACGCGAAGAAGCGGCCCGGGCTGGTCGGTTTCCCGAACAACTGCGAGTATGACAACGAGCAGGGTTCGTACATCCACATCCCGCACGATCACATCGCGTACCGTTACGAGGTGTTGAAAGTTATCGGCAAAGGTAGCTTCGGGCAAGTGGTCAAGGCGTACGACCACAAGAAGCGCGAGAATGTCGCTCTAAAGATGGTGCGCAACGAGAAGCGCTTCCACAGACAGGCTCAAGAGGAGATCCGCATTTTGGAGCACCTGCGCGAGCAAGACAAAGATAACACGATGAACGTGATCCATATGTTCGACTCGTTCACGTTCCGCAACCACACGTGTATAACGTTCGAACTGTTGTCTATAAATTTGTACGAGCTGATCAAAAAGAACAAGTTCCAGGGGTTCTCGCTGCAGCTGGTGCGCAAGTTCTCCCACAGCCTGCTGCAGTGCCTGCACGCGCTGAGCAAAAGCCGCATCATCCACTGCGACATGAAGCCTGAGAACGTGCTGCTCAAGCAGCAGGGGCGATCCGGCATTAAGGTACGTCAACAACATTACTAATTTTTAAATCTCTATATATTCCTTTTAACTAATTTTTATATTTTTATTACAGTGCTTCACAGTTCACACACTAGGAAAGTTTCTAAACTAACTTACGAGATACATATCGAACTACATACCATTTCACTAGGTAGGTACTTGCTATTGACTGGCCTCGTACCTAAGTAAGTCTAGTTGCATGTGCAGCACGATAAGAAATCCATGTTGGGTCAAAAATACTTAGGTACTTACCTATCTTACTTAGGGCTTCCTTTCTGTCGAGAAAAAAACTTGTAGTTACTAGCACTGAGCTGGGAGGTTTCACCCTCGTGCCTTGGAGAGCACGTAAAAACGTCGGAACTGGGTCTGATAGGTATCTGTTTGTGAGGGATCTGTGTTTGCACATATTTTTACCTATACATATATCCCTCGCAGCTGGCTAACACTAACCTGCGATGGTGTTAAAAAAACCAACTTGCCTAAGTTGGTTGTAACTTGTAGGCTTCTTTTCCGGGCGGGGCGCGTTCCCTCGAACTCTCCTAGCCGTTGAAGAATTGGGTATTTGACAACTAGTCAAATCAGCAACTTTTTTCAAACGTCAAAACGGTGCTTTGAATACTGAATTGTGATTTGTGATGTCATTAAAATTCGACGCACTTTTTTACTACAATCGATTAAAATGGTTTTCAAACATAAAACTAACATTGGAGTGAATATTACGACTTTCGGGACATCCGCTAATTAATACTTAACCTCAAACAATTAATTTATTTACTATAGTTGTCAAATAACTACGCCTTCGAAACTCTAGGCTCTAGCCAATCTAGGCCCCTCTCCGTTGTATCCACACCAACAACGACCTTAATAATTTATCCAGACTTATTCAAACCCTGGCCGCTGTGTAAAATAAAAAGTGCATTATATACCTACTTACCAAATAACACGGGATTCGGATCTCCAATGTGGATGTACACACAACACTTAAAATGCACAAAACACAAGCCGGCTGGCACACAAAAGAACTTCGTTAAATGTTTTAATTAATTGGCTATTTAAACCGTTGACGATTTTTTTGACATAACTTTTTGTAGGAAAGGACAAAAAAAATACCAAGAAGGACAAGTTCAAAAAACAATACATAGACCATACATAATGACAGATAAAGGGCCCGGGTAACTTTAGAACAATTATTAACAAAACTAAACACCTACATACCTAGGTACCCAATTATTTTATCAGTCATCAGTGATATGGTGATACCTAATCACCATTATTATTATTTATCCGTTTAATCTAATAGTTAACTACTTAGTTACTGACATTTAAAAATAGCAATAGGTAGGTATCCTGAATAAAATATTTGGACTGACTGTTGAGCAGGTAGGATAGGTAGGTAGGTTTAGTATAATTATACCTCATTTCATACTCGTAATTAATCGTGAATTTCTACCCACTAACAAGGTACGTACCTAATTAAAACATTTTTAATTCGGCAGTTTCACATTTCATGAATATTTAACGCCGCTCAGTGAAACTATCTCGGTAGGCAGTCACTATACCTGTAACTAGGGTAAAATAATTTAAAATATTTTACTTACTAAGTAAGTAATAACTAATAACACCTAAGAGGTTTACTACGTTAAGGTGCTCCCTCACCGGGAGCATTCACGTGTACTGTAACAATAGATTCGTCTTTGAGCATTACATTACAATAATACCTCCCTGACTGACGAGCATTCGCGTGTAATGTAATATATAGATTCGACTTTGAGCATTACATTACAATAATACTGCCTCCCTGACTGACGAGTATTTGCGTGTAATGTAATATTGATTCGACTTTGAGCATTTCCAGGCGTAGGCGAGTCAGTCATATCTATGAGCATTTCATAGCAAGTTGTAGAAAGATATTACACATTGTATCATTACAAGGTGCGCATTGTAACGCTCGGTTCTCCTCCTTCACTGATGTATGCCCGTTTTGTATCATTACAAGGTGCGCATTGTAATGCTCGGTTCTCCTCCTTCACTTATGTAATGCTCAAATCTGTAACGTTACATAACACGCGAATGCTCCCGGTGAGGGAGCACCCTTAGATTAATAATGGTCACTACCTTCGATTAAAGCAGTGTTATAGTTCCACAAACAAGTACCTGACCCGGTGGCAGCGTGAAGCGTCGCTAGTAGATAAAATATGAAAAATAAAATTCAAAAAACTAAACAGCGCGTAAAAATTAGTTCCAATTTTGGCCACCGGGTAAGATAAGCTTGACGGACTATATTTCGAAATGACAGTTAAGTATAGGTCTGGTATTATAACCTTTGACATCCCTAAAATAAGGATTATAGTTAATTCTTAAACACGAACGTCAACAATATTAAAACAATACTACTTTAAGCGATGGTAGTATGCCCCCAGTAGCGCTATTCCGAAAAAGCTGTGTCAATCATTGTTACAATATTACTTTTATGATAGTTGCTGCGACATTGGGTTTTGTCGTATAGAGAAAAGAGTGAAGCCAATCAGAAGCGATTGCGATCATTACACTGTGGCAATCGTTATACCGTGATAGTGTTTAGTACAGAGCAGACTGTTTGCGTTATTAGGTAACCTAATCACCAAAACACCTGTTTCGTTCACAAGATCGGCACTCGGCACCCGGCACTGGCGGACAAAATCGATATACCTAATCATTTGTTGTGAACAGCTGCGTACGAATCAGCTGGCCACACCCGTAGTTACTCCTACTCGTATCTCCTCCGTATCTTCCTACGGGATTATTACGGGCTTGCTCAGTAACGTTTTTACTATTACGGTACAATAAAATACTCGACTAAGCCAACTAGGTGAGCGACAGAAGCGATGCGACGCGACACGACGCCATAGAAAATGACAGACTTTGTCGCGTAGATAGAGATACCTCTGTTTTCTATGGCGTCGCATCGCGTGACGTCGCGTCGCTTCTGTTGCTTATCTAGGACAACGCCAACGGGTCAGGTTTTGTTTTATGTAATTTGTAGTATTTATCTATTCTGTATAATAGGTATCTATGTTATTACCCGTGTTATCTTAAAAGTCTGTTCGATTGGTTCCAAATTCCAATTTTTCTCTGCGTCGTATTCCTCATTGCTGAGGGTCGTGTCCCATTTTCACTAATCACATAATGGTAGGAGTTTTCTTGGGATAATAATGTGCCAAAAAACCATACTCGGTTCCAAATTCCAATAGGGATGATCAATTTTTTCAACTTTAGCGCCTGATCACGTCATCTTACCTACCACATTACCAATGGTGATGGGAGTATTGAAAGAGGACTAGTTTGTAGATATTAGATAGTGTTTAGTAAAGAGCAGACTGTTTGCGTTATTAGATAACCTAATCACCAAAACACCTGTTTCGCTCACAAGATCGGCACTCGGCACCCGGCACTGGAGGACAAAATCGATATAGTAATAAAATCAATATAAGCTATTATTATTGGTATGAGACTACGTGATCAGACGCTAAAGAAGTTGGCATACATACATAATGTGGGCTGTTCTCAGACCAGGGCGCGTTTGTAACCCTCGTAGCTTTAGTTTTAAGATACCTCGGTTTGAGTTCAGGAGATCAGCCCTATGGGATCAGACTTTACACATTTATGATGCGCCCAACTATGTACCTAGTTACAAGTGATGATAAACGTTATCTGAACTGGTTATAAAGACACTGCGAGCTGCGCATCCAGTTCTATTTTAGATCTTCCCGATTACGTTTTAGTAAGACCCGACTTGTTAAAGCTGAGCGCGCACTCCGGTTTTTAAAAATAATACCATTTGATAATCATCTAAAGACATTACTTACTTACCATAATAAAGGCAAATATTAAATTATCAGACACATACTTAATATTATTTACACAGCAGACAATTGTTTGCCCAATATTAAGAAGCAGAGTAATGTAGGGAAATATCGTACGCCAAAATTTTAGGCGACGATTTTATGCGCATCGCATAACAAAACAAGAGACAAACACGTAAGTACATACTTAGGTAAATGTAGAATATTATGACTCTGTAATTTTTATTCCGAAACATCGGTAGAGTCACTTTATGATTCAAAAGCATACTTTTAGAAAGAGAGAAAGAAAGTTTATTCACCAGTGGTGTCACAGACAAAACTAGATACAAATGTAGGTAACATTGTCGTCTGTGACCACCCAGTAAGGGTGTAAAGCTCAGCGTTAAAGGTTAATTTGGATAAAAACATTTGAATTGGATTTTTGTTAAATTATCGGTGCATTATTACTAGTTGAATACATATAGCTACATTTTTATAGTAACACAAAAAGAGAAGTCACAGGATTTTTTTCTATTCTAGACGCGTCATAACATAATTATATAGATTGCAGACCACCAACATTCTTCATAATTTTACGAACAGGGCTTAAAATTGAATGTGCGCTCAGCTTTATACAGTTATTTACGTCAGAACTCAAACGCATCCGTGCGATTGCGAAACCACGGTCTCAACTATTGGGCTATTAAAAAAAGAGTCAATGTCATTTATTGCAGCCGCAAAAAAAAAAAAAACAACACGAAAACTGCAAACCTTCGAAAGTTCACTGTTCATACGTAACAGAAGTTTGACCTACAAGTCGATGATGCAGCGAATGGCGGAAAGTGCTTAGTTTCAAATCTAAATTAGTTTAGCGTAAGGTCGCACTAAAGACATGTCAGTCGACAAAATGTTCATAACTGCTACTAACTAAATCTTGTTCAAGTACAAAATCATTGTCATTACGGTCTCTGAATCATATCATATTAATAACTAGCTGATGCCCGCGACTTCGTCCGCGTGGTTTAAGTTTTTTGGTATTCCCGCGGGAACTCCTTAATTTTCCGGGATAAAAAGTAGCCTATGTCACTCTCCAGGTCCTCAACTATACTCATGCCAAAAATCACGTCAATCCGTTGCTCCGTTGCGGCGTGATTGAAGGACAAACCAACAAACCAACAAACAAAGTGACTTTCGCATTTATAATATTAGTATGATAAGTATAAGTATGATTAATAATACATACGCGAAAGTGTTTGTTTGTTGGTTTGTCCTTCAATCACGCCGCAACGGAGCATCGGATTGATGGGATTTTTGGTATGGGGATGTAATTGAGGACCTGGAGAGTGACATAAGCTACTTTTATCCCGGAAAATTAAGGAGTTCCCACGGGAATCATAAAATCTTAAACCACCAACAGTGTTGCTGGCATCAGCTAGTTTTAAATACTAGAGGGCCGGTTCCTGATCTTTCGGTACAGTATTGATTCAATTTCGGAAAGCTTACCGTGCAGTGCACCTTTATTCCTGAGGTCTGGATATCATCTCTCTCTCTTTGTGTCGTATTCCTCATTGCTGAGGGTCGTGACTCCATTCCATTAATCACATAATTGCAGCATACGATTCGACTAAGAGTAGGTACTATTTCAACTCTTAGGTTACTAAGTACCCGCAAATTGTGGAACCAGCTTCCATCTTCTGTGTTCCCTCATGATTATAATATGGGGCTCTTCAAAGGGCGGATGAACAAATATCTCAAAAGCCAGCAACGCGTTGGCGGTTCCTCTGGTGCTGCAAATGTTCATGGGCGGCGGTAATCACTTACCATCAGGTCATCCGCCTGCTCGTTTGCTCGCTATACATATAAAAAAATAAAAGTAACGATTATTATCAGATGTCAGTCATATTTTTTTTTTATCCACTACAAGTTAGGGACCAAGGGACCGACGGCTTAACGTGCTCTCCGAGGCACGGGGGAAACGAAAAGGCTAAATTCGAACTTCCAAATTCGATCACCCATCCAGTTACCGACTTGGGTCAAGAATCGCAATCGACTAGGCCACTCGTCCCTCCGGATGTTAGGTTCCACGTAAGCTCAGAATTCGTTGCTTACGGTGGCGACATTTTCATACAATTGTCTGGTTGTATGAAAAGGCTGTCCTTCAGCTGTCTGAACATACCCTTAAAATGATCCGTAAATAAAACATTCGGCCGGTTTCTGAATTGAGAATTTCATGTTGAGTCTGTCTCAAAGACTACTTATGTACTTTTATGTACTTATGTACTCTAATTATGTAAATTTTTGTGTCTGAATTGATATTGTGTAAGGTTTGAGAGTTGGAACTTGCTGTTTTTACTTGAATGCTTAATTCAGAAACCGGCCGATTGTGTTTTAGCTATTTAACTGAAATTTGAACAACTGCGCTTATTATTTAAACAGTTGAGACCTACTTTGATGGCACCAAACCAACTGATATGCCAGATAAGATAAGGGTGGGCGCCTTCATGTTATTGATAAGGGTTATTGGTGCAACGCACCTATTATTATCATAGAATTTAATACCTAGTAAGTAGGTATGCTGTGAGAGAAAGTTATGATTGTGAAGTTATTTTGCACTGAAATAAAATTACTGTACTACGAGTATGTATTATCCATAGTTTTGTCCGCGTATATATACGTTTTATAAGTGAGTATAAGTTAAGGTTTTAAAAAACCCGTGGGAACCTGGAAAATCTGATTTTCCGGGATAAAAGGTAACCTATGTATAGCCAGCCTCCAAGTCTTTAATCCATGCAAAAACCATGCGGTATGATTGAAAGACAAGACAACAAAACATAATTACAATATAAGTATGGGCTATGGATGTTCTGATATAATTAACTAGATGATGCCCGCGACTTCGCCCGCGTGGGTTAAGGTTTTTTGATTACCGCGGGAACTCTTAAAAATTGACCTACCTCTGTACCAAATTTAATCAAAATCGATTGAAAAGATGGGCCGTGAAAGCGTAGCAGACCTACAGACACACTTTCGCATTTATAATATTAGTATTATACCTGCGAATCGTAGGCTGCGAGGACTGCGACCTGCGATAATAAATACCTATTCTGATGCATAAGCCTTACAAAAATAGGTAAGTTACGCCGCTGTGGTTAAATAGAATATTCTTGTTTAGCTATCTTGTAAATGTTAGGTTGTTAAACTGTAGGTTGAGCTATGATAGATCTAGTCTCGGTTCATGGCACTGAGAGGTAGCGGTAATTTCTTCTCCAACCGGTTTCGAAACACTCGTTTGGTAGTTCGTTTCGTTGCTCAGTTAGTTAATAAAATATTTGATTAGTCTGTGTTTGTTAAATATATTATATTGAGTAACTAAATAATTAATTTATCAAATATGCAATTTCAATAATATGAAGTGCGTAAATATTTAAATTCGTTTATTTGCATAACTAACATCAGAAAAACATGTACTTTAAACATTCTGAATATTTAATTTAGTAATAATACTTAAGTACATTACTAAAAACGCAGTAGGTAAGTATAATACTTACTAACTATAAAATAAAGTAAAATCTATCTAGATAGAAGTTAGAAACGAACCTACTTGACTTTGCTCAGACTTAAGTAAAACAGTTCAAACGAGACTCCATTAATCTATGTAAAAGTCAAAACTCTATAACTAGATGGTATAGAATAAGAGTTGACTCGTTGCAAAAAAATGCCTGAAACTACCGCCTTCAGTTTTAAGCACTGACTATGCGTTTCCCAAAAAAAGATCGTCGCATAATCACAGACGCAAAATCGAATCAAATAAATAATATAAATGCGAAAGTTTGGATGTATGGATGTATGGATGGATGTTTGTTACTCAATCATGCCCCAACGGCTGAACTGATCTGGCTGAAATTTGGCACAGAGATAGATTATAGTCTGGAATAGCACATAGGCTACTTTTTATCCCAGAAAATTAAAGAGTTCCCGCGGGATCCACAAAACCTCGATCCACGCGTACGAAGTCGCGGGCATCAGCTAGTTCAAAATATTTTTAAATCGAGTTTAGTTTCGTTCGTAATCAGCACCAATAGTTATTTGAATATTATGCTAATAAACTACGATGCAATAAAAAACCATAATTATTATGAATTACGTGAAAAGGCATCGATAGTAAAGATAGCAAAAGATAAGCGGATAAGCGAGGCTTGCGTTCTAAATGTTTATGTTAGTTACGTAAATGCTAGATTAGGAATGCTTCATTTAGTTAATACTCGATAGGTTTCCATAACGATTCTCAGTTTTTGACGATTCTGGCGCGAGCACAATTATAATTTAAGTATTATTGGACTGCCTCGTTGGTCTAGTGGATAATGGATTCGACTGCGGCCGACGAGGTCCCTGGTTAGATTCCCGGGTCGGGCCATAATTAAGTATTGGATTTTTCTGATTAGAAATTCTCAGTATTAGCCCGGAGTTAGGAAATTGGCGGTGTTTCACCCCCGTGCCTCGGAGAGCACGCTAAGCCGTCGGTCCCGGTTATTATCACTACATTAAATAGTCGTTAAAGCCCGCCAAGCCGCATTGGATCAGCGAGGTGGGTCTAAGCCGTAATTCCCTCTCTCCTTTGATGGAGGCCTGTGCTCAGCTGTGGGACGTTAATGGGCTGGAGTTGTAAGTAATTGGACTTACTCAGCTCTCGCACAGAAAACTAACTCTACGGCTCTGGGATCTTATTTACGGTAAAATGATTTTTAGTGTGGTTTGATCGCTAACACCAGATTGGCTAACACTCTTCCGCTATTGGACAAAATCTATCGTCGCAGAAAGAATAACTACCATAAATTAAACCAATCACTATACTTAGATTGATGCAGTTTCGTTATAAATGCGGGTACTTTTAACATAACTGTAATGTCAGTTTTTTATGATATGTTTCGTGTTCCGTAAGGTAGAGGGATAGGATAGTTATGCTACTCGTAAGTATTAGTATTAGTTACTCGTTTGGTGATATAGCGCTCGATCGATAAGAAACTGAGTTTCGCGTTTTTGTTTCTAATTTTAACTAAGTACTTACCTTCACAGGTCATAGCGCCGTGAAGGTTTAACGTTCAGACCAAGGTGAAAACTCACCTTAAACGTTTTTATTAGGTACATAATACCTATTTATGTCTACTCTGTATACAGTCTTTTGTGCGGGATCGGGAGTTGATCTCGAGTTCGATGTACTGCCGTTTTTTTTCAACTTTTCCGAAATACGTCTAGTTTTCGAGCTTGGATTTCGCGAATTCGCCCGTGTCGCTTGCAGTTTCGCTTTACCGAAAACTATTGGTATAGTTTCGTCTGCGCTTTTTGCCTTGACGTTTGTCATCATGTCTGTCACGTGAATTCAGGAATGGAACTAACTAATCCTACCAATTTTTCAAATGAAAAAGTGAGCATGAATTCTGCTAGCAAAAATCGCTATACATAGTATTCGCCGAAAATTTTGAAACTCTACTTTTTGAAGGATTTTCTGTCTTTGTGACGTTTTCGTCTTCAATAGCATTATACGATAAAGACATTTCGATCCTTTAATAGCACTATAGGTATGGGTTTAATATAACTGCCATAACCTTACCAGGACAGCCCGCTGTTGTCTATAGTACTCTACTCACCATCCAGGTTAGACTTTTAATTGTAGTTGAAAACAACATAAGTAACTGACTGGTTTCCGAATACAGATTGTGTCGCCTAATTCGTAACTATTAGTTGTTATTTTTGTCTAGCTTTGCATTGTTTCGACTCACTACTAATATTTTCGGCGAAAGATCTCGGAATAGACATAAGTGAGTGGATGTCGAAGGCGAGTATGATACATCGATGGCATACCATATGGTTTTCCCTGTTCATTCCTTATCTCTGCCAGTATCAAAGTCAAAGGCAAATTATTTTACCTAATTAGGTAGGTATTGTTTGTAACATCAATAAAATATAAGATGATACAAAGAGCCATTATAATAATATGCGAGCTGTAAATTAAAGAATGATTGCTCTGGTTTATTTATTTATACAGCTACTTTCTGTGGAATAACTTTCGCTCGGTGTGCAATAAAAAAGAAATTTCCAATTATAAAGTTATGCTTAATAGACCTAAGTCCTAATGGCTTTGGCATCCTCTTAATTGGAATTCTCGTTTCTCTGCTACTTTTATTATTATTGTTTACATAAAAGTTAAATGAGAGTAAGTAGTGTCTTAGTAGATACCTACCTAACTATAATTTAAATTGACACTGGGGCTGATTCTGTTGTACACAATCTCTAAACTAAACTTAAATGACAGCACTATAAATATTGCTAACCCTTTCATAATACTCTCTGCAAAAAGGGACAGAACTATGTTTAGAGGTGTTATTTTAGTTTAGAGATTGTGTTTAAATACAGAATTGGCCACACTGTCTTTCAGCGTTGTGATGTGTTGTCTTGATATCGATAATATACTAATATTACAAATGCAAAAATGTGTCTGTCTTACTGGGATATACCTACTTCCACAGTCTCGTCTTTTCAACCGATTTTGTCTTTTGGTACCGAGATAGGTAGCATCCCAGCTGTGGCGTGCACAGTATTCGGAACCAGGGTACACACTATATTATGTAGTTAGGTAGATAGTTGATACCTATTTTCAGGCAGCTTTTTTACTAGGGTGCGCAATGCTTTTATGCCTCTATGTCATGCACGTTATTGCATCCCAGGGATGGACATAAACTCACTATTTATCCCGCAAAATCAAAGAGTTCAATTGAGATTTTTCTAGAACCTTATTTCCAGCGGGCGAAGTCGCGTCCAGTGACTTATGTTATCAATTTATCACGGTCGATTACGCCCTGCTTTCTATTAACCTGCTTTCAACCAGGTAAGTGAAAATGGAATCGCGCGATTGGTGAAAACCAAAAGTGGTGGATCGCAAATCCCAATGGAATATTCGGTACAAACTAACTACAAATGTACTCGTACGAGCAAATATTTGTCGTGTCGATGTGGGTCGGGTTCCGTACGCCGCGCCGCAATGAAATTACCTACACCGTGTGACGCAAATTATTGTGTCAATAAAACCGTTCAAGTCAAATTCCAATTCTGGTGTGCACTGTGCTTCGGTTAGTTTTTAATTGGTCTAGCTTTTCGTGTGCAGTGAAGCTATAGTTCCTAACTACAACGCATGAGTAACTAGCTGATGCCCGCGACTTCGTACGCGTGGATTGAGGTTTTTCGGTTCCCGCGGGATCTTTATGTGCTATTCCAGACTATAATCTGTCTCTGTGCCAAATTTCAGCCAGATTCGTTCAGCCGTTGGTGCGTGATTGAGTAACAAACATCTATGTAGGTACATCCATCCATCCAAACTTTCACATTTATAATATTTATTTGATTGATATTTGATATATTGTAATTCCAAAAATTCAACTTGAAAAAGCTAGGTAAAGTCTAATAGTATCTACTTATTTGGTAGTACGAAGTGCGACCGAATGCGATGGTGGGGTATTATTAGGTTGGGGCAGCCCACCGAGTAGTAAACCTATTGAGAGCTAATAGCCACATTTTCGCTTTGAAACACATCTCACCACTTTCAGGTGGGGGACGAGGTAATAATAGCATTTCTCATTGGCTGACTCAAGGTCAACTTTACACAGTTAAAAGTACAAAGTATTGTATGTTACCGCGGCACTTGGGCTGCCCGCTGCGCGACAAAAATGTATCGATAAAAATTACCAGTAGGTACCTATTGGAAAATCAATACAAATAATTGTATTCAAACAGCAATATACAACCATATGTATGATTATACATAATTATCTGATACTTATATATTTTTTTTAATTGCCCAAGTTCTATACTAAAGAACTTAAGTTTTCAACAACAACTTTTAATCAAATAAATAAGAAACCTGTTCTTCTACTTCAGAATTGTTCGGAATTTAATGAAATATAAGTTTTTACTCAATAAATTAATTTATTGGCATTCAAGTGGTCTAAGGCTATCGATATAATTTATCGATAGTTGCACGGGCTACACTGGGCTATGCGTGGAAGAGACGGAGATATGTAGAACTATATGTGAAAGACAAAGAAATACTGAAAGACATCAACGGGTTCCTTATCATTTTTGTAAATATTTTTATTTCTTTGCGTATTGATGATTTTTATTTATTATTACAAAACTACACTTACTTATGAAATGTTATCCCATCCTTTACATAGCTGGAGGTATTGCTTCTCTTTCCACGCCATTTAATGCTACAGAGAGGCCTAATTTTCGTTTTATACTAGATCAATTCCCGAGCACTGTCGAATACGGACTGAGGGCGACTATAGGCACAAAACGTAGCGTTAGCAGTCATGCTGCTAACGTTTGGCTGGTGAGGGGGCACGCTATGCTCAGTCAATTGGTTGTATGGTCTGTGGGGCAGCCGGCCTAGCCAGCAAGAAGAAGTTGAAAGCGCCTATAGTTTAACTTGTAAACATCTGCTTGATCCAAATGTAGCACACAACTACAAACGAAACACGACATTCTTAATTTCTTACAAACTGACCTGCTAACACAAAAAAAAATTGTTTTCAAAGATGGCCGTAGGACGACTTGCTTGGTGCACCTGTACAAAGCCAGGTAGCGTTTATAAATAAACCTAAAACAGGTTGTATCCCGTATAGCAGGGTAGGATGCTCTCCCTGTCTGAGATTTAAACAAACTAGACTTTATTTTTAGCGTGGTAAAACTTTAAATTGCTTTGGGTTGAAATCGCATTGTTGTTACGAAAATAATTGCAATGCACTCTAGAAAATAACTGGTTTTCGCTTTGTTCAGTCTAATAGACTAATGGCATTATATTTATACATTTATTTAGTATTTATGGCATTTTCTTCCTCAGACTATTTATTAGTAAGTAGGTAGTAATTCTTAAGAGATCTGCTTCATTCCTGTAACTTAAGCAACATGATAACATCATCACTTTACATCGATTGTGCAGCTACATAGCTGCAGTAAAGTTTATATTTAAAATATTTAAAACAAGGCAACTGAATTATTTTGCTCTGATTAATTTCGCTTTTTCCATAAGAAAGTTGAGAATTTCCTGGGTTTCAATTCGTTACAATTTGGAAGCATAGGTATTAAGAACTTCGACGAGTAGATGATAGCTGCGACTCTGCGGACTACTCTGTTGCGGCGTGATTGAAGAAAAACCAACAAAAACACTCATAACTACGTGTAATTAGTGATTTCAATTCGGTATTTGAAATGGTAGTTAGGATTTGTAGGTTTCAAATATTGCCAGTGGCACATCGCTTATTATAGTTAGATAGTGACTATATTTTATGCTTTGGGTTCGATTCACATACATAATAAAAGTTCAATGTGTTCAATAATAAATACTCTTTAACATTGCGTGTTTTCATGGAGTCAGGTCGTTAATCTAAAAACGGAAGTTCTGGGATTCCATACAACACCTGATAAATATTTACTGGAGGTCAAAAGTTCATAACCCTATAATCCCTTAATCTAGTTTTACTTTCGTTATTTCCCATTGTTTCATATTTTTTTAATGTTTTTATTTTTATGATGTTTATGATGTATGTTTTTAATTTTATGATTTTTATGATGTATGAGACAGCTCCGTCCGCGTAGATTTTTTTTAAACTGGGGCTATGGGATGTAAGCTCTCTCCGTGTAGGTACCATAATTCGTTATTAAAATCGGTTAAGATGATGGACAATGGAAAGATAGCAGACAGACAGATGTGTGCGAGTAGTGTGTATTCGCATTTTTAATTTTTAATATTATTAAATATGTTTCAAATCTTCAAGATAACCGGGCTGCGGATCTGGTGTAAACTCAGACTAGTTACGGAAGGGTGTTCCAAAACCTTGTCGATCGAATACGAAAAGGCGTAAATCACTGCGCTGGGTGCCGTGGGCGGTTGGTTGACCAAGAGCCAAAGCTAAGTTAGTTTGGCTCTGTTCACGAATAACTTGACTTTTACAGCTAACTTTACGAGTGACGTATTGATATATGTAAAACGCACTAATTATCTTTATTTGCCAAAAACTGATTACAAAATTTCAACTGTGTGAAACCTTGCCTCCTAAGGAAGTAAAAACTGTGTTACAGGAGACAGTGTCTTCCCACTCTATTAACAAACAATTATTCGTAGTTGTCAAATAATATAATATACTAATCTACGTGTACTTTTGCTATCTGTATCTTATTAAAGTAACTAGCTTTTGGTGAAGAACCTTTTTTATTAGATTTTATATATATGTCACCGTAAGATTGCAAAAACCGTTATATTGTAATCTAACTAGCGAAATTGTAAACTGTCGACATATTGTGAACCGTTCAATGTTATGAGTGTCAATTTTTGAAATATTAATTGTATTTACGTTTTCTTGTCACTTTCTTGTAGGTTAGGTTAGGGTTCGACATAAATAATCAGGTAGTGCCCGGCCTTAGGTTTTATCGACTTAATATAAGTACCTTAAACAGATTACATAATCTACCGAAAAATAATGCGTTAAATTGTAATCTGTCGACAGTTTACAATTTCTCTAGTTAGATTACAATCTTGCGGTGACATACACATACTTGGCTTATCGTGACTCGTGAGTTTATGGTAAAGTGTTACACTGTCATCCGTTAAACAATGATTAAAATTTAAAACAATAGATAGTTGATAGCAATTTTGCAGGTGCAATTATCGTCACCTAGCCCGCGTTGTTGTTGCGCGATTGCTATCTCTATTTGGCTGATGACACATGATCGCGTGCAAGCGCAATAGCAATATGAGCGTACAGAGTTTGTTATACATTTTGTTCTTGTTCCGTGAATACCAAAAATGATAAATGAAAAATTGTTGTGTTTTTAACTTCGTGTTGTTATTCTGTAATTTGACAATATAGGATATGTTCCTGATCAATTAGTACGTGAGATATCGTTGGTTTTAATATGAAACCAATAAGGAGAAAACATGTCATTTATGGCGTAAAAACATGCAAAACGCAACGTGCTTACATTTAACTTTGGGAAAGTATTTTGAAAAAATATTTATCCAGGGACCTAGATAAATACAAGTTCAATCTTAATAATCGCATAATATGGTGGAAATATTCTCGAATTACAAATAATTTTAGTATTACGTTTATATGGGCAATTCACTCGCCGCTGGCACCTTAACACAAGCCATATTAGATTTAAGGCTTACCATCAATCGCAGTGGCGTCAACAAGCCACAGAAGGCATTTTGGTAGGAACCTATTTCATTCCTGCCAGGCAATAAATAGTTAATGAAAAAAAAAACATTTAGTTATTTACAAGCAACGAGCTCTAGAAAAGCTTTAATTTTTAATCAATTAGTTTTATTCTGAAGCTTTTTTAAAGCGCGTTAATAAAACGTCCGTGTGAACGACAGCATGGCTTAATGGCCGTTTATAGGCTAGGTCTGAATTTTATGAGCACTTTATTATTTTAGATTCAGATTCAGATTCAGATTCATTTATTTGCATTTAACATGAACAATACAAAAATTGACATGTCACCCCGTTAGGGCATATGCAGTTTGAGTTTTCCATCTTGATTGCCTTTGCTAAGCGAAATTAAACTGCTAGTAAATACCTACTTGCGTTTCATACTCGACGGTGGAGCTAGCCTCTTTCGATAGATTTTAATGAAACATTGAGGCAAATTATGACTTGCACAATCTCTTAACTAAACTATATTGACAGGCCTAAATCTAGTGGTGTCCCTTTCCGAAAGGAGCACTATGAAAGGGACAAAAATAAAATTAGATGTGTCATTTTAATTTAGTTTAGAGATTGTGCAGAACAAAATGAGCCACATACACATTGTGATGATCGCAACGTTTACAGTGGTTTGTACCTATTTGGAATAGTTTCGCCGTCGATCACGAAGGACGTATGAAAGTCCAGCAGTGGACGTCTATCGGTCGGAGGTCGAAAAAAAAATGACTAAAACACTGACCCGTATATTTGATGAGAAGGGTGGAGTAATGGGTTCCATTACTAAATCAAATCAATAGTTAATACGTTAGCTTCCTGTTTTTTTTGTTAGGTACCTACAAGCTTTTCTTTGAGCCAAGCTCAATCAAAATCGAAATAACTAGATAGCCTTAGCGAGCATTTACTTAGACGATCACTAGTTTATTAAGTTTAAAATAAGTTTACAGAAATACGAACTACAATTATTTGGTCGAGAAGTACTTTATATAACCTACGCAAATACAGGTTCCACAAACAGATAAAATTAAGTTATTGCGGTAACGTGAATCACTCACACAATTGGTATGTAGTAGGTATTGTTAGTATGACCTAATTGTCTCGTTGATATCACTTATCAATTTTGTTTTAAATTCGTACAACATAATGTTCGCTGCGTAGGTAATGTTATAGGTTATCGTACCTAACACTAGGCATTTTGATACCTACGAGTACTCGATGGCAATTAGATAAAGGCAACATACAACGCGTGACGGAAAGTGTCCAAGGCGTCTTCTAGATCTAGAAAGTAGATATAACGTGAAATGTGCCTTCGAGCCGTGCTCTTGTGCATTTATATATACCAAATAATATCTCCTGCCGTCATCGTCGCGCACAAAAATGGTATTACGTGCTTCATACAGCTTAATGTGATCTTTGATCCTATTCGTACACATTCGCATGCGTTCAATATAATCTTGTCATGCAGTTGTCTAATATGTGTACCTACCTACATAATATGCGTTCGCGCTTTCTCCCCTAACTTATGATTGTGATCAACGCCTGAGAACTATGAAATTTGTACTGCTGTAAGGCCACGTTTGCACAGCGAAAAACATTCGCGCGATTTTTTTCGCAATTCTGTAACACTACAAATCATATGGAGGTGTACGCACTAACGAATAAAATTCGCGCGTGATACAAATTAGGTAGGAGTACGTAGGTGAAATCTTTACGCGAAATATAAATCGCAAGAATAAAATTCGCGCAAATGTTTTTTGCAGTGCGAACCTAGCCTATAGCGGGAGCTATAAAGCCCTAAGTAAGTGTTCACAAAAATCCTGTCAGATTTTAATAAATTAACAGAGTAAAAGTTATCTTCAGTCGAACAACAAAACACGTATACTATAAAACTGCGCAATCATCCATATTACTAAATTGCATCATCATCGAAACAGATATCGCGGGCTGATCTGACGACCCGTGGCCAAAATCCGCGTCGAGATAGCTTGTCATTCGTAGTCCTTGTCAGATAAATTAGGTCATACGGTCGCGACGGCTCCTATCGATTTTACCATCTTACGCAAATTGTATCTGTTGTGTCAAGTCATACGCTTTACGCGAGTGATAATATGAAACTGCCGAACAATAATTACAAACAGACGGGGGGCGTTTAAGTGGTGAAACCTGCCCCGAAGGATGATGAAGATAATTACCGACATGTCGAGTGTCGACCTATATTGGCCGCGTCGAGGAAGGGTTGCTAGTTGCGACGGTTCCCACTTCCTATTGAATTTAGCAGCGTGCTCTTATGTTAGACAACTTTCACAATATAGTTCGTACAATACGGTCGACCTCACGAGATGCTTATCGATGTCATATCATTATCAAAAGAGAATAAAGACCACATATCAATCATTATCTTTATCATTTATCAATTCTATAAAGTATATCACACATTTTTTTGTTCCTTCGAGCCGAAATCAATTGATACTCAACGGTTGAACCAGCAATCGAGTCCATATCACCTGCTCTCGTATACGTATTATGTCTCTATGTATCTGACTGCCTGACTGACTGACTGACTGACTGATATATCAACGCAAAGCTTAAACCGCCGGTCCTAGAGACAGAGAGAGGTGTTCTTTGTGAAGATTAGGTATCCACTAAGAAAGGGTTTTTCGATATTCCACCCCCAAAGGGCTGAAATAGGGGATGAAATTTTGTATGAAAGTCCTTTATTTTACAAGTTATATCTACGAAACTTGGTATTTTCGGGCATCTGCTAGTAATACATATAAGACGCAAGCTGGTTGTAACTTTTGCCACACATTACACCAACAATCGGAATGAGACGTGCTTTGTGGCAACGTAAACTGCTCTCAAGCCGTGACGTGGCGCACGTGCGTTTAGCGACGGCTAAAGTTACGGTTATTGTGTTCAAATTGTAAATCATACCTAAGAACAGATGTTTGTTGGTAAACCGCTGATAAAGGAATAGGTTACGTATAAGTTTGAGTGCTAAGTCGGATTGAATTCCATTGTACCGATAAATCCGGCTGTTTTGTGTCCAGACGGATTTGATTAGTTATGAAACTTAGTGTGAGATCTTTAAATTCACTCTTAAGGACACAATTAAATTGAGATAGTTTTTTATCACTCAAAATCCATCCAGTTTTTACTCTAAATAAAGCCTTAACAAAATCAAATATCGCTATAGATCTCATCATCCCCTGCTAGAAATAAGGAGAGAGCGCGCCACTACACATCTTCCTCGGCCTACCTCATCCGCTGAGTTTCTGTAAAGACAGTACGTGGGTGGATGAGGTCTTTTTGAGATCCTGATATGAGCTAGATCCAGCGGGTTGAAGATATACCACACTACGTTTATCAGATTTAAATTGGGATCCCATTTAAAAGTTAATCGATAACAAACTATAATAATGATAGCACTATTTGCGTATCAATAATTAATTAACAATATTCTCAACTAGGAAATAAAGTGATACGCATGTATTTAAAGTTAATAGAAGCGGCACAAGATTGAAAAATCCTTACAAGGATGATGACGATGAAAAGGAAATTAACATTTGCATTGTCACTACTATACATTCCACTTCTGCAATTATGTGCATTAAATTTAACCTTGTGAAAATGACTACATAGTTTATATTAATTATAGTAAACGCCGAGTGCCGTATGCATGCTAAGAAATGGATCGCGAGCAATTAATTAGCGTTCAATCTCAGGCATAATTGTGTTTCCTGTGGAAAACTAAATAGCCATTTAGCAAGTCATCACGCGGTCTGCGGTGAAAGAATCATCACTGACATCATAAACATGAATTACCTAGTAATACTAGTGGGAGGAAAGTCATTGTTAAGAAGATTTTGACGACCTCTTTATTGTGATTGATTTGGCCTTAGAAATAGACATGAAGAATATTCTTAAAAAATGAATTTGTTCAAGAGAGGTTTTTGATTTAGGTTTTTGAAAATTCCTGTAAGATTTTGAGAAAAGATAGACTTAGATTTTTGAAAATTCCCAACCTTACAACAATTTTGCAACCAAATTTCGTCAAATTCTATCGAACAGTGATGGAACGTGATAGCGTAGCAGACAAACGGACACATTTTCGCATTTATTATTCTGCTAGCATGGATTGGTTCAGGTCGCCAAGCGATTTAGCTTTCCTTTCGGTACGTTCCATTGCGTAGACATAGAAACCGTTTATTACTTCAGGAATTAGGATAGGTACGTTTGTTAGTAACTTCATATTTTCGACTTGAATACTTTTTCATTTTGTATTTCAGCTGCGTAAAGCTGTTGAGCGATAAAGAAAGCTTAAATAATGATTTTGCGGAAAAGCTGAATCGCACCGAATAAGTGTTCTTTAGTATCCACACAGTACCGAGATAATAGAGGTGATCTAAATTCACATACGCTGTGATTACGCCCGTAATAAGGTCAGAGTGTACGCCGCTATCGAGCAACAATGTCTAACATGCTAGCTAATTAGCTTAACGAGCTTCGAGCTTCGAAATAGACTCGCTAAAGGTACCTATGCTAATGAAGGATTAGGTAACGTTACACTCATAATAGGTACAAAAATCTGGTAGTATCTTTGATCATCAGATCATCCAGTGGTAGATTTATTCGACTATTCATAAGCACTTGTAAAAAGTGTATTTGAATAAAAAACTTTTGAATTTGAATTTGATCTAAAAAGCTTGTACCTTCAACTAAGTGATATTGGTCAGGAACTAAAGATGGCGGCGATCACGATAGATCGGCAACGGTCAAAGTGTCTGGGTCTCTAGATTCTCTAGGAGCCCTGCATAGTCACGTCTCCAAGAAGAAGAAGAACTTCATCTAGTCTAATTTTTAACAGAAAAACACACATTGATGCTAAGGCCTACTTGAATCTTCTTCAGGGGCCTCTCCGACTGTTATCCTTTCTATTCTTCTATTCAGCTCCTGTCTGCATTGTGCAGTTGGGCCTTTTTCTGCGTCTATCGTCTCTTTTGCCGCTAACTTCTCCGAGGCGTGTCTGATCAGTCGCTCTATTGGTTCGTCAGTCAAACTTTACTGTATGATAGTACAGACAGACCATCCTGTCCACTGTCATTCTGAGCTTTTTCTACCTAACGGTATTTATTGCATCTATTGGCAGTGTAGGATATTTGTAAGTCCGTAAATACCGAATTATAGAATAGAGCAGTTGCCAATTTTGCAGCTTTTAGTATAATGCTTGTATGATGGTTTGGCAGCAGCCAAATTTACCGCTCTGGGT
This sequence comes from Erebia epiphron, assembly GCA_963932025.1. Taxonomy (NCBI): domain Eukaryota; kingdom Metazoa; phylum Arthropoda; class Insecta; order Lepidoptera; family Nymphalidae; genus Erebia; species Erebia epiphron. Next base: position 24,591,037 of record OZ009947.1, on the reverse strand, counting down.
TTCAGTAATTGAGACATTGTAAAGTATGGTATATATATAGTATGAGTTCGCAAGGTTCAGACAATTATTGATAATGACTAGTAATAATCACTGTGATGAATGATGATACAGTATGGTGATATGATTTTGACAACCTCCCTGGCGCATTGGTGAGCGCTGTGGGCTTAGTGTGGGAGGTCCTGGGGTTGATTCCCGGCAGGGTCAATTTGGAAATTTATAACTTCTGAATTTTCTCTGGTTTGGGGGGAGGTTTCGGCCGTGGCTAGTTACCGGCAAATACGTAATGCCAAGCGTTCCGGTACGATGCCGTGTAGAAACCAATAGGGGTACGGGTTTATAAGTGCCGTTTCCCTAAGAAGTTAGCCCGCTACCATCTTAGACTGCATCATCACTTACCACCAGGTAAGATCGCACTCAAGGGCTAACTTGTAGTGCAATAAAAAAAAATATTTCTTCTAGTAAGTAATATATAGCAGACCTTATTACTTTTTGAATTGAAATGGCCATGGCATGTAGTCTAAAAATAGTTAACTGAGAGTTTATCTCCAGAGATATATTTATCTGGAACACCGAAGGCTGCGTTGCTATGCAAAATGAAGTGCAAAGGCAACCGGCAAGTTCAGGTTTAAAGTCGCAACTAGCTCCATCTAGTTGGGAGACTTGTAAAGTGGACTTGACTGAAGTCCCTGCAGGCTTACTAGTTTTAAGCCTATGCTTTCAGACTGCAATATCTGTCTTTTTTTTGGAAGTTACTTTTAGTGGAGAAATATCTGGAAAGTTGACTACCCACTATGGTAGTCTTTGATATGGATGAGTTTTTGTTTAAAAAACTTAACGTCATATTATAATATAATATTATATAATAATTATTAATATTAATATTTTTAGATCTTGGATTCTGAAGAAAAAAATCCATGCGGACGAAGTCGCGGTCAGCGGGAATCATCTAGTTTGATTAAAAATTACATTAATGTATGCAAAGATAATATAATGAAGAATCCTTTTTAAAGTTTAATACAGTTTAACTATACATGTGATTCCAATAATGATATCTTGTTTATTATCACGCAATCATCGCGTTTATTATCATTTTCAAATATATTCATCGAACGCTTATTTGTATTTAAAACAAACGTTTACTAATGAAAATGTATGACAAACACATACAAAGTGTATATTTAAATAAATTTTCATAATGCTGCTTAATGCTTGCTTATACAACAGACATGCCAGTGTTACACGTGGAAGTAGTATCGTTTTTTAGGGTTCCGTACCTCAAAAGGAAAAAACGGAACCCCTATAGGATCACTTTGTTGTCCGTCCGTCTGTGTGTCAAGACCCTTTTTCAGGGTACTTCGCGTGAACTCAGAATCTTGAAATTTTGTACGAAGCATACATTTTACAAGCGAAAAGCATACATTTTTAGTTATATCATATAAGTGATAAATATATTTTTAATAATTTTAAACTTACTACAGGTTTGTACGGAACCCTCGGTGCGCGAGTCCGACTCGCACTTGGCCGGTTTTTTTTCATATTATATATACAGAAGAACTGTACTATGTTAATATGAGACTAGCACATACCACTTACCAATACCACGACGTAGGAATTAGTCTCATTATCTGAACGCAGTTCTAACTTAGACCAGCTTAGCTACTGGCTTCTAACGAGGGAAGTAGTATCATTGCAATATTCATATTATTGTCATTGGTGATTGTGGTGACCACTATCACTCACCGTTTTTTAGGGTTCCGTACCCAAAGGGTAAAAACGGGACCCTATTACTAAGACTCCGCTGTCTGTCTGTCTGTCTGTCTGTCTGTCTCCAGGCTGTATCTCATAGACCGTGATAGCTAGAAAGCTGAAATTTTCACAAATGATGTATTTCCGTTGCCACTATAACAACAAATACTAAAAATTAAAAAAATATATATATTAAGGGGGGTCCCCATACAATAAACGTGTTTTTTTCGTATTTTTTTGCTCAATATTAAAAACGGTAACAGGTAGACGGTTCAAATTTTCACAGAATATTAACTTGTATATTACCTTTCAAAATAAATAATTAAATATCAATAAAGTAAATATTAAAGGGGGCTCCCATACAACAAACGTAATTTTTTGATATTAACAGTAAACCTCTACAAACAAAGTTAGTTTTGCGGTTCATTAACAAAGGTAATTATACCTACTTCTTGAGTACGGAACCCTCGGTGCGCGAGTCCGACTCGCACTTGGCCGGTTTTTTTTAAATCTTATAAAAAAAAATACAGTCGAATTGAGAACCTCCTCCTTTTTTTGAAGTCGGTTGAAAAAGCTGATGACGTTCAGACGAATGAACAGATTTTCATGAAACATGGCTAAGAACACTCGGGATAAAATTATCTATGACACATAAAAGACTAAACGAAAATCGGTTCATCCGTTTGGGCGCTACGATACCACAGACAAATACACAAACAAACACGTTAAACTTATAACACCCCTCTCTTTTTGCATCGGGGGTTAAAAAAAAAAATTGACGTTTGCTTTGTAAAAATTCAATAGCAATTATTATGGTACTTGTTGTCCGAGATTTAAATCCATATTTGTTTAGTAAACAGGTAATTATGTTTAATGTACAATAGTATTATTAGATTTCAGACAAATGTTACTGTTCAATAATTAAAATTTGCAATAAGTACCAATTTTGTTCAATTATAATACGCGAAATTTTAATAAATATCTCGTTTAACCTAATTTATTTTATGAAACCATATTACGCAAGCAATTTTATTGCAAAGCCGTCTTTTCAATTACGTGTACCTAGTGATATTCAGTTTTAATAAGTCGATAGGCACTTAACCTTTGTGGAGCTTCTTGAACTTTTGAAACCTTGGAGATTTACCTCAACAAGCCCCCTTGGAGACATCCATGCTGGTAGGTAAGTGAACCGTGGCCGAGTGGTCAAGGCGCTCAGGGCGCGATTCCCAGAGATACGCAGGTTCAAATCCTGCCGGTTCCGCGAATTTTTGATATGTATATGTCACCGTAAGATTGTAAAAACCGTAAGATTGTAATCTAACGCTTTTTTTTGATAGATTGTAAACAGTCGAAAGATTGTGAACCGTTCAATGTTTTAAGTGTCAATTTTTGAAATATTCATTGTATTTACGTTTTCTTGTCTCTTTCTTGTAGGTTAGGTTAGGGTTCGACATAAATGATCATGAAGTGCCCGGCCGGGCACTTAGGTTCTATCGGGATAATAAACCTAACAGATTACAATCTACCGAAAAATAATCCGTTATATTGTAATCATTCGATAGTTTACAATTTCACGAGTTTGATTATAATGTAACGGTTTTTACAATCTTACGGTGACATATATTTAGAAACTATCCTCGTGTGTGAAGCACTGTAATAAAATTATAAAATTTACATCGATACTAATACTATAAATGCAAAATTGTCTGTCTGCTACGCTTTCACGGCCCACCTGTTCAACCGATTTTGATGAAATTTGGTATAAGTATAGTTTATATCGAATGTCATTGTATGGAAGGACACAGGCTACTTTTCATCCCGGAAAATCAAAGAGTTCCCGCGGGAATGCAAAACCTAATCCACATTCCACGCGGACAAAGTCGCGGGCATCATCTAGTTTACTATAATCACAGAATACATAATTGACGTGTAATATAATATTAGTATAAATTTAATCCACGGCAAAAATAATCATAAAATAACTTTTAACTTTAAGTCTTGGATTTAGTCCTTTAAGTTTCCAAGAGAAACACATAAAATAAGTATTTCGCGACCATTATAAATTCTGCGTATGATCAATTTGTTCCTAAAAAATTAAATTTCTACCTAGACTAGTTACTTAGTTGACTACAGACTTAGTTGGGGGAAGAAACGGGTGTATTAATTAGGTTTTAAAAAAAATATTGGCAGTCATAGGGACCAGCCAATAGAAGTGAAAACGAATACCTATTGAATTTTTTTAAAATTAAAATTATTAAAATATAAACCTTAATACTAGTTTAATTTCGAATGTAGGTATATAATGTAGGTATATTTAAGACCTTTTGTCTTCGTAACCACGCGAGGTTGTCGATGTTCGCGAGCATGTCGGTCACGCGAATCTACATTTTTACCCCCTACCAAAAAGTGCTCAACGCGGCTAAAGAAGTTTTCACTTCAATAAACTAGAACAGCTATAAACAATATCTAACAGCCGAGCGACATTTTTTAAATCGCAACGTTATTTTTAATGTCAGGCCAAGTTCTTGGCCGGCGTATGTATACTTATAATAAAAGATATGACGCACAGGCGTACGTGACACTAATACAGAAATCGAAGTTTAAGGTCTTTGTACGGACGCCGGTCAATACTGGTCGTTTAATTTTTTAATGCGAGATTCTTGAAACAAATGCGTTGTTTTCGGGGTTCCTCCGCTTTCGAGCCAATGTTCTGACGATGACGGTCGTAAATTGGAAAACAAACAGTGCAACAACCTTTTAAGTAGGGTTGCCACTTGTCGTATTCAAAACTCGTGTCTTTCTTGCATATTTATTCAAATTAAGGAACAATGTTTAATTAATTACTAAAAACAAACAAATTAAGTCAGAATTATTACTTACTAGCTGATGCCCGCGACTTCGTCCGCGTGGAATGACTTTTTTTTTTAATTCCCACGGGAACTCCTCAATTTTCCGGGATAAAAAGTAGCCTATGTCACTCTCCAGGTCCTCAACTATACCCATGCAAAAAATGACGTCAATCCGTTGGTCAGTTGCAGCGTGATTGAAGGACAAACCAACAAACCAATAAACCAACAAACAAACACACTTTCGCATTTATAATATTAAGTATGATATGATAATAATATTATTATTATACATTCAACGTGTTTTTATTAACAGTGTGTTATAAATTCTAACAGTTTGTAGACTCTAAAACGAAATAGGTAGGTAAATAAGTACCTATCTCTAGTACTAACTGTTAATTATATTTTGAAATTTGATATTATGATGGGCGTAAAATGAGGGACGAGTAGCCAAGTCACGACAGCGCATATCAGCTGATTGCTTAGATTAATCGAGTTAAAAAACTGGATAGGTAGCCGAATTTTGTCCGAATATGTTTTTTCTTCAGTCCCGTTTAAATATAATCTTATGGTGTTGTTATATAATGATTGTCCAAATCTAGTATTCGAAGTCTACACACGACTCCGACTCAGGAAGGATCGAGAAAGCGCGCCACAGCCCACATCACAGAGAAACGCAACGCAAGAGAGAGATCTCTTGGTTTTGGCAGCCCTAATCAATCCGTATCTCATTGCGTGGTGCGATCGATCCGGATGACCCAATTTACGCAAGTTACCCACTCTACATACGTACAGATGCCATAAATAATTGAGATTTGAGTAGCAAATTGAGTTTATGGGTAAACCTATGTCTGTTTGTTGCTATTTTATACCTGCAACAACACGGTTAATAACTACGGCTTTTCCTATTTTGTTGATTTTTCTTATTATTAAATCACTCTTTTCACTAACTAAACGCGTAAAATTTTTGACAAACTGGAGCTGTATGGTTTTATGTGTAAATAAAACGGGTAAATTTTTCCGTGTGTGGCCATTTGTATATTGTGTGTAATTTTTTTTTAGAGGATGGAGGCCTGATATTCCCTAATAATTATATCCATAAGTATTTCAGTACGTCAGGATATACTCGATTAGTTTTTGTACTCGTCCGGGGTCCTTACTCATGAGCCTGTTCACGCGACGCGTCCTAGTTAGTGGCTTAGTGCAATATACTATAAATTCTTTATTGCCACAAAGATATTTTATTGGAAGCCACAGCCGAAGCCTTTATTTTATTTTGGAGGCTTCGGCTGCGGCTGGTTCCCATTAAAATCTCGTTGAGACAATTCAAAATTTATTCTTCAATCTACGGATAAAGACGCCAAGCGATTTAGCAATCTGTAATAGGTTATTGAGAGTTCCAAGGCTAAGTGTAGACTAGAAGCGGATTATGGGTAAGTATGGGTTTACTATAACTGTCATATAGTTACTGGGATTTAAGTTATTAAAAAGACGGAATGATACATACTGAGACATGAGACATGACTTGGTAGGGAAGAGAAAGTGACAATGGTTTCTGACCGCATCCGGTGAAGGGACCAAGTTGGCCAAGTCAACTAGACTTATCAAGGACTGCTGGACCACAATAAAGAAACTGGATTGGGTTTCAATATTTAGCCTCAATAACTCAAATGTTTAGTGGTCGACTCAAATCCAAATGGTTATAAGTTAAAGTCCCACCCGTTTGACTTGCCTTTAATCGGCCATGAGCACTGCACTGCCATGGTTTAGTATACCTCTTTAAAGTAGCTGTATACAAATAAAATGTCATTCTTCAATTCTATGATCAGTATGGAAACTAAACCTAAAAATTAAAAAAAAAACCCTGTTGGTACATTGACTTAACTATCACAGACTGGTAGGGAGAAAAGTGCGGGCTGCTCACAAGGAGAGAACTGGATTAAGTACTTTTTAGCCCAAAAACACTTAGTTATCCCACGTAGGTACTTAATAAAATAAAAAACGTATTATTTACAAAATATCTAAATGCACGTAAACGAGGTGTTGCGCGAGAATTCATTAAACTGAAAAGACAAAGCTGTCCTTTCATTAGGGCAAAGTGTAGAGACCCTTAATAACTAGCTGTTACTGGATACTACTCGTAGCTGATGCCCGCGACTTCGTACGCGTGGAACGAGGTGTTGTGGTTCCCGCGGAAACTCTCTAATTTTCCGGGATTAAAAGTAGCCTTAGATATGCTATTCCAGACTATAATCTATCTCTGTGCCAAATTTCAGCCAGATCCGTTCAGCCGTTGGGGCGTAATTGAGTAACAAACATCCATACATCCATCCAAACTTTCGCATTTGTAATATTAGTAAGAGAACAGGTACCCACAACAGATTTTAATGGCACGTAAGTAACGAATAATCGAAGGAAAATGGTCGAGGAAAATTATTATTGGTTCATTTACTGTAAATAATAAATTACAGTAGAAGATACTGTTGGATTCGTTTTAATCTCTTGAGTGCTGTTTCGTATAGGAATTTATTTGAAATCGAATATCCTGTGTATTTCGGTCGGTATAGGGTCTGAAATCTGAATGTCTACTTAATTTCGTCGGAAAATGAATACAGTGAACTAGTTTTCAATGGTAGGTAAATAACTGTAACTATCATTTCAAAGCATATATAAACTTATATAAGTATGTCTTTGTTGATAAGTCAGTCTGTTTGTCATTTTAACTTTATAGCATAGTTACTCAATATATAGGATGGATACATTGAGAGATTGTTATTTATTTAAGGGCCATTACTGTAACTTAACTAACATAAAATAATAATATCAAATAAGTAGTTATTTCAAAAGCAACACTAATAAAATCGTGTTTGTGATTTGTTGTTATCACAGCAAATAAACCTTATCTACTTGATAACCTATTTTCCTTTGCGAATTTCGAAAGAAGCGCCTCGTGCAAATATTTGTGCCAAGTTATAGTACTAGGGCTAGTCCTTGATATGAAAAGTTTTGAGACTAAATATTATTTTTGCACAATATTGAGTTTTGGCAGTGTAGATGTTTGCTACTTTATTTGAACTCCTCTCTTCTAATATATCTACTCGTATCTTTCATTATATTGATAACTAGATGATTTTTTCTTTTTTCTCTTTATTGGAATACATACGAGTACATGCCCGCGACTTCGTCCGGGTGGATTAAGATTTTTTGATTCCCGCAGGAACTCTTTATTTTCCGGGATAAAATGTAGCCTTACCCGGGATACAAACTATCCCCATACCAAATTACATCAAAATCGGTTGAACTGATGGGCTGCGAATGCGTAGTAGACAGACACACTTTCGCATTTATAATGCTAGCGAATGCCCGCGACTTCGTCTGCGTGGTTTGAGGTATTTTGGTTCCCGCGGGAACTCCTTAATTTTCCGGGATAAAAAGTAGCCTATGTGCTATTCCAGACTACCTATAATCTATATCTGTGCCAAATTTCAGCCAGATCCGTTCAGCCGTTGGAGTGTGTTTGAGTAACAAACATCCATCCAATACAAATTTATATAAAATTCAAAAGTTCTCGCTAGTTTACCAATATTAGCGATTGCGATTGTTACACTGCAGCAATCATTTAACCGTAATAGAGCCCCCATGGTAGCCTGTCGATTGTAATTTCGAATAACAAGCCGACCCAACTTATATTGTGAACATGCCATATCAAAGAGACGTACAGACTACCGAAAATAGTGTCATGCCTTTCGGCCGGCTTGACGTAAATTACAACTGAAAATCGTAAGGGGTACGAGTGTATACGGTACCTATCACGTTGTTCCCGTCAAGTCACTAACTAACACGCGATGATACTATACACTGCAATCACAACTCTATTCCAATCGAATACAGTTCACATTACATGGTGTCGATGTGTCTTTCATGACTGAAAATGGGAGAGTTTGTAAAACGCCATCGATATAGATTTCACTGACAATCCTGGTCGATGTAACGTTATATTATTTTGCTACGGTGGCCTACTTTTGTTATTGTCTTTGAAGAGAATAGAGCAGGGGTACTAATGGTACTCCTGTCGCACTTACCCCGGTCGTCCTAAATTGTACTAGGTAGGCTCCCTTGATAGTCAGCTCCCCCATACACATTGGTCGAGCGGCCATTTGCCGTCCTTCGACCCTGCCACTAGCTTGTCCGGGTGGGTCCCGCTCATGGGCCCCGGAACCTGACTCACTTGTTTTAGGACAAGTAGTGGCCGAAACATTTTGGTTTCTCTCTCTCATTCTCATTCTACTCTACGGATGCAAATGTTTCGTGAGAGTTGCCTAGATAAGCTTTTATAGATTGAGTCGGTGCATCATAATATTGCGGTGAATTCTGGTTTACACAAAAAAGAAAAAGGAATTCACTATAGATTTTATTTTGTGATATCTGTTAATGTTAGGGATCGTGTACAATAAAATTTGCCAAAATGTTATCTTTTAATAGATAGATATAAACAACTAGATGATGCCTCATACTTCGTCCGGTTGAATTAATGTTTTCTGATTCCCGCGGGAACTCTATAATCGCCGGGATAAAAAGCCTATGTCCTTCCCCGGGATACAACCTATCCCTGTACCAAATTTTATCAAAATCTGTTGAACAGATGGACCGTGAAAGCGTAGCAGACAGACAGACACACTTCCGCATTTATAATATTGGTAGTAGTATAAATAATGTCACTAAGGTTTTTATCAGTTTGCTACTACACAGATATAACTAGGTCTGAGGATAAAAAAAACGACACGGCCACACCAAGGGAAGGACCAATTTAGGCAGCTCTCGTCGCTGGAAACTTGTACATTCTTGAAGAAGGCTTCGGCCAAAAACTTTGGGTTAGGCTATACCTCGTATGTACTTGATTTTTTGTCACTAAATAATTATTACCTACTTCTTAAGCTCACACAAACTTTTGCTCCCAGTTGCTCCTAGCTCGAGTTGCAACTGCCGAGTAATATTGACTTATTGTGATTGGTAGATCTTCTTTTCATTTTAGCCAATAGTGAAACTGTAAATACTTTGAAAAATTGGGTTGAGCCAGTGGCTAACTAGAATCGTACAATTCTGTGTTTAACTACTGGATCTCTTCCAGATTGAAGTGATAGTAAAAGTGTCAGCCAATTAGAGGTGATATTATCAAATGAGATCGACATTTATCGTAGCTATCAAACTATATGTGGTCTTACTGAAATAGCCATACCGATGAGGCCAAAGATCAATTTATACAATTGTCTCACTTGTAGAGATGTCTTCAGGATTTTTACAGCTCAATTTAACAATAAAGATGAGCTATGAAGATCTGTGTCAATCAAGGCGAGTATTTAGGACATCTATGCACGCTGCGTTTCCAGCCCACGCGACAAACTATGGCCATTGTTGTTAGGCAGTCAGTCAAACAATCGCGTTTTGTTTATTCAATGCCGCGAAATAGTTTCTAAAGCTATGTTTACACTGTACAAGTTTAGTTGCGCCCCTAATTGCAGTCGCTGGAAAAAATCATCACAAGATTATAGACAAATCTTATATAAGAATTCCATCAGTTTCAGATGGATTGTGAGATGGAATAGTATCCAATAGTATTTATTTATTTATTTATTTGGCAACTAAAACAGATTACAATACTGATTTAACCTAATCTAATAACATTTTAATCTTATTGTAATCCTACAGAGTCGCACTACATGAATAAGGTTCTATCGTGCAAAGTAAACCACAAAATAACAAACGGTTAATGATACCTAGTATAAGTAAAGCAAATACAGTGTTATACAATTCGTATTAAAATCCAATCACACGACAATCGACAATCTTATCGCATGACAAACGCTACATCGCGTTAACAACTTTCAAACATATCTATGCTTTCAAATAAACTTTAAGAGACAAAGACATGGCATAAATAAAATCTTTGTATAGCTCTAACATAATTTTAAACAAAAGGAAACATGTTTAGACGGCAAACTGTACCGTGCAAGCGGCTTGCACAAACATTAATTTTCAGAAATCTAATTAACACAAAATGAGCGCGGCAAAACCTTATTTACGGCACGGTTACCTTCTACGAAAACAGGTCGGGCCCGCACTGAATGTTTGCTCATGTATGATACAAATCGTCGTATGTATCTACTTACTATAGAATGCGTAATAAACACTAGAATTTGCGTACTTGAAAAAGATAAGGAAAAAAAACGCACGTAAAAGTAAAACATCTTATCTGGTCGCAGCTTTACGTTGCGTAGTACTCCCTGTGCACATAAATGTTGGCGTATTTTTTTCTAAATTTAAATTTAGAACGGCCTCCCACGGGCTTCTGAAAGTGGGTTAATGCCAAGCCCACACGACCTGTGCCCCTCGTTTTGATTGACATACGTCTTCTTGTCCTTTTATCGTCTTTTGTGCGGGACCTTTGGCTTTTATAACACGCTCATGCAGTTCATAATGCTGTAGGTGCATAGAAAGAATATGAGTTGATAAATAACATCCTAGCGTCATTTGTGTTACTGGGAGGTCTTTTGTAAGACATTTGATTGGATCTGTTCGACCTTAGCTTTTCAATAGTAACTAGCATTTTCTTACTACAAGAATGTCGGCTTCTGATCCAAGACGTGAAAGTTGAGGATCCATTTCTCTATCAAACTTCTGTGACTTATCATAAAAATGTAACTAGCTTACAGTTTAGTTCCCGGCACCGTCTCTGTAAGTCTTTGGTGTAAAAGTATGCTTGTTAAATGCTCTCTAGGAAATAGGAGAACGTTCAAAGACGACATTCACGAGTGCAGTGTGCACATCCTAATGCCTTTCAAGCCACTGAAAAGGTCTCCCGAGAAATGTTTTGTATCTTTTATTGCTTACCTTAGTCCTTAACCTTCCTTAAAGGAGTTGTGCATTACGGCGAGAACACACTAGGGACCAGATAGGACAAAACTTCGGCTTCGGAACTTTTATACGGGCGCGACAGGTGAAACCGTTGTGTGTTTTCGCCCTTAAGCTTTTTTATACGTTCCCTTTATTCACGTACCCTTACCCCCTGGTCCTAGGTGAGCGACAGAAGAGACGCGATGCGATGCGACGACATAGACAATTACGTTACGTCTACGTTGTCGCGTAGATATACGTCCGTCATTTTCTATGGTGTCACATCGCGTCGTGTCGCGCACCGAGGACAACGGGTCACTAAAAAATTCTTTAAAAAATCCAGTCTATGTGCTCAATAACTTGGGAACTGAGGAAATGCACGTTTGATGTTATCCAAAGTGTGTGCGCAACCTAATGCCACTCAGGCCACTGAAAAGGTCTCCCGAGACTCGTTTTTGTGCCTTCTATTGCAACCTTCCATAAAGGTGTGCATTACGGTACGGTATTGCATCCGATAGGTACGTTCCGTTTCGTATCGTTTGCTTTGTAGGTCAGGCCTCTTGCTTTGTCACCAATGTCAATATTTAAACGTTTGACTGTAAACAGTGAGTATTTAATAGCTTGAGCATCTCTAACTCACTTAGGCACGATGGTTTCCCCTCGTTATATATATCAAGATAGGGCTACGTTAGTTATACTTCTATATCTATACTAATATTATAAATGCGAAAGTTTGGATGGACTCAAACACGCCAGAACGGCTGAACGAATCTGGATGAAATTTGGCACAGAGATAGATTATAGTCTGGAATAACACATAGGCTACATTTATCCCGGAAAATTAAAGAGTTCCCGCGGGAGCCAAAAAACCTCAATCCACGCGGACGAAGTCGCGGACATCAGCTAGTTTATTATAATAGATACTATAAAAGTACTTCGAATGAATGAACGAATGAGCAGGCAAATAAAATTACTCGCCAAATCCTCTTAACCCCGTTCTGGGGTCATCGTAAAAGTATTAACCCAGTGATTAATGCTCGCTTTAGTTGCTCCACGACCGGATTAATCCTTAGATTTGCTGTAGGCGTGATGTATTAGAAGCTCTAGCACAAGAGCCAGTGAGTGAATGAGTTAGGCCCACTTGCAGATTCTTATAACCCTGAGTTAGCTGATACTTTGACAGAATTCCTATAAAACTTCTGTCCAAATTACTTTATTCCTGGGTAAACGTAATCCGACGGCTCTGCAAGCGGGCCTAAGAGGTTTCAGAAGGTACACTTCGTAGGTACTTTAAGTCGTACTTTACCTCAATATGACTCCGAGACCTGATAGCAGATTTGTGGTGAATTAACGTACTGAGTAATATGTGGGTATGTAAGGGTTATTATTTCGATACTTATTTCATGACATTCCATTCAATTTTTTACGGGGGTAATTACTTTACATAGAAACGTTTTGATATTTCTCTAAATTTAACAACAGACTGTGATAATTAATTAATTTTAAACTAAAGCTATCGTCGTCAACCGATATTTGTCCACTGTTGGACATAGGTCTCTTCCAGCGGCTCCCTGCTACTCGCTTGATGTCGTCCATCTGGTCCGGCTACCGGTCCGGCTACCCTTTTCAGTATGGGGTCGCCATTTTCTTCGCTCAACTTCAATCTCGAGTCTCCGCAACGAAAACTTAAGCTATATGCAGTTGCAATCAGCTAAAAAGTTACCATCTCTTAGGGCAAACTCATATCATAAAATAGGCATGATGACAGTAACCAAGAATCAATGAAATTATGAATTTATCTAATGAAATAGGATTCATGGATTATAAAAAACGTATTTATTTTTCAATTTCGAGTGAGATTTCTATTTATATTGATAAAATAAAAGTATAAAATACAGCAATCCGCCATATTGCATAAAACACAAAGAAGCGAATGACGTCTCAATTGTTTGTTTTCGAGCTTTGAAAATCACACTATTGCTTACTGCACACTGCACAGAGTACATTGGTAAAAACAATAGTGACGTCACAACGACGCCATGACACCGCCGAACGTTTTGGCGTGAATTTTAAAATTTAAATTTCAAATGCTAATTTTATCTACCAAACTTTATTTTTCTACTGAAATAAGATATTTTTTCGAAATAGTAGATACTTCCGAACATAATCTGACCATTTTTCAAAATCAGTCATCATGCCTATTATAAAGAACGTATGAACGAAAAGCCGTTAAGTGGCCCGATCTCGTTCGGTCGCTTTTTGGATCGGGTAACGCGATTGTGTACGGCTGAATCGATTGATTTTAACGTGGATTTAATGGCGGATTGTGGAATCAGCTTACATATTTTTATCCGTTCTTCGAGTACGTATTCAATCGAATAAACGTTCCTAGAGTTTTCTTTGATGTAGACAAATACACCGATTACTTCTTCGAGAAGACGGGTTCTTATTAACGTGATTTTAAAAAAAATCAACTCTTGCATTTTCTAAAAGAGATTTTCATAAAAGAAAGTACTTAAGTATTTCTTTTGAGACAATAGGAATACATTTTTTGCTACGAATTATTTACGTGATTAATGTTTACTGTTAGCTATTTGATGATAAAGGGATTGTTATAGAAATAAATGCTTCGATAATTTTAAATAATGATTTTTTATAATGCTCAATTAAGTACTTACCAAATCATTAAAAAAAACTTAAAGGTACCTGTACCTTTGTTTCTTTTTATTTATCTCTTTCTTACGTCTTTAAGTCCAAGGTATTTAGTAATTATTAAAAAAAAATGGATCATTTTTCTTTTTTTACTTAAAGGTTACTACTTATGTAAGTACTAATTAACAAAAAAAATCTTGTTCTGTTTTTATGCAGCTCTAATTACAAATGTTTTGTTTTTTGTAACTTAATCACTTTGAGTAGTATCACGATTGTATGAATTATTACGTGCATTAAGTGAGACAGTCGAAGGTTGCAGTGGTAATCATTACAATGAAACCTTGGTGGTAACTAAATATTATTGTACAATACCGACTGACTGGCGAGCGATGGGCGTACTCGGAAATAGACCAAATGCACTCATTAACTTCTATTCTACCAACAATAGCCCAAGGCTGATCGAAAATTGGCGCAAATTAATTAATACTTAGGAGTTAGGACCCTGCAAGTGTAATTCACAAATGAGTTAGGTAGTTTTATTTGTTACAATTGAGCCTGTAACAATTTTTTTTTATTTTTTTATTCTGGTATTTTTTTGGGGGTTTTTATAGTTAGCCAGCCCCATCGTTACACACAAAATTACATACAAATTATAATTAAATTGAAAGCTGTATCAATTTTAGAGAATCCCTAACGAACGTATACACTTTCATAGCCCAAATGCCCAAGGGTTTGCAAAAAATTGAATTAAAAATGCCGATATGCATAAAATTTAAATTTAGTTCATCTGTTAGAGATTCTCTCAAATTTTGGTTGCGAACACATGCCTCTAGCAAGTGTAAAACATCATCAACATGACACATTCTTCACAATTGGGAGATATTTAAACGTCCCTAATGGCATGTGTCCGGATCTTAGTCTTAATGCTTTAGCTAACTTATTTCTATTAATGTTGCTATTTACTAACCATGGTATACGAGGAGGTTCAGATTGGATAGTTCTGTACCATATTCCTTTTTCAAGTGATCTTTCATTAAAATATTCGTTCCAAATTAAAAAAAAAAAAATTTTTGAATTTTGAAAAAACTTAGTTACAGTCTAAAAATAAAATATTCTTCTTCTTCTAATAATTAAAAGTATTAATTATTATATTTTCATTTTCATTTTTAATTTAGAGTTTAATTAGACTTTTACTTTTTCCCTTTGTTAGAATATTGTCTACATAATTTTTTTTTTTTTTTTTTTAATAACAATAACTGATGTTATTTATTAAAACTATTTACATTAAATTAAAACTAAATTAAATTTAATTAAATCTAAAACGTCATCGAGACCACCGCAGCGAGGCATTGTACCCAAGATGCTGGCAGCATTACCCCTTTGGATGGCCAAACTAATTTTTTGACCAAGGTAGCCGCCGGCTCTCGGGTCCCCGGTTGACTCGATAACCCTTTTCGAAATTTCCTCAAAAAGAGCTCGAGCCCCCGGGCCCCACGGCCCCAAGGTCTCCACACCAAAAGGCACGAATATGAAGCTCCCATCGAGGTCTTCATATTTGCGCCTCTTGGCCTGTTCGGCGCTGATGGCCGCTGCACCCGCCACAGAGGAGGTCGCCTGAATGTGGGATGCAGCTAAAGTGTCTGCACACGTTGCATCCCAAACAGTTAACAGTTGCATGTTACAGTCTGAATTGTTGTGAATTTATAGTAATGACGGGTTTATTTAAAAAGAAAGATTTAAAAAAAGTTAGCACTCAAGCAGACTCAAGGCGACGGATTCCGCAGCATCTGTATCGTTAGATATGTGATATTAAAATTGGATTCAAGGCTGTATAATTGAAAACCACAATTTTAATGGCCATAACTCTGATTCCACCCGTTCAGTCACGAACGCACGACTGTTCGACGAAACCTAACTAGTTAGTATAGAAGGCTACGTAATCGTTTATAGTTAGTTAGGTTAGGCGTCGTAAAAAACATCGATGGAGAAATAGGTAATTTCGGTTGAGTTAGCTAAAAAATTGATTGGTGTAGACTCGACCTCATAAATAAAGTTAACCTATAGTACCACATCTATTAATTTCGCATCTGTTCTTTTTTTCTGTCAGGCCTTGACTGAAAATTTGTAATAATAGATCTGTTTGACTACCTCCCTGGTGCAGTCACTGCAGTGTTAAGCGCTGTGGTATTATATCATCACTAGCGAATGCCCGCGACTTCGTCTGCGTGGTTTGAGATTTTTTGGTTCCCGCCGGAACTCCTTAATTTTCCGGGATACAAAGTAGCATATGTGCTACTCCAGACTACAATCTATCTCTGTGCCAAATTTCAGCCAGATCCGTTCAGCTGTTGGGGCGTGATTGAGTAACAAACATCCATCCATCCAAACTTTCGCATTTATAATATTTACTAGATGACACCCGCGACTTAGTCCGCGTTGATTAAGTACTAGATGATTCCCGCGACTTCGTCCGCGTGGATTTATGTTTTTTGATTCCCGCGGGAACTCTTCAATTTTCCGGGATAAAAAGTAGCCTATGTCCTTCCCTGGGATGTAACCTATCTCTGTACCAAATTTCATCAAAATTGGTTGAGTAGTTGGGCCGTGATAACGTAGCAGACAGACAGACAGACAGACAGACACACTTTCGCATTTATAATATTAGTATGGATGGATTTGATTGATTGATTGCTATTTTTTCAAAAGAGCAACCACCGAGTTTCTTGCTGATTCTTCTCGGTAGGAACGGCATTCCGAACCAGTGGTAGATTCATTTGACTATTCATAATCACTTGTAAAAAGTCTATTTGAATAAAAATCACTTGAATTTTGAATTTTGAATTGAGAGGTATCGGCTGATGCAATATGGGAATTTATAGTTTCCAAATTGTCTCTGACTAGTCTCTATGTATGCAGAGTAAATGTATGTGTCACAATACATTTACTCTGCATTCAACTTGCGCGCGAACTATAAGTACTTTAACATTCTATACGCCACCATTTAAAAATAAATACAGCAAAGATATATGATTAAAAGCACTTTATTTTATTTAATTTTAATTTTATATACAACTTATTATAATCACTTTGTTCCCATTGAAGTAGTAGAGTGCGTTCTTCCAATTGGTGGTTGCACTTGCTATCCGTCGCTTTAAATCAGTCACTAATTCTTGTGTCATTAATTTATATAAATTCCAAGCTATTTTAGATCTTATTGCGTACCACTAAGAGCGATATTAATATTATAATTTGTTGCGTGCCTGTGCATCGCGTTCATTTATTTGACCGCAATTTAGGACGGTAGGAAACTGTATTAGTATAATAATTATTGATATACGCTAAATCAAAGGCAATGTAAGTTTTTCAACCGACTTCAAAAAAAGGAGGAGGTTCTCAATTCGACTGTATTTTTTTTTTGTTACCTCAGAACTTTTGACTGGGTGGACCGATTGGGATGATTCTTTTTTTATTTGAAAGAGCATACTTTCCATGTGGTCCCATATAAATTTTATCGAAATCGGTCGAGCGGTTTTTAAAATATCAACAATAAAATAAGTACTTTGTATAGCGTGTGCTTGTTGTTGTAAAGTTGGCGCGGGAGTTTGAAGTCGGTTGTTTAAAAAGTATTTTTTATATTAAATTATTTCATATATAAGTAAACTAGCTAATGCCCGCGACTTCTTCCGCGTGGATTGAGGTATTTTGGTTCCCTACATGTTATTCCAGACTACAATCTATCTCTGTGCCAAATTTCATCCAGATCCGTTCAACCGTTCTGGCGTGATTGAGTAACAAACATCCATCCATCCATCCAAACTTTCGCATTTATAACATTACTACTTCGTACGCGTGGATCGAGGTTTTGTGGTTCCCGCGGGAACTCTTTAATTTTCCGGGATTAAAAGTAGCCTATGTGCTATGCTATTCCAGACTATAATCTATATCTGTGCCAAGTTTCAGCCAGATCCGTTAAGCTGTTGGTTCGTAATGAGTAACAAACATCCATACATCCATCCAAACTTTCGCATTTATAATATTTTAGTAAGTAGTATTGAAGTATAATAGATTCGTCCGTTTAGTGACCGTACCCTTAAGTCTTTTACATAGACAAAGTCGCGATCCGCGTCTAGTGTTCAAATGTAAATGTCCTTTCCGTCCATTGTTCCGTCCGGTTCAAAGACAATCGCCGGAATTGTTCACAATTGATTAAACTATTGCTTTTGTTTTGAGTTTTAGACGATGTATACATAGGTATATATATATTGGTTACGTTTTTTACCTTTTTTATGGAAATGTGCCTAGTAATCTAATCTGTAGGTGGGAACTGGGAAGATACGAGTTGATGTCGTGATTTTCTGATAATTTCTTTATTTATTTTTTACTAGATAATCGCGACTTTTTTGATTCCCGCGGGAACTCATGAATTTTCCGGGATAAAAAGCCTATGTCCTTCCCCGGGATACAACCTATCCCTGTACCAAATTTCATCAAAATCGGTTGAACAGATGGGCCGTGAAAGCGTAGCAGACAGACAGACACAATTTCGCATTTATAATATTAGTATGTATTTTAAAAAACATACAGTAACATGATATACAATAGGTAAAACAAATATGACATTGCACTTAATCCAAAACAGTTTTCAAAGATTCTTAGCACATATTATTGTCTAAACATTTTCCAAATGAATAGTTGGGTATAGCCGCTAGATAAATCAAAATTATTTTATATACTTACATTAAATTAGAACAAAGGAAAAAAAAACACATAAGTACTAACCAAGTTTGTGCCTAACAAATAAATAAATTGATTCAACAATAATTCGAATGCCTCCTTAGGGTAACTACGCGATTTTCTTTGCTCGAGTTTAGTTTGCTAGTGAGTAGTTACCTACCTCGTTGGTCTCCAAAATGCCTCGTTGGTCTAGTGGTTAGCATGTTTGACTGTGGCTGACGAGGTCCCGGGTTCGAGTCCCGGGTCAGTCCATAATGAGTGTTGGGTTTTTCTGAGATTCTCAGCACTAGCCCGGAGTTAGGAAGTTTGCGGTGTTTTACCCCCGTGCCTCGGAGAGCACGTTAAGCCGTCGCGGTCGGTCCCGGTTATTATCACTAACATGATAATAGTCGTTAAAGCCCGCCAACCCGCATTGGAGCAGCGTGGTGGGTCTAAGCTCTAATTCCCTCTCTCCTATGAGAGTGGAGGCCTGTGCCCAGCAGTGGGACGTTAATGGGCTGTAGTGGTAGTCACCTACATACTATAGATTTTCAGCATTCTAAGAATAAAGTTCTCATGCTAGTTGTGAGAATTATTTTTATGATCTCACTTGATGTTTCATTGGACAGTTTTTTTTTTATTTTTTTTTTGTTAATGCCCAAAAGGGCGTTCCGACTTATGCTGTTTTCGCGGCGATCAATAATAACATGCTTATTGAACTGATACAATTTAAGTGATACTAAAATTTTATTATTCTAGTTCCATCCGTTATGACGTAAATTTTACGATAACATAAATTTACCACAGCTTGTTCAAAGATATTAAAAGGAATGCGCTCGCGACTTCTTCAGCTTGATATTTTTTTATGCGACTGCCTGAAAAAAGGAGTATATTGTTTTCAGGGTTCATGTATGTAAGTATGTATGTGAGTTTGTATATTCCACCATAACTTCTATACGCCTGAACCGATTTTGCTAAATGAGGTATCGTTAGAATCCCTAGCTTATTCCGGGTGACATAGGCTAGTAATTTTTTAAAAAAAATTGATGGGGTGACCATGGTCCCGCATTAAAGACTAAAGTTGAATTATTTTTTTCGAAAATAATAAGATTAACTATATATTCATCATCTAGAATTCTAGAAAATGATGAGTAGATTCCATACACACTATATCCAGTGATTCCAGTTCAATATCCAGTGATTCCCAAAAAATATCATTTAATAAAAATGTGAATAAGATTCCATGGGTAATGAATGTGGTATCGTAAAAGTTTTAATTATATTGACTTGTTCAATTTAATTAAAGGTTTTTGATTCTCGCGTTAACTATCTTCTCATCGGTTAAAAAGATGGGCCGTGAAAGCGTAACAAACAAACTCATATTTGCATAATTTATAATATTAGTATGGAATATTATAAGATGCCTCGCAGATAGATATCGTCGCGATCTCCATAATATGACACGCGCGTCATACAATCGGAAACGGATATCACGGCCCCTCCATAGTTCACACCGTATCAATCATCTACATGATCGATTGTTTGTTTACCGAGTATTGCTGTTGCGTGTCCAAATATAGAAGCCTTTGGTGTATGTACTCGTTCCTTTATGTATTGGATTTTATCACGAAAATTGGATGTTGTGGTTATACTATTAAAAAAAAAATTGATACCAATCCTATCTAATCTGATAGAAATGTTGCATAAACGAAACTCACTTTGTAATAGCTAGCTTAAATTTCACCTATCCCTTTATAATTTCTATGGAAGGTGGAATTGCAGATATGGACACGAAAATTTTAAATGTACGTTTAAATAAATGTTCCATTTACTTAATTCCAAAAGTATATTTCACGCGCTAAAAATTTGTAGATAATTAATCAAACAACATCATTAATCCTTACAAATTTACCTTGCACTATTTATTTAATACAATTAAGCATTGATATTTCATACGTATATCACAGTTATTTGGAAAAATGTACAGTCGAAAGTTTCATTGCCCCAAGAGTCAAGACAAAATTTTAAAAGTTTAGAATATACTTTGACTCGAGATAGCCTTGGGGGCAAAACCTAAATCTAGGCAAAAAATAAACCCAAGCAGGTAGACCTTACACGGGATCTTTTGCTATGCTTCACTATACTTCTATCTTTCGAGGTCATCGAATACCTGACTAAAATACCAAAGGTGACACTTTTGCCTATATTTAAACTTACGTAAAGCTGAATAGTTTATATATCTCATTTAATTATTTTCCTAATAGGTAAAAAGTTAAAATATAAAACCCATTGATTTCTCAATTTCCCTAGATTTCATTGTTAAAAAGTTAACGAGTTTGTGATTGATTTTAGCCCATCATTAGTTCGTTCCGCTTCGTATGCTATTTCGGTTAACGTCCTTGGTTCTTCCAACATTGGTTCAAATTTTACACTGCTTTTCTTGTGTGATACAAAAATGTGCCAATTTGATCAAACATTTGACAATATTGTACTATTTATAAAGGCTTTGCAGTTTGCACACTTTCCGTCGGCACTAAATTGGATTTTCTTGTGAACCTGTTTTTATCTTTGTTAAAAAATACTCCATAATCAGTTTTTGTGCTTTTTCTATGTAAAAATCTTCCTACATCACCTTACTATAAATTGGTCGTAGTTAATTCGAGACAATCTAAAAATTTACTGAAAGTTTAGAAAGAAATGACGTCGGCAACGTGTCAAACTCGGGCGCCTAGAAATGTTAACTAACATAGGGAACTGTTCAATGGCGTTTTAACAGCTGGAGCTGAATGCATTCAGTGTGAATTTCTGACGTTGCTCTGCCGTCGTGCGTTGTGTATGACCAAGCCTTGCGGCACGGTCCAAGGGAATCTTCATGTTATTCCATGCTTTATTAATATGCGTGGGAGCACTGAATGGGGGGATTCATAATATATATAATATTATCTAACATCCACGCACATTGTTTTATTAATAAACTGTGTGTGTTAATATTGAAACGTCTTCACTTTTATAGTTTCCTGGTGTTAAATTATACATTTTAATGATTTATTTAACGCAAACCATTATTGAGTAGGTATGTAAGGCGAGGTTCATATTTATAAAACAGTGGCAAGACGTGGCTGAAGCTCATGTCTCCATAGTCCATAGGCTATTTTATATTCGTTATCTTTAGCGCAAGCACTGCTACCTATAACTTAGTGCTATTACCTATCCTGTGCTATAGCTGCTGGAGTTAATGTACACTATGCCTAAATAATAATATGGCAAAATTGGATATGGATATTTGAAATAGGTACTGAGAACATAACTTGTAAGTAAATCCTACGAATTTCCTTGAAAAGTAACTCTAGACTTAGAGTTTCCGAGCAGGTTAGCATAACTTTTTAAACTAATTCTTTTTTTTTATTTGTTACAGGTACTTAATTAAAACTCTTGAACTAAACATAGTCGTCCGAAGCCTTGATGGAAATTGAAGCGAAACGAAAAACAAGGTAGAAAATAATTATCTACTGTAGAAAGTTTCCGAATTTGTGTTGAAATACTTTTCGCTGTTTACATAGAATAACTTGAAGAATTTCATTTTAGAAATAATAATAATGATTTCAATCTCAGTCTGTGTTGTTTGAAGAATTATGACTTAATTTTAGTACCCACTTTTGTTAGTTTGATGTTTTAAACCAAAAGATTCTGTAAACTTGTTATTTTAGGTCCGGAACATACTAACGTTTTTCGCGCGTTAAAACTGTAGGTACATCTAACGTATTCGACTTTATAGATCCTAAGTGATCCTTATGCCTATTTTGCAATGGCTTATGCCGAGTCGTAATGCTCGGCAGTAGTGGCGATTGCAAGGCTAGATTGATAGCACCGAGTGTCGCTGCCACCCGACACCGGCATTGTCTTAATAGGGAATATGCATGTATTTTTTTTATTATTTTAAACCATTCTTTAATTAATTATATAACAGGAAAAAAATATAACACTTGCACAATTTTATTAAATAAGCTAAGAAAAATTAATTAAAACTACTATCATTTTCGGACGATTTAAACGCCCCCATTTTGGCGCGCTCGTTCTGTGACGTCACGGTGCATTCATTGTCGTCGTTCGACGTCGTTTATTCATAGGAATAAATTAACAACGAAGTGTTTGATTCACAGATTTAATAAAAGTGAGTGAAGTAAAGCGTAAAAGATTATTATATTGTGATGGAAGAGCACCCAAAAGCTTATTATAAATATTGTATTGTCCCTATGTGCAAAAATAATATTAAAACTGCACCTGACTAGATTTATTTTCATATGCCCAAAGATGCAAATATAAAGAAAAAGTGGTGTAGAGGAGAGAAAATGTATCGTGCTTGAGTAGTTTATATTGTTGTGAAGATCATTTCGACGTGAGTATTAAATATGTATATACCTACCTATCAAAAATCTTTTTCATTAGGACTCGCGAGCATTATATACAATAAACTAACCTAAAAATTTAATTAAATGTTCATAAAACTGTTCTGATTCCCTATATTTTTACTTATTTATTAATGTTACAAATTTATAAATATTATGATTTTCATTGCTGACTACGAGTGTTGATTTTGATCACAAAACGTTATATCTAGGTTTTTTGTTTGCACTGTTGATAAGTTCTATTGGAAAAGAATTTCTCAGTTGCCTTGACAAAACCGCTTTCAGTCATTGTGGCGAGTCGTTTTACCCGACTGCGGAACGCACAGGGTTATTTCACAAGGAATCACTGCTTTCAGTTAATAATTCCCAAAAACACTAATAATTTATCATAAATAGCGGCAAAGCAATGCGAATAACCTTCAATAATCATACAAAACAAGCGACCTGTCAACAGTCGACACATACTAGAGTGGATGGTGACGTCATGTTTCGTTCCGCCAATAGCGTTGCGTTTTGGCGGAATTTGAAAAAGACTACTTTTAAATAATTAAATTTATTAATAGAAAAATGATAATTTGTAAAAATAATCATCTGAATATGTTTATTTAGCAAGAAAGAATACACATAATTTTTTTGTCCATTTCTAAATCACATGCATATTCCCCATTATCCAGTCTAGCTAAATAAGACTCTTCACGATTTATTTATTGGTCGTGAAAGCTACGTGCGCAGCTCAACACAGTGTATCGAGGCGAGTAGCGCTAGAATAGAGCCTGTTAATAAGGCTGCAGTCTACAAAGGCGGCATTAGTCAGGCTTGCGACACGCACGCTTATCTCCCGTCTCGCGCGTGACACGCTTAACAAAACGCAAGTATGATCGCAGCTTTAGATAAAAAAATATTATGACCGTACAAAATCAAGATCTTTCTTGTAGTACTTTGCTTTTAATTCTTTTAACTGGCAACTTTTCCTGTCGTTCAATTAAAATTAGGAAAGTTTTTGTTACACACAGCTCCATTGTTATGAAGTTCATTTAGAAGTTAGAACTAACTACGAGCCCGGATTAATTTTATTTGACTTATATTCCCTTAAAGCTAAAGCGAAGCAAATTTCTGAATACAATGTAGTTTTGTACTTATTTCGCAGCTTTACCTACTTAGTCAAAGAGTGGTTTTGTTTATAGGTATTTTATTTACTTGTGAAATAG
Source organism: Erebia epiphron (assembly GCA_963932025.1). Classification (NCBI taxonomy): domain Eukaryota; kingdom Metazoa; phylum Arthropoda; class Insecta; order Lepidoptera; family Nymphalidae; genus Erebia; species Erebia epiphron. The sequence goes on along the minus strand of OZ009947.1, from coordinate 24,566,575 downwards.
TATAAGTCTTTTAATCCTGTGCAGTCCTTTAATTATTGTAAGTAACTTACTTACTTTTGACGGGTCCACTCCTTTATATCGGTCACTTATCTAAGTGCTTACTTTCCGGGTATCTAACCCTCCAGGATCAACTTTGGAAATTCTTACAAGGATCGCCTTTGTATGTAACTATTAAAAAAATAAAAAAATATTTTCCCACCCAATCATTTAAAGTATAGTAAGTTTCGTTACGGCTTTTTAGTGCTTACCTAAAACCGACTGACTCTTGAAGTCACCCTAACATTGCAAGATCAAGGCCGTATCTCTGCACTGCACTCTAGCCTAGACGAGGGCATAATCATCTAGGTTTCATCTCGTCTCCACTCGAGCGTCTAAAGTCTAGACCGACGCGTCTACATTCTTCACTCAACACTTTAAATGTTGCCGATTTTATCTCTACCTCGTGAAAGATACCTTCGTTAGGTAGATAACTACTTGCCCCCTTCACAAAATAAATGACTATATGAGTGTAAAGTTCCTAAGTCCCCACCTCGTAGTTTTGTAAGACGACATCTTATATTTCAATATTACCGTACAAAAATCTGATTTTTTAACCGACTTCCAAAGCAGATTATACTGAAAAAAGTCTACTTAGTCTCAAACGATAATCCGGTCTCTAATAACGGCCGGTTTTTAGGGTTCCGTAGCCAAATTTGGCAAAAACGGAACCCTTATAGATTCGTCATGTCTGTCTGTCTGTCTATCTGTCTGTCTGTCTGTCTGTCTGTCTGTCTGTCTGTCTGTATGTCACAGCCACTTTTTTCCGAAACTATAAGAGCTATACTGTTGAAACTTGGTAAGTAGATGTATTCTGTAAACCGCATTAAGATTTTCTTACAAAAATAGAAAAAAAACAATAAATTTTGGGGTTCCCCAAACTTAGAACTGAAACTCAAAAATTTTTTTTCATCTAACCCATAGGTGTGGGGTATCTATGGATAGGTCTTCAAAAATGATATTGAGGTTTGTAATATAATTTTTTTCTAAACTGAATAGTTTGCGCGAGAGACACTTCCAAAGTGGTAAAATGTGTGTCCCCCCCCCCGTAACTTCTAAAATAAGAGAATGATAAAACTAAAAAAAATATATGATGTACATTACCATGCAAACTACCACCGAAAATTGGTTTGAACGAGATCAAGTAAGTAGTTTTTTTTTAATACGTCATTAATCGTAAATCGCAATTTACCTTTCATTCAATCAACTCAAATATTTAAAAAAAAACATTTTATTTAAAACTTACTACAGGTTTGTACGGAACCCTCGGTGCGCGAGTCCGACTCGCACTTGGCCGGTTTTTTATTGAGTTGATAATTTCATCTTGAGTCTGTCTCAAAGACTACTTAAGGACTAATTAAGGAAATTTTTGTTTCTGAATTGATATTGTGTAAGGTTTGAGAGTTGGAGCTTGCTGTTTTTGCTTGAATGCTTAGTTCAGAAACCGGCCCAATATCAATTCAGAAACAAAAATTTGCTTAATTAGTACTTAAGTAGTCTTTGAGACAGACTCAACATGAAATTCTCAATTCAGAAACCGGCTCTATATATTTGATCTTGAGTAGGATGGCCAATGGGCTGGAAATCCGATGTCTTGTGACTTTTACGCCTCTGATGCCTGCTAATTTTGGGCCCCAATCATTCCCAATCCTAAAAAGGCTAGTAACTCGAGATTCTGCGTGATATTCTCCATAAGGTAAACCTCCTCAATGCAATGATTTTCAAACGCCAGAGCGAAAACAGGGTAGCAAGTAGGTCAGGTCGGATTGTACACATTTCACACTAGGGCAAAGAAGTGATGCAGAGTAGTGAGTTACCTAGAACTACTAACCATTGTGAAGGTGAATGCGCGTTAAAGTGGTAGCAGAACTGTTTTGTACGCTGCTCTATCCAGCTTCTTTGCTCTGCCCTCAGGTGAAATCGACGTTAGGTATAATATACACTTCATCCTCCGTAGCAACACAATTTTTCAGCTCACTCCGCGTGTCGTAACAGCCGAGTGCGTTTGCGCAACCGTGGTATGACATTTTGACGGACAGAAATAGTAGAACGGCCTAATTCTACGCCCCTTGAATAAACTGTGGTACCTACTGTAATTTACTATTGGATAGATTGCGTGTGTTAACAGTGCCCTATAATCTATTAAACCCATAAATCTGGTAACGAAATGGACAATCGTTACGAACTGGCATTTAGCTTTACGCATTTACCAGATTAATATACCCACATTATTATAGTTAATAAATGAATTGCGGATTTGTCGAATAGGCATATAATTTTCCTTCAGTACAATATAGTCATACTTAAGACTGCCCCTGTTTCTAGGCCGCATGTTTCTAGCGTGTTTCATGGAGAATTGGAAAATTTGTTGCGATCTTACTGGACTCTACGCACATGTGGTGTGCTTCTACTGCCGTGTTCTGGACTCTAGCATAACCAGTACCTTTACTTCTTCAAGATAGTTGATGCCCGCGGCTTCATCCGCATGGTTTTAGAATTAGATGTTTGAAGCATCCCGTGGGAATCTTTTTCCGGGATGGAACCTAATCCAAATGTGCAAAATCGATCGAACGATATTATAAATAGTCCACATTTTTGTATTTATAATATGAATGAATGAAGTAAAAAATTTAAATACCTACTTGTAAACAAACACCGCATCTTTCCAAGGCCGCGTTGGTTCACTATCCTCCTTAATAACGGACAATTGACCCTAATGTATGTTTAATATAATAGCTTATGTATGTTATTGTACTCGTTAATAAAAGAGTCATTATCGTTCTGCAAAGTCTATAGTTACTGTTTGTGTTGTTAGCACTATTTATGTATAACACTAGCTGATGCCCGCTTCGTCGTCCGCGTGGATTAAGGTTTATGGTTTCCACGGTAACTATTTTCCGGGATAAAAAGTAGCTTATATTATGTGTTACTAGCTAATGCCCGCGACTTCGTCCGCGTGGTTTAGGTTTTTTGATTCCCACGGGAACTCCTTAATTTTCCGGGATTAGTAGCCTAAATCACTCTCCAGGTCCTCAACTATACCCATGCAAAAATTCACGTCAATCCGTTGCTCTGTTGCAGCGTGATTGAAGGACAAATCAACAAACCAACAAACAAACACTTTCGCATTTATAATATTAACTATTAAGTATGATACCAGACTATAATCTATCTCTGTGCCAAATTACATCCAGATCCGTACAGCTGTTCTGGCGTGATTGAGTAACAAACATCCATCCATCCATACATATCCATCCATCCAAACTTTCGCATTAATTATCTATGAATAGATTTATTTTCATTGAGTATTTGAATCAGTACCTACTACTGCTGGAAATCTTCGGGTCTAACTGTATAGGTATTTCTTACGGGTCAGAAACCCAGTAATATTATATCTGTACATCATATATATGACGGGCCAAGATTTACGACATTTACACTTATTAGACGCGCGCACACTGGGCGACCAAAGAAAACGTCGTTCCCCTCTGACTTTTCACGCGGAAGTATTGTCCTCTCCGGTTTGCGGTATGTTTTCACTCTTAGTTTACTTTTGGTGTCATTCAAACACTTAAATAGTTGAAAGTAAAATGTATCTTCATTCCGCATTGGCGCCAAGCTAATAGACAGTCTGTCTACAAGTAATTTCTTTATTAATGGTGCTTTGAGAGAAGAGGTTTTAAACAAATTATCTACTAGCATAATATTCTGACAGTCTTACTAGGTACACCAATCTTATGCTGAAGTTCAGGTACGGCGCAGCGCTTTCTCTTTTTTTTTTGCTGTGGGTACATACTGAGACTGACCCGAAGCTATTAAGCTACAAAGTTTGGTTGAATTTTTGAAAATCGGGGACTACTCGGTGGATTTTCAAAAAATCCTGAAGCTAAGTTTCTTTTTAAGAGAATGCCCAAATACACATTTTCATGGATATGCTAACCTATCTTAAAAAACCGGCCAAGTGCGAGTCGGACTCGCGCACCGAGGGTTCCGTACAAACCTGTAGTACGTTTTAAATTAAATGTTTTTTTTAAATATTTGAGTTGATTGAATGAAAGGTAAATTGCGGTTTACGATTTATGACGTATTAAAAAATAACGACCAAAGATGTAAAACGGTAATAATTACCTTTGTTAATGAACCGCAAAACTAACTTTGTTTGTAGAGGTTTACTGTTAATATCAAAAAAACTATGCTAGTTAGAGCATTGGCTATAGTTTTCCTGTAAAATATACATAAATTCCTATTGACCATAATTATTTAAGATTTTTCGATTGGTAAACTCCGGAGATAAGGGGGGGGGGGGGGGGGGGGACGGTATTTTTTTAGACTTTTTCCCCGATAAATCAAAAACTATCATGACTAAAAAAAATCTGTTTTAGAATGTACAAAGTAAACCCTTTCATATGATACCCCACACAGTACAGTTATCTCACTTTTAAATTTCAACCCTCCGATTTTCCCCCCTTTTTAAATAAGAACAAAAATAATTTCCATTTTTTTTTAATTCCAGTGTCTTTGGGCCACTAATATACACAACTATTCCAAATTTCATGTCGATAGCTTCGGTAGTTACTGAAATAATCGAGTGTGACGGACGGACAGACGGACAGACAGACGGAGAAAGTCGCACCTAAAGGGTTCCATTTTACCATTTTGGTACGGAACCCTAAAAATGACGGACTTTCATACAAACTTTCATCGCCTTTTAAAAGCTCCTTGGGGTAGGTACAATTTCCAAAATTGTTTTCTTAGTGAGCAGCATCTATATATAGTAAAAGGAACCAATTGTTAAAAAGTTTTAGTTTCTAACTTCAGTGGTTTAGATGCGTTGATAGAATCAGTCAGTGAGTACAAAGTTTTTTATGTGTATATGTCACCGTAAGATTGTAAAAATCGTTAGATTATAATCTAACTCGCGAAATTGTAAACTGTCGAATGATTACAATATAACGGATTATTTTCCGGTAGATTGTAATCTGTTAGGTTTATTAACCCGATAGAACCTAAGTGCCCGGCCGGGCACTTCATGATCATTTATGTCGAACCCTAACCTAACTTACAAGAAAGAGACAAGAAAACGTAAATACAATGAATATTTCAAAAATTGACACTTACAACATGAACAATTCACAATCTTTCGACTGTTTACAATCTATCGAAAAAAAAGCGTTAGATTACAATCTTACGGTGACATATAGATTTTGAATCTCTATCCTCTTAACCATTATTATTTTTCTTTAAAGTGCTCTCAGGTATAAAAACATCCTGCGCTGTTTATCCAGTCTGAGAGTCTCATTCGTTAAAAGAGGACTTAAAATATTGTCCTCGTATTATATCTAAGGGTTGGCCTTTTAAATCATTTTACGACTATGCGAATAAAAACGACTCCAATGCTAGACTTAAAGCAAGTTTAAAACTTATTGAATTTATTGAACCCTTGGTATAATTTTGTTAAAAGGCCCATCAATTAAATCTGTTTTGTCCAAATTTTTTGGTAAGGAGATTAAATCTCTTCTCTATCTGAATCCGTTGACTATTTAAATTTCAAATTTACGTAAAGTTACGCCTTGAATTAAAAGGTCAAAATATGCTCTCCATAGTCCTTACTATTTCTGCCAGTTATAGAACGATCCCCTTAGTAACCCAACGATTCAAAAGAAGCGATTTAATCTGACCTGTTTTCATCTCTAATGAGGCTTTAATCTGTGCTTATTTTTATGTTTGTCACAGACCGTGACATTTTCCATACGCCCTTATTTTTGCACTTTGCACATTGTTTTTCTTTTCCGAGGTTACCTTTTGTGACATTACAAGAAGTAAGGTGTTCTCGATTAAAAATAACACAAAAGCCAAGGTATATTAAAAATAACAAAAAAAGCCAAGGTGTACCTATTTGGTCCAAGGAAATATAGTGGCTTTGGAAACTTAAAAAAAGCGGACGTACCTAGTGATGTATCAGTTTTCTAAGAGGTTTTAGGATAATCTAGCGTAGATAAGTAATATATGTAGTAAAAGATCAAAATTTGCTGCACTCAAGTAAATATAGAAATCTATCACCGATACACATAGACAGAGAAAAATGATTTCAGGGTATCTCGTGAAATGAAAAACAAGATCCGATAAAATAAAATAGCTCAACCCCTCGAGTGATCCCTTGTTGAATAGTTAGGTATTTCAAAATCAATATCAAGTTTCCAGCAATCTTTAATTTTTAGCAACTAGCATGACTACGGAACCCTACCTAATGCTTATTCTGGCATTCACTTGACCAGTTTTTCGCTACCTATTCAGTGATGAAATTAATGAATCGACCGCAGATTATTGTCAGTCAACATTTCCAAATTGAATAGCAATTAGTTGATTAATCGACAAAAGATTTGTTGTTAATTAATTTATTGTCAAAGTAGTTCGGTTTGATTGATCATAATAGGTATATTGGTTGATTGAGATTTGAGACCCAATTTTACAATAACTGGCGTTTTTTGCAAAGCGGTCATACTTTTTGTGAACAGTGTTGTTGTTGAGACTTTTTTGAACCCTTTTAATGTTTATTTTTGGTAACTTTTGACGACCTCCGTGGCGCAGTGGTAAGCACTGAGCACTGTGGTCTTATGAGTGGGAAGTCTCGGGTTTGATCCCGGGTAGCGGAAATGCTTAGTAATTTTTGAATTGTCTCTGGTCTTGTATGGTAGGCTTCAGTAATAACTAGTGACCAACCACTCTACCAGCAAAGACCTACTGCCAAGCGATTTAACGTTAACGTAACGGTAGAAACTAGAAACCGATTAGGGATAACTAACTATAAGTCCATACTAATATTATAAATGCGAAAGTGTGTCTATCTGTCTGTCTGCTACGCTTTAACGGCCTAACTACTCAACCGATTTTGATGAAATTTGGTACAGAGATAGTTTACATCCCGGGGAAGGACATGGCTACTTTTTATCCCGGAAAATTGAAGAGTTCCCGCGGGAATCAAAAAACATCAATCCACGCAGACGAACTCGCGGGCATCATCTAGTTTATTATAAATGCCATACCCTTACCAGGTTAGCCCCGCTCATGCTAACTATGATGCAGTCTTAACTGCTACATCACTTACCATACTGGTGAAATCGCAGTCAAGGGCTAACTTGAAGAAGATAAAAAAAAATCTACTTCAAGTTAGTGGTATCTTCCGAACGTTTGGCTTACTTAATTCCTTTTGTAATTCTATACCACCACATTAACCACTGTCTGCTTCTTAACATCTTTGCCCTATTTACTTGAATATTCCTTTAAGCCTCTAGTACTTACTTAAGCTTCATTGTTCCCTGTAGTTAAATAGGAGAGTACTATTGTATTATCATTGATCATTCATTTGCAAGTCAATGAAAATTTTACAGCACTCAGGTAAAACGCTCCATTGTAAACTTGTATTGTTTTAGAAAAGCCGCCTGCGGTTTTGTGAAAGTATGAGTCTGTCTAACTCTAGTGTCTACTATGAAAATAAAATGCTCACCGCAAGATTTCTAGATTCTTTACTAGGTGAAATAACTATAACCGTATGGCCATGTTTTCATCTAAATCCTCAGAGTATAGTTACAGGTATTAGGCCCTGAACAAATGAAACGCACAACGGCAGCTGCACGGCAGGACGCAGGACGTCATTTGGCAATAGTGACGCAAAGCGGAAAATAAGCACGTTCGACTGGAGACCTTGATAAGAAATATAAAGATTTAGTATTCTAATAAAGTGTTTTTAAATAAGCGTTTTGAATCGCTTAGTGAATCTACCAATATGAATGAAAAATGAAAATGAAAAATGTTTATTTTCCAAAAAACAAAAATGTCAATTTTCTTATATCCAACGGTACCCACACTAGGTAATCCTGTATCGTGGGTACCTAAATATGAGTACCTGATATGACGTCAGTAACGCAGCTTTCACGCGTACTCCGGAACGTTAATGTTTTAAATTTTAATGTTCTTTGTATCACAATTCAAAACCTCTAGGAACAACGTTGACACAGGCATACAAACGCAGTCTGAAATAGACTTAAGAACGCGTTCTTTGGTACGCAGCTACGAAATGCGTTTGTTATATAACGTTGCGTTTATTGTGTATCTATTGCGTTCAAACGCACAAGGAATCGCTACCTTTATACGTCTGACCAAGCCTTAGAGCGTTATCTTGATCTCGTTCGGTTGAATGTACTATTGAGTCTATTGATACGGATTATGGAGCGTGTGCCAAAAAAGTTCGCAAGTTGTAGATAATATCATTTCTCTTTGATCAAAACTTTTCATACTTGACCTTAGAAGTTCAAATTGTATTCGACCTTAGTCTGGTCGTCAGTATACTCTGTATTTTATTGTTAAGTTAGAATGTATCAGAACAGATGAGGACAAACGAATTCGAAAGTATGTTTGCATTGCTTTATGCTTCAAATTAACTCTTTATACATAGAAGTTCGGCACGGTCTTAAACTCTACATATTGGATTGAATTTTATCCCGAAAAATAAAGGTCATTTACCTACTCGTACTATAGGATTTTAAAAACAAACATCCTCGCGGATTAAGATTTGGCGATTAATTACTTTATCTACATAAGTTTATTGCTCGGTTTATTGTAATCGCAGCACCATAGCAAATTTAGCGTGAAATTGTAAATTTCTAGTTTGTAATTAGGCAAGTTTGCCTATGAAGCCTAATTCGATGAAGGCGTTAAAATGTACCTAGTAACTTGAAAATGCTCGAGCAAATATAAGCAATATAAAATTAATTGATAGGAATATACAATTTTTCTTTTTAATCTATTTACTTACTAGATGATGCCTGCGACTTCGTCTGTGTGGTTTTGTTTTTTTATTCCCGCAGGAACTCTTCAATTTTCCGGGATTAAAAGAAACCTATATCCTTCTCCGGGATGTAACCTGTCTCTGTACCAAATTTCATCAAAATCAGTTGAGTAGTTGGGCCGTGAAAGCGTAGCAGACAGACGGACAGACAGACAGACAGACACACTTTCGCATTTATAATATTATTATGGATTATGGATTAGTATGGATATCATAGCACATTTTTAGATTCAAATCAAAAACAATCAGTTTTGCTCATTTGAGGATTAGTACTTTTGAGAGCAACATATTTCTTAAGATTCATAAGTTTGCCCTAAAAAGAACATTTTCTAAATAAAAAGAAACGGTTTTTCTTGCATCGGGCGGCGTCGCTTTGCCGTAAGGTCAGCTTCATGAATATGGAAATATGGAAACCCCAGCATCAGGGCCAGAGAAAAGATATAAAAAAATTTTGACTGGTGTCTTAGTAATCACTTTGACACGTTAAAGTGTAACTGCATATAAAAAATATATTTGTTTATGATATTATTTATAGGTATATGCTTATATTACAGCATATAAAAATGAATAAATTGGTTGGTATTTGTGTAATTTATTATATTTACTTAAGTGTGTTTACTGATAAATACGTTTTTATTTGCTTCATGGGAAGACCATCTACAAAAATACTCATAATCTATCTCTGTGCCTAATTTATTCCAGATTCTTCCAGCCGTTCTGGCGTGATTGAGTAACAAACATCCATCCTTCCAAACTAATATTAGAAATTAATGTTCTTTTATGCTTTTTTGTACAGAATGTGTACTAGCTAACCAGTATACAATTAGAATTAGAAGTATTTATTTAGTTACTATAGACACCCGGTGGGCGGAATGCCGCATAGCATAGTAAGTACATCATAACATCATGTCTTTACTGTATTTGGTATTGAATAGTTGTACAATGTGATTATTTTCATACATGGTAGCAGGTATTTTGAATCGAGTAATATATTATGAATCTTGGTACAATCATTATTCTACAGAGGTTACGGACAAACCAACAAACAAACTTTTGACTTATTGTATACTAGCTGATGCTCGCGACTTCGTCCGCGTGGTTTAAGTTTTTTTATTCCCGGGAGAACTCTTTAACTTAACGGAATAAAAAGAAGCCTATGTCACTCTCCAGGTCCTCAACTATACCCATGCCAGAATCACGTCGATCCGTGTCTTTTCGGCGTGATTGAAGGACAAACCAATACTTTCGCATTTATAATGTTAAGGATGATTGGTGGAAAACATTGTTTATACTTTATTTGCAATTTTTAACCGACTTCCAAAAAAGGAGGAGGTTCTCAATTGGGCGCTTGAAATAATCAGGGATTAAAATAATTGTTTTTACTTACACTATCCAAAATAGTGGATGGAGGACAATTAATGTCCTCCCGACCAGACCGAATTTCGGCCACGGCGGCCAATCTCCAGAGAATGGCCATTTGCGCGTGAGATATTATTATAGTGCACAAGTGTGTGTGCATACACAGGTGCACTCTCTGTTTCTTTATTCTTATATCCTGATGGGACGGAAAATCCGACACGACCGGAGAGAGATCAGGCGCAGGACCGACGGCTTTACGTGCTCTCCGAGGCACGGAGGTTTGACATCACCAAATTCCTAACAGCGGGCTAGTACTGAGAACCTTGTCAGAAAAACCCAATACTTGTTGTGGCTCGACCCTGGACTCGAACCTGGGACTTGGTCGGCTAGGGACTTAGTCGAACATGCTAACCACTTGACCAACGAGGTAATTCGAGGCAGACTCCGAGTACAATATTGGACATAGCAACAACGCAATGCACATAAATCGGTCCACAGCGCGTGCAGCTGCCGATGTAAAAACAATTATTCAATGAACACACAATTGTTTTATTTTACTTTGATTTATTGTAAACACTTACACTCGACGTTTGATTATGAAAGAGTTTTGAAATAATCAATACTCATTTCGAATAGCAACGGGAATACCGAATAGTTTTTGTTTAACGGTAATGCTTTAAATAATTGTAGTACCAAGTAGTAAGCGATGTGAACTAGGAAACAATAGAAGTCTTATCACTCATAGTCATCTTAGATTGCATCATCACTTACCATCAGGTGAGATCGCAGTCAAGGGCTAACTTGTAGTGGATTAAAAAAAAGAAAGTAGGTATATTTTTAAATCTAAGGTAGGTACACTCTGATCCCTTTACCTTTACGATCAGAGTGTACCTATCATTTGGCGGATTGTAGCGAATTGAGCTTCATAATGTTCCTTGAATATCATGGACTTCCGCAAAGTAACGCCTTCTATCCAATATTGGGAAACGTAACTATTTTATTCCGCTTCCGCTCACCGCTGCCCACCGAAAATGCAGCCTTTAGGCTTTTGTTATTACTTAACTCTTCATTTTCAATACCAGGTGCATCAATATGCGACTTTTACGGAATGGAGCTCCAGGTTGTTAATAGATTTAAATGCAGTAATGCAGTTATTACTAGCGGCGTGATATAGTGGGCGAACGAGGCCTTGTACACAGGAAGTCTTAATTGTTGACAGCTGCCAAGTGCCACCTCCAGAACCTGTTTCTGTTGATTGACTCCCGACTTTTGAAGACAGCTCTATTGAAACTTGTCTGTTTGGTTCTTGTTTGCTTCACTTGTAGTAGGTATTCACTTGTAATTTATAAACAACTAGCTGATGCCCGCGACTTCGTCCGCGTGGTTTAAGTTTTTGTTATTCCCGCGGGAACTCCTTAATTTTCCAGGATAAAAAGTAGCCTATGTCACTCTCCAGGTCCTCAACTATACCCATGCCAAAAATCACGTCAATCCGTTGCTCCGTTGCGGCGTGATTGAAGGACAAACCAACAAACCAACAAACAAAGTGACTTACGCATTTATAATATTAGTATGACAAGATGATGCCCGCGACTTTGTCCGCGTGGATTGATGTTTTTTGATACCCGCGGGAACTCTTCAATTTTCCGGGATAAAACTTAGCATATATGTTCTTCCCCGGGATGTAACCTATCTCTGTACCAAATTTCATCAAAATCGGTTGAGTAGTTGGGCCGTGAAAGCGTAGCAGACAGACAGACACACTTTCGCATTTATAATATTAAGTATGGATTAGTATAAGTATAGGTACGTCGTAATTGAAATACAATGGTTGGTAGACCACATATTTTTCCTACTCATTCCTTTTGTATAGTCGTTGATCTTCGTGTTTCCATAAGACGAGGTGGATCACCGTTCGAAATTTATAGTCCCACAAACTTATCTGACCTGGTGATTAACCGCCTTGAATTATTCACGCGTTTGGAAGAAAATTTCGGTTGCAAACCCGTGCGCGATTGGAGGACGAGTTCCTTATATTGAAGAACTTGAGTTTGAATAGACCGTTAGCACATTAAACCCGAGCGGGGTTCGAGGCAATGCTGCCTTCTATTGAACACGCAAACGGAAATACGCGACCCGGTGACGGTGTCGCTGGTAGATATGAAAAAAAATAGGCTTAAAAATTAGTTTCAATTTTGCCCACCGGGTGAGATAAGTTTGACAGACTGTAATATTATTATTAGAATTTAAATTATAACAAAATTTTATTAGATAGAATTAGACAAGGGGTATTTGTATGTGTGAAAACCAATCCGAATAAACAACATAATAGCTATTTCGACACAATTCCACCACATTCATTACAATGCAATATTGTACTTACCAACTTTCAAAATTGAACAAAACGCATCCGGTTTGCGCAAACATAGTTATCTACTCATATGTCGCGGCTCGCGAGATGATCCGTGCATTGTGAATTGTGATATAGAAAGTGGGCGGTGAGCCTTTCATTTTTTTCTGTCTACCTTTCGATCTATTCGATAACGATTGACGTGTCTGACGTGTTGGATATGTTCTGTTACACGCATAGAGATGGGATTACCATTCTTTTGCAAGTAAAAGACTGTCTTGATATTTTTATCAATCACTAAATATGTACGGTGCCACAACGTCATGCACTCGGATGCTTTATATCCTGCGGAAAAAGAGTTCTTAATCCTCATTGCTGAGGGTCGGGACCCATTCGATTAATCACATAATAGTAGGGTGTTTTTTGGGATAATAATGCCGTGGGTGCCGTGCCGTGACATACCTATTCATACAAATAAATCATTTATTTTTTTCTTTCTTTGGGTAAAAAATAATACGACTCGAGTAAGATTACTATTTCATCTCTTAGGTTACTGACGATTTATATCAGATGTTAGTGTTAACTGGGACCGACTGATTAACCTGCTCTCAGAGACACGGAGGAAATGAAAAAGCCGAATTCAGACTTCCAAATTCGGTCACCCATCCAGTTACCGGCTTGGGTCAACGTTGCTTAACAATCGCAATCGACTGATATGCGTTGTCGCAACTAGGCCACTTGTCCACTCCCACTTATACATAGGATATTATTACTTACTAGTAGTATTAATTGCAGAAAGACTTCTTTCGTACGAACTATACACTCAGAGAAAGAATACTCCACATAGGAGAAATACTTTACCTTACTAAAAAGACCCTCATAAATAAAAATGAATAGTGAATACAATACAAATAAAAAGTAATATTATGTTGCAGATAAAATTGCCTAGCACTCTTGAAACGGAACATCGCAAATCGCAGCTCGCATTTTAGTTAATTCCGTCTCAAGTCAGGTTATTCAATTTTAATCTCTATTGCTCAATCATAAGTGTCAATAGAATTCTTCGTAGTGATATGTCGTCTAATTTACACGCCGCGCTGTGCAATATGGTGGTTGTTATTAAATTTTAAACTCTATTTCATTTGGAATAAGTGTCAATAGTAGGTATTCTACAAAGTAGTACCTAAGTACTCTTCTTTTCACGCCGTAGAATATGATTTCATCTCGGGGAAAGCTGATTGCGTTTGTTCGAGATGGTTTCAATACGTACGACCTGGAACTTGAAAGTCTAGACTAGACGGTATGACTAGATACTTTTGAATACATATAGTAGCTAGTCACAGTCCTCTATGATTCGAGCGGTTCTAGTGGTTAACGTTTTGATTTTGTGGTTGTGATAACGGCAGGTCCGGCGTTCGATTCCCGGCTGGTTACACACTCTTTTTGAATTTTCTCTTCTAGTCTGATGGGAGGCTTCGGCCGTGGCCCGTAGCTAGATACCGACATAGAGGTGCCCGTAGCTATTTCACGTTCCGTTACGATGACGTTTTAAAACCGATTAGGGATATGGTTTAATAGTAGATTATTCACCACGGGGGTAATGCGATGTATTATGTCATGGGCGCCGGGATAAATCCCAAGCGGAACGAGGGATTTTAGAGTAACTCCCGAGCGTAGCGAGGGTGTTGCATCTAGAATCCTGAGAGTAGCGCGGGAATTAGGGGCGCCCAAGATTAATACAGCATTACCCCTACGGTGAATACCTACTCAACTTTTCACACCTCGCGATACAACCACTTCTTTCAGCTGGCGTGGCCTACTCGATTTGACAAACAAATGTCGTCAGTGCGAATCTAGTGGGCCACGGCTTCGGTTTTCGAAAATCGAGTTGGCCGCGCCTGCTGAGAACACATTCTGTTTACCGAAATTAGACTTTATGGATACAGGAATAAGAATTTAGTCTGGGGAGACGAATTGAGCAACTATAATGTCTCCCCAGGCATGTTTCACAAATAAAGAATAAAGAATAAAGAATTATGAATAAAACCTCTTTGGAATGAATAGAATTTCCTTCAGATCTTGCTTATAACCCTAGGGAATAATGGATTTCAGTACAACATTATAACCCTAGGGATTTAATGTCTTACTTTAACGTTAGATAACAGGCCATGTAATTGGGCGTTGTTGAGCGAGTGGTGTGAAATTTTTTAAATATACCTTCCAAAGCCGTAACAGGTTAGCCTGCTACCATTCATTTACCACCTAGCAGGATTGCAATCAAGGGCTAGTAAAAAAAAAACTGCACCTAATTACATGCACCACGGATACAGGGGGCATACTACCATCGCTTCAAGCAGTATTGCTTTAATATTGTTGACGTTCGTGTTGTATGCCTTACTAGATGATACCGCGACTTCGTCCGTGTGGATTAAGTTTTATTGATTCCCGCGGGAACTCCTAAATTTTCCGGGATAAACAGTAGCCTATGTCCTTCCCCGGGATACAACCTATCCCTATACCAAATTAGATTAAAATCGGTTGAAGAGATAATTTTTTTTGATTCCCGCGGGAACTCTTGAATTTTCCGGGATAAAAAGTAGCCTATGTCCTTCCCCAGGATACAACCTATCCCTGTACCAAAATCGGTTGAACAGATGGGCCGTGAAAGCGTAGCAGACAGACAGACAGACAGACAGACACACTTTCGCATTTATAATATTAGTATGGATTTTAATATGGATATCAAGGTTAGTGACATAAAACTGACATTTTGAAATAATACTGCTTTAAGAGATGGTAGTAACCCCCAGAAATCGGACGTCGGCAGTGAGTATCGTCGCTTCAGCTTACTTTGTATAGAGGACGGGGGTAGTGTCACCCCATATGCGACATTGTATTGATCGTATTGTAAGTAAACTTCGACCTTTACAATAATTGATTAGTGAACAAATTGGGTGCTAATAACTATCGGGGT
The DNA here is from genome assembly GCA_963932025.1 of Erebia epiphron. Classification (NCBI taxonomy): domain Eukaryota; kingdom Metazoa; phylum Arthropoda; class Insecta; order Lepidoptera; family Nymphalidae; genus Erebia; species Erebia epiphron. The sequence goes on along the minus strand of OZ009947.1, from coordinate 24,551,011 downwards.
TTATTTTATTTCCCTTGTGGTACATGTACTGTGTAGTTACCATGATTGATAGCTTTGTAAATTTCCCTTTTGAAGTTGCTTTTATATGTTTTTTTTTTATATTACCTACGTATGTAGGTAGTGTAATAATAAAAAATGTCCTCCCGACCGAATTTCGGCCACGGCGGCCTATCTCCAGAGAGATAGCCATATGCGCGGGAGACATTATAGTGCACAAGTGTGTGCGCATACACAGGTGCACTCTCTGTTCCTTTACTCTCATAGCCCGATGGGACGGAAAATCTGACACGACCGGAGAGAGATCAGGCGCAGGACCGACGGCTTTACGTGCTCTCCGAGGCACGGGGGTGAAACACCGCCAACTTCCTAACTCCGGGCTAGTACTGAGAATTTCTTGTCAGAAAAACCCAATACTTGCTATGGCCCGACCCGGGAATCGAACCCGGGACCTCGTCGGCCGCAGTCGAACATGCTAACCACTAGACCAACGAGGCAGTGTAGGTAGTGTATGTACATATTAACGGTACTTAGTAGTAAATACCTCACCCTATTCGAGGGATCTGAGGGGACACTTGCTTTAACGTGGAAAGAAAACATCGTGAGGTAACCCGCGTGCCTATGAGTTCTCTATAGAACATAATGTTTTTTTTTTATCGGCTACAAGCCCTTGACTGCGATCTGACCTAATGGTAAGTGATGATGCAGTCTAAGATAGTAGCGGGCAACCTGTTATGGGTATGCAGTTATATTTAACCCATACCCCTAATCGCAGCTCGCATTTTAGTTAATTCCGTCTCAAGTCAGGTTATTCAATTTTAATCTCTATTGCTCAATCATAAGTGTCAATAGAATTCTTCGTAGTGATATGTCGTCTAATTTACACGCCGCGCTGTGCAATATGGTGGTTGTTATTAAATTTTAAACTCTATTTCATTTGGAATAAGTGTCAATAGTAGGTATTCTACAAAGTAGTACCTAAGTACTCTTCTTTTCACGCCGTAGAATATGATTTCATCTCGGGGAAAGCTGATTGCGTTTGTTCGAGATGGTTTCAATACGTACGACCTGGAACTTGAAAGTCTAGACTAGACGGTATGACTAGATACTTTTGAATACATATAGTAGCTAGTCACAGTCCTCTATGATTCGAGCGGTTCTAGTGGTTAACGTTTTGATTTTGTGGTTGTGATAACGGCAGGTCCGGCGTTCGATTCCCGGCTGGTTACACACTCTTTTTGAATTTTCTCTTCTAGTCTGATGGGAGGCTTCGGCCGTGGCCCGTAGCTAGATACCGACATAGAGGTGCCCGTAGCTATTTCACGTTCCGTTACGATGACGTTTTAAAACCGATTAGGGATATGGTTTAATAGTAGATTATTCACCACGGGGGTAATGCGATGTATTATGTCATGGGCGCCGGGATAAATCCCAAGCGGAACGAGGGATTTTAGAGTAACTCCCGAGCGTAGCGAGGGTGTTGCATCTAGAATCCTGAGAGTAGCGCGGGAATTAGGGGCGCCCAAGATTAATACAGCATTACCCCTACGGTGAATACCTACTCAACTTTTCACACCTCGCGATACAACCACTTCTTTCAGCTGGCGTGGCCTACTCGATTTGACAAACAAATGTCGTCAGTGCGAATCTAGTGGGCCACGGCTTCGGTTTTCGAAAATCGAGTTGGCCGCGCCTGCTGAGAACACATTCTGTTTACCGAAATTAGACTTTATGGATACAGGAATAAGAATTTAGTCTGGGGAGACGAATTGAGCAACTATAATGTCTCCCCAGGCATGTTTCACAAATAAAGAATAAAGAATAAAGAATTATGAATAAAACCTCTTTGGAATGAATAGAATTTCCTTCAGATCTTGCTTATAACCCTAGGGAATAATGGATTTCAGTACAACATTATAACCCTAGGGATTTAATGTCTTACTTTAACGTTAGATAACAGGCCATGTAATTGGGCGTTGTTGAGCGAGTGGTGTGAAATTTTTTAAATATACCTTCCAAAGCCGTAACAGGTTAGCCTGCTACCATTCATTTACCACCTAGCAGGATTGCAATCAAGGGCTAGTAAAAAAAAAACTGCACCTAATTACATGCACCACGGATACAGGGGGCATACTACCATCGCTTCAAGCAGTATTGCTTTAATATTGTTGACGTTCGTGTTGTATGCCTTACTAGATGATACCGCGACTTCGTCCGTGTGGATTAAGTTTTATTGATTCCCGCGGGAACTCCTAAATTTTCCGGGATAAACAGTAGCCTATGTCCTTCCCCGGGATACAACCTATCCCTATACCAAATTAGATTAAAATCGGTTGAAGAGATAATTTTTTTTGATTCCCGCGGGAACTCTTGAATTTTCCGGGATAAAAAGTAGCCTATGTCCTTCCCCAGGATACAACCTATCCCTGTACCAAAATCGGTTGAACAGATGGGCCGTGAAAGCGTAGCAGACAGACAGACAGACAGACAGACACACTTTCGCATTTATAATATTAGTATGGATTTTAATATGGATATCAAGGTTAGTGACATAAAACTGACATTTTGAAATAATACTGCTTTAAGAGATGGTAGTAACCCCCAGAAATCGGACGTCGGCAGTGAGTATCGTCGCTTCAGCTTACTTTGTATAGAGGACGGGGGTAGTGTCACCCCATATGCGACATTGTATTGATCGTATTGTAAGTAAACTTCGACCTTTACAATAATTGATTAGTGAACAAATTGGGTGCTAATAACTATCGGGGTTTATTTTATTTCCCTTGTGGTACATGTACTGTGTAGTTACCATGATTGATAGCTTTGTAAATTTCCCTTTTGAAGTTGCTTTTATATGTTTTTTTTTTATATTACCTACGTATGTAGGTAGTGTAATAATAAAAAATGTCCTCCCGACCGAATTTCGGCCACGGCGGCCTATCTCCAGAGAGATAGCCATATGCGCGGGAGACATTATAGTGCACAAGTGTGTGCGCATACACAGGTGCACTCTCTGTTCCTTTACTCTCATAGCCCGATGGGACGGAAAATCTGACACGACCGGAGAGAGATCAGGCGCAGGACCGACGGCTTTACGTGCTCTCCGAGGCACGGGGGTGAAACACCGCCAACTTCCTAACTCCGGGCTAGTACTGAGAATTTCTTGTCAGAAAAACCCAATACTTGCTATGGCCCGACCCGGGAATCGAACCCGGGACCTCGTCGGCCGCAGTCGAACATGCTAACCACTAGACCAACGAGGCAGTGTAGGTAGTGTATGTACATATTAACGGTACTTAGTAGTAAATACCTCACCCTATTCGAGGGATCTGAGGGGACACTTGCTTTAACGTGGAAAGAAAACATCGTGAGGTAACCCGCGTGCCTATGAGTTCTCTATAGAACATAATGTTTTTTTTTTATCGGCTACAAGCCCTTGACTGCGATCTGACCTAATGGTAAGTGATGATGCAGTCTAAGATAGTAGCGGGCAACCTGTTATGGGTATGCAGTTATATTTAACCCATACCCCTAATTGGTTTATGTACGGCATCGTACCGGAACGCTATATCGCTTGGCGGCACGTCTTTGTCGCCAGGTTTACAAAGGTGTACGAAGTATGCCAATCTGCACTTGGCCAGCGTGGTAGACTATATCCTGAACTCTTCTAATTCTGAGGTGTAGACTTGTGTTTAGCAGTTGGCGGATACATAATCCGCCTTATTATTTAACTAAATGATGCCCGCGACTTCGTCCGCGTTAATGGTTTGAAATCCCGAGGGAACTGGTAATTGTTTATCCTTTGTCCTTCACCGGGATACAAACTATCCGTATACCAAATTTCATCAAAATCGGTTGAATAGATGGACCGTGAAAGCGTTGCAGACAGATAGACATACACACTTTCGCATTTATAATATTAGTATGGAAGTATGGATGATGCGATAGGAAGTGCCTATTTGCCTGTATGACGTGGACGACATAGCGTTATAAATAAGTAATTTTAATGATCCACTCAAACGTACCATACGGAAAAAGATAAAAATGCCGAAAAAACTTTATCATGAAACTCTACACCGAAGCCAGCACGTTTTCCGGAAACATTAAAGTGAAATTTTTATTGCTTCGTTTTTTATTGCATCTGTGCCTTTATATAATACATGTATACTGTATTAATACTACAAGCGAAGTAAAATTGTGGGTACAAGAAATTCTAATTAAGATTTTCTTGGGTAGATTAGATATTATATTCTGCCTTGGAGTCTATTTCCGACTTCGGCACTTAGTCTGAATGTAACGCGTAACGTTTTTTCGCGCGAATACAGTTGGCAAACTCTTCAATATAATGAAGATGTTAGTTCGCTAACTGGGTCGTTGGTCTTGTGGTTAGCACGTTCGACTGTGGCCAACGAGGTCCCGGGTTCGAGTCCCGGGATTTTTCTGACTAGAAATTCTTAGTACTAGCTCGCAGTTAGAGTTGGCCGAAGAAAAAACATTGATTTTTGTAACTTATTATCGAAGTTATGAGTGTTTACGGAACACAAGTTCGCCATTGTATAAAGATAATATAGCGCGAAATAATAAGAATTACGAACCATTTAGAAAAATAATTTGATAATTCAAATTTATTTACTTATGTACTTTTATTTTATTTGTTGTAATGGTTGTATGGTCTGTGGCGGTAATTCACCCCCGTGCGTCGGAGAGCACGTAAATCCGTCAGTCCTGCGCCTGATCTCTTTCCGGTCGTGTGACGTGTCGGATTTTCCATCCCATCGGGCTATGAGAGTAAAGGAACAGAGAGTGCATCTATGTATGCGCATACATAGATGCACTCTCTGTTCCTTTACACACTTGTGTACTGTAATATCTCCCGCGCAGATTGCTAATCCCTCTGGTGATAGGCCGCTGTGGCCGAAATTCGGTCAGGAGGTCTTTATTACTTCGCTAAGTCCATGTTGCTAAATCATCAATGTGTATAGTAAAACGTGCAGCATACGTTAGGCGCCGCCCGCTCTGCTACTACCTACTCTGCAGTTTAGACATCGAACGTAGAGTCGAAGGTCTCCCAGTGCCTGATTAAAATGCTCTTAGTGGCTATATGGTTTAGACTAGAGGATTTACGAGATGGTGCTGGCTTTGTGGCTTGGGGCCGAAGGTACACTGTACCATACAGAAAATGAGGCTTATTTTATTTCTTAAAAAATATAAGTTAAGTACATATTATATTATTCTCTATCTTATATTATTAACTTTTAAATTTTTGATATGTCACCATAAGATTGCAAAAACCGTTAGATTGTAATCCAACTAGCGATATTATAAACTGTCGACAGATTCTGAACCGTTCAATGTTCTGAGTGTCAATTTTTGAAATATTCATTGTATTTGCGTTTTCTTGTCTCTTTCTTGTAGGTTAGGTTAGGGTTCGACATAAATAATCAGGTAGTAGTAGGGCACTTAGGTTTTACCAGGTTAATATACATAACAGATTACAATCTACCGAAAAATAATGCGTTAAATTGTAATCAGTCGAAAGTTTACAATATCGCTAGTTAGATTACAATCCAACGGCCTTTACAATCTTACGGTGACAGATATAACGGCTGTAGATGCCGGAAAAAAACAGATACGGTCTCCAACACATTTGTTATGTATAACAATTCAAATTTCAATCTGTGCTCAATTCAATGAACTCCAAACAAAAAAAAGACAAATATTATGGCTAGGCGATCCGGCCTTCTAAGCTAAGGCTACGGAATCTAAAACGCAAGTGCCTTATCAGCCAAAACTAAACACACGTGATGTAAAACAATATTATTAAATAGATAGCCGTGTGTGAAATCTTATCTAGCAAACGTCTGCCCTCAATAAGGATAAACAATTTACTCGACTGTTTCTATTATTATTTACTAGCTGATGCTCGCGACATCATCCGCGTCGATTGAGGTTTTTCGGTTCCCGCGAGAACTCTTTAATTTTTCGAGATAAACAGTAGCCTATGTGTTATTCCAGACTATAATCTATCCCGTTGCCAAATTTCATCCAGATCCGTTCAGCCGTTCTGGCACGAAAGAGTGACAAACATCCATACATCCATAATTACAAACATTCGCGTTTATTATATTACTAGCTGATGCCCGCGACTTCGTTCGCGTGGAATATGTTTTTTTGATTCCCACGGGAACTCCTTAATTTTTCGGGGTAAAAAGTAGCCTATGTCACTTTCCAAATGCTCAACAATACCCATGCCAAAAATCACGTCGATTCGTTGCTCCGTTGCAGCGTGATTGAAGGACAAACCAACAAACAAACACACTTTCGCATTTATAATATTAAGTATGATTCGTAGGATCAATCGGGTATGCTATGTTTGCAAATGTAATGTCGTATTATGTTTGCATAATACGATACGTTAAATCAAATTTTGAACCTTATTTACTAGTTTTGCTCGCAACTCCGTCCGTCTGTCTGTAATTGTAATCGTTTTTCAAACGGATAATCCGATCTGTTTAAGGAGTTCATAGATGCCTGAACGTCAAAATGCAAGTGTGAACACCTTAAACGGTTCAAGTAATACGTTTTAAGCTGTCAAATGATAACGATTTGCTTAGACAATTGGGCCTCTGCTCCCCTCTATATCACCTATGTGATTGAGCTGTGAAACGTAAACACAAAGTACGACTCAGTTTCGTTTGGGTTTATGATTTATCATATTAGCTTGGATAAGTCATGTATTTCACAAACTTCCAAGAGCACGGCCTGTTCGATAGCGCGACGGGTTCCGTAGATAAGTCACGTGTACTAACTAGTTTGGCGTGCACAAACCGATTGCAACATTCAACTGGTAAACATGATTCATAGAATATTACAGTTCAAACCAGCTGTTAGTTAATAAGATTGAGGGTGGTGTATAGCTCAGTTATAGTTCGTTCTTTGTCCTACATTGATTCTAGATGGAAACTTAATCGATATTAGAACATTAGTGGGTCTAAAATATTCCTTAATTCGGTTCTCAGTCTCGTTACACGTCGATGGCCCAGTGACCCAAAGAGGATCTTGGCCTCTAACACTGGAAGCTGCCATACAAGACTGTCTTGGGCAATCAGCTCTTCCTTAGGCTTGTAGGTTCCAGGCTCCGCGTATTATCAATAACGTCTAAAAATATACAGTTTATTACTTATAGCTCGGGTGGATTTTCTGAAAATCTTTTCTTAGCGTGAGTCTACATTATTCATGCATCAAGCTTCTGAAACCCTGCAGGGGTGTGTCTGTCTGTTAACTTTTTTACGTCTCAGCTGCTTCCGATCTTTACATTTAGAACAGAGATAGCTTGCACCCTGCGGAGACGCCAGAGACGCCTGAAGTTCTAACGAAAATCAAGGTTCTCTCGTTATTTTTAAAAACCTCACGCTGTCAATGTCGCGAACATCCATAATGATGTATTTCAGGATGGAACCCGGTAATGACAAGCGGAACGGATTGTAGACGAGGTGTCAGTTGACATTGAAAAAGAAAAGGCGTGAGTAGCGGGCTGTGATTAACTAATAAAATCTCCCAAGGTGATAGATTAGAGACAAGGTCTCCCGCCAGGCGGCTGACACCTTTACCGGAAGGAGTAGGTAGCACCGAATTGAATTACACACACAAGTGGCGTTGGTCACATCTCCGGATCCAATTTCCACGCGTGCAGCAAGGTCTCTCTTCTGATTCCGGCTTGGGTAAATAATGATCTTGAGTGAATTTTTCTTTTTAGAAATAGTTTTGGTTTTGAGCCCTGGGCTGACAAAATGCACTTCGTAAAAATCAATAATTGTCAATTGCATGGTCAATTTTGGAATTCAAATTTCTAAATTTTATCTGTTCTTCAGCTGGGTTAGTTAATACCCTACCGGCAAAGACGTGCTGCCAAGTGATTTAGCGTTCCGATACGATGCTGTGTACAAAACAATTAGGGGTATAGTAACCGCCATAACCCTAAGAGGTCAGCCCGCTACCATCTTAGATTATCACCTATTACCAGGTGAAATCGCAGTGAGTAGCTAACTTGTAGTGGATAAAAAAAAGCTAGTGTTTGCAGAAGATATACCTAACTCTTTCAAAGTTATATTTTCCTATCAGATGTAAGATTATGACGTAAGTTAGATACTGCCTGTGGTGTCTAATCCAATGCCAATTTGTAGAAACCTTACTCAGGCCAATGTGTTTAAGTTTCTCCCAGGCTATTAAATGACAGTTATCTCTCGGAATCAGTAAAGTGCATTACGGAAATACAATATTAAATTACTCGTTTGAGTGAGTCAGTTATTATTGAATTTTATGCGTCAGTTTCTTGCGAGCTTTGGATAATTGATGTTAATGCCATGCCGTTCTTGATGTCATTATCTTCTTACGGTCTTGTAAATAAAATATTGCCTCGTCATATGTGTGAGTATTTTACATACATTTTTTATGCTTCAAAAAATCTTTCGAAAATATTGTGAGACAAGAGAGAATATTCGTTAAGTCAGGTGAGATCGCAGTCAAGGGCTAACTTACACAACAGTGAAATTAATAATTTAATATAAAAAATTCTTTTTACAACCGACTTCAAACTCCCGCGCCAACTTTACCGCAACAAGCACACGCTATACAAAGTACTTATTTTATTGTTGATATTTTAAAAACCCGCTCGACCGATTTCGATAAAATTTATACGGGACCACTTGGGAAGTATGCCCTTTCAAATATAAAAAAAGAATCATCCAAATCGGTCCTCCCAGTCAAAAGTTCTCAGGTAACAAACATAAAGAAAAAAAACAGTCAAATTGAGAACCTCCTCCTTTTTATGAAGTCGGTTGAAAACAAAAAGTTCCCGACCCGAATTTTATGCTCTCAAGTTTTAATCAAGTTCACCTAGGTACTGTCTTAGGTTAGGTATGTTTTACTAACAAACACATTGGTTTAAGATATTATTGCTTTACCACAAATAAGTCCTTGTCCTTGTACATGTCCTTTAAATTTTTATGTTTAGTTTTTAAGTTTGGTATTGAATATATAAATAAAACTAGCTGATGCCCGCGACTACGAGGTTTATTGGTTCCCGCGGGAACTCCTTAATTTTCCGAGATAAAAAGTAGTCTATGTGCTATTCCAGACTACAGTCTATCTCTGTGCCAGCCAGATCCGTTCAGCCGTTGGCGCGTGATTGAGTAACAAACATCCATACATCCATCCATCCAAACTTTCGCATTTATAATATTTATTTGATAAATAAATAAATAAGTTATGCACGTGCCTTACCCCGATGAAACGGCTGATACCTAACTTGAACTTTTAACACTTTCATATTGTGCATTTTGTTAAATGCACAATATGAAAAACGGCGAGGAAAATTTTAATATTAAGTACCTGAATTATATAACATACAAACGTACGCTTCACAATTGATTTAGGTACATATCACGTAATTTACGTCAAAGCAAGTGGGTACGCATACGTAGGTAGGTACTCGTATGTATTATGGAGAATTTACTCTGAATTGTTTATTCGTATACCTCTCGAGAAAGGATAGATTAGAGCAAGACGCTTACAAGGCTTTACTTGTCTCGCGAGACCATACCGCTACCAATTTTCAACTGTAAACAACATATTAGGATAGTTTCTCACGGGTTGTGATTCGACGAGCAAGAAGAATACTGTTCGTGGCTCCAGAGCTCGTGATCGCTGTGCGTCCGCGCCACCGGTAATCAAACTTGATCTATTTAACTAGAAATCGTGAAAGTATTTTCTCGTCTAGAAAAAGTCGAGTACATGCCTTTTTCCACACCGTGCAGTAAGCAGCAATGTCCTATATTATCAGATTTCCCAACTCGTCATAAGCAAAGGCCATGTAAAGGGCTCTGCATAAGAAATTTAATTCAATTCAAGTACTTATTGCTCCTTTAATAAGGTCAAGATTGGCCACCGCTTTCGAAAAGCAGAATAATAACTATAATATATGAATCCTGCGCGGTGTACTAATAAACGCAGTGTGGGCGACCTCCTGGATCCCCCTGGATCGACGACTCAGCATGGTGGTGGGAAGTGGGCGGATGAGGAAGGCGGAGGACCGAGTGCGGTGGCTCGCTCCAAAAGGTCTATGCCCAGCAGTGGATGAATACAGGATGGATGTATGGATGGATGAAGTTATTTCAGTTTGAGATCATCTGGAACAGATTAAATCACATTGACGCATGAAACAGGGAGGAAGCAACAAATGTGCTATCACGCATCGTGAGAAGTCACCGTTACTTAACTCAGCAGAAATATAATATTACAGTTACGTTTAACTAATTAACTTGATTTATGATTTTATGTGTCTAACAACTTGAGCATATCCTTTGAGGCTTGGTAGCGGTCTTTTTTGTTTTGTTGTATCGCAATTTTGTAATCGCTCTTCCGCGTTAAGGCTATTAAGTTAGGACATAACGGATTCAACGCTACATTTTTATTGTTTTATCTTTTTAATCTCTACATACTTAACAGAGTTAGTAGGATTGTGTGTGGCACATAATAACTGTTACAATATAATATTCAAATTCATAAATATTTTAACAACGGAGGTATGTGTTTGGGTCTGGATCAGCGGAGACTTATTTATTACCCTACGCCTACCTCATGTACCCGCTTTCTGCATCTTATCGAGGTTATCGATCCAACGGGCTGGATATCACCGTAAGATTGTAATCTAACGCTTTTTATTTTTTTCGATAGATTGTAAACAGTCGAAAGATTGTGAACCGTTCAATGTTCTAAGTGTCAATTTTTGAAATATTCATTGTATTTACGTTTTCTTGTCTCTTTCTTGTAGGTTTGGTTAGGGTTCGACATAAATAATCAAGTAGGGCACTTAGGTTCTATCTGATTAATAAACCTAACAGATTACAATCTACCGAAAAATAATCCGTTATATTGTAATCATTCAACAGTTTACAATTTCGCGAGTTAGATTATAATCTAACGGTTTTTACAATCTTACGGTGACAGATACATTATGCTTATCACTCCTGAGTACATCTGCCCCAGCGTCCGTTGGCTCTGCTACAGACATGGCCCACTTCCACATTAAAGTGCTTCAAAATTTCAATAAAATATTTTTTTTAGTAAAGCTCATCTATACTAATATTATAAAGCTGAAGAGTTTGTTTGTTTGAACGCGCTAATCTCAAGAACTACTGGACCGATTTCAAAAATTCTTTCAGCGTTGGATATGTACGTGATCCCTGAGTGCTATAGGCTATATATGTACCACGGGCGAAGCCGGGGCGGACCGGACCGCTAGTGTTTGATAAACTGTTGTTTATCATCAGCTATGCAATACAGAAATGCTTTATGTATGCTTATATTCCAACCAATTAATCCTCTCCATACACGACCGAACATGGTGCCCGTCACGCAAACTGGGCCAAAGACAACGGTCCCCATCGTTACCAATCATTAACCTGAACACCCACATCCGAATTACTGTCCCCGATTCCGAATGTTGGCCCAATCAATCCGTCATTATAATCGCAACATCGTGTGAAATTAAGCCTTCTTCAGATGTGCCAACGAATCCGCCAATAAGGTTCTAATTTTTATCTGTTTTGCGGGGTATCACCTGATTGTACTCGATCTGCTAGGGGAGAAATTAGCAGATGATGAGAAGGGTTGGGGAGAAATAACAAGGGAATTCAAACTTCCAATGTATTGGAGCCTTATTGAGCTCCGGAATCTCTTAAGAACGAGTCGTTGCTTTAATGTCACGTAAAATAAGTATACCTAACTGGCGGAAATGTATCCGATAAATTAAAGCCGCTGTTCACATAACGACTATTCCACTGCCATTCCATTAACACATACGTGAAATGTATTAACATTTCAAGTATGTGTTAAATTTTAGGGCGAGTGTCCAGCCCCACAAGTGAAATTGGCTGTGGGTCTAAATTGGCATGTCTGTAGATGCTAAAATGTTGACCCAATCAATCCGTCATTGTAATCGCAACATTCGTGCGAATAAGCGACACCCACGCGCTGTCGCCAAACTTGGTGAGAAAAAAAAAGACAATGGCGCCCGCTACGTGCGCATTGTCGATCGGCGGGAAATGAAATATGTGCCAATGTTGGTCGTCGGACAATGTCATATGAACTGTTATTGTGTCTGTGTAAGTAATAACTATAACAGTTATGGGTTGCGGAATTCAATTTCTTTTTTAATATTCTGTAAGATTTAAAGAATCTGCCTCCGATTGTGTAACGAAATCGTTATGGTAATCGTTTGTAAAACGGATAAATCGATTATGGAGTTCATAGAACTCCAAGCATTTCGATTAATACGTTTTAAGCTGTCAGATGATAACGATTTGCTTAGACAATTGGGTATCCGTTGTGACTACTGTGGTTCCGTATAGTCGGTAAACATTTTTATACTAACTAGCTGAAGCCCGCGACTTCGCCTGCGTGTATTTAGGTTTTTTGGTTAATGCCTATGAATAAAAATAGCCTATGACACTCTCAACTGTACCCATGCAGAAAATCACGCCAGTCCGTTGCTCAGTTGCGGCGTGTTTGAAAGATAAACAAATACACTTTCGCATTTAAGTCTTAAAGTAAACATATTTAAAAGCAAACTCATCAAATGTAAATCTATTCAGATACCCATATACGTTGAAGTCATAAAATATGTAACAAGAGCACAGCGAGAATCATTTGGACAACTGGAACTGGAGCAAAATGTGTAACGCAGATTTATAGTTTTGCTCCTCCGACGCAGGATCGTTGAATACAATTGAACTCAATAGTGCAGACTTGGAGTAAGTGAAACAATGAGGCTCAGATTTCAATTGTGATACTTTTACGCATTACGGTTTACAAACGCAGATCAATCCCTTGCTACGATTCTTACACTCGAACTCAAACTTGTATTTTTGAAGTGAAACTTCCTTTGAATCGTTGTGAATTGAAAATTCAACGAAACGAAAAAATATGAAACGGAAAAGCGACAAACATATACGAGAATTGCATACACACTCTTTTTTTATTCAAATATTATTAAAAGTGCTTTTCTTGAGTAGTCGAGTGAATTTACCACCAGTTCGGAATGCCTTTCCTACCGAGAAGAACCAGCTAGCCAGCATTAAAGTTTCGTAGTTTAATCAAGGAATACTAACTAGCTACTAAGCTACGTAAAGGTGCGATAGTCGCTGGCATATTATCGTCGTCTGCAACCTAGGGTACCTAACTACCTACTACCTAATGACATTTTGTAGATCGTTGTCCTCGCTCGATGTACGGATAGCCTTGTCCTAATCAATAGTAGTAGCATATGAGTATAGTTGGTAATACTAACTGCCTCGTTGGTCTAGTGTTTAGCATAGTCGACTGCGGATCACGAGGTCCTGGGTTTTTTTTTTATCCACTACAAGTTAGCCCTTGACTGCGATCTCACCTGATGGTAAGTGATGATGCAGTCTAAGATGGTAGCGGGCTAACCTGTTAGGGGCATGGCAGTTATATTAAACCCATACCCCTATTCGGTTTCTACACGGCATCGTACCGGAACGCTAAATCGCTTGGCGGCACGTCTTTGCCGGTAGGATGGTAACTAGCCACGGCCGAAGCCTCCCACCAGGCCAGACCAAGGAAAATTCAGAAATTATAAATTCCCAAATTGACCCTGCCGGGGATCGAACCCGGGACCTCCGCACGTTAAGGCAACAGCGCTACACACTGCGCCACGGAGGTCGTCAAATTCCCGGGTCCCGATTCCCGGTCGGGCATAAAAGTTAGGTATTGGGTTTTTCAATTAAGAAATTCTCAGTGCCAGCCCGGAGTTGGAAGTTGGCGGTGTTTCACCCCCGTGCCTCGGAGAGCACGTTAAGCCGTCGGTCCCGGTTATTATCACTAACATGATAATAATCGTTAAAGCCCGCCAACCCGCATTGGAGCATCGTGGTGGGTCTAAGCTCTAATTCCCGCTCTCCTATGAGAGTGGAGGCCTGTGCCCAGCAGTGGGACGTTAATAGGCTGTAGTGATGATAGTTGGTAATTATATCAATTCACTTGTATGAAGTGGTAGCTGATGCCCGCTTCCGCGTGGTTTAAGTTTTTTCATTCCCGCGGGAACTCCTTAATTTTTCGTGAAAAAATTTAGCTTATGTAATTCTCTAGGTCCTCACCTATACCCATGCATAAAATCACGTCAATCCGTTGCTCTGTTGCGGCGTGATTGAAGGACAAATCAGCAAATAAACACACTTTCGCATTTATAATATTAGTATTATGAAGTAGATATGATGAGGTTTTACCGTCAATTGATTTCCTTATCGCAGTGTTACTTGGTTGATTTTCCCAGAAACGGCAAAGCCTCAGAGAGTTGATAAAGTTGATAACACGCAGGATCTCCAGTCGCATTCACTAATCAGTGAGCTCTAGCAACGAACTTCGCCAGGTAAATTTTGATGATAGCGATCACTTTCAAATGGTTGACGCTGAATTCTCGTCTTCTACTGATTGTGTTGTAGTTGTAGCAGGATTACCTACCGTGATTTCGGCCAACGGCTTTGTGATAATCGAAAGTTTACAAAAGTTCAAGTAAAATTGTAAAAATACAAAATCCATACTACGAATATCTTACTTCTTACTAATATTATAAATGCGAAAGTTTGGATGGATGTATGGCTATTTGTTACTCAATCACGCCCAACGGCTGAATGGATCTGGCTGAAATTTGGCACTGAGATAGATTATGGTTTGGAATAGCACATAATATGCTACTTTTTATCCCGGAAAATTAAAGAGTTCCCGCGGGAACCAAAAAACCTCAAACCACGCAGACGAAGTCGCGGGCATTCGCTAGTAATATTATAAATGCGAAAGTGTGTCTCTCTGTCTGTTTGCCTGTCTGTCTGTGTGCTACGCTTTTAAGGCCTAACTACTCAACCGATTTTGATGAAATTTGGTACAGAGATAGGTTAGTCGGCGGGCTTCATCTAGTAATACATATTTTGAATCTACACTGGAAAGAAGGAAATAAACTAAAAAACAATTAAAGATCCTTATATTTAATCTATTAGATACATCTTTAAAAAGGTGTCTAATGTCTTAAATCTTACGTTTAATATAATTGCGAGAGGAAACGACGCTAATTTATTTAGTAATGGACTGTTCAGGAATACGCCGGTTGTATGATAAACAGGATGTTTAGCGACGCTGAGATCAGTGGTAAAACGTTCACATCTTATGTCCGGTGGTGTGCGAGAAAATGTTAGAAATACCTACACTGGAATGTATGAGGACATGTGTTACTGTGACAATGACTGACTGAGTCCGGTCAAGCGTTCAAATAAAATAAAAATTCTTTCCAAAAAACCGACTTCCAACGCCACTGTATAAAAGTACAAAATAATTTTGATTTCTACCCACTATGTTGAAGTCGGGCGGGTATAACAAGGATAAGCAAAGTTGACGCATCAGACTAGAAATTCTCAGTACTAGAGCCCGGAGTTAGGAAGTTGGCGGTGTTTCACCCCCGTGCCTCGGAGAGCACGTTAAGCCGTCGGTCCCGGTTATTATCACTAACATGATAATAGTCGTTAAAGCCCGCCAACCCGCATTGGAGCAGCGTGGTGGGTCTAAGCTCTAATTCCCTCTCTCTTATGAGAGTGGAGGCCTGTGCCCAGCAGTGGGACGTTAAAGGGCTGTAGTGGTGGTGGTGGTCAGGGTTGAGGATTTGGAGTCAGATTTAGTTATGGGACCACCTCGAGAGCTTCCTCTAACGACTGATAGAAATTCAAATCGGTTCAGAATCCACGGAGATATGCACCGATATAAATTTTTTTTAAAAATACGCGCCGAATTGAGACCCTCCTCCTTTTTTGGAAGTCGGTTAAAAACGGTACAGTTCATCTAAATAAATCGAAATAACTACAACGAACGTAAAGAATAACTATGCTAATATTATTTGAAAGAACGAGAAGTTTAATTCGCTATAAACCGCCACAGTAGGTAATGGACTTTCGCGAAGTAACGCCTGCTTCTAACCAATATCTAATATTATTTGTTAATAGTGCAAAGAAGACAGTAAAACTGAACCCATTTTTCGACAAGTGAGCAAGATCAAGCGATATGAAACAACAATAGTAAAAATCATAGAAACACTGTGATTACAAGTAATAAAATTAAAAATTTTAAAAAAACCCACGACGAACTGCAGAGCTCCATTATACCTTTGACCTTTATAACTTTGAAACAACAATTAGAACGTAGCAAACGTATATATTACATAATATCTAAAACACAAAACTGCATCTTTGACAGCTCAGTAGTTTTTTGACCAGTGTGGTGGACTATGGCCAAACCCTTTTCAAATGGACAAATCAAAAGAGTCCAAACGCGACGGGTATACGATGAGAATTTAAGGAGTTCCCATGATCGCCTCCTGACTCCATCATGATACCCTTGGCAGCATCTAGGTACAAGCTAAATATATCTAAAACAAAAAGCCCGCATCTAAATCAGCACAGTAGTTTTTGAGAAAAATGGTAACATATTGAAAAAATAAAATCATAGACTACAGCTCAGCTTTGTTGTCTATGGTCCTAAAATATATCTAAGAACCTTCTCACAAGCTATACACGTCTAATGAAAAAAACCGCATTTCAATCGGCCCAGTACTTTTTGTAAAAAATCATATCGAAATATTAAAATCATGGAGACAGCTCAGCTTGGTTGTCTATGGTCCTAAAATATATCTAAGAACCTTCTCTCAAGCTTTAAATATCTAACTAGTATTTCGCCCTGTGAGCGAACTGCTAAAGCAGCTCACGGGTTGTGGTTAGACTTACAAGTAGTACAGATTTTACTGTACTAAACTGAATTCATTTATTATGGTGATAACAAAATAAATAAAAATGGCGCTGATTTTTTAAAACTTTGGTAACAGTTTCCTGTTTCGTAACCCCAGGGAGTCCTAAATATCGATTTTGAACGAAATTTGTCAATTAACAAAGAATTTCAAAATGGCGCTGATTTTCTAAAATTTTGGTAACAGTTTCCTGTTTTGTGACCCCAGGGAGCCCTAAATATCGATTTTGAACGAAATCGGTCAATTAACACAGAATTTCAAAATGACGCTGATTTTTTAAAATTTTGGTACCAGTTTCCTGTTTTGTGACCCCAGGGAGCCCTAAATATCGATTTTGAACGAAATCGGTCAATTAACAAAGAATTTCAAAATGGCGCTGATTTTTTTAAAATTTTGGTACCAGTTTCCTGTTTTGTAATCCCACGAAGCCCTAAATATCGATTTTGAACAAAATCGGTTAATTAACAAAGAATTTCAAAATGGCGCTGTTTTTTTAAAGTTTGGTAACAGTTTCCTGTTTTCTAACCCCAGGGAGTCCTAAATATCGATTTTGAACGAAATCGATCAATTAACAAAGAATTTCAAAATGGCGTTGATTTTTTTAAATTTTGGTACCAGTTTCCTGTTTTGTGACCCCAGGGAGCCCTAAATATAGATTTTTAACGAAATCGGTCAATTAACAAAGAATTTCAAAATGGCGCTGATTTTCTAAAATTTTGGTAACAGTTTCCTGTTTTGTGACCCCAGGGAGCCCTAAATATCGATTTTGAACGAAATCGGTCAATTAACACAGAATTTCAAAATGGCGCTGATTTTTTTAAAATTTTGGTACCAGTTTCCTGTTTTGTAATCCCACGAAGCCCTAAATATCGATTTTGAACAAAATCGGTTAATTAACAAAGAATTTCAAAATGGCGCTGTTTTTTTAAAGTTTAGTAACAGTTTCCTGTTTTGTAACCCCAGGGAGTCCTAAATATCGATTTTGAACGAAATCTATCAATTAACAAAGAATTTCAAAATGGCGTTGATTTTTTTAAATTTTGGTACCAGTTTTCTGTTTTGTGACCCCAGGGAGCCCTAAATATAGATTTTGAACGAAATCGGTCAATTAACAAAGAATTTCAAAATGGCGCTGTTTTTTTAAAATTTTGGTACCAGTTTCTTGTTTTGTAATCGCATGAAATCCTAAATGCAATAAACCGCATCTCAATCGGCCCAGTACTTTTTGTGAAAAATGGTAACAGTGGTTGAAAAATTAAGATCATAGACTACAGCTCAGCTTTGTTGTCTATGGTCCCAAAATATATTTAAGAACCTTCTCACAAGCTATACACATCTAATGCAAAAAACGGCATCTCAATCGGCCCAGTACTTTTTGTGAAAAATGGTAACATATTGAAAAAATAAAATCATAGACTACAGCTCAGCTTTGTTGTCTATGGTCCTAAAATATATCTAAGAACCTTCTCACAAGCTAAACATATCTAATGCAAAAAACCGCATCTCAATCGGCCCAGTACTTTTTGTGAAAATTTTTAACACTTAGAAAAATTAAGATCATAGACTACAGCTCAGCTTTGTTGTCTATGGTCCTAAAATATATCTAAGAACCATCTCACAAGCTATACACATCTAATGCAAAAAACCGCATCTCAATCGGCCCAGTAGTTTTTGTGAAAAATGGTAACATGTTGAAATATTAAAATCATATTCTACAGCTCAGCTTGGCTGTCTATGGTCCTAAAATATATCTAAAAACCTTCTCACAAGCTATACGTATCTAATGCAAAAAACCGCATCTCAATCGGCCCAGTACTTTTTGAGAAAAATTGTGACAAAAAAGTGCACAAACAAACAAACAAACAAACAAACAAACAAACAAACAAACAAACAAACACACAACCTCTTAGGGCAAACACATATACCGTCTCCGCTTCGTCGAGGGTAAAAATCAAATGTACAGGAATCGATTACCGCAGCAACATACAAAGCAAAATGCGAATGACTATGCTAATCAGCTAATAATGCCCGGTTTTCCTTTTGTTGTGGCAATTGTAAATCATGTAAATGAGTCACAAATGTGCCGTCGTTGATCGGTTGCGTGTGCGTTCGCGTGTTGTTCGTTTTTTGACCTTTGTCGGCCGAATTTAGCGGGTTTTGTGTTAACGAACGGCCGTGAAACGAACTCTCCGTTTGGCCGATTGTATTTTGACAGGATGGCATTACACTGATCAAGTGACGTAGTGACTTGGAGTTCCGTGCTTCGTTTCCGAAGATCTCCGTCTATAATACTCAAATTCAGGGACCACTCTGAAGAGTCTTTTCGAACTAATAAATCATAATTGGTTCAGATTTAAACGAAATGGGTTCGTAGAATTTGTTTTTTAATAAGTCCTTCAATCTTGTCGCAGTGGAGCAACCTCTCGTATTCCTCATTGCTGAGGGTCGTGACTCGTGACCCCTTTCCATTAATCACATAGTGGTAGGGGTTTTCTTGGGATAATAAATTCGGTGGGTTTCCAGGTCCTTCCGTGGAGCAACCTACCCAAGCAATTTTCTACACGGATACATTCAAAGACTCTGAGAGTGGTATTGGCTTCTTTTATCCCGGAAAATTAAAAAGTTTTCGGCTTCTATAAAGTCTAAATGAAAGTTGACCAAAACAAATAATCAGTTATCATGCGAATTATCACTTTTGTCTCAATGCAGAGCATTTCACAGTTCCCACTAGTGGCGTGCACAAGGAGTGAAGCTAGGGTAGGCATTAGTTAGTTAGAATACCTATTAACTGACTGTCATGATGAAAAACGAGCATTGTCTTATTTCCATTTGAGTAAGCAGTGCTTTTATGCCTCTATGAACTGCACGCCACTGGTTCCCAGGTACACTAGAACATGAATACCGATGACAGGGTGCCTTTGTGCGCCTGTCAGACAGTCGGAGCGATGCCAAATAAACAGTAAAGAATCCGCACTTGTGTTGGAGTGCGGTGCGATGACCCCTCGATCGCACTGTTGTGCAACTCTATCGATAAATATACCTAGTTTTTGGGCTGTGGCCTGTGACCGACGACGGCGCGACGTTACTTGTGATAATTAACTAACCCTTCTTATTTTATATATTGAGGCCCAAATACTTAAGTTAGTATTTAAATTAAAATAGCATACAAAAAATTATTTCCAAAAAAACTACTTCCAAGACCACTGTAAAGTAAAAAATAATTTTGATTTCTACACACTATGCTGGAGTCGGGCGCGCCTTACGCGTCAACTATGCCTATCTTTGTTATACTTGCCCGACTTCAACATAGTATGTAGAAGTCAAAATTATTTTTTACTTTACAGTGGTTTTGGAAGTTGGTTTTTTGGAAAGAATTTTTATTTTTAACTTTTTAGTGTACTCTAAATCCCTACGGCTTAGGAGTGCAGTACCATGCAACATCAGAGTTGAGGAGTTGAAAATGGGTTTAAGTATGAAGTCGTTGCTTGACACCTACAATATTAATTCATCATAAAAAAACCCTAAATCGCTATTTTTATGTTCTGAACTTACTTAACTTCTATACGCCTGAACCGATTTTGATAAATGAGGTATCGTTAGAATCCTTAGCTTATTCTGGGTGACATAGGCTAGTAAAATTTAAAAAAAAATTGATGGGGTGACCATGGACTAAAGTTGAAAAAAAAAATTCTAAAATAAGATTAACTATATATAATCATCATCTAGAAAATGATGAGTAGATTCCAAAAATATATGACACTATAGTTCAATATCCCGAGTGACACGGGCTATAAATTTTTGAAAAATTTAGTACGGGCTACGGCAGAGCAGTCGTATTTTTTAATAATTTTAACTATATTCACTTGTTATAAGTCGGTTAAAAGCAGACTCCAGCGAAGAAGCCACAGGAATAAAACAGTACAGTCTATAGCACAGATAGAACAAAATTCTGACAAAGTGGCTGGATGAGGAGATAGGAACCGGTTGTTCGGATGACACTCATGAGGAAAGGATCCTATATTATGTTCAGCAGACGACGTCAACAGGCTGACAATGACGATGACCGGCTGACCTGCCGCGCGCCCGTTTAACTCGGGTGAAATGGCTGAAAATCCTAATCTAATCTTTATAAAGTTGAAAAATCAAGTTTACAGACCCAGCTGATCTAGCTATACATTGATTTTAAGTTTATCTTATTAAATGCTAGCAGATGCCCGCGACTTCGTCCGCGTGAAATAAGTTTTTTAAATTCCCACGGGAACTCGCTAATTTTTCGGGTTAATAGCCTATGACACTCACAAATAATGTGGCTTTCTATTGGTACCAGAATTTTCAAAATCGGTTCAGTAGATCCAGAGATTGCCCCCTACAACCTCACAAACTCACAAACTCACAAACTTAACCTCTTTAAAATATGTATCAGTATAGATTAGTATATTAGTATAGACAGAGTCAAGAACAAACTAGTGATCGATAAGAAAACAAAATTTATATAGGGAATAACAAGGAAAAGAAATCTTAACAAAATGTTGCCCAATCACTGGACATATTACTTTGCATTCGCGAGCCGATGTCCAAGTACCGTTACCTGTGCATTCGTCTTCTCGGAAACACACTTCGAGTAACGGCATCTTAGCTCTGTTTTTACGCACTAGTACAATTAAAGGACAACAAACACATTACGGTATGTGTGAATCACGAAATATTATACCCATTAGTTGGTTGAGACTTGAGGTGAATGTTATTTTTAATTAGATAGCAAATCTTTACCATCGTGATTCGTGAGTCGTGAATAATTCATTTTTAACTTTCCTTGTTTGGCTTGCTTGTAAATGATTTATTAATTAATTTATAAAATAACTGTGTTTAAAAATAACAATATTTTTTAAATAACTGTACAATTTGGTCTGGTAAGTTAATTTTTTTATTTCTGGCTTAAGTCATATTATCGACGCTGATGATGCAGGTCCTGTTACTGAGAATCAATTTTTGTATAATTCATAATAATAATTATTATTAGTCACATTTATTCAAAGAAACTACTTTCTAGCTTTTCTGATTCTTACGTGCACATAGACGAACTGTGCATGTTTAGAACTGAATGTATTATTATATCAGCTGTTCTTCAAATTAGGGTCTATCAGAGAAAACTTTATCTCGCTCTGCTGTGTTTATATGGAGAAGATTTTCACTATACTTGAACAATTCTGTGTAACACAATCTAAAATGTCAGCTGTTAATCTGTAGTGCTGTCCCTTTCCGCAGAGATCATTAAGAAAGGGTTAGCAATACATATATATTTAATGCTATCATTTTAGTTAAGAGGTATATAGAATTGGCCACAATATACTTTGTAGATATCCGTGGTGTACATATACCTCTTTCTATTATAGTGTCATTTACTGCTGTTTGTGGTATGTGTAATAGCGCATCCCACGTGGTGCCCGACGACGTCTACGTATTTATATGCCCTGCGGGAGTCCGTCCTCAACACATACTGTGACAAACCGTCTAACAGCTTGTGCGGTTAAAGCTTTGTAATACAACGATGATTGATTGTTGTGTTGACTATTGGATGCACGTGTTTAAATGTTAGTTGAGTGTTAAACATTTACTTAAATAATACTAGCTGATGCCCACGACTTCGTCAACGTGGATTGAAGATTTTCGATTCCCGCGGGAACTCTTTAATTTCCCGGAATAAAGAATAGCGTATGTGTTATTCCAGACTATAATTTATCTCTGTTCAAAATAAGATTCTGGATGATTGAATGGATGGATGTTTGTTCGGGCGTGATTGAGTAACAGACATCCATCCATCCATCCAAACTTTCGCATTTATAAGATGAAGAAGTATAGAGTATAGATATAGATTATGTTAACAGTTATAATTCATATTACTGAAATCAAAATCTACTAATAATAGAAAACAGTAAGTATATAAAATAATTAAATGACCCCTAAGTCAGTATTTAACGTTATACGGAGCATTGACTTCATGCCCTAAATAATTCCTGCAGCTTACCCTTGTCAGTTAAGACTATAACTTTTGTATAAGGGTTATATTTATAGGTGGAATTTATAATCCATTAAAAATTTTATTTGTTAAAAATCACGACCCATAAAACACCTAGCAGCTTTCACGCATAAAAAAAATAGTTTCACCTTCCGCTGATTTTATTGCTCTGCTGAAATAAACTTTGGAATTGGGAGTGCATTGATCTCTGCTAACGTTTTAATTGCTTTATAGTGTCTGGATTAGTTTGTAGTTTTTTTAATAATATATGTACTTTATGCTGATAACGTTGTAGTATGGATTTCTTCATTTCTAAATTTGGCTAAAAATATCCATTGTTAGAGCCGTTCCGGGCCCAATCCATCGATATACATGCATGCGTCCACTGCTGAACAAGCAAGCCCTTTTCGCGAGTCCTTTTCGCGAGTGCACCACGATACAAAGTTTCCTGAGATCTGCCTTCATCATGTATCCGCTTCCCGTTACCTTAGGAGTAGCATCGGTGTTCGTCACTAATAACACCTTGCTGAGATGGTAGTAGAGTCACTTATAGTCTACCAATGCACAGTCTAGGTCTATCTTTAGCGTATTCTCTTTTTCAGCGTATAAATTGCAGATACGAACATAGAACAAGACTCTGTTATCATCCGCTATCTACATTACGAAACTAATCACAGTTTAAACCGGTTTCCTTGCCGTTTCCGTAAAGCAAATGTGAAATTAGTATTTAATATAACCAACGTTGGAACTTGCAACGTTGCAAGTAGTTTTGAAGCAAATATCTATTTTGTTGACCTCAGGTGCAACGACGCGAAAATCACAGTTCAGTTCTGATTCCGGGTTGAATAAATTTATGAATCTGTTTGATCTAGATAAGCTTAATTCCTAGGATTTCCTCTGCTAAGATACCTGGCGCTTGTATACCGTAACGTAGGCCACGGTTGTTCAAGATCTCGTTAGTTTCTCCAAACATGAAAATGTTTAGAGGAGATAGTACCTGTGGCAGTCTTCGCAGTCCGCACATAATCCAATAGATGGCATTACTAGTACACGCACGCGACCACGAACAGCACAACTCACGCTTACGAAGTTTTCTCTGAATTACGCTATATATACGACCTCCAAGGATGAACGGTCGGACCAGTGGTCCCCGAGCACAACACCCGCTCGGAGGATGAACATCCTATTGTTACGGTCGAGCCATATCACCTGCTCCCGTACATATGTCTACTAAAAACCTGTCTCTATTCTTTCTCTATGTTTCTTTCTCACTTGTACTTTGTCAAAACCTTGTTGTTGCTACATTTAGACGATCGCTATCTTACTAATATTATAAATGCGAAAGTTTGAATGGATGTATGAATGTATGGATGTATGGATGGATCGAATTATGTATGGATGGTTGTTACTCAATCACGCGCCAACGGCTGAACGGATCTGGCTGAAATTTGGCACAGAGATAGATATATCACACATATCTGTGTCATAGTCTGGAATATCACATTGGCTACTTTTTATCCCGGAAAATGAATGAGTTCCCGCGGGAACCAAAAAACCTCAAACCACGCAGACGAAGTCGCATGCATTCGCTAGTCATTTATATGATGGGCAAACTCTTTCGGCGAAAACACATTTTCGCAGCAAGAATACCATAAAAAGCAACTATTGTTTTACTGAATAGGACTACAGGTCATCAGATTATATGCAGTCGACCCTAGGTGTAAGCCGAGGTAACCGCTAGGATACCTACGAGAAAACTCAAAAGTATAGTTCAAACTTCGATCATAAAGAAAACTTTTAACAGCTAGTAATATAATAAGTCTATGTTTAACAGTAATATTAATTCTGAGTTCCATGTTAAAAATGACTCTTCCATTCTCATCCACTAATACAACCATATAATATGCTTAGAGTCAATCCTATTGAGAAACCAATAAAATCTGTCAGTCAAATGTGATTTTGCTGCAGTCTACTTTATGATCCATAAATTCAGAGAATATTTTCCTGTACAAGTCGCAGCTGTCAAGTCTCTCAGTTTTATATTAGTCGGCCTCTCGCGGGACAAGAATTCTCGGAATAAGGTTAGAGAAATACATCTATTTACTGCTGAACGGAACTTTGGAATTGTCCCTTTCCTGGTCTATACGATACTGCGAAATGTTATTTCTCGAAGAGCATCAGGGGTATTCAACATGTTTTGCGTTAAGTTTTATTTTTTGGTTCACCAAATTTTTTTAGGATGCTATCACAAAGTAAGATTTTGAATCAATGCACTTTTGTGATATAATTTGAAGTTTCTAGAGAAGTTTGAATAACACAATGTTTTCACGGAAATATTCCAGGGAGCCCCTTATTATTTAACTATTGTGAGCCTAAATATTCATTCAAGTTTTAGTCAATTAACTATGGCACTTGTGAGTGCAATCAAAAGGTAAACAAATTCGAACCACGTTTTGAAACAACAACGAGTAGGTACTTACTAAATACCTAGTGCAGAGGGGTTACTACAATCACTTGAAGCAGTATTATTTCAAATGGCAGTTTCGTGCCACGTACCTTGACGTGTCTTAAAATAAGGGTTATAATTCTAAAACAAGTACCTCAACAATATTAAAACAATACGGCGATGGTAGTTTGCCCCCTGTGCTTCCTAATTCCTATTGTGATTTGCGGCTGACCTTAACCGCGCGATGCGTGCTATATTCCGCGAAAACACGCTCTGTTATCATTTGTTATTGTTATAATGAACCATATTTACACATTTTACACTCAACACACGGTTACGTCAGTAAAAACTCCGCTTCCAATCACTCATTCAAATTAATACTCGTATGATTATGCTACTGTAATACGAAAAATCTATGAACAACGACACAATTAGATTACAAAGATCCCTATTCTGAAAAAGCTGCATCAATCATTCTTACAATCTCAATTGAATTAATATTTATGACTAGCTGATGCCCGCGACTTCGTCCACGTGGTTTAAGTTTTTTGAATTCCCGAGGAAACTCCTTTTTTATTTTCCGGGATAACAAGTAGCCTATGTCACTCTCCAGGTCCTCAACTATACCCATACCAAAACATCACGTCGCGTCGATTCGCTACTTTGTTGTGGCGTGATTGAAGGACAACCCAACAAACAAACATACTTTCGCATTTATAATATTATTTAGTATGAATGGCTGAATTTATGGTATTCTTGCTGCGAATATATGATTTTATCTAATAGCGAAAAAGTTTTAGCTAATCAGGTGATTGAGATTCTTACACTTTCGCCATCATATTATTACCGTAATAGGCCCTCAGAAGTCACGAAAAACTAGGTAGGTACCTACATAAAGCTAAGCTTCAATTGTTTGACAAATTTTTTTGGGTTCTCACTTTTACACAGCATTTTAAATTATCATACACGGGATTAGGAATTTGGGACTTTAGCTATAGGACGATGAGACAGCAACGTAACAAAACAGTATCCTTACAATTTCTTCGTAATATATATTTTTTTTAAATATGCATAGCGAGTAAACGAGCAGGCGGGTCACATGATGTTAAGAGTATCAGAGGAACCGCCAATGCGTTGCCGGCTTTCGAGATATTTGTTTTATTATGTTATTGCTAATAAACAAACACTATCAATTTTATAGTTGTCCTGAACTATGCACTCTGCAATTATGCAAACCCCAGGTGCGGGGTAATAACTCTTTATTACTCTGTACGTATTTTATAGTAGCAGAGCCTGTGGTTATTAAGGCTATGTTATTTCGGCCTGCTTCATTTATGGTTGGCTTGATGTGATACTAAAGTGGCAAATTTGAATTCTTAGTGTCGGACTATTTAAAGAAGACGATTCTGTAAATTAAACACTCTTAAAATTAATTTAACCTCATACATACTGCGAGTATGTTCACTACGTTTGTCATGAAAACCAATTTATGTTCTATTCTGTCATTTAAAACGCACAAACTGAAATATCTATACTAATATTATAAATGCGAAAGTGTGACTCTCTGTCTCCTACGCTTTAACGGCCTATGTTTTACCGATGAACCGATTTATATGAAATTTGGTACAGGAATAGGTTATGTATAGTTGCTACTTTTTATCTCGAAAAATTAAGAAGATCCCGCGGGAATAAAATACAATATCTACGCGGACGAAGTTGCGGACATTATAGTATAGCGGATAGTTTTATTATAAAAAAATTGGTTGCTTATTACTATTGTTTTCTGTGGGTTAATAAAAATTACAGAGTGTCACAGAATATTATGAGTAAGTGATGTTAATCTAAATTCTAGAGGTCATTTGCTCTTGGTGTAATAATAACGACTTGTTTATTGTAATGAATGTAATTGTATGTTTATTACAATTCACTAAGTGCTTATTACACTTCAGGACAGAATATTGAATTGACCGAACAGCTGTTCAGTCTACCATGTTTGAATAAATAAATTGAACACTCAATTGGTCTCGATTTTGGCGATTGTGCGGTTGATTTGTGGAACCTAATCGAATTTATTTGTTAGTTAGTGTTCATTTTTCAGTAAAGATGTAATATCAACGTCATTTTAACTACTAACCACTACCAGCGTACCAGTCCACTACTGACTATGGCCTACCTAAGGGGCGTAGTTCATATTGGTCGTAGTTCACCACTCTTGCCAAGTTCGGATTGTTAGACTTCACACACCCTCGAGAACTCTCAAGTCTCAGTCAGGCATGTAGGTTTTCTCTCGATGTTTTCCTTCACCCTTAAAGCAATAAAAAAACCTTTTTCAAGCAATTAAATGTCACTCGCTAGAATTTTTAAAATATCGGTAGTAATATTTATGTGTATTTCAAACGTTCTTATTTTTGTTGTTTCAGGTATTAACAAAGTTGAAAAGCAGAGCTACGGTAGGACTTTATAAAAAACAAACTATCATAAAATTAACTTAATTTTAGGTCTCCGTAGCGTAGTGGTGAGAGTTGTAGGTGTGGTCTTATAACTAGTATGCTTCTCGGGTTCGATTCCCGGTAGAAGAATAATGTAGTGTAACAAGTTATCACAACTTTCTTGTAGACTTCTGAGTCATTAACTTTGTCATTACGAAATTCATCACTACATCCTAACTTCGTAAACAAAAATGTAGTCCATTAAATTCATATTAGCTCTGGTTGAGAAGGGTTCAATGAGCTTAAACGTGAAAAGTGTAATAAATTTAAACACGACGACAAAATGCAAACAATGTGATTCAACGTAATGGAGAACATACAAAATTGTGACCGCAGTGGGCAATCGCGAAAATCACCGCAACCGTTACGCGATGAATGATATACAGTACAATGCTGGTTTAATATGAATTGGGGGCAGGTTTTCACAGGAATTCTTATTGTCGCATTGACGCATAGTACTCAGCGGAAAGCGTATAAAGCGCAAAGCACACAGGCAGCGGGCGCGGGAGCGCGGCGGGCTGAATTCCTTGTATTTGTATGGACGACATCTCACAGAACGCGGCCGCGGGTCGGGCGCATGGCGAGTGACGCTGACGGGTGACGCTGTGTGCCAGCCTGCGCCCGACCTGCGCCCGCTCCCTGTGTGTTTTGCCCTTAAGGCTCTGGTGATACTAGACTTAAAACAGCGGATTGATAATGGTATCGCAATGTACCTTGCGGAAACCGAATAGAGGCTCAGGTTTTACTCGTAGATCTAGGAATTAGAGTGATAATTCTGTCCCATAGTATCTAGCGAAAAGCATACCTGTAGGGGCTCAGGTTTTACAAGATATTAACCAAGTGATAAACCAGATTTTAGCGACTAATGATGGAATATCCTATACCTATACCTGCTGCGAATAGTCTCGACTACCCACGGGTAAGAGATGTTTACTCCTGAAACATCGTTTAATAGTTTAGGTATGAGTACTAACCATTGAATAAAGAGGTGTCCTAAAGTTATTTTCATGTCATAATATTATTAAGCATAATTAATTGATTGATAATGGCCCCCATGGCCCCTCTTTTTTGAGAGGCGACCCGGTGGTGATGTTTCCCGCTGCTCTCATAGCACAATGTCCCAAGCACAAAATCACGATCTGTGTGAATTGTCAATCGACTACCGTTACCGTAACTGAAAAACCCATACAATACGATTACCATATCCATTGTGGGCAGACACTACAGCTCGCTCTACTTTCTTGACTGTAAAAAATTGTAACGCACTCTATTCAATTCTATATACCTATGACTAATTTCACTCATTTTCGGTGGGTACCTAAATTATTTTCAAAGTTAAAAAGTTTCAAAGTTATTGTCAAAGTTATTTTCAAGTTCAACATTCATTCATTCACATTCATGGTTATGAATGTTGAACTTGAAAATAACTTTGACTTAGCTTAGGGACGAGTAATTTTTATTTATTTTTGTTAAATTGATTGGTTTGGCAGGAAAGCCAGGTATGAAACGGTGAGCGAAGAAAAATCAATCTAATAAAAAAAATAAAAGCAGTTTATTTCTCTATCTTCATACCTCAATGTAGGTCCCAGATAAAACCTTAGTTATTATCACTTGAATTTCGTTTGCAAAAGAAATCAAAAGTAGAAATTTACTTCATGGCCATCTTTTACGGTTCATAAATCAAGAATTCATGACCACTGCTTTGTTTAGAATACAAACAGAAGGGGCAAGAAAGGCGCTAGTAGGTAAGACAAAAGTCCATCGCGTGTTTATCATTGTATTCATCTCCAGGGCGACCGCGTATCTTTTGCATCAATCATTGATACATCGCAATCACCTCTGATTGGTTAACACTCTTCCACTATTGGACGAAATCCATTGACGCAGCAAGAATACCATAAATTCAGCCAATCGGAGGTGATTGCGATGTATCAATGATTGATGCAAAAGATTGTGTAAGAAAATCATAATCGTAATAGTTTTTAAACGACTTCCAAAAAAGGAGGTTCGCAATTCGGTGGGTTTTTTTTAAATTTAATTTAATTGAACCACCAACAGAATTACAAGTAGAAGGTATACAAAATGTTCAATGGCTTAGGTTCTATGGTTAACATGCAATTCAAATTATAGGTAGTTACATCGTGCACATAAGAAAAGTCGTACATAAATAACATAAATTTGTTTTATTGTATGTCGGTGCATATCTCCGTGGTTTCTGAATCGATTTGAAAACAAATCCTATCAGTCGTTATAGGAAGCTCTCGAGGTGGTCCCATAAAAAACATGTTCTGACTCCAAATCCTCAACCCTGATATTGAAAAGTTAAAAATAAAAATTCTTTCCAAAAAACCGCCTTCCAAAGCCACTGTAAAGTATAGTGTACCTAAACAAGGATACGCAAAGTTGACGCATCAGGCTCGCCCGACTTCAACATAGTGTGTAGAAATCAAAATTATTTTTTACTTTAGAGTGGCTTTGGAAGTCGGTTTTTTGGAAAGAATTTTTATTCAAACGTATAATTCGACTGTTTATGGAGTTCATAGATGCCTGCACGTCAAAAAGCATGTATGTACTCCTTAAACAGTTCGTTTTAAGCTGTCAAATGCTTACGATTTGCTTAGATAATTGGTCCTCAGATCTACTTATAATTTTTCTCTCGTATGCTCTTACTCTTTTCCTAACACAACAATGTACTCCACTTGATAAATAGCATGTGCCTTATCGAGTGTATAAATGGAATTCACGAATTAAGCCCGATATTTACTATAGATCATACTACGTATAGAGTGGGCGTGTGCCCTCTGACGTCATGACCTATATCCGGCGGTCGTCGGCCGCTCAGTCTGCGACCTGGGGGTTGCGTTGCTACTTGCTACACGTGGAATAAACGGAAAATCGTACAAGAGACTTTTTGTCTTACAACACTCTTAAATAACGCAGACTGTGCTGGGTTAAAGAATTGTTGTTTAATTAAACACAAACCCGTAATTTATGAATACGCAGCATCATACCGAACGCTAATTTTACGCTTGGAATATGAAATAACTAATAAGTCAGTTTGACAACAGCCTGATACTCATATAACTGTCACCTTAAGATTGCAAAAACCGTTAGATTGTAACCTAACTAGCGAAATTGTAAACTGTCGACGGATTGTGAACCGTTCAATGTTCTGAGTGTAAATTTTTGAAATATTAATTGTATTTACGTTTTCTTGTCTCTTTCTTGTAGGTTAGGTTAAGGTTCGACATAAATAATCAGGTAGTGTATGTTTTATCGGGTTAATATAGGTACCTAACAGATTACAATCTACCGAAAAATAATGCGTTAAATTGTAATCTGTCGACAGTTTACAATTTCGCTAGTTAGATTACAATCTAACGGTTTTTGCAATTTTGGGGTGACAGCTATAATATTAAAAAATGTTTCTATATTTTGTAGTGCGATCACCCTGGAGTGAAACAATGACGTAGCACAATATGACGTTACCTGTTAACATTTTATTTTCTATGCAAAATCCATACTAATATTATAAATGCGAAAGTGTGTAATGTATGTATGTATGTCTGTCTGTCTGTCTGCTACGCTTTCACGGCCCATCTATTCAACCGATTTGACATCTATCAAAAAAACTTAATCCATTCGGACGAAGTCGCGGGCATCATCTTGTGGATAATATAATAATAAATAATTGAACCTGCTCTAGTTATTTATTTTGTTCGTTGTCTTATATGTTGCGACTTGCGTTGCGTGTGCCCACGACCTTATACATAAAGAACCTTTAATTCGGACTTTTGTTTTCCTTTTAATGGTCTAATTAATAGATTCATCAAGATGGTCTAGTGCAAAGTTTATTATTATGTACGGCTATGTACGGTTATTGGCTATCAGAAGGTTATTATAATATATGTACGGGTATAGGTAATTAAATAACACACATGGGTAGAAGTAGCTTGGGTGGTAGAAGAAGAGCAACTGGTGCGCGACTCAGTGGCTTGCATGCCCTTACGTAAAATTGCTGACTTGTCTACGTGTCAACTGTCAGTGCCTGCTACAGGCCCCTTTATGGATTACAGAGTAAGGGGGATTTTTTTTCTTTACTATTACCCAAATCGTTAGTCGATTTATTCATTTATATTATGTTTACGTATTTCATAAAGTACTAGCTGATGCCCGCGTCTTCGTCCGCGTGGATTGAGGTTTTTCGGTTCCCGCGGGAACTCTTTAATTTTCCGGGATAAAAGTAGCCTATGTGTTATTCCAGACTATAATATATCTATGTGCCAAATTTCATCTAGATCCATTCAGCCGTTGGGACGTGATTGAGTAACAAACATCCATCCATAAATCCATTCATCCAAACTTTCGCATTTATAATATTTATTTGATTTGATATTTGATGTGTGACAAACAAATCTGCAATGGAACGTGCTAGAAAGAGGTGTAGTAAGTACCAACGTACGAAGGTTTTTGGTCCGGTAGTGTACTGACCCGTTACGAGTCCATTTAGAGATGACGGTTCACCACAATTAGGTACAGTACGTTAATAAAGCGTTATGATCTAGATTCTAGACTAAACAGTAGTTTTATTTCCCCCCAGTTGCTTAATTAGGGATTTTAATTAGTTCGTTGACCGCAGGCTTCTGTAGAACCTATTTTCTCTCATTATAACCGTACTAGCTGATGCTAGATTAGATTGCTACATTTTTAAAAACCTACATTCTCTAGTTGGGGTATCATCTAGTAATAATAAGCCATCGTCATCATTTTCAGTTCGTCGAAGTAAACATGCGGTGCAGTGGCAGGAGTCACGTCTGTGTAAACAGTTGATGCTCCTTTCCTTGCGTATTTCACCTTTTTATTTCATGTATGGCCATGAATCACTTTTCAATTATGACGTTTTTACCCAGTCTGTCTGTAACACCAGGGTTGCCACCCTACATTAAAATATTTTATTAACAGCATAACATTAGGTCTTAATTACGATCTTCAATGTGTTTAAGACTTATTTCCTTGTATTTAGTTTAATAATACTTTAGTTTTTCCACTCAGTTGCATAGATCGCAGTCACGACGGGACTAATTTACAGGTGCTGTGAAACTTGAATTTAAATAAATAAATAAAATAAAATCGTTTTATTTCAGGCAGGGACCCATAATATAGAATTAAAATTACAAAATAATAAAAAGATGTAAAAATTAAAATTAAAATTAGAGCTACAACTAGAACTACATTACAATACTAATACCATTATGGTATAATATTCTGTCACTTGGTGTTCTGAGTCTGGTGCACTTTCAGCCAGTGTTTAAAAAACACGTTGTCAGGGGATGCCTGAGCGACGATACTAATCATACAATTTTTAGAATCGCGAACAGTTTCCCAGAAACCCGCGATTCTGTTGCGTATGATCGCATAGAAATCAGGTACACCAGCGTCGGCGAACATACCCGACGCGCTGCAATACCTCGGCATTTTTAATTAAATGCGGAGGGCATTGTTGTACTGAACTCTGAGGGTGTTAAAGGATCGTTTGGTGTAACTCAACCAGAGCTGCGAGGTACAGAAACTCATACAATATGCTTTAAATAGCGTCACTTTAACATCCTCAGAACATCGAGCAAACCGGCGCGCGAGCATGTTGCACCGTACTGCAAGCGACCTTCGCTCCCGTTCTATGTCTAAATCGTCACTCAGGGATTCCGACAACATGTGTCCAAGATACCTAAACTGCTGCACAACCTGAACCGGTGATCCATCCAAATAAACTGGCGGTACCCTCTCCGGACCCTTGTCAACCCGAAAGATCAACATTTCTGATTTACTAACGTTATATTTCAAGCCATGTGTTTTGGCGTAGTTTTCACAGATCAGCACTAACTTTCGTAAACCACTTATTGAGGGGCTAAGTAGCACCATGTCATCAGCATAGCTCAGGTTGTTAAAACAAACTCCATCAATATGACAGCCGATGCCTGTGCCACTTAGCTCTTCAATCAGGTCATTAACGTACAAGTTGAATAGGTCCGGAGAGGTAAGGCCACCCTGGCGCACTCCACACTCTAGCCTGAATTCACTAGATGTTGTGTCACCCCAACGCACAGTACTCGTTTGGTTCTCGTACCAATATCTCATCAGATCTACAATACTGCCGTGAACGTTTGATTCGCGCATTTTTCTCCACAATATGTTATAATTAACGAGATCAAATGCGCGACTCAAATCTAAGAAACACGCATAGACAGATGTTTCACGTTTTTTGTAGTAGTTTACAGCGTGTTTAAGAGCTAGTATGGCCGAGTCTGTAGAGAGACCGGGACGAAAACCAAACTGAGCATCACTTATACACACATTCTTCAACAGTTCAGGCTGCAGCAGTCTCTCAAGAATCTTACCTGCAATTGTGCCTAATGATATGGGCCTATAATTTGCCATGCTAGATAAGTCACCCGTTTTATTTTTAGCGACTGGAACGACCAATGTTCTAAGCATATTAGCAGGGAGATAACCATGTTTAATACAAATATTAAACAACAATGTTAGTGCCTCATATAGCTGGTCTCCTGCGTAGAGCATGTGCTCAACACTCAAACCATCATATCCCGGAGACTTACCGCGTTTCATGTTTTTAATCGTAAGAAATAAATTTTGCGGACTAAACTGTAACAGCTCGGGTGATGGTAAAGATGGCTGAGTGTCTGGCACCTGCTCGACATACATTGGATTTACAGTGAAATGCTTGGCAAACATAATGGCTATCTCACTGCTATCCTGGACATTATTAACACTTATTGGCCTGCTTTCTTTTCTGTTTAGGGATTTGGTTGCTTTCCAAAACTGTGAAAAATTATTATTAGCCCTATGCGTGGCCAATATGTCCATTTTAATATCCTCTTCATGATTTTGGCACCATTTTAATTTTTGTTTGAATATGTTCCGAGTGGTTGTCATATCGTCGTATATTTCTCCACTACGGGGCCTACCACAATCTATCCAATACTTAAAACAAATTCTAGCGTTATTATGACTTTCCTTTATATGGCGATTCCAGCCGGTGATTTGTTTTTTATTGCAGGATTTATGCGCACCAGACTCAGACGATTTACTATTAATAGCGGCAGATTGTAGAATCGTAATTATGTCATTATAAAAATGATTGATACTATCTAAAATATTCCTAAGACTATTATCACAGCTCATAAATGGACTAGAGTCGAGTAGTTTTCTAATGTTAATAGTACATAAGTAAGTATACTTATTTATTTCGTCTGAGTTTCTTAGTCCCCACCTTACGTCTATGTTGTCTAGTTCATTATCAATGCATTGGTTGGGATACACTTTCTTACACATAAACTTAATATCACAGTGTACATGTAGAGGAAAATGATCTGACCAGCTTACCTTATTATCTACCGATACCTTCACTATAGTATTACGAGCAGACATAGTCGCCAAGCAATGATCTAGCCACTAGGTAGTTCCATGTGACTCGCTTAGGAAGGTGAAAGCCCCTGAGTCAGCCCCTAACATATCTATATCCGCGCAGACCCACGATTGCTCCTTGCAAAATGATAACATTTCTAAGCCGAACCTAGCAGAGGGGTGCGCATTATAGTCACCAAACATAAATACTGTTTCGATCCCACATTCCTCAATTACAGCGTTCATTCTACTAAGAATATCCGTGAACTCCGTCAGATTGTCCTCAATATCTACAGGCATATACACGTTGAAGAGTAATAAATGGCGATCTGCAGAACTAATTTTGACAGCCGCCAACCTATTACTCTCGCAATCCACTACGGTTACGCTATCAAAAAGAGACTTACGCCACATAATATTGTCAAACCGCCGTAAGGACGTCCACGCAATATCCCAGCTGAGGAGTCCACGGATGACTTCGAGAATGACGCGAAATCGTCATCTATTTTATATACAAAATTCAGGTCATGCTCGAGGAGCCATGTCTCCTGGAGCGCAATTATGTCTGCAGTCTTACATATTGTCCTTATAGCATCTATGGAACGCTTACTACGTTTATTCTTAATTACGTTACTTTAAAGCTATTACGAGCAGTATTTATCTATTTACACTACTTACGCGTAATGTTTATCATGTGTAGGTATAATGTGTATATATTCTATACTACTACTACTATAAATGGGAAAGTTTGGATGAATGGATCATCCCGAATGATAATTATATTAAACGAATTATTATTTGTATTTAGCTTTAGTATTTAATATTTTTCAAAATAAAAAACCGCAATTAAGCAAACCATGTGACAACCCTTTCATTGGCAAAAAATGTAAGTTTGTTTTGTAATTTGGAAAAGCACAGATCAAAAGAAACGGTAATTAGATATAATTCGCTTTTGATTTTGAAAGAATGGTGGGACTGTGCCAAGATTTGTCGTTGATGTAAGTGTGTGTAATTGTTATTAATTTAGCACCACAGGAAAATATGAAAACCATGTACAATGAGATGACTCGTGAATCTACATAAAGTAAATTTGAAATCATTCAAATTAATCAGCTCAATATATTATAAATTTCTCATACTGGTGAGGGGAGGCGAGGTGTGGGGGAGGAGAAGACTGCCTCGTTGGTTTAGTGGTTAGCATGTTTGACTGCGGCTGACGAGGTCCCGGGTTTGAGTCCCGCGACGGGCTTAATAAGTATTGGGTTTTTCTGACTGGAAATTCTCAGTACTAGCCCCGGAGTTAGGAAGTTGGCGGAGTTTCACCCCCGTGCCTCGGTGAACACGTTAAGCCGTCGGTCCCAGTTACTATCACTAACATGATAATAGTCGTTAAAGCCCGCCAACCCGCATTGGAGCAGCTTGGTGGGTCTAAGCTCTAATTCCCTCCCTCTTATGAAAGTGGAGGCCTGTGCCCAGCAGTGGGACGTTAATGGGCTGTTGTGGTGGTGAGGGGGAACTGGGCAGGCTTTAAGTTAGGTATCACCCTAACGGCAAAGATGTGCCGCAAAGCGATTTAAGCGGTACGATGTCGTATAGAAACCGATTTCGGGTATGGGTTTAATATAAGTGGCATACCCTTATGAGGTTAGCCTGATACCATCTTAGACTACATTATTATTAATTACTAATTCGAGGATGGATTGCAGCTGTGGCAACGCATATCAGTCGGTAACTGGATGGGTGACCGAATTTGGCCTTTTCGCTTCCTCCGTGCCTCGGAGAGCACGTTAAGGAGTCGATCCCGGTTGTTATCACTAACATCTGATAATAATCGTTACAAAAACCTAGAGTTTAAATACTCTTAGTCGAGTCGTATGCGGGAGGACGTAGGAATCGACCGCATTAATATCCCAAGAAAACTCCTACCAATTGTAATTAATGGAAAGGGGTCACGTCCCACAGGAATGAGGAATACGACGCAGAAAGACAAAGACTTATTGTGTGATCGCAGTTAAGGGCTATAGTAGAGGAATAAAAAAAAACTTGTCTCACTTAATAAAACAAACATCGCGGTAAAAGATTTCGCTTGTCCATTGTCCATTAGCTACGAGTACCTGCCAGTCACAGTGCACACAGACTATTAATGGTAATGAATAAACGACTAAAGCTGAACGTACAATGCACGAGATGGGTCATTGTACCGCGGTACTGACATGACTGACCTAACTACGAACGCCCACACAGATTTAAGTCACAGCATGGCTTCTATATGACGCGTACTTGACTAATCACCGTCTGATGGTAAAAAATTCCATCTTTTTTCGATAACGTTTGTGTTTGGTGAGATAAGAAGAGTAACACAATTTGAGTTGTGATAGGCTACTTTAAGTGAGGTACTGATGTAATTGCCCACACTTTGAACGAAAATTGACATGAAACAGCCATACAATATTACTTGACTTATCAATAAAGGTCAAGGTAATAAATCTATACTTCTATATACTAATATTGTAAATGCGAAAGTTTGCATGGATGGATGTCTGTTACTCAATCAGGCCACAACGGCCGAACTAATCTGGATGAAATTGGTACAGAGATAGATTATATTCTGGAATAGCACATAGGCTACTTTTTATCCCGGAAAATTAAAAGAGTTCTCGCGGAAACCAAAAAACCTCAATCCACGAGGACGAAGTCGCGAGCGTCAGCTAGCTCCGACATAAATTGATGTTGTTCACGTTCCCGTTTAAAAATTCCATCTAGTATTGCTTGTAAAATGTCACGGAAAAGTGCAAGGAAATTGCTGCAATTTCATGAAGTCATTGCAAATTCTGAAGAAAAATAACAGTAAGTACTTATCTAAGCTGTCTGTCTTATTTATTTATGAACGTGGTCCTATGTCTTATATCAGGTTGATTTAATTGATGGTTGTTTGACAATTTCACCGTTTGAAACGACTCAATTGAACTCACAAATTCAATAATATTTCATTGACCTTATTGTAATTTATCTTAGGTAATTCTTTATCAATCGTGTACGTCATTTTGATATAACACAAAAACAACGTGTTCTACACTGATAAATAATGATAAATAACGTCAAAATTACTTATTTTTAAACAAACAAAATGTAACAGCACTTGTTCATTAAAATGAGTACCTAGTGAATAAACATCTTCAAGTAAAAGTAGTTGCTATTTCATGTTATCTATCCCTTGGTCAACCTGTACTTAAAGTAGAAACATATCGATAAAAGACGACACCTACAGCAAACATTTTATAATATTTATTCCAAATAAAGGTCATCCAAGTTTCATCGGCCACGGGATATGCAAACTGCAACGTCCAGAAGGCAGAATCTAAACTCTAGTCTTTGCACGAGGTGTTTCTATGGAGATTGATATAATGCTATATTGATTTAGCACCTAACCTTCAAGTAAGGAAGTATCAGAAAAGAGTAGCACTTGTCGCTAATGTGGGCCTGGTACATGATAAGCATATAAATAACACAAAGAATAGTTTTAAAGTTTAAATTGGGATATCATGAGTTTCAAGTACCTACTTTGTGTCAGTTTTGTAATAAAATAGGACTTTATACCTGCAGTAAGTAGAAACATTTCTTGTCGAGCGTAAATTGCCCCTTAAAAGTATGTCTAGTCACTATTTAAACCTCCCAAAAAGACCTGGATCTTCGTTATCATCGCGGGAACTCCTTAATTTTCGGGGATAAAAAGTAGCCTATGAGGACCTTCGGGATGCAAACTACGTACCAAATTTCACAGAGATGGGTCGTTAAAGCGTAGCAGACAGACAGACACACTTTCGCATTTATAATATTATTAAGGCTAAGGTATTTATTTTATAGTTCAAAATTTAAATGTATATAGGTTGCCTCCCTAAATATGCGGAGCCTTTGTGTAAAACATGGCCTTCTTAATATAAACACCGTTTCATAATATATTGTTTATGTTAAGCCCATTCTTTAGAGTCGGTGACCACATCATGTGTCGACAAACTGCAATGGCGTCTAGACTGTCCGGTTCATTGTGAATATTGTTATGATGCGCTCGATTGATTCACTGCCACTTTATGCCCTTTCTCGCGCTCCTTTGTTGTTGACTTGTGCGTTGGTGGCGTTCGAATTAACGACTCTTTGAATTTCTGGATTCCTGGTACTCAGTACTGTTATGGTTAGATGCCGTTAAGCCAATTAGGTTTAAAGGTACAGTCAATTTGTATTTATCGCTTTCTGTGCTTAATCCTGGTCAGTGGTTAGTCTTATAGCATATTATAAATGCGCAAGTGTGTCTGTCTGTCTGCTACGCTTTCCCGGCCCATCTTTTCAACCGATTTTGACGAAATTAGGTACAGAGGTAGGTCGCATCACAGGAAAGGATTTGGAGAGTGACATAGGCTACTTTTTAAAATTAGAAAATGAAGCAGTTCCCGCGGGAATCAAAAAAATTTTATCCACGCGGACGAAGTCGCGGGCATCATCTAGTTAATAATAAATACAATTTGAGGAAACATTGAAATCTAAAGAACTGCAACGAGGTTATTTCCAGGAATACATTTTTAGAACTTACATACATAGCTTCTGTGTAGTTTAATAGTCCAACGGGTGGGTAGTTGGGAATCGAATGGATAAAACAATATGCATCGTGTGCAAGACTGTAAGACAATACAAGGGTCGGTGACCAGAAGACGTGGAAGCTGGGATGGCGTCTAGACTGCGACTCATTGTGGAAATGGCTATCATATCATGCTCGATTGCTTGAGTATCACTTTGGTAGCTCCTTTTGGAAAATATCGAGGAACTACTTGTGCAGTGAGTCCGTATTATTAAACTGTCGTCCAATTTAGTCCAACGAACAAGTGAACATAAATAAAAATAAATAAAAAACACGACTGCCCTGCCATATTGAGTTTCTTTCAATGGGAGGATGTAAGGATTCTCACGACACACCATACATCCAAATCTGTTCAGGCATTTAGAAGTTATAGTGGAATTAAAAGAAACTCATATACATACACCCTGAAAAGATTGCACTCCTTTTTTGGGCAGTCGTGTAATAAAACCTATGATGGGTCAAAAGTGTGGACCAGCAGTCCCATGTACCCTACAAAATATAAGTTCCTCTCTCATGTTTCATATCTTGTTAAACTAACTTTCTTATATACCACTTACCACACCTAGTGGTCTCCGGATATTATAAATGAACAACACGTAGAATATTTCAGGGAATAAATAAATATCAATGGTTTCCTATACGATTTATTACCAATTTATTTTAATATCTGCGCACAGCATGTTATGTCTAGAGACACAATATAAAATATTTAATCTACATGAAATAAATAAATCACCATTGCTTCGCCAAGGTCTGAATATCTCTGGAACCATGATACTATTGGAACACAGATTTTTCAACTAAAGCTCTCAGCTTGATTTCCATTGGTTTCAGAAAATAAAATACCTTTTCATCCCACCATCTCGGAAAGAGTATTTTTAATCTTCGATATCTGAATGCAAAAGCCGTTATTATCCTCTTGAGGATAAAGTAAATTGAATTTAGAACATCGTGTGCACGTTCGTAAATATCACTCGTCTATGAAGTTTGTGAATTCAAAACATCATTAAAACCTATTTACTTCTACCTCTATGGTGCCGAATTTCCATACAACGATTTTTAATTTTTTAAAAACTCACACTCGTAACCTTCTTGGTGTACTTTTTTAATTTGCTTTGTGCGCACCATTTTCTTTCACGTCATGTCATTTCCTCGCTGAGGTGGGATGAAAAGATACGTGTTGCACTCGAGTGAAAAGATTTTTCACCTCGTGCTCTTTTGATTCCCTCGCTGACACGCTCAGGATTCTAATTTTTGAACCACTCGCGCAGAATCATTCGCTTGCTCGATCATCAAAATTGAGCACGCGGTTAGAAAACAACTTTTCACTCTTGTATAACAAATAACTATTCACGGAATTGCATCTAGAAGTTACAAACAGTTTTATAATAACTCTAGAAATTTTTTTCCTCTCCGATTTTTCAACAGCAAAGATCAATTTCAGGAATCATACCTTTATATATTATGCCAGACGCGCTTACCTTACAGGATAATTTTACGGCCAATGACATTGTAATTAATATGATCTGTATTTCGCTTAGTACTTTTATATTAGCTAACTGCCTTGTTAAATGGCTCTTTGATATAGTAATGTCTACTCTCGATTAATACCCACTTATATACCCATGCCAAAAATCACGTCGATCCGTTGTTCCGTTGCGGCGTGATTGAAGAACAAACCAATAAACCAACAAACAAACACACTTTCGCATTTTTAATATTAGTATGAAGTATGATTAGTTATCAATTTATCTGTCTTTGGATTAGTCATCTGAAATTTATCCCAACGCAAATTGAGTATAATAATAATGTGTTTATTGTAATTGTTGACAGCTGTTTTAATTTAAACTTTTTCCTCAATATACATCAGGCAAAACTAGTTAACACAATTAGATACTGTTTCTAAGCTTAGGTATAGTTATCATGTTATTTTCAACCCAAAACTTGTATGCAAATAGAGTTTCAAATCCCTCGTAGTGTTATTACCATTTCATCGTAGCACAATTTACTGGTCATTCCCATTGTGTTTCGTGTTTTTGACCATGTTTTTTTTGTTGCAGGTAATTGACCCAAACTGGTGGCATTGAGAGGATAATAAAACATCAGCGGTATAATACACATTATTTATATTAATAACTGGCTTGAGACGTTGCCATATGAATACATATTCCTTTACTCATGCGCCGCGACTCTGTCTACTAACGCTACCTGCGCAGAAGGAATGTCTGTAGGTACTATTATTATATTATGGAAATAAAATTAGTACTTACCTCACATTATAGCTTGTGCTATGGCTGTTGGACACTTCATTGATGAATGATTCGTAAGTAAGACATCCAGTACACGTAAGATCCGTCGTTTACCACGGTTTACCTTTGACTTTACATATCAGGCTTACCCGTTGTCCTAACACATAAATACTACTAAGCGCACAACTTTAGAGTTGTATACTTAGACTAAGCTTTTAAAATGCCATGGGAATTCTTA
The DNA here is from genome assembly GCA_963932025.1 of Erebia epiphron. Classification (NCBI taxonomy): domain Eukaryota; kingdom Metazoa; phylum Arthropoda; class Insecta; order Lepidoptera; family Nymphalidae; genus Erebia; species Erebia epiphron. Next base: position 24,508,660 of record OZ009947.1, on the reverse strand, counting down.
GTTTTTCTAGGAAATAATGAAAAGATAATAGGAATGGGAACGGAAACGGAATAATAGCGTATGTTTGACGTAATCATAATCGGTTAAACATCAATCAATCAATTAATTAATATTTATTTATTCAATTTATGTAGTACACTTATTGAGGCCCGAAAATTATAAAACACTAGCTGATGCTCGCGACTCCGTCCGCGTGGTTTTTGAAGTTTTTTTGATTCCCGCGGGAACTCCTTCATTTTTCTGGATAAAAAGTAGCCTTTGTCACTCTCCAGGTCCTCAACTATAACCATGCCAAAAATCACGTCGATCCGTTGCTCCGTTGCGGCGTGATTGAAGGACAAACCAACAAACAAACTGACTTTCACATTTATAATATTAGTAGGTATGATGATGTTGATAGTGATACTTAATCAATTACGGTATCTTATGAGGGTTCCAAACACGCCCTGGTCTGAGAAAAGCCCACAATAAACTCAGCCGGGTTTTTTTAAATATCACCATCTCACAAACATAAAGGAAACAGACACAGAGACAGACAGACAGACAGACGTTCGTATTTATAATATACATGCATAATACATAGCTAACATAACTAATAACAGGTTACAATCGCAGACGGGTTCTAGTGAAATCGAAAAAAACTAAACAAAAAAGCGGCTGAACTTAGGTTTTACTCACGATACAAAAGTTAGTTATTAATCGTGGAAGGGGCAACCTGACCCGCAAGTCTAGACTTCTGGCGCTATTAATCAATAGGTACGAATTAACAATACCTGAAAAGACCTATAAAAAGATGCTACAGAATTCTAAGAATAACTTTTTTTTTTTTATCCACTACAAGTTAGCCCTTGACTGCGATCTCACCTGATGGTAAGTGATGATGCAGTCTAAGATGGTAGCGGGCTAACCTGTTAGGGGTGTGGCAGTTATATTAAACCCATACCCCCTATTCGGTTTCTACACGGCATCGTACCGGAACGCTAAATCGCTTGGCGGCACGTTTTTGCCGGTAACTAGCCACGGCCGAAGCCTCCCACCAGGCGAGATAACTGATTTATTGTATAGTTTTTCTTAAATTCTGATGTTGTAAATGTTTTGTAAATTATACCTAGACATCATATTTATGCCATTTTTTGGAAAATGCCGCGACCTCCCTGATGCAGTGATGAGCGTTGCATAAGTGGGAGATCTTAATTTCTTTTGATGGGAATCGAACGGTACGGGTTCGATTCCCAGTTCGAGAAATTAAGTGAGGCATTCATAATTGCATGTTTTCATATATTATATGTCACCGTAAGATTGCAAAAACCGTTAGATTGTAATCCAACTAGCGATATTGTAAACTGTCGACAGACTGTGAACCGTTTAATGTTCCGAGTGTCAATTTTTGAAATGTTCTTTGTATTTACGTTTTCTTGTCTCTTTCTTGTAGGTTAGGTTAGGGTTCGACATAAAAAATCAGATAGTGTGAATAATAATGCGTTAAATTGTAATCTGTCGACAGTTTACAATATCGCTAGTTAGATTACAATCCAACGGCCTTTGCAATTTTACGTTGACATATACATAACACGTTTTAAACATGTAATTTTTTGGATAGGTGACATTACTACTTTTTATCCTTGAAATCGCATAAAGTCGCGGGCATGATCTAGCAACATAAATATGACGAATAATCGATAAAATTTAATCGATACAATTAGACACTAGCAATCAACAATCGAGACCCATGCAATTGAAACAGGCCGTGAAGGTTAATTGCAGTAACCTTTGTATCGAAAAACGCTTGCTTTGAAATCTGGGTTTGAATTGATTCACAGAATATAATAATATGAAGATGCAAGTTGAGATCTCAATACACTTTCAAGTTGGTAATTTGTAAAAGCAGATAGCTCGTTGCAGCGGCCAAGAGCCACTTCTGGCATTAAAGGCTTGGACAAATCAAGCGCGATGGAAGTTTTTCTAATACAGATCTTGCAGACTCAATTTTTACACGACTGCCGAAAATCTAGTGTAATGTTTTCAGGGTATTTATACATGTATGTGAGTTTCTTGATTCCACCATAACTTCTAAATGCATGAACAGATTTGGATGTATGGGGTACAGGTAGAATCCTTTCATCATCCGAGTGACACTTGTTATTTAAATTTTTCGAAAAACAAACTATAGGGCAGGTCAATCGAGATTTTATAAAAAATAATTTGTATTCACTTGTTAACCATCAGACACCTTTCTCTTGACTGGAATTTATAAAAATCCATTTGTTTTTACTTTATTGAGAAATAATTTAATATAAAAAATTATTTTTAAGCAACCGACTTCAAACTCCCGCGCCAACTTTACAACAACAAGCACACGCTATACAAAGTACTTACTTATTTTATTGTTGATATTTTAAAAACCGCTCGACCGATTTCGATAAAAATTATATGGGACCACTTGGGAAGTATGCCCTTTCAAATAAAAAAAGAATCATCCAAATCGGTCCACCCAGTCAAAAGTTCTGAGGTAACAAACACACAAAAAAAAATACAGTCGAATTGAGAACCTCCTCCTTTCTTTGAAGTCGGTTAAAAAGCGCAAGATGTACGTTAATATTATGCCAGTTAATCCTTTTCTTTGTCGGTACGAGTTAGTTAGTAAGATGTCGATTAATTATAATCATCTCTATTTATCGAGACGATCGCCGTCAACAATCCGTGCGTGGAATGAAAATTGCATGTCGTGTTTAATTCTAATCTCTAAGATCAACAACGTATTGAATTAGCTATCCGAGAAAAAACTAGAACATGGAACACGATCTGTATCAGAAGATACTTTGTTTTAATTCTCTACTGACATAGTTTCATCTTTAATTAAAGGCCTGTTCAGACGACACGCGAATGCAGTTAGGTAAGTGTGACGGCAGGCATGAGGCAACGTGTCTAGTACAGTTAGTTAGTTAGTGTGAAGTGTCCCACTGATTAAATGCTCGGGCTTCTGCTGCCGTCACGCGAACTGGCGAACTGGCTGTAGAACCACCACCACCACTACAGCCCATTAACGTCCCACTACTGGGCATAGGCCTCCACTCTCAAAGGAGGGAATTAGAGCTTAGACCCACCACGTTGCTCCAATGCGGGTTGGCGGTCTTTAACGACTATTATCGTGTTAGTGATAATAACCGAGACCGACGGCTCTCCGGGGCACGGGGGTGAAGCACTAGCAACTTCCTAATTCCGGGTTAGTACTGAAAATTTCTACTCAGAAAATCTAATACTTCATTATGACCCGACACTCGAACCCAGGACCTCGTCGGCCGCAGTCGAACATGCTAACCATTAGACCAACGAGTTAGTTGGCTGTAGAACACGAGGATTCAATTTCCGGGCCGAACGATAGGCTAGTAGTGACGAGTGAGTGATTAACCCCCTGCCTCGGAGAGCACGTAAAGCAGTCACTCTGGCGTCTGACCTCTCCGGCGATGTCGGATTTTCTGTCCCACCATCGAGCTATGAGAGAAAAGGAATAGAGAGTGGGGTAAAAAATAGGGACCTTTTTTTGTTTGTTGGTTTGTCCTTCAATCACGCCGCAACGGAGCAACGGATAGACGTGATTTTTGGCATGGGTATAGTTGAGGACCTGGAGAGTGACATAGGCTACTTTATATCCCGGAAAATTAAGGAGTTCCCGCGGGAATCAAAAAATCATATTCCACGTGGACAAAGTCGCGGGCATCAGCTTATAGTTGTTATATATCTCATTCGCTGATTAATCTTTGTGGAGATTACCGCAGTAGCTGTTATCAGTTGGGACTTCGGCATCGGCAGTATCTGTTCAGGTGGCCTACCGCTGTAAAACAGGATGTTATATACATAGTATGATCGCAACATTACAGTTGCCTCGTAAAAGTGTGAATCTTTAATGCACATCAATAAAATTCGATGTAATTAAACAGTAACATTCAAATTCGCATGCAAGCGAACTTGCACGTGAAGTTTAATCTTGACCGCGTTACTTGGTTTCATATTAACTACTCACTAGATTAATTACTTAATATACTTAATTTAATAATCAAGTATATTAAGTAATTCATTAATAACGCGCGCATTAACAACTTAACCCCGCCCCTAACGCATGCATATAAGGCTACGTTCATAAATCGAATACCTATCAATAATAATTGTTGATAGGTATTCGATTTATGAACGTAGTATATATGTATAATTATGTAAGAGGCTTAAGAGCTGAAAATAATGGGGTTAGCATTAACATTGCAATTGGGTTAGTAAAAATTATAATCTAATACTAGATGATGATGATGAATTTTTCATTATTGAGAAGGGTAAAAATAAGTTCTTTTCATCTCCCCATAACGCTAGTACCGATAGTTTCTTTCCGACTCTCTACGGTCTTGAGTTCTGTCACAATGGAATAGCCATTTGTGAATAGGTGATTTATCCACACGAGTCAATCGTCGGAAAATCGTATGACGTTGCGTAAGTAAGGGAAAGTTTTGTGAACCATTGTTTGCTGGATTCACGTGACGTGTTTTGAGTGCTTTTTAATGTGTATATTGCCCCCCGCGATCTATATTGCCATAATGTAACATGGCTTGGCTGCTCGCTTAGACTGCATCATCACTTCAACCAGGTGAGATCGCAGTCAAGGGTTTACTAATAGTTGCATGCATTTTTACTAATTTATTAAATGCGAAAGTTTGGGTGGATGGATGTTTGTTACTCAACCACGCCAGAACGGATCTGGATAAAATTTGGCACAGAGATAGATTATAGTCTGGAATAAAACATAGGCTACTTTTTACCCCGAAAATTAAAGAGTCCCCGTGGGAATCAAAAAACAATCTACGCGGACGAAGTCGCAGGCATCAGCGAGTAAAAAAAGTAACCTTCAAAAGAAAAGCGAATTTAGGTACACTGCACATTTTATTTTTTGGTGTGGTAGTGGATTGATGCAAGGAATTATCAGAAGCTAGTTTAATTACCCCTGCAGCTTACCCCTATAAACTGAATCCCCACCCTCGGCCCCGAATGAAGAGTCGTAAACGAACCGAAGCACACCCCGCTCCATAAAGTTTAAACTTTTATGTTGTTCATGGATTTTCGGAGCGGAAATTTTAAATGCTATTTTCGCTAGAGTAGATAATATCTTACTGGGGATGAAAGTATTTTTTATTTACTTCTAGTAACACGTTGATTATTTTTCTGTGATTGTGAACTATCAGTTTTTATTTATTACTAGCTGATGCCCGCGACTCCGTCCGCGTGGAGGTATGTAAAATAGATAGTAGCCGATTCTCAGACCTACTGAATATGCATATTAAATTTCATAAAAATCGGTCGAGCCGTTTCGGAGGAGTATGGTAACTAACATTGTGACACGAGAATTTTATATATATATAGAGATTTGTACAAAATACATATTACAATATTGAACGTAAATTATTTTATAGATCAATAGCTGATTAATTTCTTGAAGAATTTACATCATCATCTCACGTATCTTCGGCCTACTCCTGAGCACACGTAGGGTTAGAATAAGACGGGTGTATCCATTCTAGCCGAGTGAAATTTGGCTGATTTCCGATACACTTACCTTTAAGAAAGCTATGCAGAATTCCGGGTATGTTTTCCTTTACAGTTAAAGTAACTGATATTCAATTGCAAAAAACGCACTCATAACGAAAATATTTGTGAACTCAACTTTTTGAAGAAGTGTACGTAGAGGTCCTAACTCCTAAGGTGCAGGGGACAAGAATCCCGGTCCCCAGAATTAGAGGCCGGAGTCTTAACTACTAAACTTTTAGTTTAGGCTATCATCAAGGCATAGATAGGTGGGTAGGTACCTGGCCGTGCATGTATAGTTATATGTAATCTTGCTGTGTACGCCGAACTAGGTTCGGAATTGAATTTCATTATATATCTCTCAGATTGGCAACGTACTCGATGAATCTTTTAGTGTCTAGGTCAAGAGATTTCAGTTGTGCGTTCGGTATCAAATTCTGTTATTGTTCTACTTTTATAAGTGTATGTAGATTACGTTACAATTTTTAAATATTCGCAAGTACTTAATTACCTATTACTACTAATACGTATAAGTAGGCAGCGTAACAATTGATAATGAATTATGTTTAACTTATTACTAAATGGCTATTTTGTCGGGATGTGTCGGTAATAATATAATCTTGTAAAAAGACTCTGTCGATTATTGCAATGGTACTTCGATGAAAAACACGGTAACTTGATCAGCTAGTTGAAATATGCTACCCATAGCAACCTACTCAGTCCTCACATTGGAGACTAGGAGGCCTAAGTACTTTACTTTTCTATATAAGAGACTGTCCTTTGCCCAGCCGTGGGACATTTATATTATATTCACAACTTTAATATTGCAGACCTTTGCATGAAGGTTATAAAAATATTGAAGTCCCTCTTTATCCGTTTTATTATTACCAACCTTAAGTACTAGGAGGTCAGACGATATACGAAAGTTAACGATAAATAACCTCACATACTATAAGAGTTTTAAATGTCCAGTTGTCGTTGTCGTCAAGTCACTAGATTTCAGATACATATCGCTTAAAAACTGGTCTTCTTCCCTATCAGTACCATCAGGACCGGTAACGTTTTCTCCTTATTAAATAGAAGTTGGTTACATTCAAGCGCCCAGTTTCGCAACATATCGTACGATCGATAAGCCGTGATATCGTCTGCACTCGAAATAGCCGCGGACCTGTGGGAACGCCCTGGCGTGACCCCTTGTAAACTAGTTGGCATCAGACTGACTGAGGTGTCTGTGAACTTTTGTAGCTCCTATAGTTAGATTAGATGGGGATGCTGCGTCATAACCAGATTTTAAATCCGTGATGCCCTGATGCTGTTAGTTTTTTGGTTTCCACTTGTACACAAGTTTTTTAGCTTCATTAAGTAGTTACTTTTAATTCATTAAGCGCCTAATACTTTAGTAGGAAATCTTCGCGAATGTTGGCTCATGAATGGCATTCGCAACCAGTGGTAGATTAACTTAATGAAAGAAAATTTGTTAAAGTTTATTTGAATAAACTTGAATCATTTGAATTTGATGAAGTTTGAAGTACACGTAGCCTACGAACCCTTCAGAATAGTTGATTAGCGTTGTACGTTTTAGTATTTAGTCCATAACTTTCTGTTATTGTAATTGCGGAATTACCAAGTCACATCACAGACTAATTATGCTCATCCAGTTTAATTAAAACCTAATCATAAAGTGTGGATTCGGTGACAATGCTAGGTTACTGGCTTTTGTTGTCTCTTAGAATGCTAGCAAAAAACTTAGTAGTAGTAGTTGAGCGACTAGGCATAGCTAATCTATCAAATTCCCATGAACCACACTTGTCACATAACACGACCTCAGAACTCGAGATGCTGAATCAGAAAATAAGGAAAAAGACTATTTGAAACACAATACCTACCGCATTACAGACAAGATTCGTGTCAACGTCCTTTAATTCCTGTTCTCCTGGTACCTGTTTGTTAGAGAGTGTTCAATATGCACCTTGTTACTCAATATTGAAGAATCCCCCTTTTTCCACGACCAGCTTGCTTCCTAGTTTAAAATATGCTAGACTAGACTACCTTTAATATATTAAGTATGTATTTTAGAATAGGTGCCAAATTTCGAGGATGTTTTGGAGAGTCAAGCAGTAGTTTACGCAGTAGCTTGGAATAGTTTAGATATCGATTGCGTTAGTTCCAACTTCCAACGTTGAAAAAACCAACGTTCAATTTCGACCGTTTTTCGTAGATGGGCCCGCCCTTGTTTCGCTTCGATGCAGAAAACCTCTTGGAGATGGAACTCCCAAATATCCTGGTACAGGTGTTTCTAAACTTTAATCCAAAGCCGTAAAACATTTGTGAACTTTTTACAAACTCCTATACCGGGTGGGTTGATAGATCGATCTTTTTTATGTACTTATGAATACCTAACAATCATAAACTCAAATTCACCTGGCTTGAAGTCAGTTTTTGTCCAACTTAAAATCTATTAGCCTGTCAAATACTAGAAGCAAAATTAACGTACCCTGTTTTTTGCTAGGATGGGGAACAGGTGCCAAATTTTGCAACCTATTTCAACGATCCATATTCAATGCACCATGAAATTGTCTGTGCTTAAAATAGCGGATAGCCCGTAACCGCAGGTCCGTAGCAACGCCCCGTCTGTCCTGTTCTCCTAGTACCTATATGCTAATAAGGCTTGGATGAAATAAACACTGAGGTTTGCAGTGCTTAAAGGCACATTGTTGCGTTTATGGACCTCTTATAAAAATAAACTAATAATGACTAATTTGTATATGCAATAAATACGTATACTATGAATGCGAAATTCATCTAACAAGAAAGATGTCCAAGGTTCTATTTAAACGATTGGTTAAATTTAAATAATTTTTATTTCCATGTTTACCTCAGCCAATATAAAGGAGTTAAGAAGTTTTGAAGCAAATGACTTATCTTTTAAATCCAAGGCACTACCCAATCCAACCTTATCCATGGTACTATCTCTATAGCTTTAGAAATGCCTTTAAACAAATTTTTGTTGTGAAATAGCGTCCTGATCCATCTTTTTCAAGGCCTCCCAATTTTATGTTGAGGAGTTAAATAGAAATGTTAATTCATTATCATTTCTTCATCATTCATTATCAAATCCATACTAAATAATGTAATACAAAAATGCGTAGGTATATATACATTTACATATCCATACTATCCATACTAATATTATAAATGCGAAAGTGTGTCTGTCTGTCTGTCTGTCTGTCTGTCTGTCTGTCTGCTACGCTTTCACGGCCCATCTGTTCAACCGATTTTGATGAAATTTGGTACAGGGATAGGTTGTATCCCGGGGAAGGACATAGGCTACTTTTTATCCCGGAAAATTTAAGAGTTCCCGCGGGAATCCAAAAAAATTATCTCTTCAACCGATTTTGATGAAATTTGGTACAGGGATAGGTTGTATCCCGGGGAAGGACATAGGCTACTTTTTATCCCGGAAAATTTAAGAGTTCCCGCGGGAATCCAAAAAAATTATCTCTTCAACCGATTTTGATGAAATTTGGTACAGGAATAGTTTGATACCCGGGGAAGGACATAGGCTACTTTTTATCCCGGAAAATTCAAGAGTTCCCGCGGGAATCGAAAAAACTTGGTCCACGCGGACGAAGTCGCGGGAATCATCTAGTAGGTATATATACGCATTTTTTTCATCTGCCTGCCCCTTTGCGTATTAAATTGGAGTAGGATAGGTACCATCTTTGATTAGCAAAAACACGAAAAGGCGAAACATAACTAGAGCTGAAAGATTAATCGTCGGAATTCTGCAACAATTAAGCGGTCGCGGTGAGAAATCTTGCGGTTAATGTTAAGCAAGCCAGTGCGTTGTAACCTAAATTTTTGTACCCAATATTGTCTCATTGTAAATGATTATGATTGTTGTGCACTACAAACAGTGTCAACCTAGGGCTTAATCAGAGGGTCCGGGATATTGATTAGTGTCAGTAACTATTTGTTAACGTTTATGGAATAATCGTTCTATGCTTTTCTCTAAATATTATCGAGTTTAAACTACATTCTTGTTAAATTTAACGTTAAAATCACGTAGGCAACGTTATAAAGATACATCTGACTATTTATTGCTGGGAACCACAAGGCTTGCCAAATGATGATACATTACAGTTTTGTGACATCGTCAGTCTATAACCGACCGAAAATTCACCGCTCCCGAAATTCAGGACGTCCGATCGCCAGCCAGATCCGACTCTAACTGAATGCTAAATTTAAATCGTAGAGATGTTTTGCGGTCGATTTTATGTGATATCGATGAAAACAGTAAAATGAGAATTTTTTTAAGAAACTGAAACGTTTCCCCTAGGCTACAGCTGTTATTTGATATGGCCATTGCCGGAGGCTTTGTTGGAAAAATATAATTTTACCTAAGTAGATCGACGTGATTTTTGGCAAGGTCGCAAGCAAGTTGAGGAAAGAGAGACTGGCACTGGCTACTTTTTATTATTTATTTATTAGGATAGCCAACAGTTGTTACATTATATTACAAATTAAATTAATTAAACGCATACAAAATATATGCCTTAAATGTACAACCAATGGCTAACACAACATGCATATAAAAAATTATAAATACTAAATTCATAAATGTAATTATTTACATTGAAGTAGGTTACATATCAATCTTTGCAAAAAAAGAAAAATCTAGATTAGGTACAAATTCGCAAATTATTAACTGGAATATCGACGAAGTCGCCGGCATCTTCTAGTTTCCATATAAAAAAAATTTTTTGAAGGAATAAAGTGTTGAGTCAATCGTATGGACGATCATCTGTCAAATGTGAGTTTCGTATTCGTTTCGTACAACATTATTCATGCATTTTTTATAGTTATCGATGGGAAAATGTATACACATCACTAAAGAAGCTCTCGCCAATCGCACTGCGCCCGCGCAGTTACAGAGTATATAAATAGAGCGTGTTAAGAATCACATGTTTCCGTTGCTACACGCCACTGGCCCAGTCTCACACGTGAATGCAACTGCCACACACGATTTACCATACTATACCAGATAACTAATAATACTATACTATATTATACTATACTTTGCGTGCTACTTACTGTTTGAGGGACGAGTGTCCTAGTTGTGACAACGCATATCAGTCGATTGCGATTGTTAAGCAACGTTGACCCAAGTCGGTAACTGGATGAGTGACCGAATTTGGTGGTTCAAATTTGGCCTTTTCGTTTCCTCCGTGCCTCTGAGAGCACGTAAAGTCGTCGGGTCGGTCCCGGTTATTATCACTAACATCTGATAATAATCGTTACAAAAACCTAAGAGTTTAAATCGAGTCGTATGCAGAAGGACGTGGGAAGTGGGAACTGGGAACCATCATCGTCGTCATCATCATCACCGCATTATTATCCCAAGAAAACTCCTACCATTATTTATTATTTTGAGAGTTTATTGACCTAAATAAATAAAATAAAATAACCATAAGAAGCTAATGAATGAGAAATGATAATTGAGGTCCTGCCCAGTTCACTAGATAAATCGATTAATTTAAGTAAATCTAGTAGAGATTAATTACGAAACAGCAGATCCTAATTCTAAACAATCATTGAATTCTATGTCTTCAGAGTGGCAGAACTATATTATTTTGCAGTAATTTTTATTTATTGCTTAGTTCGATGGTTTTTATTATTGATTTGATTTGACTTTACTTAATTGCTGATTTTGATGTAGATAAATCATTTTTTTTTTATTATCGGGAACATACTACCCTACCAACGCTAATTAATTAATTTAAAAAAAAACAACCGTAAACTGTAACTACTTAAGTAGAAAAAGAAAAATCCAAAGAAGTGTAACAAGATACTTTAAAAATGTATGTTAAAAAAAAATCAATATCCACCACCCTCGAAAAGCATCCCCATTCCCATCACCAATACCAGATGGGGTCCTTAATACCTAACTGGGGTGACCGCTGTCTAGCGCTTGGAAGGGTCTTAATTGGACTTTATCGATCTCGAAGCCCTTCAGAAAGTAGTGCTAGCTTCAGAGGGTTAACATTCGGCGAAGATTCCTTTAATGTATTGCTGAGCTGAAATTTTGAATCAAGTGTTAGGTATGGGGGAACTACGAGCACCTAGGGGTGACTAATTCGTAAATTACATTCACATCAAAGGTCCCTTATTTCATCCCAATTTTTCCTTGATATTCTTTTGATGGTGACGAGGTTATTATACTTTGAGCGAATCCACTGGAATTGCGAGCTAACTAGAAAGCAGATAACCTAATTCTTACTATTTACCACTGTTCAAAAACATTTGCAGCACCAGAGGAATGCCAATGGGTTTGCCGGAATTTTAGAAATTTGTTCAATGTTCATGCGCTCCTTGAATAACTCCATTAGTTTTCAAGTAAACAAACGTGTTAAGTAGCTTAGTGTCGTCGTCATCATCATCATCCTGTTTATTGCAAAAAGTAGGTTTTTTATACTTGAGTACCGAGATATTTCAGATCATTTCCCTACACGTATGATAAAATACAGTGTAATAAAAATGCCCTTTTTGGCGAAATGTATCCCTTTTAAGAAACTTCGCAGCATTAGGTAATTCGAGCCAAGCGAATTCCAGCTTTATTCAAATAATTCCGTTCATAAAGTCGGGAGTTTAGTGCGCCGTTCCGTCGGACTCTAATTGCTTCTCCGGGACTAACTAATGATGGGTCCGAGTCGAGATAACGGAATATACTGATCATGACCGCCTCAAAACAAATTACCTCCGTCTACAGTTCAAGAGAACACGTTCACCTTTCTTCCCAAAAAAGTCTTGAACATTTTGATACACAATCTGTAACAAAAGAACCGCTTTTTTGTTTACGTGGCAATTCGAACACCGAGCTCGCACCTTCCCTTTTCTACCCAAGGATTATGAATACCACTATCTCTCTCCCCAATCCAATTTCACGTTTTCGAAGTGCACAAATCGATTTGTCTCGCTTCCGCCCGTCAAGATCCTATCACTGGGTATAATTCTGTCTCTTTTTAAAACCTGTCCTTGCACTGTCGGATTAAGTTCGCCTTTTTTGCGGATGGTGAAATGTGGCAGTGGAGCCTGGAACAATGCGACCAGTTTAGAACTTTTATCGAAGTTAATATCGCTGGAAGCGGCGGAAATATTTATGCACGTACATCACGTCTACAGTCAGATGTAAGGGTTTAAATGTGTCTAGCGTACCCATTGTGGTCGGAGCTCGGGCTTTTATTTTTAATGTGAGATACATCGCTCTATGCCTACGCCTGTTGCAGACAGATTTATTTATCCGAATCGAACGCCCAAATCGAACATACTGGATAGTTTTTCGACAAACTCCACCCACGTAAGGTGTTATGTTATCAATATTTACGAGTATTCGTATAGTTTATGCTTTCAAATCTAATTTCTAAACTACGAAACCTTTTAATGGTAAGGGTTTATACGACATCCTTGAGTGACTTCTGTCAGTTAATTCCCAGATTACACTTTTGCCTGCATCATCATTTCAAACTCAAAGTCAAGTGAAGTTGAAAAGTCAACTCAATTATTTCATCGTATAATTGTATTTCAAATTTCTTCTCTTCCTCTACTGTTCGGATTGAAAAAAATAGTTTAAACAGACAATACACTCGCCGGCATATTTAGCGAAACATAAAAAAAAGGTATTGATATCAGTATCATATAAGTTTGCTGGCTGGTTTATACGTCATTTAATTTAAAAAGAAATATTTTCAAATTAAGAAAACAACTGAACATCACATTTTATGCAATTGTTTTAATTTTATTCAAATACACCTTATCTGGAGCGAACTTCGAGTATTTCTTCCTTCTGAGTTTGTTTTAAAATTTCATTGAAATACTGTTTTTTGTTAGTTTTTTTTTAATCGCGTATCTTTCTGGAGTTGATGACTGAATTATGCCTGACTTAGCCCCAACGGAGATTGCCAGGGCACTCGAAACTCGGTGACGATTTTGTTTTTATGCAGGATAATGCTCGGCCGCATACCGCTCGGGTAACTCAAGCGTATCTTAATTATATGAATATCAATGTTATGGAGTGGCCGGCGAGATCACCGGATATTAACCCAATAGAGCACGTTTGGGACTTGCTGAAAAGAAAAGTTAAGTCCAGAATTCCAGCTCCTGCCAACGTGGGTGAACTGCGAATCGCCGTAGTTGAGGAATGGCGGAGACTATCCCAGGAGACCATCGATAACATCATTCTCAGTATGCCTAGACGGGTAGAAACTTTGATAAGAGCACGTGGAGGAAATACGCGATATTAATCACCATTTTTCTAATTTAATTAATTGTTATTTTAATATTAAATTTCACTTTTCCCGGAAAACTTTTTTTGACACTTTACATGAAAAGTTCAAAAATGTACCATTTTTCACAAATAGCCTTTACTCGCAAAATCTGTTCTTAATGTGATCTCATTTTAAGTAAAACAAATGGAAACTTTAAATAACAAAAGAAGTGTAGTAAGTAGATAAAACCATATTTTTTTAATTATGGACCTTTTCTTTTTTGTTCCGCTAAATATGCCGGCGAGTTTAGTCTGTTTGCGAAGTATTTAAAATCCGAAAGTGAATGCTAAAGTTTGTTGGAAATTTGTTGAAGTTTGAATTTCACGCAGGTACTCGTAATAAAGACGTAGACAAAATAATAATCCCTTTGCTCAATAATTAATTTCGATGGTTATGTATCTACAATTTAGTTCAGCGACCTTCAACAGTAGCTTGGCTACAGATCATAATATGCTCAATCTTTAACCATTAGACAGGCCTAGTTTATATCCATTTTACGATGTTTGTATAAACGATGTATGAGCGCTGTGCTGTGGCCTGTGGCTCGTTTATAGTATTTATAGCTCATTAAGCCTCCAAGCAATATCCACCGAGTTCTTAACTACTCTACGCGTAATTCGTATCCGTGGAAGGCTTTCTACTGGCATTATAATTTTTATTGCCTACTTATTTTAAGCGTTTGTTATGTCAAGGTGATATCCCACGGTGCTTGTTTTCGCAGACCACGAATAATCTCGCATATCGGGATGAATATAATTCATACGTCTATGTTTTGTGGACCAAACCGCACGGAGAAGGAGTGCGGACATGTAATAACTTGTTAATGTTTATTTTCTGAGTTATAATAAACTAGCTGATGCCCGCGACTTCGTACGCGTGGATCGAGGTTTTGTTGTTCCCGCGGGAACTCTTTAATTTTCCGGGATAAAAAGCCTATGGGCTATTCCAGACTATAATCTATCATTGTGCCAAATTTCAGCCAGATCCGTTCAGCCGTTGGGGCGTGATTGAGTAACAAACATCCATACATCCATCCATACATCCATCCAAACTTTCGCATTTATAATATTTATTTGATATCGCCGTACCACAGAAAAAACGCGACGCGTGTTTATTTTCTACCTGACAGATTTCCCGTACAAAAGCTGCCAAAACGTCAAATCTAAGTAGGAATCAGATACATTTTTTTCAATTTTTTGTGGTAAGGCGAAAGATGCTTTTGTCGGTATGAAATAAAAGCATTCATTCATTCATTCAAACTTTAGTGGCTCCTGTTTATTCGTTCACGAAATCACGCACCGTGAGAACTTACTATACTGAATTTTGGAGGTCACTTGCTGATAGTTTAATTGAGATCGACACTTTCGCGTGTGATGTATGTACGCTGGGTATTTATTTAATATGTGAAAGTCTTATTGCGTAATTTTATAATACTTATGTGAATTTTGGACAGATTAAAACGGAAATGGATTTAAATTTCAAATTCAGCTGTCGCATTTGTCAAAGGAGATTTTAGTGTCGCTTTTAAAGATTTATTTAATGACTAGCTTATGCCTGCGACTTCGTCCGCGTGGATTGACTTTCTGAGATAAATCTATTTCCATTCCAAGTTTCAGCCAAATCCGCCTAGTAATTTTTGCATGAAAGACTAACAAACATACACACATACAAACTTTCGCCTCGCCTTTATAATATTAGTGTGATTGCGTAAGGCAAAAATGTAATTCGTTGTGTACAAACAAATTTGCATGTAGGTAATTTCCGTCGGTAGATTTTTATTAATTCTAAGATATCGTAATAGCGTATTCAAGCCACATTTTAAAACCGTAAGCCCAGTATACATTTGGTTTATGGAGATTAGGTTAGGAGTTCCTAATAAGAACTTCTGAGAATTCACCACTTGTTCTTCGGCGAGGTTATAATCAATCATTATGTGCAAACAGACAACAGTCATTCATTAAATAATGACAGGTAGGTAGGGACGTTAGAAACGAAACGAATATGTTTGCTTGCTTCCTTTTCCTGCATTTTTAGAACTATAACTTTTACTTATATACCTACCTACAGGTTTGTACGGAACCCTCGGTGCGCGAGTCCGACTCGTACTTGGCCGGTTTTTTAGGGTTCCGTAGCCAAATTTGGCATAAACGGAACCCTTATAGATTCGTCATGTCTGTCTGTCTGTCCGTCCGTATGTCACAGCCACTTTTTTCCGAAACTATAAGAACTATACTATTGAAACTTGGTAAGTAGATGTATTCTGTGAACCGCATTAAGATTTTCTTACAAAAATAGAAAAAAAACAATAAATTTTGGGTGTTCTCCATACTTAGAACTGAAACTCAAAATTTTTTTTTTCATCTAACCCATACGTGTGGAGTATCTATGGATAGGTCTTCAAAAATGATATTGAGGTTTGAATTATCATTTTTTTCTAAACTGAATAGTTTGCGCGAGAGACACTTCCAAAGTGGTAAAATGTGTGTCCCCCCTCCCCTGCAACTTCTAAAATAAGAGAATGAAAAAACTAAAAAAAATATATGATGTACACTAGCTGATGTCCGCGACTTCGTACGCGTGGATCGAGGTTTTGTTGTTCCCGCGGGAACTCTTGAATTTTCCGGGATAAAAAGTAGCCTATGTGCTATTGCAGACCATAATCTATCTCTGTGCCAAATTTCAGCCAGATTCGTTCAGCCGTTCTGGCGTGATTGAGTAACAAACATCCATACATCCATACATCCATACATCCATACATCCATCCAAACTTTCCCATTTATAATATTTATGATGATGATTGATTACCATGCAAACTTCCACCGAAAATTGGTTAGAACGAGATCTAGTAAGAAGTTTTTTAATAATTTAAAACTTACTACATGTTTGTACGGAACCCTCGGTGCGCGAGTTCGACTCGCACTTGGCCGGTTTTTTGTTATCCACTACAAGTTAGCCCTTGACTGCGATCTCACCTGATGATATGTGTTGATGCAGTCTAAGATGGTAGCGGGCTAACCTGTTAGGGGCATGGCAGTTGTATTAAACCCATACGCCTAATCGGTTTCT
Organism: Erebia epiphron; assembly: GCA_963932025.1. Taxonomy (NCBI): domain Eukaryota; kingdom Metazoa; phylum Arthropoda; class Insecta; order Lepidoptera; family Nymphalidae; genus Erebia; species Erebia epiphron. The sequence goes on along the minus strand of OZ009947.1, from coordinate 24,491,705 downwards.
AAACGGCACGGCACGGCAAGCTGGAGAGCTGACGGTAGGTACATACCGCATGCTGCACGTTGTACCACATAGATTTGTCTGTTTTAGCGAATTAAGCTTTTTGTTCCGCGGTTATCATGGACTTCCGCAAAGTAACGCTACTAACTTCTATCCAGATACGTGGACAATAATATCCTGCGTGTGCGCCGATTGTAGCTATACAACATGGCGTTTCACCGTACCAGACCATGTAATTAGTAATGTTTCTCTTTCCCGGAAATGCATTATCATGGCCGATCGCTTGCACGCTCGTGCGCAGCGTCGCGTGGCGTCAGTAGTGTCTGCATCCGTTTACGGGAGATAATGACACTTGAGATGTTAAATAAGCTACTAATTACTTGCGCACTTGTATGGTACTTGATTGCATAGTCTGCATACGTAATTATGTTGACTGGTTTGAGTAAATCTGTTTGTATATTATCATAAAGCCTGTCTGAAGCATACTACATAATATTATTATGTAGTATGCTACAGACAGGCTTTTCTGCAACACAAAAAGGAAATAATTACAAACTTAATAAAATTGGTTTACTACCCAAAACTAAGTGATATAAAATATCAGTTCTCCTTTCTCTGGCGACCTATGGACTAAAAAGCATTATTTTATTGAAAGAAATTCAGACAATGATGTTTCACAATCAACGAGTGTCTTTACATAGAAAGAGCGGATCTACGAGTATGTTCGACCGTCGACGAGCAAGCTTGGTAGATCAACGTTGCGTTCACAGACTGGAACTTGCTTGAATTAAGTCGAACTATAGGTATAAGTATATTACAAACTTGTTGATGCCCGCTTCAGGCACACGGGTTTAGGTTTTCCCGTGGGAATTCCCTTTGAATTTCCAGGATAGACAGTAGCCTTTGTCACTCTCCAGGTCTTTAATAAGTATGGACTTTGCTTGCATATAAAGCTTCTTTGCGTCGTGAGTCGTGAATCGTGATTGTAGGACATATCAATAAACAAACAGAATATTATAATACCTATTTAGAACTTCGAAAAATTATAATGTAGATTGAAAATAAAGGCAAACAAACCATTGGTATTTGATAAAATTGTAGGAAAACTAACAGAACAAATGCATTGTATTATTCCAGGAAAATGTTTGAGGAATTTATCCATTAGCCTTAATCATAAGATGATGTACCGTTGTAAAAAGCATCACTGGATTTTCTGTGTTAACGCAGTTATAGGTCAAATGTCAGGTAGAGGTGAAGGGTATGATTCGTGCCTATTCTAGGTTATAGACTTGTTACTATATGACTGTAGAAATCCTTTGTGGGGTCGAGTATTACCTTTTATAATAATTATGGTTCCAAAAGAACTTTTGGATTTGCCATTGCACAAATAAAATAAAAAAACCGTGAAAGAACACTTGTTGAGTCGGGGCTATTATACAATTGACGAATTTCTTAATGACAAAGTTGTATGGAAGCAACCGACTTTGGGTTCAGCTCCCCACAGGATAGTATAATAACTTACACTATTGTATTTAATTTAATTTATATACTTACCTAAGTATTGTACCTAATATATTGTTAAAAAAAAGAGCAACTGCTGAGTTTCTTGCCGACTCTTCTCGGCAGAACTTTTTTCAGAACCGGCGGTAGAGTCAAAACATGACGTAGCATAAGAGACACCTGTATGTATTAAATAATCAAATCTGTATGTTTTAAATAAATTGAATTGAATTGTATAGATTTTGGTATACCCGATTATGGTTATACCCTAAACTGCAATTTTTTTTTGTATATGAACCGGCGCGGTGGTAGATTTATTACAAGCTGAACGGTCAGGCTTCGCTTGGATTGAATTTCTGAAAACTCTTGGTTGTTGTAGTCTTCTACTCTATACTACGTTATAGAGAACATGCGAAATCACAACTACGTTTCTAATCCAGCGATCTGAGCTAAGTCCATTTTTAATATAATTTAGCTCGTTTAAATAACCGATAGTCTGTGTTTGTTGTGTGTGCACAGTATTCTTAGCCCGGGTAGGCAGTGGTTACGTATCTATATGTCACCGTAAGATTGTAAAAACCGTTAGATTATAATCTAACTCGCGAAATTGTAAAGTGTCGAATGATTACATTATAACGGATTATTTTTCGGTAGATAGTAATCTGCTAGGTTTATTAACCCGATAGAACCTAAGTAGCGTATCAAGTATAATAAAACAAGTATAATCAAGTAGTGCCCGGCCGCAAGCACTACTTGATTATTTATGTCGAACCCTAACCTAACCTACAAGAAAGAGACAAGAAAACGTAAATACAATGAATATTTCAAAAATTGACACTTAAAACATTGAACGGTTCACAATCTTTCGACTGTTTACAATCTATCGAAAAAAGCGTTAGATTACAATCTTACGGTTTTTACAATCTTACGGTGACATATACACCGAGTGTGCGTAGATAAGTACCTACTTTCAGACAGGGAATGATGTAAATTATGCATTGAGCTTTTTAGGGTTCCGTAGCCAAATTTGGCAAAAACGGAACCCTTATAGATTCGTCATGTCTGTCTGTCTGTCTGTCTGTCTGTCTGTCTGTCTGTCTGTCTGTCTGTCTGTCTGTCCGTCCGTATGTCACAGCCACTTTTTTCCGAAACTATAAGAGCTGTACTGTTGAAACTTGGTAAGTAGATGTATTCTGTAAACCGCATTAAAATTTTCTTACAAAAATAGAAAAAAAACAATAAATTTTGGGGGTTCCCCATACTTAGAACTGAAACTCAAAAATTTTTTTTTCATCTAACCCATAGGTGTGGGGTATCTATGGATAGGTCTTCAAAAATGATATTGAGGTTTGTATTATCATTTTTTTCTAAACTGAATAGTTTGCGCGAGAGACACTTCCAAAGTGGTAAAATGTGTGTCCCCCCCCCCCCGTAACTTCTAAAATAAGAGAATGATAAAACTAAAAAAAATATAATATGTTGTACATTACCATGCAAACTTCCACCGAAAATTGGTTTGAACAAGATCTAGTAAGTAGTTTTTTTTTAATACGTCATAAATCGTAAACCGCAATTTACGCATGAATTTTTAGTTACATCATATAATAAAAATATTTTTAATAATTTAAAACTTACTACAGGTTTGTACGGAACCCTCGGTGCGCGAGTCCGACTCGCACTTGGCCGGTTTTTTTTAACTAGGGTAAGCAGTACCTTTATGCCTCTATGTCGTGCTCGCCACTGATATTACCTATTTGTATTTAAAATTTGGTTTTCACGATCAACTTCTTCTCGATTTGGGAAATTGATTTGCGAATTAAAAGCTTTTCGAGTGCTAGTGAGTAACGTGTTGTTTATAATAACGTTGGTTTCATTATCTTTACTTCGTCCTCATGGGTTTTGTAATATTGCAAACAGTAAAAAAACAAACAGTAAAACCTTTTCCTTATATTTAGTATTATATTTAAGTACCATTCATTGTTATTATAATAGCTTTCAAAGTTTAATTAGCATAAGCATAGCAGTTGACTATCACGCGAATAAAGGGTTTGAGTGCTTTTACAAAGTTTTGTAAGGAATGGTCTATGAATGTCCTAAGTAAGACTGGGACACAGTGCAGCTAAACCAGCGTGATAGGGTTAGATTAGGAGACCCGTGTGCAGCAATGGGTTGTAATGATGATGGTGATATATCGTGATTCGTGAATGATTAATTTTTAATGATTGACGGATTTTGCTTGTATTTTTTGTAAAATAAGTACATTTTTTAGAATGTGAATGAAAATATCGAAGGAAATTGCACGTCCAAGAGTTCTTCAAAAACAGTATCGAAGGGGTGTGAAGGCTAAATACATAAGCTCTTAATTCATTCTTCAAAAACATTTGTCTTCTTCTTTAAAAACATTATTATCGAAGGGGTGTGAAGTCCAAATACATTAATACTTACCGCTTCATTTTGGTCTCTGCACTCCACCAAAAAGTAAAGCACTTGGCCTAAGTAAATTATTGTCCTAAATCGTATTCATAAAAGTCATATCAAGGAATCCAAATTTTTAATACATTACGCAGGTACATTTTAGTCAAAAAACGTGCTGTTTGGAATTATCACGCTTACCTTCTTGCTGCAAGTGGCTGCACTGTGGCGAGGTTTTCCAATAGTATGAACATTTTATGCCTCGCAGTCATGTTACTACCCTGCGAGTTTTCAGAGCTTTAGGTGAACATAACTCAAGATGCATACCTAGATCTTACCGTCAAATCTTAGCTACGATGTCTGCATTTAAATGTTCACGAAACGTTTAGGAACAATACGAGAGGTGTGTCCAAACACAGAGCGGCAAGTGCGCGGCAGCACCACGCGGAATTTGCAGGACACAATTCTGCCGCGTTCTAGTAAGGATTCTGGGCTATACCCACGAATAATCATTTATTTATTAAGATTGTACTGTTTTTCATGTACATGCTTAACTTGCTAATACACACTCGTAATATTAATCATTAAGTACATGGACATGAGGCACTGCTTACATAATTATACTTATTGTATTATTATGAATGCGTCCTGGCCGTACATAATTAAAATAATATCATACTAATATAACAAATAAATGCGAAAGTGATTTTGTCCTTCAATCACGCCGCAACAGAGCACCGGGCGACCGGTTTTTTGGCATGGGTATAGCTGAAAATCTGGAGAGTGACACAGGCTACTTTTTATCCCGGAAAATTAAGAAGTTCCCGCGAGAATAAAAAAAACTTAAACCACGCGGACGAACTCGCAGGCATCAGCTGGTAGTCAAAATAATAATGACAACATTTACAATTATTAATTTGACATAGGTACCTACGCTGATCAAGTTATTGAGGTCTATATTCACCGTCCAATAACAGCCGCGCATGATTGCCGCCTTATGTTTTTGTTTGGACACACCTTAAGTATTAGAATAATTCATTGCACCCACTTGTGCATGCTTCAAGTGTTTTGAATCACATTTCGTACACATCTTAAGGTGCATGCATTTGATTCTATCACTCATAATGTATCCCTTGCTTTGTCAGTACAATGTTATTATCTGGTATACTGGCGATGAATACTAAGTAGTTGTAAGTTTGTAACAGGGACAGTGGTGAATTGCGTTTTATTTTGGTCAACTTAGTGGATCAAAATGATTATACCAGATGAGAACCGCTGCTCGCAACGTCCGCGTGTATTCAGTTTTTTTTAGAATCCTGTGGGAAATATTTGAATTATAAAAGTAGGTAGCCTATTTCCGTCCCTTCACTGGATGAAGCGGATGTGTCGTGAGAAGGTAACAGAAATGGGACAGATTTTCACATCCATACTAATATTATAAATGTGAAAGTGTGTCTGTCGGGCTGTCTGTCTGTTACGCTTTCACGGCCCATCTGTTCAACCGATTTTAATGAAATTTGGTAGAGGGATAGGTTATATCCCGGGGAAGGACATAGGCTACTTTTTATCCCGGAAAATTTAAAGGTTCCCGCGGGAATCAAAAAAAATATCTTTTTTACCTATTTTAATGATATTTGGTACAGGGGTAGATTGTATCCCGGGGAAGGACATAGGCTACTTTTTATCTCGGAAATTTCAAGAGTTCCCGCGGAAATCAAATAACTTGGTCCACGCGGACAGTCGCGGGAATCATCTAGTTTATAATATTGGCGGTTGGCACTTAAGGAATGAGCAGCCTTGGTACGTACTCGTATGTACGGTAGGTAGTTATTACTTATTATCCATCCTAATTCCTTATTACTAAAAAATGCGAAAGTGTGTGTCTGTCTATCTTTCCCGGCCCATGTTTTGACCGATTTTGATACAAAGGTAAGTTGCATCCAAGGGAAGGCTAGGCTTAAGGCTACTTTTTTTCGCGGAAAATTAAAGAGTACCGCGGAATTCAAAAACCGGCCAAGTGTGAGTCGGACTCGCGCACCGAGGGTTCCGTACTCAAGAAGTAGGTATAATTACCTTTGTTAATGAACCGCAAAACTTTGTTTGTAGAGGTTTACTGTTAATATCAAAAAATTACGTTTGTTGTATGGGAGCCCCCCTTTAATATTTACTTTATTGATATTTAATTATTTATTTTGAAAGTTAATAAACAAGTTAATATTCTGTGAAAATTTGAACCGTCTACCTGTTACCGTTTTTAATATTGAGCAAAAAAATACGAAAAAAACACGTTTATTGTATGGGGACCCCCCTTAATATATATATTTTTTTAATTTTTAGTATTTGTTGTTATAGCGGCAACGGAAATACATCATTTGTGAAAATTTCAGCTTTCTAGCTATCACGGTCTATGAGATACAGCCTGGAGACAGACAGACAGACAGGCAGACAGACAGCGGAGTCTTAGTAATAGGGTCCCGTTTTTACCCTTTGGTTACGGAACCCTAAAAAATCAAAATCCATGCGGACGAAGTCGCGGGCATAATTTAGTATCTATTAATATAATGCTGTAACCATAATGCCACTAGTAGTACTTACTAGCTGATGCCCGCGACTTCGTCAACGTGGATTGAGGTTTTTTTTGTTCCCGCGGGAACTAATTTATCGGGATAAAAAGTAGCATGTGTGTTATTCCAGACTATAATCTATCTCTGTGCCCAATTTCATCCAGCCGTTCTGGCGTGATTGAGTAACAAACACAAATCCATCCGTTCAAACTTTCGGATTTATAATATTTGTATAGATGTCATACCATATTATGATCACGAGTAGTTCCCACCAATTTCAATCACCCATCCATCTTCTGACATAAAATAAATAGCACATAATTGCTCATCAGTACGTTTTCACAGTACAGTACCATCACACTTCACTCATAAGTGGAAACACTCTAGAAATTATCATCATGCCGATAAATCAAGCCATCAGCTGACAAGTTCATCGACCTTCCCATGTCGATGACATTCCATTAATGGTATTGAGTTAATTGATCTATAAAAATGTAGATTGGTTGGTGGGAAACCAGTGCAAATCCGTGTCCATCAGTTATAATAAACGTTTGGACAGATCCGGTGAATAATTTATTATAACGCTTAATAGATATGAATCATTAAATTGTTGAAATTTTTTTTAAATTATCCAATAAAAACTAAGCGTTAACCAATTAATTGTCTATATATTTATTTCAAAGGTATTAATTGTTTCAACAAAGAGTATACGTTATGTTCTAAAACAAGTTTTTATTTTATTTTATCAACTACTAATTTAGCGTCCCGGTAAGATTCCATAGAAACCGAATAAGGGTATGGGTTTAATACAATTGCCATGCCCCTAACAGGGTAGTGGTTACCCTTCTACCATCTTAGACTTCATCATCGCTTACCATCAGGTGAGATCGCAGTCAAGGGCGAACTTGTAGTGGACAAAAAAAACTTATTCAATGTAGATAATGCTCGTAATACCTTAAAACGAGGTCTAGGTTACTAAAACAGTTCAATGTGGCATTAGTACCGGCTCGTTAAATACGTCTTTGACTGCAGCTTAATAAGCAATTAGAAAACGATTTTCATCAGATACGTTGTCGCTACTAGGATGACTAGTACAAGAGCTGATGCCCAAATACGTGGGTCTGTTTGATAGAATCTTGAATGTTTGTTATTATAATGCACCTTCCCTGAGGTTTGCAGATTGTACCGGTTTGCTGGTAACTAGTGTGACATATTTCAGTTTTTCAAAGTGATAATATTGATAAAAGTTTTTTATGCTAGGGTGATTCTCATACTGCGTTAATATCTTCAATCATTAACTTTTCAAGAGGCAAATTAAAACGTTCCCAATTATGCATAATATTATAATCCATACTAATAATATCATAAATGCGAACGTGTGTCTGTCTGCCTGTATGTCTGTTCCGCTTTCACAGCCCATCAGTTCAACCGATTTTGATGAAATTATGTATAGCTGTATAGTTTTTATCCCGGAAAATGAAAGAGTTCCCGCGGGAATCTAAACAACTTAATCCACGCGGACGAAGTCGCGAGCATCATCTAATAATAAAATAAAACAAGCATCATTTCAGGTAATTATGGGCTCTCACGTGATTGCATTTGCGTTGGCGACTCCTTATCGGTCCTCACAAGACAAAAACCCTTGGTGCATTTCTATTGCTGGGCAGCAACCAAACAAGCAAGACACTGGCCCGCTCCTGAGTTTCGTTTGAGTGTCATACTTGTACGTATTTGAACGTACGTATCGATACGTAGTGTAACAGGGTAACAGGCATCTTTAAAGATGTTCTCGAAGAATCCTAGCTAGCTCTCGGTCCAGACGACGCGACGGAGCGTTGGAAGCGGGCTGATGTACCGCAATGAACTGTAGCTGCAACTCGCAACCTGCAACATTGTTGCCGATAATATTCGACCATTCGAATTTCGATGCAATACGTGACTCCATACGTGTTCTTAGTTCTAACACGTATACATAATATATACACACACTAAGCACACACAGTACACGTACTAAGCTCTAGCTTGCGACCGCTTGGGTGAGCATATAAATGGGTCTAAAGTAGGTACCTAACTTCTTATTACGTCGTATGTTCTATTCCAGCATATATCTATGTATATTTGTTTATATGTATTTTATATGAGCATAGTTTTTTTGAGATTTATGTGAATCAAATCCATACTTAAAACACACAGATAGACATACAGAATTCCTTTATCCCAGAAAAATCGAGTCTTCGCGGGATTTTTGATATTATTTCCATTACGTGTCGCATCGCTTTTATCGCTGCGGTGAGCGACGCGACACGTTATTTAAATAATATTAAAAAATCCCGCCATAGAAAATGACAAACTTATCTACGCGACAACTTAGGCCACGTGAAGGGTTTGATACTATCGCATCGAGTCTCGTTTGTCGTTCACAACAGGTCACGCAGGACAATGCCTCAGGGCAGGGTGTGGTGGCACTACCTAAGGTCTTTGCTCAACAGAGTAGTGAGGACGTCGTGTTAGCATGCTGATTTGATGTTAATGATGATGAATGTACATTGTATATGTAACGTGTACAAGGCAGTTAGCATCAAACCTGTCGTCGATTGAAATATCTCTGTAACTATTGTATTGTAACATACTCGAAAAACTAGATACAAAAAATACCACAACAGACAATATTTAGTTACACAACATAAAGAAATAGAATAGTAACTAGTTATGATCATTTAAAAAATCGTGTCCAGCTGTGATTAATGCTAAATCGTGACTGTTTATCTAGATCTAAACTCTAATCTAGCATAGACCCATCTATTGTTCTAAAACCCTACCCAATTACTCCAGGGTACTGACCCGTTTCAGTTTGATGCTTCTAGAAATTTATTCTGTAAGCGGTTGATTATGCTGACGGTACTTTTTGCTTTTTTAATAATGAACTTTGTGTAAAGTAATTATAGTCGAATTTAGCTTGAGAAGAGAAGTTTCTTATTATAGACTAAATTGAACATCTTGTTAAGTAGTTAATAGTTTTTGTACACTTAACGATGGCATAAAAACATGTAGCTACATATATGTATATATTATATACTTGTATTTAATGGAAGGCATGAATTAGGAAATGTAGTTTGTTTGTTTTTATTCTGTTCAGTTTGTATTCACTTGTGAATTGTGATGACCGAAATTCCTTCAAGATAATATAAGACTGTAAATTGTATTTTATGTGCAATAAAAACTTTAAAACAAATAATTATTCGCTTTCATCTAAAACAAAAACCGATTTCAAAACTATAGTATAGGTACCTATAAGTACCAACTTAAACTAAAAAGTAAAAAACATTATCTGGGTATATACTTTGTTTTTTGTTGATTTTCTCAAAAAACGCTAAATCAATTTCGATAAAATTTATATGGGACCACCTCTGAAGTATGATCTACCAAACAAAAAAAGAATCAATTCATAATTGGCGGAATGATCGCGTAACATACATACAAAAAAAAAGCATACAGTCGGCTTGAGAACCTCCTCCTTTTTTGAAGTCGGTTAAAAACAAGTCTGAAACTTAACACTAAGAACATCGAAAACACGTCGTGATCGTCGTCGTCCACCCATAGATGTCCACTGCTGGACATAGGCTGTTATAGGGACTTTCACACGTAGCCTGTATGAAGCGGCGCCCTGGCACTCGCTCGATATCGCTGTTCCTCCTAGTGGGGGTCTGCCAACGCTGTTCACCAGTGCAGGGTGGCCACTTCACTATTTAAACTCCAAAACATATGCTATGAAATAATTTAATACAGAAAATTATTTCTAAACAACCGACTTCAAACTCCCGCGCCAACTTTACAACAACAAGCACACGCTATGCAAAGTACTTATTTTATAGTTGATATTTTAAAAACCGCTCGATCGATTTCGATAAAATTTATATGGGACCACTTGGGAAATATGCCCTTTCAAATAATAATAGAATCATCCAAATCGGTCAACCCAGTCTAAAGTTCTGAAGTAGCAAACATAAAAAAAAAAAAAAATACAGTCGAATGGAGAACCTCCTTTTTTTGAAGTCGATTGAAAATAGTAAAGGCTAACACTAGCTCTCTAGCTGTAACTAAGCTTACTTACGCTGACCTTCACTTACCTTATAGAGTTCCTAGGTGATTTCATACTGAGGCTCTGGAATACTACCGCATTGTGATGATTATTATGACCACCCAAGTAATCTTTCACCTTGACGTGAAATTGAATTCGATGCAGAGTTATATTTCTGCCATTAAACAAGAATAGGGTGCAATACGGTGAATTTAAAAGCTTCCTTGTATCATTTTTATCTTCGAAAGCTGCCAAAGATGGTTAACCAGTAAGTATGTACCGAGCCCTTTATTTGCTTATCTTGACGATAAAAGTTTTAATGCCAACCGATTTTATAGCGGTCCTAAAAAGCGCCTTTAAAGTGAATTAGGCCGGATTACGAGGGCTTATTATTGTGGGGGCTTAAATTTCTTTCATGCTTTTAAACAACATTAGTTCTGGTGCTTTAATGCCTTAGTTCAGTAATTGTGTGCAGTTTAAATGTAAAAAATACAAATAAAGAGTCATTAACCATTTAGTATCAATTAGGATCTGAAGTAGCACAGTGTTGAGCGCTGTTGCCTTAACGTGGGAGGTCCCGGGTTCGATTCCCGGCAGGGTCAATTTGGGAATTTATAATTTCTGAATTTTCTCTGGTCTGGTCTGGTGGGAGGCTTGGGCCGTGGCTAGTTGCCACCCTACCGATAAAGACGTACCGCCAAGCGATTTAGCGTTCCGGTACGATGCCGTGTAGAAACTGACTAGGGGTATGGGTTTAATATAACTGCCATACCCCTAATAGCTGCATCATCACGTACCATCAGGTGAGTACGCGCAGTCAAAGGATAACTTGTAGTCGATAAAAAAATATAAATAAGAGTTTCCCGTGTCTTATTAACCATGCAAAATCGCATCCTTTAAAGTAGTTATTGTTTTCGTCAGGATCCGCCTTAGAGTAGAACCGTGCAAAGGTAACAGAGAGTTTGACAGACAAAATTTCGCATAGTAAAATTGGCTCTAATTCGTGTATGGAAATATGCATTTGCCTTTTGATTTCCAGTTTGTCGCATGAAAACGTTTTTTAAATTCCATCCACTCATCCATCAGCCTGTAATGTATGCATCCACTGCTGGACATAGGCCTTTTCGAGAACGCGCCACCAAACACGGTCCTCCGCCTTCCTCATCCACCCGCTTCCCGCCACCTTAATTAGGTTAACGGACCAGCGAGCTTTTTGAATTAAACCCTGTATATCTTTTACTTAGTAAAGAGGAGAAAGGACTTTCGAAATATTTCCGCTAATTCGCAGCCGAGACAACAAAGAGCATGATCTAAATCGACTCAAACGTCTGACCCCCGGCCCACAATGCGGATAACTTTAATCATAATCATCAGCTTAATGAACGCGATTGTCATCGAGATCGCAATCGCTAATTGATTAATTAGATAAAGAGAGTGAAAGTGCACTTTGAATTGAGCAACGAGCATTTTGGAGTTGATACTTACAGTGAGATCATTAACAGCTGTAAAAAGGTAAAAAAAAAACCGGCCAAGTGCGAGTCGGACTCGCGCACCGAGGGTTCCGTACAAACCTGTAGTAAGTATTAAATTAAATTTTTTTTTAAATATTTGAGTTGATTGAATGAAAGGTAAATTGCGGTTTACGATTTATGACGTATTTAAAAAAACTACTTACTAGATCTCGTTCAAACCAATTTTCGGTGGAAGTTTGCATGGTAATGTACAACATATATTTTTTTTAGTTTTATCATTCTCTTATTTTAGAAGTTATGGGGGGGGGACACACATTTTACCATTTTGGAAGTGTCTCTCGCGCAAACTATTCAGTTTAGAAAAAAATGATATTGCAAACCTCAATATCATTTTTGAAGACCTATCCATAGATACCCCACACCTAGGGGTTAGATGAAAAAAAATTTTTGAGTTTCAGTTCTAAGTATGGGGAACCCCCAAAATTTATTGTTTTTTTTCTATTTTTGTATGAAAATCTTAATGCGGTTCACAGAATACATCTACTTACCAAGTTTCAACAGTATAGCTCTTATAGTTTCGGAAAAAGTGGCTGTGACATACGGACGGACAGACAGACAGACAGACAGACAGACAGACAGACAGACAGACAGACAGACAGACAGACATGACGAATCTATAAGGGTTCCGTTTTTGCCAAATTTGGCTACGGAACCCTAAAAAGCGTTAATAATCCAACAATAAATCAGAGATTAAAAATTATTCTCTTTAATTTTATTCACTTATCGTTAAATTTGTATCAGCTATGATAATACAATAATATAATCAAGATTACTCAAATTAGGTTACTTTCATAAAACAATTTTAACTTTAGTTTGCTCCTTGGTGAAAAATTAATAATGATGCGTAGGTATGTAGAACTAGAGACCCTTTGACAGGCTTTATTATTACCACCGAAACTTTTCTTCTGAAAAATCTCACCACCTCCAACTTAGGCTGCATCACCACTTGCAAGCAAGTCTGATTCCAGCCAAGCGCTAAACTATATATCGCTTGGCTGGGATGCCACATGCGTGGATACGCTAGCGTTATCCCACTTGCAGGCGTCCTCCATGTCAGCGGGAGCGGCGGCCACTAATGCAGAAAGAGCCAAGAGGCGCAAGTATGAAATTATTGAAAATAATTTCATTTTTGTGCCTTTTGGTGTTGAAACCCTGGGGTCGTGGGGCGAAGATGCCAGATCCTTTTTTAAGGATCTATCTTCTCGTCTCACAGAGTCCACAGGTGACCGGAGGGCTGGCAGTTACCTCGGCCAACATATAAGTTTGGCTATTCAGCGGGGTAACGCAGCCAGCGTTCTGGGCACACTGCCTCATTGCAGCGGGATAGATGATATTTTTAATGTTTAGTTTTTAGTTTTTAATTTAGTTTTTAATTTAGATTTAATATAGGTAAGCATATCTCCAAAATTATTACTCTTATCAAAATAAACTAGATATCATTTTATAACTATATATATTTTAAAAAAAATTGATCTGGGATCGCGAATTGTACTGTGTGTTACGTATATGTATCATATAGTCGCGTGTTCAAATATTGACTAACTATGTGGATAGGGCTTATATCTCATAGTGTGGTCCTATACATATCTAATATACAGGATGTCCTGATTATCGCAAGGCAATGACACAACTTGGGTGGCTGCACTTGGGTAACTGAAGATTATATGGATGTTGCAACGACTGACGGAAGAACTGACCCACGCCTATCCTTATTTCTAATGTCGTAACTGCAATTATTTCTAGACGCAGGATTTTGATTTTGACAGATGTAGCTGGTACTAACTGTTAATGCGAGGGTGGAAGGTGGGTGGTGCATACCTAAAACGCAAACGGATTATGGCCCAATATTCGCTCGATCGTTGGCGATCGTTGCCAGATTTATGGATCCAGTTCATTTTCCATGGATGACAATTATTGACACTACAAAACTTTTTCTTATCACCTTAATTTTCCGGTCTATCTTTTGCCCTTTCCCGGCATGCAACCTTTCTCTTTACCACCTTTGATCTTTCTTCAAAATCCGTGTCCGTGAATAAAAAACAGACAGGCGGACTGACACGGGCAGACAGACACACTTTCTTTATAATATGGATTTATGTCCTTTTAAAATGATCAGACTATCGCGCCAATAGGGAGCATTAAAAAAAAATAGTCCCCTATAACTGCGCATAAATGCATTATTCTACAAATGGGCAAAAGCGTACCCAACCATTATTTACGCTTTAACTATATTCTTTCAACCCAGTCTCAAATAAATGGAATAATTATTCCCATAAATTCTTCACTAAAAACACCCATTGTGATAAATCATATTACCGAGGCGCGTCCAAACAGGTTGAGTGAATTAAAATCAATACAGGGGACAATTTTGTGTGTGTGCTCCAACCCCCAAATGGTTATTGTGTTTGAGTAACGATATTATATTCGGCGGCGCAATGTCTTTCCAATATGTGTAAATGGTTTTTTTTGTACTTTGCTTTTGTGTTAATGAGTCTACCTAGTGCCTAAACGCGCAGAAGTTTTTATCCATTGAATATTCGAATGAAATCTTTTAAAATCAAATACAGAAGAAACCTTTCGGTAGAGCACAAGCAAAATTACGATATTTGTGCAAAACGGGAGGATCAAATAGAAAAGTTAATATGCAAGGTCATCTTCTTAGACTCAGAAATAAATAGGGAAAGATACGAGATGGAAGTCCAACAAGGACAATTTTTTTTAATTTCTAGTGACCGCTTCTAAAAATCGAGCCTTATTTCTTATCAAAGTTTTAACTTTCTAGTTCCAATGGTTTGGACTGGATGTTTACGAGTCAATCAGTGAGCGAGTCGAGTCAGCAATTTTCTTTGCCAGTAGAAATGAGGAAGTTACTGGTCAAACAATAGAGATACCTATACACAAATAAATAAAAGTTAAAAGAACCTTTCTTTACTAACTATACAACACAACTTTTAGGCACCCTTTTAGTTAGCCCTTATAATATATATGCCTAATTGGGCAACACAAATGGGTGTCGCAACCACAGCAGACTTGTCTGAAAGAGGTCATGTACATTTAACAATATCATTAAGTAAATCACGTCTGTCAAACAGCAAATATTTTTCGTCTGTCTTCATACAATAATGGAAGTTACTTTACTAATATACTGAACTTAAAAGCTGGCATCGGAATCCTTGTACACCATTGCGAAACTCCCTTTGTATCGGCATATATAAACTTCGGTAATTTAACAATGAACTCTATTGCGAGAATAGTAAAGAACAGATTGTTTTTTTAAAGAAAAATATTGATAAATATTAAGCTTCAATAGCGCAAGGCCACAATATATGCATGTTTTTATATAGTGTTTAATATAAATTGAAAAAAATTGTTTCTTGTAGTCATTGTAGAATAGTTATAGTGTAACAAAATATAAACTGCATCAAATTAAATATGGTCATTTCGCATTAGTTTGTGGTTGGTGTATGGTTAAATGGTCCCAGAGCCTGCGGGGAATTTTGGAGGGGTGCTTAATAAAATTGGAAACTGTTTGGCAAGTTTAGTTTGCTAAGTGATGCAGCGAACTACCATTATGAGTAGTTTGTTGTGGGATTCTTCTCCGACCAGCATCAGCAGTGGCGCGTTTGGAATCCTCGTAGCTTATGTTTAAACTTGAATTAATTAATTATCAATTCATCACTATTTGGCATGTTTGGTGACTCGTTCTGGAAAAGGCCTATGTCCAGCTGTGGACGCATACACGATTTTGGATGTTGACGCATGGATTGGAACGAAGTACTTAAACTAAAAGAAATGTCACCCTATCGATGCCATTGTGGTTGGCTTAAAATACCTTCCTTAATAACATTTTTGATTGATTGATTTATTCTGCAGCTTTCATAAGCATCTCCCTAACATTCCCCACGGACTCTCAGGCTCGCACGTACTCCTAGTTCCAGTTCTGTAGAATCACTCGTTCCGCAGCATCTCATGTTGCATTATAATTATGATTCGCGTCATAGAAGCTCTTAATGAGATCGCAGCGTCCTGTTCCAGTCTTTGTTCGAATGCGATGTCCTTTTTTCTGTACCAATATTTTGGCATACTGCATAAAGTAAAATACTTATTCATTGATTTTGAATTCTATTAGTTTTTTACTATGATGATTCAATTGGAAAGGGCAAGGATGAGCAATGATAAATACATTATTAGTTATTTCGGTCAAAATACTTGTTTAAAGCCATGCGTTTAAACCGTAATCAAAAGTATTGAATAATTGTGTTAGGTACGAGTCGATGAGAAACAAATCCCAAATTGCTTCTGCCCTGGCCGCCAAAGTAAAGTAGGAGATGGAATCTTCACTTATCTATGTGTCTTGTTTTTATGTGAATATCATTGGGAGGCCCAATTACAATTTGGTTCCCAATAAAAAAAACTTAATTCGAGGTTATTCCGTCACAATGATAATTTAATACAAAAAATTCTTTTTAAACAAGCGACTTCAAAGTCCCGCGCCAACTTTACAACAACAAGCACACGCTATACAAAAGTTTATTTTATTGTTGATATTTTAAAAACCGCTCGACCGATTTCGATAAAATTTATATGGGACCACTTGGGAGGTATGCCCTTTCAAATAAAAAAAGAATCATCCAAATCGGTCCACCCAGTCAAAAGTTCTGAGGTAACAAACATTAAAAAAATAAAATAAAAAAAAAAATACAGTCGAAATGAGAACCTCCTCCCTTTTTTGAAGTCGGTTGAAAATTACGCATTATTGTTAATAAGTAATGCAGCTTTAACTTACAAAGGTTTCCATTTATTGCAACGCACTAACGATAACACAAACTTCCTGTATTGCTTTGCTACTCATATGATTCACAGACCACAAGTGCAGCGGGTCACAGTTTTTTAGTGATCACACATGCGACACGTTGCACGACAAAAAGTTGCACGAACCACGAAAGCAGATAAAAAGGGCTGTATCTACCCGGGTCAAATTGTCCTAGCTATGTCTTAATTTATTATCGACTTCAGTGCAGTTTCTAGATTTGCAATGCAAGGTACAAATACCTATTGCATATTTTGTATGCATCCTGAAGATGAAAGTACATTTTTGTATCGATCGCTTCCCGCAATCTTTTCAACTGAGGGATGTTCAAAAGAAAATGTCGCATGCTATACGCAAAGATTTATGGGGTTATCAATCAACCTCGATATTTAAGTGAAACTTCTTTAGAATCGTTGTGATATGAAAATTCAAAAAAACGAAAAAATTAAACGAAAAAGCGACTCCAAAAAGAGACAAATATATGTATATACTAGATGATGCCCGCGACTTCGTCCGCGTGAATTGATGTTTTTTTAAGATTTAAACTATCCTATCTCTCAAGTTGGATCGAACTGCACATGGTGTGCGAATTTTATATATTGGATAGAGGCAGGCGTTACTTTGCGGAAGTCCATCATAATGAAGGAACCAGAAGTTTAATTCGCTATAATCCGCGACAAAAGGAATATCTATGTGGTACAGTGATTTTATATATATATTGATTATATATTTTTTAATTATATATCGTGAATTTATTTATATTTTATTAATTTATTTTATATTTATTTACCACACCACAGAATTCCCCCAAAAACTACCCTTTATTGATAAATATATATTGATTATATATAATGTATTATATATATTATTATTATATATATTATTATATTATTATATATATATATTTATATTTATTTAACGCACCACAGAATTCCCCCAAAAACTACCCTTTATATATTATAAATATATATTGATTATATATTATTATTTTATATATATATATTTATATTTATTTACCGCACCACAGAATTCCCCAAAAACTACCCTCAACGCACGGTATCGGAGTGAAACGTGCGACATTGAGGACAAACATTGTGACACGAGATTTATATATATTAAGATATATAGGATTCTTATAGGATTTCTTTTTTATCCAGTGAAGATTTATATGCGAAAAATACTTCTTTTTTATTTGTCTAAAAGCTTCGTAAGAAAAAGTCTGTAGTGTAAACATACGCTTACCTCACGAGTGCACGTGCAAGAGTCACGTGTTCGGATAACAAAGGCAATTATTATTATTTAATATCGAACGTTTGTAACGTGTTAATAGTACTATAACATAGTATTGTACAAGATGAAAATCTAAACGTTACTCGATACGTGCCATGGTTAGCAAGTAATCGGACTGTGTCGGTTATGTACTCGTGATTTGTGGACTAATTTCGTGAATTAAATAAGTGCATAATAAACAATAAACATATCTACCTACATATTATATTTACTTTAATTATTATGAACAATTTCTACTTTTATTATTTCAATTTAATAATAAAAGTAAAAATTACGAACAATTTCGGCCGTCAAACACTTGATACTAGGCATTCTATTTCGACAATACGAGGTTAGGACATACAGAACGCGCAACACTACCGTGTAATCTTTTAGATACATAACAAACTCAACCACAAAGAACACTCGTACATACATACAACATACTAATATTATAAATGCGAAAGTGTGTTTGTTTGTTGGTTTGTCCTTCAATCACGCCACCACAATGCAACGGATCGACGTGATTTTTTGCATGGTTATGGTTGAGGACCTGGAGATTATCATGCGCCTTTTATCCCGGAAAATTAAAGAATTCTCGCGGGAACCAAAAAACTTCAATACACGTAGACGAAGTCGCGGACGAAGTCAGCTTGTATTTAATAATAATAAGACAAATTACATCAATACGACCTGAATCCTGACATTATTAATTATTTTATTTATTTTTTGATAGGACCTACCCGATATTGTACCTAGAAGTACAACGTAGTTTATATACCTGTGAGTAAACACTACAACTTACAAGTACAGAGAAAACGGTAATTGGACCAGTTTTTATTGGACTCCTTTCATCGAATTACATTGGTTCAAGGCGTCACAACTCACAACCAGTTTTCTCGGATCAAGGTTGGTTCAAGGCACTAGAAACTCGACCTCGGGTAAAAGCTGGCGTCGCCATGTTTATGATCGGTAGCTCTTGCGATAAATAATTAGAAAAGCTATCTTATAAGGATAATAGCTGTTGTCTGCGACTTCAATTCTTACGGGATATCCTTAATTTAGTAGCCTAAATCACTCTCTAGGTCCTCGACTTTACCCATGCAAAAAATCACGCCGATCCGTTGCTCTATTGCGGCGTAACTGAAGAACAAACCAACAAACAGACGCACTTTCGCATTTATAATAATATTATGATGTTAGTGCGGAGGAATGCCTCGTTGGTCTAAATAGCTTATTGGGCTGTGCTTGATGTTCTGGGTCGACACAGACATAGTTTGGTATTAGTTTTTTCTGGCAAAAAAATTTCAGTATCTAATAGCCAGAAGTTAGGAAGTTTACGGTGTTTCATCCCCATGTCCAGTATAGCTCTCCGGTCGCCTCTGATTGCCTTCCCATGGGGCGATGAGAATAAGGGAATACCAATTTTAGACTAGGTATAACATCTCCGTGCTAGAGGTTAATCTATGTGGAGATCGATTGCCGTGGCCGAAATTCGGTCAGGACACGTAAAATATAAAAGGTCCTCGATTCAAATCCCCGGGACCTCATAATTCGCTGCGAAGCCTATCTTCCAAAAAAAAATACCTAAGATAAGTATCGCTTTTCCAACTTTAGCAGTCAAGTTAAAAATTCATGTTAATAAGTCAAGTAGAAGAGACGTATTAAGGGTAATGCTTTTTGGCAGTTTCAGATCTTATCTCGGGTTCTGTGAAGCGTGGTGTTACATCATAAGTGTACGGCGGTAACTTGATGCTGCCTCTTGAGGATGTTTTATGAGATCTGCTCCATCTTACGGCCTGGGCATACTACACACGATTCCTAGGCAGTTATTAATTAATTTAAAACTGTATTCGGAGGAACTAGTAACCGTTGTGTTTAATGCTTGCCTTTGTTATTGATCCCCGAATGTATTGACCAGGCACATCGGGCCACCATATATAGAACTAGATGATGCCCGCGACTTCGTCCGCGTGGATTGATGTTTTTTGATTCCCGCGGGAACTCTTGAATTTTCCGGAATAAAAAGTGGCCTATGTCTTTCCCCGGGATACAACCTACCCCTGTACCAAATTTCATTAAAATCGGTTGAACAGATACATTTTTAATTCCCGCGGGAACTCTTCAATTTTCCCGGGATAAAAAGTAGTGTCCTTTCCCGGGATACAACCTATCCCTGTACCAAATTTCATCAAAATCGGTTGAATAGATGGGCTGTGAAAGCGTAGCAGACAGACAGACAGACACACTTTCGCATTTATAATATTAGTATGGAAGTATGAATAGTATGGATATGGATGGATACAGCTACAAGTGGCATCATTTTAGCGAAATGTCATGAAATTGAGCCTATAGGAATGCATAGGCCGAGCGCATTGGACCATCGTATGCAAGGGGCATTATTTATGTCTAGGAATTGAGCCTAGGCTTCATGCCTGCTGGGTCCTTTAGTGTAATTGCTTGGCAGACGATATACTCTGGCACTTGGCAGCCTGTATAAGCAATATCTTCGAGTACGAGACTGTGCTACGCTTTTGTCTCTACTGTCCTTTTATGACACAAATTTGGATTTGCTGGGTATTCAACGTTGAGTTATGAGCTGAATACCGATTCTAATGTCCCTATTAAGTTGATATTTTGCGTTGCTTAGTTTTGAGTTCAGTTGTCCGAATACATTTCCATATAATATGCGGAATGCGGGCCTGTGGAATGTTTTTTCTGTCTTTTATGTAAAGTTAACATTATAGAGAGATTAATTATTAGCTTTAACTTGACTAGAGACTTCTCTGAAGTGTTAAGATTCCTAAAATCCTAAGCATAAGTTTGTTTCGACTCTTTGTACCTCACGCATCCTAACTCTTTGCCACCTAAGGGTTCAAACTTCAAACGTCACTCGCTAAGTCGCTACACTATTGCTGAACTTAGTCCTAGCTAGAGTAGGTTTAGTCGTGTTTGTAGGAGATAAGAAATTTAATAAATTTAGTTTAATTAGTCATATGGTCATGCTCATGATCATGCCTACCATTCTTATAAAAAAAAGACGTGTGGCACTCGGAGACTGCCGCGGTAAACCTATTGCATAGCATTTTTTATCAACTTATGTAATTGTAATTATTTATTTTTTTATATTTTCAACAGCTTGAAGTCAACAACACAAGTAGTCATAGCAACCAAAATCATCTTTTCATAAAAATAGTCTTTTTATTTTCAACAACTTGAAGTCAACAACACAAGTAGTCATAGCAACCAAAGCGTTAGGTTTTTTTTCGTTACGGAATTTCTGGATTCGGTCTCCACGCTCAAGGCCCGCGATAGAAGCTATGCAATAGCTTAAAATTTGTATTTTCCTATTTTATTAATTCACAGTCGGTATTCATACTATGCCAACATTTCTGATTACATTAATTATTGTCATGTCTTACCATAGCACGTGTAAAGTAAACAAAGCAACGTCAGTGACACACGTCATCCCGTGGGAAAGGGCCGTGATATTCGATATCTATGTTTCATACACATTTCAATGGTGCGGCCGGCTTCCGTCCCATAACTCTTATACTCCATACAACCATACAAGGGACTCGGTACACATAAATTCTGTTTCGTATAAATTTGGAGGCTGGCCGCACATTGGCGGCTACTATGTCGTGACTATTGACGTGACTCAGAGGACATAATGTTGTTTGGAAGCAGGCGTTAGTTACATTGTGGAAGTCAGTTACATAAGTATACACAAGTAAGCGTTGTGTATTACATAAATAACGTACTATATAAACTACGTACGTATACGTACTATCTAATTATCGTTATATATGTAGCGTACACACAATTTTTTTAATTCTACGTACGCGCGATGGCGACCCAATAGACCGGTGTGCGCCCAGTCTAATTGCTCATACAATGCTTGGTTCTAAATCAAGCCCCTATGTTACTATTCCCATTATCATTTTGTTATTGTTACTTTTGTTTGTGTTTCAGTCTAATGCGACTCGTCCGTAGTAAATGTGTTCGTGGTAAATTGTTTAAATAAATAAAATATCAAAGTACAGATTTTTAATTACGCCACTATATAAGTTAGTTATAGACTGCCTCGTTGGTCTAGCACTAGTGGTTAGCATGTTTGACTGCGGCTGACGAGGACCCGGGTTCGAGTCCCGGGTCGGGCCATAATAAGTGTTGGGTTTTTCTGACTAGAAATTCTCAGCACTAGCCCGGAGTTAGGAAGTTGGCGGTGTTACACCCCCGTGGCTCGGAGAGCACGTTAAGCCGTCGGTCCCGGTTATTATCACTAACATGATAATATAGTCGTTAAAGCCCGCCAACCCGCATTGGAGCAGCGTGGTGGGTCTAAGCTCTAATTCCCTGTCTCCTATGAGAGTGGAGGCCTGTGTCCAGCAGTGGGACGTTAATGGGCTGTAGTGGTGGTGGTGGACTATATAAGTTAGCCGTGGACTGCAATAAAAAATAAATATGGTCTGAATGAATACGTTTTTTAGTTCACTAGTTCATACCATTTTGTTATATTCCTAATCTATTTAATCTAGCTTACTATTGTCCTACGAGTTACGAGTAGACAAAGGGCCCCTCTGATTTCACCTCAACCCTATTAAGTCCATTCCATGCCCCTTTGGAGCACTTAATTGAAAATGTATCTAATTCATCACGCCAACGTCGTTTCGGCCTGCGCTTACTTACTTACTTTAGGGAGTCCAATTGATTTCCTTATGAAACCTTTCTACTTTTAGATATTCGATTAAATACCTACCTACTATACTAGAATACTTTAAAGGCGAAATTGTGTATCTTTGTCTGACTATCTGTCTGTCACGGGATATCAGTTAAATCGATTTTTTATAGAATAGTTTGCATATTGGAGAAGGATCCCGGAAAATTAAAACCCAAATCCACGCGGACGAAGTCACGGATATCATGTAGTTCCTCAATATTTTGAAGAATCTTTTCTTGCGTTTTGATTTTTAAAAAAAAGCTAGTTTCTATTAGTTACCTACTAAAAAATAAGTCAAATGCTAGAGGTCGGTTATAGGAGATAATCAACCTAACCTACTTCTATAAGTTACTTAAATATAAAATGCAAAAGGAGATAATCAACCTAACCTAGTTGATAAAATACTGAACCTGACTCCAATTACTCCCCATGCAGTTAGTCCATGTAGTAGTTCTAGTACTCAGGAATGCGACACGGCTTTAGGTCAGGCGTTCTGATTCCAGCATACCCCACATTCCTCTTAATTACGTCGTATATTTATCAGTCAACTAGCTGATGCCCGCGACTTCGTCCGCGTGGTTTAAGTTTTTATGATTCCCGCAGAAACTCCTCAATTTTCCGGGATAAAATGTAGCCTATGTCACTCTCCAGGTCCGCAACTATACCCATGCCAAATCACATCGATCCGTTGCTCCGTTGTGGCGTGAATGAAGGACAAACCAACAAACCAATAAACCAACAAACCAACAAACAAACACACTTTCGCATTTATAATAATATTAGTATGATAATAAAGACCTGGACATACAAAAAGCGCGGTGGAAGAACGTCACACTATACTAAACGTGTGTACACTGTAAGCGTCTATGAGACGATAGGTTCTGCATCAATCAAGTCAATCTTGAGTGATGAATGAAGAATGATTGATGGAGCAGAAAATTATCCAGACATTTTTAATGCAAACATAATTCATAGTGATCAAACACAGGATATTTGTCAGGCGCACTAGTTTTTTTTTTATCCACTACTATCCCTTGACTGCGATCTCACCTGATGGTAAGTGATGATGCAGTCTAAGGTGGTAGCGGGCTAACCTGTTATATTAAAGTTATATTAAACCCATACCCCTATTTGGTTTCCGGAACGCTAAATCGCTTGGCGGCACGTCTTTGCCGGTAGGGTGGTAACTAGCCACGGCCGTAGCCTCCCACCAGGCCAGACCAGGGAAAATTCAGAAATTATAAATTCCCAAATTAACCCTGCCGGGGATCGAACCCGGGACCTCCGCACGTTAAGACAACAGCGCTACACACTGCGCCACGGAGGTCATCAAAAAGCACTAGTTACTATTGTGGCCAAAGCTGTTCAAGCAAAACTTAAGCTAGAGTGTCTTTAGCTGTCATACACTGTAGCCTATCACCCATCTGTGTTTTGTCTGCGTATAAATAAGGCTATTCATATTTTAACCCCTGTAGGTAATACTTACAGTATTCTATTCAGCCCTATTCTCAAAAGGCTGAAACGATACTACACTGTTTTGATATCAGTTGTATTAATTGGATGGATTTGTGGTAGGTATACTTTCTGCCACAATGGATATTGGCCAAAAGCAAACAATATTAGCCAATCAGAGGTGATTGCGATCATTTTGCCTTAATAGGACCCCAGGAATAGGGGTTGGTTACCCGTACCGTAGGTACACGTAACCAGACGTACCTATTTTAGCAATCCTTTAAGTGGTTCTTACATTTATTATCCAGGTGTACAATAAAGCATCATTCATATCAAAGGATTCCTTCGTTAAAGGCGCGCGCACAATAACGATTACTAAGTACCCGTTTGATGACGCGCTCATGTTCTAAATGCTCTTGGCACACATCCAAGGACCGCACATCGTGGCCCTTTGTCTGTCTGTCTGCCTCTTTGTCTACCCCAGCTCACTGCCATAACTGCGTGCTTTGTTCCAATACAAGGGCTGCATCATGGATTATTAATCGCACGCATTGCAATGGTATTACCAAGTTACCACCCACTGGTTGCTGGATGATGAGATCATCACTAGATAAGTGTTCTACTTTTTGACTGCAATTGAACGATTATATACGCAAAAAATATCAAAAAAAAAAAAAAAAATTAATTTTAATATCCGTTCAAGTTGACCTTAGTAGGAAATTTAAAAAAGCTTATCGAGCTTACTTTTTTCTTTATTCATTTCTTGGGAAAGTTGGAGTTGACAAAGTCAACCCTGTACGTTCCGTGTGGCTTACAATAAATACTTTTTAATTTTTATACCTTCAGAAGGTAAATTAAGTAGTCAGCCAGTTTTTCCAAGTGGTATGCCCAGTTAGTATACTGTAATTCACAATTCATCAAATGGTAAAAAGTGAAGAGCCCTTGCTTATGCAAGCTAACGTGGATTTTTAGGTGGTAAAATTTTATGCCAACCATTTCAATTGACCCTTAGTATCAATAAATATTTTAGGATGTTTAATTTAATTCTGGAGCTGATTTTGATTGCATCCATACTGCTAGTACTGAAGTAATTTCAGCCGCTAATGCACATTTAAGCAGGTCCGCTGCACCTGTCAATGATCAATCAACCTGCACGGTGCACCCCGAGAATTTAATAGCTCCAGCATGTTCTATACGGGCAGATATTAAAATCATAAGTGTTTTAATAATAATAAAACGTGTGACACTTTAATGATACGGAGGGAGTTAGTAATAAACGTCCGGGTAATGTATTGCCGGAAATCGCGGGGCAATATTAAAACACCCCCACGCTTTCGGACAAAGAGTGGATTATCTGGACGTTCCCCTAGCCGTCATGGCCACCAGGGGTGCGTTTGTGAGGGTATTTAGGTTTGTTTATATCAAATTATTAGCATCGTATTGGCCAGGGTTCGTGATTCTTTTAATCGTGATTATCATATAGATACAACTGGCCCCCCCTGGATGCCCCTGACTTCGTCCGCGTGGATTGAGGGTTTTTGGTTCCCGTGGAAACGTCTTAATTTTTCGGGATAAAAGAGTAACCTATGTGCTATTCCAGACTATAATCTATCTCTGTGTCAAATTTCATGCAGATCCGTTCAACCGTTATGGCGTGATTGAGTAACAAACATCCATCCATCCATTCATACATCCATCCATCTATACGTCCATCCATACATCATCCATCCATCCAAAGGACATTGTTCCGTTCCCATACAAAGTTCGCCTAAGAACCAACCGTCATAAAACATTGATTACTGGGTTCAAATTAATACCTTTTTATGCTTGAGAGCAGATTAAAACAACGGACACTTGCTAATAAATTACTTATTACCAAAAATATTTTCAATTTTGAGGATATTTCAGCTTTCGCAATCAATCTGCTTGATCAAATAAATGTCATCTTTATCCAATTGTAATACAGCTGTAAACAGTATGTAGATAAGACAAGATTCGCAGTAGTCCGTCAAAAACATTACAGATGGCGTTATTAATAAGGATGCAGGTATCGTCATAGTTCATCGATAACTTCACAGATGGCGTTAGAAATATTAAATTATTGTACTTTCAATAGATGGCGTTGCGAGATTCAGAATACTAGCGCACTTAACACTTTAAGCTGCTTTTATATTGTTTCTTACGATACGGATCTAGCGCTCAAGCGGTTGTATTGGATATTATTTTAACCTGTAAGTTATTGATCTGTGGTTAATAATCGAGAGACGGAAACGTATAGTAATCAATTGAATACCTATTTATTTACTTTTAATTAATTTGAAGTGTCCGTTGAATTCTAATATTTGGAATAAAGGTTATAAAATGAGCTAAGAATTACTGTATATTTCAAACGTATGTTGATTCTTAGGCGAATTTGGTCAATGTCCTTTCGCGTAGATACAATAGCAGTAATTGTTGTGAGTAGCTGAAAAGAATGTTAGCCTATCGGATTTGCGATCATCACGCCTGTAGCTGTCATATTATGGTGCTGATCAAAATTGGAAATATTGCCAGTGGCTAGAGCACCATGTGACAATTTAAATTCCAATTGTAGTGCTATTTCTTTATCCTAAAAATTTTGTATCTTTCTTAATCCCCAAGGAGCATTAGGTACTAGAGGATTTATCTGTAGCCAATTTAAGACAATTATTTTTAGTCGTAACCAACAAATGGTCTCCATAATAGCTATTTATGCAACTGTATCGTAATGAGGGTCATTTTAATTCGAGTGCTGTTTTTTAGGATATTACGAGAAAATAGGATAGTACGAGAATTAAAATGACTAATTACGTACAGTTGCATACAAGATTTTATCTACGACAAGGACGTCTTTATAATTTTTTACTTTATAAATTAATAAAAAAGTCAAATCAATCAAGTGCCAGAACCCAGAGCCGCTAAGCTATAGGTATCCTATTTATGAAGATAACCATATCGATACAGCTACGACTCATAACGATACAGCTCCCATACAACGAACTGTATCGTTATGAGAAGCAAACACGAAAGAGGGTTCAATTCGATATAGTTGTCAAATTCGAAATTGGAACTTTTCGATGCTGGAGTAGATAATAGTAGATTATTAACCAAGGGGATAAAGCAGTGTCTTCTGTCGCGGGTGACGATTTAAATCGCGAGCGTAACGATTCGCTCGTGATTTAAGACGAGTCCTAAGTGTAGCGAGGGATTTAAGTTCACCCAAGACTAAGAGAGCTTTATCACCGAGGATAATACTCTACTTTTCGTACCATTTGCGAAAAAAATAACACAATAATAATATGAGATAAGCATTTATTTAAATTTTAAAATAATGACAATTAAAAGTAAAAGTAAACATTTGAAACATTGGTCCAATTATTGATAGAGAGAGTTCATAAGTTTTTAAATAATTTTCCTTGAATTTTGTTGGAAGCAAATCCATACTAATATTATAAATGCGAAAGTGTGTCTGTCTGTCTGTCTGTCTGTCTTTCTGTCTTTCTGTCTGTCTGTCTGTCTGTCTGTCTGTCTGTCTGTCTGTCTGTCTGTCTGTCTGTCTGTCTGTCTGCTACGCTTTCACGGCCCAACTACTCAACCGATTTTTTCCGGCCTCGTCGGTTTTCGTAATTTTATTTAATAATCATAACTGCATAATAAATGCGTATTCCTTTTTCAAAAAGATGTTTAATGCTTTATAATATACAAACTCAATGGTGTAAACACAGATGTAGTTCAGTATAAATTTCGTTAAGTATTCCAAATTTAAATCACATTCTCCCCCTAGAGGATGAATGAAATTCAGTACAATTTTCTTTCCCTGTTTTTAACAGATTAAAAATGACTATTGTTATGTTCGCTTTTTGTGGCATAGAATGTCACTTTTTTTAGCAAGTGGTACGAAAAACATATTATGAACCGGTTATTAAATGTCTAATCCAGCCCTACAATAGTAATGCTTATTAGTCTTACTCTTATCCCCTTCTATGTTCAGAAAACACCACTAGAAAATAGCAACAATGTTTTTTTGAATGAAAGCAACAAAATTCTATCACTGAATAAAAATAATACGAGTAACAAAACAGTATCTACGGCACTGTAACAGCTACATATTTGTAAAGATTTCAGTTCAGTTAAAGCCTTTAGCTTTGTTCCCATTTTATTTGAACTTTAATACAATTAAATAGTATAACTCTTCAAAAACTTCCTTATAAACAATAATACCGCATGCTCTCGATATTCCTTTGATATTCTTTCCCCGCGCAACAAGTGCGGCTTAAAGGTTCAAAGCAATCGGTTTACCAATAGCTAGTGCGCTTTGCATCCACTAAAGAGCATGGGCCCTGAATGGCCCCCTCGTTCTAAGGACTGCGTTCGAGCGGAATGGCCTTCAGTTTCCCCTATGAGTACTGTAAAGTCTATGCCATAGCTATGACTTCGAATGACTACTCATTTTTCCCGCTGGAGTTTGTGTGAAGAAATTACAAATTGTAGGTTCTTAATCATCATAACAATTCTGTAAGGATGAAAGCTACTGGTTTAGTAATAGCTGTAATGATGTGCTTTACATCTATGAGCCCCAAATGATGCCCTCGTCCTGTGATCTGCACTGGAGCTTACAAGCTTTGTCAATCCCCGCATAATTTTTTAAAAGTTTATTCGTTAGCGTTTGCGTATCATCATTTCATTGGCCTGTCTTCAGCCTTCCTCATCCAGCCGCTTCTTGCTCAGGGCTATATCACTCCGTCGTGTTGGATCGAAACCTACGCTATGTTAATACTAGTGCACTCCACTTTTTGGCTCCAAGGGTCATCGCTCTTTCGACAAGCAAAAGCACAGCAGCCAACTGAAATGGAAGTAGGGATTACTGCTGCGTATATTTATTTCTATAGTACATTCCTTGCTCGTAATTTTAACGTTTAAACTATCGTGAGTGATATTCATTTTAACTATACATAACTAACGGATAAACTCACAGAGAGCTTTACGGCACGTGGCCCGCAGTCAGAATGCGACCGCGTCGCGCGAGCTGGCTCATGGATAAGGGCCCCTAACACGTTCGAAACTAGTCGGGCATTTTCCGACATATCACGTGAGTTTATCCGGTAAGTTATGTAAAGTTATTGCACGTTATTAATCGTTCTGGACCGCTGTGCATTTTTAAGGTACCTTTCCGAAGCCCTGAACATAGCCCTTGTTCATGGCTGTATTGGAACTTGGAACACAAAGGCTTTCGGCTGTCCTTTGTCATGTTTGTGTAATCTGTCCGTTGAATTGAGATATTCACCTGTTGATTTTCGCCTTAAGCAAACACATGCTTTGCATTCAATGGCATTCCATACAAAATGAAAGGCGAATCAATAAGACTCTTGGTTTTTGAGTTAAATAAAAAAAAATATGCATACCAACTCGTTTTTTGCAAATAATATTTTAAACAATTAAAACGAAATACGTAGATACATAAAGAAATAATATTCCCAGAGAGACGCAGGTTCGAATCCTGCCGGTTTGATTGTTTAGAAATATTTTTACTTGGTTTGAAAACTTAAATCTAAGCGCGTTTTAAGTTTTGCGATGATTCACCAATAGAGCAACACGTCTACCTAATTTGTTATGCACTAAAATATGTGAAATTCATCGGCTCTTTGATGGTAAAATTTGTCGACGTGTTAGGTAAGGTACTTGGTAGATTAGTTAATTAAACGAGTACCTACAAATAGTATGTACACCTGACCATGCTCATGGTTTCCTTAAAATTAAGGTTATTCTCTGACTCCTACCAAAAAGGAACATTCCAACAAATGTGTTTGTAATTAGGAGAGTCATTACTCGAAGTGCGTTGTATTTCCGGGATTGTTCCGGGTAAGCTACTAACATTAGTCACCCACGCCCAGACCACAGACTATAGAAAACAAATGATTTAGGGCAGATCAATATTAGTAGTAAAGAAAGAAAAAAGTTTATTCACCAGTGGTGTTACAGACAAAACTAGATACAAATGTAAGACTTTCGTCTGTGACACGGGACACCACCCAGAAAGGGTGTACCTGTGTGTGTCTGGGTAGTTAACCTGTAATATTGTCCGTACTAATGATCCATACTAATGTACTAATACTATAAATGCGAAAGTGTGTCTGTCTGTCTATCTGCTACGCTTTAACGGGCTATCTTTTTAACCAATTTTGATGCAATTTGGTATGGGGATAGATTGAATTCTGGGTAAGGGCATAAGGCTTTTTATCCTAGAAAGCGAAAGAGTTCCTGCGGGAGTAAAAGTCTTATTAAACGCGTACCTCGCGGCCATCATTTAGCGTTCTATAAAACCCATACCCGTGAAAACCACATACTCGTACCTATTATAAATGATAAAGTCGAACTAAGTTCAAAGTATTTCATATCTGAACCACCTGGAATGGAACTTTCTTGCGTAAACGATGACAAATTTAAATATTTTGAAATTTGGCAGATGTTGAATAGAAATTCTGTCTAAATTTTAATATTATTTGTAAACTAGATGATGCCCGCGACTTCGTCCGCGTGGATTAAGATTTTTTGATTCCCGCGGGAACTCTTTAATTTTCCGGGATAAAAAGTAGGCTATGTCCTTCCCCAGGATACAATCTATCCCTATACCAAATTTCAGCAAAATCGGTTGCGCAAAGGGCCGTGAAAGCGTAGCAGACAGATACATTTTCGCATTTATAATATTAACTAGCTGATGCCCGCGACTTCGTTCGCGTGGATCGAGGTTTTGTGGTTCCCGCGGGAACTCTTTAATTTTCCGGGATTAAAACTAGCCTATGTATAATATGTGTAGTATTTATTCCAGACTATTAAGCTATCTCTGTGCCATATTTCAGCCAGATCCGTTAAGCTGTTGGGGCGTGATTGAGTAACAAACATTCATACATCCATCCATCCATACATCAATCCAAACTTTCGCATTTATAATATTAGTAAGAAGTATTAGTGTGGATTAAAGTTTACTTGGTGATTGCGAAATGGGGTGAATTGGGAATTATAATAATAATTAACAGATACTTAGTAACTATAGAGCTGCTATTTTTTTATATTAAAAGATAGCAGCTCCGTTGGACCTGTCTATCTATTACTTTTAGTCTGCGCTCCAGAAGTCCAGACAGGAATACTGATAACTCGTTCCCAGACTTGGATATGTAGTAGTCTAGACATTGAACTGCACCTAACTATGTAGTTTGAAAGATAAACTTTTACTTTAAAAGGATCTTGACCTATTTGATTTATTATCACTAGGAAATTGCGTGGATAAAATATCTGTAAAACTAGACAATGCCTGCGACTTCGTCCGCGTAGAATACGTTTTTTTAATTCCCACGGGAAAAAGTAGCCTTTGTCCCTCCCCGGGATATTACGTACCTCTATACTTACCAAATTTCATCAAAATTGGTTGGAACGCGATGGACCGTTAAAGCGTAGCAAACAGACAGACAGATAGACAGAAATACATTTCGCATTTATAATATTAGTATGGATTATGCATTTGGCTATAAACTAGCACTTATATGCGAGTAATATATTCTTATGGCAGGTGTGAGCGATGGTCACTGTCATAATGACCATCGCTTACCCCTGGATCAGGGAAATTATCAAACTTAAAATCTTTTAGCTCCCAGCAGTATTCTATTTCTAGTATATCTAGAAATAGAATACTGCTGGGCCCATAAACAAAATTGTAATAATCTGACCTTTTGATGTCGGTAGCGCCGTATTGCAGCGTCTATTGTATACGAGTAAGTGCTGCCTTATTCTCCATTGGAGTAGGTAGAAATTGTTCTTCTATTCTATTCGATAACTGTGGTCAAGGTCAGGGTCGACTATGCGACATTGCTGTCATGACTTGTATTGGTACTTCGGCTATAGGTATCTCTTTTTCAGTCTATATTATTGTCACTACTAATAATGATGGTATTTTGATAGAAAGGTGGTAGCTTTCTTATTGTTTGCCCGTGACTTTGTCCGCGTGGATTGTTTTTTGATTCCCGCGATAAAAAGTAGCCTATTTCCTTCCCCGGGATATAACCTATCCCTGTACCAAATTTTATCAAAAAAGGTTGAATAGATTGGCCTTGAAAGCGTAGCAGACAGACAGACACACTTTCGCATTTATAATATTAGTGGGTATAGATGCTTGCTCGATTGATGAATTGTAAGATACTCCATATTGGGCCTTGAGCGTGTTCTGAAGTGCACACATTACTTGAATATTATTAAAAAACACCAACTCCCTCGTTGATCTAGTCACTTATGCTCACTTGGCAGCCAATCATGAAGTCCGAAACTCGAGTCCCGGATCGGGCTAAAGTTTTTCTGAAAAGGAAACTTAAAACTTTGGTTTTTTCTAGTCCTGCGCAAACTAAAATTACTAATTTAGCAAGAAAAGAATACAATTATTTTGCTATAATCCGCCAACAGAAAAAAAATCTGTATGGTCAAGCATGCAGTTACCTTACAATGCAAGATTGTGAACAATCTTGCATTGTAAGGTCGACATCTCCTGAAGATGCTCCGGTGTCGGGGCGAAACGTGCGTCGAGAATAGTATAAAAGTCTTGTGTGGTGGTGCATGTGAGTGGTGGTGGCATTGCTTGCTTGGGAACTTAGCTTTCTTGCTTGGTTGGGAAGGTAAACGGTGCTTCTCTTGTAACTGCATGCTTGACCATACAGAATTTTTTTCTGTTGGCGGATTATAGCAAAATAATTGTATTCTTTTCTTGCTAAATCATGAACTTCCGCAAAGTAACGCCTGATTCCATTCAATATTTAAAATTACTAATATTTAAAAAAAAACTTAACAAAGCTTACTCGACATTTTATGGGAATTGGAAACATTACGATTAATAAAGGATATCCGATCAGTAAAATAATTATGTTAACTATAGTATAGACTATAGAGGCAGAAGCCTAATTAAGTATTATATGAGTACAACGCCGGAGTCATAGATTAAAAATCTATCCAGCCAGACAACCCGGACAACGCCGGAGTCATAGATTAAAAATCTATCCAGCCAGAGGAATACCTCAATAATAAATATTAAATAAACTTTATAAGGATATGCATAATTATGTTTGTTCTGCATGTTAAGTTATTAGTTTCTATTTAAAATACGACATCAATATA
The DNA here is from genome assembly GCA_963932025.1 of Erebia epiphron. NCBI lineage: Eukaryota > Metazoa > Arthropoda > Insecta > Lepidoptera > Nymphalidae > Erebia > Erebia epiphron. The sequence goes on along the minus strand of OZ009947.1, from coordinate 24,458,197 downwards.
AAACTGTTTTTATAAGTGTTAACTATGACTAAATTTGTATATCGGTTTAAAACTTACAACATATTATTATAGAGGTGTTAAGAAATTAGTATTGCCTGTTACCTGTATTTCCATAGATAGAGTCGAGACGATTGTAAATATTATATTGGTCATTATACCATGAATAGTAAATCTCTAATACATAATATATTGCCTATGTCAAGTATATAATCAGATAGCATTACTAATAATTTTCTTGTTTTGTTCGCAGGTAAGGAAATCATTCAGCATTTTCCTGACAAGGTTTTAAGGTAAGCATAAAAGAACTCCATCGGGAACTTTTCGAAACCAAATTCGATTAATCTGATGAGTCGTTAAAACAGACAGACAAATACACGTTCGCGTCAATTTATTTAGTCAATATCAATTTGGTTGGTTTTAAGTTTGTTCTGAGGATGTGATGAAATAAAAAAAATATTGTTCTCTTGCTGATTTTCTTCTTATAATTTATATTGTACGCACACTAGATTAAGCTTTACCGCCATGATTTAATATTTTTTGAAAATTTTAGAACCTATTTTGCAGGCCACTTTTCTTAAAATATAGATGTTATAATCCAAAGCCGATATATGCGGCTTGGATTGGACTTAACTAAAATAAATCAAACTGTTGCAGGAAGGTCTTGTAAATCAACTTATGATGCAAAAAGTTTGGTCCCAAAAAGGGGCAACACCTCTCGTTACCTAGACACCAGACTTTGTTATAGAAAAGTTTTCGGTTAATGCCTAGTTCGATAGTTCAAACTCACTCGCTAATTGCGTGATTGATAGCATAGGCAGAATTGATCAGATAATAGGTATCTCTGATTTTTCAAATCCATTGATAAAACCATAGCTTCATTACTTTTTTGAAGTCTGCTAAATTAAAAATGTGTAATATACCATGGAAAATTCTAGTAACTATGTATTAAGACTTCTCGATTCTTGTCATGGTAATTTGTCCTGTACCCGTTTACAAATATAATATCTATTCCGTGTGCTACACAGTCAAACATACTTTTTAGACGTATTTCGAAACTCTAGAGTTAATGCTACGCTCCTTTGCTCCATGTTTATTACCTAACCAGCTTGTCCCGCCGCTTCGCTCACGTTAAATTCGGTTTTCAAACCCCTATTTTAACTTCTTGAATTTCTAAATATCCATTTTTAGTTATTTCAAGTACCTTTGCCGATTCAGTATTTCAGCCCGATCCGTCCAGTGGTTTGAGACTTGAGTTGTGCGTTGATAGATCAGTCAGTTAGTCAATCAGCCACGTTTTATATATTCAGTCCAATATACATATATTACTATGAAGACCACAGAAGAAGATTATTCTTATATTCTGCATTTTATTAATTAAATTTTGTACAGTAAAGGCTTTTCAATAATCCAATTAATATTTTATTATGTTTTTATGTTTGTATCTAACGGTTTTATTTATTTTGATTAGACTTTTATGTGATGTCCCAATACGAAAAGAGAAGGCTTGAGAACGTTTCTATAATAAAGTGCCACTAAATGTTCTTAATTATGTCTGTAGAATTATTTATGATGTCGATATGCAAAGTTTGGACGATGTCTGTTTTCTTTCGTATTAGTATCGTTTATGTGTTACGGAAATAGGGATATATGAAAATAGCCTTAGTCCTTCCTCGGGAAGCAACCTATCTCTGTACCAAATTTCATAAAAATTGGTTGAAAAGATAGGCCGTGAGCACTGAACGTGTCGCCGCAGACAGACGCACGGACCGACAGACGGACAGAGAGACAGACAGACACGTCATCTTCGCATTTATGATAATAGTAAAGCATGGATATTGAAAAATTAAACAGAAAAACGAGTATTTTGTAAACTATTATTCTCACAATATCCGCTTTAAAATACCGATTTTCTTATCTCCAAAAGGACATTCAATATTTTGGCAATCTATATAATGTTTTGTGTCGCAGGACAAAAAAACCGGCCAAGTGCGAGTCGGACTCGCGCACCGAGGGTTCCGTACAAACCTGTAGTAAGTTTTGAATTAAATGTTTTTTTTAAATATTTGAGTTGATTGAATGAAAGGTAAATTGCGATTTACGATTAATGACGTATTAAAAAAAAAACTACTTACTTGATCTCGTTCAAACCAATTTTCGGTGGTAGTTTGCATGGTAATGTACAACATATATTTTTTTTAGTTTTATCATTCTCTTATTTTAGAAGTTACGGGGGGGGGGACACACATTTTACCACTTTGGAAGTGTCTCTCGCGCAAACTATTCAGTTTAGAAAAAAATGATATTACAAACCTCAATATCATTTTTGAAGACCTATCCATAGATACCCCACACCTATGGGTTAGATGAAAAAAAATTTTTTGAGTTTCAGTTCTAAGTATGGGGAACCCCAAAATTTATTGTTTTTTTTCTATTTTTGTAAGAAAATCTTAATGCGGTTTACATAATACATCTACTTACCAAGTTTCAACAGTATAGCTCTTATAGTTTCGGAAAAAAGTGGCTGTGACATACAGACGGACAGACAGACAGACAGACAGACAGACAGACAGACAGACAGACAGACAGACAGACAGACAGACAGACAGACAGACATGACGAATCTATAAGGGTTCCGTTTTTGCCAAATTTGGCTACGGAACCCTAAAAACCATTATTTCTCATGATTACCTACAAGTTGACTGACCGGCAGTAGGAGGTATTTTTATCTTTTCTAACAGTCTTTTATTGTCACTTCGCCATAGATAATTACTAAAAAGACAGGATGAGGTCATCTATCGACCTTTTATCTTTATTGTTGCTAATCGACCGATTGATTGCTTCTAAAGTTGTAAGAAAACGACCCCCAATTTGTATATTTAATAATTTATTATCTATGATACAATCTATAGACTGCTGTTGTATAATTATATCTGTACCGTTATAATATCTTGTGCAATCTGTCGCTCAAGTTATTGTAACCAAATGTCAAGTACGTTGTATGCACATTCGATTAATTTTATGTACTTACTTAATTAAGTTTATAATATGTTTGTACATAAATGAATTCAAATCAGATTAATAAATGCAGATCTTAAATCCACGCCATGGCTCCTGTTATTTTACTGTCTTTTTTTATTCCATTGCAAGTTAGCCCTTGACTGCGATCTCACCCGATGGTACGTGACGATGCAGTCTAAGATGGTAGCGGGCTAACCTGTTTGGAGTATGGCAGTTATATTATATCCATACCCCTAGTCGGTTTCTACCCGACATCGTACCGGAACGCTAAATCGTTTGGCAGTACGTCTTTGTCGGTAGGGTGGTGACTAGCCATGGCATAGGTCTCCCAACAGACCAGACCAGACCAGAAAAAAAACAGAAATTATAAATTCCCAAATTGACTCTGCGGGGAATCGAACCCGGGACCTCCTACTTTAAGAAAACAGCGCTCAACACTACTCCAGGGAGGTTAAAAGGGAGGGAGGGGTTTTATTTCTCTATTCGTCTAGTCTTTAGTAGTTGTAGGTGGAGCTTTGGTAATTATTATTTATGATGATTTTGAATTTGTCTTTGTTTGGTACGTTACTACAGCGAAATAGAACCTTCTGATTTCTAGACCCGCGTCTAGGATAACCCGCCAAACCGCATTGGAGCAGCGTGGTGGGTCTAAGCCCCAAATCCCTCTCTCCTGTGTGAGTGGAGGCCTGTGCCCAGCTGTGGGACGTTTACGAGCTGTTGTGGTGGTGGTCTGGAGTCCGGAATAACTGCCTAAAAATATACTATCCTATATAAGTATACGGTACCAGTTTATATTAACAACATGTTACTGGTACAACCGATGCAATCTGGGGACACGGGAGTGTCCCCGCCAAAGACGAGCCAAAGGAAACGGGGCACTACCTACCTTTTCTCGAAGCGTTTCGTCGAATTTTCGAACCGTCATAGCTTCGGTCCGAATGACGCTAGAAAGCTGAAATTTTCAGGATAAGATGTTGTTGGGGGACTTACCGAATATACCAAGTTTCAATTTTTTAGCATTTATAGTTTCAGTTTATTGATTACCTAAAATACGTCGATTTCGTACTCACTCACTGATGATCATCAACTGAAAAAAGGTACTTCCTGAAGTGCTAGAAGACTGAAATTTGGTATGTAGGCTAGAATTTGCATATAAACAACAGGAAAATTAAGAAATCTGAATCTTTTCATCTCCAACCCCTCGTATAGGGGGTGCAAATCTGACAGCATTTCCTTGTATTTTAGAACAGTCATAACTTCGGTACGGAACATGGTAGAAAGCTGTAATTTTCAGGATAACATGTCGTTGACAGATTTATTAAACTTACCAAGTATCAATCATCTAGCATTTATGGTTTCAGATTTATTGGTACTTGAAATACGTAGTTTAGGTTTTTTTTTCACTTTTACGAAAAAAATCAAAATCTCTAGGACTCTAGGGTGGGCCATGAAAAAAGGATTAGCTGAAGTACAGGAAAATCAGCTAAAAAAAATCAAAAAATCTAGGGCGCCTGCCAAAAATAAATGAAATCCCACCAAAAACATTTCATGTAAAATTGGTTGCCAAAGACTCACAAGTGCATAATGCTTTCACTGTTAAAAAGTTATGAGATCTCTAATTAGAGCCAAGCCCGAAGGTGAGCTCCTCTTTGTGCTGCGCATCATAACCCACGGAGTCTGTCTCAAGTTCAAAGTACATAGTTCTAAATGCTCTTTACTGTGTACCAAACTAATAATATTAAATAACATGTAAGTCTATATATAAAACTTGTCCCTAGAACCTCTACATCTTGGTAAAAAGGTACGGCTTGGCCGTTTCGTATATGTCGCCCTAACTATTCCTTAATGACTTAAATGTTATGTCAGGAAATGTTCGACGAATATTAAACGGCCAAGCCATACCTTTTTACCAAGATGTAGAGGTTCTAGGGACAAGTTTTATATATAGACTTACATGTTATTTAATATTATTAGTTTGGTACACAGTAAAGAGCATTTAGAACTATGTACTTTGAACTTGAGACAGACTCCGTGGGTTATGATGCGCAGCACAAAGAGGAGCTCACCTTCGGGCTTGGCTCTAATTAGAGATCTCATAACTTTTTAACAGTGAAAGCATTATGCACTTGTGAGTCTTTGGCAACCAATTTTACATGAAATGTTTTTGGTGGGATTAATTTTTCGCTGAAAATATTAATTGAACCGGGCAGGTAATTAATTAATTAATGTTTGATACGCTATTACTTAAGCAATTAGGTCATTGTGCGCTAATACAGTTAATTGATTACCTTGTATTATTACGGCTTATTACGGCTCGGTTCCACATAAACTCATTGAATAACTCCTGAAATATATTTAACTAGCTGATGCCCGCGACTTCGTCCGCGTGGTTTAAGTTTTTTTTAATTCCCCCGGAAACTTCTTAATTTTCCGGGATATGTCCTTCCCCGGGATATAACCTTTCCTTGTACCAAATTTCATCAAATTCGGTTGAACAGATGGGCCGTGAAAGCGTAGCAGACAGACAGACAGACACACTTTCGCATTTTAAATATAATTAGTATGGAAGTATGGATGTTTGCTTACTACAACTACATGATATAGGAGTATTATAGAGGACCGTGTTTGGTGGCACGCTCTCGAAAAGCCCTATAGTAGATGCATACAGGCTGATGGATGGATGGATGGAACTACATGTAGGTTGTATTCATTAAAAACTATCTGTTCCTCTCACAAACTACGTAGTTGAAACACCTTAGTAAAGTATGTAATTAATTAAATTATTATTATGACTTGATATTTTAAATGTAGTAACTTTTATGTACCTCCTTAACTAGTTTTTTTTTCAACTACAAGTTAGCCCTTGACTGCGATCTCACCTGATGGGCTAACCTGTTAGGGGTATGGCAGTTATATTAAACTCATACCCCTAATCGGTTTCTACACGGCCGGAACGCTTAATCGCTTGGCAGCACGTCTTTGCCGGTAGGGTGGTAACTAGCCACGGCCGAAACCTCCCACCAGGCCAGACCAGAGAAAATTCAGAAATTATAAATTCCCAAATTGACCCTGCCGGGGATTGAACCCGGTACCTCCCACGTTAAGACAACAGCGCTCAACACTGCGCCAGGGAGGTCGTCAAAAATAAATAATGATAATAAAGCTTAAATGGCTATACTTATTCATTGTTCACGACCTTTACAAATAATGTTTTAACAAATTGCCTAAAAACAGTTGCTAAACGTTTGCGACGCCCTCTATCTTGAATCTGTATCTTTTCGTTTAGGTGCAGTGTGCACAAGTAAACACAGTTGAGTTGATTTTTCTTTAGATGTTTTCTACGAAATTCTATGTTTATTCAATTAATATTAGATGGATCTCTGGACTGGATCGCGTGTTTACCGTTGGTGTTTACACCGTTTCTACCAAATTAATACTGCTTTATCGACACTGATCTGAACCCTGAAACAAACCAGTCCGCATATACGTGTTCGTGGTTGTTTCTGGACGTGTTCCAATGTTCCCGAGTAAGAAGTATCTATAGATCCCGCTAGGTGGCATCGCAAGGTGTTGCGAAATTCTTGGACCATTTTCATATTTTTCTTACGAAATGTCTTTATTCTGGTCCCGTTGAAAGCCGACATATTGTGTCCACCTGTCACTTTGCGGTGCGATAACACATAAAACATGCGGTTTCTTGACGTCATAATTTTGTCTGAATTTGTGTTTCTTGACAAGGAGGTTTACTATAATCTGGATAGATGGCAGCTGTTGGTATGTTTAACTATGGATAAACTAAATATTTTTTCATAATTTTCAACTCATTGACGGATCATTATTGAGCACGAGTCCCCTCTCGGAATGAGAAGGGTTTGGCCAGAGTCTACCACGCTGGCCAAGTGCAGATTGGCAGACTTCACACACCTTCGAGAACATTATGAAGAAACCTGCATGTCCGAGAGAGGCATGAAGGTTGACTCACGATTGTTGTTGCTGTTGATGTTTTGCGCATGTCCGGGAATTGAACCCGCGACCCCGTATGCCCGATCCCGCGCAGTATACGAAAGCCACAAAATTGTTTGACATTGGAGAAATATTCGGCATTGGCCTAGGTCTCGATGACTACGAATTGAATAAAATTAAATCTTAATAGAATAGAATTAAATCTATCTATGATATGTCTATAAGCTTAAGATGAATTACATAATGAATTTAGTTTTTTTTAGGGTCGTTAAGCGCAAGCCTAAGTATTCTGTACAAAAAAAGAAGTACTTACATTCTTATTGACTCATGGAAAAGACCACGACTCTCAGCAATGATACGACGCAGAAAGAGACGTTTGAGTAAATTAAGTCTACCATGAAAACATTTTGATGAATTAGGCCGTCTATTGCCCGCTTATCCGCTTCATCCTTAATAGATATTTGGTTCACGAACGCAATTATAGGGAGATTAAGTGAGGTTGATTCTGCCGGGACAACAGTAGACGCGTGATTGATAAATCGATGTCACCACAAAACTGTATTACCGTGTTTATTACCGTGTATTACCGTGGCTAGTTACCACCCTACCGGCAAAAGACCGGCAAGCGATTTAGCGTTCCGGTACGATGCCGTGTAGAAAACGATTAGGGGTATGAGTCCAATATAACTGCTATACCCCTGTCAGGTTAGCCCGCTATCATGTGAGACTGCATCATCACTTACCATCAGGTGAGATCGCAGTCAAGGGCTAACATCTAGTTGATAAAAAAAAAGTTTTGTGTTTATAGTACAGCCAGTATTTATGTAGCAAAAGTCACTATGACCAGTGTAAACCTTTGGCCAGTTTGTATGACAGATGAAGCATTTTGCCAATGACAATGTAGGAGGGCCTGTAGCATTTGCGTTTTGCAAGTTCAGAGCCACTTAGGCACGACAAGTAGTTAACATTATTTTTCATACTTTTTAGGGTTCCGTACCCAAAGGGTAAAAACGGGACCCTATTACTAAGACTCCGCTGTCTGTCTGTCTGTCTGTCTGTCTGTCTGTCTGTCTGTCTGTCTGTCTGTCTGTCTGTCTGTCTGTCTGTCTGTCTGTCTGTCTGTCTCCAGGCTGTATCTCATAGACCGTGATAGCTAGAAAGCTGAAATTTTCACAAATGATGTATTTCCGTTGCCGCTATAACAACAAATACTAAAAATTAAAAAAATATATATATTAAGGGGGGTCCCCATACAATAAACGTGTTTTTTTTCGTATTTTTTTGCTCAATATTAAAAACGGTAACAGGTAGACGGTTCAAATTTTCACAGAATATTAACTTGTATATTACCTTTCAAAATAAATAATTAAATATCAATAAAGTAAATATTAAAGGGGGGCTCCCATACAACAAACGTAATTTTTTGATATTAACAGTAAACCTCTACAAACAAAGTTAGTTTTGCGGTTCATTAACAAAGGTAATTATACCTACTTCTTGAGTACGGAACCCTCGGTGCGCGAGTCCGACTCGCACTTGGCCGATTTTTTTTTATATAGACTCGCCGCAAACGTGTGGTCGGTGGCGGCCTTGTGTTACAAGTAGCGCGACAGACACTGGTGGCTGTGGTAAGTGGCCCGTTTGCGCCGAGCCTTAGCGGGCGATTAAGGTATCTCTGATCAGAGAATCTCTATTGAAATCAGAATTGAGAAGACCAGTAAAACAATCACCGGCATAGCTTGACGAGATGCGAAGCTTGGGGCTGGGGGTATGCTAGATGTACCATAGCTCGTAAAGCCGATAAACGCTGAGGCAATAAGATCCTCGAATTGGTATCACAAAACAGATATATATCATGAGAGACCTATATCCAGCTGTAGACGTTCATCAATTGAGACGACATCATGCATTGCTATCCATCGTGCATCATGCACGTGCATATTAAATTGCATGAGTTTTTTTTAATTCTCTATAAGTTAGCCCTTGAGGTAAGATCGACACCTGATGTTAAGTGATGATGCAGTCTAAGATGGTAGCGGGCTAACCTGTTAGGGGTATGGCAGTTATATTAAACCTATACCCCTATTCGGTTTCGTACTGGAAGGCTAAATCGCTTGTCGGCACGTATTTGCCGGTAGGGTGGTAACTAGCCACGGCCGAAGCCTCCCACCAGGCCGGGCCAGTCAAAATTCAGAAATTATAAATTCCCAAATTGACCCTGCCGGGGATCGAACTCGGCACCTCCGCACGTTTAGACAACAGCGCTCAACACTGCGCCAGGGAGGCCGTCAAAAGATGGATTGCTAGCTAAGTATCCATTTCTCCAATTTGCTAAGCAAACATAGTATAGATCGTTATTGTTCTCTGATCTATTCCCTATCGCTAGGACATGCGGCGAATCCGGGGCGAGTTACTAGTCTTTTTAATAAAACACTCAGGTTTTCGCCACTCTCGCACCCGTGTTTCAATGCTGCCTACAATTGATTCACATTTGGTCGGCCCGTGCCTGGCACTGCTCGTGGGAACGACACGCTTCACGGTCAAGGGAAACCATCGAATACATCATGTTTATTGTTGGCATACCTGGTACTAAAATATACCGAAATGTTTTACGTTATTATTGTTGTTATGACAGAACGTTCATACATTACTCGACACGCCTCAACACCAACCAACCATACAAATATTATGAATGTAACAATACTTATATATATGTCACCGTAAGATTGCAAAAACCGTTATATTGTAATCCAACTAGCGATATTGTAAACTGTCGACAGATTGTGAACCGTTCAATGTTCCGAGTGTAAATTTTTGAAAAATTCATAGTATTTACGTTTTCTTGTCTCTTTCTTGTAGGTTAGGTTAGGTTCCGACATAAATGTGGCCGGGCACTTAGGTTTTATCGGGTTAACATACCTAACAGATTACAATCTACCGAAAAATAATGCGTTAAATTGTAATCTGTCGACAGTTTACTATATCGCTAGTTAGATTACAATCCAACGGCCTTTGCAATCTTACGGTGACATATATAACATAGCGCAAATACATAATAGTATGTAGACGCATCATGCACAAAGGGACGCCTTGGATATTTGCGGACGAGCCAGCTACCTATCTCAACTAAGATAAGTAGGAAAAACTGTCTACAAGTAAGTACAACTCTGCAATACTAACATACTAAGAAATAAATCAAGTTTGTTCTGCCGAGTAATAAACATATAAAAAAATGCTAATGACCTCATAAGGGTAGATAATTGATTGAGTAACTAATACTTTAAAAAAAGTGTGTGTGTGTGCAATTCACACAGGCAAAAGTGAAATTTCTGAAAAGTAGTCTACGAGAGAATGAGATTAATATAACCTATATATGTGTTTGTCTCTTCTTGGTGTCGCTGTTTGTTTCGTTGAATTTTCAAATTTCACTTCAAAAATATTGAGAGGCAGAAAATAATGTTATTTTAGGTAAGTAAATGCGAAAATAATTTTGAATGCCGATATTTGATAGTCATGTAACAAACTATATACCAACAAAGCCGCAGTTGTAATCTAGATAAAACAATAACTTTGGAATAATAGTCTAGAACTCTAGACTGAAATATGACTTTTTGCTATTCGCTTGCTCGCATTTCGTCGGTAGAAGCGGTAAGGTCAATCCAGAACAGTTCAATGTCAAACATTTCTTTGATAAATCCCGTATATCAATATTCCGGCATTCGATATCAAAGCATTTTTTTTTATTTATTCAGCCTTCGCTACGGAGGCTGCTGGCGGAAAATCGATACAACTGTGTATTACGCAGAGACATACTAAATTAAAATTTCCTACCCCACTCTTGAATTTTCCAGAGGGTTCACAAATATTTGATGAGTGTGGAAAATTTACGAGTTGAGCGCTCAGGTTAAATTCAGAACTCATCCACCTAAAATGATACTAGCGTTGCCCTTTCGCTTTTTAGGCGTTTTCATCAACTCAGGTAGACATTTTACTCGTACTTACTTCCTTCGGCGCTACAACCCTTTGTGGGTCTTGGCCTCCCCCACAGTTTCTCTCTACCTGGATTTATCCTTGGCCTCCTTCTTCCATGAAGGGAGCTAACGTGTCCAAAGGATACATCTTACTTCTTACTAATATTATAAATGCGAAAGTTTGGATGGATGGATGTATGGATGTTTGTTACTCAATCACGCCGCAATGGCTGAACGGATCTGGCTGAAATTTGGCACAGAGATAAATTATAATCTGGAATAGCATATAGGCTACTTTTTATCCCGGAAAATTAAAGAGTTCCCGCGGGAACCAAAATACCTCAAACCACGCAGACGAAGTCGAGTCGAGACCAGTGAAAAAGAAATCGTTGTAAGTGAAGTCAGAACACCGGTAGTAGGTCACAGTAGGGATATTTAAATTGCCACTCCGGGGTAGCAATGCATAACATGACTACCCCAATTCTTCAATACTTACCTCACGTTAACCCATTCAAAGGTAAATAAATTTAATGTGTGAAGTGTTATTATAATAATAATTATAATCAATTGGTCACGAAACCTTCTGAAATAAAATCTAAGCTTTCTACTTAAACAATCCTTAATATCAGTTCACTCTAAAGACTCTTTGACGACCTCCCTGGCGCAGTGTCGAGTGCTGTTGTCTTAACGTGGGAGGTCCCGGGTTTGATTCCCGGCAGGGTCAATTTGGGAATTTATAATTTCTGAATTTTCTCTGTTCTGGTCTGGTGGGAGGCTTCGGCTGTGGCTAGTTACCACTCTACCGGCAAAGACGTACCGCCAAGCGATTTAGCGTTCCGGTACGATGCCGTGTAGAAACCGACTAGGGGTATGAGTTTACTATGGCCCTACCCCTAACAGGTAAGCCCGCTACCATCTTAGACTGCATCTTCACTTCACAAAAAAAAAGGTGAAAAACCATTGAAAATAAGTAAATAAGTTCACCCACAGGTCACCGCCGCGGTATGAAATCTCCAGGGTAGCTGTGCATATGATTACCCCAAATCGCGAACCATGCTTACCTAACGTTAGAAAGGGTAAAATTGGGATGTTGCCTATGTCAAAAATAAATTATTATTTAGCGATTATTACATAGAGGACCCGCCAAAAGACGTTAATATCTACGTCCCCTGTCAATTTTATGTTTAACAACAATTTTAATCTATCGATTATAATAAAAAATGCTTGTCTTTGATGATGTCACAAGTTTTTTGTACAAAATCCCATACTAAACGCGCTAATGACGTTTGAAAATAAAGTTGCTGCTTTGACTAGTTGTTAAATACCCGTGTCATTACGTTATCATGATAAATGAATGACAAATTAATCCTCACATTATATTATGGAAAAACAAACCATTTACGAAAAAGAAAACGTTGAAAATGAAATCAGTTTCACCCGCAGGTCACCGCCGTATAAAATCTCCGGGGTAGCGACGCATTTGATTAGCCCAATTCCCTGCCATGTTTACCTAGCGTTAACCCATTGAGAAAAAAAATAAATGTAACGTGTTACGTGCTGTTTCGATTGCATGTTGCATGTTATGACTAGTATATTACTTGTGATGTTAAAATTGCACACCTAAATCCATATTTTCCTTGTAATAATGATGCCCGCGTCTTCGTCCGTGCTGATTAAAGTATTTGATTCCCGCGGGAACTCTTAATTAGGGTTCCGTAGCCAAATTTGGCAAAAACGGAACCCTTATAGATTCGTCATGTCTGTCTGTCTGTCTGTCCGTCCGTATGTCACAGCCACTTTTTTCCGAAACTATAAGGACTATACTGTTGAAACTTGGTAAGTAGATGTATTCTGTGAACCGCATTAAGATTTTCTTACAAAAATAGAAAAAAAACAATATATTTTGGGGGTTCCTCATACTTAGAACTGAAACTCAAAAATTTTTTTTTCATCTAACCCATACGTTTGGGGTACCTATCTATGGATAGCTCTTCAAAAATGATATTGAGGTTTGTAATATCATTTTTTTCTAAACTGAATAGTTTGCGCGAGAGACACTTCCAAAGTGGTAAAATGTGTCCCCCCCCCCCCCCCCCCCTGTAACTTCTAAAATAAGAGAATGATACAACTAAAAAACTATATTATGTACATTACCATGCAAACTTCCACCGAAAATTGGTTTGAACGAGATCTAGTAAGTAGTTTTTTAAATAATTTAAAACTTACTACATGTTTGTACGGAACCCTCGGTGCGCGAGTCCGACTCGCACTTGGCCGGTTTTTTTCCGGTATGATAGCCTATGTCCTTATCTGGGATACCACCTATCACTATACTCATCAAAATCGATTGAAAATATTGAATCGTGAAAGCGTAGACAGACAAACTTTCGCATTCATAATATTATAGTTGTCAATGTGTAGTTCTAGTAATTGTCGCTCGTATGAAAACTTTATGAGACAGGCAGACAGGCCGACAGACAGACAGACACACTTACGCATTTATAATATTAGCATGGGCTACAGTTCAATGGTGGTAGCTTTGCTTGGGTGAAATTTTTGAAAATCCTTTCTTATTAGGCGTCTTTATTATAGAAACTCCCTAGTTATATAACATATCTCAAGTTTATTGTTTGACTAGCTAATGCCCGCGACTTCGTCTGCGTGGTTTGAGGTTTTTTGGTTCCCTATGCAAATCAAAAGTAGCCTATGAGCTATTCCAGACTATAATCTATCTCTGTGCCAAATTTAAGCCAGATCCGTTCAGCCGTTGGGGCGTGATTGAGTAACAAACATCCATACATCCATCCATCCATACATCCATCCAAACTTTCGCATTTATAATATTAGTAAGATGTTGATTCGTTCTGTTCATAAGAGATATCACTCATTCACTAAGTTATTCGTAGTTATTGCTTAAGAGGATACTTAGTTATAATAAAATTTAAATAAAACATATTTTTGTTTACATGAAATATTTATTTTATTAATGTGAACATAAGAAATTGGAACTTAAAGTATTGAAAACAATCATGGTAATAATAAGAAGATTCTTAATTAACAAATTTTTAGCAAAATTAATAAGTTGGTAAGAACTTTAATTACTTACTTACAGTTTAAATTCTATTAAACTACTTATTGAATAGATAACATAGCTGCAAGTTTACATATTTTTTTTGTTTAGTGTAGGTAAAATACACAATAGATTTTATTACAAAATTAAAACTAAAAACCTTATTTCTAGGTAATAGGAATGAATATAATAAACTAGATGATTCCCGCGACTTCGTCCGCGTGTATTAAGTTTTTTGATTCCCTCGGGAACTCTTGAATTTTCCGGGATAAAAAGTAGCCTATGTCCTTCCCCGGGATACAACCTATCCCTGTACCGAATTTCATCAAAATCGGTTGGACAGATGGGCCGTGAAAGCGTAGCAGACAGACAGGCAGACAGACAGACAGACAGAATATTAGTATGGATAAGTACTACATAGTAGTTAAGCATATTTATTGTAATTTCGTTTATATTATATTTTGTAAAATATAAAGAATTACTTGTAATTATTTTGCCTAATATTGCATAATGCAGAACACTGCGATTATAATTATCATTGAAGTAAAAATAAATTTTACTCATTAAAATCGCGTATTTCTGTATAATATTAAAACAAATTTTCATATGTTTCCTCAGAAAAAATCTTGATATTTGATTATAATTTATAATGTAAGCTTTACACAAAATAATGTTTTGTCTGTAAAGTTTTATCTTAGTTGTTATTATATTTGCCTTAATTGCATCTTAAGAACCAATGGAACTTAATCCATTATTTTGATAATGATGTTTAAAACTTAACATAAAAAAAGCAACGGATTAGTTACGGATTTAGTTAAGTACTAATAACTAACTGTTAACTAGTAGTTTGATTATATTATAATACTTTTTAAACTTCTGCTGTTTATAAGCATACAATCTTATAAAAGTGAAGCCACATTAAACACTAAGATATAAGTAGGTAATAATATTATCACAACACACAAATATATCACAAAATTCTTATAATATACCTATTGGCTTGAATTGGCGTGTTAAGTTAAAATTAAAAACTAACAATCTAATAAAATTATGCTACATAATATAGTAACCCGAAATTTTCGAATAAAACAAATATAAAACATTTTTAAATCAACGTGATGTCGTCTTCAATATTTTACATTGCAAACACACGTAAGTAACCGAATTCCAAGAGGACAGCTGATATTATAATATAAAAATGGACGTATATTATAAACAGGTTTAGGCTAAATTAACATATTCATTATAAGATCTCTATTTTCACTTAAACGAAATGTCAAGTACATTAACACGCCATAATTGCTTGCAGATACATTATAATTATTACGCTTAGCTATCAGTATAATATATAATGAGCGGTATCAAATTCATCTCAAATGAAAGTGATTAACGCTACCTTAACCTAAAAGAAAATGCATTGAATTGAGCAACTAACCCCTTAAAATCTATCCGTATAAACTTTAACTCTTTGGTGAGAATATGTTCAGGATCTTGGTTTTGATGTTCAAGAGCGTGGTAATAGACCTCTTCGCTTTCTTCTTGGGTACTCTCTCTGGCCCCAAAAATGGTTCAGAGAAAGATTTCTGCAGTGAGTTCATTGTCATTTCGGGCTCTTTCGCTGGCTGGTACTTGTACTCTTTGACGACCTTTTCTTCATTCGGGTCATACCTGTATAGAACCGAGTATGTGCGCTTAACCTTTTTGAGAATGCGTGGAGTGCTCGCGGTTCTTTCGCTCTTGCAACGCTTCACTTTGTTCCTGCCGTAGTAATCTTCATAATTGTCCGGGTCCACGTAAATGATCCGCTTTCCCAGAGCCTGTTCCCTTTCCTTCTTCAAGCTTTTCCACGAAGCAATAACCGATTCTCGACGGAAGGTCTTGTTGGGGTTGTGCCGGCTGATCACATAAGGTTGGTCCTCCTGGATGTTCGAAGTATCCTTCAATGGAGAACCCCGCGGGCTCGGGCTGTAGTCGATCTCGTAATCATCGCGCGAGATCTGAAAAAGAGAGAGAATCACCATCAGTTACGGCTTAGATATATCACGTTAATGCGGCGCATAAATAACTAGGTATTTTGTCGATCTTTAATCGCTGTCTCATAAACTACGGCGGATGAGAGTTCTTGGGAATTATTTAAAGTACCCAATATCATAAATATCATACGTGACTGAGGGCTTTACGCGGCACGATGCGACACTAGAATGAGTTTCCCTTTCTGTTATTTTGGCAATATTCATCTGTTTTTGTCTGATTTGTTAGTAGAGCCCTTCGCTCGGTGCCCACATGTCTGACACCACCTGTTTAGATGAGCCATATGTTCGCAAGATGTTGGAAGTTTAGACTCTTGCAGTCTTGGCAAAGCTCATAAACCAATCCCGTGTGACAGTGAACTGTCGGAAGTAGATAAAAGAAAATCATAGTTTGTAATCGTTTACTCGAAACCCTTTTTCTTGAAAGCCGAGGTTGTCGACACAGATGATATCAATAATATAAATAGTTCACATCAGCAAAGGTTGAGCAATGGAGCTCAGTTAGGACGCCCTTCAGAACCATGTTGTTTTATATTATTTTACTAAATCTTGTTGGTTGGTACTAAAAGCTTTCGTGTAATAAATAACAGTAACAGTAAAATTAGAAAAGTTTCAACATAATACAGGAATTCATTTGCTATTGTGCAACTGTGTTTTTTATATAGCTTTCTTGAAATTCTTCAATGTTATAGAGCAAGCACTCGTGTGTTGGTTAAAGAATAGGTCGAATAAAAATAGAAGTTTTACTAGCGGTATTCATCAGAATATGGTTTATTTTAACGTTAGAATAGTGTGGAGCTTCTACTCCATTGAGAAAATAGAACAGCTGTAACTAATAACAAGTTTTCTTTATCCTTGGTAAAAATGTTCAATTGCGACCCAAGCTAAAGTTAATTACTTACTTAATTTAAACGAGCGGAGTTGTTGTGCAAATGAATTGACGTAACTTTGTGAAAAGATACTTCGAATAAGAATGCGTATAATCTTCTGAATGTCAGTCCGACATTGAAAAACAGTTAAAAATTTCTATTTAATATTTAAATTCCTTATCTTTATTCAAAGTGTTTTTTATCTATCAAAGTAACCAGGTTACCGACGCCGACGTTTTAAGGCTTAGCCTGATTTCTCAATAAATTGATACACCTTGCACTAAGAGAATACATATTTCAAAGTCCGCCAATCTTGACACGACAAATGTTTCGCCAATCTGTTTTGACAGGCGGTGTTTTGTAACTTTATTTTAGTGGTTCATGTGTAAAAAAACCCGCGTTGTTGTACTGTCGCGAATTTGGGTCGCCAGAAAAAATGGGTCACGTTAAAAATAACCGCCCTATTACCGGCGTTAACTAACACGGCCTGAATTGCTTAATTATTGCGTGTGATTATATCATTTTATTCCCCGAGGTCCCGGGTTCGATTCCCGGGTCGGGCCATAATTAAGTATTGGGTTTTTCTGATTAGAAATTCTCAGTATTAACCCGGAGTTAAGAAGTTGGTGGTGTTTCACCTCCTCGGAGAGCACGTTAAGCTGTCGGTCCCGGTTATTATCACTAACATGATAATAGTCGTTAAAGCCCGCCAACCCGCATTGGAGCAGCGTGGTGGGTCTAAGCTCTAATTCCCACTCTCCTATGAGAGTGGAGGCTTGTGCCCACAGTGGGACGTTAATTGGCTGTAGTGGTGATATGGTATATCATTTTATGGTTTTACAGGCGGATGTTGTTGTGATTGTGTGAACTGTGAAGTAATAAATATTATTTTCTTTCAGGTAAGCCGAATGCTGTATTTTCATCGTCCGTAAGTCCCATTGTCCATACTATTCTCGCGAATGTTTCGTGTCCCGTTTCATATGCGCTATTTACTAAAATACGTATAGTATTTCTGTCTCGGCATGCATAGTTGGATGTTATTTGTGGCCGTTATTAAAAGCCGAAGGTAAAGATAATACTAAAAGGTGCACCGATATTTTGTCACGAGTTATTTTAGACGGAACATATATTATATTATGTAAATCGTTTGCAACTGTGGTAGGGTCGGTAAAGTTTTTAATAGATGAGCAACTGTTGCATTCAACTGTTTATAAATACATGCACATTCTACAATTTAGCTAAAATTTGCGTTTATTAAAAAATTGCTATTTTTTTTTATTAACTCAGTCCAAGTTTCAATTTATCTTAGCTCTTAGTCTGAATTTTGCAAGCGATTTGTCTAAAGTAAGTAAGAGTATCCAATTATAAAAAAAAAGTATAACTTCCTTCCTATTTAAGTTAAGTGGTTTTATTAATGTTCAAGGCAAATACGAATTTATTTGTCTGTAGAAGAGTTTCCTAGTAAATTATAATATGCTCTATAAAACAATCCTACTTTATGGTCGGATTAACTCGGCGGCATGTATGGATCCACCATTACCCGTGCACCCTTTTCGATGGAAAAAAGTGTCTAGAAAACACCCTATTCAGTCTAGCCTTGAAGGTACCCAAACAAGTTCTATTTGCTTGTAGATTTATTCATAGCGTTCGTAGTTCGACTTCGTACACTTCGTACCCCTGTACCATGTACGAAGTCGAACTAAATATTGAAGAGAAAAGAAAATATTTATATATGAGCAGTGGGTCAGTGTTATATCTCCCAAGACGAGTACACAACATACCTACCTCGTTATTATTGATATTCAATATGCGCGCAATCCACCGGTAGCTATAAGATATTACTGAGTCAGCTGATTATTTTTACTCTAGCTGTCTTACAAGTTACAAGTTGTGGATGAAGGATAGGTTACGATTACGAACAATCCTCGTCCTTAGATGCTGGCAGGGCCAATTTATATTTTCATTTATTGTATTTGGTCTTTGGTCCGGTAGAATTGAATTTATAGTGGCTAATATTTTTTTTTTACATTTTCATTATTCTCCTTTACTCTTCAAGAAGAGCTAAAAGCTTGTACTCGGAGTTGGAACAAAAATTATGCAACTGAATGAGTTTGCAATTGAATTTACACTCTTTAAGATTTCAGTCCACCCACTGGGCACTGATCTTGTGAAATAAACTCTACCTAAAGGCTTTATTGCTCTATTGGTTTCTTATGCCCCTCCGGTATCTGGTCAATTTATTTTATTTTTGTTATTTTTGTTCAAAAATCCTACGTCTTATAAGAAATAAGAGGGCAAAGGTGAAGCTTATATCTCAAATAGAAATTTATTCCAGGTTTCCTGTGAGGAAGTAAGGTGAAATTGTCAATGTTGTTACTTAGCTTAGCTCGCAGTGGATACTGGACCGTTGGTATGCAAGCACGTGATGTACCTACATACGTCGCAAAACCGATCCTCCTCGGTCGTACATTAAAGTTGTTTTCGGCGCTCATGGAGAAAAACCTACTTTAACGTACCGTTAGCTCATATGTGCGAACGTTCGCAAAAACCATTGCTTCTACAGGGTTGTCAGCTGTACAAAATTATTAAATTGAATTGAATTTACTTATAACATGTTTAAGGATCTGGAAGCCCTAAGCATTATTATCTCCTGTCATGAAGGAGTCACGACTCACGACCCATATGCAGAGGAGAAATGCCGTTAATACCTATGATGATGCACCAATTACGGTTTTTGCATTTGTATCCCAACGATGTTGTAGCTAATATTGATCATTAAAGTTTTCTTAAGACATTAGTGTCCTTAAAAATGAATCAACTTTGTGTCTTAACTACTAGACAGTATATTTTTCAACTAAATCAAATCTATTAAAAGGCATATCTGTGTGTAAAAATTTGATGCTTTTTGAATTTACCTGAGAAGTTTAAATCACTAAGTGGTTGGCACCGTAATTTTTTTTTTTTCTTACTATATAGTTCCATTACAATATAATGGCAACTTTATTGTCAACTACCATCTAGCCTATGGGCTAATAAGTAATATTATTCTAGCTTAAACTGCTACTTAAAATTAATTTACACGTCTAATTTACAGTCCAATAACTGACCTTAGTTTATTCTAATGTACTTAGTGTTCACTACGTTTATGTGACCTACTTAAGTAGCACCGGCACTAATTCTGGCACCGTAATAAAGATATTTTATTTAAAAGTCAAATTGTACAATTAGCAAATGAAAAATGTTTCATGTAAAACAAATTAACAGATCAAATGTGGAAACAATTGAAAATATTGCACATTGCATATTATAATTTCTTATGGAGTCAACCCTAGTTAGATACCAATTTTTTCCCCAATTTACAGCTAGGTATAAGCACACGCTGTTTCATTTAGCAATGCATGAGATTCACCAGAAAATGTGGTGCTATTTTAATATTACTTAACGGTTGTTTAGGCCTTTATGTTAATTAAATATTTATTAGAATTAAAAATAAATTCTTTTCATATTATTTTATGAATTTTACAATTTCTCGGTATAATTTAACTAAGTATGCTGTTTATAAAGTGTTGGTTTTCTCGTCTACGTAGAGTTACTTTTATTTAAATGGTATTTTAGATCAAAATACTAATCGCTGGTGCTGGTACTCTAAACTCGCGCTAAACACGTTTAAAATAGACTTGAATGCCAGAGCTATTATTGGATAATTTGCTATTGATCGTACTATTATTGTCGTATTACTTCAAGTACGAAATATATATTTAGCTCAACCGCATTGAACGAAGGTTAATAACCGAATGGGTGACAAGATAATTATCAAAGCTTATTATTGAAAATAGATATGATGCCTGTTAAATGCTGAGTAACTGTTTAAAGCCCACACAGTGTTTCTCCTACACCAAAAATTTTTGATGAGTAATGTATCAAAGTATTTTGTTTTAAATTTATGTGTTCGCGACTCGTGTCTATATTACTTAATGGTCTCAAATGTAGGTATGTATTAATCTTGTAATCGTATTGTAGTATCACAAGTAAACAAACACGTTCACCGATTAAAAATTTAAGATTTTATAGGTGGGTACTCTGGCAGTCTCTAATTTTTGACGACCTCCGTGGCGCAGTGTGTAGCGCTGTTGCCTTGACGTGCGGAGGTCCTGGGTTCGATCCCCGGCAGGGTCAATTTGGGAATTTATAATTTCTGAATTTTCCCTGGTCTGGCCTGGTGGGAGGCTTCGGCCGTGGCTAGTTACCACCGGCAAAGACGCGTGCCGCCAAGCGATTTAGCGTTCCGGTACGATGCCGTGTTGAACCGAATAGAGGTATGGGTTTATTATAACTGCCATGCCTCTAACAGGTTAGCCCGCTACCATCTGACTGCATCATCACTTACCATCAGGTGAGATCGCAGTCAAGGGCTAACTTGTAGTGGATAAAAAAAAAAATTGGATTTGGTTACCCATGATTTTTTTTAAAGTTTACAATTTACATAATACTAATATATTTTGTGGCATTTGGACAGCACAGCTGTCGAAG
Source organism: Erebia epiphron (assembly GCA_963932025.1). Taxonomy (NCBI): domain Eukaryota; kingdom Metazoa; phylum Arthropoda; class Insecta; order Lepidoptera; family Nymphalidae; genus Erebia; species Erebia epiphron. Next base: position 24,436,746 of record OZ009947.1, on the reverse strand, counting down.
AATAAAAGTGCAGTTCCGGGCAATTAATGTGGCAAGTAAAAGACCATGCAATTTTTTCCCCGTCTTGCAAATTTAAATACGTCATTCTTCAGGTTTAGCTTTCTTTTAGCTTTGTAAAGGTCGCCGTGCTTAACTGCGTGACCTTTTTTATGCGTAAGCTTTTAAGATTTTTTGTGTATTTATTTTTTGCTTGTAGTCTGTAGAGCTAACTAGGATCCATTTTTTAATGTACGCTATAGTTACTCCTATGACTAATGGTAGTAGTTACACGTTATATTGTGCAAGGAGCAAATATACACGTTCTTGATTTTAAGTCCGGTTTATTGAACTTCTGTTATCGTAACATCATTTTTACATTCAGAAAAAATTACTTGGTATATTTAAATTAAAACCATGACTAATACTTCTACGCTAATTGAGCGTGTTTATTGGCTGTTGTGACCATACATGTAGATAGGCACCGTTCGTTTTGGTTCACAGACCGTTCTTTTGACATTGAGTGCTAGAACTTTAGAACTTATGGCTACCATATCCTGTATGAAAATATAATTATTCCGGACTGTTTATAACACGGTACTAAAACAAAAGCTAGCTGTAAAGTCGGGATTACCCAGATTTTAATAAATACGTTTCACATAGAAATCGATATCCATCACGAATCTTGCATTTGTAAATAACTTTTCATATTACAAGCTATTGTGTTCATAGAGTTAGAATTAGAACCTTTTAACAGTAAGGTTTTGCAATATCCTAATCAACCTATACATATTAATTCAATACCAAATAAAAATATATATACCTTCTACACCTATTATACACAATATAGCCTATTTCTATTGCCTGAGTTATTACTACTCTATGCACTCGGCATTAACTAAGGGTGACACAAATATCGGTATATCAATTATATATAATCCATCAGCATATTCCACCGAGAAATATTACTTATTTATACCAATTACTTGTCGGGATTTACCACGCGATACAAAGACTGACACAAATATCGATCGATAACAAAGGCTTACACAAATATCGATATATTATACAGATGATATAATATATCAGCATTGTGCTAGCTAGGGGCTCAATTTTATACTGTCATCCATCACTATCAGATCGAAGCTCTCGACTTTCGAAACTGAAAACCGGAATAAGCAATGACAGTTATTATAGATTGTTACAACACTAAACCGTCTTTATATGTTAGGGTTGCTAAGACTGCTTTAATTATGCTATTGACTAGATGATGCCCGCGATTTCGACTTCGTGAATATAATTTTTGTTTATCTCCGAGGGAACTTTTAATTTGCCTATGTCCTTCCCCGGGATGCAACGTTTCGTTACACTACCAAATTTCATCAACATCCGTCGAGATAGACAGACAGACACACTTTCGCATTTATAATACTAGCGAATGTCCGCGACTTGCGTGGTTTGAGGTTTCTTGGTTCCCGCGGAACTCTTAATATTAAGTAAGATATTAGTAAGATTAAAATATATGGATGTGGTATTTGTTCTAATTTAATAGACTATCTTATTGTAATTCACATTGAGAAATAATTTGACCTTGTTAAAATCCCTCGATAAAACTTATTTTGTGTCTCGAATTTCCTTCTCACTTAGCAGACTTTTCTGCTGGATCTTAGTTAACTTAAGAAGTGTTTCTCGGCGGCGTAGAGTAAATACTAAGACGTACTATTAGTATATTAAAAGCTGTTTTTTGTTTAAAACCACCAGTACAGTGTACCTAATTTAAATCATTAGTAGTTGAATTTTCTATCATATTTTTATTTTCTATCAGGGCAGCCCTATAGTATGTGTACTGTGTAGTTATGTCAAGTTTAAATTTAGCGGTGAAAGTAAAATTTTTGCCACAACTTGAAATACGACGATCGCAAAAACTTGATTGTAACTAACAAACTATGTTTTTGACAGTGTCAATTGACAAGTTCTGTATACGCTTTCTAAACTTGTACTAAAGTGGCCAAAAAGTGGTTCTAACTAGAAGTCTCTTTTCATGCGATTTGCGAAATATTATTCGAAAGTTTTGCGATCGAAAGGCAAGTTGAATAAGATGTTCAATTGCGAGTTCAATAGAAGTTTATTATTTTTTTACTCTTACGCGGTAACATCGTTTTTCGGCTAGAAATCGGAAATTACATGAAATTGTACAACTTTTGTACACTTTTTTTGTTTTATGTAAGCTGTACTGTTGTTATTCGTAGAAGTTTAGTTCGTGCCCGCGACTTTTAGGCTGTTTTTAAGTATTTAATAACTTCCCGGGGATTTCTATCTTTGATTTTCTGGGATGCGAGCTGCCTCAAATTCACCAAAAATCACCAAATCACAAATTTCGCCAAAATGGGTTAAGCGCATGAGCCGCGAAAATTTAACTGACAGACAGACATACATACCTTAGTGTGAATAGTATGGAAGCATGGATTAATTATATTATCATACTATTATATTCTATACGACACATCAAGCCATAATATGTAACCCATAGTAAAAAAATGTTATAGCTTCCAGATGAACGATTTGGCGCACTAGTAATAACAATAAAAAGACGATAAACCAAATCCTCGAGAGAATTAACCAATTTATAAAAACCACGGCAACCGCAGCAAAGATTTATTGTACTGTTAAACTAAACTTAAGTCTGGAACACACCCAACGCGCGAAAGAAGTGCAGCGCGACGTAAATGTGTCCAAAGTGGTCCCTAAAATCATACTAAGTAATATTATAAATGTGAAAGTGTGTTTGTTTGTTGGTTTGTCCTTCAATCACGTCGCAACGGATCGACATGATTTTTGGAATGGGTATAGTTGAGGACGTTAACAGTGACATAGGCTACTTTTATCCCAGAAAATTAAAGAGATCCAGTGGGAACCAAAAAAACCTCAATCCACATGGACAAAATCGTGGCATCAGCTAGTTTTTTATAAGCTACAAATAACTAAGAGTAAACTAAGAAGTAAGTGAGCCAAGATCACTGAATAACCCAAAACATTAGCAAGCTGAAGTGGCAATGGGCAGCCATTAATTTTCGTAGGGGCGATGGTCGTACTCGACGCAATCAAAAAGATCTAGAGTGCAGTCCGCGTAGGTACTCGTACTAGTATTGTGAGACGCCAGCACGATGGACCGACGATATTAAGGTGGTTGCAGGAAGTGGCTAGATGAAGGAAAGAGTGACGTCTATAGGCTGATGATGATAAAGAACGATATGCGATATGAAGGTGTACTGTGAAAAAGCCGTGCTTTTCAACCGACTTCAAAAAAAGGAGGAGGTTCTCAATTCGACTTTTTTTTTTTATGTTTGTTACCTCAGAATTTTTGACTGGGTGGACCGATTTGGATGATTCTTTTTTTATTTGAAAGGGCATACTTCCCAAGTGGTCCCATATAAATTTTATCGAAATCGGTCGAGTGGTTTTTTATAATCGCGCGTCGTCACCGTCACGCGCTATGTACAGTACAATAGGGCGGAATTCATACAATTATTGTATTACGAATCGTACACGCATATACGTAAGTTTAGTGTATCGTTCGTTCAGTTTCGTCGCGTATTGTGTCTGTTTCAGCCCTAGCACAAACACTAAAGCTGTCAAGGCTGCGTACGAGAAATAGATCTCGGAATGATCTCAAATGATCTCTATCAAACCGTTAAATCTGAACTTACTGCTGGAGCCAATCTGTATGAAAAATATGATGTCGTAATCAGTCAAGATTTAAGACAGCGGTGTTATTCTCTAAGCGAATTGTTTTCGTCTTTGAGTTGGCCGACGATCTTTTGTTACACATCAAATCGGTTTAAACTTGCTTTGAGAGAACATCACTGAGGTTTGTATTTTGTGAAAGATGTTTTCACACCTCCTTTTGGGGTTTTAACGAGAGGAAAAAAGCTAAAAGAAAGAAGAGAAAATAAGCACAGTATAGTTAGTGTATTTTGTAAATTCAACCCGATTATTATCATAAAACATGATGGATTCCTATTTATCTTTAATTCCAAACAAAGTTGGTTCGTTCTTGTGATTTTAATAATAACTAGATGATGCCCGCGACTTCGTTGACGTGAATTAAAGCGTACCAGACAGACAGACACACTTTTGCATTTATAATATTACTATGGCCAATAGTGAGCTTTTTGTTTTATTAGACTCTTGTGTAACATGTATTGTTTACATATTGTAATCTTTTTCTTTTTAAAGAAAAGAGCAACTGCTGAGTTTCTTGCCGGCTCTTCTCAGTAGAAACGGCTTTCCGAACCGGTGGTAGAGTCTTAACGTATAAGTGACACAAGTGTTCCTGCATGAAATAAATAAATCTATCTATCTTTCTATCTATCTATCTATCTTTCTATCTATCTATCTATCTATCTTGGACTTAAAAGTATTACTCAATACTCTCTGAAGCCGAACAAAAATTTCAATTTCATCGCTGTGACGCAGCTATACGACTACAGAATAGCACCGCTGATCAGATCTCTCTCAACTTTGATTAACATCTCCATAGATGCCGATCTAGTAACCGTGAAACCGGCGCGGCAATGTCAAGAGCTTGCCACAGAAAGAGCTTAAGGGCAAAACACACAGGGAGCGGGCGCGGGTCGGGCGCGGGCCGGGTCGGGTGCGCGGCTGGTTGAATTCCTTGTATTTATATGGACAGCAATACAGCGTCACCCGCCACGCGCCCCAACCTGCGGCCCTGTTCTGTGTGCATTCCTCCATATAAATACAAGGAATTCAACCCGCCGCGCACCCGACCCGGCCCGCGCCCGACCCGCGCCCGTTCCCTGTGTGTTTTGCGCTTTAATGCCACATGCGAGAGTGGGCCGAGAGCACGCACGGTTTGTGGTTCAATGACAGCCGATTTAGGCCGGTTGTACTTTTAAGCGCATTTAAACCGGCTGCAGTTTACGCAACTCTGACAGACCGCAGGCTGTTCCGTAATCCGTCTATAGCTACCTCATTATTCTATGGCGTATACTTGTAAGTATATGTGTATTGTGTAGGCTTAGGGCTTTCAAAATGGTTTTAATATGAGTTAAGTTAATTTAGGCAACTAACTGCCGCACTCTTAATCATTACTACTATCATTATTATTAAGATCCTATTGTATTAATTATTAAGAAACTCTTAAGTATAGATTTTGTATTGAAATCTATACTAAGGAGTTGCTTAAGTAATGACTAAGCGACTGCGGCAGTAAAAGGCGGTTAAAATAAAGTTTCGTTAAGTGGTGTAGCTAGATGCTCTTAAGATTTGAAGCGCTAAAGTTTTGTTTAAGAGGTACTAAGACTAAGGGTCTGTTTCACAATGTCCAAATAAAGTTCCTAATACTTACCTAACAAATAAAATATTTGCTGGGTAAATCTGTCTAATAAAGGTCTGATATTTTTTTTCTGTTTCACAACTCAAGTGTCTAATAAAATATTTGCAAGATAACTATTGTACAGTTTATCCGAAGGTCGAGGCGGCAACGTCGCATTATGATTGCTACGTTCCTATTTTTAGGCAGTTTCAAAATTAGGCACACTTCTCAAATTAGGGAAATCTTAATTTTTTTAATATTTATCTACGCGTAAATACTCGCATTACATGTTTTTCATTATACTTTCATGTTTTTCATTGTTTTTCAGTATTTTTTTTGCTTTCTTGTTGACATATTTTATAAATAACTAGACTAGATAACGCCCGCGACTTCGTCCGCGTGGGTTAAGTTTTTCAATTCCCGCGGGAACTCCTTAATATTCCGGGATAGTAGCCTATGTCCTTCTCCGGGATACAAAGTACCCCTATGCCAAATTTCATCAAAATCGGTTGAACAGATGGGCCGTGAAAACGTAGCAGACAGACAGACAGACACACTTTCGCATTTATAATATTAGTATGGATATTGTATGAAAAAAAATATTCGTTATGCGTATAACGAATCTTGATTTTTGACATTTACTTTCAGAGTTCAAGTAAACTTGTGATTTTGTGGCTCTTTCGTGGTGATTTTTAATTAAAATCTGACTCTATTACTACCTACTAATCGGTTCATCCAGTTACTCCATATAGTTTTGCCGATTTCCAAATACCGGAACTCTTCGCGATAACATCAGGCGATCATAAAAATCATCAAATTCGTCCTCAATGAATTCAAAAATATCCATTTTTACAAAAATACTATAATTTTATTTACGATTGAATATGTAATGTTAGTAAACAGCGTGTGAAACGCTGACGCGGGTAAGACGACACCTGTCAAACTACATAGTTATCCATCAAATAACTGCTATTGGCCACTCGATCCGACCTATAACTTGTTGAGAACTTTATGTTATGGTTAGCTTTATTAGATGATTGTGAAACGCAAACAATGTGTTTATTTGCCAAATAAGTTACAAATAGCTTATTCGGAACTATATTTGGACATTGTGAAACAGACCCTAACCGTAATTTATTATTTCAATTTTTAACTGAATTTGCTATAACTTATCTAAGTGTACCTGTAAGTACCTTTCTTCTATTTTATGAAATTTTGAAATTAGAAACTTGGCTTATCAAAGCTATCAAATAGATACAATAAAAAGGAAAATTCACTGAAGTTACTTCAAAATACATTAACTTCTAACTTAAATCATAGTTTTTTCTTTAAAATTTCAAAGAGCACACATTTGGTAAATGGGTAACCCTGAATTCGAAATAGGGGTTCATCACGGGCGCTTCACACGATTATAATTATTAACGATCGTGTGTCCTTTAACGTGCCGAGTTTTGAGTTTATAAGTCCGATGGGAACTTACCACGCTCTCCCAACTGCCACCCAAGATTGACTTGTCCAGCATTGTCGCACTTAGCTCTTTCACCAACATAAAAGAAACAGAATCACTATAGTTTATGAAGGTTTTATTTATGTCACGAATTACGAAACGGGATGCAGTAACGTTAGAAACGTAGCAATGTTTATATTACGATGTAGCACGCGATCTTAGTCACGTTGTCACACGGGAGCGCCGGGATTTGGCACGGTGTTCACACACTGAGCTTTCCTGTAAGACTGAAGGAGAAACCGTTTCAGCATCATATTTATAGGACGCGAAGCCGGGAGAGGGCGGATTTCAGGAAGACGATGCGTCGTATTCCACTTAACACGTAGTCACACCTCCGTGTTTTAGACACGTTACAGTAATGGAGTTCGGGGAAGCCCGTCTAAATGCGTGCGAACAGGTGTGTATGCATCTAGCTTTACTTACCTCGTTTTCACTTGATTGATTACTTTTTCAGCTTAAGTGGGAATGAGAAATGGGTTGCCTATTTGTATTCCTTGTTTCACATTTCACGAACCATTCGAGAATACAATACGTGAGCGGATTTCCTTTGAAAACGTCGAGGGATTTAGTGCTTTGCTACGATACGATGTCGTGTAGAAGCCCATAAATATTATGGGTTTACGTTCGTTCCATTTCGGACTTATACCATCTGAAATCGATTGACAGTATGGCTCCGCCTATGAATTTGATAACAGTCCTCCTCATCCCTATTAAATTACTATTTCAATATAATCGATCCTTGTATTCGTAACTGCTCTCTTCAAAGCAATAAGTTGTAATTAATTAGACATCGTACCGTCTTTGCCGGTAGGGTGGTTATTATCCACGGCCGAAACCTCTCACTAGGCTAGACGAAGGAAAATTCAGAAATTATAAATTCCCAAATTGACCCTGCCGGGAATCGAACCCGGGACCTCCGCACGTTATGACAACAGCGCTCAACACTGCGCCAGGGAGGTCGTGAATGAAGGAACAATTATTATCTGCACCATCCATCGTGGCTGAAGGAAATGACTTCGTCTAACGAACGCCTATCGCTAAGCCTGTAAGGTCGTCAATCAATCAAATTAAAGAGCGCCAGCGTCATGTCGATACATCCACTACAGCCTATCAACGTCCCACTGCTGGGCACGGGCCTCCACTCTCATAGGAGTGGTCTCCACTCTCCATTCTCACGACCCGGGAATCGAACCCGGGACCTCGTCAGCCGCAGTCAAACATGCTAACCACTAGACCAACGAGGCAGTTCGATACATAAGGATTCGCAATGATGTTGTCAGTGGACAAGCTCCACGTAATTGGAGCATCGACCCGGCGCCTAATTGTGTCACATTCGAGTATTGACTCACACGTAACGCGTCCGATACTGTAATCTTAACCTTCGATATTGTTTACGTTCCTTTTGTTTCTATTCTTCCCTATTTTCATCGACAGAAAAAAAAACTGACTGTCGATAAAATAAAATATTACTTAAGGAAGTAGTACTATTGAAAATAATAAAATTTGGGGTCTGTGAAACTTTTTTTTTTTGTAACTTTTTGAGTAAGTACATTTTTGTCGCGTAGATAAAAATAGGCCTAATTTACGCCGTGCACTTTATGATTAAAAGTCCCGGGGGAATTCTTTCATTTTCCGGGGAAAAAGTTGCCTTTGTCACTCCTACAACTATACCTATGCAAAAATTCATGTCAATTCGTTGCTGTGTTGTGGCATTATTGATGAAAATCATAATCGTGAAAACAACAAATAAACATATCTACTTTTCGCATTTATGATTATTTACTATTATTACTGATTAGCCCGCCAACCCGCATTGGAGCAGCGTGGTGGGTCTAAGCTCTAATTTCCGCTCTCCTATGAGAGTGGAGGCCTGTGCCCAGCAGTGGGACGTTAAGAAGCTGTAGTGATGATGATGATGATTACTGATTAATTATTTATGAGTTTTGATGACCTGCACGTGCCGTGCCACTAGCTTGGTGAAATTATAGTTAACCGAGAAAAAGTTGACGTGAGTTGTCGATAAAATATCTTGTATCGACGTTCGCATTAGACTTATACATGCTTATACCTACCACTATCAAATACGAGTATCAATTGTTTTACTCAGGAAACCTCGTGCAAAATCTAGTTTTTTTAAAAATTAAACCTTTTTGATTACCGTAGTATATTTTCTATGTCCTAGATAGCGGGAGTCGGGACGTATACGAGCACAAACTAATAAATTAAAAGTTCCCACTGAAACTGGCTTTGAACTGAAATAATATAACTTTCGCAATGTTTATTTAACGCGTAGTAGGTATGTTATGTGAGCAGAAATAATGTATTTAGTATATTTTACCCTATGTACAACGTTTGTTCAATATTTTCGTCAACTAATATTTGACAGAGAAATAAATAATTGATTATGTAATGTACTTAACTAAATAAATGAAATTGTATTGTACCTACTGCTATTATTGTTGACTTTCGTGTTATAGAATTACAATCCTTATATTAAGAACGTCAAGGTACGTTGCATCAAACTGTAATTTTAAGTAATATTGCTTAAGTATTGCTTTAAACATTGGTAGGTAGTATGATCCCAGCAGTCCACGAGTCATGCGTGCATGCGACCGACGACGGACAATGTGTCGCCGCACAATGCCCATTTATCAAAAATATGCGTATATAATATATTATATGTAACACTTCAGGGTGTCCCCTGGCTTGCAACTCGTTAACTCTAGCCAGCTGACGTCAAACGGTCAGACCTTGCCGCGAGACCTAAATACATTATGCGCCTATTTAGAGACAACTGAAAGAAATAGGAAGCACTTTGATATCATTCATAATAAAACGTACACAATTACCTTGTCCGAATGCTAGAAATATGACCTTTATAGCTTCACTTACTGACGCAAATAATGATGGTCACTTTACGCGGTTTGGAGTATCTTCTAGCATCTTATAGTTTTTACTATTAGTTAATTATCATACTTGTGATTATAAACTATCCCGGGACCTCAGAGTAAGAATAAAATGTATATTTTAACTCTATGCCCGGGACCAATTGACTGAGCATAGCGTGCCCCCTCAACAGCCAAACGTTAGCAGTATCAGTACTAACGCTACGTTTTGTGCCACAGACCCTACTCGGTGCCTGGGACCCACTCAAACACACAACAATTCCTATCGGTCCAACAGAATCGGTCCAGCCGTTCTGAAGTGATGCGAGAGCATACAAGGCCCTGTAGTACAATGTACCTGCGCTGACGACCGCCATTTTGGGTCAACTTACGGGACGCGATTTATACTCCCAATGTGCTGCTCTTTTAACTTTATTTCGTTATATATATATGTGGGGCTTGGATGCCACAACTCGCGAGTTGAACCTTGCTAAACTTAGTAACTCAAGAAGCAACGTGCAAACGAATGCAAGGCAATCTTTGTTTTGTTCGTCGATGAATCACACTCCCTTCGCCGGCGTGCACAAAAGGGATGATGCGTTCAAATAAAAGTAAGTTTCAGCCTATTTATGTCCCCCTTCCAGCACAAAGGTCCCTTTCTGCCCTAATAAAGATGAAATTTGTACAAGGTCGCATTGCATACGGCTGTGAAGATTTTTTTGTCTTTTTTGTTTGGATATCAAGCGTTGAATGTCTCATTATTTGCAGAGTATTCAAATATTATGTATAATCCATACAAATGTCTGTCTCCTACGCTTTCACGGCCCATCTATTCAACCGATTTTGATGAAATTTGGTACAGGGATAGGTTGTATCCCGGGGACCGACATAGGCCACTTTTTATCCTGGAAAATGAAGGAGTTCCCGCAGGAATCGAAAAAACTTCATCATCTAGTTTTTAATATAACCTAGCTCTCTGCTCGACATACTTTACAATTTACATCATCGAAGTTTAGGAACTCGAAACTTCGATAATGTTTAAAACTCAATACATATAGATCTGCCTCTTTGGTCTAGTGGTAAGCATAGTCGACTGCGGATCACGAGGTCCTGGGTTCGATTCCCGGTCGGGCATAAAAGGTATTGGGTTTTTCAATTAAGAAATTCTCAGTGCCAGCCCGGAGTTGGAAGTTGGCGGTGTTTCACCCCCGTGCCTCGGAGAGCACGTTAAGCCGTCGTTCCCGGTTATTATCACTAACATGATAATAGTCGTTAAAGCCCGCCAACCCGCATTGGAGCAGCGTGGTGGGTCTAAGCTCTAATTCCCGCTCTCCTACGAGAGTGGAGGCCTGTGCCCAGCAGTGGGACGTTAATAGCCTGTAGTGAAGAAGAAGAAGAAGACATATAGATAGATATATATGAGTAACAGACCCTAACACATTGGTTAAACACACTTAGCGAAATTGTATTTTGAGTTTGTGGATGCCGTGTGCTTTCAGCGCTGGGCACAATGGTTTGCAGGATTTTAAGGGTTACCAATGAATTAATTTATCTAACAAACATAAAAATTACAAAGTTGATGGGCACTCGCCGAGCATAGTACTTAATGTATACTGGAGGCTTTACAATCGCCATACATCCAGTTTATGATCCTGATAAAAAGGCTCAGGGTCACTCACCGGGCGATGGAGAGAGCTATGCTTGGAGTATCCCTGCTCAAGTGCTCAAGCTCAAGTGGCAATGGGCGGGGCACATAGTTCGTAAAACCGACAAGCGTTAGGGTCCCAAAGTGCTTAAATGCCGGCATCGCACCGGGAAGCGCAGCGTTGGGCGACCCCCCACTAGGTGGACGGACGATCTCAAACGTGTAGCTGGGAGCCGCTGGAAACAAGCGGCACAAGACCGTGCTCTGTGGCGATTCATGCAGGAGACCTACGTCCAGCTGTGGGCATCTATAGGTTGAGACAACGGCGACATCCAGTTACTCCAGATATCTAATATACAGCTATTCGATCGTGATTATTTTTATGATAGGTAATAATAATTATTATGTAACACCAGAAAATCTAGGTTTGAATAACAAAAAATGTAGTAAAATAATCATAATACCTAATTCCATTCACAATGAATGTTTGAACAAGCAATAAATGTATTGTGATTGAAAATAAAATATTGTTATGTTAGCGTCCATTAAAATGATGTTAATAAGCTCCTTACAGCAACAACTATTATTGCCGTTTCACATTATTCCAGTTCTTGGATGCAGTAACTTTTTTTGCATTTATTTCATAGTAATGTAAATATATAAAATAAATAAATAGGATAAGCCACGAGAAGCCAGCTTGATTATTTACAGGCTGAATGTGTGTATTATAATAAAACTTTGTTGTGTTCTAAGTGCTGGTCAAACCACGTTAAATCCACAAACATGTTAAAAATACACAGACAAATGTGTCTGAAACTGGACGATTTCAGTGGGTGTGGTTAATTGAAAAGTAGCTACTAACCACCAAATTGGTCACCAAATTGGATTGCTCACATTGTTTAGTTTATTTTAGTTGCATCATTTTCATATTCTTATTCCAGCTGGTCGATTGTAGTTAGGTGACAGCTTCAGCGTGAGTAAAACAGTTACCTTGATTTGATGACTTTCTCTCATTATTGCCTTTGTTGCAGAAATAATACAATAGATCCAACCAATCACAACATTCCATATTGTACCAGTAGCAATTATTGATGCAGATTTTCCGCAATCGACCCGCTGTATAGATATAGCGATGGTTGCGCTGGAAGGTTACTGGTATAATGTGGACAAGCCATTAACTAGCTATGCAAATACTGTAAATAGGCGACGATGTGTTTTACTTTCCTAGCGTATTGTTGTACGTTATAAATTTCATGCGGTTCATATATAAAGCGTTAACTGAATTACTTCAGCAGTTACTAGAGCTTGAATAATAGCGACGTCTTTGTCTTTGATGATGTTCCTCGCAACTTGTTTATTAGCTTGTACTTCTGGTAGATTTCAAAGGCGATTTTTTAATTGAAATACTTTACATCATTGAAATGACATACAAGCTAGCATCTCCGACTGATGTTTACAGCTTTATACTGTACTAGATGATGCCCGCGTCGTCCGCGGGATTGTTTTTTTTTTAGATTCCCGCGGGAACTTTTAAATTTTCCGGGATAAAAAGGGAAAAAGAAATTTCCTTCCCCGGGATGTACCAAATTATATCTCTGTACCAAATTTCATCAAAATCGGTTGAGTAGTTGGGCCGTGAAAGCATAGCAGACAGACACAGACAGAAACACTTTCGCATTTATAATATTAGTAATGGATGTATGACCATTTCATGAGAACCTTTTTTTCCTGCAAAAAGCATAGTTACGAGTTTTCGTTCACATGTCTATTTTATTATATAATCCTTTTTTTGAGAATTACCTGCTTCAATTTTTTTTAATTTTACCTTTCTTTATTTAAAATCACAGTTGAAAGTTTTTTTTTACAATATGAGATTGCTAATTTATAATTCTATACCAAAGAATCTACGTGAAACAGTATAAAAATAATAGCTAACTAGTTAAGTAGCTGTATTAACTAGATATTTGTAGTAAGTAGGTACTTAATTTTTATTTTATTTTAGACCGTTTTAAGCTTAATCTACAGTTCACGTCGGTTTAGGTTTTACTGCCTACTTTAGGATCTTGTTCATGCTCCGTTTTAGATGCACTCGACTTGAATGCATTTGACGTCATTGCAATTTCCAATTTGAAGCTTTGTACAGTCCACCCAACAACATAGAGCTCATTGAAATATCACCTTTATTGCTTGGAGGTTGAAGCCTAGCAAATTACATGTGGGGTAGACGGTGAGTCAATGACATCATATAAATTTGAGGTCGGAGCTGTTTATGACGGCCTATGCTTTGGCTTGTTAACAATGTCAATGAAGATACATTATTTTGGATGTAATTGCGCTATACAGTTGTGCATTATAATTATTTTGATATGTGTGCTATGAATAAGCTTCAGATTTAAAGTCGAAACCCCGTGAACGCTGAGAGCGCTATTCACAAAACGATCCGTAAGGGATAGCTCCTACGGATACCTCATACAATTGTTCAGGTAGTAATAGTACTACCTGAACAATTGTAGCCGCATGAATGCATTTTAAAGTTCATCTGCATTCACAGATTTGAAAAAAAGCTAGATAAAGTGTAGCGGTGTAGCCTATGTCACTCCCCTGCGGAAGGATGTGGGAACCCACCGCATTATTATCCCAAGAAAACTCCCCTTATTTGATAAATGGAAAGGGGTCACGACTCTAAGTAATGAGGAATACGACGCAGAGAGAGATGTCACTCCCCAGGTCTTTAACTTGCGGCGGCTTCATTGAAGGAAAACTAACTAACAGTCAAAAACACCTTCGCAGAAAAATGCCGATTCGAAATTTTATTTGTACCAAGTATACCTACTTTATTATTATTTCTTAAAAATATAAAAATGTCTTATAATCTGAAAACGTACAAACTTCTCACATTCGTTGTTGTCCTGCTAAACCAATGGACGTTCACACTTCACATCTGAAAATGACATATTGAGGCCAATTCTGTTGTACACAATCTCTAAACTAAAATGACAGCTCTATTTATATTGCTATCCCTTTCATAAGACTTCCCTTCGAATTGGAGCAGCTGCACTAGATTTGGAGGTATCATTTTGGTTTAGTTTAGAGATTGTGCTAAACAGAATTGGCCACAATGTTTCACAGGTACTTGTGCCGCTTGTGAAATGACCGAATTGTATTTTCCCAAATTCACATCTTGTTGAAAATAGATTTGACTATAGGCGATTTGTGTGTGGATCGTCGCACGTACACGAATCTGTCAGAAAAAATTCTCCGTTGAAATGATACGCGTTGCTTATATGCTATTAATAATATTTCATAGTCATCGGAGAATACAAGGGAGACGTGACTGTTTACACGTCGATTATGTCTATCACAACCTCTTCTTCGTCGTCATTGTCGTCGTCACGATAGACGTCCACAGCTGTACACAGCTGTCCACAGCAGGTCTCATTTCTCAGGTGTTGCACCGCCTAGACCTAGCAGCACCTTGCAACTGCACCGCCTGGACCTAGCAGCACCTTGCAACTGCGCCGCCTCCTATCAGCGCCTTGCAACTGCACCGCCTGGACCTATCAGCACCTTGCAACTGCACCGCCTGGACCTAGCAGCACCTTGCAACTGCGCCGCCTCCTATCAGCGCCTTGCAACTGCACCGCCTGGACCTATCAGCACCTTGCAACTGCACCGCCTGGACCTAGCAGCACCTTGCAACTGGCTTGATGTCGTGCGGGGGCTATGTGCTAGTGGGGGGCTTGCCAAGCGCCAACGCTGCTATTTCGAACATGGCATATTACCATTCCAGCACGTTGAGACCCCAACGTTTCAATAAACTTGGTGTCCCACCCATTGCCACCTCAGCTTCGCAAACCGCAACCTGTCAAGCTCTGTGGATTTTCTTAGTCTTCTACGGATCTCCTCATTTCTAATTTGATCACGTAAAGAAACCCCGAGCTTTCAGCCAGGGTAGGTTATATCTAGCGGATTAAGTTAGATTACCATGACATTACAGAAAATCTACTGTATTTCTCAGTAAACATTTCATACATGCCCACGTACATAAATATTTAAAATCCAATAGTCATAGTAATAGTGACTCAGCATTTGCGAATTTGTAACTTTCTTTAAAATAAGCTTTTGATGTTGGTTCGGAATGTATTAAAAACCGTTAATGTTAAGTAATTACTTAAATTAACATTAATTTTGCTTTTAACAATAACTTCAAGTTTTACTTGAAGTTATTGTTAAAAGCAAAATTCCAAAAGTCAGCAAAAAAAAGTAAATTCGCTTCTGTTTTGAATAAAGTATTATTTGGAGCTACAGCACATTTACTTCAGTACGTAAAATATGTTATATCGGTCCTTATTTCTAGCGCAAATCACTATTACACAACTGAGTGATTATTTCGGCGAAGTTCAAAAGTAAATAAACGCATTGTATTTGCCAAATGCCCCGTGGCGTATTGTAGTGTAAACTGTAGTAACTACTAACTACATATAATTCGGGGTAATGTAATTACGAAATATTAACCGAAGTTGGACCAAATCCAGAGCCTTAGCATAAAGATGGGAAGATTAAAGGCCTGGTTAGATAAGATGCGTGACAGAAAGCATTATTATACAATTGTAGCTTTATATCTTACTACTTACTTACTTATTATTAAAATCTGATTAAGCATTATATACCTACTTATTCATTTAATAACATTATAACTATCCATTTTATGCATAGGCTTATAAGAGTGGGTAATTTGACTGTTGTCTGGTGTACAAAGCCTGACGTTATTTTTAATAAGGGTTGCCTGACTTATAAAACTCAAATTCAAACCTTTTTTTAATCAAGTAGACTTCCGTGAAAAGTGCTTTTGGATCATCGAGTAAATCTACGACAGACTCGGAAAAAATAAATCTGCGACTAGACTCTGCTGCTAGACTCAAGATATTTGTAATATAATAACTACTTTTCAGAGCGCGAGCAACGCAGTAACATATATTTCCGTAAAGTAAACATCTTCATTATCTTCCTTGTTTTGTTTCCTTCCTTTCCTTTTCTCCCAGTGGCCGCTTTAACTCGCGGACGTCGAGCTTCGTGTATGACTAGAGCTTTAGCTTAAGATGGGAACATTTAAAATCATTTGTGCGAAATTTTAGTGAACCTGATTTACATGGTCGTAAATCGTAACTAGTTTTATGGTTGTGGTAACATTTAATAGACGGAATGACAAACAATCGTACAACATACTTAATGTAGTACTTAATGTAGAGCTATATGTAGTCTTTAAGACACTACTTTTATATGGTAGTTTTAACAGTGAATTTGGTAATATCTGTGCAGTGTTTTAATGCCTTAAATCTCACATCTGAGTATAGGATTTAAGACCCCGTGGTTTAATTTAAGCGTATAAATATTCTTCTGCTGCTTTGGTGTTTCCATTTTGAAGGCGGTATTGAGAGAAGTTTTTGACTACTCTTATTTTTTTATTTTTATACTTTCTGTAGAGTACATTGGGTTCTATTTAAAACTGAAATCCAGTGGTTAAATTCACCATAAGACTGCATGCATAATGCATTTCTAGTTGACGCAACTTGCATGTTTCGTCAAAATCGTATAATTGGACGGGCCGTAAAAAGGTAACATACAGAATACACACGTTTGCATTTATAATGTAAGACGTAAGAAAGAAGTCATTACGATTTTTTGACGACCTCCCTGGCGCAGTGTTGAGCTCTGTTGTCTTAACGTGCGGAGGCCCCGTGTTCGATCCCCGGCAGGGTCAATTTGGGAATTTATAATTTCTGAATTTTCCCTGGTCTGACCTGGTGGGAGGCTTCGGCCGTGGCTACTTACCACCCTACCGGCAAAGACGATTGAGCGTTCCGGTCCGATGCCGTGTAGAAACCGATTAGGGGTATGGGTTTAATATTACTGGCTACTGCCATGACCCTAACAGGTTAGCTCGCTTCCATCTTAGACTGCATCATCACTTACGATCAGGTGAAATTGCAGTCAAGGGCTTGTAGCGTAATTTAAAAAAAAAACTGAAGTTTGCGGTAGCACGTTTACCAGCAAGTTAAGCGTATGTTTACGTGTGACTGAACCGATATAACCGGTCTCGATATTTAGAAACCGGTAGACTAAAATAACGGCCCAGTAACGCGAACAACTAACCGGAGGTTACATCTATTGTAAATATTACATCTTGCCACTGTTTCCGACTTGTGTATTTGTACATGGACTAATACATTTATTCGTAACTAGTTAGTTAGTAACTAGAGTTAGTAGCTAATAAATGTACACTTTTGGTAAATACAAGTTTTTAATAAGGGTTCCGGCAGGTAACCTCATGCTTGTAAGGCCCATCTCCCCGGCGAAAATGACAACTGCGCCAAGGAAGTCTCGGGTCCTAACTCGTTATTTTCAAGTTTACGTTGTCATGGGTACGATTTCCAGTTAACTTTAAAAAGTTTTCCTGGAAAACTCACTGTTTTCCCTAGTTAGGTACTTAATTTTACATAATATTTATAATTTCATCCAAAAAATACAGTTTCTTTGGGGTATTTCTATTTTAGATAGTGCCCTTGTCCTTGGGATTTAAAAAAATCTTATCAATTCTTATTTTGTGGGGTAAAAGGTTGACCTCTAGAATTAACTCTCAAAGTCTTCAACTAAATCCATGGAAAAAATAAGCTGATCCGTTTACTCATGTGACTCCATTGCGGCGCAGGGTTGATTGAATGACCAATATATACAAACTTTCGCAATTTAATAAGTAGGATTTAAATTTAAACCGGTTCCGGTAAAAAGTCTGGACGTCATATTATGCTGACAGTGTGGCAAAGTAAACGATGTTCGTTGCGTACGTATGTGTTAACATTACAAACTAGAGGTTCAAAGCGATTAGAATCGTGGAATGACTCGAAAATAGTTGAATACTAACAGATAACGTTAACATATGCTGGCATATTAGTTAATAAATTATCTGTTGCTAATTCTGTATCTAATAATAAGATGT
Source organism: Erebia epiphron (assembly GCA_963932025.1). Taxonomy (NCBI): domain Eukaryota; kingdom Metazoa; phylum Arthropoda; class Insecta; order Lepidoptera; family Nymphalidae; genus Erebia; species Erebia epiphron. Next base: position 24,418,398 of record OZ009947.1, on the reverse strand, counting down.
AGTTAGTGCCAAGGTAAACTTCAGAACATGTCAGAGACTTTTTGTTGAGAAAAGCAGTCTTGCTCCCTGTGAAGACATGACAGATAATCCTTTTACTCGAACAGTGTGCTACAAAAAACATGAGTTTACATAGTTAGTCTTAGCCTCTAGCAATAACTTATTATAGTGGATTTCTCTGTCATGTAATTTTTCAGTATAAACGTGCTGAGAATAAAATTATGAATGGAGAATGAGTAAAATTAATATGGAGTAAGGTTCAAATTAAACTATTTTCAAAGCTCTAAAATGCTAGATTGACGTTTACTTCAGCCCCTTCTATTTTACACTTTTACTCTCGAATCTCTCGTTTCGATATGAGACACTTAAGTAGGTACTTAAATATTTTTTTCTTCAAACAATTTTAATAGGCATGATGACAGTAACCAAGAATCAATGAAATTACGAATTTATCTAGTGAAATAGGATTCATGGATTATAAAAAAACGTATTAATTTTTCTATTTCGAGTCAGATTGCTATTTATTTTGATTATATAAAACTATAAAATACAGCAATCCGCCATATTGGCTAAAACACCAAGAAGCGAATGACGTCACAATTGTTTGTTTTCGAGCTTTGATAGTCACACTATTTTTTGCTGCACACTGCAAAGAGTACATTGGTAAAAGCAATAGTGACGTCACAAACGACGCCATGACACCGCCGAACGTTTTGGCGTGAATTTTAAAATTTAAATTTCAAATGCCAATTTTATCTACCAAACCTTATTTTTCTGCTGAAATAAGATATTTTTTCGAAATAGTAGATACTTCCGAACATAATCTGACCATTTTTCAAAATCAGTCATCATGCCTATTATCCTATGTCAAACGACTTTTTGTCGTAGAACATGCCGCAAGTGTGTTTCAATGGTAAGTGGCAACAGACCATTGCGTTTACGGGCAAGCGGTTCCCAAGCGGTGCAGATTGTCTGCCGACTGGTGTGCTGACGTGCGAACTATAAATAATGTATTGACCTACTTGCTTAGATCCACTGTGACGTGCATGCACGAATTGTGGAGTGGGCGCTCTGAGGGCTTTCACGTCACGCGTTAATGGAGTTAACGTCTCGCCCTTCTTTCCTAATGTCCCGGGCCCAGGGTTGATTGTGAAATTTCTCGCGTAATTAACGTCTATGCATCTTCATTCCTTATACAGCGAGTTTGGAATAGTCTCACGAGAGCTGATACCTCATACTCACAATCCGAGTATCATAAAATAAAAGTGAATGGGCATATCTTCTAGAATCTAGACAAACATATTCCATCTTAGGCCACTTATCACTTTTCTCTAGGTCATGTGTGTGTTTAGTCTTTACCTAATGATCAAGTAATAATTTAGCATTCTGACTTGTTGTTTTTTTTTTATTACAATATTAGAATAGGATATAATACATATATTCATGTGTCGATATTGGTCTTGAGCTAAAATTTCATCGCTAAAAGCTGCGGTTTCCAAAGAATAATAAGTTGGGATTGGTCATTATGTCATAAATATAAAACATGACCAAAACGTGGTCATGTCTGACCAGTTGACACATAGTTATACCGCATCCATAATATTCCACATGTAGTTTCATATATCTCGTATAATTTCACGCAGCATCATTTCTATGAAATCGCCATGGCTTAGAGCAAGTGTCACAACTCACATCAGATGAGCTGTGGCGGTGACCCATATAGTTGTGAACTTCCCTAATAAGTTCTCAGAACTGTGTCATGATGGTTCCTCTATAGTGGGTATCACAAGTAATTATACTTTGCCAATTAGGCAAAGTCGCACTTGGCCAGCGTGGTAGACTAAATAAGATACCGCCTGAGTGATTATAGCAACGGTCCATAAACAGGATTTAATTCGTAAATTATTTTTCTATGATGTAGAACATAACAAAGGAAGATCCAATGGGAAGTTTTAAAAACCTTAGATCCACTCAGCATTAGCTTTCCTTCTTCTTCGCTTTATAAAGCCTTTTTTAAGCCTTTGTTGGTACAGGAGCATGTACATGTCACCGTAAAACCGTAAAAACCGTTAGATTATAATCTATCTCGCGAGATTGTAAACTGTCGAAAGATTACAAATTAACGCATTATTTTTCAAAAGATTTTAATCTGTTAGGTTGTCGGTATATTAACCCGATAGGACCTAAGATTATTATTTATGTCGAACCCTAAACCTAACCTACAAGAAAGAGACAAGATAAAGTAAATACAATAAATATTTAAAAAATTGACATTCTGAACATTGAACAGTTTACAATCTGTCGACAGTTTACAATCTATCGAGATAAAAAGCGTTAGATTACGAACTAACGGTTTTTACAATTTTACGGTGACATATACCTATACGCCATTTCTCCCGGTGTTGAATAGGTCTCCCGCAAACTTGGTCATATCATCGTACGAACGGGATCTATAATCTATCTATACCTCGTTTAGATTTCCGGGTATCTTCTTTTGATGTAAAATATCAATGCGATACGATAACTGTATCTATCTAGACTAATTTTATTATTTCGATGAGTCGAAAAGGTCACCAATTCTAGATTTTGTCCCCACACGATACCATTCTTGTTCACTTCAAAGTCGATAAACACGGTGTTAAAACTTAATAGGCGTGCAATCAAATAGAAATTTTTGTGAGCGAGAGTTTTGCTGTCTTGTTTGATGAACTTCCCTGATAAGTTCGGCGAACTGTGCCATGATCGCGCGTTCTAGTGGGAATCGCAAGTGATTAAGACATTATTACCGTGCGCATTATGTTGTAGCGTGAAACACCAATGTTTGCATTGGTGTTATATTGACTTGGAAATGTTAATTTCTATGAAGAAAATAAAATCTGCGGAGGTTTCCCCTGAAAGTTGTTGTTTATCCACTACAAGTTGACTGTGATCTCACCTGATGATAAGTGACGATGCAGTCTAAGATGGTAGCGAGCTAACCTGTAAGGGTTATTGTAACCAACCTGACGGGGTCCCTAAGCATCTACACCTCACTCTACTTATAATATTCAATATTTCTTTAAAATGGCACGTGATACATCTAGCAGTAAGACCCTCACAACATTGCTGTGTCCATAATAAACCAAGATCTTTTAGAGTTTCGGAAGCCTCGAATTCAATCAACCCAACGACTAAGGTATATACAGATTTTAGATGTAATTCAGTTAACTTAAAACAGGCATTAAGTAACGTGATCGCGAAGAGATAAATCTCTTCGGGATATTTACGAACTAACCCAAGTGGTAGCATCCTCCTTTTATAACCTTTTATAAAGAAAAGGAAGATGCTTTGTATGGCATCATTTATATTTCTAAAAAATAAATGATGGCTGGCTGGCTCCTCCCCGCCACCAACGGTAGGCTTCTTCCCTCTCTTGGTACCCCTAGAGGCACATCAATACATGGACTAATACATCTCTAAGAATACCAAAAGTCAACAGCCCCCCCCAGTGTATTGCAAATATACCTGCTCAATATATTAATTTTATGTATCGCCCCACACGCACACACAACAAGATGTTGACAGCGATAGCGCTCAATCCCTCCTACACCACCGCCATACCCACCCTTGGCGAGTGGTCGTAACGACGGGAAACTTCTCCGTAAGCTTGTAGTTGCGTAATCATATACACCCCATACTATACTACCATTCTATTATCGTTTTAATATTACTTTACTATTATTTTATTATTATAATTTTTTTTTTTTTTTAATAATTACCTATTTTCCACTGAATAGTAAGATACGTATAGTTACATTATGACAGTTACATTCAAGTTTAAACCCATACCCCTAGTCGGTTTCTTTCCAAGGCCGACTGCCTCGTTGGTCTAGTGGTTAGCATAGTCGACTGCGGATCACGAGGTCTTGGGTTCGATTCCCGGTCGGGCATAAAAAGTTAGGTATTGGGTTTTTCAATTAAGAAATTCTCAGTGCCAGCCCGGAGTTGGAAGTTGGCGGTGTTTCACCCCCGTGCCTCGGAGAGCACGTTAAGCCGTCGGTCCCGTTTATTATTACTAACATGATAATAGTCGTTAAAGCCCGCCAACCCGCATTGGAGCAGCGTGGTGGGTCTAAGCTCTAATTCCCGCTCTCCTATGAGAGTGGAGGCCTGTGCCCAGCAGTGGGACGTTAATAGGCTGTAGTGATGAGCTGATGCCTTCGACTATATCTGCGTAGATTTAGGATGAGAATAGCTCTACGTACCTACTAAGTTCACCTAAATTAGGTACAATAAAGACTTTAAAGAAAGAAAAGAACTTATTAAATTAAAAACCAACGTAGGTAGTTAGGTACTCTTACTCTTAGCTATTCGGTAATCGGTGGTAATAAGCTGTTGATAACATGTAAACAAAATACCTACAAAAAAAAAGCTTTTTATGCTTTTTTCACATAGTCTATTATTACTTTTCCGGGCGCATTCTAGATTAAAAGTATTATATACTAGCTGATGTCCGCGACTTCGTCCGCGTGGTCTAAGTTTTTTGATTCCCGCTAAACTTCTTAAATTTAGCCTATGTCACTCTCCAGGTCCTCAACTATACCCATGCCAAAAATCACATTCTGAATCCGTTGTTCCGTTACGGCGTGACTGAAGGACAAACCAACAAACCAACAAACAAACATACTTTCGCATTTATAATATTAGTATGATTTTCTTTTTTTTCTTTCTTACATAATATGATGGTACGCAATCCTATTAAACTCGCACGTGATTCCACTTGTGGGCTGGGGCTAGTAGGTAGGCAGTATGCACGTAGTTACTCCGTATCAAAAACGCTTCTCATATTATAATCCCTTTTAGATTACACCGCGTGATTGGTTAATGTATTTCTGAAGTGGTCTTTGACTCATGTTTACGAATTGGAATTGTTTAAAATTCAATCTGCATTTTACTATTCGATTTTTTTACCTAAGTATCCGTACTACTTTTGTTTGATTATTGGTTTATCCTTTAATCAAACCGTAGCAGAGGAATGGAACGACGTGATTTTCTGCATGACCACTATAGCCTATTATAGTTAAGGTTTAATCCCGGAAAATCAAAAATTTCCCACCACCTACTTCGGAATATAATGTCACAGTGGGTTTGGGAAGTCTATTCTTTCTACCTTTATTTTGAATTATTATTGGTTAGTCAGATATTTTTCTAACTCGGATCATAAGCAACATAATTCGTACATCGTTCACCTATCGCTATAAATAATAAAAATATATCAAATAAGGTTTAATATAGCAATATGTGAATTATGGATAGTTTTAGCACTTAGTTGTGGTGTGGTGGTTGCGAATGGTGTTCACTTACATATCCTATAGGTAGTCATTGCGTCCGGACTTTCAAATAGGGTGACCACATGACTAAATAATCGTAAAGAGAAAAAACACAGAGGGAGCGCGCGGGTCGGGCGCGGGCCGGGTCGGGTGCGCGGCTGGTTGAATTCCTTGTATTTATATGGACGACATCACACAGCGTCACACGCCACGCGCCCCACCCGCGGCCGCGTTCTGTGTGATGTCGTCCATATAAATACAAGGAATTCAACCCGACCCGGCCCGCGCCCGTTCCTTGTGTGTTTTGCCCTTAACTAATAATAACGGCAAGTCTTAATATATACCTTACTTTACGTCAAAAGTACCTTCTTTTGAAAGTTTATAATCAATCAATCTATCAAATCATTTATTCAATATAGGTACACTGTATGTATACAGACTTATTGACTTTAAAAATTACTTACTTAAATAAAACATGATGGTGATAATCGGTTACGGTATCTTAAAACTAAAGCTACGAGGGTTCCAAACGCGACCTGATCTGAGAAGAGCCCCACAACAAATAAACACACAATGTAAACTATACTATATATTAATGTGGTGTGCTATTATATTCCTTAATTTCTCCAAAGTAGTGTGTATTTTAGCCAATATCTAGTGGAAATATGTAAATCAATTTGAAATTCTATTGTCACATTGTAGATGTCAATAATTCCTATCATTTCATTTTAAACGATTGCATGATAGCTCTGTGGGTGTAATTTTTGATTTTACAAACTACTTATTTAATTATTTTCATGATCTGCTCTTTGAACTAACTTAATAAGAGTTGATTTATTGCAAAGCGTCATATTGCTTTCTTTTTTGTTGACTCTTGAATTATTCCGTAACTTTTTTTTTACTTTGCTAACTATCATTGTGAATAGTAAAGAAACTGTTGCTCTGCAAACCTCTTTATATTTCTAGGGTTTCAATTGTTTTTGTTGATGACCAAAAAGTGTTTAGTGCGAACATTGACTCCTCTTTGGAGGGTTCAAGAAGTATGGAGTTGACTCCATACTTCTAGGATTATCCTATGATATCCATTATTCATGGTGGCTCTAATCTGAGCGCAATCTCGTGCCATTGTCACGCTCTCTTCTCGCCAGTTGCCAATTAACGTGTTTAATGGTAATGGTGAACCGTGTTTGTTTCTGAATACTACACTTTTTCTTTTTTGCACATGATTTTCGAAAAGATTTCGAGTTACTAATCATAAGTGGTAACATAAGCTACACAGGTAGGTAGAGTATATCCTATTGTAATCAATTGGTCCTAATCAATTGGTATACATGCATTGTTAGACACAGTTGCGTGCGCAGTAGTCGAAGCCAGGGTAGGCATTGGTTAGGTAGATACCTATTTTCAGGCAGGGCATGATGAAAAATAAGCATTGAGCTTTATTAAATGGGGTAAGCAATGCTTTTATGCCTCTATGTCGTGCACGCCACTGGATAGAGTGCAGGGTAACTAATAGCGGGCCGCCCTAAGTAAAACCGCCTAGCAGGATCTGGATTCTCTCTACCTATGATTTAAACAAAAACCCCGAAATTCCCAGAGTTTCCACGGAATTTTAAAAACGCGGACGAAGTCGCGGGCATCATTTAGTTCTGTATGATAATTAATAACTGTTAAACTATTTTTTTACAATTACAACTATTCAGGCAATAGTCAGAAACGTACCGAAAAAGAACTAAGCGTTCAAAGGGAGCATTTTCCGAGAAACTTGATATACAATAAGCAAAACTTCATACAAGACGTTTCTTTTGGCAAAAGACGTTGTTAAGCTGTTCGTTCACCGGCCACATATTAGTCTTTTTTTTTTAAATCCCACATCCCAGTTGTCCCACATTCCGGACAAGGCGGGTATGTGGGACTCACAGAAGTCACAGATGAAGCAGAATACCCACTAAAAAACCAGCAGCACTGTCCGCGTCCAGAAAGAGATGTCTCAGGGTCCCAAAGGCCGTATATATGAGTCCTAAACCTTGAGTTAAAAACATTGCTTATAGTTATCTAAGACGAACCCTCGAGATTTGATGATCTTAGTAGCGGAACCTAATTTTAAATAATATGCAAGAAGTCACGTTTTCAGGAAACGTAAAATGATTTTGATCATAATTATAAAGAAACTAGCTGATGTCCGCGACTTCGTCCGCGTGGTTTATATACCGGGATTAAAAGTAGCCTATGTCACTCTCCAGGTCCTCAACTATACCCATGCCAAAATCACGTCGATCCGTTGCTCCGTTGTGGCGTGATTGAAGGACAAACCAACAAACAAACACACAATCGCATTTATAATATAAGTATGATATCGGCTCGAGTCCTTTCGTGTTCAGGTAGAACTGCTACAACTCTGTGGGATCTTAAGAAGGAACTTACATGGAATATCTTAAGTTTTACACTCGGCCTTTTACGCTGTACGTAAATATGTCTATCATTCTATTTATCCTTATAAATATGTAGGTATTGATAGTCATATAAGAAGCTTGATTAACGGAAATCTTTACGTGCATTCTTAAATTTCTAATAAGACCGTGAACCCTAACCTTTATATCGAGATCTGATATACAAAGAATTGAACAGGAAAATCGTTTTCCCAGAGTTTTTCACGTGTATTTTATAAATAAAAATAATCAATTGCAAAATCTTCCATGTAACTTTTACTCAACTAGTCTTCTTCTTCTTCTTCCTGCCCTTGTCCCACGCTACGTGGGGTCGGCACAACATGTTCTCTTCTTCCACTCACTTCTGTTATCCGCCAACCTACCATTCACCCCTTTTAAGGTTAAAAATACCTAGTCTCATTTCAACGCATGGTAGTCCACTGCTGGACGTAATATATTATGCCTCTTTTAGGGGTTTCCTAAGTCTACAGTCTTATGCGGTTTGTGCCGAATCGTTTGATGTTCTTTGTCTACCTAATCGTGGGAATAGTAAAGGAAGTGATTTGATCGATAAATAATTTGAAAATATTATTGTAAGGCGTCTATTAGATGCTAGATTTTCCAGTCAGTTTTGCCACAATCACTGCTGTGACTGACATCAAGAGTCAATAGTCATCCAAAGACAGGACTGATAACTTTTTTTAATCTATACTAAGTATCGCCCGGTTTCTGAATTGAGAATTTCATGTTGAGTCTGTCTTAAAGACTACTTAAGTAAATTTTTTTTCTGAATTGATCTGATTGACCGTTAATCTACTGTAGAAAATTGACTTAATCAGAAACTATCGCGCGTCTAATGGACGCCAAACATTATGTCATATAGGAAGTCCGGAAAATGAATCTTCCCTGCTCTGAATCAAGTCTCTAGACGGTTGTCAAAAAGCATGACGCATTCTCGTCTGTACAACGACTCATGGATGGCGTGTCAAGTTATTAATATGTTTCTGACTTTATACCTACTCAGATTGTAATGTTTATTTTCTCAATAGTTTTCTATCTTGTTGTTAAAACTCGTGTTTCGGTTCCTCAGTGGGTCCTAGGACATGGAGAAAACGAAAACCGTGTAAAATGCATAGTTGGTATAAGTTTGTCAAATTTTGATGCGGTTTATTTATTAAAGAGGTATGGTACCACGGGCAGGTTCTTAGACAGGAGTATTCTGATCGAAAGATTTCATAGGAGTATTCAGATCGAAAGATTTCTGATGGCCAAAGCATAGGCCAATAAAACACGGCAAGTGGCCTGTACATGTTATCATTGACCCAATATTCTGGTCCAATGTGTACGAGGCCTTTACGATTATTTTCGTATTTTGTATAATTTGATTAAAAGTTTGCCAATAAAATAACTTAAATGATAATAAATAACAATACGCTACGTATAAGATCTCGAACGATATCAAAGTTTGCATATAAAAATGCAAATGTGATATCAATTTCATCAATATTGAATTTTATATTTACCCCTCGTCTGCGTTGTCTGGCGGCTTTATCGACTCGCTTCCTGCAGGTGTTAAACGAATTTGGATCATAAAAAGTTTATTCCGTAAATTGACGGCTTAGTAGGCATATATAATGTGTTGTGTTTATTTAGGCATCGAAGGTACAGGTTTTTTAATTACTTTTTAGTGCTTAGCCTGCATATCCGGTATACATGTCACCGTAAGATTGTAAAAACCGTAAGATTGTAATCTAACGCTTTTTTTCGATAGATTGTAAGCAGTCGAAAGATTGTGAACCGTTCAATGTTTTAAGTGTCAATTTTTGAAATATTCATTGTATTTACGTTTCTCGTCTTTTTCTTGTAGGTTAGGTTAGGGTTCGACATAAATAAACAAGTAGTGCCCGGGCACTTAGGTTCTATCGAGTTAATAAACCTATTACCTAACAGATTACAATCTACCGAAAAATAATCCGTTATATTGTAATCATTCGATAGTTTACAATTTCGCGAGTTAGATTATAATCTAACGGATTTTACAATCTTACGGTGACATATACATATTTAGTTAAAAATAAATAGCAAGCAAATAAGCATTCGGGTCACCTGAAGTGATTATAACCTAAGTCAAAACGCCCATGAACATTTGCAGTAACATAGGAACCACCAATGCATTGCTGACGTTTGAGGAATTTGTTTATCCGCCCTTTGAATAGCCCCATATTGTAGTTTTGAAGGAACACAAAGGAAGCTGGTTCCAATATTTGCTACCTACAGAAATTACCCGGAATAAGAATGGTGTAAGAAAACTATGTCTCCAGGTGGTGGGTATGATATATTGTTACAGGCAAAAGATAATCTCGCCAAATTAATATTCAGTTCTACAAAATAAATTAAAAACGAATTGACTCAAATATCTAAGAGCTTTCATCTTGAATACCTACTTACTTAAATAGATGTAACAACTTTTCTGTAACGTCTAAAATAAAGTACTCTTACAAACAAAAAACTACAGCATTATCATACTAATATTATAAATGCGAAATTGTGTTTGTTTGTTGGTTTGTTGCTTTGTCCTTCAATCACGCCGCAACGGAGCAATGGATCGACGTGATTTTTGGCATGGGTATAGTTGAGGACCTGGAGAGTGACATAGGCATACTTTTTATCCATGCGAAAGTCACTTTGTTTGTTGGTTTGTTGGTTTGTTGGTTTGTCCTTCAATCACGCCGCAACGGAGCAATGGATCGACGTGATTTTTGGCATGGGTATAGTTGAGGACCTGGAGAGTGACATAGGCGTACTTTTTATCCCGGAAAATTAGGGAGTTCCCGCGGGAATCAAAAAAACTTAAACCACGCGTACGAAGTCGCGGGGAGCAGCTAGTTGAAAATAAATGATCGTTGTGAACATTATGTCGTCAAAAAATGCTAATATTAAGCTTCCTCGGAATGAAGAGGTTCCCAGTAACCCTATTCCGCGATTCGCCACGGAATCCGCGCGGCGCGGCGCCCCCATTCTATCACATTACATCGTTTGCAACGACGACCACTTCATTACGTTACCGAGCGTTTTTACCGCATTCTTGCATTTGTATTGACTCACAAAGCCCAGATGGCGTTCCCGAAACCGCGGGTGTCGATTTTTACTTAAAAAGAGTCCATTTTTAGAAGCCGGTGCAACACATAAGCCTTGCAAGTGCATGTTTTGCACTACTAAAAAACTAGCAGGTTCTTGTGGCTTGCTTCTTTTTCGCATCTGGACACAGACATGTGATGTCTGTGTGAGATATTGTTTCTTTAGGTTCAAATTTTTTCACAGCTCCAAGGGACAGTAGACCTGAGTATTTGATATGAATTTCAGCTTGATACCTCCATGCGTTCCTGAGAAAAGGGGTCTTGACATACTGACGGACGGACAACAAAGTGATCCTATAAGGGTTCCTTTATTCGTACGGAATTCTAATATCCGTACAGCCGTCCTTCATATAGCCAGAAAAATAATTATTGGAATCCAAAAAGAAGTGCAATCCTAAATATAAACCCTTATCGAATTTCCTTATGTTCAAGTTTGAATTTAATTTTTTAAGTTTGAATTTCATCAACATAAAAAAATACTGCATTATCGTTCTGCCATTCCGGTAACCAAATATGGAATAAGAAAAATAACATATCGCATTTTACCACCCGTGTGTCCAAAGATGTTTGTTTTGAATTTGTTTGTACATATAAGTATTTTGAAGGATGTAATAGTGTTTTGTTAAATAAACTGTTATTAGGTTTCTGTTTGTATTACTCATTTCGCACTCGATTTGAAACTCGAGATTTCGGTATTACGAGGCTAAGTGTTTCCGGTTTTTTCTTCATTATTTATATTTTACGTTTGTTTATTTTTCTTTCATTATTTATGATGTTCCAATTCTTTCCTTGCAACCTCAATTGGTAATTTACGGAATATATTCGTTTTAAAAAAAAGTTAAGGGCCTTACATTCTTATGTACAAATGCAAACGACGCATGATGCGTTTTTTTTTTTTACATAACTGTGCCAGCAAATATATCTTAAGCATACACGGAAGAATTTGACGAGTACCTACCTACACCAATAACGAGATCAGTATAATTTTTTTTCTAAATTAAAAAGTAATTAAAAAGTTCCTTCTGGACCCCCCAAAATCATCAACGCCAGCGTGGTAGGCCGAGGCTACGATGGCGTAATGAACTAGATAAATTTGAAGTTGAGTGGCCCATAGAAGCACAAAATAGGGATAGATCAGATCAGAAATTAAAAACTAAGTTGTACCTATGAAGACATGGGTGAATAATCATTTATTATGACGTTATTCCTCATATTTCCGCCGAGGTAGATGAAATTAAGGCCGAAAGCATGCCTTTTGCAGTTGTCTCTCACGTTTCCATTGCGGTTGACACAGTTTAATTAAAAGGAATGTTTAACGACCGGTTATTTTTTGGAAAATCAATAAACCCTGTTATCGAAGCGCGTAAAATATGAACGTGTTGTATTTTTTTATGTTTTCGCACTCACACTTTAAAAGTATAAACGGTCTGAGGATGCGGTGTTTCGCGGAAAGATTTTATTGGCCTAAATTGAGGTTTCGTATGTTAACCAGACAGCAGAGGATATTACGTGCTTTTAATGTTTTATCAGTATAAATATGTATTAATATTTAAATACCTGTACTAATTAATGTTAGTGACCTTAAAATTATAATATAATTAGCGAGACAAACGAACAGCAATTGATTTATATGCAACAGCAATTGATTTATATATATATATAAATCAATTGCTGTTGCAAAAACTCAGAAACGGCTTGACCGGTTTAGATGATTTTTTTAGTGCGGGTTTTAGTGGGTCCAGAGATGGTTTATATCCACAATTGGACTCGATAGGGGGCGCTGCAATCGGGTTCGAGGCTCACGGCAGGACAACGTCTACCGGGCCCACTAGTATATGTATATTTTTTGATAAAACATGTTTTTACTTACATAGATATTTGCTATGAGTATTTTGAGATGCGGGATACTATGGATAATTATTTATCCTCTCATATTACTTTACTAATCTAAGTTTCATATAAAGTTGCATTAGGTAGTATACCCTAATTTACCGGCTAAGTACTTAGTCACTCGAATTTCACGAAAAATAACTCTCCTACATAAAAAGAGGAGATAAATTGCCCTTTTCACAATCTGGAGCAATTACAACCGGGGCCCGGGCGGCAGTCCAAATTGAGTTTTCGACTAGATTTTAACACACCATTTTTTGAAAAGTCAGTCCAGTTGCCGTATATTTCTCGGAATATCTCTCATTACTCAGGGGGCATACTACCATGGCATAAAACCGTGTTACTTTAATATTGCTGAGGTCGAATGTTTTAGCTTTAAGATCCATATTATAAGGACGTCAAGGTACGTGACATAAAGCTGTCATTTTGAAATAATACTGCTATTATCGATGGAACCCCCCAGAACTTGCAAAGTGCAAATCTCAAAAATTGCTGATACGCGTCTCTCTGTGCATTAAATTACTCTACGTGTCTAATTCATATCAATAAAGAAATGTTTTGAACAATACTACATTATTAATGTTATTACTTGCTAATACTTAGTGGTTGGGTCCTAGCCGAGGGTTTAGTGTTCGAGTCCCAGGTATGCATTTAAATATCACTTGCTTTGACGGAACGCATATTGTTAACTACTTAGCTGATACCCGCGACTTCGTCCGCGTGGATAGAGGTTTTTGGTTCCCGAGGAAATTCTTTAATTTTCTGGGATAAAAAGTAGTCATGCCAAATGTCATAGCCAAATATCATTCAGATCCGTTCAGCCATTCTGGCTTGATTGAGTAACAAACATCCATCAATCTTTTGCATTTATAATATTAATACTATAATATTAGAAATGCGAAAGTGTGTCTGTCTGTCTGTCTGTCTGTCCGTCTGCTACGCTTTCACGGCCCATCTGTTCAACCGATTTTGATGAAATTTGGTACAGGGATACGTTGTATCCCGGGGAAGGACATAGGCTACTTTTTCTCCCGGTAAATTTAAGAGTTCCCGCGGGAATCGAAAAAATTTGGTCCACGCAGACGAAGTCGCGGGTATCATCTAGTATTTAATAAGTAAAGGAAAGACTGCCTTCCTGCCAGTCCGCACTTAGGTACTAGGGTACAACACGGTATGTATGAAAGCTATTTAGTTTTTAAATGAATGTAAACAACAGAACTAGGATAAGAATTTAGATTTAAGTAGGTCTCATAACAGTTATTTTGAACTTTCTGTATGGGTTACAATACGACATCGTTACGAAACTGATTCTACTCAGAAAAGTCCGCCAACAAATTAGTTATTTCGCGAAAATGTTCCTTTTTTTCATATTTATTTTGTAATCTAATGACACGAATCTCGTCCCGGGAAGCTTCTTAATTACAAGTCGTTTGGTTACAACTTGGTAACGGGGTCACCCACATCTGTCCGATTACAGACTACGTTACGTGTAACGCTGGCACCGCACCATTGTAGAATTCGAGAACTATATTATTGTCAACGTAAGAGCGAAAACACGCTACGGATAGGACATGCTGAATGACCGCGCGAAATGCCCGCGTCGTATGGGAAACACGTTTAGTTGAGTCGTACAGGTCTGTGCAGCTTCTTATAAAAATATGCGAGTTGACGCTTTGCACTGATGATCCTGTCATGTCCGTACTGTGGTTTCACTCTAAAGTGGTTGATAGTTAGGCCCTCATGCGTCCCATTCAGTGGGATTGTATGTATAAATATTTATCCATTATGTCTGTATTTATATATCTTAGTCTGTTTCTTATAACGATCACTATTCTTAAAAAGTTAGTTCATCTGCCAACTAACTATACTGTCCTATCAACTAAGTTCCGCTCAAACGACTCGCATAAAAGCAAAGAGTTGACCGAGTTTCGGCTCTGTTCAAATAAATACGTTGAGGTAACCCTCCAATATGTGGAGACGCAGTTAGTTTTCAGGCGAGTTGGCTTCACTTGTCTCCAATGTTTGCGAATCGCCGGTCGATAGTGTGGGTCTAGCATTAAACTTTACACAGTACATACAATTTCAGCCTCTATTGTCCAAGTGCCTCATAGACCTGAGTGCTCTTTTAGAACGCACGTCATTCACTGCTTGCTGTTTAGGGTTGCGTACCTTATAATAGACATTTTGAAACCCTTTCAGGGTGGCGTTGACTTTATTTTTCCATTTGATCTTCTTTGACACGTGAAAATCAGATTCTGAGAGTCTGTACGTTTCTTTGTCCCTGGCCTCGGAAAAGGCTTGAGTTTGCTAGCTATACTTTTTAAATTCTTAATTATCTCTTATACCACAATCTCGTGCTCATAATTAATCCTACTGCTTCAATTACAGCTAATATTTCTAATTATTATTTAAGTAATTAACTCAATAAATACCTGCGACCCTTCAAAACGTACTTGCATACTAAAACTCCCGCTTACTAACTAACTCGTCAAGAAACCTTAAGGATGACACCTTAAGAAATAAGAGAGAGGGAAGAGAAAATGATTTATTACAAGTGGCGTCATGCGACTTTATCCGCGTGGATGTAGATTTTTTAAAATCTTATGTCCTTCCCCAGGATTCAGCCTATATCTGTACCAAATGTTAAAATTAGTTGGACAGATGAGCCGTAAACGTGTAGCAGACAGACAGAGACACTTTCGAATTTATAATATTAGTATAGATATAGACTCCATGCTTTTAGAACTTGATACGGAACCTGCTCAGGTGACGGTACAAGTCCCGCCTCGCACTTGACCGTCGCGTTTATTTTTTGCAAGATCACTTTTCGCGTCTCGGCGAAGGCTACATAGCGTTTTCTGTTGCGGTTTTGATTTTCTTGACCTGATTTCGAGTTTAAATAAACTATCGCGATGGACGGATTAGCACCGGGCACGCGTGAATTAGGGGATAATGGGTTGGTGTGAAAAATAAACGTCTTTTCGTGTACTCGATCTGTTGAATCTCTGACGCGGACAGCTGGCGTTAAAGACTTGGAAAGATGAAACGAGACACGTGACAGCAGCAGCATGGCAGGACACAATATCACGGCGGTACCTATCGAAGTATCGCGGGTACCACACTTAGGATCTAGAGATTTATCGGCAGATTAATAGTACGTGATGGATGGGGAGTTATGAGGCGTTCATTAGGCAAAAAAATTGTTCAAACATCAGTCAACCATGAGCTATATTAAAAATTATTACGTGTCTTGGTATTAACCTACTTAAAAACGAACACACTCCTTGATATCTAAAATATATTTGGGACCAATGCTTCAGTAAATAACCCACGTTGTTCTGCGTACAGGCATCATATGGTTGGATATCCGTTAATCACACTCATTGGTCAGAGCGGCGATAACAAAAGCACGACAGTAGCAGATGATTCTTCCTTCATAGAAAATAATTTTACAACTTCAAGGAAACGCATTGGAGTCTCTGCTGTCGCGCGTTGTGTACTACCAGGGGTTTAACGTGGGAGAGTATCTAGTGTCCTGTCAATACAATCGTGAACTTGAGAAGGAAGGCCGAATTCTTTTGCTTTGTTTTATTTTCTCCTTTGTCGGATGTGTAGTCAGTAGTCACGTAGTGCCAGATTCGGGGATTCGCAACCAATGTGTATTATTCATGTCATAACAGCTAATACTAAATACGTGCTGGAATTCCGTCGAATATATCTTTTCTTATTGAAAAAGGATCCTAATACGCATACGGAAAACACCTTTTTATATTTGTTGATGTTGATTTTAACCATTGATTTCCCTTTTCTAATAGATTCTTTGGCTTCTAAATTGTAAATTAAAATTGACTATTTAGGTTCATGCTCAGACCAAAACTTTGTACTATTCCAATTTCCAGGTTAGCATTACATCATGAGCTGATAAATGATGCCCGCAACTTCTTCCGTGCGTGGATTTTAGATTTTTGAGCAATCCCGTGAAACTCTTTGATTCTCCGGGGCAAAGAGAAGCCTTTGTACTTCCTATGTTCGGGATGGAAACTATATCTGTACCTTATTACGTCAAAATTGGTTGTACTTATACTGTGAAATTATAAGAGAGAAAAATAAACAGACTCACACTGTCGCTTTTTTAACATTAGTACGAATTTGTTTAATGTGCCACACGCAAAGGGTTGTATGTTCAATATGTCGTATCATACGATTATGCCACGGCCGAGAAATTTTGAATGTATACATCTTTGGCATATCGAAATGTATAGCCCGTTATCGAAGGAGATTTATCGGATGTGCCCAAAAGTATATTGACATGACGAAGATGTCATCATGTCCGTTGTATATTTTATTGTTTACATTAAGGCTGAGCCCATACAAAATGCATGGTTCTACACTTGATGTGTCACTGAAATAGAGCTCTGGGAGTCGTTACCGTGTTTGATATATAAGGTACAGTGTAAGGCACGATTTCAGGTAAGGATCCATAATTACACACATACAAAGACTTGTCCTGACTGATCTATCAACGCCTAGCCTAAGCTACTGGGGTTATCTTTGAAATTTCGATAGTAGGCTCCTTGAATTAATTGAACGGATTAAAATAAACTAAGAAAGTATTCTCTCAAATTCCAGTACTAAGACTTTAATCCATGAGAATTGGTATTTGAACTCCCGGATGGTAAAAAATAAACACCTTTACGTGTTTCAGTTTTTTGAAATCCCACTCCTTATTGATTTTCAAAAATAACACCCGAGTGAAGCCGGTGCAAGTCATCTAGTTTAATAAGGAGCGTGTCTCTAACGCACGTTTCGCAGTGTGAACACCTCATATTATAATACAGTTCCTCAACTTGTAGATGCCGCTTTGGACAGGCGTTCGTCGCGCATTGTGTGTATTCAGGCTTAAATCTCTTACGAGCTTTTCAATTTCCATATTAATGGCCGAAGAGCCCAGTCTTTACCGCTACTCTCCTTTTATCGTATGAATTAATTAACAACGCGATTAGCATAAAAGGTGCTTCGCATGAATTTTTAATTTCCCCTCCACGCATACTTCGTCTAATAATAAAACGTAATAAAATCACTTTTTATTGCTAAATGAAAAATAAATGGGCACTAATTGTGGGGTTGAGAGCCGGCAGAGGTCGCTGAAGGTGTAAACACTGAGCTCCGTATTAAAATTTATTAAAATTAGTAAACATTAGAATAAACGTATAAAAAGTAGTTCGGACTGTGCATAAGTGCGTGAAAACTGTGTGGAAATGTTATCTTTGCATAACCAGTGCTGAAAGACTAATAAATCTGGAAATACGTGAAGTCACAACAAATACAAAAAGAAGTGCCCAAACCAGGTTTGCAAGGCGAAAAGTGAGTAGAGTGACAATTTTCCCATAGTTTTTACCAGAGAAGAACTAGTACAATTCAGTTAGATTCTCTTAAAACTGAAAAAACAAATAAAAATTGCAAACTTATTAATTTGAGTGTAACGGTTATTAGAAAATAACGCCACACGCCAGCGAGTAGTGAAACTTCGAAGTAAGACCATTTTACGAACCTAGTAACACAACGGAGTAACACAACAAAATACCGATAGATGGCACTACATGTCTCATTAGTGCTACATTATCGGTATAATTTTGATTGGGCAATAATATAATATAATATTATCTAGAATTAACGGCTATTGGAAAAATATCGCCACCTGCCAGAGAGTAGTGAAACTTCGAAGTAAGACAATCCTACGAACCTAGTAACACAACGAAATACCGATAGATGGCAAAACATGTATCATTAGTGCTACACTTCTAGATGTTTTTAATTGGGCAGATCGAACCTGGTAGAATTAACGTTATTGGAAAAATATCGCCACCTACCAGCGAGTAGTGAAACTTAGAAATCTAACTTAATAGTGAAAAGGAAGAAGAACTCAGTTTATGCTATTGAAAATAAACCCTGACCTAATTACAATACGAATACTAATTACGTAGTTAAACCTGTAAAATCGATAAATACAGTGACAATATTCGGCAACCACCTTAACAGATACGATAGCTCAGTCAGCATAGGCCTTGGGTTATATCGATCGGGTCGCAGGATCGGATCCTGCCTCGGAGAAGAAAATTTTTCGGAATTATAACTTGAATGAAATGAGATAAATCTTTTCGATTATTTCAAGATATTTGAGAAAAAAAAAAAAAAAAAATAATAATAATAATAATAATAATACATATATTTAACCAATTAAATTTAATAGTGGTGCAAAATGTCGAACTTAGAGCAACTACTACGCGAACTCAGGTGTGATATCAAAAAAGATTCGGAGGATTCACTCAGAATTGTAGAAGAGCGAATCACCAAAAATATAAATGAAAACATAGACAAAAAATTCGAAGATATTCAGACGCAGATAGAAATAATAAAGAAAAACAATAGCGAGCAAAACGAACGGATTCTTACAATAGAAAAGCAGATAAGATGTAGAAATTTAATATTTTTTGGGGTTGAAGAAGGGGAAAACTCTTATGAAGAACTAGAAAGTAAAATAATTAACATAGTTAAAATGGAAATGAAAGTGGATTGCAATAGAAATGAAATAGAAATAACAAAACGAATGGGGAGAAAAACAGAAAATAAAATAAGACCTATTGTGGTGACCCTTACTACCTATGGGAAAAAGGTGGCTATTCTTAAAAATAAACAACTACTTCGAAATAAATCTATTTACCTGAAGGAAGACTACCCACAACAAGTATTGGAAAAAAGAAAACAGCTTCAAGACCAATTACTACAAGCACGAAAGGAAGGAAAGATCGCATATCTACGTCAAGATAGGTTAATAGTACACGAACCAAATAAAACTCGAACGGAAAGTACAGACGCCCAAAACTCTCGGAAAAGAGAGTTAGAGTCTACCCCTCCAAATCAATTTAGCAACACACATGTACAGCGAAGTCAACATTCATCCCATTACCATACGGCAAAGAAGAATAAACATAAGACATATACCCCGAGTAACGGTCAAAGTTCGATGAATAGCTTTTTGCAAAAACGTAGCGATGATGTAGTACATAAAACATCTAATCCTGCCACTTTCTACGAGAAATCCGATGATTAACAATCAATAAGGCCCCTCCAGCATTTAAATAGCTCTTCTGCCGACTCAACACAAAATAAATCTAAAAATGATAAAGAAAACATTTTCAAAAACAGCCTCCCAATACGGTTGGTCACCGCGGGAGAGCTAGACCACCACCCACCAGTCGTTCGTGCGGAAAGTACAATTGAAAATAATAATAAGGAACAAAAAAGATCAAAAAAGGATAGGGAATTCCATATCTTGAGTATGAACGTAAGGACATTAGGAAATGATGAACGATTAATGGAACTAGAACAAGCTCTACAAAAAATAAAATGGGATATCCTAGGTCTATGTGAAGTTCGCAGAATGGGAGAAAGTATTGAAGAAAAAGATGGATATATATTTTACTATATTGGTGAAACTAAGGGACAATATGGGACAGGATTCTTGATTAAAAAATATCTCAAGAAAAACATCAAAGAATTCGTAGGAGTATCAGAACGCATAGCTGCATTAAAAGTAGACCTTCCAACATTGGGAACATCTACAATAATCCAAGTACATGCACCAACTGAGGATGCAGATAAACAGAAAAAAGACGATTTTTATACAAAGCTACAAGAGACGATAGAGAATTTATCAGAGAAAAACATCTTCGTAATGGGTGATTTTAACGCAAAAATTGGAGTAGCTCTGCAAAAGGATGATAGGATAATAGGCCCATATAGTTATGGTGTTTGCAATGACAACGGAGAAAGAATAATTCAGCTAGCACGAAGTAATAATTTGCCGATAATAAATTCATTTTACAATAGAAAACCGCAACGGAAATGGACTTGGATTTCGCCGGATGGCAAAACAACGAACGAGATAGACTATTTCTTGAGCAATAATAAACAACTAATTAAAAACTTCAAAATAGTCAACAGCTTTAACTTTCATTCTGATCATAGATTGATTAGGGCCGAAATAAGCTTAAAGCACCAAAGAATAACTAGACGGAACTATTTAAACAACACCGCAACGTATGGAAAACAAGAAAGTATACGTATTAACCAAGAACTACAAAAATGGAAAAAGGAAAGTAATTTAGATAAATTAATAATAGATAGTAAAATAGACATACAGGAAACCTATAACAATTTTGAGGAAAAGCTTAAATTCATACAAAAATGTGTTACCCAAAAATCAACTAATGGAAAAGAAATACCAAAAAGTATTAGTAACCTCATGGAAAGACGGAAAAATTTAATACAGGACAGAAAGAAAAACAGAAAAGAAATAAATGAAATTAGTAAGAAAATCAATAGGCTATCTAGGCAAAAGAAACGAGAAAAAAGATCAATGCTCATTCAAAAATATATTCAATCCACAGGTGCTGTTAAAAAAGCGTACAGAAAATTGGACAGGAAAATTCAATGGATACCCAAAATTCAAAATAAAGAAAAGAAACAAGTCGGTAATAGAGAAAAGATAATATTAATAGCCACAGCTTTTTACGAAAATTTATATAAATGTAGCAAAGATCCGACCGAAGACATAAACATAAATAGAGAGGAGGAAACGATACCAAACATTTTGCCTAGAGAAGTAGATTATGCCTTGTCAACACAGAAAAGTAACAAATCTCCAGGCGAAGATGGCTTCTCAAACGAATTTCTAAAATCAGCTGAACCTGAAATTAGTGATATTCTGTGTACAATTTTTAACGCGATTTTACAAAGTGAAAAGATACCCATGCAATGGACTCGGTCAATAATTAAACTCCTCCATAAAAAAGGCGATCCTAGTGACATAAATAACTATCGTCCCATTAGCTTAACTTCAAACATATATAAAATATTTTCTAAAATAATTCTTAAAAGAATGGAAAAAAGCTTAGACGAACATCAACCTTTAGAGCAAGCAGGTTTTCGAGCCGGTTTTTCAACCATTGATCAAATACATACACTCAACCAAATAATCGAGAAATATAACGAATATAATAAGACCATTTACATCATATTTATTGACTATTCAAAAGCTTTTGATAGCTTAGAACATAATGAAATATGGAAGGCGCTAGTTGCGCAAGGCATATCTATGAAATATATCAACATACTAAAAAATATATATGCAAATAGTACAGCAAAAATTAAACTAGAGAGTGAAGGGAAATGGTTCAAGCTGTCGAAAGGAGTAAAACAGGGAGATCCCTTGTCGCCAAAAATATTCAACGCAGTACTGGAGAGCGTGTTCCGAAATTTAAAGTGGAATGATCAAGGAATTAAAATAGATGGCAAATACCTAAATAACTTGAGATTCGCGGATGACCTAGTATTATTATCTGAAAACCCTATCACGTTAGAAAAAATGCTAAACGAACTATTGGATGAGAGTAAGAAAGTTGGCCTTGACATGAATATACAAAAAACAAAGGCAATGACGAACGGAAAACAGGATCCCATTAAAGTAAACAATAGAGAAATAGAATACGTCGATGAATACATATACCTTGGTGAAATCGTCTCAATGAAAGATTCGATGACAAAAAAGATAGAACGTCGAACTACAATGGCATGGAACAGATATTGGATGCTAAAAGAAGTAATGAAGTCAAAAGAAATGCCAATAAAATGCAAACAAAAGGTATTCGATAGCTGCATACTCCCTATCTTAACATATGGTGCTCAAACCTGGGCCCTAACACAAAAATTAGAGAATAAACTCGCAATTTGCCAGCGTGCAATGGAACGCAGCATGCTACATGTTAGACGAAAAGATAGAATAGCAAATGATTCATTAAGAAAAGAAACTAACATAGTAGATGTGAAAGGAAAAATAAGGAAACTTAAATGGAAGTGGGCTGGACATGTTGGCAGACAAAACCAAGATAGGTGGGCTAAAAGAGTCACAGAGTGGTACCCAAGAGATGGTAAAAGATCAAGAGGGAGGCAAAGAATTAGGTGGAGTGACGACTTTGTTAAAAGAATGGGAGCAACATGGCAACGGCTGACACAAGACAGAGAAGTATGGAAACGACTGGAGGAGGCCTTCGCCCAAAGGGCGTACTGAAAAGAAGAGAAAATCGTAAATAAAATGTTAAATGTATGTATAGAGTGATAAGTAAAATAAGTAGGATAAGTTATTTTAACAATTAAATTAAGTTTTTGTATGTAAAATAGTTTATAAGTATCGTATTTTTTTTTCAGTAATAAAGGCTTTATTATTATTATTATTATAATTGTGGGTTTATTTAATTAAGCAAATTTAGGTATACAACATTCTAGTTGTACTCTGTTAAGAGCAGTGTAGGTCGTAGAACGACCTCCAGAAGGTTGGACCGACGCGATGACCGGAAGATGATGGGAAGCGGGTGGATGGGGAAGGCAGATCACGTTTGGTGGCGTGCTGTTGAAAATGCCTATGGCCTCAATATTGCAACGGACTAGAATTCAAAAGTCAACAGTTCAAGCCCATCATTATCTATGTATTACTACTTACTAGCTGATGCCCGCGACCTCGTCCGCGACAAAATACTTAAACCTTTCAAACTAGTAGACCGCTATGTACCTACATTATTGAAGTTCATATTTTTTGTAAATACTTTTTGAACAAAAATATTTCTAATAAGTAATCTCTTTCTTGAAAGTGAGTAAGGTGAAATTGTTGTGGTACGGATCTAGGAACATAAATCTTATTATTATTTTAGTGAAATTAATAAATAGGTACACATGTAGTAAGTACGTGTTCAGGCACGAGAGATATGAACTCCTACAACTCATCATGATGGGAAAAGTTGCTGGTAAGAGAGGCGTTGGTCGCAGAAAAAAGTCTTGGCTTCGCAACATACGGGAGTGGACCGGTTCGCCTTGCGAAGAACCGAAAAGAGTATACCAAGCTGATTGCCAACCTTCGTTGATCGGAGAGGCACCCGAAGAAGAAGATTAAGTACCTATATAAAAACGTCATAATGCTAACATTTTTAGTTGGCGGGTAAAGGCAAAGCCTCGTAATAATCATACCGACTGCGATGATCGCAGCTGTCTCGTTCCGTAATACAAGACTAGGAATATTATCATTCATGTGTTTTTTTCCAAGGTATATCGCCCTGTAGTTAACTAGTTGTGTACATAATTTTACGTTCTTTATGTGCTGTTGGCGCAATTGCTTCTCCGAAAGTTGTAACAGTTTATTTTTGTTTAAGATTATGTCGGGTTTTTCAAAGATGCAAATATGTAAATATAACTATATTAACCCGAAATTTATTAAAGGTGCTAGCGTAAAACTTTGAAATTTTAACGATTTAATTTAAGAGCTAATTCGTTTGAAACTCAATTTGTTTAAAATCTAGTTCAAACATAGAGGTTTGTTTGACAGGTAGAGAGGCTATTGTATCGTTCATTTGTATGGTAACGAAAATGTTGGTGCCAAGATTATGAATCCTGAATCTATTTTACATTAAAATAAAATCACGTTTCAAAGAGGTATCTCTTCGTACTCTCTACATCATATTCCTAACTAGCTTATGTTCGCAACTTTTTCCCCGTGGAATAATTTTTTAATTCCTACGGGAATTTCCTTAAGTTTCCGGGATAAAAAGTAGCATAAGTCACTCCAGGTCCTTAACTAAACCCATGCAAAAAATCTCGTCGATCCGTCGCTCTGTTGCGGCGTGATTGAAGGACTGACCAACAAACCACCAAACAAAAGTGTTTATGAATTGTCGAATGAATCTACCACTGGTTCGGAATGCCGTTCCTACCGAGAAGAACCAGCAAGAAACTCGGCCGTTGTTAAAAAAAAATGTTTATGAAATGTGTTGCTCTTTAAAGATCCAAAATCCAAATAGTATAATAGTAGGTACACATTTTATTATAAAACGTTTACCCCGTCTGCCACTATTTTAATATCTTTGAGTGACATGGATTTCGGTTTCCAAAAAATTAATAATTTTATTAATAAAACATATAAAGTCATAGAAGTTATGTAGGCATATCCGACGTCCGTATAACATACGGGAGCATATTGTGGAAATATTTCATAATTAAACCCAATTGAGCCTGTGTAGCGACGCCCGGCCAATTTATGAATATTTGTTTGTTATCAAGCCAATGCCCAACGTTATTACTGTTGTGAGCCAGTTAAATTGTGGACTGTTTTGTATACTAATATTATAAATGCGAAATTATTGGATGGATGGATGTTTGTAACACAATCACGCCAGAACGGCGAAACGGATCTGCATTAAATTTGGCACTGAGACAGATTGTAGTAGTTTATACTACTTTGTATCCCGGAAAATTAAGGAGTTCCCGCGGGAACCAAAAAATCTCATTCCACGCGGACAAAGTCACGGACATCAGCTAGTTGTTAATAAATAATCTCTATTGCTATTGTAATTAATTAATTATTATCGTTATAGCTCATATTGTCAGGTTGAGGGCCGCTTGCACAAGAACATTTAAACTGATTTAGTTAAATTTTGTAATGCTGTCTCTTTTTGGCAAATGCATACTGTAGTTGCCAAAAAGGGACAGCATTAAAATATTTAATTAAATCAATTTAAGAGTGCTTGTGCAAGTGGGCTTCAATGTTTTGTATGCTAAATTGCCCTGTGTTCTGCTGTGTTCGGGCGTTCGGTTGAACGATGGGCCGTAAAAGCGTATAGCGGAGCGATAGACACACTTTCGCATTAACAATATTAGTATGTAATTGATAATTAATATGGATTGGCATAAGGTCTAATAAACTACACTGGTCTAGTGGTTAGCATTTTCGACTGCGGCGGACGAGGTCCCGGGTTCGAGTCCCGGGTCGGGCCATAACAAGTATTGAGTTTTTCTGACTAGAAATTCTCAGTACTAGCCCGGAGTTAGGAAGTAGGCGGTGAGCTACCCTCGTGTCTCGGATTTATTATCACTAACATGATAATAGTCGTTAAAGCCCGCCAACGCGCATTGGGGCAGCGTGGTGGGTCTAAGCTCTAATTCCCTCTCTCCTATGAGAGTCGAGGCCTGTGCCCAGCAGTGGGAAATTAATGGACTATAGTGGATAATCTCTAATACACACTCACAGGTTCTTTTCGACAGTCCGTGTATTGCCAAAACGACGAATCACGTAATGATCGAAGTAGCAATAACTGACCGTCGACCGATATGACACCTCTTTTCGTAGAAGCGGCACATCCGTTATACCACGTTATACGCATCACTTTTACAGGTGGCTGCTGCCAACGCTGACATAATGCAACAAGGTCTAGTTCTAGGTAGTTTATAAAAAAAAAACATTGCGCATATGTTAATGGCTGTAGAACTTTTTTCATTCTACTATTAGTTAGCCCTTGACTGGGATTTCACCACTATATGGTAATTGGTAAAATCTCAGTTGGTAGCAGACGGATTCCCTCGCTCAACCTCTCGCAGAGTATTTCTGTCCACCAGGGTGCGTTTTTCGTGCATTGTAAGAAATTTAATATCTATTAACGATGAAGAAAAACATCACGAGTATGAGTATGAGTCGTTATTTATGTGTGAAGTGCAATCCACGTTAATCATAGTGATACCGGGGCATTGTCTACGCCGATCACGTCTGGCATTGTGCCAAACGCCGGCGCTTCCGAGAAGACGTGAATTGGGGACGTATATTATCGTTGTTAACGTCTTCTAAGGAACTTGCAGTTCCTACGGGGTTCCGACAATTATACGTGTGTATCATAGTTCATTGACTCCTTTTTGCCAAATTTGGCTCTATCTTTCTGTAATATTCTAGCCCATTTTCTGTTTCTTTTATGTTATACTCCGCGAATGAATACCCCAAATGAACCACGACAATTCCTTATGTGTCCATATTTGTTTCTATCATCTTCACTTTAGTTTTCCAGCCCTTCACTGAGTTATTCACACTTCTTTAGGTTTAGGTTCCGTTCCGTTTTAGGTTTAGTTTTTATTTTAAGGGATATCTGTAATACTGTTTCGGAGGTGGGCGTTGACGGCTGAAACGCAGTTTATACTTTTTTAGCCGTCACCGTTCATAGAAATAAGACCAAATGTTAAGTTTACAGAAAAATAAATAAATTTCATTTCATTTCAAATTTCATTTCATTTCTTTGTAAATTCCATTTTTCTGTATTACAGCTTTTATTTGTAATAAAGATTATTTCTGTTATTTCTGTCCTCAGATTTTCACACCTCGTATGTTTCCTTAATGAAATTTAAATTTTTCCTTCGTGTCCATTTCGTCCTCAAAGATACAACAAATTTTTACCATTAAAAATGGTTATCAGATGCAAATCTCCTTTGACGTATTTTTGGCCATAGCTCCGAGGACTTTGGGAGGATGAAAATGGGAATAGTACCAAGAGTTGAAAAATTTATGGAAACACGTGTGAGCGTTTGAATTTTGAAAATCGGCTGGTAACTTTTTTTGAAATTTTGAAAAATGTAAAAAAGTCGGTTTTTGGGGGGTGTTTGTTCACTAAATTGAAATATTTCGGAAAAAAAACCGACTTAAGAAAAATTAAAAAGAGGGTCCTAGGCAAGGCACAGAACACAAAAATAAGAACAAAAAATACTACTAAAATCTGTGGTCCTAGGGTATTAGTTTAGCTACAAAATGGCGAATTTTTTTTGAAAATCGGTTAATACCTGGTGGTCCCTTAGATTTGGAATTGTAGAAAAACGAGTATTTCCTCATATAAAAAGTGATGTAGCTTCTATGATTATTGATCGATCGTCACGGTAATGATGTTAAAAGGTTCGGATGCAGGCGAGAAGTGCCTTTTCGTAAATATTTGTATTCATTTTCAATGCTCCGATTCTTGCGGGGACTGCGAAATCTGTGAATTTTTGATTAATTGTGTAATTTTATGAATTCCGAAGCATATTCCACTAAGCATTAAAACATGGCGCCGGTCATAAATCTGGTCGTGTAGAAAGACAAGCATTTATGCGAGATGTTGTATATCAAACAAGATCTCTAAATCTTCCTTTACTTAGTAATTCTCGCAACGCAATAATAGAAGTCGTTGATAGATTCCAATTAAGTGTTTCGTTCATTTCTAAACGTTTCCGATCAAGAGTTGGAATAATTTCGAAGACAAGGATCGATCAATTTCCCACTAGGTATTATGGAATACCGATTAATGCGCAACACACACGATCTATACACGCGCAGTACACATTTAGACAATGAAACGACTTCAAAATTGCTAACGTAGAGATTTCAATGCATTGAACTTTGAATAAAGTTTTGCGGAAAATAATACTGCATCATTATCCGTTTTTGACCAACATTTCGTTTGTTTATGAACCCAAAATATTCACATAGTTTGGTTTATCATCAAATTCTTGACATGTCATGGAAATGAGATATTATCGTTCTTTATCGTTTTCTATTATTCACAAATCGATAGTGTTATGACTTATGATGAATGATTTTATCTTACGCAGTCATTTTTGTTTATAATTATTAGATCTACCGGAACTTTCTCAGGAAGAATTTTATGTTTATTTATAGTTTATTGTTTATTTATTTAACCTTGGGTGGGTCTTTGTTCTTTTTGAATGGCATCCATTTGACGATTCAAAGCACTTGTGAAAGTTTATTTGAATAAAATCGAATTTGAATTTTGCCTTTCAATTTAGACATCATTCACTTAAAACACGACCTAAGTTACACCAATTAACACCATTTTTAGTTAATCTTAATTTCAATTTCAATTCAATTTCAATTTATTTATTGTGTATACAACAATATGTGCACATTCATTAGACTCCTTAAAAACTAGACAAGGTTATTATTATTCTGATACAAATGAGCAAAGGAGTGCTTAGACACCCGTACTAAGATAACTTGTATTACGGGTGTCGTCACCTTCCTCCGGACCTTTTACAATAATATGATTTCATTAATTATTCTAGTTATATAATAATAAAGATATTGGAAAAAAATATTTTAGCGCAATATTATTTAAATATTCTTTATTTAATTATCATTATTTTTTTATTTTATTTTTATTTCATTAATTATATGTATATATATTTAATTATTAAATGTTAATATCATTGGAAATTGGATGATTTAATTAGTGTGTGTGCGTTTGTGTATGTGTGTGTGTGTGTGTGTGCGTGCGTGTGTGTGTGTGTGTGTGTGTGTGTGTGTGTGTGTGTGTGTGTGTGTGTGTGTGTGTGTGTGTGTGTGTGTGTGTGTGTGAGTATGCATATCAGTTCATTCGAGTGTCTGCCGTTAATTACGTTTACCATATACCATACAAATATTTTATTTTATAACTTTTAGTAATTCTTCTGTCTCATTATAATTAAGAGTTTTTAACCACGAAGTAAGCATGTTTTTACATTTGTTTTGATTAACGCAACTTATGTTAAGGATTTTATTTATTTTATTATATAAGCGAGGGCCAAGGACACAACTGTGGCGTTCAGCAAAAGCAGTTCGATAACGTTTAATCTGGTAGACGTTCCGAATGTTGCGCTTTTTTGGTTGCAGTAGTGATTCATTCGAAATTGCCGCATGTTTTCGTAGTATTATATTTAATATGTACAGCTGCCTGACTGATAACATTGAGCTTTCCCTATAGAGCAGATATGTAGGATGTCGTACAGGTTTCTTGTACATAACTTTCAGTGTGGCTCTCTGAGCTCTTTCTAGGCGAAGCATCGTAGTAACAAAAGAGCCACCCCAAACCGTTATGACATAGACAATCAGGGATTGCACCAAAGCAAAGTAAGCCGCTTTTAATACGTCATCGTCAGCTGTTTTGGTTATCTTTCTAAATATGTAGGTAAGTTTCCTAATCCTATGAGTGACAAGATTAATGTGTGGGTTCCAACTTAATAAATTGTCCACTTGGATTCCCAGATATTTTATTTCAGACACATGATCAACTCTAGGACATCCACAGCAAGTTTGTGCGGTTAGACAGTTGTGTATCTGTATTGAAAGTGGTTCTGCAGGTTGTGATCTCCGACTAGCCGAGAAGGACATCAGCTTGGTTTTAGTTGGGTTCAGTGTAAGTAAGTGATTGGTCAGCCACGTTTTTACTATATTAATAGCCTTTTCAGCGTGGGAGCGTGCCCGTTCCCAACTTTGCCCATTAATGAGCAGAACTGTGTCGTCTGCATAAGATAATATTTTTGTGTACGGGATGGTAAGCTTGCATAAATTATTAATGTAGATTAAAAACAATGTTGGGCCGAGCACGCTTCCCTGTGGAACTCCGTTTGTCACAAATTCCTCTCGGCTAGTCAGAGAGCCGATCTTAACAACCTGTGTTCGATTAGTTAGGTAGTCCTTAAATATGCTAAGTGTATGTCCTCTTATACCAACGTTTTCCAGTCTGTCTACAAGAATAGGGACAGAGACGGTATCGAAAGCCTTGGTAAGATCGATGAATACCCCTATAACTTTTTGTCTACTTTCAATATTATTAACAATATGATCAGTCAATGTGCTAATAGCATCTTCCGTTGACAAGCCCTTCCTGAATCCAAACTGGTTGTTAGATAAAAATTTTTGCCTTTCAAGGAAGCTAATCAGACGGTTGTTCAATGCTCTCTCCATGACTTTCGAAAGCGTTGTAAGCACGGATATTGGTCTATAATTAGTTACTTTATCTCTGTCTCCACTCTTGTACACAGGATGTACTACAGCTTTTTTGAAGACCAGTGGAAAAACACCTTGAGAAAAACAGAGGTTTATTACGTGCTTTAGAGCAGGAATAACAGCATGTCTTGCAGATTTTAAAACATTAACAGGTATGTGGTCCCAGCCAGCCGCACAATCATTTCTGAGTCCCATTATTATGCTGCCTATTTCAAGTTCATCTACGTCAAGGAGTCCCATTGAATTTCCCTGAATGTTATCGTCAAGATTATGGAGTATGCAAGGGTCCAGCTGTTTATATTGGTTTGTTAGCGGGGTAGCCAATTCTTTTCCTATATTAACAAAAAAATTATTTACAGCGTCAATGGATGTGCGCGCATCTATTTCGATTTTTAACAGCTCGTTAGGGGGTAATGATTCAGATTTGAGATGAGTAACGCTTTTAAGTACTTTCCAGGTAGCTTTGGAATTTCCTTTGGCTTTAAGGAACTCATTTTTTTCATAGGTCCTTTTTAGGTTCCTTAGGAGCTTGTTACAGAAATTCCTATACCGAGTGTAAGTGAGTTTAGCTACATAATTATCTGGATCTCGCCTATGTTTTTTGTGCAGTTTGTCTCGATTTCGTATGCATCTGAGTAGACCCGGAGTTATCCAGGGTTTGAGAGTGCGTTTTTTGGCAGGAATACTGACTAGCTGAGTATTTTCTGTGATAACTCTAGAGATAGTATTTACTAGCTTATCTGCAGCAGATTCTGCGTTACAGTCGCCCAGAACTGGTTCGAAGTCAGTGTTTTTTAATTGTGTCACAGCTGCCTGCACGTTTAGGCGTTTAATAGAATGTCGTGGGTTAAGAATCTTATTTTTCTTTTGCTCTAAGCTCAAAACTGTTGGGGCATGATCAGTAATAGAATTTTCAAAAATTAAGGTAGTGGCATTACTGTTCGATTTTATCAACACATGATCTAAACATCTATCACTTCGCGTGGGTCGTGTATGTGTAGGAAAAAAACCATGAATACTTAAAGCTGAGAGATACGCATCTGCATTTGAGTCACATTGATCTGGTGTTATATTTATGTTCATATCCCCTATAATTACAACAGTCTGACAAGAGCATAAGGATTCCAAGACTTTATCTAGGCTCTCAATGAAGTTATCAATTCGCCTATAGGCCGGTGAACGATATATTGCCACTATTGCAAAATTGTCGTTATATTTTATGACAGCACAGTTACCATCATTGAAAATTGGCTCAGAAAATCTGCAGCCGACATCAGCCCGAACGTAAGCGACTATACCGTCATTTTGATTATTGTAGGAGGTTCTAAAATAAGTATAGCCTGGTAGTATTGGA
Organism: Erebia epiphron; assembly: GCA_963932025.1. NCBI lineage: Eukaryota > Metazoa > Arthropoda > Insecta > Lepidoptera > Nymphalidae > Erebia > Erebia epiphron. The sequence continues at coordinate 24,386,605 of OZ009947.1, read as the reverse complement.
ATAACTGGTGTTTTGCTGAGCCAGCATTCCGATAGAATAATTGTATCACACTGTAAGTCCATAGAACTAAGTAACACTTCCAATTCATTGAAGTTACAATTTAAACTTCTAATACTAGTGTGCAGGACATTAAAATAGTTACATGAGTTATCCAAATATTTCATACACTGGTCGGGACTGCAAACATAGGATTTAAACAGTTCTAGGTTATCTATATGGGTAGCAATATCGTCCGTTGTATCAATCATTGTTAAAGAGTAAAATCTTGTGACCCGTTGTGTTGCTTATCGGTACTGGGATAGTTAAGAACCATATCAAGTAGACAGTTGTCCTACACAATATTATGGTGTATGGTAGAAATATGTGTGTTTTATTTATTTTACAAAATATTGTTATAGTATAAAAGTGGGTAGGTTCTGTGTACATATTGTGTTGTAAGTATAGTTGTATGGTATAAGTAAGAGTGTTTTGTTGTGAAGTATGTATGATACCAATTTTAACATATAAATAATTTAAAAAGTATTTAAAAGTAACATGCATTATAACTATTAATAGTGAACAATCTAAATTAAACATGCGTGTATTTCGAATGGGTATTTGTTGGCATAAGGCAAGCAATAAGATTGATTTTTTAGTGAACTCTGACAAAATGTGTCCTAAATTATAGCATAATTCGAGGCAATAACAATAATTTTCGATTGAGAGTTTTGGGAGAAAAAAAATTGTACATGAATCACAAATCAAACAGTAATTAAATATGGTCCGTAATAATATGAGCACAGCTAGTCACTTTGCTTTCCCTATATTTTCAAAATCCCGCTCAGAGTCAATGCGATGGTACGGTTCACCCTCTTTTTTTCTTAGGTAAACTCTTCCGTGCGCCGTCCAACAATAGGTATAGTTGTTTTTTGTAGCATATTCTCGTGCAAGTGCGAAAAGTCTGCGAGTTTTATATGTGAGATACTCTGATATATAGACGGGCTTGGACGGTCCTTCAAGGTTAAGAGTCTGCGTGCTGAGCTTTTTATCCGAGTGGTTTCTATTGTAGGTCTTGGAGAGTTGGAGTATATGATCCTTCATTGACACTGTCGTGAATTCGACCACAATAGGTTTATAAGGGGTTACTTTTGAGTTAGCTCGGTATACGTTCCTGATTTCAGACGATTGTATGTATCTTAGACTGGAATGAAGGACATATTCCTCTTTCTGTGAAGTATCATCCTAATCATTGCATCAGCCAGCCCCCCGATTGTGTAAGGGAATCATAATCGTTTGTCAAACGTATCATCCGACCTGTTTAAGGAGTTCATAGATGCCTGCACGTCAAAAAGCACGTACATGTACTCCTTAAACAGTTCGAGTTATACGTTTTAAGCTGCAATTGATTACGATTTGCTTAGAGTTAGACAATTCAGCCTCTGTTAGCGTCCATTTTGAGACAAATATCTCTTCTCCAGCCCAATTTTACTATCGTCAATCCCTTTAGCATATTTTCATAGCTTAGTATCTAATTATTTTTCAAACATACAAAAAAACTAGCTGATGCCCGCGACTTCGTCCGCGTGGTTTAAGATTTTTTTTCCAGCGGGAACTGCTTAGATAAAAAGCCCATGTCACTCTCCAGGTCCTCCACTATACCCATGCCAAAAATCACGTCGATCCATTGCTCCGTTGCGGCGTTGAAGGACAATCCAACAAACAAACACACTTTCGCATTTAGTATGATTGCGTTGGATTTATGCTTTTGTACCTGCTAGTACAATATTCCTCATTACCGCAACAATAAATCAAATTACGAGAGCAATCTTCTTACGATTAAACACACACAATAGGCCATAACGAACGGCTCGTGCCGCCGTGCGTCAGCGATCTACGTAAACGCGTGTTTGTTTTCGCCATAATAACTCAGGAACTGTAGCTGTAAGCCGGTTCCAGGACATGGTTAAATCAGCTTATTACAAGCTAAGTAGCTAGAGTTCTAGGAATATATAATCCATATATTATGAATGCGAAAGTGCGTCTGACTGTCTGCTACTTACTACTGCTACTGTTTTCACGGCCCGCCTGTTCAACCGATTTTGATGAAATTAGGTACAGGGATAGGTTGTATCCCGGGGAAGGACATAGGCTACTTTTTATCCCGGAAAATTAAGTAGTTTCCGCGGGAATTGAAGAACTTAATCCACGCGAACGAAGTCGCGGGAATCATCTAGTAATAATATAGATAACTACTAGATGATGCCCGCGACTTCTTCCGCGTTGATTAAGTTTTATTTATGATGGGCCGTGAAAGCGTAGCAGACAGACAGACGGACTTACACCACGGACGAAGTCGAAGTTTTATTTGATTCACAATCTATTGTCAACGAAACCTAGAATTGGGAATCAGTAACTATTCCGATGAAGGTAATGAAACCCATTTACTTTAACGTCAAATTAATTCCCTAGTTTGCTATTGGCGAATTATTGTCCTTAATTAAAGCGAAAATCGTCGACGGATTACTTATTTGGCCGTCAAATAGCTTTTCAGATAGCACCGTTTATGTTTTCCATCACCTAAGACCTGCTCGAGCAGGAGCAGGAGCTATACACGGACTGCTCGAGCAGTTAGCCAGTGATCAACATACACGGACCGCTCAAGCAGTCATAGTCAACAGCTTGAAGCTATTAACATTGATAACTGCTGCCAACCGCCCGGAGCAGTCGTAACTGCTCGAGCGGTTCCATGTAAGTGTGTACGTAGAAGACTGTAGTTCACTATGCAGTCGCAGCTTGAAGCAGTCCAGCCTGACTGCTTCAAACTATCCCTGTATGGCCGGCCTAAGATTCCTTTGGAATAAACGGTATACGTCTTGTACCTGCTCGCCGTAATAAATCGAAACGTAGCGATATTTGTTTTGTTTTTCAAGGTTTAAGTTGTTTGGTATCAAGGCCTGCTTTTATTTCTTCTGTTATCCAGCGTTTCTCGATGTTTTACAATGGTTTGTTTATTAGTTTCACGTTTATTTAGCAAAGTAGGTATTTGTTATCCATAAATCAGCGTCTAATCTCTTTGTAAGAAGAATTATTGTTTGAGATACTTTTGGTTCAATTCCACGTATGCCTAGTAGGTGTATTTTTTTTAAATGATGAATTAAGGGTTGCTTTTGCACTGCCGGGCTTGCGATGTACATTATTTTTCTCTTCATGTAACTTTTTGGCTACGAAAATTTACTAATTGTTATAGACAAGTTATGCTATTTGACCGTTAAAAGTTATCGAATTTTGCACACTACCAATGCTCCCATTAATTATTATCAGCATTATATTAATAACCTTGCATTTAATACAAATTTATGATTTATTAATTTAAAAAATTATAATAACTAAGACACTGGTAATCTTTGATTGTTTTGTTCATTAGCATAGGCCCCATAGTTAGTAAAATTGTTTGTAGCACTGAGTACAGGACAATGATCCCTTTTCGCATTATAGAACCCCTGTCCAAATGACCTTGTATATTTGAAGCTTACTGCCAGTCTATGTACATTGCTTATCTAATGCCATAATGTGTTTGGATCAATATGAAACACTTTGAACTAATCTTTCAGCAACTCTTCAGTGTTTATGTTACGGATTTAGGCAAGTGTTGCTCAATAAACTCAAACGTTTGATATCTTATAACATCTAAGTCTTATAACTACTTACGCTGTCGCAACTCGCAATTGTATCACCCCATCGACCACCCACTCTCCTCTATTTTGCTGCAACTTCTAATTTTATTCCACATTTTACAGCCTACTTATATTTGTAGCATAATTATTATAATATGAATATTTATGGGCGATATCTCAAATGTCTTAGACATGCCTACGTAAAATATGTTAATAAAGTTGATAGGTGGTCTTAAATCTAGATCAAATTTTGCAATGTAGAGATTAATATGCAATAAATTGTTTACATAAAGGTTCCTATGTTATCAAAAAAGATACACTACATAAAATCTTTAATGGTATTTGTAGAGGTAATAGAGTGACGTTCAAAGGAATCACCTCGAGTATGTTCCTGTATAAAAAAGGGTGTGTGTGTGTGCAATTCACACACGGCAGAAGTGAAACTTCGGAATTTAAGTAGCCTACGAGAGATTGAGATAAATATAACTTGTATTTTATCTCATTCTCTCGCAGGCTAAATCCTATTATGAATATGTTTGTCTCTTTTTAGTGTTGCTTTTTTTTCATCGAATTTTCAAATCACAACGATTCTAAAGAAGTTTCACTCCAATAATTATGATTCCTCTTTAGTATAGCTTAGATATAAGACTAAGCTTTATGCCGCATAACTCCTCAACGTTTAAAAAGTATAAATTACAAATTTAAAACTACCCCCGACATAATATGCAAGTAACAGATTGCGAAAAAAGCTGATGACCTTCAGACGGATGAACAGATTTTCATGAAACATGGCTAAGAGCACTCGGGATATAATTATCTATGACACAAAAATAACTAAATGAAAATCGGTTCATCCGTTTGGGCGCTACGATACCACAGACAGATACACAAACAGACACGTTAAACTTATAACACCCCTCTCTTTTTGCGTCGGCCGTTAAAAACACCTACCTGCATTGTATTAACGCGAGTTGTTTGTGCATTTCCAGGTGATAGACTTCGGCAGCTCGTGCTACGAACACCAGCGGGTGTACACATACATCCAGTCGAGGTTCTATCGCGCGCCCGAAGTGATGATGGGCGCCAAGTATGGCATGCCCATCGATATGTGGTCGCTGGGCTGCATACTCGCGGAACTGCTCACAGGTGAATACTCAATTTTCAAATTTTTTGAAGTGAAAATTTCTTGAGCCGCGTTGAGTACTTTTTGGTAGGGGGTAAACTTGTGGATTCGCGTCACCGACACCGACACCGTCACCGCGTTGTTACGAAGACAAAAGGTCTTAAATATAAAATATATACTTACTACATTCGTAATTAAAGATTTAAAAATATATATATATATATATATATATATATATATATATATATATATATATTAGATTTCACTTCTATCGGCTGTCCCTATGACTGCCATTTTTTTTAAATCAAGGAATAGGTTTGCGCTTGACGACAATCATGCATAATACAAAGCAATGATGAGGTCTAGTTTGAAGCGCGCTTGCCTAGAAGATGCCTATTCACTCTTGCCTTGAAGGTACTTAAGTTATACGTGGCAAGGAATACATGCGCTCGAAGTTTATTCCACATCCTGGCGGTCCGAATCCGAAACGTAGAGCAGAACCGTTCTCGTTAGGATGCCAACGCTGACGGTTACTTGCTGTTCTGTGGTAGAACGGTAAAAATAATATGTATAAGAGGAAAAGGTGACCGACTGACTGATCTATCGATGCACAGCTCAAACCACTGGACGGATCACAGCTTATATGACTTAGGCATCTGCTAAAAAAGGATTTTTGAAAATTCAACCCCTATAGACATTGATGTAGAATTTTAGTACCTTCCTATAGAAGTAAAATTAACGTAAGCGGAACTCAGCAGTTGCTCTTTTATTTTTAGAAGATTTTTTTTCTTATGAGAAGAAGATGTAATGTAACATTTAGATAGGCGCAGCTGTTAAAATTCCCCCTGCAAAAATTTCCAGGTTTCCCCCTCCTCCCCGGCGAAGACGAAGCGGACCAAATGGCGTGTATAATCGAACTCCTGGGCATGCCGCCGCAGAGGCTCATCGAGCAGGGCAAGCGCTCGAAGAACTTCATCAGCAGTAAGGGCTTGCCGCGGTACTGCACCGCTACCATGCTCCCAGACGGCACCACGCTCTTGAGTAGCGGTAAGTTGGACAACTTATTTATTGTATTTTATTGGGTGTTGACTACTGCAAGGATCGTCTGCAGAAATAGGCACCAGCTAATTCCTCCTCAATATTTATGTACTCTCATTCAAACCCACTGGAGTAATTTTCTACAACGCGAAAGACCTTGATGCAATACATTAATATTGGATAGAATTTGCGGAAGTCTAATACTAAAAGTTTAATTCGCTATAATCCGCCTCAGTAGGTCTAAATCTATGTGGTACAGTGTGTGTCTTGCACTTGTAGCTTGCGATATTCACTAAACCACACAAAACTTCCAAATTATCCTCAACTTACGTTTCACTCGGACACCGGATCATCTTCAGGAGATGTTGACTCGACAATCTATAAAAATTACAATCGTGCATTGTACAAACATTTTGGAGATGGCCATGATAACCAAATACTCATTAACAAACAAATCTATGTGCTACGATGTGCAGAATATATAGATTTAGATGCACCGCTCGCCCTCTATCTTTTAGTGAAGTTTAATTTACAAAAGTTAGGTCGAGCGGTCCATTTCACCGCCAGTACCAGAGAGTTTGATATGTTTTAGCGTGGGTTTAAATTTCTTGTTCCTTGGCAATTTTTATTTATAATCAGCGGAAGTTCCAGGACATGTTTCTCATGTTACATCTTTACTTTAACGTGTGTGTGTAACGTTTAACGCTGAGTCAAAAATAATCTGCATCTATAACTTTTCATAGTGTTTACGCATGTGCGCCTCATTCCGAATCATTTCTATAAATACTTGAACTGTCACCGAAGATTCCTCAACCGACCTTTCACGTCGACGTCATCATTGCAACTGTATGATTCACAAATACGAATACCGATGCCACTACGAAATATTTGGCAATTTTTTTGAGTGCTGTCACCAAGATTCCGGTACGATGCCGCGTAGAAATTTTATTAGGGGTATGGTGTTTAATATGCCATACCAGGTTATCCCGCTACGACCTAGCGGTTAGACTACACCAGGAGAGATCGCAGTCAAGGGCTAACTTGTAGTAAGTAGCATTTAAAAAAGAACTTGAATACTTTGCACAGTGCACTGATAAGTAGCATTTAAAAAAGAACTTGAATACTTTGCACAGTGCACTGAATATTACTTAACAAAATATCAGTATTTTACTGTTGTCGGCTGTATTTACATTTTTCTCATAGTAGCTGGAAGTTGGGGTGCATATATTAGGCGTTGTTTAACAAGCAAATTTGAACAACACTAGCCGAGTTTCGTCACGGTAAATAAAAACAATGACAACACATGTCTGCGCCGCACGTGCGATGAGTCAGCGCAAACGGGAAGAAAACACAGCGTGGTTGTATTGTTATTTGTTACACGTATAATATTCGGGTCCTGCGTTTTTTGGCTAGGTAAAGGGTTGTCGGCTTGTGCCTCTCCATTTAGATTTTGCCGGATTTTCCTGATTAATAATAGCCTATAAGAATATTAGATTGAGTTTTATTTACGTTTTGGTTCTTCGTATTATATAAGGCATTGTATAACAGGCAAATTTGAACAACACTGGCCCAGTTTCGTCACGGTAAATAAAAACAATGACAGTACATGTCTGCGCCGCACGTGCGATGAGTCAGCGCAGACGGGAAGAAAACATGGCGTGGTTGTTTTGTTACACGTATCATTTTCGGGCACTGAGTTTTTCGGCTAGGTAAAGGGTTGTCGTCTTGTGTCTTTCCTTTTAGATTTTGCTGGATTTTCCTAATTTATTGTTCTAAATTCTAATCTATTTACTCTTATTATTTATTACTAGATGATTCCCGCGACTTAGTCCGCGTGGACCAAGTTTTTTCGATTCCCGCGGGAACTCTTGAATTTTCCGGGATAAAAAGTAGCCTAGGTTCTTCCCCGGAATACAACCTACCCCTGTGCCAAATACACACTTTCACAGATACACTTTTGCATTTATAATATTAGTATGGATTTAGAATAAATAGCCTGTAAGAATATTAGATAGAGTTAGATTTGAGTTTGATACACGTTTTGGTTCTTCGTATTTATAGCCAAGGTTTTAAAAGTAAATTGAACTTCTAGCAAAAAAAAAGTGCAAAAAAGCAATTCACACACGGTAGAAGTGAAACTTCAGAAAATTAGCCCGCGAGAGAATGTGATAGAATACGGAATATGGAATATGTTTGTCTCTATTTGGTGTCGCTTATTTGTTTCGTTTTTCGTTTCATCGAATTTTCAAATCACAACGATTCTTAAAAAGTTTCACTTCAAACACCTTTTATCAAAATTGACTCATTGACCTGAATTGACTCCACATCCGTTCCCATGAAGAGAATCTTTCAAAATTCGACATTTAGAACATTTTGGTCGACCTCATAGATCTTTTCGTCAATCCAATCATTTCCCAGTGTAATAACTTTATTGATAGGTAACCCTTTGCACCCCACCCTTGACTCGGTCTCCCGTCACCCTAAAACACGTCACGTAATGGAGAGTACATTCGTCCATTGCGTATTTATGAAGGGGTTATGATTCGATTACATTTTGCGGAATATTGCGTTAACAGGAAATGACCTACTTGAAGTTTATTGATTGAATTCGGATTTGGATTGCGTTTATATTTGGGTTAACCTATTAGAGGAACAGTTTGGCCTAGTGTTTAAGAGTTAATATGTAACAAAATTTCATTCATATTTTTTCTCGGTTATATATACTAAATATTCACGTTCTATATGTACTTTATTTTTATTATACAGTTAATTAATTTCGCATGTTTGCGCAGCCATTAAAATAAATAAAAATTCTTTCCAAAAAACCGACTTCCAAAGCCACAGCTGTAAAGTAAAAAATAATTTTGATTTCTACACACAGTTGAAGTCGGGCGAGCCTCACGCGTCAACTTTGCCTATCTTTGTTATACTCGCCCGACTTCAACATAGTGTGTAGAAATCAAAATTATTTATTACTTTACAGTGGCTTTGGAAGTCGGTTTTTTGGAAAGAATTTTTATTTTTAACTTTTTAGTGTACACTTAATCCCCACGGCTTAGGAGTGCAGTACCCTGCAGCATCAGAGTTGAGGAGTTGGGACTTGGGTTTAAGTATGAAGTCGTTGCTTGATACCTACAATAAGAATTCACCATTAAAAAATCCTAAATCGCTATTTTTATGGAGTTCTGTAACCTGCAGCATCAGGGTTGAGAAGTTGGGACTCAGAGTTGAATCGTATACACGTGACTTGATACCTACTATATGAATACACTATCAAAACTTCCTAACTCCCTAGTTTTGAGTCGTAGGTATACCTGCAGCATCAGGATTGAGGATTTGGAGTCAGAATTTTTATGGGACCAGCTCGCGAGCTTCCTCTACCATTAAAAAAAAATTCAAATCGGTTTGAAAACCACGGAGATATGCGGTAACATACTACATTAAAAAAAAAATACGCGCCGAATTGAGAACCTCCTCCTTATTGGGAAGTCGGTTAAGAAGAACTCAGAACAACTTTCGTCTAATAAATCGTTAGCATTGATAACTTAGGCTTGGAGCCATTTTCGACAACATAAATGAAACGTCATTGTGTACCATGAAGTTTCGATCGTTATATACTTAGTTATACAAATAAAATTAAGATCCAGATCGATGTCTTAACTTACAAAAGCATCTAGACAAGCGGTGGGCGATAGTGGAAATGATCACCTTGTAAATGATTGGTAGGTATTTGGACGTACTCCAATTGCTCCCATTTCTTTTTCTTGTAATATAATTACAATATAAATCGAGAATGTCATAATAATTGGTCACCCGAATCGATTCATCTTCATTTCACGTAAAAATTTTAAGTGAGAGCGATAGATGCGTTTTTTTTAATTCTTCGTTTTGAAATGAAATGATATGAAAGAATGATGAATATTTTCTTTCTAAACTATAATCACTAAAGGACAAATATAATAATAAAATAATAAATGATTTTATACTACTACTCATAAAACAAAAAGTTTCGGATTTTATTTTAAAATTTCGTGTCGTGCGTATTATCATACATATTGCGTGTGTATTTAACTTGTATAACTGGAATATCTTAGCTATTCTGTTATTTTGTTTTAAATTAGAAAACCATCATTGAAATATTTCATACCACTTGGACATGGAACCCTAAAAATATAATTGATGTAAGTATCAAATTGTATGTACAGTCGAAACAAACAAAAAAACCATTATAATAAATGTAAATATTTAAATCATACATCGATTTGTTTGTACTGAAGTGAATATTTTATGTTAAACACATACTGTAGTCAAGTTAGTACGGCCAGTAAAAAACGCTGAATTTATTTGGTCAAGCGCCAAACAGTGAGGAGTGATGTTTTGAATAAATCAAATAGTCTTACGACTGTACCGAAACGTGCGCGTCACTCACTTTTATATGGAGTACGCATACTAGGCGACAGGACAAAACTGTTTTCCGAACGGTTTTTTTTTTGGAAAATTCGGAAAAAAAATGAAAAAATTGTTGTGGGGTTTGTTTATTAGAGTTTGCATAATGCAATTAATTTAATGATAAATATCTGATTTATTTTTCTTTTAAGTAAGTACTTCTCCAAGAATTCTCAAAGAAAGTATAAATTATTTCCAATAATTTATCCTCCCTCGCGGCCCTTTTACAAATTGAATTATTGAGCTGTTATAAATTCTGTGGTAGCTACTAGTAAACCGCAAGTTCCAATCAAACTTCTTCAAGTGAAGTGTAAACAGAAATCATCCTGTTACTTCAAAGTTAAATAACCTTCCTTGCTTCTTAGGTGATAGAGCGCCTCAACTTCTTTAGTGTCAAACTTTTATAAAGTGGTACATTTCATGGAGTAGGTAACTCTTTTCTAAGTTACAACATACAAAAAACCTTCTCGAACTAAATAATTTGATGTAAGTACCTACTAGTTAGTTAAATACTAGCTTTCAAATATTTTAACACTAGATGATGCCCGCGACTTCGTCCGCGTGGATTAGGGTTTTTGATCCCCGCGAGAACTCCTTAATTTTCCGGGATAAAAAGTATGTCTGTCCCCGGGATCTAAACTACCTCTATACCAAATTTCATCAAAATCGTTTGGAAAGATGGGCTATTAAAGCGTAGCAGACAGACAAACAGACACACATTCGCATTTATAATACTACGCATATTAAATTTAAATTTAAAAAGCACCTTTTCAATGATTTTGGCAGGGAAAATACTTCGGAAAATAAAAATTGTCATTTCAGTATTTCGTCTATTGGTAAGATTATATATATTACCGGTTTTTTTACTGAACTGAATTTGATACAGAGATAGTTTGCATCCCGGAGAAGGATATTTATCCCCGAAAATTAAAGAGTTCCCACAGGATTTTCAAAAAACCTAAATCCACTCAGAGAAATTCTATAAATCCCGGAGAAGGATCCACTCAGAGGAATAGGCATGATGACATGATGATGACAGTAACCAAGAATCAATGAAATTATGAATTTATCTAATGAAATAGGATCCATGGATTATAAAAAACGTATTTATTTTTCTATTTCGAGTGAGATTGCTATTTATTTTGATAAAATAAAACTATAAAATACAGCAATCCACCATATTGGATAAAACACCAAGAAGCGAAATATGACGTCACAATTGTTTGTTTTCGAGCTTTGACAATCACACTATTGTTTACTGCACACTGCACAGGGTACATTGGTAAGAACAATAGTGACGTCACAAACGACGCCATGACACCGGCGAACGTTATGGCGTGAATTTTAAAATTTAAATTTCAAATTCCATTTTTATCTACCAAACCTTATTTTTCTGCTGAAATAAGATATTTTTTCGAAATAGTAGATACGTCCGAACATAATCTGAGCATTTTTCAAAATCAGTCATCATGCCTATTCTATGTATTTTTATTTTTATACTACTTATATTGAGGTTAATTTGAGGATTTCTTTTACATTTCAGGTATGTCAAGAAGAGGCAAGCCTCGTGGACTGCCCGGTTCTAAAAGTTTTGTTACAGCGCTCAAAGGTTGTCAAGACAAATACTTTATCGATTTTATTAGAAGGTGAGTTTGGCTTTGCCTCTATACTATTATCACAGAATAAACAATGGTGTATTGTGATGACTGTCTATGTTACCGCTAGAGGATTTCGTTTGTGTGGTTTACTCTATTGTACACAAATTCTAAATCTGCGGCAAACTTATCTGAAAATTCGGTCCTGAAAGAGGACGAGTTGGTGTCCCTCTCGCAAAGATGGTCACTGTCATAGACCAAGAATATTATAGAGAGGTCATAAATAATTTGACACTGTGTGTGTGTCTTTTAATTATTTCGTACCTACGTCTATTGACTTCTATGCAAAAGGAACTTTTCATCCCACCATCTCGGAAAGAGTAAGTATTTTTACGCTTCGATATCTGAATGCAAAAGCCGTTATTAACCTCTTGAGGATAAAGTAAATTGAATTTAGAACATCGTGTGCACGTTAGTAAATATCACTCATCTATGATGTTTGTGAATTCAAATCATCATTAAAACCTATTTACTTCTACCTCTATGGTGCCCAATTTCCATACAACCGTTTTTAATTTATTAAAAACTCACACTCGTAACCTTCTTAGTGTACTTTTTTAATTTGCTTTGCGGGCACCATTTTCTTTCACGTCATATTGTTTAAAATTAAAACCTTCGATTAAGAACAAGAAAATTGAAAATAAGTGAAAAACCTAAAATGAATGATTCTAGTGACGAAGAAGTTAATTTGACGCCAACAGAATTGACTGAAACTGTTAAAAATGCGGAAATGAGCTTTCTCCCTCAACAATCACGCGAGAAGTATTTCATTTCCTCGCTGAGGTGGGATGAAAAGTTACGTGTTGCACTCGAGCGAAAAGATTTTTCACCTCGTGCTCTTTTGATTCCCTCGCTGACGCTCAGGATTCTAATTTTTGAACCACTCGCTGCGCTCGTGATTCAATTTTAGAATCCTTCGCTTGCTCGGTCATCAAAATTGAGCACGCGGTTAAAAAACAACTTTTCACTCTTGTATAACAAATAACTATTATGTTTGTCGAATAAAGTTTGTTTTTAGGTTCCATAAACCATAGTAAACACTTCCAATAATATGTAAAAAAATGTGTGAATTTGGCAGATGTCTAGAATGGGAGCCTGAGAAGCGTCTGACGCCGGCGGCGGCGCTGCGGCACGCGTGGCTGCGGCGCCGGCTGCCGCGCCCGCCGCACGACGAGGAGCCCACGCCCGCGCCTCCCGCCAACGTTAGTATCATCCAGCCGCACGCGCCGCACGCGCAGCAGCCGCACCACAACCACGCCAAGCGCCTCGCGCAGACCAAGTGCACTGACAAATAGGTTTGTTTTGAGTTCCGCTTCCTATGCGCGCGCGGGCAATGGTTGACAACGCTATTCTTACACATATATTCTGATTGTGACGTGACCGCGAGATGCAGATATACGTGCTCTCGTACGCGAACCGCGAAAGTCCCCGATTTCAGGATCTTAATATTTTTTTAAACTAACATAAAATACTACTTGCTTATGGAGTCCATTTTCGGTTTAACTCTTTTAATAAGCACTCATTTAGGTTTATGTTTAAGAAATATAATTAGATTTATATACCCTAACAACATACACTAACATATCCTAATATGCACGGTTCGTGCGCGCAAGGCGTCCACACTATGGGAATGCTCCTTTCATGTAACATTGCATGTTACATTTCGTAAGTCTGTACCCGGATTAAAACTCAAGTTTGTGGCGGACTTCGCAGTCCGCACATAACCAATAGATGGCACTACTAGTAGCCTAGCGAACGAAGAACACGAAGAGTCTAAATCGCGATTACGATGTTTTCTCTGAATTACGATATATTATACGCCTTCCAAGTTCCAAAGATCAATGGTCGGACCAGTGGTCCCCGAGCACAACCCCCGCTCGGAGGAAGATCGGTCGATCTATTGTTACGGTCAAGCCATGTCACCTGCTACCGTACAAGGTCATATTACAATCGTCAAAATATTTTTAGAATATTCAGTAACTAAACGAACTTGCCTGTAAGTGAAGTTCTATCATAATTTTATGAGTCTTTTCATTCGAAGTTTAATTACCTACTACTGACATAATGATTTCAACAAATCATTTAGATATTTTTGGTCAACCGTTGCTCGTGTCGCAGTGCTGCTTGTGGTTTTGAGCATTTTGTGAGTAGAAACCTTAAATTTCAAAGCTGGTGTCATAATATGCTTTATTAAAATACTTACTAACATAATAGTAATAAGCAATTATTCTAATGATGATTTTTGAGCCATAATTTTCTAGTATTAAAATTAAAACCACATGCTCACTTTTATTTATTTATTTAAGTTTTTATTGTTCAGTTGCAGTTTTTTATTTATTTTTATTTTTCAGAGAATATTGTATATCTATTATTTATTTAATAATAATAATTATTTATTATGTCAGTGCACTGTAGTTATATTTTTTTTAATATAAAGAGGCTAAAGATGAGAACATTTGTTTATCACTTTTCAATATTAGTCTCAACAGATAACATATAGTTCTTACGCGAGTTGAATGAGAGCTTATGTATGTGTCACCATACATAAGCTCTGCATTCAACTCGCGCGCGAACCATAGAATATGATACCTATTAAGTTAAGGTGAGTTCACACTATCTCCGATTCCAGTTGAATGTCCCAATAAAGTGATGGATACTACAATGCTATTGTAGTCTGCACACCAATTATAGTACATTATAACTGGTGTGCAGACTAGAATCCTAATGCAATGAGTGACAACTCCGCACATCCATCAAGTCACACAAAGTAAAGTTCAGCTCATGGACTATAATGCCCACTGTTTTGGAAATAATTAAGATAGACTTGTATTCCAATAAAATTTATTTTAATCGAGCACAAAAAAACATGGTTCCAAGCCAAAAGCAAGGCGGAAAAAAAGACAGAAGTTCGGTGTTGCCACCTTACATTACACAGGTTATATTTTTATGAACACCCACTAAGGAAGGATTTTCGAAAATCCATCCTAGTGAAGTCAGGGCTAAGCTGGTTAGCAAGCGGAACGTGTCCTTAAATAAAATAAACTAGTCCTTATTTAAGTACTAGTTTCGCTTAGCCCATGCTTCGCTTGAAAATTGAAATGTGCGTGTAACTTTTATGCGCAGGTGGTTTAAAGCAAAACATGCGTTTTGATGAGGAAAAGGTTTTATAAATAACATATCATGAAAAATGAGGAAGCGATAAAAGCCACCCGACCTCCAATTAGGGTGGTTGCGCCTGCGGGTTTGATCCCCGGGCACACACTTCCTAACACCTTTTCAGAGTTAGGTATGTGCGGTTTATTTCCGGCATCGTCCTGGAATACTAAATAGCTTGGCGGTACGTCTATAGGGTGGTAAATAGCCACGGTTGTGGAGCCTTCAGACCAGAAAAAAATCAGAAATTGTAAATTCCCAAATTGACCCTGCCGGGGATCGAACCCGGGACCTCCCACGTTGAGGCAACAGTGCTCAACACTGCGCCAGAGAGGCCGTCAAATGAAAGTGATGTATGAATGTTACTTGCGTCGGGAAAAATAGCTGAGGTACTCCCAAGTTGCGCCTGAAAAAGTACTTCTTACTACTTCAAAATAGCAACTGCTGAGTTTCTTGCCGGCTCTTCTCAGTGGAATTAACTTTCCGAACCGGTGGTAGAGTCTTAACGTTTCATAAGTGACACAAGTTGTCCTATGTGATTTAAAATAAATCATTTATCATTTATTTATCATTAGAGATCCGTATGATGTTCCGTTGTTGCAGTCGAGCGGCGGGTCGGGGTGCGGCGGCGCGGGCGCGGCGGCGGGCGCGCGCGGCGGCTCCCTGCGCACGCCGCTCGCGCGCACCCCTGTCACATTCAACGCGTCGCAAGTCGCCAGTGAGTGCACGCCTTTATTTTTCACCTTAACTTGACCAGGGTCCCAGAAATGAGAATGAGTTATCTGATCTTAGAATTATTGTGATCGCCACCTACTGTAGTTCCTGACCAGCATTACTTGCTGCCGGGAACAGCAATTTCTTGGCCGAGATATTCTTAGCCTTCTTTGGGTGTACTTGGTGCTTTTCTAGGTAAAGGCACAGAATAATATAATAGTACTGACGGTAAAGGCTAGGAACATTTCCCATGCTACGTTTGTGCATTATTACAGGGACCATACTGCCAACGCTTAAAGCCATATTGTTTCATTATTGTTGACATTATTGTTATATAATCCTTAGTTTAGGAGCGTCAAGGTACGTGACATCAAAACTGTCATTTTGAGTAATATTGCTTAAGTATTTGCTTTGAGCGTTGGCAGTATGGCCACAGGGTATAATGAAAGACACGTTGGCGGTTCTAAATGGACTGACATTTATTTTAGCATTGACACTATTATAACAAGTAGGTATGGTAGTAACATAGGTACATGTTGATAACACATGTATGCGGTGTATGATTTATTTTGGTATCGTTCCTAGCACAGGGCAACGCTGCATGTTGTGTAGGACGTCTCCGCAGCCACTCGGCAGTGCCTACATGCATCTGTGTACCAGGGTTACATAACTCATGTGTCGGTCGTTTAACAGAAGCGAAGTTGCAAGCAGCACTGTCGGAGGAGAGCAGCGGGCTGGGCGGGCTGAGCGGGCTGAGCGGCTCGGTGGGCAGCGTGGGCGGCGCGCGCTACTGGGCGGCCGGCAAGCTGCCACACCTACCCGCGCCCTCCTAGCGCCCGCCCGAAGCGCGCCGCCTCGCCAAGGTGAGCTGTCCTCCTGTTATAGCTTGCGCTCCTGGTAGTTATGATACCAGACTCGACTGGACCTGGTGGGGACACGAAAATACAACTGTTTACTTCATGAGCTAACCTCCTGTTATAGCTTGCGCTCCTGGTAGTTATGATGTTAGACTCAACCGGACTTAGAGGGGACACGAGAACACCTACAACTGTTTTATTCATGAGCTAACCTCATATTATAGCTTGCGCTGGTAGTTGTGATGCCAGACTCGGTTGTACCTGGAGGGTACATGACCTACAACTGTTTACTTTAATGAGCTACCTGTTAGCTTGTGCTCCTGGTAACTAGTGCCAGATTCGACTGTTTGTGAACTGATCGGATATGAAGCGGATACGAAGATACGGTGGGGTTTTCACTGCAAAAGGGTAATGAGTGACAAAATAGGTTTACACTTCCGCTAACATTCGCTCGCGGTGGAATCCCCGCTTAGGTACAAAAATATTTTACTCCATGAGAACTCGGAGGCATTAGGGACTGACTTACATACACGTTTAATGTAAAGAAGTTGCCCTTAAACTCGCCATTGATGATTTTTGTCCCACTCACGATATCAACCCAGATCACATGATCACTAATTTGGCTGTGGCGACAAATGCACTCATGATTTGAGTCGGTATAATCGAATGTAGTTAACATTATAGTTTGGCACATTTTGAAGTGAAAGTTCAAACGCGACTTCCAACAAGGTTGCGTTAAACGTTTAACGCTACTATGGAGGGGATATGAAAGCACTGTTGCACAGACTGTTGCGTTAAATGTTCAACGCTCCTGGGGAGGGAGAATAGAAAGAGACAAAGCTAGTTATCTCATTCTCTCGTAGGTTACTTTTCTGAAGTTTCATTTCTGCCGTGTGCACACACACACTTTTTTATATGCTCATAAGTCATACAGCATCTTGATTGAGCGATGCCCATCTTTCTCTAGGTATATCCTGTCTATAAACATCTTATTTTCTGATAATAAGTAAGACTTTCAATGATTAATTATGTATCCAGTTATATGATTTATGTAAATGTAAACTTATTTAAAACTAGTTTTTGCCCGCAGTGTCGCCTGCAACAAATCATTAGGTATGGCGATAATAAAATAATAATAAATATATAACATTACCCCCGCATAATATTATAATAGTGTAACTATAATATATTATTAGCTCGCTTAATATAACGTTTTTATTAGCTGAATATATTAATTACATGATATCCGTTAATGAAAATAATATAATGACGCCTTTTCTTTGATTTATTTTTGAACAGTATGAAAATATTAAGTTGTTTCATAGCTTATTTTAGTCTGACACTCCCCAAAAGGGGGTCACACATGAATTACGAAATTATACCTGGGATGGGCGTGACACTATGATGTAAATTGTATTTTAGCATTAATTGAAACACATATGAGGATATATTAATTTTTCTGATGGAACACATGAGTGACCCCTAATATATAATTACTCATAGTACCTTTAAGCTTGCATTTTATTGTATTCTTTTTGCTTTGGTTTAAAAAATATTAGGGAACTGCACATTGAGGTTTTTTGAACTGTTTTGACTACATGGGTCCAGTTTCAATGAAATCGAGGGAAAATACAGAAAAAAAGCTGTACTGTACATAACGTAACTGAAATTTGTAATTGCAGATTCGATATTTAAAAACTTTCTTCTATGTGTGTTTATGTGGGTTATTTATTAAGTGAAAGTCAATGAATACATAGCGCACCTATTGGGAATTTCATTCAATTGAATAATTTTGGTTCTATGACAGATCGTGCTATAGAAATTAACATTTTGTGCATGGTTCACTCGCCCACTCCTGTTGACAATGGAACTGGACTCTATGTTATCTGAGCTCGGATTGTTGCTATGGGTAGGGTACTAAAGGTGATGTCACATTGCAGGTGTCGTCCCTGGAGGCGCCTCGACGCGCAGGCGTGGGCGGCGCGCGCCTCGAGCTCGAGCGGCGTAGCCTCGACCTCGAGCGCGAGCTGCGCAACGACCGCGACTCTGACGCCTCGCTCGACGATCGCGACCACCTCGTCTGATCGCGCGACCGCCCCCGCCGCCGCCCGCCGGCAGACCCCTCACGTGACTAACGTCAGTGCTGCCCCCAGCTGGAACCGCGTTCATGCTAGTGACGTCACTAACGGAGAGGATCCAGTCACGACCGCCCCCGCCGGCTGCTCTCACGCTACTGATCCCAGTTGGAACTTTCTCGAAGTTCAAAACTCCGTTAGCGGTACGCGCACGACTGCGTGCGTACAAACTGTGCATACGTCGCACCGTGCGAACGTAACCGCCCTCGTGAGTGACGTCAGAAACGTGAGCGCCTCCGCTCTGCGCCCACCACTGCCCTTAATCGCCCACCACCACAGAAATGACTTCTTACTACCAGGTAATGTGACCAATATTGTGCCTAATACACCTGTTTATTCATTAAATGCTCAAAACCATACACCTCAAAATGAGGGTAGAATGAACTTCAACACACACAACAATGTGCCTAATTGGAATCGCAGTGTCGGCCTATTGAAGGCTTTGCATAACGCTGTTCCACATAATTCTAACCAAGATAGAAATGTAAGAGAAACTTCGAATGTAGGTAGACCAATATTTGATATTTGTGCTGTATCCAGTGAGAATTCAACGGAAGATTATAGACATGTTAGAAACCAGAATTCAAACCCGATTTTGTTCTATCGAAGCAAACCAGAAGAACCGTCGAGTTGCACTTGTGTACCCATTTCGATACCTCGAGTATCAAGCTGGAGCTTTACAAAGAAATCTGTGGCGACAACACCTGTACACCCAAATCAAGAAGACTTTGAAACAAAGAATGACATGTTTAAAATTAAATCAGCTGATAATATAAGAAGGCTACAGTACATTGGTGGGAGCGTCCCATCTACCTCAGGCCAAACTGCTTTAAACAATAGCGCAACCAACCCCCCGAATGATTACGCCATCTACTGTCCACAAATATCACCCATAGGAGCTATCTGTCATCAACCTAGAGAAAATAGCGTTGTACAAAATCTATCACCAAATGTTGGTGAGAAATATCTTCTTCCGAATACAGTCAAAAACAGCGTCGTACATTGGACAAATTCTGTGGAAAATCGAGTTTGTTGCCCTGAAACTGTTTTGTATGGTGCTGTTTATGGGCTCAAATGCTTGAAATAGAGATATTGGTCATTAAAGGGTTTGGTTTTGTGGTGGTAGGGTTGACTTTTTTGGTGGGCATAGTAGTGTGAAAAGTGAAATAAGTGTCTGCGGCGTATGTTGTGTGGTACAATTATACCCCGTCGTTGCCTTAACCCGCGTCTGAAGTCTTTGAGTGTCGATGAAAATCGCTTAGTACCGATTATACCCTACACTGCCTAGCGCCTTTACCTATGAGACGTTTTTAGATATTATAATCTTTATATTGTATGCTTTAAGATCGAGTGTTGCATTGTACTTTTGTAATTAAACTTTGAATACGTAAGTGTATAATGTGTAAAATTAAGGTGGATTCATACTAATAATATGCAGTGTATGTTGAGTCAAATCAAAATCGTCATTTACTTTCGTCATCGACGTCAGTCACAGAAAATTTCAAAGTTGGATTTACAACTGTCGCTGTGCATGTTATAAATATGTTTCCACCTTAAAACTTGGGTTATGCATACAAGCAATAAGCTTTACACATCGAATTATTCAAAGTGTACTCTGCCATTATAATACTTATATATTATTACCGATCCGATTCTCTACATTCGGCACAGTCTAATGCCAATTACCAATCTGTGTCCTTTGAACAGAATCATAAGACTTGGCGCGTGTGAAATCGGTCCGTAAAATGCAATAGAATCGGTTGTTACTTTATAAGTATGCGACATGAATTGCCAAAATAGCGATATGAAAGTATGTATATAAAAATTTGCTAAGGCAACCGATTTTACTATGGAGTAAATAGGTCGGTAAAAAATCGGTTACACGCGTGCCAAGTACTACACTCCGACATACTTATCTGTGCGTGTGGTGAAATTCGGAACTAACAGAAGTTACTCTGTGCTGATACCAAAATGTTCATTTTTTAATACACAGTGGCTCCTCCGCTACTTGCACAGATAAGTGTGTAAGGGGTATACATAAGTGTTATTCGTTACGTTGTATGCATAAAGGCTCATGTTCCTAAGTGTTTATTATTATTATTAACACCGCGGTTACAGGCAACGCCGGGGCTTATTATGAACAATTTCGCTTGGCGGCGAGCGTCCAAATGAATCTAGTGCATAGCGGCAAAATTGATCTCAATAAATAAATAAAGACTACAAAAATACGTATATAAATACGGACATCTAGTGGAATTGTGCGAGTAACGTGTTTTACTGTTTTCTATGTATTATACATGTAACGTATAAGGACGTTTATGAGTCGATCGTTTCGATGTTAGTGCCTGTTAAGTCCGGTTTAGTGTTAGAAACCTCGACCACTGTTTAAGGGAAACTCTTTGATCATTTTACCGAAAAACGACTTGCAATTTCGAGAGGTGAATTTTTTTTTGCCGCTCCCCGCATTCTCTCCTTTGGTGCGAACGGGCGAGGTGGAAATTCGTAGAATCTTGGAGCGTTCAAGACAAGATTTTAACTGAATTTTTTTCGAATAGTTACGCATAAATAAGGATGATTCACATTAGACCGTGCCAAGTCCGACGCGTGGACGAGTCATAGGTTTGATTTGTATATGGAGTCATGTCAGATACGAACCGTATTCGATGTTTTCTTATTACTTCATATAATATTCCAATCCGTTGGGACGTAGCACGGGTTTGGTGCGGCTTGGCCTAATGTGAATCTACCCTTACTCTTTCTTTCGGTTGTGCTGGAACCGTCATCATGTGAATGATTTTATTATACTAGTATATAGTAGTTAATTTCTATGAAAAATTCTCTCTCGAAACCCGTAGTTATTAAGTTTTATTATGTGTGTGACTAAAACGATTTCTACAGAAACAATTGACTTTTTCCTTTGTTTAATGATTAATTTTTAATTCGACTTAGGTGTATTCGTTGATAAGTTAACGTCCCTCAAGTGATATAGTGATGTTGCATTCGTGCATGGGTGACCTTATATTCGGAATTCTTAAAGGATTTAAGGCTAGATAGTTGCAAGGCCTTTTATAAGCTAGTTAAACTAAGATGTGCGATTTTCGGTGGATAATAGTTATATAGTGTATTTAATGGGTTGATATGATTTTTTTACGTATAGAAGCGATACGCTCTGAATATTTGCACACAGCAGGAATACAAATACGCGTCGGCCATTTTGTGATATAAATGGATTATATAGTTACATAGCGTTATTATAGCTAGCGCATATATAATCGGGCTGCAACGCATTTTTCATCATCGTTTCTTAATCTTTCCAAATCACATAAGTAGTTGAATTTAAAAAAAAATTGTACATTGACTATTAAATGAGGACTTAGTGACAATATACTAACACATAGCTTTGATAAACATTATTTTTGCATTTACGAATTCTTTGCAAATACATAATATGTAGTTGTTAATTATATGTATAATTGACATACTTACTTGCCTTTAATAAATAAATTCATATTATTATGTATTATGCACAAAAGTTATTGCATTTTTTCCGATTGTTTTGCATTCTTTATGATTTAATCACACTTGTATTTCGTGTGGTGCAGAATCAATAATATTTCAAAAATATTATATTTTACATATTTCTTAAAAGTGTGCCTACATTCATTCATTCATTCAATGCAGCTCGCTTACATGTGCGCCAACTTTTATAGTACATATTATTCAGTAGACCGTATTTTTGTTTTAAATAAAACAGAAATAGTACATATAGTTAATATAGTTCCTTTGATTTATTTACTGTATACTCATCAAACATATCAGTCCATTTAACATGCGCTCGACCACACTATTCTCAATGTATGACAGTAGCGTGCGATTTAATTTAGCTGCATTATATCCACCTTGTATAGTAACGATTCTTATGGCCTTTTTATATTGATGGACATTTTTATCATCTTGATTAAATCATCGCGTAACTGAAGTAGTTTACCAAAATTAAGAAATTTAGAAAAGAAGCGCATGATTTTCCAGACATATTTTCAGAGAAAAATCATCATTGCGAACGAACTATGCATTCTAGATGGAAAACTTCAACCAAGTAGCAGGTATTAATAAAGAACTGTATTTGGACCCTTCAATATAAAAATGGCTTTTACTATCTTAAATTCTATAAATGTAGCGTCATATCATACTAATATTATAAATGCGAAAGTGTGTTTATTTGCTGTTTTGTCCTTCAATCACGCCGCAAAAGTTTGCAAGGCTATTAGTCAAAGACCTGGAGAGTGACATAGGCTACTTTTTATCCCGGAAAATTAAGGAGTTCCCGCGGGAATCAAAAAAACTTAAACCACGCGGACGAAGTCGCGGGCATCAGCTAGTAGTTCTATGTTTTGTTACTATGAAACAGTTGATTTTATTTAAATTTATTCTTAGCCAACCGTAAAAAAATTATTGCCAGAGTAATTATATGTAATTACATATAATTACATAATATATGTAATTATTTACATAAATAAGTATGTTGGTAAGTAATTACTTACCAACTTTTTACTCATTTGTAGAGTGCCAAGTCTCAAGATTTAAATTAGTGGTCATTCTTTTCAAAAAATTAGTACGAGGAAAAGTATAGCGATTACATGGCTATGTACGTACATGTAGAAATAAATAGATGGATCCCGGATTAAATTAAAAAAAATATATCTTCTTAAATTTTTGTCTACTAGCATCACTGAATGTGAGTGAAACGAAAAATGGCTGTGTGTTTATTGGATAATGAACCTTTTATCTTTAAAACTGTCAATTTTTAAAATACCCTTCTGGGAAAACTGCACGTGTTGTTCCATTAACACATTTTTGTCGTATACCATTTGTATGTATACCTTGAAATTTGAGGTTGCTGTAAATCTGCCTTCTTGCTCCCACTAGGAAATGAATTAGGAAGACCCAAACTAGGTGACGAACTTGAAACTACATAGACATGAGCTACTACGTTTAGACTATGAGTTACTACGTTTAGACTTGACAATTTACTTTTTGAGATTTGTGCTAATGTTTTAAATATGACGTTTCTTGTATAGAATTAGGATTCAAGAATTTTACTAGCTAGGCGTTAAAGTTGTAAACAATAACAGTGCAATATGTTTGACTCATTTTCAAAACATTTATTTTGTCTTCCTAATATTAAATATTTGTAATATTTTTTTTTACAAAGGCCTATAATAATAACTTGTCTCTGTGTAATCGACTAATGCATTTTTTATTTTTCAAAGTACCTAGTTGTAGTTTATTTTGTGGTATGTATGTAAATTACTTACATAATATTATAGAGAAAATTATTAACGGTTTTAATGAAATGTACGTTTTGAATTATTGACTTTTGATGGGTCACTGCGAAACTAGCGAATTTTATGTTTAGGGCGTGAACACACTTGCGACACCATAATATGTCCTGCGACGGCATACAAAAGGTCACGTTGGGTGTTTCGAATGTGATTCTGACCTTATAAGCGCAAATATAGAAAATAAACCATTAAAAAAAGGTGCAAAATAATGCTTTTTGTTTAGATAAATTGTGATAGATAATGTAGATTACATGTTGTATAAATGTTTAAGTACATAATATTATATAAATAATTTTCTCAGTTTGTGCAATACATTAAATTCGCTAATTTCGTAAGTGCTATTTAATTTAAAATGATGAAATATGCAAGATTTCAAGTAGAGGTACCTATACAACCAAAATTGATTCAATGATGATTTTACATTAAATAGTTTCGTGCCCTGTTAAATATTTTATTTTGTTGGTATACTCAAAGTAGCATTTTTTTTATTTTGGCTTTTAAAGACTGGAACAAACAGAAGAGTGCGACGTGATGTCGACGTGTGTTTCGAACTTTTTATTAGTTAAAATTTGAAATTTTGATGGGTGACCGGATTTGAAGATCCGAATTTGGCATTTTAGTTTTCTCTGTTATTATCATTTATTACATTTGATAATAATAATTAAATCTAAAAGTCGAGGTGTATACGAATGTTTCTGGGAGGCCACTGTATTATAATCCCAATAAAACCTTTACCATTATGTTGTAAATGGAAATGGGTCACAAGACTCAGAAATGTAGTAGCCAGCAATAGTATGAAGAAGAGAGTACTTCTGTCGCTCGTCGTAGTCGTTTTCCGTCGCACAACATGTGTGTTTCAGGCTTAAGAGAAGTTCTTCGAGCACGCCTCCATACAAACGGAGTTTGATCCCTATTAAACGACTTCTATGAATATTAAGCAATCAAATTAAATTCAATGTAGACTGTACTCTACAAATTATTTTCAATATACTAATATGGGTGTGTTTGTTAGATTTTCATAAAAATATGAATTTTCAAAGTTAAACAGGTTGGTTAATATACAGCTAAAACTCCGTTTGTATGGAGTGCGCTCCGAATACTCCTTTTGATTGTTTCAAGTTGACTGCCTTTCGTTTATTATGCTCAATAGTTTTATATTTAGTCTGGACACATCAGTGGTGACATTAGTTTATTTTTTTAATCCGTATAGCGGTTTAAGGTATTTAGTCAATTAACGTATAGATTTCTTTTTTCGGACGGCTGAAAGTCAACGTACAGCCTTAAGAGTCTTTTCACATCGACCGTGTCTGTATAAATAGTGACGAACAAATAGATAAGACTTTTTTTTATAGCGCCCATCGTATGTGAAACGTGTATCTCTAATTATACAGAGGCGATCTCTGGAAGTAAAATTAATGTTAAAAAAAATGTGATAGCTTATGATTTTTTTTTAATAATTCATTGTCATCGACTTCCGCTGTGAGGTTGCTATAAGTAGTATGTTTTTGTAATGGTAGTCGCACATTTGCGCACCCCACGCGTTGATACCGTGTACCTTTCATGACGTCACCCCACGCCACGCCACAAAGTTAAATGTCGTGTTGGCTGTTGGTTTGTTACAAATGGGTTGCGTGGCGTGGCGTGACGTGACATAGAGTAGCGTGTGGTGGCGTGGGGTGCAAATCTGTTTCTACCAAGTTAAATTGCGTGCGTATCGTAGTGTGAGAATGGTTCAAACGCGCACAAATGTTCTATGCTAACGAATGAAAGTACAGGATTTTGTATACTTATTATGATGACGAATGAATAAAAACATCACCTCTATTTACAGGGTGTTAGAACTTAATAAACAGGGCCCTGATAAAGAACTCATGTTGTACGCACGAAATGCATGTAACGTAGAATTTTACTCTGACTACCGAAAAATTTTAATTACATATCGCTATCGATTGTGATTGTCTCTATGGTTGTTATTGACTGAGTCAATTGTACTCTTCTTAAAACTATGTTGTTTAATTAATACTAGCTTATGCCCGCGACTACGTCCGCGTGGATTGAGGTTTTTTGGTTCCCGCGTGAACTCCTTAATTTTCCGGGATAAAAAGTAGCCTGTGTGCTATTCCAGACTATATTCTATCTCTGTGCCAAATTTCAGCCAGATCCGTTCAGCCTTTGGCGCGTGATTGAGTAACAAACATCCATACATCCATACATCCATACATCCATACATCCATACATCCATACATCCATACATCCATCCAAACTTTCGCATTTATAATATTTATTTGATTTGATTATTTGATTAGAAGGAAAGTGAGCCAATCAGAAAGGTTATATTGATTGCATTCAAGTTTTGGTGTTAGGGAATTGTATTGACGTTGGGTACCAAATGAAATGGCGTATAAAATCCGTCCTCGCTGATGAGTGAGACGCAAGATACAACATGCACGAGGTTAGAAGAGGGCACATTTACGAGTGTAACACATATGCGGTAGTTAGAAGTCCTCGCTTTAAATCTTATTCTAAAGTGAGGAAGATTCTGTTTTACATAACTTAACTTAGCAAAATTTTTCGCATCAATTTGTGACAGCCACAATGTCATATTACCTAGTCCAGTCAAATATTTTTTATCCATTGAAGGTTTGCTATGAAATATTATTTTTCTTTACATAGCAAACTTTCAATGGATATAACATATTATGTCAGTGGCTTTCATTTTTTATAGCCACTTAGAGAATAGGACTGTAGATACTCGTATTACTGGCAAGCTACATCTCTTTCAATAAATTTACAAAGCGTTGCAAATTTTTTAACCGACTTCGAAAAAAGGAGGAAATTCTCAATTCGGCGCATTTTTTTTGTAAGCATTTTGATGTTATTATAACAGTGATTCTATTGGATTACACAATATTAGCTAAAATACGCCGTTCTAGGAAGAGTGTTATAAATTCTAAATAATAACCATTGTGATGGTCGCAATCAAAGTTTCGTGCTAGGGGGCAACTGTCCCAAACCTCACAGTTTCATAAGCTATCCACTTGGCAATGATCAGTATTATAAATCATTTAAATCATCGAGTCTCTAATTCAACTGCCAAGTACATTGTAATTGTAAGTATAATTTGCTGTAATCTGAAGATTATGTATAGCGGACCCTAGTTACTATGATAGCTTTCGTTGAATGCTGCATTTCTCTATACCTAGTTATTATAATTTTTTTTGTGAAACATTGTGTTCTCATTTTGTATGTAAACGCTGGTGTTTCACTTCTTGAAACTCATAGCGACAATGTGAATACTATACAATTTAAATAAATGAATTATATAAATATTATGTTATTTTTGTTTCATTTAGAATAAGAGTATGTTTCAGTTAGTATTGGGTATTTGGCAACTATCAAATAATAGCTATTTATGCAACTGTATCGTAATGAGGGTCATTTTAATTCGAGTGCTGTTTTTTGATACGAGGCTTGCCGAGTATCAAAATAGGATAGTACGAGAATTAAAATGACTAATTACGCACAGTTGCATACAAGATTTTATCTACGACAAGGACGTCTTTATAATTTTTTACTTTATAAATTAATAAAAAAGTCAAATCAATCAAGTGCCAGAACCCAGAGCCGCTAAGCTATAGGTATCCTATTTATGAAGATAACCATATCGATACAGCTACGACTCATAACGATACAGCTCCCACACAACGAACTGTATCGTTATGAGAAGCAAACACGAAAGAGGGTTCAATTCGATATAGTTGTCAAATTCGAAATTGGAACTTTTCGATGCTGGAGTAGATAAATTAATTTTTAGTGATTTTAAATGGAGGATCTCCCTAAAGTCGTAATATCCGCGTCCTCTGTTAACTTTATGTTCGAAAACCATTTTGAAGTTAAAATGGGTCGAATTTTGATGACGTCACAGTTCAGTATTGCATACAACATCCCATTATGGGCGCGTTTTGACGTTTAAAAATGTTGCAGATTTGACTTGTCATATACCCAATAGTGTGATCCCCTAGGGAGCACGGGTCCGGGTCCGGCTCCGCTCGAAATGAGTAGGTTTATCTACCAATAAGACTAATTCTAATGTCTATGGATTAGACTTTAGTTAGATCATCATACTAATATTATTAATGCGAAAGTGTGTTTGTTTGTTGGTTTGTCCTTCAATCACGCCGCAACGGAGCAACGGATTGAGGTGATTTTTAGCGTGGGTATAGTTGAGGACCTGGAGAGTGACATAGGCTACTTTTTATCCCGGAAAATTAAGGAGTTCCCGTTGGAATAAAAAAACTTAAACCACGCGGAAGAAGTCGCGGGCATCAGCTAGTTTTATAATATAAACAAAGCAACTTCCCGGCAGAGTCTGAAAAAACGTATTTAAGTCGAAATCATGTGACACGGCGTTACATACGCCGCGCCGGTATTATCTAAAAGTAGTACCTAAGTTATGTTCCTTACTGGATGATATTGGGTTTATATTGCACACTTAATCCATGCTAATGATTATAAATGCTAAAGTGTAACTGTCTGTCTGTCTGCTACGCTTTCCCGGCTCATCTGTTCAACCGATTTTGATGATTGTACAGTGATAGGTGGAATCCCGGGGAAGGACATAGGCTACTTTTTATCCCAGAAAATTAAAGGGTTCCCGCGGTAATAAAAATAAAACTTAATCCACGCCGACGAAGTCGCGGTCAAAATCTTATTAAATTATTAGGTATGCAATAAACTTAATATCATGCAATTTATTGGTTAAATATCATTATTCAAAACTGCATAAGTAATAAAGTTTATTTAAAACTTTATTATGTATGCAATAAACTGAATAAAGATTATTGGATCAAACCAGGAAATATGCCAGAATTATATCTCAGAATTAAAAGGGTATTGGTAACACGTATCCTAGCTCTATGGGTATTGGCCATAGTCCACCACGCTGGGCCAAGTAGACTTCACACATCTTTGAGAACATTATGGAGAACCCCCGGACATGCAGGCTTCCTCGTGATGTTTTCCTTCACCGTCAAAGCAAATGATATTTTAATGCTTTAAAACGTAGACGTACTGAAGAACTTCAGAGCAACTACGAACCCTTAACCGCCAAAAGGTCCTTAAAACCACTACGCCATCACTGCTTATTAGGGTCGGGACATGCTAGCGCAGAGTCGAAGCGTCAACCAAAATTTTCAGGGCATGGCATATTTGACACCTATCTCGACATAGCAAATATCTATTACGATATATCGAGGTAAGTAAGATAGAGACGAGCAAATGCGCTCACATTCACGCGAATGCGCTCGATGACTATGATTTGACGCTTCGATGTGCTGAACTGCTGAAGACTGCGCTTAGCATGCTTCGACCCAAGCACTACCACAGTACACCATTAGTATCTAGTATTATGTTATATACCTAAATGACCTAATGCAACAAACATAACGTGACAACTGAGCCTGATCAAACGTGTGAGCAATACTCACTCTATAACGCAGCGTAAACTGTATATTATAAAATACATAAAATAGTTTTACAGTGGACTTTATTACACCTTCGTGTAGCTAGGTGCAGTAGTTGAAGGGTATAAGCTGCATTATACATGATTATTCTGCTGTAATGACTGAATTTTTTTACTGAAAATTCTGCCAGCTTGGAGACTGGAGAGACGATCTCCCGTCTTAAGGACTAAGTATAGGGTGCGGCTATGTCTTGTACGTCGTCAGAGGTACCTAATGTGCTCGCAATAACTTTGTAAAGTACCTATCTAAGAAACTGTGCCACAAAATATATAATGGGCATGCGTCGATGCTATGATTTAATTGTGACTCTAAGAGACTACACAGAGTCTATACCTACTCGTGGACTCGCGCACTCGTGGAAAGTGCGCGAGAAAGCTGTGCATGACTTTAAATGGGGAAAAGCTAAGGAAAATACGTAGATATATATAGTTATATTATAAGTTTTTCTTAAAAATTTCTCGGAAATGTGCCTCTACATTAAGGTAAGAAAACAATTAAACTGAAAGAATTATATACTTGTGTTAGTTGCGGCCGTTTATCTTTCCAATACTTATTGCACCAGCATCAACTCTCACGAAGTGTTTGCATAATGCTTCAGTAGCACGCCGACCGTCACTCCGTGCTGTCTCCGATAAACTGTTTGAATTTCGAACAGGTGAACTGGTTTTGGCGCGAGAGTTTTTTTTAAATGTTATTGTAAAGTAAGGCAAAGGTGAATGTTATTGTGAAGTGAGTGGAAGTTACACAATTTAAAAGCCTTGTTTGCTGTAAGTACCTAAATTTATTCAAAATAGCGCTGAGTTTAGTCAATCCTAGGCGTAGGCTCTAATACTAAGATAAATACTAAATACTATAAATTCAAAATCTAAAACACCCGACGATAGAAAAGGGCTGATGATCTTCAAACGGCTAAACAGATTTTCGTGAATAATAACTCTAAGAGTAAGAACACACGATACCTGCAGTATTTACATACACTTATCTACGGACAAGTGGTTAAAAATTAGAGCACTTAAGTATTGGCAGTTGATAAGACAGCATAATATTAGGTATGTGTGATTAAAAAACTAGTTCATGCGAGCGCAATAACCTGGTTATTCAAACAGTGCAGTCTGAAAAAGTTCGATTTTCGATTCGATATTTTTAGAACAAAATATTTCCAAAATCTACCAAGCCAGCTGTTATATAAATCGTAAGGGCTCTTAGGCTTAGAACAGTCTAAGGCCTAAGGCTTGGCCTTAGACTGTTCTAATTGGATTAGAGCTTTAAAAGTTTCTGTTAGTTAGCGAACAGTAGCTAAGAGAAACTATTAAATCTCTAATATTATAGTATACAAACGACCTAACGACACAGAATAATATAATAGTACTGACGTACTAACGACTCTACTATTTAAGTTCGAACGATTATCACTTACCATGTAGTGCCATATCTAAATGTGAGTGTAAACTGTAATAATTTTATTAATATCGTAAAAAGATAGTAGTAAGTATGTAAAACCTAGGTCAAAAATGATTTTATTACCTTAATAACCCTAAAATACTTACCAAATTTTATAACATAAAAAGTTAAATAAATAACTAATTTAAGTCTTAACTAATTAGTAAACCGATGTCTAACTATCTCATTAACTAATATACTTAACGTTATAGTTAAAGTAAGTATGTAGATACTTCAATGGGTGTACCTACTGATTTCCGTGGTAGGCATTGTGGTAGGTAATAATAGTAACATGCTTGATGCTACCGACCAGACAAATATAAATTACTTTTTAACGACAATGCTATGATAATATTATCGTGACAATGCCACATTTTGTACCTACTCGGCTTGTCCCATTAACACCAATGTGTAAAAATACTGCGCACAAAAATATGTGACAATCTTGACCAAAATAATATTATATTATGAGAAAAAGTTGATTCATTTTATCAACTTCGGATCAATTGCACCACAGGCGGCCTTATTATGGCCTAACAATGACCACTTGAGGATGCAAATTCAGGGCAAAATTTTGAATTTCACTAATAATCTTCATTATTATGGATGTAAGAATACTTGTGCCACTCACTTTGCTTGATTTTTGATCATTCTATGTTAGAATTCACTCTCAGACTCGATTGCACTTACCCTTAGCCAAAGGTGTGTTTTACTTACGGTCTATTAAGTGTCTACCTACTATAATTGACGAGGAATAAGAAGTCATCCCTTTTACTTTACCACTTTTTCGGCTTGATTAATATATCTACGCGTGCTAAATTACAACTTTTATAGGTACTAATAGTCTCTGAGCTAAGCCGCGGATGGACGAACGGACGTGGCGAAACGCGAAACTATTAAAAGGATTTCTTGTTGACCACGGAACCCTGAAAACTGCCGCGATTATGGAATCGCAATGATATAAAATATGCCTATCTTTAAAGATAGGCATAGATCGTATAAGACGATATAGTTACTAGAAACCGGCATAAACTAGTAATGCCGATATGTAGTGCAGAAATCCTTTGTGGGGTCGAGTATTAGCTTTTACTAGCGAATGCCCGCGACTTCGTCTGCGTGGTTTGAGGTTTTTTGGTTCCCGCGGGAACTCCTTAATTTTCCGGGATACAAAAGTAGCCTATGTGCTATTCCAGACAATAATCTCTGTGCCAAATTTCAGCCAGATCCGTTCAGCCGTTGGGGCGTGATTGAGTAACAAACATCCATCCATACATCCGTCCATACATCCATCCATCATCATCATCATCATCACTACAGCCTATTAACGTCCAACTGCTGGGCACAGGCCTCCACTCTCATAGGAGAGCGGGAATTAGAGCTTAGACCCACCACGCTGCTCCAATGCGGGTTGGCGGGCTTTAACGATTATTATCATGTTAGTGATAATAAACGGGACCGACGGCTTAACGTGCTCTCCGAGGCACGGGGGTGAAACACCGCCAACTTCCAACTCCGGGCTGGCACTGAGAATTTCTTAATTGAAAAACCCAATACCTAACTTTTATGCCCGACCGGGAATCGAACCCAGGACCTCGTGATCCGCAGTCGACTATGCTAACCACTAGACCAACGAGGCAGTCCATACATCCATCCATACATCCATCCATCCATCCAAACTTTCGCATTTAATATAATATTTATTTGATGATTTGATTTGATTGATTGATAATTTGGTTCCAAAAGAACTTTTGGATTTGTCGTAACACAAATTTAAAAAGCCGTAAGGAACACTTGTTGAGTCGAGGCTGAATAGGTAGGTAAGGTGAACCGAGGCTATTGCATCTAAAAAGTGAAATTTTTTTGACCGAGGTATGTTTAAGAAGCTGTATTTCTGCTACAGAATAATTTACGGATAAACTCTTTAAATATTTGAAAAGATCAGATACTTAAGACTTAGTTTTACTTAATTGCATTAAAATACACCAAGTATATTCTTATTAAAATTGATGTTAATTCCAAGGACCGATTTTAGCCACATTAGCCCCGTATCGGGGGTTAATGTAACTTTTCACTCTTAATTCCTAAACTTAGAGTTATAATGCTCAAACTCACTGAATATGATAAACAAAGGCATTTAAGAAAATGATTTGAGCCCTACCTCAATGTAGGAAGGTTAATTTCTCTTTAAAAATACTTTTTTGGTAAAAGAGGGGCTATTGTAGCTTTTTTTTTTTACTTTAGTGTTGGGAGTAGGCCTGATAAGTATGTAGTATCGATTATCGATAATGTTTTGAATGAAATACGTTTTCATATATCATTTAAGTAATATTTTTGAAAAGTTAGGTTAGGTATTAGGTGGGAAAATTTTCTAGCAAATAAACGATTGTATTTTATCGTCTTGTAGGTTAAAATAGTAACCACAACGAGCACATTTCAAAACAAAAATTTGGGCGTTTTAACATATATTGGTTAAATTATAAAACAAAAGTTGGGTCTGTGTGAGGCGGGAGCTAATACTTAACCATCGGTGAAGGTAGGTAGCACGATTCAAAACTTTTACCTATCATCTTACAAATTCTGTTTTTAACTTTATCGATAAAAAAATACATTGGCATCACTAATACTTTTATTTCCATACTAAAATCAACAGGGCTATTGTGTCTTTCTTTGTAGATATAATAGCCCCGTGTCACAATTTTAGTGGGGCTAATGTGTTTTTATAAATAACTCCAGATAACTACGGCAGAGAAAGAAATTAATTATCAAATAACAAGGAATTATTCATTATATTTGCAATTAGCGTAAAATTTTGTTCAAAAAAGCTCACAGTAAAATTTTGTCGACTAAAACAACACAGTAGGTTTTCAGCATACTCATCGAAAAATGACCGAAAAAAAGAAAGACGCCATCAATAAAACAGTAGACGAGATAAAAGCACACTCTATGATCGATTTTAATAAACATTAGTTTCTCTATCCACTAGTAGATGTCGTTTCCCGTAAATCTATTTGTAAAGGAAGATAAAATGATAAGATGCAATAGCCCCGAAGTTGCAATAGCCTCGGTTCACCTTATACTTTTGTATTATCTTGTTTTTAAAAACCGGCCAAGTGCGAGTCGGACTCGCGCACCGAGGGTTCCGTACAAACCTATGTTTTTTTTAAATATTTGAGTTCATTGAATGAAAGGTAAATTGCGGTTTACGATTTATGACGTATTAAAAAAAAACTACTTACTAGATCTCGTCCAAACCAATTATCGGTGGAAGTTTGCATGGTAATGTACATCATATATTTTTTTTAGTTTTATCATTCTCTTATTTTAGAAGTTACAGGGGGGGGGGGGCACACATTTTACCACTTTGGAAGTGTCTCTCGTGCAAACTATTCAGTTTAGAAAAAAATGATATTACAAACCTCAATATCATTTTTGAAGACCTATCCATAGATGGTTACACGTATGGGTTAGATGAAAAAAAAAATTTTGAGTTTCAGTTCTAAGTATGGGGAACCCCCAAAATTTATTGTTTTTTTCTATTTTTGTAAGAAAATCTTAATGCGATTCACAGAATACATCTACTTACCAAGTTTCAACAGTATAGTTCTTATAGTTTCGGAAAAAAGTGGCTGTGACATACGGACGGACAGACAGACAGACAGACATGACGAATCTATAAGGGTTCCGTTTTTGTCAAATTTGGCTACGGAACCCTAAAAAGAGCAACTGCTGAGTTTCTTGCCGGCTCTTCTCAGTAGAATCTCTTTCCGAACCGGTGGTAGAGTGAACACAATATGATGTAACATAAGAGACACCTGTGTGTCCTACATGCTACAAATAAATAGTAGATGTATAAATATAAAGATAGATAGATAAAGATTTTACCTCAGTATTTAAGATTTACTGCAGCTCTTTAGAGGACATCTATCTATTCTGACGTCATACAAATTTCACGCTAAGCTCTTTACAGCAATCGTATTGTTTAGAATAATTGCTTATCTCAAGCCTCTCCACTCAAGACCACGAGTTAGCAATAAAACGCAAAGAATTCAATGTTATATGTAGGTACACATACCTACACTTGCCTACTTGTAGACATTTTATCGTATTTCTTTTTTTCCACTACAAGTTAGCCCTTGACTGCAATTTCATCATAAGGTAAGAGATGCGTGATGCAGTCTTTAAGATGGTAGCGGGCTGACTTGTTAGAGGTGTGGCAGCTATTTTATAAACCAATACCCCTAAACGGTTTCTACACGGCATCGTACCGGAACGCCTAATCGCTTGGCGGCACATCTTTGCCGGTAGGCTATTATAGCTATTCTGTCCCTGTATTGTGTTTCTTTTATCTCCGACTGAGCTGTTTTCCGCATTTAGGGCCGGGTCGAATCTAGTGTAAAAAATCGCGCGGAATTTCGTTCGGATAGGTTGAAGTAGTTAAGCTAGTCGTAATTGTGGTCATTTTTGGGTAAAGATTGTGTGTTTGTGTTTGTGTGTTCCAACAAGACTCTAATCGGTCAATTAAATTCCGAGACGCAACTTGAATGCAAAAGCCATAATTATTATGTACCTACTACCTACCTACTTACATTTACTGACAAGCTATATTTTTATACGACTGCCTGAAAAAAGGAGTATAGGTATATTGTTTTCAGGGTTCACGTATGTATTTATGTATGTATGTAAGTAGGTATGTATGTATGTGAGTTTGTATATTCCACCATAACTTCTATACGCCTGAACCGATTTTGATAAATGAGGTATCGTTAGAATCCCTAGCTTATTCCGGGTGACATGGGCTAGTAAAATTTAAAAAAAAATTATGGGATGACCATGGTCCCGCATTAAAGACTAAAGTTGAAATTTTTTTTCGAAGAAAAGATGAACTATACCTACATCTAGAAAATGATGAGTAGATTCCAAAAATATATAACACTATAGTTCAATATCCAGTGATTCCCAAAAAAATATCATTTATTAAAAATGTGAATAAGATTACATAGATAATTAATGACTGTGGTATCGTTACGCAGAAGATAGTTACGGGCTACGGCAGAGCAGTCGTATTTATTAATAATTTTATTTATATTCACCTGTTCGGATTTAATAGTGCATAAGTACTTACTTCCTTTCGCGTCCATGAACGAAATTCCACCTGCCCTAGAGAAGCGGACTAAAGTATAAGGTTTTAAATGAAAATTGAAGCTGCGGTCATGCGATCTCTTGGTTAGTTGAACCGCAAGGCCCTCCAAGCTCATTATCATTATAGTTTTGCATTGATATGTTGTACACAATCTCTAAACTAAACTAAAATGAAAGCATTAAAAATATTGCTAAGCAGAACTAGATCTAAAGCTGTATTTTTATTTTTTAGTTTAGTTTAAAGATTGCGTTTAAATACAGAATTGGCCTCAATATTGTCTATTCAATGATATACGTCGATGGTGACGTAATTTAATCTATTGTTAATCGTAATGGCGTCAACAGACTGTCTCCACATAATTAAGTATACCTATACTTATAATAATTGTTATTTGTCACCCATGAGGTCTTTTTGAGGATTTTCCTATTTTAATCAGTGACCTGCCCAATCTTCGCAGACGTTAGTCATCTGCGCGGATATCATGTAGTGCAAATGTGTGTGCAAACATGTGCACTCTCTATTTACCTTACTCTCAAAGCGTGAAGCGACAGAAAATCCGACACGACCGGAGAAAGATTAGGCGGAACCGACAGCTTTACCTGCTTAACTTATAGAGTAATGAGTATTTTGATACTCTCTGGAAACCTAAGCTAAGGTTTCTTTTTCTGAAAGCTAAGGTTTTCTTATTGCATCTACATTCAACAGTGCTGAGTGTACTTACCTAAGTAAATTATATAACCCATAGGTAGACAGATACCTAATCAATAAACGGATGGGTCATGGGCCGTGAAAAAGTAACTTTCGAATTTTCAATACGTGGATCATCTGGCCCCTTGTAATTTTAAGATTGATGAGTTGCATTATTACATACGAAGGTTGTAGGTATATAAGTAGGTACTTGTTTTGGACCTGAGTTTTGGAACTTTTTATCCTTTTTAAGCTTTTGAACATCAATAAAATATACAATAGGGAGCTACTTTAGATTCGAGTTCACATCTAAATATTATATTTTTGTCACGCCTTTTAACCTGGATGTAGGTATGATTTGGTTACCCTACTTGTGTAATGTGTAGCATTGGTAGCATGATTCATATTATGGGAATCATAAATAAATTAGTTGACAAATGGCTTTAAGTTTAGAAAATGTACCTACTTAATGAATTTTTGTGACTTCGTGAATGGGACTATTCAACATTTTATAAATCATTCATTGTTATATTATTTCATAGTAATTTTTATTGAGCTATTGTAGATCAAACAATACAAACTTTCTTCTATATACTCTGTGAGAAATATATATAACCTATAATAAGTACCTAACTACTCGTTTGATGATGGTTTGATGGCAGTGGTCAAGTGGACCAAATCTGGTAACTTTACAGGCTGTACGTGCGTGGCCTAGGCCTATTTACATGCGTGCCGCACGTATTTCATTAAGTAGCACACATTAAATAATATAATGATGTGAAAATTTAAATGTAATGTATAGGTAGACCGTAATGTATCCAAGCTGACTTAAGTAATCTATACATATAAAATTCAAAGTCCTGACTGACTGACTGACTGACTTATATATCAACGCACAGCCTAAGCCACTAGGGTTAGAGACTTGAAATTTTGACAGTAGCTTCCTTTTGTAACGTAGGCGCTCACTAAGGAAGGATTTTTCAAAATTCCATCCCTCAGGGGGTGAAACAGGGGCTGAAAGTTTGTATGAAAGTCCGTCATTTCTCAAGTTATATCCATGAAACTTAGTATATAAGTTATCGGTAAAAAATTAAGAAATACGTGTTTCACAGTTCTTGAAAATTCTACCCCCGAAGGGGTGAAATAGGGGATGAAAGTTTATATAAAAGTCCTCCATTTCTCAAGATATTTCTCCAGTTGTATCAACGAAACTTGGTATTTTGGCTTTAGGTAATAAATAAAGAAGTACATGTGGCACATTTTTTAAAATTCCACCCCTAAAGGGGTAAAATAGGGGTTGAAAGTTTGTATGAAAGTCCTTCTATTCTCAAGTTATAGAGATGAAACTTACATTTGGGCTTTCAGTTAGATATGCAGACAGCAGAAGTGGTACGTGTTTCACCATTCTTGAAAATTCGACCCCCAAAGGGGTGAAATAGGGGATGAATGTCCTTCATTTATCAACATATTTTTCAAGTTATAACAACGAAACTTGGTATTTTGGCTTTCGGTATAATTTATAGAAGTACGTGTGTAACAGTTTTTCAAAATTCCACCCCCAAACGGGTAAAATGGGGGTTGTACCTAAGTTGGTATAAAAGGCCGGCGTTTTTCAAGTTAAATAGCCGTGAAACTTGATATTTGGGCTACCGGCTTAAATTATGAAATACATAATTCACAGTTTCTATAAATTCTATCCCACAGGACGTCAAATAGTCCTTCAATCACGCCGCAACAGAGCAACGGATCGACGGGTTTTTTTTCATGGGTTCTTTTTATCCCGCAAAATAAAGGAATGCCTATGGGAATTAAAAAACTTATGCCACGCGAACGAAGTCGCGGGCGTCCGCTAGTTACTGATATAGGTAGGTACTATAAAAGTATAAACAGGAACATATACCTACCTACCTAGGTAGGTATTTACTTAATAATGCGAAACTTATGGCGGTTTATTTTTTTGTTATACGTATAATAAATCATAAGCAATAAACCACATGCATATAATAACCACATTGTTTCATGCTAAGTATAGTTTTAGTAATTTTTTGTGAAGTAGGAACTAGTTACCACGTGGGAAAAAAAATTATACTAAGCAAATGTAGAGTCACTCGACCTCTAAAATGGTTCCAAAGGCGCTCATGCATGAGAAAATCTACCAAAAACATACAATTACTTACCTATATTTATTTTATACTACACGTCGAGTCTCACGTGGACTAAGTTTTTTTGATTCCCGGTTGGATTTCCTTAATTTTCTGGGATAAAAAGTAGCCTATGTCCCTCCCCGGGACAGCAGACAGACAGACACACTTTCGCATTTATATTATTAAGTATGGATTAATATGATATGGAAAGTGGTTAGTAAGGTATATGTATCTAATATGTATACCTATCAACGTTTAGGTATGCGAAATTATTATTATTTATTTAGGTAAGTACCTATTAAGGGAGTAGGCATACCAGTATTTAACCCGAACCATAGTAAATAAGTACTTATAATAAATGCGAAAGTGTGTCTGTCTGTCAGTCTGCTACGCTTTAACGGCCCATCTGGTCAACCGATTTTGGCGAAATTTCGTTCACGGATAGGTCGCATCCCGGGGAAAGGCATAGGCTACTGTTTATCCCGGAAAATTAAAAAGTTCCTACAGGAATCAAAACCTTTAACCACGCTGACGAAGTCGCGGGCATCGACGTCTAGTTGAAAATAAGTGAGACGGAGACAAGGCATGTTTTTCTTATTCATTGTTCTTAAACAATATAGAAATTTAGCAACGCCATTGGCCTTTTTGCCGCCCGCCCTTCCGACTTGCGGCTTGCCGCCCTGTACGCTTAGTCCAAGTTTTTACATTGCGAATTCGATCAATCGTATTGAGCGTTCGATCACATTAGCGTCAGAGTAAAATGGACATGGAGCTTGAAATCTATCCAGTGTAGGTTCATTTTACTCTGACGCTAATGTGATTGAACGCTCAAAACGGTCTATCGAATTTGCAATGTAAAAACTTAAGACTAGGCGTAGGTACTGGCACGGGTTGGCATTTGAAATACGCATCTGGAATTTGGACTTGATAAGGGTTGATTTTTATAGGGGTAGGTTACCCCTTTCAATCGACACCCCCCCCATCCCGCGGAGATGCGTGGTTTTTTTTTTACACGTGTTTGAAGTTACGTGTAACGGAACGTTATTGTGTTTGAAGTTACGTGTAACGGAACGTTATTTTGCGTTATAGTGATTACTTTTATGTTGTTTTAACCCTTATTTTTAGTAATTTTCTTTATTTATTATTATTTTTAATAGGTAAATATAATGTAAAAAAAGTAACGTATAAAAAAAAAATAAAGAAAAAAATAATGTAATCGATCTTTTTTATTATTATTTTTTTCGATCTTTTTGGCGCGTTATTCCGTTTCTTTCGTAGTTACGTGAATGTTCTCTCTACGTTTTCGGTGTGATTTCTGTGGATTTCTGACGACTTTGGCTGTGCTACTGGACTCCGATATTCGCTACACTCGTTTAACGTTGGCTTCTTCCCCTGGACTTTCGATCTTGCTTACCCGATTTGATCTTGGCGTGTTTTCTGGACCCTTTGGTGCATATTGGTTTGGTATTGACGAAATGGACCCGAATCAGCCTTTTTGTAGCCGGGATAGTCCGACTTCCAGTCGAGGTAAGAATCAATATTATTTCTATGTATAATCCTATTCCATATAACATTAGACAAGTGTCCTAGTCCAGTCACATTTAGTTAGTTTATTGTTGCATTTTATTGTTATTAATGGCTGTTTATTGTTTTGTAGGTGGTGATGAGGGGCCATCTGTAAAACGGAGGCTTTATTCCGAAGAGGTTCTTAGAATGTGGAACCTCACGAAACTTGTTAGAGAATTGGGGACGCAGGAGCAAGGCATTGCATTTGCTGTAGAGCACGGCCTTATTCCAGAAAGCAAAGAGTGTAGAGTGCAT
The DNA here is from genome assembly GCA_963932025.1 of Erebia epiphron. Classification (NCBI taxonomy): domain Eukaryota; kingdom Metazoa; phylum Arthropoda; class Insecta; order Lepidoptera; family Nymphalidae; genus Erebia; species Erebia epiphron. The sequence goes on along the minus strand of OZ009947.1, from coordinate 24,345,735 downwards.
CGTACTCCTATGAAAATAGACTTAAATGCAAATCAGACTGTTGGAATGTTCTATTGTGGAAGAGGGAATTGTAGAGGCAAAACTAGGAAGTCGCGGACCACTGGGACATGGTTCGAAAATATTAAAATTCAATTATTACATGTCTATTATTTAATGTATTGTTTTGCCCACCGCCGGACTCATGATGATGTAATTCATGAAGACCCATTGCGTGATGAGATTGGTCAATGTCTTTCCCGGGTCACTATCACTGATTGGTATTCTTATTGCCGGGAGGCGGTGGTGATTTACCAATTGGAACAAGAACAACAGAAAGGAAAAATTGGTGGCCCGGGAAAAATAGTACAGATTGATGAAAGCAAGTTTGGAAAGAGGAAATATAATAAAGGTAATTTGAATATTAAATTGTATAATGTCCATAATATTTACTTTATAAGTTTGGTAATATTTGTTTTATAATAAATTTATTTTGTTTAAGGACGCAGAGTGGAGGGGCACTGGGTTCTCGGACTAATTGAAGATGGAAGCGAGGACCTTCGCCTGGAGGTGTGCCCAGATAATATCCGCTCAGCAGACGTATTAATTGCGATTATACAAAAACATGTGGAAGAAGGAACAATAATTCATACTGACCATTGGAGGGCCTATGATTGTCTGGACCAGTATGGTTATATCCACAAAAAGGTAAACCATAGTGATCCAGACAATCCATTTGTTGCGCAAGACAGGACTCACACGCAGCGAATTGAGTCCCAGTGGAGGGTGGTTAAGAGATTTTTTTATAAAGATAATAGGCATGATGACAGTAACCAAGAATCAATGAAATTATGAATTTATCTAATGAAATAGGATTCATGGATTATTAAAAACGTATTAATTTTTTTAATTCGAGTCAGATTGCTATTTATTTTGATAACATAAAACTATAAAATACAGCAATCCGCCATATTGGATAAAACACCAAGAAGCGAATGACGTCACAATTGTTTGTTTTCGAGCTTTCACAATCACACTATTTTTTACTGCACACTGCACAGAGTAAATTGGTAAAAGCAATAGTGACGTCACAAACGACGCCATGACACCGCCGAACGTTTTGGCGTGAATTTTAAAATTTAAATTTCAAATGCCAATTTTATCTACCAAACCTTATTTTTCTGCTGAAATATCATATTTTTTCGAAATAGTAGATACATCCGAACATAATCTGACCATTTTTCAAAATCAGTCATCATGCCTATTATAACCACCCTGAAAATTTTTCTGATATAATAGTCGAATATTTGTGGAGAAGATCCAATATAAAATATAAAAGAGATCCATTTATGGAATTAATCAACGTTGTGAAACATGTTTACAATATTAATAAATAATTAATTAAATATTTGTTGTATTATTTTACTATCTCAGAACCAACCAACAAGGTGCACCTATAGGTAATTAGGTTAAGGTTATTTTCCTTTTTCGACCACCCAGAAATAGGAGCCCCGCGAAGCGGGGCTCCGTCGACATGCTCTTAGAGGGGAAGAGGGTGACGGCTAAGGAGTTTTCCTAGGTCCCCCACTAACCACTTTTTCTTAGGCTATAGTCGTAAATTCTTATATAAAGTTAACACAACCTCAAAAAAAAAAATAAAAAAATAAAAAAAAAATTATAGGTTTCCGCGCCGCGGGGGATGGTGGGGAGCCTACCTACCCTCCCCCCTCACCCCCCCTCCACCCCCACCCCATAAATCCAGATGCGTATTTCAAATGCAACCCCACTGGCACTATATTATGTACCTAGTAATAAGTAGAAACACTCGTTCACTATTTAATCATACTTTATTAGCAATTTACACACAGAAACACGTCCACCATATTAATTATAATCTTTCATAGTCCCAGACCAGTGTTGCCACCCTACAAAACCATAGCATGATACCATAATTATGTAGACCTTTTTAAATTTCCGTCTAACACTAACGTTTCTAGAGCAGGTGGAAATTCGTTCATAGACTCAGAGACACGAAAGTAACATTATAAACGAAAAATCTGTGCGAAAAATATAGATTATGTAGGTACAAATAATTACAAATAAGAAGACAAAAGTTGTAGTTTACTTTAATTAATAGTTATTTGTTAAAGAAGAGTGAAAAGTTGTTTTTTAACCGTGTGCTCAATTTTGATGACCGAGCAAGCGAAGGATTCAAAAATTAGAATCCTGAGCGTCAGCGAGGGAATCAAAAGAGCACGAGGTGAAAATCTTTTCACTCGAGTGCAACACGTGGGTACCTAACTTTTCATCCCACCTCAGCGAGGAAATGACTAAACAATATGACGTGAAAGAAAATGGTGCGCGCAAAGCAAATTTAAAAAGTACACTAAGAGTTTTTAACAAATTAAAAACGGTTGTATGGAAATTCATCACCATAGAGGTAGAAGTAAATAGGTTATAATAATGTTTTGAATTCACAAACTTCATAGACGAGTGATATTTACTAATGATATTTACTTAGATGGTGGGATGAAAATAATTTTTTCGTACCACTTGCTCAAAAAAGTGACATTCTATGCCACAAAAAGCGAACTTAACAATAGTCATTTTTAATCTGTTAAAAACAGGGAAAGAAAATTGTACTGAATTTCATTCATCCTCTAGGGGGAGAGTGTGATTTAAATTTGGAATACTTACCGAAATTTATACTGGTACTGAACTACATCTGTGTTTACACCATTGAGTTTGTGTATAAAGCATTATTACATCTTTTTGAAAAAGGAATACGCATTTATTATGCAGTTATGAAATTACGAAAACCGACGGGGCCGTATGAGCTTGATGCCTTTGCTTTTCCGACAAAAAATATTAGTCTAGGAATTTGCCGCGTTTTTGTTTTCTTCAAATAAGTACAATAAACGTTAAGTTTATTTTAATTTATTTTTATAAATAAGTTAATGTTCTAATGTTACGATGTTAAATCAAAGCGACAGTGACAGTGAATTGTCGGATTCCATCAGTGCAAATGCTGCCGCAATTATAAATAACTAGATGATTCCCGCGACTTCGTCCGCGTGGATTTATATTTATTGATTCCCGCGGGAACTCTTCAATTTCCCGGGATAAAATATAATAGCCTGTGTCCTTCCCCGGGATACGACCTATCCCTGTACCAAATTTCATCAAAATCAGTTGAACAGATACATTTTTTTGATTCCCGCGGGAACTCTTCAATTTTCCGGGATAAAAAGTAGCCTATGTCCTTCCCTGGTATGTAATTTATCTCTGTACCAAGTTTCATCAAAATCGGTTGAGTAGTTGGGCCGTGAAAGCGTAGCAGACAGACAGACAGACAGACAGACAGACAGACAGACGGACAGACAGACAGACACACTTTCGCATTTATAATATTAGTATGGATTTGCTTCCAACAAAATCCAAGGAAAATTATTTAAAAACTTATGAAGAATTTTCAATCATTATTTTTAATAAATGCTTATCTCATATTATTATTGTGTTAATTTTTTCGCAAATGGTACGAAAAGTAGAGTATTTTCCTCGGTGATAAAGCTGTCTTAGCGACAGAAGACACTGCTTTATCCCCTTGGTTAATAATCTACTATTTTTTAAAGTTGATAGTTACCTAACTACTTACTTGAGATTATTCATAGCGATTTTCCCTGTATCGTAAATCTCGGAAAAAATACTTTTCAGCCATAGTTACTGCATTTCATGCGGGTGGAGCCAAGGTGATTAAGTTAAATCTACTAGCTGATGCCCGCGACTTCGTCCGCGTGGATTGAGGTTTTTCGGGAACTCTTCTATTTTCCGGGATAAAAAGTAAGCCTATGTGTTATGTTATTCCAGACTATAAAATCTATCTCTGTGCTAAATTTCATCTAGATCAGTTCGGACGTTCTGGCGTGATTGAGTAACAAACATCCATTTGAGGTTTTTTGGATCCCGCGGGAACTCTTCAATTTTCCGGGATAAAAAGTAGCCTGTGTTATTCCAGACTGCAATCTATCCCTGTGCCAAATTTCATCCAGATCCTTTCACCCGTTCGGGCGTTATTGAGTAATCCATACATCCATCCATCCATAGGTACATCCATACATACATCCATACTCACAAACTTTCGCGTTTATAATATTAAGTAAGATAAGATGGTTATTACTTATTAGTTATTACCTACTATGAAAGTGTTGAGTATCCATACTAATATTATAAGTGCGAAAGTGTGTCTGTCTGTCTGTCTGTCTGCCTGTCTGCTACGCTTTCACGGTCCATCTGTTCAACCGATTTTGATGAAATTTGGTACAGGGATAAGTTGTATCCCGGGGAAGGACATAGGCTACTTTTTATCCCGGAAAATTCAAGAGTTCCCGCGGGAATCAAATAAAATTATACCTTCAACCGATTTTGATGAAATTTGGTATATGGATAGGTTGTACCCCGAGGAAGGACATAGGATACTTTTATCCCGGAAAATTCAAGAGTTCCCGTGGGAATAAAAAAAACTTAATCCACGCGGACGAAGTCGCGGGAATCATCTAGTATTAAATAAAACCATAAACTATTCACAAACGTTAGACACGTTTGTGAATAGTTTATGGTTTTATTTAATGAGGAAATATGTAAAGTGATCTACCTTCATTGTGAGTATTCCATTCAATGTGAATGTTAATCTGCATTTGAACTTGACTGTTACTGTAAAGCCTTCGGTTAACCTGTTTCAATGATAAGCAAATGCTTACTTACTTATTTAGCTAAAGGTTACTTATTTTTACCCGACTGCGGAACGCACAGGGTTATGTGTTCATCAGTCTATATATGTTTGTATGTTCCTTGCAGGACAGCTACAGCCTAAACGCGTGGACCGATTTTGATAATTTTTGCACCAGTTTGTGCCGAATATATCATTAGAGTGTCACTGTGGAAGCCAAATTTGAGAAAAAACAAAATGGCGCCCTCTAGAAGCCATAATGTAACAAATTAAAAAATAAAAGTCGATGGACTATGGCAAGTGGGGTATCGATGAAAAGGTCTTGCAAAATCATAGTTAGGTTTCCTTGATCATTTTCTCATTTTAACGATCATTTAGGATTTACGAGGTTTCAAAGGTTGTATTCCTTTGTGTCACATTTCAGAAAAAACGGCTGAACCGATTTTGATAGTAATTGCACTAATAGATTTTTTTTAGTCTTCCGAGTGTCACAACGGAGGCCGAATTTGTGAAAAACAAAATGGCGTCGACTGGAAGCCAATTAATAAGTGAAAGTCGATAGGCTATAAGCAAGTGGGGTATCGTTAGATAGGACTTTTAAAATCACACCTAGGTTCCTCAAACCATTTTTCCGTTTAAATGATAATTTAGGATATAAGAGGTTTCAAAGGAAATGTTTAAAGCTCCTACTCATATCATCTATATCTATCGAACTAGGTGGATTATCTCAAAAACCTCTCAATCTATTTTAAAATTTATGTCACTTATAGAAAGCTACATTATTAACAAGTAAAATAGGCTATATTTTATTTCCAAACAAATTAGAGATCCTTACGAAAATTGCAATAATGTTAGTTAAGTCGGAAAAAATCATCTCATCTGAGAGCTTACGTGGCGTGCGCTGCCTAAATCGTTAAAGTTACACGACAACAATGTATGGTGGAAACGTTCCTCTCAAAAAGTTCTAAAAAAAGTCCGCGGTAGCATATAACTATCTTTTAAGGTTGACTCACAATAACCATTTTTATGATTTTCAAATTTGGCCTAAACAGTGCTTTACTTGCGAAGGTGTTTTTGACAACATAGTATCGATAATTCCTTAACAAAATAAATATCTTACTCATCTCAAGTATTTAATTTAGACAAAAATTGTCCTTTACACCATTCAATTTAAATGAATATCTTATGAGATATCGTAGAAATACAGTAACCTTCAACAGAAAATGACGCGGCCGGCAGCGGATAGGTGAGGGAGAAGGCGGGGCGTAATCTCACATATTACGGTAGTAAAATACTAAATAACTACGTACAATTTGTGTTTTTGTAAATACTTAAAAATACTTTTTTGCATTGTCGACGGGCATTTTCGTAAGTAGCCTACGGTCATTGCCGAGGTCTCCTGACGTCGATGCGATAGGACTTTCGAAAATTAATGAGCTCATTTTTAGGAAAAATAGCAGATTTACAAACTTTACCAAATTAATATTAGCATTATAACATATTCAAATTTGATGATGGTTATGGTGATCACCGCTCGTCATTACGAATAAATTAATCCGCTGCTTATTACTACTTCTTATACAAAATACTTATTAGTACCTTTGGTGCTACCACAGAATAGATAATAGATGCTACTTCGAGCAGATAAAACGTCGCCTGTTTACGGTAAATGCTTAACTAAAAAGTTTGAAATAAAAAAGTAATTTAAAAAGAACAAAAAACCCGACTGCTTAGATACCAAAAAGTATAAAACAAGACATGAATTGAAGTATTTCATTATTATCAATTTAAATCGTATAATATTAATAAAATTTATCAAGGCGCAGTCGCACGTTAAGGTTAGCTATTGGACGTGCGACTGCGCCTTGATAAATTTTATTAATATTATACGATTTAAATTGATAATAATGAAATACTTCAATTCATGTCTTGTTTTATACTTTTTGGTATCTAAGCAGTCGGGTTTTTTGTTCTTTTTAAATTATATATTAAACGCTTCAGTCGGTGTGAATTGACAATGAAACGACCAAGGTTATTTTTACCCTCGACGAAGCGGAGACGGTATATGTGTTTGCCCTAAGAGGTTGTGTGTTTGTTTGTTTGTGCACTTTTTTGTTACCATTTTTCTCAAAAAGTACTGGGCCGATTGAGATGCGGTTTTTTGCATTAGATACGTATAGCTTGTGAGAAGGTTTTTAGATATATTTTAGGACCATAGACAACCAAGCTGAGCTGTAGTCTATGATTTTAATATTTCAACATGTTACCATTTTTCACAAAAAGTACTGGGCCGATTGAAATGCGGTTTTTTTCATTAGATGTGTATAGCTTGTGAGAAGGTTCTTAGATATATTTTAGGACCATAGACAACAAAGCTGAGCTGTAGTCTATGATTTTATTTTTTCAATATGTTACCATTTTTCTCAAAAACTACTGTGCTGATTTAGATGCGGGCTTTTTGTTTTAGATATATTTAGCTTGTACCTAGATGCTGCCCAGGGTATCATGATGGAGTCAGGAGGCGATCATGGGAACTCCTTAAATTCTCATCGTATACCCGTCGCGTTTGGACTCTTTTGATTTGTCGTGACAAGCGCGCCTCGGAAAGAAAAGGGTTTGGCCATAGTCCGCCACACTGGTCAAAAAAACTACTGAGCTGTCAAAGATGCAGTTTTGTGTTTTAGATATTATGTAATATATACGTTTGCTAAGTTCTAATTGTTTTTTCAAAGTTATAAAGGTCAAAGGTTATATACCACCTCCGATAAAAGAACTCAAAAATAAGTATTCATTTAAACTACAACTTAAAAAATTTCTTCTCAGTAAACAATTAGAAAACCAGGATCATGTGGCGGAGTTTTCGTTTCTCTAGCTTGAACTGTATATTATATGGTCTATTTTATTATAGCTATTATAATATATAGTATAAATAATGAAGTATCTGGTGTTTGGGTTTTTATTTTTATGTTTAACTAGTCTCATTATTTAAGTAGTATAATATGTGCATTATATATATATATATATATATATATATATATATGTAATATTTACCAGTAAAGCCTTAGCTAGAAATTGTTAAGTTTTAATAAATATAATTATGTAGCCGTGGTGTCACCTGGAGGAGGGCTCCAGCTGAAAATCAGCGCTGAATACCTTTGTAATTCATTGCAAGGCATTTAGCATTATGCTGAGCTGATGCCTTTTTTTTTTCAGGATGTGCCACACTCGACAAGCGTTATCATGGTGCTTCTATGACTTGATCATGATGCTCAGGTACTGGTAGCGCCAATACCTTAAGGTATTGTTTTGTGTGGCACAATTCTGTCAATAAATGTTTTTTCTTTTTCTTTCTTTTCTTTCAAAGGTATAATGGAGCTCTGCAGTTCGTCGTGGGTTTTTTTAAAAATTTTAATTTTATTACTTGTTTATTTCAGATTTTCGGCTTAGCTTACTTAGCATATTATTTAAAGTGCAGTAGGTACAATACAATATGGCGTATAATATTATACAAAATTATGTCTGTGTTTTTTCGTAAGTTACATATATATGTCACCGTAAGATTGTAAAAACCGTAAGATTGTAATATAACGCTTTTTTTTCGATAGATTGTAAACAGGATTGTGAACCATTCAATGTTTTAAGTATCAATTTTTGAAATATTCATTGTATTTACGTTTTCTTGTCTCTTTCTTGTAGGTTAGGTTAGGGTTCGACATAAATAACCAGGTTAGGTTCTATCGGGTTAATAAACCTAACAGATTACAATCTACCGAAAAATAATCCGTTATATTGTAATCATTCGACAGTTTACAATTTTGCGAGTTAGATTATAATCTAACGGTTTTTACAATCTCACGGTGACATATACAAGAATTAAATTTGTACAGCTATTGCAGGACGGGGGAGGGGGGTCAAAAAAAAACCATGAAATTAGTGTGACGTACTTTATGGATGATACGTTTGAAACTGGGCCCATGGTGACCATAATATATATAGGTTTGGCGGATACAAAACATTTTGCTAAATATTTGCAAACATCCTCACCGGATAGAAAAATACTCGGTGAGATTGATATCTATTCGGAGCGTCACTGCACTGCACGATGATGCAGTATAATTACGTCAAGATCACTCGCGTGTCCTTGGACAAAGTTCCCTGAGGCCAACATTAGACCAGAGCAAAATTACTCTTGACGGGAATCGACCCCGTAACTATTTTTCTGACTCATTACATCTTAGCTTTCACCTACCAATTTGCAATGTAAATGTTCCTATTCCGTAACTATTTTGTTATCGGTAGGACTATTTCATAGATACTTACAATGTTTCCTGTATCGATTTTCAAGCAATCCTATCCTAATTAACATAATTTTTGAATTCATATACCTAACGAACGACTACTTAAGTATGAGTTGGCTGTTATGTATTGTATACGCTCTACAGACTTTCCAGCTACCAGCGATTCCTTGCTCAAGTCTGCCAATCCACGCTTGGCCAGCGCGGGCAGACGATGGTCTTAGAAACCCTTCTCATTCATGACATCTCTTTAGTGAGATGAGTCAAGGCTAATGAAAGATGCTAGCGTGGCTGTAACGGCTAACCGAAGTATTAACGGACCCTAAAGTGAAGAGGTTTCTATAAGAACCTCCAGGAAGGAGGATCATCACATCAAGGTTAGATATGTGACGTATGCGGAATGCGAGGAAATAGTTATAAAGAAGATAGATCCCACCTTATATGCATCAGTGAATTGTTTCCTGCGGCATACACGTCTAAATATATCTAGATGACCACGACATAGTTCCTGTATTCTGTAGCTAGAGTCAAGAGTGAATAAAATAATCTAATCTACCAACGTATAAGTTATCTCGGCCAACATATTATAATTTTGGCTATTCAGCGGGGTAAAACGCAGTCAGCGTTCTGGGCACATTGCCTCATTGCAGCGACATAGATGATATTTTTAATGTTTAGTTTTTAGTTTTTAATTTAGATTTTAATGTTAAGGCTCAGAAGCGCCTTGATAAAGAGTAAAGACTCACTAGTCAAGTCCCAAATTACTTGGCCGAAATTGTTTCAGTAAGAGCCATGTTATATTTTCGCCCTGATTTGGAAATTGACGAGTAGGTATTCCTTCGGCGCCCTGTTCGAAGTTCGGAGGCCATTCTTTATTGTAATTAGTATAGTTACACCTTATTTAAATTTTTTATTGAAAACATTACAATTAAACCTACACCTTGCAGCTAGCCTATTACTATCTACTATTAAAATCATGCCCGCGTGGAATGATTGGCAAGAATGCTGGCTGCATTTCCGCGCTAGACAGCAAGGCAGAAAATGAGCCAGCGCTTCTGTCACCGAATATCTAGGCGTTGAAATGTCTCGCAAGAAGTTTATGCCATATTTTTTAGCTTCTATTTAAAACAATCGTATAAAAATGAGGTCAAATAGTTATAGTTTAGTAGCACAAACCGCCACTAGCAACAGGTGTCATGCAGTGATATAATAAATGAGCAATAAATCCGCTAAACAGTCGCGAGGGTACGCAAGGTCTCGGGATCCCCCCAATTTAGCCGTCTGCGTCACTACCGACCGCTATGAGACCGATTGGTGTCTACTAACTTTCCGGTACAATTTGACTCTTACCACAGAATAATAACTACCTAGTACTCTCTTACCATGTTATTTTACTCTTATCATAGTAATATGAAACATCACCATCGTCATAATTTTTGACGAACTCCTTGGCGCAGTGTTGAGCGCTGTTGCCTTAACGTGTGGAGGTCCCGGGTTCGATCCCCGGCAGGGTCCATATGGAAATTCATAATTTCTGTATTTTTCTGGCCTGGTGGGAGGCTTCGGCCGTGGCTAGTTACCACCCTATCGGCAAAGACGTAGCGCCAAGCGATTCAGCGTTCCGGTACGATGCCGTGTAGAAACCGACTAGGGGTATGGGTACCTATAATATAACTGCCATACCCCTAACAGGTTAGCCCGCTACCATCTTAGACTGCATCGTCACTTACCTACCATCAGGTGAGATCGCAGTCAAGGGCTAACTTGTAGTGGAATAAAAAAAAACAACGCCGACTCACATCTTAGCACTCTCCTTTCAGAATGAGGTCCACCACGCTGGTTAAGTACGGGCTGCCATCGATTCTACGCTTGAACTTTCTGCAGTCGTATTGAATTGCTGTCTAATTCCTTGCTAAAACCACAATGAGAGTTTCCTAACAATATCTCCCACGCAGATGGCTAATCTCTGAGGAGTGGTCGAAATTCGGTCGGAAAGACCATAATGGATGCTTCTTCGAAATGTTGTAAAAAGCGTGTCCCAAGCTGGAGAACGTACCTTAAAACTAACTCAGGCTTATGTATTTTTTTTTGTAGACACTAGATAGTGTCCTCTATATCATCCATCAAGAAAAAGAAGATAAAAGAGGTGAGATCCATCTTAAAAAAAATCTTAAACCTCAAATTTCTCACTACCATGACTGTCCCACTGCCTAAGTTGTTGGGAACATTATTTTTTTTCTCAAAAACTATCGATAAAAAAAAAATAAAAAAAATATATATTGTTAATAAATAATAAACCTATAAAATTGAATGTAACATGTAACAAAATAACGAAAAATGAAAAAATTACGAGATACTAAAGTCTGTCCCACGACTTTTTCCTAATTTACGTGACCCGATGCAAACACTATGATAACAATGATAATATATGTACTGCATCCATCATGATAGCATTAATACGTAAGGCTTTTGTGTTTGAAGAACTTATTGTAACAGGTTAAGCGCATGTCTAAGCGTTTTGAAGGTATTGGGAAATAATGTTGTTATTCTGCACTTTGTCAACTTTCCTATCTAATTCATAAAAAAATCATCACTTTTAAAATACACGTTATATTTTCTTGTTATTTTTTCTTATGATGTAAAACGTGTTCTTAATTCACATAAATAGCCTGCAAAATTTAAAATAAATCTGTTAATTTTTAAATAATTTAAAAATGGCGAAATTATCATTACCATGATTCTAATTACCACGATTACCATGACCATTTTGAATTATTTTAAAACTAAATCAAAGATATTTCTGAAATTTCTTTATTTTTAGGAAATCTTTTAATTACTATAAGCTTAAATAATTATTTGCAATATATTTAGACGTTAAAAAAATTAAAATGAATGAAATTTAAAAAAGTTTATAAAAATGGCATTAAGACACAAATAAAAGCATTTTATAATAAAATTAAGAATATTTTGGGCATAGTATTTATAAATAACTGGCAAATAATATACATTATACAAAAAATAATTGAAAAACATAAAATTTAGGCGGAAATAACTATATAAATACAATAAATTCAGTAAAATATCAGTAAAAATTAGAAAATTATAGATTAAAAATACAATTCTTAATTTTATAAATATTAAAAATATTTTAAAATTTGCTCTGAAGTAATAACTAGTGCATGCAAAAAGTTGCATCAAAATCCATTCAGTAGTTTTTGATAAAACATCAAAAGAGTAAATAGAATAAATGGAACGTCAACAGCAGTCCACTTGGTGCATGTCATGAATCTGTTTTGACTTTTGAGATATAATATGGTGAAAAAACCAGACAGGGACTTATTAAGTAGTTAATATGTATCCTAGTCATCAACTGATGACGTCCACTGCTGGTCTGGCTGTCCACACATAACCCTTTTATAAGGACTTCTGAGCCTTGGTCTAGCGGATCCCTGCGACTCGCTACATGTCATCCATCCATGTTGTGAGGGAGCAGTCCAGCACCTTGGGACCCCAACCTTTATTGGTTCTTCGAACTATCAAAGTCGAAAAATACATCTCCAAGCTTTTTGAACGCTGCCCAGTCCCAGTCGAGTCGGATTCAGCTGGAAACTTATTTTTCAAAATTTGACCTACATAGTTGAACCGCGTGTCCAAGGTATACAAAATATTACAAAAGGGTCTCAATGATTTCTAGGTGGACTGATATGTGAGTATTAGGCATGATTTTGTCTTTCTGATGTTTCAGCCCTCCTCGTTGCGGTTGGATTGGTATCATAGTCTGGTCCAGTATTATGCACTGACAGGATTGCGTTGGGAACTCTGCAATGATTTTAAAAGGTTCCAGTTTCCAATCATATTGTCCACAAACGCTAAGCAACGTAGCCTGGGTCCTACTCGGTCTTCCGTATCTTCAGCAGCGTATGGATCTTGTATCGGGTCATTCAGAATTCGACTTGTAAGTGAGGTTTATAATTTCCTCTCGAGAACAATTATTTATAATAAGCATTGCTCAACGACAAGATGGGGCAAGCAAGAATAAAATTCTTCAATTGAAAAATTGAAGAATTTTATCCCCAATTATGTAAGAATTTTCGATCAAATCGTCTAAGTTCGGCTTTAAAGTAAAATAAACCATAAAAGCATTGAATTATACCTCAATTTCATGTATCCATTCTCATATGTTTAGATATGTACGATACCCTAAACGTATAAGAATGGATACACGAAATTGAGCTCTAATTCAATGCTGTTATGGTTTTTTTTTACTTTGAAGCCGAACTTAGACGATTTGATCGGCAATCCTTATATGATTGCACCGCTAAACATGCAAACTCTTGTACGTCTGGCATTATGGCCGGCGAATTTACCGGTTTTCGACTAGATTTTGTCAGTTTTGGGTGATCAGGTCAATGCTGCCTATGGGACCTCTAACTATATCTTCATCAAGATTTTATACCTCATCATAGCACTTTTCCCTTCTCCCAAGATCTTAGATTTACTATGATGAAGGATACTGTCACACTCAGTTTTCAGTGGCATCAGGTAGCTATGTTGGAGAGACAGAACTCTCGGGATCATTACTGATCTCGTATTCCGATAGATGGTATCTTTTATACGCCTGGTATGAATGTTTCATAATTATTACGTTTGTGTTTGGATCTGCCAATTAATCTTTTGCTAGGTAATTGTAAAGACTTTGTAGTTCAAGTTGAAAGTTTTAGGGGGTTTGAAAGAGAAGGTCAGGGGCCTGAAGAGCCTGAAGGCTGAAGGAAAGGACGAGGCTGGGTCACCAGCCTCGTCCTTTTATGGTGCCAGCCAGCCAGAATTTTATGGTGAAAAGTCTTGGTCAATTCATCTTTCTCTTATTCACCCAGGTAAATTTACTGTTTGTCCACTTATTAAGCTTCTTCAAGAATTCAGCTAATTGTCATTATAGGAGGTTAGTTTTGCACGCCTCAGCCCATAAAAATAAATTATTGTTTTATAAAGATCCTATATCTCAGCGATGATCATGATCTGAATGAATTTGTGGGTTAGTAACTTCTTGAATGAGTGCAAAGATCTAAGATCCTCGATTTAGTTCTATGGATTTCTAGAATTTCTCATCACCATGTCTATACTAAATTACCATAACCTTAATCCTAATCACCATACACCAAACCTCATTACCAAATCATAATTTATCACTACCATGCACACCATAATTACCAAACACGCTATTTCTCCAAGAAAACTAGGTTCTGACGCGGGCCTTCCTCATCACTGTGTTACATGAAGGTACCCCTTTGTCAAAGCATACTTAAAAAATCAAAAACTCAAAAAAAAAAAAAATTTTTTTCGCCACTCGATTTTTACCTCATTTCAGAGAAGTGCCATAATATAACCTTAAGACCATATTATATTGTCACCAAATATAACTAAAACTCTTGGTAAATACCTACTGTTAGTTAAATGGGCGTAGTTTTCGTTCCGACTACAAGGCGAACGTTTCCTGTCGTTCCATCACTTTGTGCTTAGCCAGTGGGACGTAACGCCGTCAATGCAGCACTGACCTATACAATTATCTATTCACAACTTGATTTGTGGTTTTGTAATGATAGTTTAGGGAAGGTTCACTCTGGTATATAGGGCTGACGCACTTTTGGTATATTTAAAAGATTTTCACGGTGCCCAGTGACAAAATAGGGAATCTGATTCAACAACCGGCAAAGTCCGCGTTCAATGTGGGAATCCCCACAGAGGGTACATAATAGAGATGACTATGATGACAGAGAATACCTTTTATTTTGGTATCGGGGGGGAAATCTTCATAAGATGCCTGATTTCTTGGAGAAATCAGGTTATGTGAGATTTTTACTCACTAAAACCCCCTCAGTGACCACTCTCAGCGCGTCAGACAGAGACAGACAGCGACTACCTACCAGGTTACCACTTCAAATGGACCGATTTGGGCTTGATCAATACGTCTTCTAACAAAGATATAGATACTTACCTACCTACCTATTTCCAGGTTTACTACCAATCATTAGTATTTATGGAATACTAAACGTTAACTCGTATGGAATGATAACTGACTGAAATTGCAACATTCGAGTGGCCGAAGGTTTTCCGTTGCAAAATCACCAGTCGCCAGTCAAGCTATAAGCTTCTTAAGACAGGATTATAGGAAAAGGAAAAAGGTCTGTTCATATGTATAAATAAATTTTCAAAACTAAGTAATGAATTTATAAGTGTTAAAAAATCATATATGGATGATTGATATAGGAACAGAAAAGAGAGGAGTTTTTAGGGTTCCGTACCTTAAGAGGAAAAAAAGGAACCCTTAAAGGATCACTTGGTTGTCCGTCTGTCTGTCTGTCCTTTTCCTGGGAACGCGTGGAGGTATCAAGTTAAAATAAAGATCAAATACCTACTTAGGTCTACGGTCTCTTTAGAGCTGTAGTATACAGTCAACATAGAGTTATAATACCTCTATGACAGTCAAGCTTGACAAACAAGTAAGTAATAGACTTAGATTCAACGCAATCAAAAGATACGGCCATTTATGCCGTATAATTATTAATTTGCATATTTTGACACTCGCCATATAAATCAAAATCTATATTCAATGTACTCTGTGATCAAAACCAAGGGTAGGTACTTCACGTTTACCTAGAATCATAAAATTTGATCAATCTAAGCAAGTTTTCACACCACAAGTATAGGAAAAAACTCGAAAATCGTTAATTTGGGTTCCGTACTCTTAGAGTGTCGAATTGTCTGTGAGTCGCTACTAGTTTAGCGCCATTGTAATAATATGTAAGCCAGTTATTTCACAGCTGATAACGTGTTGCTAATTAAGACATATCTTTCTTGTTAGGTATTTGCTAAAATCCATACTAATATTATAAATGCGAAAGTTTGTCTGTCTGCCCGTCTGTCTGTCTGTCTGTCTGCTACGCTTTCACGGCCCAATTACTCAACCGATTTTGGTAGAGCGATAGGTTACATCCCGGGGAAGGACATAGGCTTCTTTTTATCCCGGAAAATTGAAGAGTTCCCGCGGGTATCAAAAAAATTTATCTGTTCAACCGATTTTGATGAAATTTGGTACAGGGACAGGTTGTATCCCGGGGAAGGACATAGGCTACTTTTTCTTCCGGAAAATTGAAGAGTTCCCACAGGAATCAAAAAACATCAATCCACGCGGACCAAGTCGCGGGCATCATCTAGTACCTAATTTATATTTGTATGGTGGTACTGGGTGGTACGGAATCTTTGTGCGCGAACTTGACTTAATCAGTTTTTTTTAAATTAAAGGCCAATTTTTTATTTGTTAGGGTACCTATTGGCTACTTTTGGTAAATTGGTAAATTTTAGGATTGTTTTTTAAAATCCATAATGGCGGATGCATTTAAGGATATCGATAAAAAAATGTCGCGATCGGAAAAGTTTTCGCGGTGCATCGAGGCTCTTCCATAATTTAAGTGCAATGACATTATGTGCATGTCACGTGGCTGCAATGAGATGTGCAACACTGGTTTGTGTTGATTTGTGTGCGTCTGTAACAGTGCTCCAAAGTTATTGAGGTTACGTCCAGGGTTACCAGACGTCTCACTGTAAAATCCGAAAATCCAGTCAAAAATCTGATTAACTAGTACAGCTACTATAAAATTAAGTTGATCAAGTTTAAGCATTAAAAATACATTCAATTTTGCACACAGTTGCATAGTGCAACTTGAGTTCATTTTTACGTAAGACTAATATTGTAATTACGTAATTTACAAAATATATTTTTAAGTTATGTTGATTTTGCTTATGGTTAACTTAATTAGTAGGTAGATATCTCTGAATGGTTGCAGGTTGCCAGCCGTTAGGATTTTTAGGTATTGACCTGGTCAATGCCTAAAATTCCTAACGTCTGGCAACCCTAGTTACGCCTGACATAAACCGGCTTGCGAACCCTTGGGTGGAGTTTTATATCGGTGCCCATTTAAATAGGTACCTACATAATATTATAAAATAATACTTTTTAATTCTTATAGAAGTTAATCCTGGACCTACGATCTCACTTGGATGCAGCCTAGTGATGATATACAGCCTAAGACGCTAGTGGGCATGATAGGGGTATAAAATTCAAAGTCCTGACCATAGAGATAATATTATATATAGGTACCTACTCTATGGTCCCGACTGACTGATACATAAGATATTAACGCACAGCCTAAACCGCTAGTCATAGATAAAGATAATCGTAGGTACTAGTAGATATAGGGCGGGTAAAGTAATGATTTATAGCAAACTAAGCCGATGGTTTCCGATTTATACAGATACTTTTGTATAGCTAAGTACAGTTGTGAGGCCAACGCAACGGGGATAAACCCTATAGATGGAAGGTTCAAGGTACCGGTACCCTTTACGTTATGGAGTCCCGCTATAGGCGCTACGTCGCGTCGTCGCGTGAGCGTTTCTTATAATTTCTCATTTATCGCGGACTCTTACGTAATCATACTAATATTTTAAATGCGAAAGTGTGTTTATTTGCTGGTTTGTCCTTCAATCACGCCGCAACGGTTTGCAAGGCTATTAGTCAAAGACCTGGAGAGTGACGCTACTTTTTATCCCGGAAAATTAAGGAGTTCCCGTGGGAATTGAAAAAACTTATTCCACGCGGACGAAGTCGCGGGCATCAGCTAGTATACTCTAGTTCCCAATAAGTAGGTAGTAGGTACGTCGAGCATATCCATACTGAAATTATAAATGCGAAAGATGTCTGTCTGTCTACTACGCTTTCACGGCCCACCTGTTCAACGGATTCCGAAAAAAACACATTATATAACACATAGTAATTATATTACCTTGACGTTCTACTTAGATCTCATCAAGGACTTTTGAAGGTTTCATTTTCATATTTTCCAAACTGAGGAATGGAATGCAGAAAACAGACTTAACATAAAAACAATATGTTAATGGTACGTTCGTATAACGTGGAGCTTGTAGAAAGTACGTGAAAGCTGCACAAAATTATTAATTCGATCATCAACATAACAAAATAATATTGTCACAGCGTATGTACGTATATTGAAATCAAACAGTGACTGCACCTATGATTATATTTAAATTGAAAATGATTTCATTGACCAAGACAGGTTCATAGAAATGCAAGAGGAGCGATTTATTATAAATACCTCTATGTCATCCTCCTCAGAGGAAGAAGAAGATATGCAAGTGGAGTATTTAGAACCATTTTCTAGCTCTGAATAAAGTTATTTTATTTTCATGTATAAGACAAATGTAATTACTTAATATATAATAAACAAAACAAGCCAACACCTCTTCGATTTATTTCATTTATTTTTTTATTGTTTATAACAGATACAACACCAACACCCCCAATACAGTATATAAAATTAATAATTTAGATGAATGAATAAATTAAAAAGTATCAAGACGTTTTAATCCAATTACACTAGTGTTGCTTACTACAAAATTTCATTTCATTTTTCATGAGATTCTGGTCTACCTTTAGCCGACTTTAAGGTAGATATCACAGATCACGGAAATCCGTGATCTGTGGTAGATATGCTAGGTAGGCTAGGTTTATGATGGTTTGTGACTATAATGACCGTAAGCCTTGAAATACTGTCAATAGTATTTCAAGTGGTCTTGAAGTAATGGTTCGACCTCCCTGGCGCAGTTGTGAGCACTGTCTTATAATTAAGCTGGAGGTCCCGGATTCGATCCCCAGCATAGTCAATCTGGTTCAATCCAACCAATGTTCTCTGGTTTGGTCTATATTGATATTTGATAGGCCGTGGCTTAGCGTCTTAGCGTATTTCGTAAAATCTAGTTAGACTAGGGGTGTGATTTTAATACAACAGGTTTACTCGCTACCATCTTAGACGCCATTATCCACAGACCTTTACTACTCGGTGGCATTATCACTTGCCACCAGGTGAGATCGCAGTCAAGGGCTAATTTATAGCGGATAAAAAATAGGTCGTCCGCTGCTCTGTAACGTGATTCGTAGAGTACCTTGTTATACACGCGTACGCGCGCGTTGAGTGTGACATCCCCTCGCCCAAATTCCATCATGCTTTAGTGTGCAAAAAAAGTAAGTAGCATCGAATCCTGCCAAGCAATATCCAAGGGGTCAAGCAAAAAGGTGGCAACTAGCTGATGCTCGCGACTTCGTACGCGTGGTTTAAGTTTGTTTTAGTTCCTAGGGAACTACTTGCGGGATAAAAAGTACCACTCTCCAGGTCCTCAACTATACTCAATATAAAAAATCAAATCGATCCGTTGCTCTGTTGCGGCGTGATTAAGGGTCAAACAAACACACTTAAATCGCATGTTTAATATTTAGTACGATTTAACTGCAGCCAGGCTTAGCCTCATAATTACGTATAAAGTTGCGAATTGCAACATTATTATGCCGAAGATTATTTATTTATTTCTTAAGAAACGAGAAAGGTTAGGCCCAAATTAATAATATTATTTAAATAATTTAAACTGAGCCCGCGCTATAAATACCTACTAGGATGATTAAGTTTTTATATGTCTAGAACTCTAGATTTTTTGAACTGGTTTTTTCCTCATGAGTCATTCAAACTTGACTTTTATTTATAGGTTATTCTTTAGAAGTTTTTTTTTTTCAATTTTATGAGGTTAACGTCTTCATTGCCACAGACAGCACTGAATATAACATCATGGCAGGTAAAAATGTTACAAGGCTGCTTATTTTCGCATATTTTATTGATATCTAGATGATGCCCGCGACTTCGTTTGCGTGGCTTAAGGTTTTTCGGTTTCCGCGGGAACTCTTTAATTTTCCGGGACAGAATGTAGACTATGTATTATTCCAGACTTTTATCTCTGTGCCAAATTTCATCTAAATCCGTTCAGCCGTGACGTGATTGAGTAATAAATATCAAAACTTTCACATTTATTAGATATATTAAAAATATATTTATTATAAAAAAAAAGGAAACCTCTCAATTGCATATTTCAATGGCAACCAAAATAAAACCTTTTTATTGTAAACTTCTAGATAGCATCATCGCGTTCTTTAGTAACCCACTCCTTGGATCTTCAATTCCACGTGACCAATGGCAGAGTGAATTGTGCTGGTGCTGCACAGTAAACTCATCATCATCGCGTGCCTTCTTCAAAATGAAGTTTGGCGGTCATCATCCGAAAAACTTCTCTATTTTGTGCCACATCTTTGAGCTTCGGATAGCTAAGCCCCGTCCACTCCCTTATATCGTCCAACCACTTGTCGCCTTTGGCGACCTGGAGCTCTCTTGCCTGCAATTCTTCCTTCCAAAACTAATCTTGGAAGTGAGAATTGGGCTCCTCTTTGAAGATGTCCGAAGAAAGCCATTTTTCTCCGCAAGATGGTGGACATGAGTTCTCTGTCTTTGTGGACTAGTTCCAGTACCTTAGTGTTAGGTGTAAAGCTGTTCCAGGTGATCTTAAGCATTTTCCTGTATATCCACATTTCGAAAGCTTGCAATCGGTTTATTGCTTCCTTTTTGAGAACCCATGTTTCGCAACCATACAAGAGAGTGGACCAGACGTAACATTTCACAAGGCGGCATCTTAGCTCGAGCTGTAATTTAGGATTACATAGGGTCTTGGACATCCTGTGAAATACCACTTTAGCTTGGCTGATACGGCATTTTATTTCTTGAAGGTGATCTAGGTCCGAAGTGAAATATCTACCTAAGTACTTAACCTTCGGGACCACGTCGATGCACTGATCTTTTAATTTCAGGTGGAAAGGACTTTCCGGACTTTTTGAAATAACCATGGCTTTAGTTTTACATACGTTGACGGACAATCCTTTAGCTTCTCCAGCCTTTGCTACTTCAGTTAGTAACTGTTGTAATCCGGTGGCAGAATTAGCAATCAATACTGTATCGTCGGCATACCTGATGTTGTTGACACACACTCCGTTTATTGTAATTCCTTGTGGAATAGAGTTTAGTAAATCTGTCAAGATCTCTTCAGAGTACAGATTGAAGAGTAATGGAGACAGTATGCAGCCCTGGCGGACACCTCTAGTGATTGGCTGCCAGTCTGAGAGCTTCCCATCTATTTTAACTGCAGCTTCCTGGTTCCAGTAGAGGTTTCCGATTATTCGGAGGTCTTTGTCATCCAAACCCTTCTGTCTGAGCACATTCATGAGGAATTGATGTTTAACCCTATCAAATGCCTTTTCATAATCTATGAAGCAGAGGTAAACATTCTGTTGCATTTCAATAGCCCTCTCTGCTAAGACATTTAAGGTGAAAATGGCTTCCCGCGTTCCTACTCCGGATCTAAAGCCAAACTGTTGTTGACATATACTATCCTGGCACTTTCCTATTACTCTATTATATATAATTTTAAGTAAAACCTTCGCAGTATGGCTCATTAGACTGATAGTTCTGTAGTCGGAGCATTTGGTCGCCCTAGGATTTTTGGGGATTGTAACAAAGTAAGAACGAAGAAGATCTTTTGGAATATTTCCGGAGTCGTACATCATATTAAAAAGTTGTAACAACATGTTTTTGCTCTGGTTCCCCATACTCATTAAAAGTTCTACCGGTATACCATCCTCTCCTGCCACTTTTCTGTATTTTAGCGATTTAATGGCATAGTCTAATTCAACAGGAAGGATGGATTGTCCACTTAATGGGGATTCCACAACTGTTTGTCTAGGTCGGTCGTCATGGTATAACTCTGCGATGTATTTTGACCATATTTGTAGGCGTTCGTCTAGATCCAGAATTAAATTGCCCTCAGAGTCCGCTACTGCATTTGAAATTGAGATGTCTCGTTTGGTTGGAGTGTCTTTGATCGCCTTGTGTAGTGCACCGTGTTGGTGTGTCGCTGCAAGATATTCTATGTGGTTACATCGTTGTATTAAATCTGCTTCTTTGGCTTCTCTGATTTTTGTTTGCAAAACATCATTGATTTCGTTGTACCTATTTACTAATATTTTGTTTGTTGTCTTTTCTCCTATTGAACAGGTCAATTATTTCATCCGTAATCCAATGCTTCCTACAAACCTTATCTTTGAAACCGAGCGTAACTTCGGCAGTAGCTAACACATTGTGTTTTATATGCCACCATAAGTCCTCTTCTGTACATTCTTGATGTTGTCTCGTACCAATTACTTCGTCAGTTTTGATTCTGAAGGATTTTGCAACTTCATCGTTCCTTAATTTATGTACATCAAGAACCTTCTTTGGCTTAGTTTTATCCAGCTTCTTTAATTTAATTTTTACTTTAGACACCAATGGAATATGATCTGAGTTTATATCTGCGCCTGGATAAGTTTTAACGCTGGTAATGGCGTTACGAAACCGTCGATTTACACATATGTAATCAATTTGGTTCCTTACAATATTTGAGCTCGTGTGAGCAGGGGATTCCCAAGTGTACAAACGCCTTCTCGGAAGTTTAAACCATGTATTCATTACAGTAAGGGTGTGCTCTGCACAGAACTCTATTAGGCGCTCACCTCGGTCATTCCTTTCTCCAAGACCGTACTGCCCGATAATGTTGTGTACAGGTGTCTCCCCCACCTTAGCGTTGAAATCACCCATTATTATATTAAAATCATGCTTTTTTGTCATCTTCATTACCATATTTAAATCGTCGTAAAACTTCTCACAATCATCCTGCGTACTATCTGCTGTAGGCGCATATACTTGGATTAGGTTTGTACGGATTGGCTTTGTATTTAATTGTAGCAGAATTATTCTCTCCGATTGAGGCATGTAACCCGATACACAGTCCTTTATATTTTTGTTCACCAAAAAGCCCACCCCTCTATAATGTTTATCCCCACCTGAATAGTAAAAATGTGTATTACCGTAAGTCGGTATGTCGCCGTTTTCCTTCCATCTGGTTTCACTTATGCCCAAGACATCCCATCCATGTCTTTCCATTTCTCTGACAGCATTTTCAGTCTTTCCATCTTGATGCAATGTCCTAACATTCCATGTCGTTACCGTTAAGGACGCATTTCCGAAATGGATAGGTATGAAATCGCACTACTACACATGGTTAATTCCCACGCACACACATGCACGGATAAGCTGCGAGGTCATTGATCTAAAATTCTACATCAATGCGTTGAATCAACTTATATCATAACTTCGATATATTATTATTTATTGGTGACGAGTTTAGGCTCGTTTTGTTAGTTATAATGAGATCTTAGCGCAAGACTTGGTAAAATGACCTGAAGGTACACTTCGATGACCACTACTGGAACTCCTAGACGCGTAGAGCTAGGTGTATCGAATTTGGACTCAATTTGTTAGTTATGATGAGATCTTACCACAGAACTTGGTGGAGTGACCTGAAGGTATACTTCGACATCCACTACTGGAACTCCTAGACGCGTAGAGCTAGGTGTATCAAATTTGGGTTCGTTTTGTTAGTTATAATGAGATCTTACACAGAACTTGGTTGGTGGAGTGACCTGAAGGTATACTTCGACATCCACTACTGTAATTCCTAGACGCGTAGAGCAAGGTGTATCGAATTTGGGCTCGTTTTGTTAGTTATGATGAGATCTTACCACAGAACTTGGTAGAGTGACCTGAAGGTATACTTCGACATCCACTACTGGAACTTCTAGACGCGTGGAGCTCTGTCGAAGTAATGCGTAATGTCGAAGTATACCTTCAGGTCGCTCCACCAAGTTCTGTGGTAAAATCTCATCATAACTAACAAAACGAGCTCAAATTCGATACACCTAGCTCTACGCGTCTAGGAGTTCCAGTAATGGATGTCGAAGTATACCTTCAGGTCACTCCACCAAGTTTTGTGGTAAGATCTCATCATAACTAACAAAACCAGCCCAAATTCGATACACCTAGCTCTACGCGTCTAGGAGTTCCAGTAGTGAATGTCGAAGTATACCTTCAGGTCGATCCACCAAGTTTTGTGGTAAGATCTCATCATAACTAACAAAACGAGCCCAAATTCGATTTACCTAGCTCTACGCATCTAGGAGTTCCAGTAGTGGATGTCGAAGTATACCTTCAGGTCACTCCACCAAGTTTTGTGGTAAGATCTCATCATAACTAACAAAACCAGCCCAAATTCGATACACCTAGCTCTACGCGTCTAGGAGTTCCAGTAGTGAATGTCGAAGTATACCTTCAGGTCGCTCCACCAAGTTTTGTGGTAAGATCTCATCATAACTAACAAAACGAGCCCAAATTCGATACACCTAGCTCAACGCGTCTAGGAGTTCCAGTAGTGGATGTCGAAGTATACCTTCAGGTCACTCCACCAAGTTTTGTGGTAAGATCTCATCATAACTAACAAAACCAGCCCAAATTCGATACACCTAGCTCTACGCATCTAGGAGTTCCAGTAGTGGATGTCGAAGTATACCTTCAGGTCACTCCACCAAGTTTTGTGGTAAGATCTCATCATAACTAACAAATTGAGTCCAAATTCGATACACCTAGCTCTACGCGTCTAGGAGTTCCAGTAGTGAATGTCGAAGTATACCTTCAGGTCGCTCCACCAAGTTTTGTGGTAAGATCTCATCATAACTAACAAAACCAGCCCAAATTCGATACACCTAGCTCTACGCGTCTAGGAGTTCCAGTAGTGAATGTCGAAGTATACCTTCAGGTCGCTCCACCAAGTTTTGTGGTAAGATCTCATCATAACTAACAAAACGAGCCCAAATTCGATACACCTAGCTCTACGCGTCTAGGAGTTCCAGTAGTGAATGTCGAAGTATACCTTCAGGTCGCTCCACCAAGTTTTGTGGTAAGATCTCATCATAACTAACAAAACGAGCCCAAATTCGATTTACCTAGCTCTACGCGTCTAGGAGTTCCAGTAGTGGATGTCGAAGTATACCTTCAGGTCACTCCACCAAGTTTTGTGGTAAGATCTCATCATAACTAACAAAACCAGCCCAAATTCGATACACCTAGCTCTACGCGTCTAGGAGTTCCAGTAGTGAATGTCGAAGTATACCTTCAGGTCGCTCCACCAAGTTTTGTGGTAAGATCTCATCATAACTAACAAAACGAGCCCAAATTCGATTTACCTAGCTCTACGCGTCTAGGAGTTCCAGTAGTGGATGTCGAAGTATACCTTCAGGTCACTCCACCAAGTTTTGTGGTAAGATCTCATCATAACTAACAAAACCAGCCCAAATTCGATACACCTAGCTCTACGCATCTAGGAGTTCCAGTAGTGGATGTCGAAGTATACCTTCAGGTCACTCCACCAAGTTTTGTGGTAAGATCTCATCATAACTAACAAAACCAGCCCAAATTCGATACACCTAGCTCTACGCGTCTAGGAGTTCCAGTAGTGAATGTCGAAGTATACCTTCAGGTCGCTCCACCAAGTTTTGTGGTAAGATCTCATCATAACTAACAAAACCAGCCCAAATTCGATACACCTAGCTCTACGCGTCTAGGAGTTCCAGTAGTGAATGTCGAAGTATACCTTCAGGTCACTCCACCAAGTTTTGTGGTAAGATCTCATCATAACTAACAAAACCAGCCCAAATTCGATACACCTAGCTCTACGCGTCTAGGAGTTCCAGTAGTGAATGTCGAAGTATACCTTCAGGTCGCTCCACCAAGTTTTGTGGTAAGATCTCATCATAACTAACAAAACGAGCCCAAATTCGATACACCTAGCTCAACGCGTCTAGGAGTTCCAGTAGTGGATGTCGAAGTATACCTTCAGGTCACTCCACTAAGGTTTGAGGTAAGATCTCATCATAACTAACAAATTGAGTCCAAATTCGATACACCTAGCTCTACGCGTCTAGAAGTTCCAGTAGAAGTCGTCGAAGTATACTTTCAGGTCACTACCACGCTCGGGGAATAGAGACTCTGCAATAAATTTCTAAATGCTAGCAAATAATAAAATTGTACTGTGTTGGTAGTAGGTACCATATCTTACCTTTTCAAAATATCAGCACAGGTGATAACTATAAATATAACTTTGGTTCGCTGAACTAGGTACTCTAGGTAGGTATTTCGTGTATGTACAGCGATCTTTTCGACACCAGCGACTGCTCGCAACCGACGCAGGGTCCACTCCCGACGGCGGTCAAACGCAGACTAATTGATAATTTGAAATCAAACCAGAGACCCAGTAAAATCAAAATAACCCTTATGTTCACTCTGTTAAGATTTACAAAATATGTGAAAAAATACAAGCAATTTTTATTTTATTTCGTATACTATTTGTCCTATTTATAATATTTTTATTACCAAAATTTGTAGGTGAACATATCTACTAATAGATGGTATTTTTTAATGACAAAAAAACGGCATATTTACAGTAAAAAATGTACCTAAAGTCACCCCTAAATCGTCAATTTTGAGTGAAGAGGTGAGGGAAAATCATTTTTATAGTATTAAAAATAAAGATTTTTTATAATGTTATTACCAACAATTGGAGATATAGGATCAATCTTTGTATAGCAATTTTTAGTTCTATCCTATTTTGCTTGACTTAGTCACAAAATGTACTGAAAACTCCAATATTTTAAGGGATTTGCAAATGCGTTCTTAACTCGCCAAGGTCGTTGTTAAATCTCAATCCTCGCCCGGAGATTATCGCCCTCATATGCCGGGAACTGAGGGTCTTCTTTTTCTTACTTTTCGTCATGATGATTTACTAGGGAAATTAGTAGCAGTGGTTTCCCGTTGCCTTCTGCCCCATGCCTTTTAGGAACTACTTACATCCCAAGGTCGCTGTCGCCTCTTCCGGCTGAGTAATCAGCCAGGTGTATAATGGATATACCGCCATTGGTCGGTCGCCAGAGCCTCGTCCGTTGTCTAGCAGGGGGTACCACGAGCAGGTGAGGTTGGCGCTTGGGGCCGACTAGATGGTATCGTCGTTTTCCCCCTTACCCCCCCTACACAGTAAACTACTAAAATCCAAGAACATTAACCTTACTACCTTTTTTTTTTTTTTTTGGTTTCGCTGGGAAAAATGCTTTTACGCATACCGCACTAAGCGGTTATGTGGGACTCACGAGCGGTTTTGTATACTCACTCCGGAAAACCTACCCACTAAAAAAACCAGCGGCACAGTCCGCGTCGAAAATGAACCGTCTCAGGGTCCCAAATCTTGGATACGACTGAGACGACTCGACGTTAACCGGCATAGGGTCATTGACACCTAACACCTACACTATGGCGGGAGAAGGTGAGCATATCGTCGCCTTCTTCCACCCTGTCTTCTTCTACGGATCGGTGGAGCATTAGCGTCCAGCTCACGTTCCCGCTCCGCAGCCTCCTTCAGTGCGATGACGCTTTCGCAGAAAGATGTCATTAAAGTCCAGAACATTTCGCTGTCAATCATATCGTGGATTATGCTTGACAGCGAGAGGCTCCCACTTAGCGCAGACGACAGAACGTGTCGTAAGCGTATGTATAAAAAACGTGTCTCCTCACGGTCTCTTCTCTTTTATGCACCTGCAACTTCTATTGAATAGACTAAAGGTGATATAGGTACTTGAATGTACCTGGTTGGAATCGATACCCGGACTTCCACATCTATGAGAATGCGAGACCGCGTCATTCCAATGCCCGCTATACTGCTAGATCATTCAACCTGAATACAACCTATTGTTTACAAACAAACACCCTGCGAATGCTTGCTGCATTTGCTGGTATATTGTTTGTAAAAATGTGATCTAAATAAACATTACAATCAGAAACGGCTTAGTAGATACCTATGTGTAAATTCTGATATTTTCACAGAGTTTCTAGCTATCTAGAAAATAATAATTCAGAACTATGGTTACTGTAAAACAAAGTCCATTAGTCGAGTTTGTCTGTTTGTACACGCTAATCATAGAAACAACTAGATATTTTCTTTCAGTTTTCACCAAAGAAAACGTTCCTAAGTTTCAGCAATGGATAGACATATTTTTGGAATAGGTTAAAGTACATTATGATTTTGATTTATGTTAGTATAAAGGTACTAGAAATCTCCTGATTTCTAGTATCTTTGGCGACATTTTTAATCCACATATTCAAAGACGTAAATAACTTGTACCTAGTCAACAAAAGTCTGGCAAAGAACTTGGTCATAATTTTGACCTCAATACTTTAAATGGCCAATATTTTTGATAGGAAGTTGGCCATACAATTTCACATTATAATTTTATACTTTATTATATTTTATATTAGTATTACTAGCTAATACCCGCGACTTCGTCCGCGTGGATTGAGGTTTTTTGGTTCCCGTGGGAACTCCTTAGTTTTCCGGGATAAAAAGTAGCCTATGTGTTAGTCCAGACTATAATCTTTCTCTGTGCCAAATTTCATCCAGATCCATTCAGCCGTTCGGGCGTGATTGAGTAACAAACTTCAACTATGTATGGATGTATGGATCCATGCATCCAAACTTTCGCATTTATAATATTTATTTCATTAGTTTTATTGGGATATAGGTACTTATCCTACCCGATAATGTCATAATGTACCCGTGTGCAGTTAATGCGGTTCGTTTGGAATGATAATAATTCAAATACTAGATTAGATACGATGCTTATCTATAACGATGTTGGCAAATCGTCAGTGCAATACTTTCGAGTTTCATTATTTCAAGAGCGAGAATAGAGGGAAATTACTGATAAAGGTTTAAGTTGGACTGTAATCGTTAACTTATTAAGGGGAAGCCCTTTTTTATTTGCAAATTGTTTAATCCATACTAATATTATAAATGCGAAAGTGTGCCTGTCTGTCTGGTACGCTTTCACGGCCCACCTGTTCAACCGATTTGATTGATGAAATTTGATACAGGGGTAGGTTGTAACCCGGGGAAGGACATAGGCTAAAATTAGGCGGGGAATTTAGGAGTTCCCGCGGGATTCGCAGAAACTTAGTCCACGCGGACGATCATCTAGTATTAAATATTTAATCATCCGGAATGTCCTTCCCCGGGATACAACCTATCCCTTTACCAAATTTCATCAAAATCAGTTGAACAGGTGGGCCGTGAAAGCGTAGCAGACACACAGACAAACTTTCGCATTTATAATAAGTATTAGTATGGATTATAAAAATGTATAGTCATCTTGGCAATGACGAACTTTATCTAACGATAAATTCATGTTTAGGAACCAATTAATTACCAATATATTTTTAATCTTAATATGAAATATGAAAATTTAAAATATTAAGATTAAAAATCAATTGGTTATTCTCTTTTCGTTTATGTAAGACTAGCTGATGCCCGCGACTTCGTCCGCGTGGTTTATATTTTTTCGATTCCCGCGGGAACTCCTTAATTTTCTGAGATAAAAAGTAGCCTATGTCACTCTCCAGGTCCTCAACTATACCCATGCCAAAAATCACGTCGATCCGTTGCTCCGTTTTGGCGTGATTGAAGGACAAACCAACAAACAAACACACTTTCTCATTTATAATATTAGTCTGATATGATTTCAAAAACTAAAAAAGTTAACTAAATAAAATGTCATATAGCATAATATTATGGGTTATTATTTTTACAAGCTTTTATTTAACTTGCTATATTTGTGTGTTTATTTTGGTCAAATCTTGCAACTGAATTTTAAAACAGTTATCCCCAACCGATTGAGCTGAAATTTTGCATACACAGTTTGGATGATGGGATGATTGTTTAACCCAATCTCTAAATTAAACTAAAATGACAGCTCTAAATTAGTGCTGCCAGTTCCGCAGGGAATGAAAGGGATAGCAATTTAATAGAGCTGTCATTTAAGTTTAGTTTAGAGAAGGTATACAATAGATTTGGCCTTTGGTGTGGTTAGCTAAGTGACGTGATTCTAAATCGAATATGGCGGACTTCCAAAGATGTTGCACTAGTTATTTATAATGCACTGTCATGATATGGGTACCAACTATCTATTAAAAGGGTTAGTAGAGTCTAATTCGAAAAATTAAATGACGTCACACTAAACTCAATATGGCGGACGATAAAAGATTGTTTAAAAAAATTGTTTTTAATGATTTAAGACTTAGTTTAATTAAATTTACATAACTTATATTTAAACTTAAACTCTTTACAACGTAATATAATCATGTGTTATCGTAATTGGCATTTTAATATTGTTTTTTATTAAGATTTTCAAGTTTTTCAGTTAGGCACAATTTATTTTACAGCGGGCCAGGGCAGGCCGAGGCGTAGCTTAAAGAACTGTATGTACTGTAATGAATAAAATATAAGTAGGTATTTATGCAACTGTGGCACCCCTGATCACGGATTAAAATAAATCCGAACATAGGTCGACTAATTTCGAGTAAATCGACGATCATATAAACTCTACAATAGTAATAATTTGTTTCTCCACAATGTAGACTGGTCTAAGAATTTTGCTAGCCCTTTCATAGTGCTCCATGCGGAAAAGATAACACTAGATTTGGATCCTGTCATTTTGTAGAGATTATGTATTTCAATTAAATTAAATTGGCAGGTCCATAAAGTGCTATTTTTTTTACAATAATCCCTGCGGACAAGGATGGCATTACTTTTAGATCAGTTAAGTTTAGAAACATCTAATAGTGAGCTCCAATGTGACAAATTCTGATGTACACAATCTTTAAACTGAATTGGTAGATCAAAATCTAGTCTAACCCATACTTTACCGCAGGTGTTATGAAAGGGTTAGGTGTCTTGTCTATTTAGTTTAGGTCTATTGATTGTACAGTGCCACTAGTATAAATAGGCGCGGCTGTTCACAAAACGAATGTTCCTTTACCACTATCTCTAGCACTACTTTTATCACTTAGGCATAAACTGTCATTACGCATTAGGCATATTCTACGCTTTCGAGTGTCAAACTAACTTATCAAGATATTCGTTTTAGTTCCTCGGAACGCCACCGCCACTTGTGGCACTGTACAGCCGTGAGTTTCAATGTCACAGTTACATTAATATACAGTTAAGCGGAATGTTAGATTATTTCTCCAGCGGCGCGTAGTTAAGCAGTTTCTCAATCAAATCCACGTGACCGAGCAGCATGCGACGACAGCAGTACCGCTTCAAACCCAGAGCGTCGAGGGCGTCGCTGTAACAATAAGGAAAATGAAATGCCAGGACTTTGCATAGGTTGAAAGCAGAGATAGCCTTGATGCTTGCCTTGATGCGAAGAGTAATAGACAGACGTTGGCCTCAATGGAAGAAAAAATAAAATGAAGTACATAAGTTTTTAAAAATCCATACTAATATTATAAATGCGAAAGTGTGTCTGTCTGTCTGCTACGCTTTCACGGCCCAACTACTCAACCGATTTTGATGAAATTTGGTACAAGGACAGTTTATGTCCCGGGGAAGGACATAGGCTACTTTTTATCCTGGAAAATTGAAGAGTTCCCGCGGGAATCAAAAAAAATAAATCCACGCGGACGAAGTCGCGGGAATAATCTAGTTAATTATAAGTTTTTTATAGTAATTAAAATATAAGTGTCACATTATCAAAAAAATACAGAACAACTATTTAATGTTTCGGAATAAAACTAAAAAAATCTAGATTTTGGAGCAATCTTAGGTAGGTATCGAGAAAATTGTAGCCAATCGTGTTCTGTCACATAATTTTAAACTAAAGACCCAAGATGAACGTATTGAAATGTCAAAGTTATTGTGTAGGTACTAGTGATGTAACGAATGTTGGATTTTTCACATTCGCGAATGCGAATGCGATTGCGAATATTTATCTTCAACATTCGCGAATGCGAATGCGAATGAGAATATTTTAAAATTTCAAAAAAAGCGCGCGTAAAATATTTGACAGGTTTGACGTTTCGTGTCGGCCATGTTTAAATTGAACATAGTCGAGCCGATATTGGTTAATTGAATGAATTTAGTCACAGAAAGTTCATTCTAAAAGTTTTGTTTTGTTTTGAGGTTAGTTTTATGTTATATCAAATTTACCTGATATTTAAGGGACAAAGTGGCATAAAAACATGAGTAAAGCACACATCAGCGAAGTTTGGATTTAGAAACCAAATGTTAACATAACAACTTAACAAGTAGGTATTAGAAGTTTACTTTAGTTTAAAATAAAAATTATTAGATTTTGTTTTTGAAAAAAGGTTTATTTACAAATAGTTAAGTATTCGTTGTTTTGTTTCTTATGTTTATATTGCATTCATTATAAAAATATTTAATTCCTCAGATATATAAAGTGGAATGAAAAAATATACATTTAAAGCCAAAGTTTATAAATACTTAATACATTAGATATTTAAAGTTTAATAATTTTGTTTCAAGTAATTGTTTAGTTTTTTAGTAAATAGAAACTGTAAACTTTATTTAAAAATGGTAGTAAAGTAATAATTTTCTACAAAATAAATGCAAACCTTACTTAATTGTAACAAGGCTGATTAATGTTAGATTTGATCAGATCTCTGAAGTTCTTTTTTCATAAATGAGATTTTAATTTAGAATGTAGAAGTATGATTTAATAAAAATATCTAAGTGTTATCTATTGTATTATTATTTCATATGCATGCATATAATAATTTCCTTTTTGATTATTAAAACCATTCGCTAAATATTCGCATAATTTTTGCGAATGCGAATGCGAATGCGAATATTGAAAAAATATGTGGATATTCGCGAATGCGAATGCGAATGCGAATATCCGTTACATCACTAGTAGGTACATAGGTCGTTTCAAATAAAAAAGCTTTCAGAAAATCGCTAAAAAGAAATCCACCTTCCAGGGGTCCGAAATACGAATCACGGGCCTCTTTTCAGAAGTTAAAGCAATTGAATATTACTTCCCCGAGAAAAGGAAAGCTTCGTGAGGATATCTGAGAAGATTTAGACCAAGATCCACCTAGCTGGCCGTGTGCGGTTTGGTGGACTTCACACCTTTTAAAATATCACAGAGAGCTCTCAAACATGCAGGTTACCTACAGATGTTCTCCTTCTCAGTTTAAGCTATAAATTGATATTCATACTTCATTGTAACGTGATCCAACGTGTATACCATGATTATGTGATGATTTAATTTGTCGACATATCCAGTTGCATAATTTTCGTAGTAAATGAAATAAATCCTAAATCGTAAGTATTATTCAATTGAAAGAAAGTTAGAGGCGGCCGTTGGCTCAACCATTAAACTATCAGAATTTACCTATAACTCTACTTCCCCTTAACTAAATCCAAAGAGCCTTTACAATACATTGTAAAGCCTAAAATACAAAAACGACACGTTTATTTTACATTACTTTGGAAATAAACGCAAATGACCGCCATAAAGATTAAAGGCATAAGGTTTACTTTGTAGAGCTATGGTACGTCGAAAACATTGATGGATGTTAGGTATTTTGCATTTTCCACAATTCGACATGGCGCATCATACAGTATACCTACCTGCTTACTTACTTGACGATAGAATTATAATTATTTAAAACTAAATTACGCCATAACGACTGAACCGATTTGGTTGTCGGAATAGAGATAGCTTATGCATTATACCCTGTTTTGACCCATAGGATAGGCTACATTTTATCCCAGAAAATCAAAGCTTTCGTGGGCATCAAAAATCCTAAATAACGCAGACGAAGTCGCGGGCATCATCTAGTAATATATAAAAATTGCACTTTTTTGTATGTAAGAATAATTGTTACTTAAGTGCAAGATGCCTCGCTGGTCTAGTGGTTAGCACGTTAAGCCGTCGGTTCCGGTTATTATCACTAACATGATAATACTCGTTGAAGCCCGCCAACCCGCATTGGAGCCGCTAAGCTCTATAATAATTTCCTTTCTCCCATGAGAGTGGATGCCTGTGCCCAACAGTGGGACGTTAATGGGTTGTAGTGGTGGTGGAAGCGCAAGATCCATCAATAATTTCGAAAGTACTAAAATTCTACATCAACTACAACTACAATTCGATTACAATTTCAATGAGACAAACAACAGACAATCACCCTGAAAAGATAAATTATCATAGTGTCTAGTTACCAAGGTCTGTGTGAGTACTGACTAATTATAACTTTTTTCCTCTCTGTATTTACAAGAAGATTAGCAATAATGATTATAATTGGTGTGCTTATTTCATACAAAATAACCTTAGTTGTTATAAGTCCATTGAATCTTTAGGATTGCAGGAATCCATGCAGTTATGAGAAAAGCTAGTAAAGTCAATACAACGATATCATCAATCAAATAAATATTATAAATGCGAAAGTTTGGATGGATGGATGTATGGATGTATGGATGTATGGATGTATGGATGTTTGTTACTCAATCACGCGCCAACAGCTGAACGGATCTGGCTGAAATTTGGCACAGAGATAGAATATAGTCTGGAATAGCACATAGGCTACTTTTTATCCCGGAAAATTAAGATGTTCCCGCGGGAACCAAAATAACCTCAAATGGATGTTTGTTACTCAATCACGCCAGAACGGCTGAACGGATCTGGATGAAACTTGGCACAGAGATAGATTATAGTCTGGACTAACCCATAGGCTACTTTTTATCCCGGAAAATTTAAGAGTTCCCGCGGGATCCACAAAACCTCGATCCACGCGTACGAAGTAGCTAGTTAGTTATAATTAGACAAGCTACTGTTGAAGATTATGGAAACGATAAAAGAGAGTGGATTTGACTTGCTGCATCTATGCTTGGGACTGCAGTTTCTTATGTATCTCAATGTCTCTTCCATCTCGGGACCATGGGGTCCCGGACCTTTGGAAGGCATACGAGGGGCCGAAACAAACTCGCAGAGTCCCGTTAGACAATTTTACTCTAAAGAAAATGTGACACCAACCAGCGAATATCCCAATATGCACTATGCGAGTGCACCCAACCCGGACAATCCCCGGTTAAAGTAGGACTATTGCAAAACATGGACACAAGTGATAGGTATGGGTCTACAGGTTAGGGTTGCTATAATGGACTGGTAAAATGGGTCTATGGAAGTACTATGTATCTCAATAATTATTGTAATTATTATAATTTTTAATATTTTAATAAGAGCAACCACAGAGTTTCTTGCTAGTTAATCTTATTAGGGATGACTTTCCAAACTAGTGGTAGAGTCATTTGAATAGAAAACATTTCAATTTTGAATGACATATCTGTTATAATTACCAAAACATAAAAGTATAGTATCACTATCCAGATATTATTATAACAGATTTTGACTATAGCCACAGCTTTAACTATGTGATATTAGATAAGTCAAGAAGACAGGTATGGTATGTACTAAAATTCTACATCAATGTATGGTATAAGTACTTATGACAACCAAAACACTAAGTAAAATAATGGTAACATGCAAATGACTCATTAATCAAAATTTAAAGAATAATTATTTGTAGATTTTGAGGAAGCAAACAACTAAATGACTAATAAGCATATAGTTATAGATTGCTAAAAGTTTCAAGCAAAGGTTGTACTTAGTTATTGCCCTACCGGCAGTCATTCTACCAAGCGCTTTAACATTCTGGTATGATATTGCCTACAAAGTCAAGCTGGTAAGGGGTGTGGGTTTTATTAAACTGCCATACCCCTTCCAATTTAGCCTACATAAATCATAGACTTAACCATCACTTTAGTGAGATCCCAGTCAAAGGCTAACTTTTATCAGAATAAAAAAATATAAGCTGGCCTGTAACACATACTACAGGCATCTAACAGGGACATTTAAGTATGGAAAATCTGCCCAGAAGGAAGAAACTGGCCTACAGTTGGTTAAAAAGAGGAAGTTACTTACCCCTCAGTATATTCAGCTTGTAGAAGTCCCAGGTATGCTTCCCATTTATTGCCAATCACTTTCCCACAGGTGAAACAGCGTACAGGAATTATCATGGTGTTTTAAGTATACTAGAACAAAAGTATAATTTAGTTGTATAAGCATGAAATATTGTTGACAAAGAGTTGTGTAACACTAAAAGTTGGATGTCCACAGCTGGATCTATGTCCAGCTATCAATATAGGGATCTATGTCCAGCAGTGGACATGGATTTATGTAGGAGCTGCGGAGTAAGACTGTGGCGTGCGGCCTACTAGTAAAGAAAACAGCGCCAAGTTTCGTTTTTCTGTTACAAAGCAAAATTTAAAAAATAGTCTGGTCAGTCTCTTGGAGAGGCTTCCTATAAATCTCAATATTAAATGCATAGCTAGAGCGAGTCAAGTAGAGTGAATAGGCATCTTCTAGGCAAGCATGCTCTGCAGCGTGACCGCATATCTTTTGCATCAATCATTGATACATCGCAATCACCTCCGATTGGCTGAATTTATGGTATTCTTGCTGTGTCAGTGGATTTCGTCAAATAGTGGAAGAGTGTTAACCAATCAGAGGTGATTGCGATGTACCTACCTAGCGGTCGCCCTGCTGTTTACAGCCAAGCGGCAGCCTATATATTATATATGTCACCGTGAGATTGCAAAACCAGATTGTAATCTAGCGATATTGTAAACTGTCGACAGATTGTGAACCGTTCAATGATCCGAGTGTCAATTTTTTAAATATTCATTGTATTTAGTTTTCTAGTCCCTTTCTTGTAGGTTAGGTTAGGGTTTGACATAAATAAGCGACCGGGTGGTTTTATCGGGTTAATATACCGAACAGATTACAATCTACCGAAAAATAAAGCGTTAAATTGTAATCTGTCGACAGTTTACCATATCGCTAGTTAGATTACAATCCAACGGCCTTTGCAATCTTACGGTGACTTACATAAAAAAAGTCGGGTAGTATACTTAATCCTCATCTAAATTATTATGTCCATGGAACATGGAATTTAATATTATTGATAACCAAAAGCACAAGTATGGTGTAGGTAGTAAATGAAGGTAACACTTAAATTACTGCTACAGTAATTACGTTTCAAATTTTTATCATTTTCATGTTTTTTTTTCCACTGAAAACTGAAAATAACTGGAAAAACTCAAAAGGTGAGGTTATAATCATAGTCATGTTGGGGTTATAAGCATTTTACTTTCATGTGTCCTAAACTACTGTAAAACTTACGGTAGGATTGCTTATTTATCTTCTCTGAAGAATTAATAGTTTTAAACTTATTTATTTTAATAAGCGTAAAAATTTACAGTGTGAGAACCCAAACAACAACTTGCAGGTTTGCACAACTCACAGATGACAGATCAAGTATTAGGCACAACTTCTAGACATGTCTATGTAATGCGATTGATGCATTACGCGTAATATTACCCGACCGCGTACTGTAGCATTACATATTACACGACAAAATCAAGCATTACACATCACACTAAACATGACGCGGACAGCGTTTCGCGCTCCCTGAAATATGTTCGGTATTCGGTCATGTCATTCGGCATATCTCGGTGCGTGGTTTGAGAAACGTAAGTCGTTCTAGTGAGAGAGAGATACTCGTATCGTAGCTCCATATCGTTTGCGATGTCTCGCTATCTCATGTAATGTAGTATCTCAAGTAATGTGAAATGTCTCTATTACACCCGAACATATTTTCATTTCACTACATGGCGCACTATTTAATAGGTTGCCGTCAGCCCGTCACTAGCGCGCCAGCTCGGGTGATGTTCGGAGTGATGGTAAAATGTAATATTACTTAGTACGAAATGTAATGCCATATAACATCACTTTTTAAAGTACTGTTTTGCGCATGTCTAACAACTTCACAGTTCACTGCAGTGTTGCCAGCCCAGCACGGTCATGTCAAAAGTTACCTAAAATAAATGAAAAAGTAAAAAGTAACCTTTCATTTTTTTCTTTTTACCTTTTAGTGTAAAAAGTAACCTTTCATTTTTTTCTTGTAGAAATGTATTAAAAGTTCATAGAATAGATGTTGGTTATAATAACTTACACAAATATAAAGGACTAGAGGACGCCCGCGACTTCGTCCGCGTGGCTTAAGTTTTTTAATTCCCACAAGCACGCCTTAATTTTCCGGGCTAAAAAGAAGCCTGTGTCACCAAGTACCCAACTATACCCATGCAAAAAATCACGTCGAGCCGTTGCTCTGTTGCGGCGTGATTGAAGGACAAACTCTCTATTTGACGTTTTTCAATTTGCTTCCGTTTCACTTTGGTTTTGTACAAAAAATTAAGAATTAATTCTACAAGATCCGAAAAATCACCGAAAAGTAACCTTTTGAACAGTGTAACCTGGAAGTAACCTGACGGAGCTAAAAATCACCTAAAAGGTTACAAAAGAAACCTTCTGGCAACGCTGCCAGTCACCACCACAGAACACTTGTAGTCCTTAGTGTTGCCAGCACGGTCATGTCAAAAGTTACCTACAATAAATGAAAAAGTAACCTTTTAGCTCAGATTAAGAACCTTAATCTGAGCCTTTTAGTGTAGAAAGTAACTTTTCATTATTTTCTAGTAGAAATGTAATAAAAGTTCACAGAATAGATGTTGGTTGTATTAACTTACACAAATATAAAGGATAATGAAGTTGTCGTTGTATTTTTAATATTACTTATTCAAAACACCTAAAATTAAAGACAGAAAAATGAATTTTGTACTAAAATTCTACATCAATGTTGTAAGTGAATTATGGATCGAAATTTATCTAGTCTACTGATTGTCAAAAATCATAAAGGATTCATTTACCCTGAGCATTTACCAATACTTTGTAAAAAAACTACATCATTATGAAGGTAGTACCGTCGCCTTCCCTATCCTTGTTAAATTTTACTAGTGGGCCCGGCAGACTGTCCTGCCCTGAACCTCGAACCTGATTGCAGCGCCCCCTATCGGGTCTAATTGTGTATATTAAACCATCCCAGGGTCCAAATAATCACAACAAAAAAAAATTAGCGAAATTGGTCCAGCCATTCACGCGTGATGCCATGACCAAGTGAAATAAGGATTCAGCAGTCGAAACGAGTGTGAAAGAGAAGTTGAGAACAATGTGATGAGTTGCAATAAGAACCACAGATGACAGTCATAGAGCACTTAAGTTTTGCGTTGTTTCAATTTGCTTCCGTTTCACTTTGGTTTTATACAAAAAATTAAGAATTAATTCTACAAGTTCCGAAAAATCACCTAAAAGTAACCTTTTGAACGGTATAACCTAGAAGTAACCTGACGGAGCTAAAAATCACCTAAAAGGTTACAAAAGTAACCTTCTGGCAACGCTGACTTCACTGACACAAATCAGTGATTAGTGATTTGTGTCAGTGAAGTTGTCACTGTCACTTGTGTGATTTGAAATCACACAAGTGACAGTGACAGTCAGGTTACGGTACTGCCAGCCGCGTCTTGTCAAAGGTTACCTGGTAGTATTGATTCTTGCTGATGCTAAAAAGTTTTCGTGTGGCCCTAGGTCTCAGATTGGGAACACCCCTGTGCCATGAGCACCAATCTCCGTGTGGAAAGAGGTTGATAAATTTGGAATTCACCGAATCTCTTGTCAAAGGAATTTTTTTTGAGAGATATTTCACCGCGGTTAATTGCCTCAGTGACGAAAGGGCTGGTTCATTTTTTGCGCAATGGATCAGCCTAGCTGCCCAGCGCAGAAATGCAGTCAGCATTCTAGCCACCATTCCACGCGGGCATGATTTATAATATAGTAATTAAGTTAGGCTAAATTAATTAGCTTTCTAAAAAAGTAACCTTTCTGGAGGGTGTAACCTTTGATATTTTCTCCAGTGTAAGATTAAAAGTTGTCAGTCTGCAAAGTTTTTGTCATCTGAAATAAATAAATTGAATTCAAAATAATATTTACCTACTCATGAGTACCTATCACTCACTGTGTTGAAATCGATGAGATTTTACCGATGTAAGATTATGCTTAAATTTAGATTTTAGTATATTTTTTATGTTTATATCAAAACATAACGTTTTGATTACAATTTTGTTTATTTTTTTATTGATTTTTACAATTATTGTTCCAGATAACAGCATGACACTCAGCGTGGAACAACAAATCACATTCGATGACAGTCAAATGGTACGTTTTGTTTTGTGTTCAGGCAACATTAGGATGTCTGTACTTTTTGACAATTTTGACATTTCTTTCAAGTTTTTGATTTTGATTTGAATTGGAATTTTTATTTTGTAGGGTATTAAACTAAGTAATTAGTTTTTATGTCTGCAAGCGAAATCAAAGAAGTATAGTCATATTTTCTAACTAATAATTTTATACTTATCATTCATGAATTGCGTGATCGTGATGTGATAAAGTGCATTTAACAATAGTTTAGGTTTACTGTTTGCTAAAGTATTTTATAGTGTCGATTAAAATATCGCGCAATAATTAATATTCTTTGTTATGAATTATAATATTACATTGAGATTAGAAGTAGGTAACTTAACACCCACGATTCACGAACGGGATGATAAAAATTTCATTCAATTCTTGACAAAGAAGCATAGAAAAGTATAATTATAATATCATTCAAGGCCAACGTAAACCATATCGATGTCTTCGTTGAATGAACGAATGGCTCTGATAGTTCCTTAGTTAAGATTATTTGTGAGATGGTGATAATGAAAAAAAAAAACCCCGGCTGAGTTTGTTGTGGGCTCTTCTCAGACCAGGGCGCGTTTGGAACCCTCGTAGCTTTAGTTTTAAGAAACCGTAACCGATTATCACCATCGTGTTTTTTTAAGTAAGTAATTTTTAACGTCAATAAGTGTACCTACAGTGTACCTATATTGAATAAATGATATTGAATTGAATTGAATTGAATTGAACCTCTGCAACGTATGACAATAATTATGATACATGATAATTTACTATGTAATAAACAAGTAATTACATCATTTAGCATTGCACATTTAATCTTGGCCTTATAATATTTTATAATAATGACTTAACAAGTCATAACTATCAACAGTCAACACATAATGTGGTTCAAGATTTAAAACAATTAGTGTGACAACAACAGTGAGCTGACATTGTAATATGATATTAAAATTATTATTGAAGTATTGAAATTAGTAATGAAATGACGCAAATTACTTAGTTGCCTGAGAGGTAACTTCTCAAGTGTGAAAAGCTGTGAAAAAGTTTTGTTTAATCAAGTGAACTGGAAGAATCACAATGATGGTATCTGATGAAGAAACTCAACCGCTCATTGACTACAGCTCTTTGCGGAGCCATGAGAACCTGCATGATTTGCTTTCAATAAATATTAACACTGATCCTGATTTTGAACAGGTAACATTTTTATTTAGGGTTGATTTGAACTTGATTATTGAGCTACACTTTTGTGCGAGTGCTGTATTGCAGCTACAACAGGACCCAACTCAACTTACAAAATATATTATGTTTGGGCTTTTACAATTTAAGACTTATTTTGTAGATTGACTATATAGTATAATGCAGTCATGTTAAAGGCCCTCAGGCTGCATGTGCCCCTTGGACCATAATGATGCTGCCAGCAAGGAACCATCCAGAAGCAGAAGAATTTTTAGATGAAAGGCGATGCATGAACGTAATTTGTTAAAGTCATACATGGCTTAACTACTCATTTAGAGACTACCAATATTAAGAAGTGAAAAGAAGTGACAAGTTACCAACACACTACATAAGTGCTTATTTTGTGCAAATGTATATTGATCAGGGTTAGCAGAAACTGAAACTGAACTTGAGACCATTTCTGCCTCCTGTACATTTAGCTGATTAACAAGATGCAGTTAAATATCTAAATTACTAGAGATAGTCTGAGACTTCATAGTATGTAATTTCTGATTTCCTATGAGATTATGAGATTTTCCCCCTGCAAAAGGCCTATTTTTTTTTTTTTTTTTTCTCTTTATTGGAATACATACAGCGTTTTACATTACAAATAACAACTTAAATATAGTTTACACATTTGCCTATAAAGTATTCACTAATTAAGTATAAAATGTAGTGGTTATTGCGGGAGTAATTTTGTGAAGTGTTAAATAAATTTGGAAAAAATAAAATAAAAATAAAATAAAACAATAATAAAAAGTAAAGTTACAATTAAATTTAAGCTTAGTTACTAATATGTATAAATTCTACAAAATAATATGTACTTTATATAATTTTTTTTAATTCTGATATGTATTTTCCAATGCTGTGCTGAAACTGGTCTAATTGTACATATTTTTTATTGAAAGTGTTACATGCTCTGATTAAGAATCTATTTTGGCCATAGTTTGTTTTAGTTTGAGCTAGGCTAAAGGTTTTGACACTACGTCTTGATAGTCTAGGCACAAAGTAATTAATTCTCCCTAACAGATAGGGAGAATCAATTAAACCATTTATAATTTATAGTGAATTTCACCACCTATGGGATGGATTTTAGTAAAACTGCTTACACAGGTTTTTACTTGAAACCTAACTTAAATGCCAATTTAGATATCTCTAACTTCAAATACATAGGACTTTCATACAAACTTCCAACCCCCATTTCACACCCTGTTACGCTTCTTATAACCTTGTTAAGCAACTTGTCTTTGTTTTCAGGTGGTGTACGGCTACCGCAAGTGTAGATGGCGGACTATACTGACGTACATTCTGTCTACTCTGACATGCGGTTTCCCATTCCTTGTGTTCCACTGGTGCC
Organism: Erebia epiphron; assembly: GCA_963932025.1. NCBI lineage: Eukaryota > Metazoa > Arthropoda > Insecta > Lepidoptera > Nymphalidae > Erebia > Erebia epiphron. The sequence continues at coordinate 24,303,262 of OZ009947.1, read as the reverse complement.
CCAGGTTTCTGTTGTATGCTGGCTCAGTCAGGTGTTGTTTTCAACTGGCTGACCAAGTTTTGGTGATTGTAAGTAGAAGTTTTTTTAAATCTTTGTAATATTCTGTTTATTTGTATATTCTTGCATCAATTAATATAATATATATTTTTAGTTATAGAGAGATTGATAGATGATGCCCACGATTCATATTTTAGTTTTTTTAATTATTACTTAGATTTAGATTTTTCAAATTGCCGGACTGTGGGAAGTCTTTGATTTTGCCAGACGAAAACTAGCCTAATTCCTTCCCCTACAACCAACCTATAGCCGTACCAAATTTAGTCAAAATCGGTTGCACAGATGGACTGTGAATGTATAACAGACAGATAGATAGTTAGACAGACACAATTTCGAATTTATAATAATAAAAAAACTTGAGAGGTGTCAAGGGACACCCGGATGGAACGAAGTACCAAAAGTTGTAACAACACTTTTTGCTATAGTTGTAAGCCGTGCGGCGTGCGCGTATTTCTCTGTGTATATTGTATTACAATTCCTTCACTAATTAATCGAAAGGAACTTCGTTCGAATAAGGAACGAATAACTAGCCTATGTAACTATTGAAAACATAATTCTTTAAAATTATTTCGCCTTTTTATTTTCAACAACTTGAAGTCAACAACACAAGTAGTCATAGCAACCAAAATCATCTTTTCATAAAAAGTGTTGTTACAACTCTTGGTCTTAATTTTATCTGTGTAGCCCCCTTGCGTAACGCGCGATAAGGAACTTCGTTCCAATAATGTAATAATCCTATCCTATTATTATATATATATATATATATATATATATATATATTATACTATTATAATATTGTAGTTTGTATTGTTTGGGTAACAAAATCCAAACATACAAACTTCCCAAAAGTTTGTATGTTTAGATTTTGTTACTCCCTCCCACAACTATAATGAACTGATTTGGCTAAAATTTGATTTGGAGGTAACATATACCCTGAATTGACAAATAGTCCATATTTTATCCTAGACAATTGACAAGTTCCCATGAGAATCCGAAAAAAAATAAACCATGAGGATTCATCCTCATATAACTAACTAACAACAACTACTACTAACAATAACTAGATGATGACTGGTACTTCAGTACCAGTCATCATCTAGTTATTATATAAGTAAAAAGAGACCCCACTGTGCTGCACCCTGCAAAGCTCAATTTAAATTCTGTGCTATCTAAAGTATATCAGCTGAGGATATACTTAAGTACAGTTCTTTTTAAGATGAATTAAATACTTGCAATTCTTTTTCAGGAAACCTATCAAAAGAAATGCAAGAGTTATTACATACATAAGATAATAGACAAACACATTGCAGATGCAAGGTGAGGCTTATCTTATGTCTTGTACTCACATCAAACTACCTCTTAAGAATATATTAAATTGAACTTAATTTTTTTTCAGTGGCCTGTTAAATGAGGGTTTCGAAGATGAATTTGGTGGTGAAAAAGGACCTATAGACAGCGCAGATGATTTATATACACCATTATATTTGGATGATGGAACTAAATTAAGTATGTGGACGAAAATATTGTATGGCTTAAAAAAAGATACACACCGAATTGAAAACTTCCTCCTTTTTTTGGAGTTGGTTAAAAATTGCAAAATTAACATGCACTCAGTAATTTAACCTTGTTGCAAATTAAATTGCAATTGAATGCAATAATAATATTATAATCTATTAATATTTACGGCATTGACCGTTTGCTACTTATCTCTACATTTTATCTATTGTAGTTTACAGTAATACTAATATTATATCCGCTGTTATATGATAAGGTTTGACTGTTTTGTGTGAATGATATGAAATTTAAAATGGGTACTCCTACTCAGCAATTAACATAATTTATGTATTTATTTTATTTTACAAAAATACCACTTAAGAATATTACTTGTTAAAATAAAGATGGACTTATGTGAGTTACATCAAAAAAAAAAATGTGTATAAAGGTTAATGTTTGTTACTTATAATATATTATCGTATTCCCGTATATTCGTTGTATCGTATTCGTAATGTATCGTACCCTAGGAGATTCCAGGTGAGCGACAAAAGCGATGCCGCGCAACGCGACGCGATACGACTCGATTTGAATACGACTCCATAGAAAGTAACAAATGTATCTACTCGACAATGTAGACCACATTAAGGGTCAGCTACTGTTTTTTTATGTCGCATCACGTCGCGTTTGTCGCTGACGTAGGACAGGGCTTTAGGGTTAATTTGTGTGTGAATAATTTACATTCCATTGAATTCTCTTTGATAATAAGTAGCCTATGTCCATCTCCAGTCCAAGCTATCTCTATACCATATTTTGCCAAAATCGATTGAACAGTAGGATTTGAACAGGTAATGGACACAGACACTTTCATAATTTAAATATTAGTAAAACCTGCCCCTCTGGCCAATTTACATACGTTTCGTGTCTTTTCTATTTCTATAATCGTTAATGCTTTATGGGAGGGAAAAATAAAAGTGAATAGTCTATGGTTAGCGTTTTTAATCGCTTTCGCTAAATCGTTAACGATTATAGAAAGAGAATAGACACGAAACGTATGTAACCTGGCTAGGGGGCTGTTTTTTTTAATAACTGCCTCGTTGGTCTAGTGGTCTGTATGTTCGACTGCGGCCGACGAGGTTTCAGGCTCGAGCCCCTGGTCGGGCCATAACAAGTATTGGGGTTTTCTGACAAGAAATTCTCAGTACTAGCCCAAAGTTAGGAAGTTGGCGGTGTTTCACCCCCGTGCCTCGGAAACACGTAAAGTCGTCGCTCCTGCGCCTGATCTCTCTCTGGTCATGTCGGATTTTCCGTCCCATCGGGCTATGAGAGTAAAGGAACAGAGAGTGCACCTGTGTTTGTGCACACACTTGTGCACTTGTCTCTCTGGAGATGGGCCGCCGTGGCCGAAATTCGGTCGGGAGGACGTTATATTACCTACATTATTTTGTCCACAGACGTACAACAGTTTCGCTATTTCCGTCACAAGAAGCAGTATTTAATATGGGACGCGGGTCGAGCGCACTGGATACGACTAGCGGGCGTGGAGAGAGGTGCGACCTGCGCTCAACTTCATGCCCTAGCTGCGAGACCACCATGCTCCGAGCGAAGGATGAGGATGTGAGGATTCAGTGCTATTGCCATACAGTAACACTGTCATACAAATACTATAATATGATAGTGATAACAATTTCGTTATTTCTGTCTCTAAATATTTGATATTCAGGCTGTAACTGTGATGGATCTGTCGGGAGAAGTTTTCGTTGTCATTTTTTCGCGGGATTGTTCTCATTGCACTTACAGCAATGTCTACAAATACATTATCACTATATTCTACTGAGTCTATTTATTAGGTCACAATGCAGGCCAAAAAAATTTTGGGGGTAAAAGTTAGACCGACAATGGCGAGCACTGGCACCTTTTCGGCCCGTGCCCAGTGCTGACGAGTGACGATATCAGTACTAGTCAGAACCAGTTTTGACTGGTTCTTAGCAGTGCTGACCGGCCCATTTGTTGCAGCCTGAACATCTATGGCCTGAACGAGATCAAGGTTCCCGTGCAATCGATACTGACGCTGATACTGTTGGAAGTGTTCAACCCATTCTATGTGTTCCAACTCTTCACCATCGCGGTGTGGCTCGCGGAGCCCTATTACTACTATTGCATTGCTATAGTGCTTATGTCCACCTTCGGTGTTGCTACCTCCGTTATACAGACTAAAAAGGTATTTTATTATTATTACTCTTTATATTTTGTAAACCACAACACAAAAAAATTAAGGAACACAAATACACAGAAAACATTAAGAAGAAAGTACAATATAAAAAGGCGACCTTATCGCTTAGTAGCGATCTCTGCCAGGCAATCGGGAGAACTTAACTTAATTTATAAAGTGCAACTTGAGAAAAACTCAATTTTTTACGGCCAGAAGTAACGCATATGTTACTTTGTAAGATCGTAAATCGATTAACGAAAAAGTACCGCCCATATTTAAAATAGTCAGCAAACATAATAGCTGTTTTAAGGCCGCCATATTTTATTAATAACTATCTAGTGCCATAGATTAAAAGCTCTATTTTTTGCTTAGTCACTACGATATGATACAAAAACCTGTCAAGAGTCATTTTAAAAATTGGATAAAAATCACGCCTAAAAGTCACAAGCAAGATTGAAATGATTTTATACACAAAAAAAAACTACTGCTTGTTTCCAATTAATAAGAATTAGAAACATCCTTTCTAACAGAACAGAAAAAATTGTAAAGTAAAAGTGGACCTTGAAAATCAAAATTAATCTGATGAATGTATCAGAATAACGTTGTTTCATTAATCTTTTTCCTAAAGATGTCCCATAGATGTCGCTTATTTTTTTATAGTCCAACCATAAATCCTTGGACTTTTCGTAGAATCAAGAGAGTCTCCGGGCAACAGTAGAAGCTCACGACACCATAGAACTATGGGGCGGTCGTAGGGTGGACAGTCGAGCGTTGTGCCCGGGGGATGTTCTAGTAATACCACCACATGGCTGCACTATGCTGTGCGACGCGGCTTTGCTCACCGGATCCGCTATAGTCAACGAGAGTATGTTAACAGGTGAGCTTAACAAATAATACAGCCAAGGTTATAAAAATATAGGCTAAGAAGGGTTAACATAATCTGATTTCAGAACAGTAAAGAATAGATGTTCTCAACGGAGGACACACTTAACATGCACACATGAACACATCTGCTAAAACTTGTCACTGATTGCAGATTTGCACAGAGAAAAAAAAAGTGCGACAACCGAAGATTCCGTAGCTTGAAAATAAAGAAATAATTAATTAGTAGTACCACTGTCACGGACGGGCGAAGTTTCGTCAAAAGTCTTCTTTTTTATAATCATTTGTATGGAACGCTCACATCGGGACATCTTTTTTATTGGGCGATCAATCAGTGAGTGGGGGGGCTAAATTAGTCTGCCGAAATTTAAAGAACTTTACTTTATTAGTTCCGATACTTTCAGTACTTACTTTATATCCGGATTTTTTTAATCCTAAGATTTTTTTACATTCATGGGGTAAAAAGCATCCAATGCCCATCTCCAGGTTTTGTCCATTGAAATAAGGTTGAGTAGGCATTCCCTTCTTGCTTTCATCGCTAATTCAGTATTCATCTTCTCTACTTAGTTTTGTATTAAGCTTTGTGTAACCGATTTTACTCTAAAGCAAATATCGCCTCAGGTGAATCGGTGCCGGTAACGAAGACGTCACTGCAACGCGTGGACAAAGAGTTCCATCTAAAGGAGCACAGCAATAGCGTGCTGTTCTGCGGTACGAAGGTCATACAGACACGTTACTACAGCAACGAACCTGTTAAGTGAGTATATATGTATAGTCCCACTAACATATCTGACCTGGTGGCCAAAATTAGAACAAATTTTTGTGGCTTTGTTTTTATTTTATTTTGCAAATACACTAGTAACTATATGTAGGTACTAGGTGGGCCCCTTCATAGAAACAAGTTGGGCAGTCGACTTGTAGGGCGTGCCCCTCATTTTTATTAGCCTGTCCTTGTCCCCGCCATAGCGCTGTCCCGCTTTTCAGACTAAATAGTTTTAGTAAAATAAGTCTACATCCTTTGTTTGACAGGACCCGTCCATGTAAATAGGGATGATGGCAACTCAATCAAATCAGCAACTTTTTATCAAACGTAAAAACGCGCTTGTAGTATGAAAATCACAATAGTGACGTCATCAAATTTCAACGCACATTAATCCTTTAATCTATATTTTAAAATAGTTATAAAACTTAAAACTAACCGAGGATGTGAATTTCAGGTCTTTTGGAAAACCCTCTATTTAATAATCAGTTAGAAATAATTTATTTTGGATATAGGCATCATCCCTATTGAGGTCGTTTCTTGTGTGTTATATTCTAGTTGTATATTTATATTCTAGGGCAGTGGTTCTCCGTACTGGCTATAACACCAGCAAGGGTGAATTAGTGCGCAGCATATTATACCCGGTGCCGGCTGACTTCAAATTCGACCGCGACTCGTACAAGTTCATATTCATCTTGGCCTGCATTTCGCTTATTGGACTTGGATACACTGTTGCTTTGAAAGTAAGTAAATATAAGGTTACGAATTTTTTTAATTTTTTTGTACCAAAAACTGCCTCGTTGGTCTAGTGGTTAGCATGTTTGACTGCGGCTGACGAGGTCCCGGGTTCGAGTCCCGGGTCGGGCTATAATAAGTGTTGGGTTTTTCTGACTAGAAATTCTCAGCACTAGCCCGGAGTGAGAAATTGGCGGTGTTTCACCCCCGTGCCTCGGAGAGCACGTTAACCCGTCGGTCCCGGTTATTATAACTAACATGATAATAGTCGTTAAAGCCCGCCAACCCGCATTGGAGCAGCGTGGTGGGTCTAAGCTCTAATTCCCTCTCTCCTATGAGAGTGGAGGCCTGTGCCCAGCTGTGGGACGTTAATAGGCTGTAGTGGAGTGGTGGTGGAGTACCAAAAACTAAATGTACAAGGGCTTCCGGGCCCATTTTTTGTACATAAGTGCTTACTTATAGGTACATCAAAATAATAAGGATATATTTTTTTGTCAAAAAGGGAAATTATCGAGAAAAAAAAAATTATAAGATTTAAGACAGATTTACTCATAAGTCTTAAAGTATATGTATTACAAGTATAAATTACAAATTTAAAACAACCCCCGACATAAAATGAAAGTAACAGATTAAGAAAAAAGCTGACGACCTTCAGACGTATGAACAGATTTTCATGAAACATGGCTAAGAACACTCGGGATAAAATTATCTATGACACAAAAAAAACTAAACGAAGGTAGGTAAACAGGGTAAAAAAAACTGTGGTATTTAATGTAGTGTCTGCAGAATAATTGTAAATAATTCTTATGTTTTAGAATGTTGAGGCTTTCGGAAGTTGATGATATTATTTATCTCCCTAGACCGCGCGAGCCATGACAGCCGGTGACATAGTCCTTAAAGCACTGGACATAATAACCATAGTGGTGCCGCCGGCTTTGCCCGCCGCCATGACCGTGGGCAAACTGTATGCGGTGTCGAGACTGAAGCGGGCGAGGATATCCTGTCTCAACACCAGGGCGGTGAACGTAAGCGGCTCCTTGGATTGCATATGTTTTGATAAGGTGAGGAAATCTATACATGCACAGTGCATACACATGCACACACACACAAACACACAGGTGAGGAAATCTATAGACACACATGCACTCTCACAACACACGCGCTCAGAAACGCGTACACGCACACACAAACGCGTGCGCGGTCGCACACAGAACACACGCACGCACTCAGCGGTCAAATGTGGGTTTTGATAAGATGTTATTGCACACCCTTCTTTGTTTCCGAGCGTTACCTGATCTATCAATGTAACCTGAGTAACAAATGATAAAGATAAAAGATGATTAACCCTGGTTACAATGGGTAACACTTTCAGTGACTATACTAGTAGCAAAATCGCGCAAAAAATGTGCGGCAGTAAAATATGTGAGCACGGCCCATTTGAGACGCTAATTATTTTAGATTTTAAATACTCCTGTGTGTGATCTATGTTTACTGTGTCTTGGGTCAGCTAATAAAATAAATTATATTCTATTATATTTCCAAATTGCTTCCATCAGACAGGAACCCTAACAGAAGACGGTCTAGACATGTGGGGGGTCGTAGCCGTCAGTACCGCGGTGACCCCTCCGATGCTGGGGCGTCCGCAGAGAGACCCCCGCCAGATGAACGACCTCCACGACCTGAAGATTGGCATGGCTTGCTGTCACAGCCTTACTTTGCTCAATGGAGAGCTGGCTGGAGATCCCTTGGACTTAAAGGTAAATTTATTGCGAGATAGTCATCATCAATCATGCTTAGTCTAAAGCAATGATCAGGTCCACGTTGGATCGCGCTTGCCTAGAAGATCTCTCTTTGGTAGTGTCGCATTGCCGTTCCATCAGTCTATAAGAGTAAGGATTTTAAGTAATTGGACACCTGTTTGGTTGAGTACTTAATAGGTTGCGTACACACTTGAGCACTATCATATCGCTTATTTTTTGGCATCTTTGAGGACATTATAATCAGTAAATATATTTTAATTTGTATAAGGTTCTATATTGTCTGTTGTCAGATGTTTGAATCGACCGGCTGGAGGCTGGAAGAGCCTGAGGTCCCAGAGCAAGCGCACTACGAAATGTTGACGCCCACTGTTGTAAAGCCGAAAGGGGCGGCCAATATCAATGTCGATGACTTGCATGTGAGTGTTATCTATACACTAGTGGTTCGCCCCGAACTGAGACCTCGCGGCGCTATCTATTGACATCATTGTGAAGTTCTGTTGTAAATACTAAGGCTCATTAAAAATTAAATAATCTCGTTTCCATATAATACTTATCTAATTTTAGTATTTGTTGTTCAAGTACAGGATATAAGTCAAATAATTGATCAAGTTTCAGGCTCAGCATTTCAGTAAATTAAGAGTTCTGAGGTCAACTTTGGACGTTAGAAAATCTCCACTTTGAGAACCCGCCATTTCGTCAATTTTAAGGGAAAAATTTAAAAAAAAATATTTTTGGACTTTATTCCTAATTATCTTTAAAATGATATACCGCAACCATATGTAACGCTATAAAAATATTTTTTCTTCATATTTGCTTCTATGAGAGCCCCCCTGAAATAAATATTTTTATTACTTTTTAAGCCATATTCGTCTGGAGGCCATCGGTTTATATACATAATATTTAAATTTGAAGTAATTACGTTCAGTAATTTAGAAGTTATAAGGGACGGACGGACGGACGGACGGACAAGTGCAAATTCACTCAAGTAGACTCAGAGACCTTCGCTTCGCTCGGTCAACTACCACCACTACAGTCCATTAACGTCCCACTGCTGGGCACAGGCCTCCACTCTCATAGGAGAGAGGGAATTAGAGCTTAGACCGCCACGCTGCTCCGATGCGGGTTGGCGGGCTCTAACGACTATTATCATGAGTGTTATTTAAACTCTATACTAATATTATACCGCTAACTTCTTAACTCCGGGCTAGTATTGAGTTCGGAGAGCGCGTAAAGCCGTCAGTCTTGCGCCTGACCTCTCTCCGGTCGTGTCGGATTTTCCGTCCCATCGGGATTCGGGCTATGAGAGTAAAAGGAACAAAGAGTGAACCTGTGTTTGCGCACATACTTGTGCACTATAAAATCTCCCGCGTAGACGGCTAATCTCTCTGGAGATAGGCCGACGTAGCCGAAATTCGGTTGGGGGGACATTATTGCTATTACTTATATTATAAATGCGAAAGTTTGGATGCATGGATGGATGTTTGTTATTCAATCACGCCAGAACGGCTGAACGGATCTGGATGAAATTTGGCACAGAGATAAGATTATAGGCTGAACACATAAGCTACTTTCTATCAACGTTTGTTGATGATTAAATTTTACAACAAATTAAAATCTTGAAAATAGAGTTATTGTGCAACAGTATCCACCTATCCTAGAAAGGTACTTAGGGGTACTTACGGTACAAGACAAATTTCAATATTCTACAGATGCCCTTAGAAGTGGGTATAGTGGCTCAGTACCAGTTTGTGTCGACGCTACAAAGGTCTTCGGTGGCGGTTCGACTCCTGGGCGAGGACGTCATTCGAGTGTACTGTAAGGGCGCGCCGGAAATGCTTCGGACACTTTGTAGGCCGGATACAGGTAACTAGAGTTTTTTTGAAGTTTACTTCTAAACTTTGAACCGAATTGAAGTTTACTTTTGAAGTGACCGAATTTCGGTCGGACGGTATTCTGATAACTGGAAAGTCTTTTAGAAAAAATAATATACGCGTCGAATTGAGAACCTCCTCCTTTTTTGGAAGTCGGTTAATTAGTGCTTTTCGTATCTTACTTCTCACTAATATTATAAACGCGAAAGTATGTATGTATGGATGTTTGTTACTCTTTAACGTCAGAACGACTGAACGGATCTGGATGAAATTTGGCACAGAGATAGATTATAGTCTGGAATAACACCTAGGCTACTTTTTATCGTGAGCCAAAAAACCTCAATCCACGCGGACGAAGGCGCGGGCTACAGCTAGTACTGTATATAAATGGAAAAGGTGACTGAATGTCTGACTGACTGATCTATCAACACACAGATCAAATCACTTAGTTAAGGTTAGTTTTAATATAAAAGTTTTAATATAAAAGACCTTAAGTGGTAAATTTAAAATTCATGTGACCTTTGTTTTAAATACTTTATTGCACATACAATAAAGTATTTAAAACAATATTATTTATTTATTTTTACAATGCACAAAGGCGAAAATAATACCTGGAAGTATTCTCTTCCAGTTAACCTTTGGTAGTGGGGACAGGGTTGAAAAAACAGTGCATATAATATAAAGAGAAAAGTTAGCGAAAGAAGAAACATATGTAGTGCATATTATCTTTTAAAATATTGGGAACTAGCTGATGCCCGCGACTTCGTCCGTGTGGAATATGTTTTTTTTGATTCCCACGGGAACTCCTTAATTTTACGGGATAAAAAGTATACTATGTCACTCTCCAGGTTCTCAACTATACCCATGCCAAAAACCACGTCGATCCGTTGCTACGTTGCAGCGTGATTGAAGGACAAACCAACAAACAAACACACTTTCGCATTTATAATATTAGTATGATTTACTAGAATTGTTATTATAGCTTCATAGTGGGATGTTGAGCTTCGGTTTGTAGTATTTTATTCCGGTTAAGACGAAATATTTAAAGTAGGGTAGTAATATATTAGGCAGCATAAATATTATAAGTACTACATTATTATTCGCAGTGCCTACAAATCTGAACGAGGTGTTGAGTTCATACGCAGAGAAAGGATATCGAGTGATTGCGATGTCCTCAAGAATCATCGAGGCCACCTTCAAGCAGCTGCAAAAGATGAAAAGGGAAGAGGTAATTTTTTTTTATCCACTACAAGTTAGCCCTTGACTGTCACTTGATGGTAAGTGATGATACAGTCCAAGATGGTAGGCGGGCTAACCTCTTAGGGGCATTAACCCATACCCATTAAATCTTGTATGACGGTACGGAATCCTTCGTGTGTGAGTCCGACTCGCACTTGACCGGTTTTTCCACTCTGTATATTGATTGATGTTAAGCGATCCTTTATTGATGTGCCTCCGGAAAACATACGTCATTGTTATGAAGAAGCTGTCTGTACTAAACCGAAATCTGCAGTTTATCCAAAAACAAAGTAGTTCACCTTACTGAATATAGATGGCGCTAGTGTCTCACTCAGCTGTATTTTTTCCCTCTAGGCACATTGGGTATGTTCCGATATACACTGCGAGCACTGTTCATTGCTCTTACTGGGGAGAAATTCATGGACATCAATCATTCATCAATCCGTCATGGACTGACAGTATACTGCCGCAATATCCTAGGGAAATATATGACGTCATAAATCGACGCCATTTTTGTACTGTGAGCACTGGCGTTTTCGAGGTAAGGTGCTCTCAGTGCTAACTGCGTTCCGTTTTAAACAGTAACCAGTATATAGAGCTAAATATAAAGGAACGGCATTGCAGTATACTAAAGTGACGTCACATCTTACAATACTCGCAGTGTATATCGGAACATACCCATAATATCGGTTTTATTGTTATGTAAAACCGGCATATTATTGCAAAGTTGTTTCTAAAACTGGTTTTTTTTTCAGGTGGAATGCGAATTGGAATTCCTGGGTCTGGTGATAATGGAGAATCGTCTGAAGGCAGCCAGTACCGGCATCATTCAAGAGTTGAAGGAGGCCAACATTCACGTCGTCATGATCACTGGTGAGACCATTTCATCAATACAAAGCAGTATCAATAATTGCGATTATGCCTATGTCAAAAATTTATTATTTCTTGTTGGTTATTTATTTGAGGGTCTTCCAAGATACCTAAAGTTCACATCCACGGTTAGTTATACGTTTGATAACCATTTTAAAATATAGATTTAAAAAACGAGTGTTTTAATTTGATGGCGTCACAACTTCCATACTAGAAGTGCGTTTTTAAGTTTGATAAAGAGTTGCTGATTTGATTGAGTTGTCATCATCCCTAATAGTAACAAGCAGTAACTATCAATTCAAGAACTGTAACTAGACTACGGAAAAAGACTGGTAAATGTATTCACATTTCGTCACGGCGAAAATTATAGCGAAAAATTGGATTACCACCCAGGTTTTCCGCTGCAATGAAACATTTGGGATATTAGAACCATATTAGAAAATAATTTTCGTTTGTCAATTTCTCTTAATCTCGCCTCTGGCATTAATGGATGCCTGGTAATTAATTGAAATAAAATTGGACAAAATAATTGAAAATTGTTAAATATCCCTACGTTTCAATTGAAGAGGATAATAATTATATCCTTTAAAATTAAACTTTTGTATTCCAATACTGTAAATATTTATGTGTAAAGAAATTTGCTTGGAACTTATTTACGGAGATAGAAAGATGGGAAAACATATGTTTAGTCAGTGTCTGTCTGTCAGTGCGTGTTTAGTGTGTTAGTGTGTGTGATCATACATCGGTATCGACCTGGATTCAAATTCAAATGATTTTTATTCAAATAGACTTTTTACAAGTTCTTATGAATAGTCAAATGAATCTACCACTGGTTCGGAGTGCCGTTCCGTTCCGATTCTGTATAATATAACATTAAAGTGTTATTTTGTTTGCGCAGGTGACAACGTCCACACGGCAGTGAGCGTTGCCAAAGAGTGCGGTATTCTGATGAGCGGGGAAAGAGTGGTTCACATCAACGTGGAGTATGGAACTGGCTTGCCGCATCTCTACTGCGAGAGCACTATGCACGGGGTAAGTCTGACAAAATAGATTTAGGTATACAGGTCTTTACTAAAAGCGGATATAAGTTTAGTTCTCAAAGTTGAGCGGGGAGAGAGTTGTTCACATCAATGTGGAGTATGGAACTGGCTTGCGGCATCTCTACTGCGAGAGCACTATGCATGGGGTAAGTCTTACTAAAAACTACATGTAGGTACACAGAAGGTCTAAACTATAAGTTAGGTAAGATATAAGTTTGGTTCTCAAAGTTGAGCGGGGAGCAACCAATTTCTGTACTATATTGGCTGTGAATGCATACACGAAATTAAGCTGTAAAATAATGCCATAAAGGTCCATTTTACTTTGACGAAAAGTGTTAATATAACACTTTTGTGTAGGTGAGCGTGGGCGGGCGGGTGTCGTTCGAGCGCGAATGGCGCAGGATCGACAGTGGACACGGCTCGTGGCGCTCCGCATACACGAAATTGAGCTCTAAAATAATGCCATAAAGGTCCATTTTACTTTGACGAAAAGTGTTAATATAACACTTTTGTGTAGGTGAGCGTGGGCGGGCGGGTGTCGTTCGAGCGCGAATGGCGCAGGATCGACAGTGGACACGGCTCGTGGCGCTCCGCATACACGAAATTGAGCTCTAAAATAATGCCATAAAGGTCCATTTTACTTTGACGAAAAGTGTTAATATAACACTTTTGTGTAGGTGAGCGTGGGCGGGCGGGTGTCGTTCGAGCGCGAATGGCGCAGGATCGACAGTGGACACGGCTCGTGGCGCTCCGCATACACGAAATTGAGCTCTAAAATAATGCCATAAAGGTCCATTTTACTTTGACGAAAAGTGTTAATATAACACTTTTGTGTAGGTGAGCGTGGGCGGGCGGGTGTCGTTCGAGCGCGAATGGCGCAGGATCGACAGTGGACACGGCTCGTGGCGCTAAGCATACACGAAATTGAGCTCTAAAATAATGCCATAAAGGTCCATTTTACTTTGACGAAAAGTGTTAATATAACACTTTTGTGTAGGTGAGCGTGGGCGGGCGGGTGTCGTTCGAGCGCGAATGGCGCAAGATCGACAGTGGACACGGCTCGTGGCGCTCCGCATACACGAAATTGAGCTCTAAAATAATGCCATAAAGGTCCATTTTACTTTGGCGAAAAGTGTTAATATAACACTTTTGTGTAGGTGAGCGTGGGCGGGCGGGTGTCGTTCGAGCGCGAATGGCGCAGGATCGAAAGCGGTCACGGCTCGTGGGGCTCCGCATACACGAAATTGAGCTCTAAAATAATGCTATAAAAGTCCATTTTACTTTGACGAAAAGCGTAAATATAACACTTTTGTGTAGGTGTGCGTGGGCGGGCGGGTGTCGTTCGAGCGCGAATGGCGCAGCATCGACAGCGGACACGGCTCGTGGCGCTCTGCGTCAGAAAACCCATCAGACGTGGAGAACCCGCCGCGCGAGCCGCGGTACAAGATCGTGATGACTGGAGACACGTGGAAGGTGAGGCGTTTAAGCTAGTGATAGATAGATAAATAAAACTTTATTGAAGTGAAAACTTTTGAAGTGAAATCTTTTGAAGTGAAAACTTCTTTAGACGCGTTGAGCATTATTTGGTAGGGGGTAAAAATGTAGAATACGCGAGATCGACACCATTCTTCTTAAGACAAAAGTCTTAAGTAGTACATTCGTAATTAAACTTTAATGCCTTAGTTTTAAGGTTTATATTAATAAGTACTGTGTAATCGTGGGCGACACCTCACGTTGTTACGAAGACAAAAGGTCTTAAATATACTATAGTACATTCGTAATTAAACTTTAATGCCTTAGTTTTAAGACTTATATTTGAAATATTTTCATTATTATTATAATTTTTTAAATATTAGTTTTCACTTCTATCGGCAGTCCCTATGACAGTCCTTATGCCAATTTTTTTTTTGTAGACACTTAAAACAAAAACAATAAACAAAAAGATAAAATAGAAAGGCGCAAAAGCGGTCTTAATCTCTTCCAGACCTTTGGGGCGATGATATTATCAATAAGAGGTCGGGACCAAATGAGCTAGTGTTGACAAAATTGAGCTACGAGTCGGGAATGGAAGCTACTGAAGCTCGAGCTACTTAAGGGGCCTACAACAAATTTCATGTTTTTTTGGAACCATTTAAAGAGCATCGGCGAAGTTCCATAAATCAATAGTATTGAGATATTTTTTTTTAATGTACACGAACACGTGTGAAAAAAATATATTTTGTTAAAGCGTCGAATACGAAGCTCTCCGAAGCAAGATTTTTTTTTATGAACCTAGAAAAAAAAGATATTTCGTTTTAAAGTTTAGTAGGTTGTGTGATAATGTCGCTTTTGAAAATGTCAAAACTCCGTTAGGTGCATACGGGTCAAACGGAAAATGGCAGATATCAGTGTCCAAGCAGTCCGGGTCAAGTAGATAAAACGGAAAACTATCGGAAAAAGCACCACAATCCACAACAACGAAACACCGCAAGAAAGCCGCCACTGAAAGCCGCAATGACAATGACAAGACAACCACAGACCCATATAACAATAATTGGCATAAACACAGACCATCAGCATAAGTGCTGCCATAATATTATTTCATTTATAACCATTCTGTTAGAGATTATTAGATAAAATAAAAAAATAAAATGCTCTAAAATAACAGAAAATACATTAAATGGGCTATCCCAATGTTTAGGCAAACATCAATCAGATAAAATAATTACAATTTTTAAAACTATACAGAGTAGTCTACCAATTTAGATTTTTTCTAGCTACTAGGTAGATTATATATAAACTAGCAACACTAAACTGAGAAACGGGAACTACATAATCAAAAAAGATTTCCTAAATATTTTATTTTTTTACCTAGTTTTTTACCCAATTAATTAAGGTTAAATATTCGTTAAAAAAAATAATAAGCAAACTCCTTTCGTCTTTACCTTTCTTGTGTACAATCAAGATGTGGTCTGTACTAATTTCGCCATTGCTCTTTTAAATAGATATCACACCTGTATTTTTGGTAATACTTGTGGCACTGTATTTTTTTATTTATTATTCTCTTTTTGTCTGCATATCAGACTCTTCGAGAGCAGTACCCAAGCGCGGTTGGGCGTGTGATAGAGCGCGGCGCCGTGTTCGCGCGAATGTCGCCCGACCAGAAACAACAACTAATTCTCGACTACCAGGCGCTTGGCTACTATGTCGGTGAGTAACTCTTTTATGAAGTGAAACTTCTTTCGAATCGTTGTGATTTGAAAATTCGATGAAACGAAAAAGCGACACCAAAAACAGACAAACATATACATAAATAAATAGGATAAATAGGATGAGATCTATCTCATTCTCTCGCAGAACATATAACTTGTATTCTAAATTCTAATACAAGTATTTTTTATTATAATACGAGTTATAAGTTCTGCGAGAGAATGAGAGTATTCTAATCATAGAATCAATGCCAGCGTGTAACCGAAAGGGATAGGTAAAACGCTGCAATGCACCAAGCACATTAAGTGCTTAATGAACAAAACAAATTAAATCCGTGACACGCAGAAAGGGATAGAAGAAATCATATTTTGTTCTCATTCTATCTTGTGTAACATCTCAACACTGCATCTCTTTCATGTGGGAGTGAAAAGGAGATATGGCTTGGTCTATATATTTCTTTTCTCTGTCTACGATTCTAATACAAGTTATAATATGTTCTCGACCAATAGATGGCGCTGTACGATATTGAGTCGCACTACTGCGTCCAAAAGGGTATATTTGTCTCATTCTCTCGTAGGCTACATTTCGTAAGTTTCACTTCTGCCGTGTATGATGCCGTGACACACACTTTTTTCATTTATTAATCAATTTAAATCTTCCAGGTATGTGCGGCGACGGCGCTAACGACTGCGGGGCCTTAAGAGCAGCGCACACCGGCATTTCTCTTTCAGAACTAGAAAGTAGCGTAGCAGCCCCATTCACCTCCGCGCAACCGGACATAGTCTGTGTCGCGCGAGTGTTGCGCGAGGGTCGCGCGGCATTATCCACGAGCTTTGGCGTCTTCAAATTCATGATCGCGTACTCTTTAACAGAATTCTTCTCCGTAGCCTTCTTATATTACTTCGATGCGAATCTCACCGATTTCGAATTCCTATACATAGATGTGGCATTGATAGTAAATTTCGCATTTTTCTTCGGCATGACCGAAGCCCATACTGGTAAATTATGCAAAATTCCACCGTTAACTTCCCTTCTAGGTTTGGTCCCGTTGGTTTCTTTAACGGGACAGATGATTTTAGTTGCCGTAGCGCAGTATTTGACTTATTTAGCATTAACTTACTTTCCGTGGTATGTAAGACATACTTACGAAGGTCCTGAAGCGAATTATTGTTGGGAAAATTACGCCATTTTTACAATATCCCTGTTCCAGTATATAACAATGGCAATAGTATTCAGCCACGGTTCGCCGTACAGACGGTCGGTTGTAACGAATAAACATTTGATGATCAGTGTGATAATAATGACCGCGTTATGCGTCTATATTACTGTAGCGCCTCCGTATTGGTTGTCCCAATTTTTGGAACTGAAAATGCCGAACGATATACTTATGTCTTATATAATCATTGCTATAGCGTCGTTTTATTTTGTAATTGCGCTATTTTTCGAGCGTTGCATAGTAGAATATTTGATGGAAGGCAAACAAATGATTCCGAAGTTCTTGAAGGAAAGGCGTGTGCTTAAGACACCGCATTTGATGATAAAGAGGCAGTTGACGGATTTAGACTATTTGAACTGTGATAGCGTTGTTAAATATGACAAAGAGGGGAAGAGCGAAATGTTTAGTTCTAACACGGAATGAAATTTCGTATAGGGCTGATGTACTGCAGGTAATAACTTATTATAGGTAGGACAAATAATCACTAAGTTTGGTGAAAATACTTATAGGTTCCAAAAATATAGTCTAAGGCTAAGGAAAATATTTTGATTGAAATATTGCTTTTTTACGCACAATTTTATATTCAGGAGAAATAAAAAAATATGAGATACAATTATTTATTATTATGATATATACCAGAAAAGCAATTGACTTTTCATAAGGTTTCTATACTTTTTTTTGCTGTTTTATGGTGCTTTTTTAATGCTTTGTTGGCATTTTTAACTACTGTTAATACTTATACTATAATATAATATACATCATGTTTTTTTTTTAAATCTACCGCTGTTAGGTATGATATTCAAACGGTGCTTTCCATATAACATGTGTGCTATTTTATACTGCAATGCACAAACATTTATTTTGGACCTTTTTTATGGTACCATTCGAGTTTATTACCCTTAAGTTTATGGCTTGGACCCACATAAAGAGTGACGGTACAAACACAACGGAACATTACACTAATAGCGCGAGCAATAGTATACGCCCAGATGCCCCACCATTTTTTATTCAAATAAACTTTTACAGGTGCTTTTGATTCGTCGAGTAAATCTACAACTGGTTCGGAATGCCATTCCTGCCGAGTAGAACAAAAAAGAAACTCGGTGGTAGCTCTTTTGAAAAAAATAATTTAAATTTTCGTTAATGTGTAGAATACATGAGTAACCGCTGTCCTTAGCATTGCTGGAGCGAGTTATATCAATTTTCTTTTGCCATTTACGTAATCTTCAACAGTATATAATATAATTATAATATGCACGTAACGCTGATATGAAAGGCATCCTCCGTTATTTGTATTTCAGGAACTTGTAGACATGGTATTTTATCGTTGTACGCGGTACCGTCACGCGTTTCGTGTGACCAAGCTTTACTGCTAGTTTATTGTATTAGAAATGATGTGTCCATATTATGTAACATGTTTTATAACATTTGTTATATAAACACACGTAACATGTATCCATACTACTAAAAATATTATAAAATCATGACGGAATAGAACCGAGTTTTAATATCGCATTATATAGTCTGGACGCATCTTAGATGATAAGATTTTCTTTTTTTAGCATAGTTCGATTCAATCAATTATATCCAGGTATGTTCAGTGATGAACCCTAACTCTCTCAGCTAACTTCTCATCCGGCAGTAAGGCCGGCCATACACGGACTGCTCGAGCAGTTAACCAGTGATCCACATACATGGACCGCTCTTGCAGTCATAATCAACAGCTTGAAGCTACCATTGATAACTGCTGCCAACCGCCCGAAGCAGTCGCAACTGCTCGAGCGGTTCCATGTATGTGTATACGTAGAAGACTGTAGTTCACTATGCAGTCGCATCTTGAAGCAGTACATCCTGACTGCTTGAAGCTGTCAGTGTATGGCCCGCCTAAGTTTGAATCCTACTTTATATCTTAATGTTAAGATGAATTACTTATTATTAATAAGAATATTGTGATAGTTATTATACGCATACGAAAGTGCCTTAATATTTATTATTTATTTTTATAATTCCAATGTATTGATTATAATTATTTTGGTAATTTATTGTTTAAGTATTTTGTTTTTGATATATTTAAATAATTCATTAAGAAAAGTTTAAAATAATTCCAATAACATTTTATACCTACATAAAGGCCTGCCTGCCTGTCTGCTTGGTGGGAGGCTTCGCCCGTGGCTAGTTACCACCCTACCGGTAAAGACGTGCCGCCAAGCGATTAAGCGTTCCGGTACGATGCCGTGTAGAAACGATTAGGGGTACGGGTTTACGGCCATGCGCCTAACAGGTTAGCCCGCTACCATCTTAGACTGCATCATCACTTACCATCAGGTGAGATCGCAGTAAAGGGCTAACTTGTGGATATTTTTTTTTAAACCAGAAGTGTGATGATAAATGATGATTTATGGTTTATTTACAAAGTTTCCAGATCGGGTTTTGCTATAGGAAGTTTACTTCAACCATGCCTAAAGATTTTACTATCCATAATAATAGTTCTTTGTATTATCAAAGAAACTAGGAGGTTATTGAGTTTGGAAATCTCAATTTGGTGATATAGTATCATGTAATGTTTATTTGGTACGTAATTATTCGTAACTAATTTTGTTTAGCAATAATTATTGTTTGGTACAAAGATATGTCAATTAATATTATAACTTTTTAAGTTTATAAGTTAAATATATGATTTTTTAGGTATAGGAATTATTCCAAGTTTATTTTAAGCTATATTGAAGATTTTTCAAATGTTTATTGAACCCTTTCCAATCTGAAAAGATCTTTTGTCTTATCTAGCTTGGCCAGGAAATTAAAAAAACCTCTGATGCAGAAAAAATTTGAATTAATTTTTATATGACAACTACTGCCTAAGTGTAAGATCTATAGAGCATACTTTGACTTAGCTCTAACTTAAGACAGAGTTAAAATGAGACAGATTTATGATACGCACATAAGCCCATCCCGTTTTAAGTCTTAAGTAAAGCCTGAGTAAAATTAAAGTACGCTTTATAGATCTCAGCATTAGCGAAACCGTGAGATATGCGATAGTGGCGCCCGCAAGCAGATTTATTACTTTTCTGGCCAGACTTCTTTTATCGAAGTTTTTGATATGCAGCCTAAAAAGTTTGAGCATTTATTTTGAAAGTGTTTTGTAATTCTTTTTAAATTTATGTATTTTTTTATGTACGTTCGCGTATGTATCTATGCATGTTCGTTTAACTTGAATGTGATTTGTAGAAAAGTTACCATAAGAAAATCAATTTAGAAAATAATGTCATTTTGCTTAATCCAAAATAGTATTTTACTTTACAAAAATGAAGAGTATAACTCTTGGAATATGAGATAAATTTATGTTTTTATTTTACAGTATTAGATTATGTGGAGCCTTACTAACGAATTTATATAAAATATTTATATATGTATAAGATACCTGTTATATGCACAAACATAGACAGCCATTTATTACAAGTGTTTAAATAAATTTTAAAAATATACGTTTGGAATGTCTGTTTTTTATTTCTTTTTTTTTAAAGTCTATCACTGCTACTTACGAGTCACTTTTTCTTTGTATTCCCATAAGAATTGGAAATGGAATAAAACAAAATACTTTTTGCAATAAAATTTATTACTAAAAGCAATAAATAAGGTGACAATAGACTTTAATAATAAATTAACAAAAGTTTAACTTTATACATAAAATCTTCATTATATTTTGGCATCACAGTACATTCAGAAATTGTGGGCATTTTTATTTATTTTATTCATATACTTATTCAATCGAAAGTAAATAGAAAGTTATATTTTAAAACACTACTATTATTTCTCAATTCTTAACAATAAAATAAATTTTATGACTTTATGAAAACCAACTTTTTTTCTTTGAATTAAAACATCGATAATTAATACTTTAAAGATTAAACAATACAACACCGAAATACCGTACAAAAATCACAAGGATGCAAATACACGTATTACGTAGGTGGTAATTTTTTGTAAATAAGTTTAATATTTTGCAAAACCAACTAGATTTTTCATATCAGCATTGGTATCTCGAATTACATTCTATGTTTTTGTCCAACACACAAGAAGTTCAGAACTCCACAAAGAACATTTCATATATAAAAACAGATTTTGTATAATAATATATAACGCCCAATATATTATATATCTATCATTCATGCCAACATATTCAATGCCATTACACTTTAAAGCACCTCTTAAACCAAATTATTACATATTTATTTTTTGATGAGTTACATGGAATCAATGTATGGAATAAGTAAAGAAAAACTTCTATGTTTTAGCGTCAGATTTTTCATGCATCGGTTTACCATACTGAAATGCCCATTCGCCAAATCCGGTTGCACGTTAAATAATAGAGTTTAATTTTTAGACTGATCTTATTTAGGTAAATCAAGTAAATTATATATTTTATTTTTATGAGATAGAGTCTCTGGGTTGTCTGAAAAAATAGACTAGGCGAACTTTGCATACAATACATTGAGATTTAATTGTCCTGTCGATATTTGTATGTATGTAGATACTCATCTACTACTTAAGTCAACGAAATAAAAAAAGATGATATAATTCTAATGGACTCGACATATATATCGTTTAGCAACGATGCAAGAACCAAATCAATTCAGGTACAGCTATAGCCATTAGCTAATTTGGCGCTATTTCATTCGTGCATTGTATTCCAAAATAACTTGACAGGCCTTAAAGTATTGCCATCATTTTCTATGCGTGTAAGGATGACGTCAGTTTTAAACCTGGCAAATTACTTTAGAATTTGTGTGAATACCGCGATTGTATCATGATCACTCTCACTAACATGTTCTAGATATACATATATCTATGTTATTAAATACATTTCGCAAAGTTTATAGTTCACAAATACAATCGCCTTTACGCTATTTCTCACCAAACAACAAAGATTTTTAAGAGCCAAACATATCTGGGCCTCTCTTAATAAATAGGGAAACAAGTAATATTTCAGTCAAATTTGTTTTTTTAAGGAATTTTTTTGTAATTCCTACGAAATAAATAGTCGAGTTTGTCAGTTTTTTTTAACTTATCTGAAAATACCTCAATCGATATATTATATCTTTTGGTAAAATACAGAACTCTGGGAACCTACGTTCATTTGGTGAGAAAAAGCAATCGAAAGACCTTTAAGAAATATTTTAATCTACTCCTTTCTTAATCTAGGAAGTTAGTAGAGTTTTAGTTACATCTAAATATAATATTTGTCCGTGAAATTTCTTGGCTTGGAGACGGCGTCAGTTTTCACGGATTGCGGCGTAGTTTGGAGAAAAAACTGTAAAACAGAATATAAATTACTTTCGAATCAATAATGTAAAAGAAGAATGAAACCGCTATCCATTATCTAATAACTAACTCTGTTTCCAAAGAACTAAAGCTGATCGCATATTGCGTAAAGAGCCGGACGAGCGGAAATGCGCCTTTTCAGTAGTAGGTAAATCATATTCATACATGATAACATGAATGATTTGAAGTATGATTGATGTCTACCAACTTGATACGCCGGTACGACGTGGCATCCATTTAATAGTGAAGGTCGTCTATCATTTATTAGTAATTATGATCACTATTCATTTTACTATTGTGTAAGTGATAAGACTCGGTCTTTAGAATCATGGGAATTTCAGCCGGCACTGAAAATGCGTGCGGTACGCAACGTCCGATCAGCAGAACAAAAAAAATATAAAAGTAGTATAAACTTTGAAATCTCTAATTTGGTCGCCTCTTGTACATATTTAATTTTGTTTCATTTTTTATTATTAGATTTCGCGTCTAAGATACGCTCTGTAATCTACTATTGTACAAAACATATTCTTCTAAAAAAAGTATCTAGGTTGACACTCAAAACGTGTTGGACACATGGACGTAATAGTCCCATGGTTGGATGTAAAAATAAAATAGAGTTTTTACTAAACCCCCAGGTTACCTTTGTGTGACAGGTGTTTGTCATGCTTCTGAGTGGGCGTGCAATGCTGTGGTGGTGGTTTATTGTCCGTGCTAGGTATTTAACAGCTACTAAATGTGGTGGCTACTTATATTCTACTGTGATGGTGACTACTCTACTTTTCCCCTTTCACCTCTCAACTAAGCCAACTCCTTACCAAAATGGGAAAGACCATAACATAATCGAATATTTAGATTAGGTAAGCCTCTTGACTTTTCAGCGTCTTCTTATTCAGTGTTGAATATGGGATCTTAGCATTTGAATGGGTCGTTCAAACACTTGGAGACTTCGTTTAATGGCTGTGAAACCCATATAAAAATAATGAGCGCAAATTCGGTTTCACACTTTCTAAACATAATCGACAAGGTAAATTAATTCAAAGTAAGCTCTATAGATCTTGGCACTTAGCAAAGCCTTTGCGCTATTTATGCAGCACGATAATGGTGCAAATCGCCGCTTAAGTTCTTACTCCACGTACTTAAGTCAAAATAAGCGACTTCATAGGAGAGTTGTAATTAGGATTAGGTGAGGAGTAATTTGTTGTTTCCAAAGGTTTCGATTCTTTAATGGATACCACGCTATTATTTCTTATTCCTTTAAGAGTTTCTGTTGGACCTTTTCTTGTTTCTAATGGTTGAAATTAAGCGATTCACGTCGTCTTCTCTAGTGCATGGCATCGCCATAAAAGAATGGCTTACGTGGTGTTAGAACTTAAGCGACGAAACCGAATCACAGGCTCAGCATTTGGGGTAAACATTAACTACGACATATCGATATAACATAAAATGAATGGCGCAAAGGAACTTACCGGAAGCGCGTGCTCAAGATGCAGTGATGCTGTGCGTGACGTGAGATGTACCCTTAACAACTTCAAATGCTCGCTTCATATGAGGGTTTATATAAATTCATAGAAATATTACCGGGACAGCGTGTCGCCGATTTTTACAGAAACAAGTCTCATACACCTCTGGTATATGCAACTCAAAGTAAACTGTAACGCTATTCAAATGAGTCTGTATTTACCATGACACGTATTAATGCTTGACCAATAAGTACACCTTAATCAGATTTCTATTAAAAAATAATCTTTGGACAATCCAAAATATTTTGCTTAGAGGTCTTTAAGATATTTTTTAATTTTTTATGGCATATTGACCGTTTCTAGAGATTTTGAAGCCATGTAAGGACTAGTTAACAGTTACCAACCTACCTTATACATTTATATTCATCACAGTTTTTCTTAAGGAGATTATTTAAGAAAATAAATTCTTGCCATTGTCAAAGCCATAGCTAAGCCAGTAAAAATAAAATCAACACTAAGAATACAGACAGACACAATAAATAAAAAGCCACAATGATCGAGAACATTTTCGTATAATATCTTACATTAACATCTAACAGAGAGACACAAGCAAAGCAGGCGGTACCTCGCAAGTGCGGTGTATTGGCACCACTACTCTTAAACATCAATTTTGGGGCCACACAAACTATTAACTCTTGATCAGCCTAAAGGCTTAGTAGTTTCGATTAACATGCGATGTTAAGCGAGTCTTCGAAAGGTACTGGACCCAGTACCGCAAATGTGAACGTCGGAAATAGTTTCAAAATATGTCTATCGTTTGAGACGAGACGTCAGACGACCCATTATAAGAACCGGTATCCACCAGAGTGGAAATAGGCAGAGGTGTTTCTAGGAGATCAATCATAAAAATCTAACGTCACCATCATCATCATCACTACAGCCTATTAACGTCTCACTGTTGGGCACAGGCCTCCACTCTCATAGGAGAGTGGGAATTAGAGCTTAGACCCACCACGCTGCTCCAATGCGGGTTGGCGGGCTAACGTCGCTAAAAATCTAACGTCATTTGTCAATAATCTCATGATCAGAATTTTAAGCGTAAAAGCTCGTATATATCGAGCATACAAGCAGGCGGGTCACCTGATGCTGAGTGATTACCGCCGCCCATGAACATTTGCAGCACCAGAGGAACCGCCTACGCGTTACCGGCTTTTGAGATATGTGTTTATCCGCTCTTTGAAGAGCCCCATATAATAATCATGAGGGAACACAGAAGATGGAAGCTGGTTCCATAATTTACAGGTACGTGGCAGAAATCATCTGGAATACAGGGAGGTGGAAGAAGACCAGGCATTCAGGTGTCTTATGGAGTTTCTGGCTGGTTCTTCTCGGTAGGAATGGCATTCCGGACCAGTGGTAGATTCACTCGACGATTCAAAAGCACTTGTAAAAGTTCATTGAATAAAAAAAAACATGCGAATTTGAATTGATGGTGGTGTTCATGACGCGAAATGAATTTATCGGGCTGTTTATTTAGCAATTAATTTCAATGATCGGCGGATCAAAAGGCCATAGTTTGCGGGGCCCTCACACTTGTGCAAGATTATCTTACAGATATATAATAGAAAACATTTCGACTTAAGTAAAAGACGGACAATATGCGACATCGTAAATGGCCGCTTCGTGACCTTTCAAATAAATTAAAAAGAATATATCAATATTATACTTTTATAGTGTCTAACTACACTTGAAGGAAATGTATAAAATTGAAATACACATTGATTCATTCACCACAAAAATCCAATTAGTACTATTTTATACTGGAAGTATGATTTAAGTTTGAATTTACTGAAATTCTCAAACCCTTAGACTGGGTTTTTGGGCATCGGCGATTCAATATGTATATACAAACTAAAAATATGTTAAGTGTTTAAAAATAAATACCCTAGCAGATCTAAGATAAGAGTTATGGACTCGATGACCCACGGAAATGATAATTGGATGCTGCTATTACTTAACACCCACTAAATACTGTACAAAAGCAGTGTAGACTTTATAAAGAAAACACGTGTTAAAATACAATAAAATATGCAACATAAAAACACTGATATTCGCTTCTATTATACATAAATACTTAAAAAATATTACACAGAAATGCAAAATTATCTGATTTCACGTTACAATAATAAAATTCTATATCTACACAATTGGGACCCTTAATTTTAAGGGTCTATAATTCCCTTTAGATTGACATTTAATTTTATTTATTTAAAATTATGAATATATTAGATGCAACAGTATAAAAACTTATTCGTAACAAAATGACTATTTTAAATAAATTTTAAAATGATATAATTATAAATATATGTCCATACATTACAATATGATTAAAAAAAAGTACGTACATACAATAAAAAAAAGGAAGTACCGAAAGACAGGCAAGATTAAAGACATGATTCAACTTGTATAAATCTGTATAAATTATTTAAAAAAAAACTTTAAATTAAATTAATTTCCATTAAAAAATGATTAACCTACTACTAAGTAGAGACGATTTCTTTGAAATCGAATTGTTAAAATTATATTTGCCATAATGACTGTACTATTTGTACTTGACAAGGGAAGATTATATAATATGTTATTCACTGGATAGCGTGAAGCTGTTTCGTCATATACACATTTATTGTTTTTATAAAGCCAATCAATCATGCATAGCCTTTGAATTTATTAAAATAAAAGACCTTACATACGTCTACTTTTAACGCTACGTTTAATTACGTTGCAGTATTATAAAAAAACGCAATAAATCTTCTTATATTATGTATCTTTTAAACACTTGAGTTCAAACAACTAAGAAATAAAACTGTTATCATACTATTACCCGTACCTATTCGTATTGAGAAATAAAGGCGCCCAAGATTTGAAGACTATTTTCTATTGCTTAAGCATACCAGTATTATTTCACTTTCTAATAATTAATATCATATTTTAAACACTGACTGAATTGTAAGTCGATATAATATTTACAAGGTATACTTTTATAAGTATACCTGAACCATAACTAAATATCATTGACGACCTCCGTGGCGCAGTGTGTAGCGCTGTCGTCTTAACTTGCGGAGGTCCCGGGTTCGATCCCCGGCAGGGTCAATTTGGGAATTTATAATTTCTAAATTTTTCCTGGTCTGGCCTGGTGGGAGGCTTCGGCCGTGGTTAGTTACCACCCTACCGGCAAAGACGTGCCGCCAAGCGATTCAGCGTTCCGGTACGATACCGTGTAGAAACCGAATAGGGTATGGGTTTAATATAACTGCCATGCCCCTAACAGGTTAGCCCGCTACCATCTTAGACTGCATCATCACTTACCATCAGGTGAGATCGCAGTCAAGGGCTAACTTGTAGT
The DNA here is from genome assembly GCA_963932025.1 of Erebia epiphron. Taxonomy (NCBI): domain Eukaryota; kingdom Metazoa; phylum Arthropoda; class Insecta; order Lepidoptera; family Nymphalidae; genus Erebia; species Erebia epiphron. The sequence continues at coordinate 24,275,758 of OZ009947.1, read as the reverse complement.
GGATAAAAAAAAAATCATATATCAGTTTTAAAAATGTCGATTAATGCAAACAAAATAAACGCAGTGTTAAAATCATTCGTGTGTCAGGGTCTCTTTAAATTAAAAGCACAATCTTCATATGGGAATTTTTTTACGTCAACATTTTGACAGCTCCCACTATCTCTTGTCATTCGAGTAATCAAGAATAATCCCTTTAACCGACATTCAAAAAAGTAGTATACAACTATTGAATAGGCATCCACTTAGACGAGAGTAATACACAATGCTTCTACACTACAAATGCTATTGTTTCACTGACTATACTCATAGGTAAATGTACAAGGTAGGTATACTTATAAGGGCATGTGTGGGTTTTTAAAGTAGGTATTTTATATCGGAATATTATTAATCGATCGACTAAAAAATTAACTGACGACTGTAAGTGACCGAGTGAAATATTAAAGCTAGCGATAAAAATACTGAGTTAGCGACTACTAAACTAAGTAAGTAACTTTATAACCGGTTTGAGTTAATATATTGAGTGCTTCAAAAATATACCTTTTAGAGTGTTCTATTAGTATTGTTAGGTAATGATAATACTATTTGAGATATTTGTTTTTCTATTTTACTGTATTATTATTTTGAAAATAGCAGAACAGATAAGTTCGTCTCGTACAAAATCTCTGCGTTAAATCTTGTTTAATAAGTACAATATTTGTCAAAATGTTAGGTTAGGTTAGGGAGAGATTTAAATATACAGGTAGTGCCCGGCCCGGGTAAATATACCTAACTTAAGTTTAAAAAAAAATATTTTCAGAAGCAGTAAAGTTTGTAAAATGTGCCGACAGTAAAATCACGAATTTGACAAAATTATTCTTGATATAAAATATATACATAATGTTGAATATAATGTGAGCTATAAAATTGTCCTTGAAACTGATCGTTCTGAATAACCAGTAACTCAAATTAGTATTTTCAAGTCAACACTTATATTTGTAGTCGCCCACAGCCTGTCGCTAACTTAGTATTTCAGTACGATATATTCTGTTTTTTTTGACAGCTTTTAAATTTATTTTCGCTCGTTTAAATAGTAACCTTTTATATTGACTCAAGGACTTATCTCGGTTATTTTATAGAGTACAGGTAATGTCATCATATTAAGTCAATTTCAAATTCGATTCTTTAAATCACGTTTAAAGAATTTTCGTTATTTAAAAAAATATATTAATCGTTACATAAATAAATTCTTTATACGAGCATCGGTGAAACAATAGTACCAGACAGTATATTAACAAATAACAAATAAATATTAGGTCTAAACACAGACTAAAGAAAAAGCTAGACAGAAATACACGCGATCCGTAATTTGTGACGTCATATTATCTTCAATGAAGATCTGTCAAAATTTCAAATTTTCATACCTACGGTTTACTGTCTTAAATATAGACCAAGAAGCAAGAATACCTTAAAATATTCAGGCAGCCGATTGTGATTGTATCAATACGTAAATTGCAACTTTCATCAATTGCTTCGGAGGCAGCCTACTTCAACAACAGACTTCCGAAAAAGGAGGAGAGCCTAAATTATTTAAAATAATATCATTTTTTTTATTATAACCATTTTGAGCCTATCTTTTTCGTTTAGTCGGTGTGTCTAAGCTAGTCTATGTATACCATACTTCGTTCGCCGCAGATCGCTCGTTCGCTTATTTCTTGTTCTTCCTCTTAAGCTTCGGTATTCTGGAATGCGGTGCGCGTGAAGTTAGATGCAGGAAATGTGTACCAATTAACATATTGACATTAGATACTGTGAAACATTTTACTTCTTTTGTGAACAATTTTTTAATTATTTCCTCCTTTTTTTCTAACAAATCAACGAATTTAAATTATTGAAGCTAGTTGTAATAGAAACTGGAGCCTAACAAGACCACGAATCGATAAAGGAAACCATTTTTCGAATTTTTTTTCGTAGGTATAAAAAATAGTGATTATTACTTGCCTTGGCTTTCTCACAAATTTTATATTTATGCGTGGATAGGATCACATAGTGCACGCTTTCTTAAATATACATATTTTATTTTGTAAAAAATAATGATACAATTGCAAGATGTTTCACAGTTCTAAATTAATTTCGTAAGATTGTGAATTGAATGGGGGTGTTCAAAGTTGAAGCTTATTTTTTGATAAGGAATCATTGCTTTCGTGTATTATTAGTTATGTGCTCAATGGCGTGAAGTGTATTATTTACATTTTGATTTGATAGTTTCAATGTTTAATACAATTACTGTAAGTCAAACTCACCCCGAACTCTTCTTGTGTGGTGATGGTGAAGCCTGTGATTTTTCTGATTCAAGCAGTTTCGTGCTGGAATCCTTCATGAATCCTGGAATAATAAGAATTCAGAAAAATATTACCATCAATAAAATTTTACACATTGTATGGTAACAGCAATAACAAAAGGGATTTATTAGCGATGCATATGAGACCAATAAACATGAGAGCTATATTTAAAGGCAGGGCTATTAATGAAAAATTTACCTTTGCCGGATATTCCGAAGACAGAATTTCCCAAATCATTAAGACTGCTCGTGAATTTGTCTGCCTCATTAACGAGTGTGTCAGCCACAGCCTCCTCGGTTTCTCTCACGCCCTCTTTCACGTTTTCCTTCGTCTTTTCCAATCTCTCATCAGCCTCTTCTAACCTGTCCTTCGCAGATCCCTTAACATCCTCGAGTTTATTTCCAGCTGATAGTTGGAAACCTTCGAACGTGTCTTGCACGTTTCCGAACAATTCCTTAGCACTTCCCTCGGTTTTCGATGCTGTGTTTTGTGCACCACCGATAAACTCCCGCGTTGAATCGTCTAAGCTATCAAACGTGTTACCCGCAGAACTCTGAAAACTATGCAGTGTATCCTGGGCAGAACTTTCTAGTCCTTGAACGTCATCTCTAAAATCGGCAAATGTGTCTCGAGCGGAACTTTGCAAATCTTCATATGTATCCTTAGATTCGTTCACTTTGTCCTTCGCGGCACTTTCAAACTGATCAAAAGCACTGGAGGCTGAATCCTGAACGTGGATAAATGATGCTTTTGCTGACTTCTGTAATTCATTCCCTTTCTCGTTTGCAAGATTTTGAACCCTTTGTATTTCTTCTTTTCCGGAATCTTTGAAATCGTTTACTTTGGCAGCTATTTTAGCTTCTACTTTAGATTTCTTATCCGCTGCGGCATTTAAAGTTTCCTCAGCGGTCCTTTTAATTTCATCCGTAGTCTGTTCAGCCTCTTGTCTTATTCTACTTAATCTGTCTTCGGCTTCAAACTGTACTGAATTTTTGATATTTGTTAATTCATTTTTCTTATCCGTGATGGCTGATTCTACACTTTCTTTCGTATCTTTTATTGCTTTATCAGTCCGGTCGACTTTGTGATGTAAAGCTGTTTCAAATTCATTTTTCTCATTATATAAAAAGTCTTCTAATTGTTTTTTCGTATCCCGTGCCTTCTGTGCTGCTTCATTCTTTTTGTCTTGAACATTTTGTACTACTTCTTCAGCTTTATCTTTAACATTTGTGACAATTTCTTCTCCCTTATTTTCTGCACTTTGTACTAAGTCATCTTTTTTGTCTTTTAAAACCTTGACTCTATTTTGTGCGTTTTGCATCAATTCATTCTTTTTATCGTACACATTACTAATTACTTTTTCTGATGAGTCTTTAGCTCTATGCACTAGTTCATCTTTCTTATCTTGCATATCGCTAGCAATCTCTTTTGTATTTTGCAACAAATCATCTTTTATACGTTGTACGTCAGTCAAAATTGAATCCTTTTCATCTTTGGCGTTTTGTAGTAATTCATCTGTATAGTCTTGGGCAAATTGTACAGTCTGTTTAGAGTTTTGTAGCAATTCGTCCTTATTACCTTGCATATAATTGACAGCGCTTTCAGAAGCACCTTGTGCATTTTGTACTAATTCATCTTTTTTATTTAGGATGTTAGTGACTGCATTTTCAGTTGCGCTTTGTACTAATTGTTCTTTTTTACATTCAACATCTTGAACAATTTTTTCCGTTTTGTCTTGAGCACTGTGTATGAGTTCATTAGTTTCATCTTGCAGACCTTTCACAATATTTTGTTTAGTGTCTTGGGCGTTCTGAAGTAATTTATCTTTCTTGTCTTCCACGTCTTTGACAAATGATACTGTTTTGTCTTGTCCACTTCGCATCAATTCGTCTTTTTTGTTTTGAATACCGTTTACGATTTCATCTGACTTTTCATGCGCAATTTGTATAATGTCATTCTTTTGGTCGTGGATGTTTTCAACAAATACATCTTGGTCATCTTTTGCGCTCTGTAAAAACTTTTCCGTGTCTTGTCTTATTTTCTCATTTTCTTTAGCGATACTCTCTTCTAAGTTATCTTTCGCTTCAGAAGCTCGTCTTGCTGCTTCTTTTGCGGACTTTTTGCTCTCTGAAATTTTTCCTTTAACTTCATCCTCTATTTTGTCCTTCTCTCCAAAAATGTTTTGGACTAGTCCTGTAAAAAAGTTTTTACCCTCTTTTGATTTCTTTTCAGCTTTGGATTTCGCTTTCTTTCCTTTTTCTTTAACAACTTCAACGGATTCATTCACCTCATTGATTTTTTCATTAGTTGCAAGTTTGGTTTTGTCGAGTGTTTCTTCAGCTTCTTTCTTCGCGTTATTCATTTTGTTATTAACATTTTCCTTAACATCACTTGCTTGCTCATATACTACGTTTTGAATATTGTCAACTTCGTCTGCTAAATCCATTTTAAGATCATGGATTTTACTTGAAACTGAATTCGTACTATCTTCAGTTTTGCTACTTATGTTGTCTGCTACACGTTCGAATGATTTTCCCATCTGTGATATCTTATCTTGACCCATTAGTCTCATTTGTTCACCTCTCTCTATTGCAGCAAAATCCATTAAATTAACTTTATCGGTCAACTTTTCTTTAGAGTTATCAACAAGTGTAGGAACATTATCAAGTGTTTGTGAGATTTTGCTGTGCATATCAGCAACTTCCTCGCTAAGTTTTTCTTGGACTTTTTTCACTGATCCAGAGATGACATCCACCTTATTATTAACCGCGTCATTAAGCCTGTCTGCGTCGTCTTTTAGATCCGACTTTAACTTTTCTTCTTTACTAATAAGATCATTTTTAATATTTTCAGACTTTACTATTAAATCTTCTTGTACTTCATTAGCCTGCTGCTTGACATTATCTTCCTCATTTTTGGCTTTATTTAGAGCATTTTGTAATTCACTCTGAGCACCGTCAGCTATTTCATGTATCTTTTCGTGTGTGGTAAACTTAACATGTTCTATTCGGTCGACTAAGTTGGAAGTCTCCTCGTGACTATGTTTTTCGCCTTTGAATCTACTTTTACAGCAGTCGTCATAGAACTGGAATGGATCGGTAGTCTTTTGACGTAGAGGAGTCTCTACGGGCTGCATATGCTGGTATTGGTGGTAAACATCCTCTGTTGTAATGCGCGTATCTTTAGGATCTTCTTCGTCTACCATTAGCTTAGTGGAATAAACTTGGCTGTTGAGATCATCGTCATCTTTGAGGTGTGGTTTCTGTCGTACATCCTTGAACATATCTTCGACTTTTTCAAGTATGTCCTCATTTATAATCCTTGGGGCTGGTTTTGGTGGGGACTTTTCTTTGGATTCGCGTGGTTTGGGCTGAGGTTTGGGAGACGATTCCTTGCTGCTGTCTTTATCGTCACTGTGACTGAACACATTCTTTACTTTATCAGCAAGCCCGCCAAGGAAAGAACCTCCTTCAGGCTTCCTTTTACCCTTCTCTAGAGTGTTCATTGGCGTCTTGTCTTCGTCGGAATCAAAAGTAGCTTTTGTTTTATTGGTATCAACGTGCAGGGTGTCACCGTTTACTGAAATAAATGATCGATTACTCTACATGCTCTATGTACTTACACTAAAATCGGCGAAGGGGTAGCGTCTGTACAAGGGGAAAACATTATAAATAAATCTTTGTCTACATGAATGAAACATTTCACCGGTACGTCACTCATCGGAAATGAAGAATATTGAAATAGGGTTTTCATAATATTGACACAAAAAATCTAGTTTGTAAATTCATTATTCTTAGAGACATTATACTATTTAATAATTTACTTTATTAGATACACTGTATGATGAAATAGGCTTCTAAAAAACTACGCGAGTGATTTCACGAGCAAATGGTGTGGGATGAGTGCCCTGATGAGATTCAATATGCATATTACCCAATTAAATAACTCTTAAGACTCTTTAGGCAATCCCTATTTTGGCGATATTAAGACAAAATTACCTATTCTTCAAAAGCTGTATTCTTAAAAAAGTAAGCCCATGTTTATGGTAGCCTTCTCAACAGCAAAAGGGATTATTCACATTAGACCGTGCCAGACTCATTCCAAGTCACGTCCGACGCACGAATAATCCACGGAAAGTCACAGGAGCCCGTACAAGACCAAATCTTTAATATAAAATTTAACTCGACCGTGCCCTGGAAGTGGTACAGCTTGGACCCAATACGGTCTAACGTGCAGCATCCCTAACTGGATATTTGTCTTACGAATATACAATTTAATTTCGCAATTTCGATCGATCGAGCAAAATCGAACGATAGTATAATCAACAAATCCCGCGTATTATTGAATAAGAATACAGAATAACCAAAAAAAAATACATGTAGGACTGGAGTCTTTGTAAAATATCGTAATCTTACCGTGCGGTTTCGTCTCCTTTCCCTGGGTATCTTTTGTGGGATACTTGACGTCACCATTAGCAATAGTCTTGTCCTGGCAAAGTGAAATCAACATTTAGCATACATGAGGAAGAGGCACTACGGTTAAGGGATAGTTTACTAATAAAATACCAACTACTCTACTACTAAAGAAACTATAGATCATGTTATTTAATTGAGAACTCATCTAACTAAGGCTATAGATAAGTTAGGTAAGGTAGGTGGTTATAGTTAGCGCCAATCAAATAGTCGTCTCTGAACTTAGGTACGAGTGCTTGTTTGCGCAGCTCTAATACAAACTGTCGAAGTCAGCGCACATACTACGCGCACAACTTCAGACGCGTCTAAATGGATTGGCGCGAGCTATAGTAGACTAACGTTTTAGATAAACTAAATACTGTGAATAGGCATGATGACTGATTTTGAAAAATGGTCAGATTATGTTCGGAAGTATCTACTATTTCGAAAAAATATCTTATTTCAGCAGAAAAATAAAGTTTGGTAGATAAAATTAGCGTTTGAAATTTAAATTTTAAAATTCACGCCAAAACGTTCGGCGGTGTCATGGCGTCGTTGTGACGTCACTATTGTTTTTACCAATGTACTCTGTGCAGTGTGTAGCAAGTAAGTGCAGTAAGCAATAGTGTGATTTTCAAAGCTCGAAAACAAACAATTGTGACGTCATTCGCTTCTTTGTGTTTTATGCAATATGGCGGATTGCTGTATTTTATAGTTTTATTTTATCAAAATAAATAGCAATCTCACTAGAAATAGAAAAATAAATACGTTTTTTATAATCCATGAATCTTATTTCATTAGATAAATTCATAATTTCATTGATTCTTGGTTACTGTCATCATGCCTATTAATCCTGTGATTCGAAAAAGGCGACAATTCAAAAAATTCTTTAGGTGTATCTACATGTTTTTTTAAGCGGTTCGGCTTTCTGTTCTGTCGATCCTCCGGCACGCACTTTTCTGAGTTGTCTATTAAATATTACTTGCTATAACGCTAAAGGAAAATATCGTGAGGAAACCTGCATGCCTGAGAGTTCCTCATAATGTTCTCAATAGTCCAATACTATAATAGTAGTAGTGCTGGCCAATTACGGATTGCCGCATGCATGGTGGACTATGCCCCAAACCCAGAGAGGGACGCGTTATTATTCAGAGAGGTGACGCATGCTCAATAGTGTGCCGGCGATGGGTTGTAATGATAATGTGATGTTAACGAATTGTTATATTAGTTAACTGGCCACAGATATGTAAATGAATACTTACATGTCCGTTGAGCTGTAATGGCTCATCTTCGGGAATGGCTGGAGGATTGATGCTGTGGTTGTGGTCTCCCCAGTGGAAGCTCAACTCGTCCTTCAGGGCGTCGAATCCTAGAAACACGACCACCAAAATGCGGCATACACGAACATAATTGCACTAAGAAACGGCGTAAATATTACGTACGCGGAGAAAGGGAAAGAACATAAAGGTCAACATACGCTATACCTGTTATTAGAAAGAGATGAATATAGATTCTGAGTAACACTGTTGTTCTCGTAACTGCAATGGCCGCAAATTTCGACAAGTGACGGCAAGTGGTTTCTTATATTTTTGCCAAAATAAAGCGTGGGGAACGTATCTAATGTTTTAAATATCATAGTATTACACTAGTGATTGCCCTAAATATAGTATTAAAGGAAAACACTCTCAATTATTATTATACAATCGATTCACACAAATAACGTCGCCATTACACATCGACACATCCAAGCGTTTCCGAACAGTGTTGCTAGACTAGACTCCACAACCAAGAGACAATAAGGCCTTGTTTTTATTTTAATTTTCAGCCTAACAATAGTGTGAAATCTGTAGACCTCAAGACCTTTTCTCAGACTTAAAACGCAGTTAAAAAGAGGCAGACATATCATTCACATTATGACTGTCTAATTTAAAATCTAAGTAAGTTTCAACACAGTCAAAGTACGATACTAATAATAACGACCATACGTCCTTGGACTTCGAAGTTATCTATATGAGTGCTTTCTGTAACCATAAAAGTTTTGTTAACATTGACAAGTTTTTAACAAGTTTTATATACATTAATTTGTTTTTTTTTCTATAAACTAAATATAACATTTGGTCTTATTTCTATGAACGGTGACGGCTAAAAAAGTATAAATTCAGCCGTCAACGCCCACCTCCGAAACAGTAATACAGATATCCCTTAAAATAAAACTAAAACCTAAAACGGAAGCATAACTATACTAAGTTTTGTATTATGCGCGCGCGTGTGTGTGTGTGTGTGTGTGTGTGTATGTGTGTGTGTGTGTATGTGTGTGTGTATGTGTGTGTGTGTGTGTGTGTGTGTATGTGTGTGTGTGTGTGTGTTGAGTGAGTGAGTGTGTGTGTTTGTGTGAGTGAATTAATTATTAGTATCGTAATTTGTTCGTTAGTTTAAACCTGACGTAATCCATACTAATATTATAAATGCGAAAGTGTGTCTGTCTGTCTGTCTGTCTGCTACGCTTTCACGGCCCAACTACTCAACCGATTTTGATGAAATTTGGTACAGAGATAGGGTACATCCCGGGGAAGGACATAGGCTACATTTTATCCCGGAAAATTGAAGAGTTCCCGCTGGAATCAAAAAATGTATCTGTTCAACCGATTTTGACGAAATTTGGTACAGGGAGAGGTTGTACCCCGGGGTAGGCCATAGGTTGCTTTTTATCCCGGAAAATTGAAGAGTGAATTGAAGTCGCGGGCATCATCTAGTAGTATATACATACCGGACTGGTCCAAGTTCAAGCAGTCGAGATGGCTCTTGGCCGCTCTGGGAGCAATGCGCTCAGGCAGGGATACATCCAAAACGCACGCAGGGTTCGGCGATTGTTCGCCTTTCGCCACCTATACCATACATATGTCATATTTGCTATTGACAGGTTTTGATATGAACCCAAATGATTCCATAATTAAAAAAAAATATTAAATCGTCTTAATATTTCAAATACAAAAATTTGTTTCTTAGTTTGTCCTTCATTCACGCCGCAACATTGCAACGGATGGACGCAATTTTTTACCAGTTAAGGTCTGAGGAATTGAAGAGTGCATTTTTCAGAAAAAATAGGGAATATAACAACATTATTTTTCTAGCGCTTGGCTGCAATCAGACTTGCTTGCAAGTGGTGATGCAGCTTAAGGTGGAGCGCGCTTGCCTAAAAGATGCCTATTCACTCTTGATTTGAGTGTAGGTAGTCATATTAAAAGTGGAAGGGAAAATGGAAGGCGAAAGGACATTCCATAGGCACATTAGGGTTAATAGGGGATAAAACTAGTTAAAGAAATGCTATAGAACTATCATGGAATCTTTTTGATAGGAAGGATTTTTGAAAATGACGCTTACCTTGGGCTCATTCATGAAGTAGATTCTGCCAGACGGATTCTCCTCGTGGTGTTTGACGCGAACGGTGAATTCAACGCGATTGTCCTTGAAAGCCTATGAATTCAGAAGAAATAAATTGGGCTTATATTTTTTATTTTGTTTGTACCAAAAACTTATTAAATATTTAGAAAAACAGACAAGGAAGCACTATTTATTTATTTATATTTTATATGATAACCAGCTTATGAAAAATTAATTGTCTCACCAGAAAATACATAAATAAGACTAAGGCTGATTTTCCACCAGAGATATTGTGCTACGTTGCTAAGCTACGGATGTGTGTCAAACCCACCAATAGGAAGCGCTTGATCTAACATCTAGCAATCTAAGCTGTGAAAATCAAGGGCTTCTTTTGTGTTTTTTTTTAATTTTTATTGTGTGTTGGCTTGCGCTTGACGACAATCATGCTTAGTGCAAAGCAATGATGAGGTCTAGGTGTGAGCGCACTTGCCTAGCAGATGCCTTTCGCTCGTGGCATCCACCTCCTGCCCCCCTATTCTGTAACTCAATGGCTATCAAAAATGAAAGCCACTGACATATATTTTTTGTCCATTGAAGGTCCACTATGAAAAAATTAAATAATGTTTCATAGCAAACCTTCAATGGATAAAAAATATAAGTCAGTGGCTTTCATTTTTTGATAGCCACTGAGTTACAGAATAGGGCTGCTGGTTGCCACTGGATTTGGTGTTTGATTAATATTATAGATATTAAATAAAACACTTATTAACTTTCGTGTAGGTCCCGGAAAACGTCCGTTCGTCTTAGCGTTCAGCTAACAAGCGGGGGGATCGGGCTGCTTGCATTGAAGGTACCTACTTAAGTTACACGTGGCAGGAAACACGTGCGCTGGGAGGATGTTCCACACCTTAGGGGTTCGTATCAGAAACGTTCAGCAAAAACGCTTCGTGTGAGCAGATTGGACCATGGTTAACGTAACACATCTCTGGTGGAAACGCTCCCAAACCTTGCAAACACATGCGTAATTTCAATTGTGGATCTTATCAATATGCAATACGCACCTCAAAGATGAAGTTGGGTTGTGTGCCCGATTTGGTGACGGGAATGAGATTTCCAGAGAACTCCAGGTATACAGGCTTACTGTCCAGGAAGCGGACCGAAGTTGAGTGTGCCACTTCTGTGTAGTGCTCCTACAATACAATTACATACTTAATATCCATACTAATATTATAAATGTGAAAGTGTGCCTGCCTGTCTGCTACTCTTTAACGGGCGATCTTTTCAACCAATTTGATGAAATTTGGTAATCTAAAATTTAATCTTGGGGAAGCACATAGGCTCCTTTTTCCCTTGGAAAATTAAGAAGTTCCCGCAATAGAATAATCTTAATCAACGCGGACACTGTCACGGGCATCATCTAGTTATAGATTGTTCATTCCACGAATACGCGCCCCACTATTTTTCATCTCATCAAGAATGTTGCTTTCCATAAAAAAAAGTCATGTCTTTAAAGCCACGCATTCACTGGGCACAAGTCTAACAAGGACACGCATCGTGGTACATTTGACCCCTACATACGAGGCTTTATAGTCGCGATCTGAAAATGTTAAACCGTTTTCAAATTGGATTCTGTAAAACACTGCGTGCATTATAGGTCAAAACAAGGTATTTATTACGTTTCAACGTTTTCAAACATCGAATTGAACAAAAAGATCAATGACTTTTTAATAATAAAATTAATTTTCTTTTTTCAAGTTTCACACATTAGCATCATCGCATTTGTTAAAGTGACATTTATTAAAAAATATTGAGAGAGGTTTTTTACGTATCTATCCCGTATATTTGCCACCTACTGAAAAAGTTACAAAATCTATGATCGACGCCTAATCAAACCACGTAACGACCTTCTGACACAGACGTGTCCATGCAATTATGAAACTTAATGTGTACATACTTGACTGTACATACTTTCATGCATTACATGTAATAATGGATTTAGAAGTATTTACCTGATGCAGTAGAGTGTCATACGCGTATCTGTCTGTTATATACAGCACTAGCAGCCGCCCCTCTAGCGCGTCGAGGCGTTTGCCCAGTACCACGATACGCACTTCGAATGGCACCAGAAGCATTTCTCTGTGAAAAATATATCATTAATGAAGGAACTAGAAGTTTAATTCGCTGTAATCCGCGACAATAGGTAAATCTATGTGGTCCAGTGTGCATCTTGCACATATAGCACGCGATATTCACCGCACAACTAGCATGCGATATAAGTGCAAGATACACACCGTACCACGTAAATTTGCCTATTGTCGTGAATTAACTGTAGCGAATTAATCTAGTTCCTTCATTATCACGGACTTCCGCAAAATAACACCTGCTTCTATCCAAATATAACATTTATGAGACCTTTTCGCAAAGTACCAGCAGCCAAAAAATGCAATTCGGTTCAGAAATCTCAGGAGAATTCGGTTAACGTATATAGAAAGAAAAACAAAATTTGGAACATCCTTCTTTTTTCGATTTCTTTTATAGAATCCATCCATCCATCAGCCTGTATGCATCCACTGCTGGACACAGGCCTTTTCGAGGACGCGCCACCAAACACGGTCCTCTGCCTTCCTCATCCACCCGCTTCCCGTCACCTTCTTAAGGTCTTTATAGAATACGTCGAACCAAACGTTTTTTAAGCAAAGCCCTATTTATTAACGCAATATTTTGTAGAACACATTAAGTAAACTTTAAAGTTGGATAAAAGTTTGTCTCTATTAAAAACTTATGATAATGATAATTTATGAGTTTTTTTTAACAATTCAAAAGAGTCATTTTACCTGTACAACTCCGTCGCTAGTTTGGTTGCGTCGCTAACATTTTGACAGTTCATCAACCAGAATCTGAAAACATAAAAAGTTGCATTATAAGCATTATAAGAGTTCAGGACAAATAAAAGACAATGAATAAGTATTTGAAAATCATCGTTAGGTTATCTATAACGAACTAAACTGTACTAAATTTCATTAAAATCGGTTGAACAGATGGGCCCTAAAAGCGTAGCAGACAGACAGACAGACACACTTTCGCATTTATTATATTAGTATGGATTAAGCAAAGGTTTGTATACCTGGCGGAAACAGTGGTGGTGAATGAAGCACAGTCGTCAGTGATTGTCAGCGGCGTGGAGCCCGTGACGTCTTCCCACACGGCGCGCGCCTGCCCGCCCATTATAGAGCACAGCAGTCGCAGGTTTGCGGTTGATTGCTTGTCGTAGCTGTTGATCTACAGAAAAAAAACCGGTCAAGTGCGAATCAGACGCACAAAGGTTCCATACCACCACCACTACAGCCCATTAACGTCCCACTGCTGGGCACAGTCCTCCACTCTCATAGGAGAGAGGTAATTAGAGGCAACCTACCACGTTGCTCCATTGCGGGTTGGCAGGCTCTAACGACTATTTTCATGGTAGTGATAATAACCGGGGCCGACGGCCTAACGTGCTCTCCGAGGCACGGGGGTGTAATATCGCCAACTTCCTTACTCCGGGCTGGTACTGAGAATTTCTAGTCAGAAAAACCCAATACTTATTTATGTACCGACTAGGGACCTCGTCGGCCGCAGTCGAACGTGCTTACCACTCGACCAACGAGGCAGGCTTATTCAAACGGCGAATAGCCTTTGATCAACATTGATAAATACATATTTATTTCAGTAATGCACTATTTAGTGAGCCATTTTTGCTTTCAAAACTAGAATTCATTGTTATTACCTTCTGATCAGCGGGATGCGGCAAGGGCGCAGTGAGAGTGATGCTGCGATGGAACTTCCTCCGCCGCGGCTCCACAGTCAGCACTGGTGAGACAGCCGCGTGGCGAGGCAGGACCCGTTTGCAGAGCGTACTGTTCGCTCCGTGCGCTTGTAAGCCCACGCGGATGCGTTTTGTTAGCGCTTGCGGCGGGAATAGGGCTTGGACCTATTAAAGAAAATACAATAAATTTAACACAAAGGTTAGAATATTAGCTGGCGCCAATAATTAAGTTGCGTCTGAAGTTGAACGCAAGACGCGTCGCAATAGCATATTTTCGCGCGTAGTTAATTTCGACAATTTGTATGAGAGTTGCGCAAACAAGCACTCGCAACTCAGCTCAGATTATTTGATTGGCGTTAACTACCTAAATAGTAATATTTCAGAGTTTCACCAGTGCTTTAATAAATAATTAATTTGGGCGCAAGGGAACAAATTATAGCAGCAGCCCTTGGTTCAAAAAATTAGACATATAACAAGTAGCATGATAAATCAAATTCAATATTGATGACGATGTTTAATGATTCCAGTATTAATACGCAATATCGAATATTCTCGTATTTATATTTGCATGAATAGAATGATACTTTATTACTATGGCCAGTTTATAATATTCTTGATCTACGGCAGTAGCCATGTGTGTGAGAGGGACACCAACTCATATAATATTTAATATTTTTTGGTACAACAATTGCTGATGCGAAACCACTCATAGCTGTGTTTTTTCGTACAACTATTGGTAATGCAAAAGGAGCTTTATATCCGACTAATAATGTTTGTTTCGTGCTACTATTGAAGGCATAATATATTTCTTACAAGAGTGACTTACTTGAGGTATGTGAGCGGAAGATATAGTCCCTCCCTCGGGCCCAATGATGTGCACTTCCTGTCGTACTCTCGACACCACAGCCAAGTAGTGTGGGAAGTCGCAAGTGATGATTCGCGTGACCCTCTCCCCAGCCTCGCCGAGACTCTCGCCGCTGTTACCGTGATCTTGTCTTTCGCGGGTCAATGCTTCCTAGAAAATGAGTAAAGTGTTAATAAGTAAACGGCGAGTATCCTTTGATCATTTTCCATTTATTTTTTAACATAGAGACTTTTTACATTTAAATGGTTTTTAGGACCCCTTAAACCTTGTCGACTTGTCTGGGGGTTGCACATAGACATTCCTCCAAAATCTAGGTCATAAATACAAGTAACAATCATCCAACCATCCATACATCCATCCAAACTTTCGTATTTACAATATTAGTATAGATTCCCAGAACAGTAACTTTGTACTCTGTACTGACCTGCAGTCACAAAAGGACAACATACAAAATAAAAAAATAAAAGACATAATACATGTATATGCTTGGACGATGAAAATAAACTGATGAAAAAGCAATAAGGATGATGCCTATATCAAAAATAAATTATTACTAGCTTATTATTAAATAGAGGGTCTTCCAAAAGACCTAAAATTCACATCCTCGGTTAGTTTTAAGTTTGATAACCATGTTAAAATTTAGATTAGATAAGAACAAAAGGGCGTTGAAATTTGATGACGTCACAACTGTGAATTCCATACAACTTCCATACTAGAAGCGCGTTTTTAAGTTTGATAAAGAGTTGCTGATTTGATTGAGAGGTCATCATCCCTATTGACAGTGACTCACTTGTATCATAGGGTTGTCATTGTTGTGCAGGTAATGGTCCTGCCAGGTCTCTCCGGTGTCAGAGCGCAGTATCACGATCTCTCGCTCGGGGCACGACGCTGTGAAGATTGGCACTTCGATGATTACGGGCCTGGAGGAAAAATTCAAAATTTATCTGTTTTACTGGGATAATTAGGTAAAATAGAGAAAATATTCTTGCACCATAAAATCCATACGTATCCGTGCCATGTCTCTATGGTTACCTTTTAGCAACAATATTCAGGTTAAAAGCCTACCGCCGTAGTTTCACAGCATCATTGTGACGAACGCAACCACATTTAACTGTACGACATTCTTCAGTAAGGGTCGATTCACAGAGAAAATGAAATATACAGGCGTTTCGTGGTTTTTAAACTGCATACTAAGTAAAAGCATGACCATTCGGTCAAAATTGTATTTATGGATGAACATTTTGTCTTCAAATCTACAAAATTCAATGACCACAAGAAAGATATATAGTTCAAAAATATTAATATTTACCCTAGGAATTTGGCTCCCTGTGGTTGCAATTCCAGCAGTCTTGATGCTAGGGCTTCGCCTTCCATTAGTGGAGGAGGCGCTGCCACGGGGGCTCGACGTGTGGCCGCTCTGTTGACAATATCAGAATTCTAAGATAAAATTGATTTAGGAATATATTATTCGTAGATGAGACGATACCAGGATCGTCCGATAAAACAAAAATAAATCATTTTATTTATATCACTTTTCTTTCTGTATATCCATACTAATATTATAAATGCGAAAGTGTGTCCGTCTGTCTGTCTGCTACGCTTTCACGGCCCATCTTTTCAACCGATTTCGATGAAATTTGGTACAGGGGTAGATTATGTCCCGGGGAAGGACATAGGCATATACTTTTTATCCCGAAAAATTCAAGAATTCCCGCGGGAGTCAAAAATCTTTGTCTAGTAATTATATATTAAGCAAAGCAAAAGAAAATGACAGACATTGGTCTTGATTGCGATTCCATTGTGTTATCCTAGAAGCATATAATATCTTGTCTGATTCAGTACCCAATCCATCAAAAAAAGGATATATCATCGTCCAAAAATATACAAACACTTTGTGTGTTTGTAAAGTTGGCCATGAAGTAACACCGGAAAATCTGTGTCATTTTTAAAAATATCATATTCGTTGATCGGTATAAGATGACGCACAAAACATATTGCCTTCATCAAATGTAAATATATACCTCCTATATAACCTATATTGAATGTGAATTCGTTCAGTCGACCCACTTGTTTGTGGTCATCGGCACTTTTTAACAGCATATCAGAGGCCACCCGGAGAGGAATTTGCGATGTTTTTGAACATCTAATCTACTAGCTGATGCCCGCGACTTCATCTGCGTGTTTTTTTTTAAATATGAAAAGTAGAATATGTCACTATCCAGGTCCTCAACTATGCCAAAAATCACGTCGAACCCTTGCTCCGTTGCGGCGTGATTGAAGAACAAACAAACACAATTTCGCATTTATGATATTAGTATGATTATTCAATTTTATTATCTTTGTCACCAAATGAACATTGTGAACAATTCTTTTGCACACAATCTCTAAAATGACAAGCCTAATTATTGTATTGACGACCTTTTCACAATGGCAGGTAGCAATGAACTTAGACTCGTCAATTTAGTTTAGTTTAGATTTAGATAGTGTGGCTAATTCTGTTTTACACAATCTCTGAACTAAAATGGCAGCACAACAGATAAAGCCACATTGTATACGACTGCCTCGTTGGTCTAGCGGTTAGCGTAGTCGATTGTGGCTCACGAGGTCCTGGGTTCGATTCCCGGTCGGGCATACAAATTGTTAGGCATTGGGTTTTTCAATTAAGAAATTCTCAGTGCCAGCCCGGAGTTGGAAGTTGACGGTGTTTCACCCCCGTGCCTCGGAGAGCACGTTAAGCCGTCGGTCCCGGTTATTATCACTAACATGATAATAGTCGTTAAAGCCCGCCAACCCGCATTGGAGCAGCGTTAAGTTTTCCAAAACTTCTTTCTTAGCAAAAGGTTTAATAAAAGCTAAGTAAGTACTTCAATTCACACAAAGGGACTGCTTGGACTTTATGACCAAGCATCGGTAAGTACAATTTTTTCTGTGAATCTGACAAGAACATCCTGAAAACAACTCGTCATAAAGAGATCCCTGTTTTATTTACATACTTATTATATCACCCCTGTAGGCGATAGAAAATAAAACACGGAATAGGTACTCGGCAGAGAGACTCGGGAATGTGCGCACTAGGTTGTTGCCGCGGCCGCGTTCGTTCGGAGACTGCAATGCTATGCATTAGTGCAATAGGTCTATTGTTTAGTGGCCAACGTCCAGGCGCTGCGCGCATTCTCGAATATTCTTTTTTATTATAAATAAAACTTAAAATATAATTACATTAATAATTGCGTCGCTTACAATATCTGCCCCCTTAGTGCTAACTTGTTAGTACTATATTATGCATCACCATGGGAGGACAGTAAAGCGACGCGCGTCACCGGCCGACGCAGCGTGCCGGTGCGCGTGCGCACATCTACAATCCTAACTCGCCCGTCTGCCCCTGCGTGGGTCGCACTCACCACACCATGCCGCCAGACGCTACGGTCGAGGCTAGGCTCCACCAAAATTACGTAATCACCCACCTGTAGCGATCTAGTCTCCTGAGTCCATTTCTGACGAGGTAGGAGGGTCGGCAAATACTCGCGGACCCAGCGATTCCAAAACATATCGGCGAGACGTTGTGCCACGCGCCATCGCTTTCTGAGGCACAAATCGTTGTCGTCGTACTTACCAAACGTGGGTCCGTTAGACGATGTGCCTATTAAAAAATGATTTGGCGTCAAAGCTTCGGGATAATTAGGGTCTGTGGACACGTGCGTGATAGGCCGACTGTTCACCAGCGCTTCAACTTCTGCTAACAGCGTCACGAGCGTGTCAGGGTGGGGTGCACGATGTTTTAAAATTACCTTCAGTGCCGTTTTTACTGTGCGAATCATTCGTTCCCAGGCCCCTCCCATTTCTGGAGCGCCAGGAGGAATGAACCTCCACTCTAGACCTCGGATCGCACCATCTTCTTGCAGAGCGCTGGTGTTCAGCTCTTCTAGACTGCGCTTAAGTTCAGCATCTGCTGCTCTCAGGTTCGTCCCGTTATCGGAGTAAATAACCATCGGCAAACCCCGCCGAGCGGCCATTCTCCTTAGTCCAAGGATCGTTGAGTCAGCTGTAAGATCCTCTGTTAATTCAATATGAATCGCGCGTATGGTGAGACAAGTAAATATCATACCGTATCGCTTAAGTCTCCTACGACCTACAGTAACTTCGAGTGGCCCAAAAAAATCGAGTCCCGAATAACTGAAGGGCCGTCTATTGTGCTGCAGCCTCGCAGCTGGTAAGTCTGCCATGCGCTGTGGCTGAGGCGCCGCGCGTCTGTAGCGGCAGAACAAGCAGCGCGAGCTTACCTTGCGAACAGTCGGTCGAAGCCTCAAAATCCAGTATTGTTGTCGCAACTGATTTACGACAAGCTCGTTAGCGCCATGCAGTGCCTTCTTGTGGTGGTATTCAACTAGCAGTTGAGAGATTCGGTGCTGGCCATCCAGAATGGCTGGTCTCATAGTAGCTCGTTCTACCCCGCTTACTTTATCGATCCGTCCGCCAACACGTAAAATACCGTCGTCGTCCAAATATGGTGAAATTTGTAGCAATCGGCTGGTACTCGCTAGCGACTTACCTTGTTTTAAACATGACAGTTCATTTCCAAATGAGTCAGACTGACACTTTTTTATGAGCAGGTCTTCCGCCTCCCTCATCAGGAAAACGTCAAGCTTAACGTCTTTGCGCTGACATTTTCTTATGAAAAGTAAAACCCTTGCAGTGGCGCGTACGAGAGTGATCCAACTCGAAATGTTATTTTCATTAGGTAAAAACAACACTGAGCAGTCACTACTTACCGTGTGTACAGACCTCTCTTCACACTTAACCTCCTCTGCCAGGTTGGTAAACTTGCGATCCTTCGGCCAGTCCTCTTCAGGACCACATAAGAAGGAAGGCCCTTGAAACCAATCATCGGAATAAGAAAGCGGTGGTGAGTCTTCTCTCGTAGCTATATCAGCCGGGTTGAGCTTAGTCGGCACGTACCGCCACTCGCACGATTTAGTTAAATCGTCGATTTCACCCAAACGATGAGCGACGTAAGGTTTATAATTACGTGGATCACTGCGGATCCATTGCAGTACTGTGCTCGAGTCAGACCAAAAGTAACGTTTAGTAAGTGTCGTCGTATCCCTGTGCTCGCCTTCTATAGTTTTCGCTAAGCGCGCCCCTAAGAGCGCTCCTTGAAGTTCAAGTCTAGGTATAGATACAGGCCGGAGCGGACTAACCCTACTTTTACTAGCGACGAAACATACCAGTACGTGCCCGTCCGAACGTTTGAATCGCCAGTAGATTACAGCCGCAAACGATTTAAGTGAAGCGTCGCAAAAAATATGCATTTGCCGCTCCAAAATCTTGCAATCCTTACCGTATGACTCATTCGATGCATAGCATTCCGTCCATGCGCCCGCGCCGGCGTAGCAGCGCGGTATGCGTAGTGCAGCGAGGCGCTTCAATTCTTTCAGCCAGTTCACCCATGATGTATGATCGCCAGGTTGGATGCGGCAATTCCAATCGACGCCACTGCGGTGTACATTTTGAAAAAGAATTTTACCTTTTATTATGAAGGGAGATAAAAAACCATGCAAATCATACACAGACATAATAATACTGAGCATTTTTGCTTTAGTAGGTGGTTCGACTCCGTCTAAAATATTTTGAACTCGGTCTAAACAAATTTTAAATCCAAACGAATCATCGCTCGGATACCACATCAAACCGAGAGTGCGCTCCATGGCATTATTAGATCCGTGTCTGAACTCGATCGCAGTCGGCGCGAGCGCCTCTGGCGGAATAGTTTCCAGCACTCGTTTGCTATTACTTGACCAGCGTGTTATCTCAAACCCACCTTGCTTATGAATCATCGTGATGTCCCGCACTAATTCTATAGCCTTACTTTCGCTCGCACACGAGTGTAAACAATCGTCCATATAGTGATCGTTCACTATTACGTCGACTGCATCGGGATACAAGTCCTGATATTTTAACGCATTTTTATTTTTTATATATTGCGCTATAAAAGGTGAACAGGTGGCACCAAATATTAAACTTTCCATGGCACATACTTTTATAGGAGCATCTAAACTAGTTTGCCATAGAAATCTTAAAAAGTTTTGGTCTTCGCGACGAATTTTTATTTGAAGAAACATTTCTTTTATGTCTCCTATCAAAACAAATGCATGTTCGCGAAATCTTAGCATTATACCGAGCAACGAATTATAAAGGTCGGGGCCAGTTAATAGAAGATCATTTAGGCATTGACCTTTCACCTTTCCGGCGCAATCAAACACTAACCTGAGTTTGCCTGGTTTATTGGGATTTTGAACCCCAAAATGTGAGAGATACCATACGTGACTCGTCGAGATTTCTTCATCATCTAGTTCTCGAGCATAGCCGCTAGCAAATAGCTTCTCCATCTCTTGCCGATACCTATCGGCGTACGCGCTGTCCGCTTGGCACTTTTTTAATATGCCACGCAAGCGAGAGCGTGCATATTCATAGCTATCAGGCATAGTGAATGTGTCCTTGCAAAAGGGCAAACCTACCTCCCATCGTTGACCTAAATAGCGGGCCGTTGAATCCAATATTTCAACGGCTCTTAAATGTGCCTTATTCTCTCGGCGTAAGGTTGAAATTCCTATGGAGTCCAACTCGAACGATTGCTTTATTAAATCGTTTAATTGATGGACATCGCTATTCACCTTTTTATCGGCGCTGTCGAGAAAGAAGGCATGACCACTTACCGGCGAGTGAGTACGACCGTAGCAGCCGTGAATAGACCAACCAAGGCGACATTTGGTGGCGTAGGGTTCATTTTTACCACCATGTAATACTTCTAGTGGGGCTAAAAGAAAATAATTGTCCTCCCCAATTAATAGTTTAGGTACAACACATTCCGAACATACAAATGGTTTTATATCTAACAAATGTTTACACTTAAGCTCGTTAATAATAGATAAATTTTGCATAGGTAACTTAAGCTGATTAACTTGTCTAAACATGACATTATAATAATTGCTATTATCATAGTTAGAGATTTTAACATTGATTTTAGGACAATTCTCTTGGTATACTTCTAGGCCGAAAGCATCTACTATCTTTATTGGTTCCGACTTACAACTACTAACCCCTAGCTCTTTCGCCAGCTCTGAGTCCATCATTGACACTGCCGCACCGTCATCGAGTAACGCATAAGCGCTCACACTTTTACCACTAGCACTGCACAAATTGACTTTGACTACCTTTAGCATCACATCACACTTTGCCACGCTCACAGACTCGCGCTGCAGCTCGGGGTCCCCTCTCGGCTCGGCGACGAGGGCCACGGCGGCGCTCGAGGTCGACGACTCCTCCTGGGCCTCGAGCGCCTGCCGGGGCTCTTCGGCAGTTGGCGCTTGGCTTTTTGGCTTTTTAAAGTGTAGCAGTTCACTGTGCGGAAGTCCACAACTGTCTATACTACAAAGTGGAGCAGAGCATGCGCTTCGGTCATGCTTCTCAGGTAACAAGCAACCGAAGCAATAGTTGTTTGCTTTTACAAATCGCCATCGTTCTTTCCGCAAGGCTCTTTTGAACATCCTACAGTCTGGCAGTAAATGTATTCCTTTCTTACAAAATTTACATTTGCTATCTGAGTTAACAGTAAATAGTACTGCGCGAGGTTTACCTTCATGCTTTTTGTCGGTTGTGAGTTCGGATTTTTTATGTACGATACCCACGACGGATATCATCTCAGCTTCTGTTTGTAAAAATTTTGCTAATAATTCTAATTTAGATACGCCCTTATTGATCCTAGGAAATGCGTAATCTGTCCATCTTGAAAATATGACACTAGGTAGTTTAGAAACTATTGCAGTGGCCAACTCTGGACTTCTCAGATAATCTTCTTTGTTAAGAGCTCGTAGAATGGATACACAATTATTTACTTTAGTGGAAAAGGTAATTAAATCCTGTTGATAATTGGCCGATAAAGGTGATAGCTTTTTAATTCTATATGTTAAATTTTCTATTATTAAATCAGATTGGCCAAACCTGAGTTCCAGCGTCTTGATGATGTGTTCTGGAGATGTGTTGCCGATGAGTAAGTCAGTTACCGCCTCCTTGGCGTCACCTTTTAACGCCCGACGTAATCTCCAAAGGTTTTCAGACGTTGTGAACTGGCACACACGAGTGGATTCTTCGTAGGCACTCTTAAAATGTAGCCACTCCACGCAATCACCGCTAAACGTTGGTAGGTCCCTGGGGGTTGCCAG
Source organism: Erebia epiphron (assembly GCA_963932025.1). NCBI lineage: Eukaryota > Metazoa > Arthropoda > Insecta > Lepidoptera > Nymphalidae > Erebia > Erebia epiphron. The sequence goes on along the minus strand of OZ009947.1, from coordinate 24,252,719 downwards.
TCTGGTAAGCAACCGGTCTTCTTTTGTAGAGGGTGAGGCAACCATAATATCCTTCAGTGCCTGGGCCACTTGTAGGAGGCTATCGACCGGCAGTGATGAGGTGAGTAACTGACTTCCTGGTGCCAGCTGTGCCGCCTCCGTTGCCGTCGCTGCTGCCGCCGCTGCTGCTGCCGCCGGTTCCGCCTGCGGAACCTGTGACGGCTGTGCCTGGCTGTGGCTGCGCTCCAACCACTCTTCAACGTTCGAGCGACCACTCTGATAGGAGTGGCCCCGAAATTTCGCCTCCGTCTCGTCATTAATGGCGGCTATGTCCGCTTCTAATTTCTTATTGATTAGATCGATCTCGATTTGAGCCTTGGCCCGAGCAGCTTCCAACTCCAGCTGCTTCCTTCGGGCTGTTGGAGACATTCTCGTAGACGAATAGGACATATTGTCGCCTAATTCACTACGCGGCGTAACATTACTTTTAACGCGACGCGGTGGGGAATTTCCACTATATTCAGTCGCGAGCACGTGCTCCGAAGCGCGTTCAAGTCTTTCAATTAACCGTTCCCGGTTTTTAACCGATATAGGTGGAGTACTAAACATCGCTGATTTATAGATTTGGCTCGAATGACCACGAAAACGGTTGTAGGCGATAGAAAATAAAACACGGAATAGGTACTCGGCAGAGAGACTCGGGAATGTGCGCACTAGGTTGTTGCCGCGGCCGCGTTCGTTCGGAGACTGCAATGCTATGCATTAGTGCAATAGGTCTATTGTTTAGTGGCCAACGTCCAGGCGCTGCGCGCATTCTCGAATATTCTTTTTTATTATAAATAAAACTTAAAATATAATTACATTAATAATTGCGTCGCTTACAACCCCCAAACATCAGTGGGTGGATTAGACATTGAGTTACCGGCTATTATTTCAACTTTTATTAATGGACAAATTGCTCTATCGCGTGACATACTTCTATGTTCGATCTATTCTGCCGAAACTGCCTAATTTTAAGCTACTAAACGAAACCTTAATGTTCTGGTTATTACTTATTAGCTTCAGCACGCAACTTCAATATTGACACCAGCGGCAAAAATAGCTTTATTCCTTCACTTCAATGAATAGCATGTTCTAGGAAAGCTCCTTCAACTTAAACTCATCATTGCTTCCCAAAAGGCGTGGGTTTAGATTTAGAATCTCTAAATGTTGGAGGAAATGCATGCCGGGGGATATATTTTATTTTTCCAATAAAAAAAAGCGTGTTTAAAAGTTCTAAAATACTAATAGACACTACACCATACTCTATTAGTATTTTTATAGATACTAATAGAGTATGGTGTTGTGATTAAATTAATGTAATTCACGCCTTTCAATTTGTTTCGTACCTTATTTGTAACCTGGGAATAAATAATTCCGCGTCCATTCACTGACGTTTACGATTACTGGATCACAGGATAGTAAAAATTTGGCAACAACAGGACAAGTGAAGAAATGCATCTTTTTCGCATAGAATATGTATTTTTGATTTGAATATACATTTTCGTACTAACGACGTATCCCAGCATACGATATTCCGCTGGATTTGTTCCTAGCCTCAGTCACTCAGAATCAACGACAGCTACTTAAATTTGTAATTGAATACATACTTGTTTTAATGACCTTGGCACTGATATTAACCTCCATGTTTTACCAAAATGATTTACACCGCGACTTTACGGGTGTAAATATTGTTGTAACTAATAAAGCCGTGAGAATTTAAGCGCTGTGGCAACGTACCAAAAACAGAGGACGTCTGTGTTTATGACTCATTTTGCATCGACCTGAGATGAGGCTATTGTTGGGCTATTACGACTGGTATTACTTCATTCTCGCGGATATATTCGAGACAATTAAACAAAGATAGATGTCGTCGCATTGTTCACGCCCGTATCCGTCATTGAGATGTTTTTGGAATTAAACAATCATTTTATAATATCCATATTTATGGTCTACAAGTTGATGCCCACGACGTGTTCCACGTAGATTTAAGTTTTCGGAAAAACCTCTAGGAATTTCGTCAAAATCGTTTGAGCAAATTGGCCTCGATAACGTTGACGAAATTGACAACAGTAATAAGCATGCAGACGAGTAGGCTGGTAGGGAATAGGTAGAGTCTCCTATGAACCTGTGCAACACCAAAAGAACCAAGGCACCACTAACGCGTTGCTGTCTTTTTAGGAATTTATTTATCCTTGAATATCACAGTGACGGAGGGAGACAGGTCGTCCACCTGTCTACAGGACCCACAAGTTGCTGGTACGTTTTCTAATGGAAATTATCATTGCAGGTCTTGGCCCCCGATTTTGTAATAATATTTGTTTAATACGAACTGATTCAGGAGTTCGAGTAAGCTTACAAATTGTTACGAATTTTTTAGACGAACAAGCCTCAGGTTGGAGCGCGTTTGCCTTCAAAATGTCTTGGAGGTACTCAAGTTTTATGTGGAAGAGCTGGAATAACGGGAGGTGCAAAGATACCAGGCTTCCAGGATTAATAAGAGAAATTACCGGCATGTGACTCTGGTGGGAGCGGCGCAGGCGGCGGGTGGGACGATGATCCGCACTCCGCCGCGCCGCTTGGCCTTCATCGCGCCGCCTCGCGCGTCCACCACGAACGACACCAGGAATCTGTGGACAAGTGAAGTGGTTATGGTGAAATAAGGCTCATGTCTCAACACGATGAAATGTAAATCGGTTCCGTGATGATCTCGCAGACGAGGGGAGGTTATTTTAGTCTGTGCAAGCCGGACACACCCTGCCAGCAGGCAGAAGTCCGTAGGGATTTTTTTCTCCTCACTGAGAGAAAAAAAGGCTCATGTCTCAAATGTTTCCGGTTTTACATCGTTGCATAGATAATACCATTTGATCTATAAGAGTATTTGGCGTCGGGCAGGATTGAGTGGGAGCTGTTTCATTATTTTCGTCGTCTTCTTATGGCTGCATTATGTATCTATCTGTAATAGTTGTTTAATCAGCGGTAATCTGCTGCAGCACGAAGCGCAACTCACCCTATGTCGAGGGGCTGTCGTTGTTGCTGGGCCAGAGGTGTCCATCTGTGACGCTGTCCTCCAGCGGCCGCCCCCGGTAAACGTCCCCACTTCGCTGTTCATGTAACACTTCTGCTGACTGCTGTAGCATGGCACCAGTCGCGCAACTCACCCGATGTCGAGCGGCTGTCGCTCGATGGTGGCGACGCGGCTGCCGTTGTTGCTGGGCCAGAGGTGTCCATCTGTGACGCTGTCCTCCAGCGGCCGCGCCCGATTCAACGTGCCCGCTTCGCTATTCATGTAACACTACTGTTGACTGCTATAGAATGGCACCAGTCACGCAACTCACCCGATGTCGAGCGGCTGTCGCTCGATGGTGGCGACGCGGCTGTCGTTGTTGCTGGGCCAGAGGTGTCCTTCTGTGACGCTGTCCTCCAGCGGCCGCGCCCGGTTCAACGTGCCCGCTTCGCTATTCATGTAACACTACTGTTGACTGCTATAGCACGGCACCAGTCGCGCAACTCACCCGATGTCGAGCGGCTGTCGCTCGATGGTGGCGACGCGGCTGTCGTTGTTGCTGGTCCAGAGGTGTCCATCTGTGACGCTGTCCTCCAGCGGCCGCGCCCGGTTCAACGTGCCCGCTTCGCTGTTCATGTAACACTACTGTTGACTGCTATAGCATGGCACCAGTCGCGCAACTCACCCGATGTCGAGCGGCTGTCGCTCGATGGTGGCGACGCGGCTGTCGTTGTTGCTGGGCCAGAGGTGTCCATCTGTGACGCTGTCCTCCAGCGGCCGCGCCCGGTTCAACGTGCCCGCTTCGCTGTTCATGTAACGGTACTGTTGTTGCTGCTGGATTGGACACTCCACTTCCCCTGGAATAAAATATCCAAAATATTGTCTTCTGTCCCATATATATGCATTGTATAAATTCATTCAGAACAATTCAAATAAGATGAATAATGTGGCCAATTCTGTATAATACTTAATCTCTAAACTAAATTAAAATGACACCTTTAAACCTAGTTATGTCCCTTTCTGCAGAGAGTATTATGAAAGGGTTTGCAATATTTTTAATGCTGTCATTTTAGTTTAGAGATTGTGTACAACAGAATCAGTCCCATTGTGGGTTTAATCCATCGATCGTTGTGTTTCGTTGATATGATGACTGGGTATGGGATGATAGTATCTTTCGATTGGTTTAACAATAAGACCGCCTTGCACCCTTCTGTATAATCTTATTTCTACCTTTTGTGTAACGTTTCTATTTTAAGTGTGTGCAACAAAGAGTTAATCTATCTTTCTATCTAATATCTTGTCACTTACCGCCTTCGTCCTCGGAGTCGCTCATGAATGTGTCCTGCATGAGCTCAGGTGCCGCGACCCTGTATTTGCCTTCTAAACCGCCTGAAACAAGCAAACAATACAATTAATAAAGCATAACACGTCATCTTCTATCTTTTTTTCATCCATTTTTGAAACATTTTTAGAATCGTTGTGATTTGAAAATCCGATAAAACGAAAAAGCGAAACCAAAAAGAGACAACATATTCATAATAGGATTTAGCCTGCGAGTGAATGAGATAGAATACAAGTTATATTTATCTCATTCTCTCGTAGGCTACTTTTCTGAGGTTTCATTTCTGCCATGTGTGAATTGCACACACACACAAATTTTTTTTGGTTTTTGTGACCACTTCACCTTCACTTCAAACTTTTAAGTCAAATAATATTTGATTGAACTTCGAGACTGCTTAAACTACACTGAGAGAAATTGAATATAGGTACTTTTTTCATTAGTTCGATCAATAAATAAATTAAAAATGATGCACCAGACCAAAGTAACAACCTGGCTTGATGCTTACTCAATACGTACTGAAAATAGATTTTGTCATCACCATTAAAATGCACAATTAGTAATAACAATTATTGAGAATTTATTTATCTATTCGAATAACCTCGACGCAACGAGATTGAAAATAAACTGCACTAAAAAAATATATAGGATACGTTCGATTTGAAAATTGTTTTGCAAATACGGATTGATGCCATTTCTTATCTGAAGCGAGGGCAATGTGTGATTTGCTGTTCCAGATAAATATCGTTGCAATCGATCTGTTGCAACAATTGTAGAAAGGTTTTATTGCACCGATGTAAAACAAATTTTTCTCATACTAATACATGTGTAATGTAACAGAGAAGGAAAACATCGTGAAGAGACCTATACATGCCCGAGAGTTCTTCATAATGATAAATGACTGTTGTACGAGTACGTTCGGACGTGTGTACGGACGTTGTGGAAAAATTTAATTAAAAAAATTAGGTAGTTTGTCTTAATATTGTCCTTTATCTAATACTTACGTTAATGCAAGTGATATTAAATAGCTCTGCTCTAAATAGTAAATAAATTTATAGTTCAGAAAAGACACCTAGTAGGTAAATGTACCTACATATCAATAAAACCGTCAGTAGAAAGTCTACGAGGAAGTCCCTAACAGTTCAAGGAGCACTGCCTTGCATGCATAAGCGTTCGAAATTCATATTCGATTATTACGCATAGGTATAAGTCTATAAGAAAAATATCATATTATAAAGTATACAGCTGTCTCTTTTCAGAGCTGTACGGTAATATACATATTATATTCATATTAAACGCGAAAGTGTCTGTCTGTCCGTCACTTACAGCCGCGCTCGTATGCTTACCCGATTTCGAAGAAAGGAAAAGGTTCATTTTAGGCCTACTCTTGTACACTCTACCATGAATAGAGGAAAATACATAGATTGTATTAAAAATATAATAATTTAGAACAGTAAAGTAAATAACGAGAAAAAAATAAAAATGTATATCAAGTTTTCGATACGTTTCCAAGATGGCAACCTTCAGCCATAGAGAAGGCAGTAGGCACGAAATGTATCAAATGTCATTTCTGACAGTCACTGTCAAAATAACGTGTTTTTCTTTTGAAAACGTCAAAAAATATGATTCCGCAATTGTTACCCACTCATGTTTAGTGTTGCTTAACTTGGAAAAATTAAATAGTTTCACCACTGAAATTACGACGAATTCGTAGATTTGACCAATTAAAACTAGTCTAGTATTTTATTTTCCTTCATTCCTCTACTTGGACAAGACCAGGCCTACGCCCCATACAAATCTGAACCGTCTCTTTTGATATTACTGATATAACTTGTGTCCCCGGACACGGACATGGTATTTCTATACCGGAAAATCAAAGAATTTCCATAGGATCTGAAAAACTTAAATCCGTAGGCATCAGTCATCACCTAGTTAACCTCACTCAAAATTCAAATTACGTGAAAACACGGCATTTATTACAATAGAATTTGATGTGCGAACTGTGAAGAGTCAAATTAGCCGTACGCAGTGAAAATAATACACAACAACATGTGTTGTCTCACAAAGTGACATAGAACAGTGACAAATATAAATTCACGGAACCATATCGTAGGTCGTAGGATGTCCGATGCACCGCTACTCGTAGACTTGGACCATTGCCCAGAGAAAATTCATTAACAAAATTATTTCTATAACTGAAACGTTTTCTAATTAGGTATAACCAGATGATGCCTGCGACTTTGCGTGAATTGAGGTTTTTTGATTTACGTGTCTTTATTTTTCTAGTATTAAATGTAGCCTATGTGTTAATTCAGCCCCCCGATTGTGTTAGAAAATGCGTAATCGTTTATTAAACGGATAATTCGACCTGTTTACGGAGTTCATAGATGTCTGCACGTCAAAAGGCATACTTTATGATATTGTAGGTATGCTCCTTAAACAGATCGAGTAATATACGTTTTAAGCTGTCAAATGATTACGATTTGCTTAGACAATTGGGCCTCAGGTTGTTAGAAATCTCTGTTCCACCAGCCAAATCGGTTCAGTCATTGTACAATTGGCTTCACCTACAAACATCAAAACTTTCAGAATTTACATACACGTCTAATAAAACTGAATCACTCTCTATAAATATAGGTACTATAGATGACAAGAAGCTAACGCCGCGCACCGTTACCAATTCTATACCTTGTCTGAATTCTTTGGCCTTCACATTGCCCTTAGATTACTCACACAAACCCAAGGTCATGTTGAGTTAGCTACCTAATACAAATAAATATATTATCCATGTCAATTTTTATAATTAAGTAAGCTGTTGTTTACGAGCTACGGCGAGCAAAAAATTTAAATCACGACAAACATAGGTATTATATCTCAAGCCAAGACGTAATTAAACCAACGTATGAGTAACACAATCGTTGTGGTCAGCAAAAAATAATGCTTCGATTAGGTATTTTCATGTCATACGTCTTACATAAGAACGTGAGGTCAGCGCGTGGGAGTTGCAATTGACTTATCACAATTAACTTCACGCCATCACCTGACATGTGACTTGTCAATTGTGTGGTGAAATCTTTGGAATACCGTCGCGGGATTACTGGGTCGATTCTATTACGGTCATCACTGTTATTGTCATCATGACCTAACTGCTGCACTCAAAGTAGCTTAATCATTAGTTTAGGAACTCCGTACTTAATATCGATTTTGTATTTAAATCTATAAGCCGTTGTCTTAGGTGAGCGACAGAAGCGACGCGATGCGATAAGACGCGACAACGCGGTAGGCCACGTGATGGGTCAATTTCTGTTTGATGTCGAAATGTAGCGCACATTCACAGTAATTATTATGATTATTAAATGTAGTTATTTAGTATGTCTACTATTCTTTCGTCAAATTCGCTACTCAATATTTGACCATAACTTTAAGTTTGCTTACCTAATTAACTTTGATTAATTAACAAGCATTAGAAAATTAAGCAGCCATCAATAATATTACTTACTTAAGACGTAGACAAATAGGTGTATTAACCTCAATAAATCGTGGGATTCCGGTGAACGAATGACTTAGCAACATTCAGCATTATTTACTTTAGTATCAGCAATTCTTAGAAAAAAGTTAATAATGTTAATAATATATTATAGAGAACCTATTTCAGAAATTCTAAACAGCATGTTCGATGCACCCGCAGAGCTAAAGACCTGAAGAGTGACATACGTAGGCGTCTCTTTATCCCGGGAACAGCTAATCCGTAGAATAGTTTTTACATTAATTACCGTGAACGAAGTCACGGGCATCAACTAGTATATTAAAAAACCGGCCAAGTGCGAGTCGGACTCGCGCACCGAGGGTTCCGTACAAACCTGTAGTAAGTTTTAAATTATTAAAAATATTTTTATTTTAAATATTTGAGTTGATTGAATGAAAGGTAAATTGCGGTTTACGATTTATGACGTATTAAAAAAAAACTACTTATTAGATCTCGTTCAAACCAATTTTCGGTGGAAGTTTGCATGGTAATGTACATCATATTTTTTTTTTAGTTTTATCATTCTCTTATTTTAGAAGTTACAGGGGGGGGACACACATTTTACCACTTTCGAAGTGTCTCTCGCGCAAACTATTCAGTTTAGAAAAATATGATATTAGAAACCTCAATATCATTTTTGAAGACCTATCCATAGATACCCCATGTATGGGTTAGATGAAAAAAAATTTTTGAGTTTCAGTTCTAAGTATGGGGAACCCCCAAAATTTATTTTGTTTTTTTTCTATTTTTGTAAGATAATCTCAATGCGGTTTACAGAATACATCTACTTATCAAGTTTCAACAGTATAGTTCTTATAGTTTCGGAAAAAAGTGGCTGTGACATACGGACGGACAGACAGACAGACAGACAGACAGACATGACATCTATAAGGGTTCCGTTTTTGCCAAATTTGGCTACGGAACCCTAAAAACTAGATGAATGTCATCTTGTACCTGTTTCGCAAAACAAGATAGATTTGTAGAGCGACGTGCGCACTAAAAGTGCAGAAGGCAAGTTTATGGAACAAGACATCCTAGCTATAACAAGTCTTCGTCTAAAGCGAGAGACAAAAGCCTACATAGCCCTAAGTCGCAAATGTGCGCAACCTCATGATTTTTCTAATGCAAAGGTCTGTACTATAAATATATACATACATGTATGTACATATTTATATGTGTGAGTGTATTTACGACGTAATTGCACATAAGTATTGCTGCCGTGTTCGTTTTATGCATCAGATCTAAGAATAGATCACTCTCAGTACTTACATATTTTATTTCTATTAATATTTTTAAATCATGCAGACCAATGATTGAGCGCTTTTAAAAGCATATCAAAGAAATGGTGTGCAAGTGAATCTTTAAATAGTCGGTCTTCTTTGAAATGATTATTGGGAATATGTGTAGGAGTGTCAGCTATAGAAAGTGACGACTTCTCTTCGCGATTTATGTCGAATCTTTTTCAGACAACAAAAAAAAAATATTTTTATAAAAGTTCAAAGTTCCACTGTATTATGAAATCTCGAAATATATGGAAATATTTTCAATCAATTTCAATTAGTAGATAAGTATTACTTAGAGATAGTAAAAGCGTACAGCGAATACTAGGTCTTCTAATATTATGCCCGCTTGCCTGCCCTCACTTCGCTAAGGCAGGCAACCCTGCCTCGCCTGAAATCGACTTGTTTCATCCCTAGCCACACAATATTATACTACTTTACTTTACAGTGACTTTATAATAGTAGTAATCCATACTAATATTATAAATGCGAAAGTGTGTCTGTCTGTCTGTCTGTCTGCTACGCTTTCGCGGCACAACTATTCAACCGTTTTTGATGAAATTTGGTACAGAGATAGGTTACATCCCAGGGAAGGAAATAGGCTACTTTTTATCCCGGAAAATTGAAGAGTTCCCGCGGGAATCAAAAAACATAAGTCCACGCGGACGAAGTCGCGGGAATCATCTAGTTAGGTTATAATTATTTCTACTAAGGTATTATTACAGGCTCTGATTTAAACACAAGTACTTTCTTTTATATTGCTGCTAATTTAAAAAAAAATCACTCCACAAGTAACTGTGCCCATTAAAACCCATTAAAATGCACCGCAAGCAAGCAAGGCCTCATCAGATGACCTCACAGGCAGATGATGTCAACGCGGCACTCCTACTAGCAGCGAATGGCTGCCCACACCGCGCCGCTACCCACTTACCCCTATTACATGAGCTCAGGTCATTTTTACAACAATCCATTTCCAACTAGTTAAACTGATTAACCGACTTCAAAAAAGGAGGAGGTTCTCAATTCGTCGGAATCTTTTTTTATATTTTTTATGTATGTTCCCCGATTACTCGAAGACGCCTGGACCGATTTTGAAAATGTTTCTTTTTTTGTTTTTTCAAATAAAAAAAGAAAAGGGTTATACTTCAAAGGTGGTCCCATATAAATTTTATCGAAATCGTTCGAGCGGTTTTTAAAATATCAACAATAAAATAAGTACTTTGTATAGCGTGTGTTGTTGTAAAGTTGGCGCAGGAGTTTGAACTTTGAAGTCGGTTCTTTAAAAAATATTTTTTTATATTAAATTATTTTAGACTAGGTGATGCCCGCGACTTCGTCCGCGTGGATTGATGTTTTTTAATTCCCGCGGGAACTCTTCAATTTTCCGGGATAAAAAGTAACCTACGTCCTTCCCCAGGATACAACATATCCCTGTGCCAAATTTCATCACAATCGTTGAACAGATACATTTTTTTGATTCCCGCGGGAACTCTTCAATTATCCGGGATGAAAAGTAGCCTATGTCCTTCCCCGGGATGTAAAGTATCTCTGTAGGTACCAAATTTCATCAAAATCGGTTAAGTAGTTAGGCCGTGAAAGCGTAGCAGACAGACAGACAGACAGACACACTTTCGTATTTATAATATTAGTATGGATGTCGTTTCAGATGCCCAATTGTCTACGAAAATCGTAGGTATAACATATTATTTTGAGAGCTCAAAACGTATTACTCGAACTGTTTAACGAGTTATATAGGTAATTTTAAACGAAATTAAAATCGCATTCTGACAACACCATTGTTTGCTATCAAGTAGGAAATTTTGAAGAGTTGGATTGAACAGTCACATTCGTTTAATTCATCGATGGTTCATTCACAGTGTTGGTACGATATAAACATTTTTCAATTTTCTCATGAACACCCAACTTCATGTTCATTAAGTCTGTTCATTAAGTCGGTTTCTCATGTATTTAAATGTGCCATGAGCTAAAACGTTAGCCTTATAATGGCTTACAACATTCTTATAATATTTTAAACCGACTTTAAACAGAAGCCCGCCAAGTGGCCGGCGCGGCTTTAACAGACAATTATTGTTATGCACTGATTTTATTACTTGTTATTGTAATATAATATGTCAACACGGGTTAGTGGGAAATAATTGACGAGAGAAATAATTAGAATACAAATTAATGGTTAACAAGATGAAACCTTGGACATAAAACATAGGAATTTCATAGGTGTACGTCTTCTTCGTCTTAAACAGTAAATAATCAAAACGCGTAGCTTTATGGCACGATATATTTCAAACAGTTTTTTGACGCTTGACCACAATCACGCCTGATGGGAAGTGGAAGTGATGACAATGCGGCCTAAGATGGGATTAGATTTAGTACGAGATCCCAAATCATTACCCATTTTTTGTTCAAGTATGATAATTGATAACATAAAACGAACATACCGCGAATGGGTTGTCTAATGAAATCAGTCGACGGCTATGGGAGCCGATGGACTCAAGCTTACGCAGGAAGGATGATCTTCTGCCCTGATCCTTGCAAGAGATGAAGAGAAGAGATGCTATATCGATTGTCGGGCAATGAACGACGAATTTTCTACTAAAATCATTTATCTTGTAGTTTTCGAGAGGAAATTCCATTATATATACCACCGGCTCGCCTATAGACTAGAAAAACATCACGAAGCTCAACCGCTGGCGAGAGGGGACCAGCAATTACTACCTGCATCAAGGTAACTGCCGAAGATAGACTTACTGGGGTACAACATGCCCCTAAACAACGTTACACTGACAACCTTACTCGTATCTGTGCGTGTGGCGAAATTGGGAATTAACAGAACCTAAAATAGTAGATTATTAACCAAGGGGATAAAGCAGTGTCTTCTGTCGCGGGTGACGATTTAAATCGCGAGCGTAACGAAGGACGCGTGGTTTACTCCCGAGCGTAGCGAGGGTGTTAAAAACTTAAATCACGAGTGAAGCGAGGGATTTAAGACGAGTCCTGAGTGTAGCGAGGGATTTAAGTTCACCCAAGACTAAGACAGCTTTATCACCGAGGAAAATACTCTACTTTTCGTACCATTTGCGAAAAAATTAACACAATAATAATATGAGATAAGCATTTATTAAAAACAAGATGATGCCCGCGACTTCGTCCGCGTGGATTAATGTTTTTTGATTCCCGCGGGAACTCTTCAATTTTCCGGGATAAAAATAGCATATATCCTTCCGCGGGGTACAACCTATCCCTGTACCAAATTTCATCAAAATTGGTTGAACAGATACATTTTTTGATTCCCGCGGGAACTCTACAATTTTCCGGGATAAAAAGTAGCCTATGTCCTTCCCCGGGACGTAACCTATCTCTGTACCAAATTTTATCAAAATCGGTTGAGTAGTTAGGCCGTGAAAGCGTAGCAGACAGACAGACAGACAGACGGACAGACAGACAGACACACTTTCGCATTTATAATATTAGTATAGATAATGACAATTAAAAGTAAAAGTTTACATTCGAAACATTGGTCCAATTATTGATAGAGAGAGTTACATTTCTGTTTGGTACATTTATTGTTGATGAGTTGATTTGAGTATTTCTCTGTTCTTGCGTCTGAGGAACTGTTTAACTTATTTATAAAAATAAATTAAAATAAACTTAACGTTAATGTATTTGAAGAAAACAAAAACGCGGCAAATTCCTAGACTAATATTTTTTGTCGGAAAAGCAAAGGCATCAAGCTCATACGGCCTCGTCGGTTTTCGTCATATAGTGTATTATCTATGGTTTTCGTAATTTTATTTAATTATCATAAATGCATAATAAATGCGTATTCCTTTTTCAAAAAGATGTTTAATGCTTTATATACAAACTCAATGGTGTAAACACAGATGTAGTTCAGTATGTAAGTATTCCAAATTTAAATCACATTCTACCCCTAGAGGATGAATGAAATTCAGTACAATTTTCTTTCCCTGTTTTTAACAGATTAAAAATGACTATTGTTATGTTCGCTTTTTGTGGCATAGAATGTTACTTTTTTGAGCAAGTGGTACGAAAATTTCATTTTTAATTTAAAATACAGACCTCGAGACACTGGCGCCTCCTCTACACGCACAATTGTTTGCCAAGCCTTACAGGCACGCAGGAATCACTACAGCACCAATTTTACCGTACTGTGATTAACTGACGGCAAAGTCTTCTTCCAGTACTAACACAATAAATACGAGAAATATCATACGTGATAGATGAACGACTTTAATGGCATTCATAGTGAGTTCGCGTTTAATTAATGTATCCTTTAACCCAAATAGCACCACAATGCCAGTCTCCTTGGTTTTATTTCAGCGAATTATCATCCCGTTCTACAGTAACTTTATCGCTATTGACGGTTACACTCAACCAATTATGATAATTATAGACCTTCATTAATCATTGTTTGTATTTTGGTGAAGAAGACGTGCCCCAATAGTTAGTCAAAGACAAAGTATATTTAGTCAATTTAGGTACACTTATTAACGTCCAGTTACTTGGTGACGGTTAGATGGTGACGTTACCGTTACGTTGAGTTACGGTATCTTTAAACTACGAGGGTTCCAAACGCGCATTGGTCTGAGAAGACAACTAACTCAGCCGGGTTATGTGAAACTTCCACGTAAAACCTACGATGTTTTGTCTTACAAATTTGATTGCTCGCTTTTTGATCTATGAAGTTAGATAGATCGTTCGTAACAACTTCGTCACGACTTCGAAAAATAGAAATTACTCATCATCATCATTACTCACATCATCATCACATTCATCACATCATCATTACATCATCATCATTAATTTTCATGGTCTATAGAATCTCTATCCAATATATTATTGGATAGAGTTCTTTAATCCTTTTATTCTCTAAGTATTTTGGGATAAAAAAAAAAAATTATATTTAACTAGCCGGTATATTGACTGTATATTTGGAGAAAATTAAATTATCAGCTTTCGACAGCAATTTTGTTTCTAAATTGCTGCGTATTATTTTCTTTAATTTTAAAATTATTAATTCATATGTGCAAACCAAATATCAAAAACAACGCTTTATTGGATTCATCACGCATTCAACCCAAGTTCATGATTTATTCAAATTATATTGAGGGCAATTTTTGTAACGATTGTCATCTGACCTCGACAATCCAAGGGTTAAATCATTTTAGGTTCATATTATTGACTCACAAGACCAATCAAATGTACTAGTTATTTACCGATTGATTGTATATGCATTTGCCATGGATAAAGATATCTTTTTTTAACCCCCGACGTAAAAAGAGAGGGGTGTTATAAGTTTAACGTGTCTGATTGTGTATATGTCTGTGGTTTCGTAGCGCCCAAACGGATGGACCGATTTTCGTTTAGCTTTTTTTGTGTCATAGATAATTTTATCCCGAGTGTTCTTAGCCATGTTTCATGAAAATCTGTTCATCCGTCTGAAGGTCATCAGCTTTTTTCTTAATCTGTTACTTCCATATTATGTCGGGGGTTGTTTTAAATTTGTAATTTATACTTGTGTTCATGGTAATGTCCATTTGGAAATTTCATTGTATGATTGTCACACTGCAATCGCATGAGTTGCACGAAAAAAGTCAAAAATTGAAGTGGTACTTAAACTAATTTAATCGAATGAATTGTATGGAGTCTTGTGATTAAATTAGTATAATCAACAATTAAATTTTTAAAATTGTTTAGTGCAACTCAGCGTTAGATAGCCCAACAACTAATTGTTGTTTGTTGTTTCGCTACCTATTTAGCGAATCTAATTTCCTATCGTGAAGTTAGCTAGGAAATAATTCTAACAAGTGTACCTATGTACATAATATTTTTATGTGCATTAAATACTTTAAAACAAACACACAAAAGAAGTAAAAGTGCATGAGAATATGCATCATCAAAATCAAATGTTGGAACGAGATAAGATCACAAAAATAAATTTTAGAATACGTTTATTTGTCTCTCATGATTGCCAATTTACATTATATTACAAACCCTGATATATGTTAATGGAAGACTTCCAACGACTAATGCAAATATATGTATACAGTACTGTCATAATATGTATGTAACACTGTTTTTCAAACGAGAAGACGGCTTGTATAAATAATTAGAAACCATGATAAAGTAATGCGCATTTATATGAATCAAACATTCAATTCAAAAATTTGCTAGCAAAGGTTCCTTTTTAACGTTTTTTTACTCTACCACAAGTAACTAACTTGTAGTCGATAAAAAAAGTAATCCTTGACTGCGATCTCACCTGATGGTAAATGATGATGCAGTTTGCGATGGTATCGGGCTAACTTGTTAAGGGCTCATACTCCGTTATTTAGTGAATTTAGGCGTATCAGGAGGTGGTTAGTAAATGTAGAAAAGAAGTATCGAAACTAATAAATCCAATTGAAGCACAAGTGTGCAAAGTCGCAAGCAGCCGCTAGTAAATAACTAACCAACGATCTATATGCTACGAAAACAGCGTAATGTACTCTAAATATTTACACCATAAAACGCAGATGGCAGGTTGATTGACGTGCGCAGTGATTGCCATTGTCACCAGTTGCACCGCACGAGATCATATCAACATCTAATTGCCCTTGAAGGCTTTGAATTGTAAGCCACCGTGACGTTTAGCAGGGTACCAACATATGTAGCAATATGCCCATTATTTTGTTTGACAACATACATACAAACAACAAACGACTTACTTACTTGGTATATAGGAGCCGCTGTGAACACTTCTAAGGTTCACAGCGGCTTCTACAGGAGATTTCCTTACATAATCGGGGGGCAGGTCCAGACTCCAGAGTGTAGAAGACTTATAAGTTCGTATGAGAACTATTTATTATTATCTAATATCCTATAATTACTATTATCCTGCTATTATGCAGTGATCGTATGGTTGAGATACCGGTTAGAGAATAAAGACGCCCGGATAAGCAATGAATAGAGTACATGTTCTAAATCTTCTCAAGATACAACATACACAAATCTTGATTTTGGGCTGATTGAAAAATGAGTAGAAAAATACTAATTAAAATTGAGATAAAAAAGCCACCCGTGGCGTTTTCCAACAGTGCATTTATTTTAGTTTAGTCATCATACAAATAAAAGACATTTCTTTTTCAGTAACATGACAAAACACTGGTGACAATCTAAGCTCCTCCTAAAATTATGTGTTGAGTGACTGATTGAGTAACCTGTAACACACATATTAAAATAAACATGAAATTTGTACGAGCATCTTACATTGTAATTTGTATGGGTGTACCAGGAATCTATAAATTCTATTCTTACTTGTTGCGTATTCTTAGATTGACTTGTAATTTAATGAGTATACGTTCGAATTAAGTATTCTAAAGTGCTTATTCCGTTTATTCAGTGCAAGTAGTCTTTGGGATTATCCTATAGGCTTTAGAATGAAGCATGTGTGTACGTGTATTTATTTACAAGCTGATGCCCGCGACTTCGTCCGCGTGGATTGTTTAATGGTTGCCGCGACTCTTTAATTTTCCGGGATAAAAGTAGCCTATGTATTATTCCAGACTTGCTATCGTTAAGCTCCAAATCAAAATGCGATCTACACATAAAGGTATTCAATAACCGCTGAGTCTGCCGGCAGGAGACTGAATTACTATCCTCAAAACACTCGTATTTATACTAACTAATTTCAATATGGTGTCCATACCCACATATTAAATCGAATGACATGAAACGAGTCAAATTGAAAGATATTATACTTCCTGTTTAATGAGATATAATGACAAACAGTAATATTGCTAACAAATCTATCTCTGTGCCTTTCATCCAGATCCGTTGAGCCGTTCTAGCGTGATTGGGTAACAAACATCCATCCATCCATCCAAACTTTCGCATTTATAATATTAGTATAGATAACAACTACAATCGGGTTTTAGGAAATCTAATGATTCAATTAATTAGGCATTAGGTAATACAAATAAGTTAGCCCAACTATCAATTGCAGAATCAAGTCCAATTATTATGAGTTTACTACTATAATTTACTTTAATTTTGTATTTAGGTATCTATTAAATTGAGGAAGTTGACTATCCAATAAAATCTTAAACACAAGACGCTGTCCTTCAAACTGTTTACTGAATATTTTAGGCAACCAAGCTCCAATGAGGCGAACAAATATGGTTAGAGTAGGTAGTATTGTAAATGGTATGCTGAGGTCATTACGTCTTTAGGTAGCAGTTGCAACAGCATAAAAATGGAATTTTACTACTTTTTCATAGTGCCATGCAGATTTTAGGTGGCGTAAAGGGATACGAAATAGGGAGTAACGGGGAAAATGGATGTCTTTGTTCAGTAGTGGTCGTTAAAAATTTCGAAAAACTAATTAATTCAACATTAAGTATCAATTAATCATCTCGAGATTCAGATTCTTTGTAATCAAGATGAAGTTTTTACAAGAATTAATGTGAAGTCAGCTTATACAGCTGAACATATGAGGGGGTATGGGTTTAATATAAATACCCCAACAGGTTAACCCGCTACCACATTAGACTGCATCATCACTTACCATCAGGTGAGATTGCAGTCAAGGACTAACTTTAAGTGGCGTAAAAAACATTACAATTCCATCATTGAATTATTATAAACTAATTATAATAATTTAATATAAAAAATTCTTTTTTAAACAACCGACTTTAAACTCCCGCGCCAACTTTACAGCAACAAGCGCACGCTATACAAAGTACTTATTTTATTGTTGATATTTTAAAAATCGCTCGACCGATTTCGATAAAATTTATATGGGACCACCTTTGAAGTATACCCTTTCAAACAAAAAAAGAATTTTCAAAATCGGTCCAGGCGTCTTCGAGTAATCGGGGAACATACATAAAAAATAAAAAAAATAAAAAAAGATTCCGACGAATTGAGAACCTCCTCCTTTTTTGAAGTCGGTTAAAAAGATAAACAGCAAAGATAAATATACAAAACTTTGAACAATAATCGCTGAGTACTAAAAAAACAAGACCGTGAAAATGACAAAAAAGAAGCCAAACAATGGCAATTTAAACAAGCACAAAAACCAAATTTGTTGACCATTATACCTACTGGTAACCGAAATACCAGAGCTACAACATAGTAGTAACTAGTAACAATATTTACATCATTTGTTACACCTTTGCCAAAAATTTACGCCCGAAATTCGTGACGTAAAATCAGTCCTCTGTATTATGTTACGGGCCAAGGCCGCAGGGTGTGTTAAGTTGACACTACCCGGGGCTGAGTATTTCTTACAACAAGTAATAAAATTAAAAATTTTAAAAAAACCCACGACGAAATGCAGAGCTCCATTATACCTTTGACCTTTATAACTTTGAAACAACAATTAGAACTTAGCAAACGTATAGATTACATAATATCTAAAACACAAAACTGCATCTTGGACAGCTCAGTAGTTTTTTTGATCAGCGTGGTGGACTATGTCTTTTTCAAATGGACAAATCAAAAGAGTCCAAACGCGAAGAGTATACGATGAGAATTTAAGGAGTTCCCATGATCGCCTCCTGACTCCATCATGATACCCTGGGCAGCATCTAGGTACAAGCTAAATATATCTAAAACAAAAAGCCCGCATCTAAATCAGCACAGTAGTTTTTGAGAAAAATGGTAACATATTGAAAAATTAAAATCATAGACTACAGCTCAGCTTTGTTGTCTATGGTCCTAAAATATATCTAAGAACCTTCTCACAAGCTATACACATCTAATGAAAAAAACCGCATTTCCATCGGCCCAGTACTTTTTGTTAAAAATGGTAACATATCGAAATATTAAAATCATAGAGACTGCTCAGCTTGGTTGTCTATGGTCCTAAAATATATCTAAGAACCTTCTCTCAAGCTATATATATCTAAATAGTATTTCGCCCTGTGCGCGAGCTGCTAAAGCAGCTCACGGGTTGTGGTTAGACTTACAAGTAGTACAGATTTTACTGTACTAAACTGAATTCATTTATTATGGTGATAACAAAATAAATAAAAATGGCGCTGATTTTTTAAAACTTTGGTAACAGTTTCCTGTTTCGTAACCCCAGGGAGTCCTAAATATCGATTTTGCACGAAATTGGTCAATTAACAAAGAATTTCAAAATGGCGCTGATTTTCTAAAATTTTGGTAACAGTTTCCTGTTTTGTGACCCCAGGGAGCCCTAAATATCGATTTTGAACGAAATCGGTCAATTAACACAGAATTTCAAAATGGCGCTGATTTTTTAAAATTTTGGTACCAGTTTCCTGTTTTGTGACCCCAGGGAGCCCTAAATATCGATTTTGAACGAAATCGGTCAATTAACAAAGAATTTCAAAATGGCGCTGATTTTTTTAAATTTTGGTACCAGTTTCCTGTTTTGTAATCCCACGAAGCCCTAAATATCGATTTTGAACAAAATCGGTTAATTAACAAAGAATTTCAAAATGGCGCTGTTTTATTAAAGTTTGGTAACAGTTTCCGGTTTTGTAACCCCAGGGAGTCCTAAATATCGATTTTGAACGAAATCGATCAATTAACAAAGAATTTCAAAATGGCGCCTGATTTTTTTAAATTTTGGTACCAGTTTCCTGTTTTGTGACCCCAGGGAGCCCTAAATATAGATTTTGAACGAAATCGGTCAATTAACAAAGAATTTCAAAATGACGCTGATTTTTTTAAAATTTTGGTACCAGTTTCCTGTTTTGTAATCCCACGAAGCCCTAAATATCGATTTTGAACAAAATCGGTTAATTAACAAAGAATTTCAAAATGGCGCTTTTTTTTTAAAGTTTGGTAACAGTTTCCTGTTTTGTAACCCCAGGGAGTCCTAAATATCGATTTTGAACGAAATCGATTAATTAACAAAGAATTTCAAAATGTCGCTGATTTTTTTAAATTTTGGTACCAGTTTCCTGTTTTGTGACCCCAGGGAGCCCTAAATATAGATTTTGAACGAAATCGGTCAATTAACAAAGAATTTCAAAATGGCGCTGATTTTCTAAAATTTTGGTTACAGTTTCCTGTTTTGTGACCCCAGGGAGCCCTAAATATCGATTTTGAACGAAATCGGTCAATTAACACAGAATTTCAAAATGGCGCTGATTTTTTAAAATTTTGGTGCCAGTTTCCTGTTTTGTGACCCCAGGGAGCCCTAAATATCGATTTTGAACGAAATCGGTCAATTAACAAAGAATTTCAAAATGGCGCTGATTTTTTTTAAATTTTGGTACCAGTTTCCTGTTTTGTAACCCCAGGGAGTCCTAAATATCGATTTTGAACGAAATCGATCAATTAACAAAGAATTTCAAAATGGCGCTGATTTTTTTAAATTTTGGTACCAGTTTCCTGTTTTGTGACCCCAGGGAGCCCTAAATATAGATTTTGAACGAAATCGGTCAATTAACAAAGAATTTCAAAATGGCGCTGATTTTTTAAAATTTTGGTACCAGTTTCCTGTTTTGTAATCGCACGAAGTCCTAAATGCAATAAACCGCATCTCAATCGGCCCAGTACTTTTTGTGAAAAATGGTAACAGTGGTTGAAAAATTAAGATCATAGACTACAGCTCAGCTTTGTTGTCTATGGTCCTAAAATATATTTAAGAACCTTCTCACAAGCTATACACATCTAATGCAAAAAACCGCATCTCAATCGGCCCAGTACTTTTTGTGAAAAATGGTAACATATTGAAAAAATAAAATCATAGACTACAGCTCAGCTTTGTTGTCTATGGTCCTAAAATATATCTAAGAACCTTCTCACAAGCTAAACATATCTAATGCAAAAAACCGCATCTCAATCGGCCCAGTGCTTTTTGTGAAAATTTTTAACACATAGAAAAATTAAGATCATAGACTACAGCTCAGCTTTGTTGTCTATGGTCCTAAAATATATCTACGAACCTTCTCACATGCTATACACATCTAATGCAAAAAACCGCATCTCAATCGGCCCAGTAGTTTTTGTGAAAAATGGTAACATGTTGAAATATTAAAATCATAGACTACAGCTCAGCTTGGTTGTCTATGGTCCTAAAATATATCTAAAAACCTTCACACAAGCTATACGTATCTAATGCAAAAAACCGCATCTCAATCGGCCCAGTACCTTTTGAGAAAAATGGTGACAAAAAAGTGCACAAACAAACAAACAAACAAACAAACAAACAAACAAACAAACAAACAAACAAACACACAACCTCTTAGGGCAAACACATATACCGTCTCCGCTTCGTCGAGGGTAAAAACCCTTTGGGTAGCTTCCATTCTCAAATACGATTTAATATGAAACTAACGGCTTAGGTGCAACCTTTTTTAACCCCCGACGCAAAAAGAGAGGACTGTTATAAGTTTAACGTGTCTGTTTGTGTATCTGTCTATGGTATCGTAGAGCCCAAACGGATGGACCGATTTTCGTTTAGTTTTTTTGTGTCATAGATAATTTTATCCCGAGTGTTCTTAGTCATGTTTCATGAAAATCTGTTCATCCGTCATCAGCTTTTTTCTTAATCTGTTACTTCCATATTACGTCGGGGGTTGTTTATAAGTTTAACGTGTCTGTTTGTGTATCTGTCTGTGGTATCGTAGAGCCCAAACGGGTGGACCGATTTTCGTTTAGTATTTTTTTTGTGTCATAGATAATTTTATCCCGAGTGTTCTTAGCCATAATTCATGAAAATCTGATCATCCGTCTGAATATCATCAGCTTTTTCCTTAATCTGTTACTTCCATATTACGTCGGGGGTTGTTTTAAATTTGTAATTTATACTAGTTATTTACACAAACCCTTTGGGTAGGCCACCATTCTCAAATACGATTTAATATGAAACTGACGGCTTAGGTGCACCGTGCAACCCTTTACCCTTCAAATAATTTATATGTGTGTTAGGACTGTAACGTAAAAGGTTAGGTTAGGTGTTGTATGCGATGAAAGCTCGCCACTTTTGCGTGGGGAACAAAACTCGCTACTTTTGGAAAATAAAGTGTGTGTGTGCAATTCACACACGGCAGATGTGAAACTTCAGAAAAGTAGCCTACGAGAGAATGAGACAAATATAACTTGTATTCTATCTAACTCCTATTAAGAATATGCTTGTCTCTTCGCTTTTTCGTTTCATCGAATTTTCAAATCACAACGATTCTAAAGAAGTTTCACATCAAAAACTTTTTTATACATCCCTACCCTAACCTATCTGAGTCCCATGTTGAAATTCGACCTAGACAGTGTTCAATTCGCCCACCTTGCAGACTACGGCCGTAACCCACACGATTACCTCACACTGCCTGTTTGTATGTAGATTTAGCCCAATTTTCAGGATCTGTAACACCATCGCGTTAATGACTCTGTTTATACATACAATAATCTCATTGTACAATATGTGTGTAGGTCTGTGTGATCTCATACCGGTAACGTGAATGCAAATTGACTTAAACTCAACATCCTCACTTTATATCTATACAGTGATGATAAAAGAAACTGCATATATAGGTGCCTATTTATTTACTAATCCTATAGAAAATACTTAAAACGAAGCTTCAAACAAGGCCCATTGTAAGGAATTAAAATAATTGATGGTTATTAACTGTGATACAATGCATAACTTTGAAGGTTTTAATCCTTTCTCCTTTTGAAAAAAGATTTTGACTCATCGAGAAAATGGAATGAACAAGAATAATGATTAAAGCGTTGCAACAAAGGTGAATGGTAGTCTGTAATTAATAACGAGACAAAATATCAGGCTTATACTTAGTCCTCAAAGTATAGATGGCCAACAGGTTCAGGTGGCCAGTATGAGAATGAAGTAATGGAACTAGTGTTGAAAATGTAAGGTCTAAAACTAATAAATAATAGTTGGTTAAGTGGAAGTAACTGAAAGTTCCGCCGCGAGAATTTAAGAAAATATAAAGTTTCGGATCATATCATTGTATCGTATCAGGACACAGAAGTAGGGCATATCCAGGCTATGCATGATCACATGTTTTGCTGACAGCATGACAGGTTCACGGTCACCCACGTGTATCATAGGTAACGATGATGCAAACCGAAACATTTGAACAACCTTGACTCGCCTGCCGCTGAATTACGCGCATTGTTAGACGGCAATTTACATTTTCCTACGCTTCTTATTTACCCCAATTGACTCCATTGAGGGATACTATTTCAGCGCTAGACCAAGGTCCTTGCATTATGAAAATTTATTCGATCCTTACCTATACGAATAACATAAATATACATGTCCACTTCACACATTATATTTAGCATTTAGGCCCTGCCCAAACTGCTAAAGCTGGTTTAGTTAAATTTTGCGATGCAGTCATTTTTTGAGAAGTTTATTCCAGGGTGGACATGAAAAGGATTTATAATTTTGCTTAAACACATTGAACGGGTGTGTGCAAAAAGACCATAGGAAATTTAATACAATTATAAAATGCGAAAATGTATCTGCCTCTTGTACCACTATTAAGTTATATATGTAACTATAGTGAGAGAAGTTTCCTGACGTTTCTTCTGATCTCTTTTCAAAAGAGGTTTTATTTCAAAAGAAGAACTTTCCTCTCCCGAAAATTTCCCTTTTGAAGTGAAATGCTTTTAGAAGGAGAAAAACAGAACAGAGGAAGACCAGGAAAACGGTGTAGGGCTGCAAGGCAAATAATTTTTATGAGCATAAAAAAATTAATATTTTTTTCATGTTTAAAAAATGTTGATACGCGGTCAACGGTGTATTCCCAGCGTGGTCATTACGCAACCGAGTTGAGTTTTATTTAGGACATAAACATGGGATGTAGGTCGCCGTTGCTGGGAACTGACGCAGAACTGTTTTTGCAGACCACCATTAAAATGTATATCAGAATTCCATCCGATTCTAATGTAAACTGAACTAGATTGACAGACCTGAATGGAATGTTATAAGTTTGAGCAGATATATCTATTGTCGCGTGACAAAATGCGGTTGATCATTAAACAACATTAGGTAATATTAATCTTCTTTATACAATAAAAGGAGAAAATAACTGGATGAAATGTCAACGTACAACTCAAAGTATGTGGATTCTCACAGGCCCCCACTAAGGAAGGATTTTGAAGAATTAAAAGGAAATAATTAGTCACTTAGTTCCGAGTTATTGAGATTGGCTCTTTGAGACAAGGTGATTTTGCAACATGCATTATGTCTGCTGATAATGAGAACGTTGAACATCTTCATAGTGCTTGTTAAAACTAAACGTGTCATCGACAATACTTTAACATTTCTTATTGGAAACTGGAATATGGCAGGTAATAATAAACAAAACAGATGTCTAGTCTATATTTGATATTAATATCCAACAAATTTTAAGAAACCATTGTCACACTAAATTTAAGTATTTATGTTTACGACTCACGTGTACATTAATAGTTTCTACTACTGTATTGGATCTAATTCTATTAAAATGAACTGTATGTTTTTTTTCGAAGGTCATTTTGAAAGATTTATACTAAATGTCATGCTTGGTTACAGGTTTTTGATTCCCGCGGGAACTTTTTATTTTTCCTGGAATAAAAGTAGCGTATGATGAGATGTTCATTGAGGGTATATGCTATGTACATTCCAAATTTCAGTCAAATTGGATTAGCACCCAAATTTACAAACTTCCAAACTTTGACATAATATACTTATCTATACTAATATTATAAAGAGGTAAACTTTGTGAATTGTGAGATTGTGACGTTGTAGGGGGTAATCTCTGGATCTACTGAACCGATTTTGAAAATTCTGGTACCAATAGAAAGCCTCATTATTTGTGAGTGTCATAGGCTATATTATATTAATGGGAATAAGTTCCCGTGGGAATTAAAAAACTCATTTCACTCGGACGAAGTCGCGGGCATCTGCTAGGATAATATAAGTAGGAAAGTAGGAATAGGATTGCAAAACCTGTTATGCTTTTTGTCAATGATATTGGCATGTTACTACTGCTTTTTGGATTTCTGTTCTGTGAAATGTAAATACACATTGACTAGCTATTTCTAATGCTGTCAATTCAAGTTTAGGTTTTCCAATTTTATTTCAGAGTAGTCAGTACCTTCACGTGGATGTTTATCGCAATATTTTTACATTTACCTATGCTTATTTCTAAAACCATCAATCATAATAACAACAGCTGTTTAGTATTTAAAACCATAACAACAAAAGAGTTTCCGATGAATTGAGCGATTGTTAAAACATTTTCTATATTGTTTCGCGCTCGCTGGTAGTGAAAAAGAGACAATTGAGCATCACCATTGTTGACAAACTACAGTTACGCGTAATTGCTGTTATATCATTTCCGATGTAATTTTTTGTGTTCCCATAAAGTCTAGTATGCTTCCTTTTCATGGCTAAACTATTAAACCGACTTTGACGAAATTTTTCTTTGAAACATTTTGCACCATTAAGCTGAATATAGGATACTTTTCATCCTAGAAAATTAACGAGGAACTAAGATTTTCTAGGAGAACGAAATTCTTTATGAGGGACAAAAGAATTAAATCCACGGAAACTGACTAACATGTCAATCTACCTACTGATTAGACCTCTTGTCTCTCTAGATACTAATATGTAGCCTAGGATCCCCTACAATTTAGTTCCCTACTAAAGAAGGTTTTGCAAAAATTCAACCCAAGCGACCCCGGTCTACAAATACGTCTTGAAATAACTCGTACCATCATCTGGTGACTTGAAGCATTGTAAACACGACACTTTCTTCTTCTTTTTCAATTTCCCCTCATCCTTTTTCTGTTTGGGGTCAAGATCCTTTTTGACATCCTTTGCTTTGTTTTTCTTGTTCTGATTTTTCACCACACCCATTTTGTCATAACATGAAAAGTGCACGTAAGTTTAAGCCAACTTCTGGGGCTGGAACCCAGAGCCGTAAGCAAATTTATTAAAAAAAAATGACAACTGTTTTTATTTTCGCGGGCAACGCGCGCTGCAGATGTACGTTCGGAAACTAGCGCGGGACTAGCAACGCTAACTGCATTCGCGTACGAGCTAAGAGGCACTGGCACTACTCATAACTGGCGTGCCACAATGAGGCTCGCTAATGGACTCGCTTCGTCTACGAGGCGCGGCGTTGAGCGTGAGCTCACTCGTCCGCCAAATCGGGAAGCCAGTTCGGGAATCAAGGCCAATACATGGATTAATATTCCGTCTGCGGCCACTACCTAAACTGTATGACTTGGTAACTTCTCCTAATTATTATTTCGGGAAGGTCCTCTAATGTGAAATTACGTACACAGTTATATGAATAGTGTCGGTAGACTGCGTGACTATTGTGCATATCACCGACCCTTAGCTATCTACCTAGGGCACTACGGTACGGATATTAAACTACATATATTAATTAACCTCTTTGACCTATGGACCCGAGTTACGGCTTGAAGCATGACTTACCTACATAATGTTAAAATCCTTTCACTTTGAAGAATGAAGAAGATAAACACAAAAAAAACTTGAAAAAAAAAGTGAAATGTGAAAGAATATAAAAAATATCTATAACCTAATGACAATAACAGAAGGGTTCGACTACCCAAGCGCTGTGGTCTAATAAGCATGAGGTCCGGAGTTCGATTGCCGGTAGGGTCAATTTAGGAATTTATAGTATCCAAATTATTTCTGATTGGCTGGGAGGCTTTGACAAGGGCTGCAGTCAACGATTTACTTGTAATAGATTTAAAAACAACAAGAAACACAAGAAGTGCGGCCTTGTGGATGTCTGATGACAAGTAGTAATTATATCAACAAACAGATGCAAAACATGCTATGTTATGAAGCATATCGTGTTCATTTATAATTATGTCGTTAACCACAATCATTTGTAATTGTTTCAAAAGTAATGCTGATCTAATTCTTTACGTAAAGAAATCATTTTAGATTAGTAAGCCAACCTTTTCATTCGCATATTTGTATTGTATTTATCTTAGATTGCGATGAGTCATGTTTATTTAAGAAATACTAGAAACTGCGACTTTGCAAGGAGATACGTTTTTTAAACCCGTAGGATATCCTTCCGCCAATCGGCATTGGAGCAGCGTGGTGGGTCTAAGCTCTAATTACCTCTCTCCTATGAGAGTGGAGGCCTGCGCCCAGCAGTGGGACGTTAATGGGCTGTAGTGGATGTAGTGGAAGGAACTCCTTGATTTTTCGAAAAAAAAACTGACTTTATGGGATGTAACATATCAATGTACCAAATTTTATCACGCGAATGGACAGTGAAAAAATAACCAGACAGATAGACACACTTTCGTATTTAATATGATAATAATTATGGATAAGACAAAAACAATAAAAACACCGATTAAAAGTAAGTCAAATTTAAAGATTTAAAACGCAATAAAGGCATAGGCACAGTTGAATACAATCGGAAGGAAACAGCGATACGATCGCAATTGCAATCACATCACAGCCATTACTATACTAGCAGCGGGTCACGCGGTGTGAATGCTAAGCGTAGCAAAACGCACGGAACCAACGTTGCTATTTGTAAATTTGTAAAGCACATTAACGAGTTTACAATTAAAGGTTTATTTTTATATCCGTATACTGCGCAGCGATGAAATCACTTTGTTAGATGGTGATAATAGAAAGGTCGAGTTTTTCGTGGGTTTCTGCAATGATGACGCTTCTACGTTTGTAACTATCTTTGTTGACGAGCAAGAAATGACAATGAAATGAAATGTAATGAAAAAGTCCCACCAAGAAAGTACCCCTAAAGTAGTAGTCATTTTCTGAAATTTTTGAAAATCAACTTCCCTAAAACTTATGACAACGGGCTTGGATATTCTTATAGAATTTAGTAACTTAACCAGTTGAGATAGCAGTCAAGGGATAACTTAAAACCGATAACAAAACTGATGTAGGTAATTTGCATATTGGCGAATAAAATCCTAATCTTTAACCAGGCACAGGTAGATCTGTCTACTTTTCCCCACAAAAAAATTCGTTCCAAGTTGGTGCCAAATTTTGAACATTGTATGAATTGCTGAAAAAAAAAACAAACGATAGCTTGCTTCGTACACTATAAACTTGGCAAGACCACACATGACAAGTCTTTTATTATCATCTCAAAGATTAATTTACTCATTCATACGAAAAATACGAAAATTTGTCTGTTTCTCTTCCTGTATGTCTGTTCCACAGAACCACGATCTTGATGGGCTAGGTATTAGTTTAACATCGATCCTGAAGAAGGCTAAAATAAAAGGTCATTAACATGGGAACAAAACTTAAATTATGAAAAACTTCTAGTCCTGCACTATGCACCATCTCTAAAGAAATGCACTTTCTTTAGAGATGGTGTTTTTAATGGCACAGTTAATTATTTACACGATTAGCAAGTAAAAGCACAGTAAAAGGCCTGAATAAAGATAAGAAAAGTAGCCCCTTTTGCATAACCTTGTATAATATTGTGGTCCCTGAGCAAAACAAGAAAACCACACGTTGAAATCGCGGGGAACCATCTTTATTTCGCAACGCGGTTTAAAGATATGTATGTACCTACTCGTATATTTTGTTACATGGATTGTGCCGAAGTTTTGATAGCGCGCAAGCCACCCTAATAGCTCAAGGCCGACCCAATACCTACCCCATACCTATTGTAGAGGGTCGTTCATATAGGAGTCAAGGAAAATCGTGACTGGTCACAATTCCCCCTGCTAATTCTACGAGTAGGTAGGCATAATTTTCCTATATTTACGTAGAACGGTTTTTATTGGTGTCAATTTATTTTTAGGATGTATTATAGACTATTTTATTTGTATTACATTTTGACTATGTCACTGGTGGAGCGCTCTAGCCTTAGAAAATAGAGGAGCCAACTTCAACTTTGGCAAGGATTTGAGAATTGATTGCAGAAATTTGTGGATGGATTGAAAGGAATTTCTCAATTGACTTAAGTTTCATCTGATGAGAGGCTTCGGCATTGGGTACTTACTTGAGACCACCAAACGATAAGGCCACGCTGAAGTAAGTTTTGCCGCATATACCAATTTGGGCCATGGATGGGTAAACTGCACCCCCTTCAGGTTAGACGTCTTATATCATACAATCATCACGATTCATATACAAAGAGTATTGTTCTAGCAATTGCCTTTTTATACGTAAAACAGGCGTAATATGAGAGCCATTATCACAAATTATAGCCAGTCATCCCCTTATATTAGCTACTTTTACTTTCTACTCTAATCTTATTCAGAATCGGTGCCAGATTTTAGGTTTCCTCGGTCATAAATATTATATTATCGGTTATAAATAGCTCGTACTACACGCACGTATGTAATACAACCTTGCTAGTAGGTACATAACGGTACATTGTTTGTAAACAACTGGCGATATGGGTCGAGGGGGATACGGAAAACGTGGTTATTTTTAAAAATCAGCAGTTTCATCGATAAAATAGTTTGTTGATTGCATTTCAACCTTTTTTTTTAAATTAGATTATTATTTGCGAATAATATGGAAAACCACCACGATGAAATCCTAGATTCATGTCTTAATTGAAATTTCTATAACTTAAAGAAGTGTATGTCTTCGCTGGTAGGGTGGTAACTAGCCACGGCCGAAGCCTTCCACCAACCCAGACCAGAGAAAATTCAAAAATTATAAATTCCCAAATCGACCCTGCCGGGAATCGAACCCGGAATCTCCCACGTAAAGACAACAGCGCTGAGGCAGGGAGGTCGTCAAAAAAAATCTTTCCTAAAATGATTCTTCCATCTCATTCACAATGTATGGTTAATGGTACATTCACATTCACGGTCCTATGTCAAGCCTCTATGCTGTTATTTACCCACAGACGTTTGTCAACCTTAGATACGCGATTTCACTCATTAGCCATGGCTGATTTGACTTCAGTACGTTTCGCTTCTATGCCATTTCAATGTCGAGGCAATAGGTAGTATTCGTTAGTTCAAGTGCATACCTATCATACTAATTTTATTACAGGGCAGCCGAGTTGGGTGTGGTGCAAAGTAACCTCAATGATCGCATCAAAACTGATTTATGTACCTGCACCACATTTAAAACGAAGAGGCTTATAAATGGACATATTGTAAAGGACAGCTGCGACGATATCCTTTGGGGTTCGAATCTGGACACGCAACTCAAATTTTTCGGCTTTTTAAGCGTTTTGTGCAATTAAATATCATTTGCGGAACATCGTGTTTAATCACGGTAGGTATTAACCTTGCGAGTTCTCAATAATTTTCATAAAAGTGTGTATAAACTGCTAGCTCGCGCTTGTCGAGCGTGGAGTGGAGGACTATAACCTAAATCCCTCTCATTCTGATCGATGTGATGATGATGAATGGACAGCAGCAGACCACAAACGAAAATGGAAATACCTGGAAATACCTATGTATATTTCCAGGTACTTCGCACCATCATATATCTACAGAGGTCGCAAAAAATTTAAAGGGCTTTCGGAAAACTCTGTTTTCGATCGTATAATATTTATAAATAATTGTCAATATGCTTTATTTCCTACAACTAACGCCACCTAGTGAGAAGTGGCGAAACTTTTCTCCGTTAGTTCATAGCGCGCCACAAAGATGGAGCTGCTATTAAATCACCTGCCGAAACGTCGCGTCGCGCCGTTTACGAATTTGCTTGTATACGACGAGTAGATATAATTAATAAAAACAAAACATGAGTATAAACATTTTTTTTCCAAATAGGTAGAACAACATTTTAGCTAAGCAGCTGAATGAAACTTCGTCAATCGTCATCTAAAAATTAGTTGATTGTATGATAAAAATGATAATCGCGACATTCCGATTCATTTTTATTAAGCTCAATTAAAAGAGACTTATGATGCTGGACAAATACCGAAGTAGATACTAAATAGCCAGGCGATGGCGGCTCGTGGGCATAATTTAGTCCAAGTAGGTTTTACAAATGCAGGCCCTTGTAGATATCCCCGACAGTGTACTATGTCCTAAATTTACACATAATCTGTCAGCTCTGCATTCTATGTCAGGGGTATCGAGAACCCAGACTGACAGCGACTGATCAAGAGTTCTGACCGCCCTAGGCTAATTATGAGGACGCGCCCCCGTCAGGTGTGTTACAGACGGCCTAAAAAGTAGTAAATGGGAAAATTTTAACATGGTTCATAATACCTATAAAAGTTTCCAGATCGATCTGCAAGCGAAGCTAACGTTGTTCTTTAATCTGCATGACTTCTGCATGAATCTCTCATAGGAGAGAGGAAATTAGAGCTTAGACCCACCACGCTGCTCCAATGCGGGTTGGCGGGCTTTAACGACTA
This sequence comes from Erebia epiphron, assembly GCA_963932025.1. Taxonomy (NCBI): domain Eukaryota; kingdom Metazoa; phylum Arthropoda; class Insecta; order Lepidoptera; family Nymphalidae; genus Erebia; species Erebia epiphron. The sequence continues at coordinate 24,221,227 of OZ009947.1, read as the reverse complement.
TTATCATGTTAGTGATAATAACCGGGACCGACAGCTTAACGTGCTCTCCGAGGCACGGGGGTGAAACACCGCCAACTTCCTAACTCCGGGCTAGTGCTGAGAATTTCTAGTCAGAAAACCCCAACACTTATTATGGCCCGACCCGGGACTCGAACCCGGGACCTCGTCAGTCGCAGTCAAACATGCTAACCACTAGACCAACGAGGCAGTCGTTGGTCTAGTGATTAGTCAAAAAAAAAACAGTCACACAAAAATTAACTCAAATTTGAGCCAACGGGCCAGTTATGTTGCTGGGGCGATACATAGGTAGGTACTAGACTGCTGACTAGAAATCCAAAAGGTAGGTATTGTAAAAACACATTCGCCGCTATATTAGGAAAGGATTCTGGCTCTTGATGGATTCAGAAAAATATGGATCTGTTCCATATTTTCTGAATCCATCAAGAGCCAGAATTTCAGTAATAAATCCAGAAATCGGTAAATCAGCGAATGAAACAAGGAATGTAAACTATCTGAATACTAAAATCAAGTAAATTTGCAAAGTCGTAGGTGGACAGCTAAATTGTAGGCTTATAACCTATAAGTTATTCGTTGTTTCGTTACCTACTTATTATAACCTATAAGTAATTCGTTGTTTCGTGACTTTAACACCATTTTTTGTGATGACTGTGTCTGGAGATTATCCTTAATGCCTACAAAAGTACTGAACTAGGCACGTTCGTATACATTGGGACGTTTTCCTTGTTTTAGCTCATAAGATTATATTCGTTACCTTAAACTAATTAGGTAGCGGTTATGATTATTTTCAACAGAAAAATAAAAAATCATGTAAGCTAGGACGAAGTAAACAAAGAAATGTATCCTGTAAAGTTGTAACAACTTTAGTAAGTATCAATTCTGTGATCACGGTATCAGCATTATATTCTAAACGATTTGATATCAAAAGATTTTTGCCACATTGTCCGGCGCTTGCTTAAAAAGTTCTGGGTAAGGTCGAAACAAAAACAAAATGATTTAACTAGACTAGACTAAACTAGACTAGACTGTTTTCCGAACCGGTGGTAGAGTCAAAACACGTCATAACATAAGAGACACCTGTATGTCCTACATGCTATTGTAAATTGAGTTTATTGAGTTTAGACTAGACTAGCCTAGCCTAGCCTAGCTTCTCATTTCAAACTGACGACAAGGTTTTCCGAACCGGTGGTAGAGTCAAAACATGTCATAACATAAGAGATACCTGTATGTCCTACATGCTATAAATAAATTGAGTTCATTGAGTTTAGACAAGACTAGCCTAGCCTAGCCATTTCAAACTGAGGACAGAACGAGTGGACCACAACGCTACGCATATAATGACTGCAAACCCTATAGCTTGTAGCATAGGTAATAGGCATGATGACAGTAACCAAGAATCAATGAAATTATGAATTTATCTAATGGAATAGGATTCATGGATTCTAAACAACGTATTTATTTTTCTATTTCGAGTGAGATTGCTATTTATTTTGATAAAATAAAACTATAAAATATAGCAATCCGCCATATTGGATAAAACACCAAGAAGCGAATGACGTCACAATTGTTTGTTTTCGAGCTTTGACAATCACGCTATTAGCAAGAAAAGAATACAATTAGTTTGCTATAATCCGCCAACAGAAAAAAATTCTGTATGGTCAAGCATGCAGTTACAAGAGAAGCACCGTTTACCTTCCCAACCAAGCAAGAAAGCTAAGTTCCCAAGCAAGCAATGCCACCACCACTCACATGCACCACCACACAAGACTTTTATACTATTCTCGACGCACGTTTCGCCCCGACACCGGAGCATCTTCAGGAGATGTCGACCTTACAATGCAAGATTGTCTAGACAATCTTGCATTGTCTTGTGTAGTAGTATAAAAGTCTTGTGTGGTGGTGCATGTGAGTGGTGGTGGCATTGCTTGCTTGGGAACTTAGCTTTCTTGCTTGGTTGGGAAGGTAAACGGTGCTTCTCTTGTAACTGCATGCTTGACCATACAGAATTTTTTTCTGTTGGCGGATTATAGCAAACTAATTGTATTCTTTTCTTGCTAAATCATGAACTTCCGCAAAGTAACGCCTGATTCTATCCAATCACGCTATTGTTTACTGCACACTGCACAGAGTTCATTGGTAAAAACAATAGTGACGTCACAAACGACGCCATGACACCGGCGAGCGTTTTGGCGTGAATTTTAAAATTTAAATTTCAAATGTCAATTGTGTCTACCAAACCTTATTTTTCTGCTGAAATAAGATATTTTTTCGAAATAATACATACTTCCGAACATAATCTGACCATTTTTCAAAATCAGTCATCATGCCTATTGTCTCAATTTTTGTGATTGGCTGAATTTATGGAATTCTTGCTGGGAAATTAGATTTTGGGCAATAGCGAAAGACTGTTAAACAATCAGAGGCGCTTGCGATCGTTACGCTGTAGCAATCATTTTCTTTTTAACCGACTTCCAAAAAAAGGAGAAGGTTCTCAATTCGGCTTTTTTTAATGGATGTCGGCGCATATCTCCGTGCTTTCTGGACCGATTAGAATCCCTCTAGATGCTCTCTAGATGGTCCCATAAAAAAATCTGACTCCACATCCTCAACCGTGACACCAAAAAGTCAAAAATAAAAATTCTTTCCAAAAAACCGACTTCCAACGCCACTGTAAAGTACAAAATAATTTTGATTTCTACCCCCTATGTTGAAGTCGGGCGATTCTGACGCGTGAACTTTGCTTATCCTTGTCATACCCGCCCGACTTCAACATAGTGGGTAGAAATCAAAATTATTTTTTACTTTACAGTGGCGTTGGAAGTCGGTTTTTTGGATAGAATATTTATTACGAAATACGAGTAGTACCCCTGAAGAATACGACTCTACGAGCATGAAGAGTGTTGTTACCAATCAGGTTGGAACTTGGAATACTAGTTTAATGAGGTAGGTATTTGTCTTGATTAATTCCATTAGCAGCAGTGATCGATGGGGTCATCAGCAATTAAAGAATGTAGATAAGTAATTATTGCAATCAACAATAGATAGCTACGTCGGTGGTCGCGAAAGATTAATGGCAGTCCCAATTAAAGAAAACTTCTACTTAAGTGCATTTATATTTTGTTTTGATAAAACCGTGTGTATATATTTTAATGAAGAAAATTACTTACTGAGTATGGAGCATAAAGAAACGGTAGAGTTTCATTTGAGCAAAAAGACAATTCTTGCCTTAAAATCTGAAGATGGAAGCGGCACCTACAGCACGTTATTTATTGCCTGAACCCTATACTATTACCTATTCCGTACCTGAAGTACGTAAAAAATAGCTACTTAATGGTTAAAGATAAGTGCCATTGAACTTAATGTAGGTATAATAGTGTACTACTATAATAATTCAATAATAAAAGATAATTGTCCGTCAAACTTATCTTAACCGGTGGCGAAAACTGGAACTAATTTTTATCCCTGTTATGTATATTTTTTTTAATTTTTTTTTTCATATACATAGCGACGCTGGCACCGGGTTAAACAAGTTTGTGAGACTATAAATTATACAAGCGTTTCGAATAAATACCCTGCCATACCCCTAACAGGTTAGCCCGCTACCATCTTAGACATCACTTGCCATCAGGTGAGATCGTAGTTAACGGCTAACTTGTAGTTTTAAAAAAAAATGGTGATAATAATGTACATACTTATAATAAAGTATGTGTTACAACACAAAAAGTTTTAATAATGACCTCTTCGATTATAAGTGGTATGTTACATTAAAAACAGCTTAACCTTAAAATACATGACTCATACACAACACAAAATATAAAATATACTTCCTCATGAGGGCATACCGATTACATCATCACAATAATTGACGAATCAGAACGATTTGCTACTAGGTACAATAAAATTATATATATTTAGTAGCCATGGACCATCAGCGTTTATAACTGAAGGCTAAATGCCCCTGAATTATAGACACCACTTAGGCTAGCATAAAACTTTACAGTTATTTTATAGTAGATAATGATATGATGATAATGACGACGATTTAAAATAATCTTTGGATTTTAAAAATCGCGTGGGAACTCTTTCGCCTGCCCGTCTTCAGGATGCGAGGTATCGCGAAAAGGTAAACGACAGAAACTGTAGGTACACATCTACACATTTATAATCTGAATATATAAAAGGAAAAGGTGACTGACTGAGTGATTTATCTATCAACGCACAGCACAAACCATTGGACGAATCAGGCTGAAATTTAGCATGCAGATAGATATTAGGACGTAGACATCCGCTTAGAAAAGTTTTTGTAAATTTAACTTCTAAGGGGGGACAAACAGGGATTTGAAGTTTGTGTAGTCCAAGCGGACGAAGTCGCGGGCATAATAGTATCACTGTATGGATGACCCATGGTTTGCCATGGTATTGTCTAACAGCAATAAAAGCATATGTGTTGTGGTCTTGGAGAATGTTGTCTTCTTTTATGACAATCTATATCCAGTATCCATCCTCTAAGTCTAAACGCTGCTCGAATGAGAATAGATGAACTAAAAATATTCCACAAATATTTATTATGGTGTCTCTCTTTATGATACAGGATTCATGAATAATTTTTGATTTGTAGACATAAATATTTCTTGTCTTCTTCTGAAGCAATTTTTGCAATGGCAGAAGCCATGATTTAAGGTAGTGTTAATTTTTTTCTATTAACCAATATATCTAATAATATGGTAGAAATTTACAAGAAAACAACACGTCATGAGTTTAGTAAACTCTATACATATTATTGTTCAATCAGCACGTAGGTATATCACAAACCATATGCACATATTATGTGGTCAGTGGAATTTGATACCAATGATACCAACAAGTAAGTATAGTACATATACCGCACAGTTGAGAACGCGAAAAGGAAATGCGGTGAAACCGACGCAGGATCTGAAACCGATCTGTCATCTCGTGTTATACTGTACGCTTACTCTGAGTCTTAACATTGCAAATACGATTGATCGACGTGAGAGCTCACCACGCCAAGCGTCAAAGTAAAATGAACCTTAACTGCATTGGTTTAGAGCTCATTTCATCATTTCGTGTATTTATTCACAGCCAGTGCTTCAAACGCTGAATTTGTGACTTTAAAGCAAGAGCTTTTGGGTCCATTTTACTTTGACGCTTGGCGTGGTGAGCTCTCACGTCGATCAATCGTATTTGCAATGTTAAAACTCAGAGTAAGCGTACTGAACGTGTATAACGTCTACTGTTTGCTTATTTTGAACTGGAAACTTGAAATAACTGGCTAATAATATCCCATGAATTATCGAGCCGCACTCTTAGGTAGGTATTACGCTATTTGCCGAAACGAAATTCATCGAAAATGATGCCCGGATCGGACGGTAACATCGAAACGGTAACTGGGTATATAACAACTATTCAAATAAATTATTTTTTAGTGATTATTAAATAGAGGATCTCCCAAAAGTCGTAATATCCACGTTCCCTGTTAGTTTAATTTTGAATAACTATTTTATACTATCGATTAAAGCAAAAAAGTACCTACGTCGAACTTTGATGACGTCACTATTCCATCCTTATCCTTACTAATATTATAAATGGGAAAGTGAGTTTGTTTGTATGTTTGTTCCGCTTTCACGCCGTAACTACTGAACCGATTGCTTTGAAATTTTGCAGACGTAAAGTTAGAAGTCCGGATTAAATAATAGGGTACTTTTTATCCCGGAAAATTAAAGAGTTCCCGCGGGAACTAAAACTCCTTAATCCACGCGGACGAAGTCGCGGGTATCAGCTAGTATTTCATAAAACCCATACTATGCACGCGTTTTGACGTTTGAAAAAAAGTTGCTGATTTGACTAGTTGTCACATACTCAATCCAACAAACCTACTCCGAAAAAATCGACTCTTCCCATGGAAAATGGGCCACATACCTAAATCAACAATTAATGCAGACATTGATGACATTTCCAAAGGTTCGCAAGTTTAAATCTTTATCCACAGACTAAATAAGCAGATATGTACCCAATTCTGTGTTTAAATCTATTTAGTTTTCCATTTTCGACCCAATTGTAATGTAGCCGCTACTTCGTTAAACTTCAATGAGTTTAAGTCAAACTTTCATAATAGGCAATACACCTCCGGCAATACACCTCCCCTTCGGGCCGGGAGCTTCAACTAGCTTTTTGCTATTCCGGCAGACTTCGATGGCACTTCCATACGTTTGCCTACCGTTTACACCTCTATTTTCACTCCCACTGATCCTGCATTTCGGCTGAGGGGAAAGTGCATAAAACGCCTTTTATTTGATTTAAAGAGGCTTTCACAAGACTTTTTCCTTGGTGCAAGGCACCGACCCACTAGGTATGCCTACTGCTAAAATGCGGATATCTTGTTCTCAGAATTTATTAATTGTTAAACAAGTTGAGTGTAATAAAAAAAAGAGCAGTTACCCCTAACAGTCGAGTCGGTCTCGGGATAAACCTGGACAAAACCAAGGTTATGTTCAACCAACATGTTGTCCCGTTACCCATAAACGTCGAGAATGTTGGTATCGAAATGGTTTCTGAATACAACTTCCTTGGCCAGATCATTTAACTGGGTAGAAACAACAATTTCGATGAAGAAGCCAACAGAAGAAAACGGCTGGGCTGGGCAGCGTTTGGAAAATTAAGTCAGGTCTTCTCATCATCAATACCTCAATGCCTGAAGACGAAAGTCTATAATCAGTGTGTCCTTCCCGTACTCACTTATGGCGCTGAAACGTGGACACTAACAAAAGGCTTGATCCACAAATTTAAAGTCGCTCAGAGAGCTATGGAGAGGGCTATGTTAGGAGTATCTCTTAAGGACAAGATCCGAAATGAAGAGATCCTTAAGAGAACCAGGGTCACTGACATAGCCCAAGCCATTAGCAAGCTGAAGTGGCAGTGGGCAGGCCATGCCTGTCGAAGGAGCGATGGCCGCTGGAGCCGGAAAGTTTTGGAGTGGAGACCACGTACAAGTAAGCGTAGTGTGGGGCGCCCTCCAGCACGATGGACCGAGGACATTAAGAGGGTGGCGGGAAGTGGCTGGATGAGGAAGGCTGAGGACCAGGTGTGGTGGCGTTCTTTGGGAAAGGCCTATGTTTAGCAGTGGACGTCCACAGGCTGAGATGATGATGATGATGATGATGATGACCCCTAACAGGTTACCTCGCTACCATCTTAGACTTGTAACTATACGTATCTTACTATTCAGTGGAAAATAGGAAATAATTAAAAAAAAAAAATATATATATATATATATATATATACAAGGTGTAAGGTAATTAGTATAACATACCCGCGGCTACCCATGTTAGATGGTGTATAGATATATTGGAAAAATGTCATAAGACGTGTAGCTCATATCCTGGGGGAGTTATGTGGACTTCAAAATTTTAGCATAAATATTGAGGTGGCATCCCTTAAAACAGCTGATTCAATATCAATGAACTGCGAACAATACGACGTATGTTAAGCCTCGTTGCCAGCGCGAGCGTTGCGATAAAATCCAGTCGCGATACTAAAGTAATCATTAATCGGCATGCAATTAAATTCTCAAAGCAAAAGCCCGGCTAGAACTTACATATTCTTGTAAAAAAATGCCCGACTAGTATCGGACTTCGTAAGTCGAAGTCAGTCACTTATCCTTACTTTATGAGCCGCCTTTCCCTGTGATTAATTTCTCGACTTACTTCGTTTAAGTTTTGATCAATAAATAATTAATTATTCTGTGTAGTTTGTTCTTTCAATGATTTGCAAATTGTAATGAATTGCCAAATTGCATAACGATACGATAATAATTATTATATTATCGCTTGTAGTACAGTTCTGACTTTACAGTGTGGAAGGAACAAAGGACTCCACAGGGTTGCCAAAATTTATTTTCCATAATTAATTAATTAATTTTGTATGGAAGTTTTTGATAATTAATTTTGACTTTATAACCATAGTGTTTATAACGTCAAAATGGCATGGGTAGCCGCCGGTATGTTATACCATTTACCTTACACCTTGTATATATATTATAATAATAAAATAATAGTAAAGTAATATTAAAACTATAATAGAATGGTGGTGTTGTATGGGTGTGTGTGTTTGCGCGACTACAAGCTTACGGGGAAGTTTCCCGTCGTTACGACCGCTCGCCAAGGGTGGGTATGGCGGTGGTGTAGGAGGGATTGAGCGCTATCGCTGTCAACATCTTGTTGTGTGTGCGTGTGGGGCGATACATAAAATTAATATATTGAGCAGGTATATTTGCAATAGATCGTTTGAACGCACTGTGTTGTTGGATGCTGACTAATGTGAGGACCCTTAGCGGACCTAGCTTGAGAGCATCCGACGAAATCTTATCTGCCTCTGGTGGAATTATATACATATCATAACTACAACATATTTACACGTATATTACTAAACAAATTATTATCGCAGGTCGAGTCGGGCTGTGGAGCGTAACGGTGTCTCGCTTCAGCGATGCCTCAGCACGGCTGGTTCTGTCTGGATGTCTACCTAGTTGGACGTTCAGATGGGATTGGTTTGTTGTTGAATCAGAGAGCTTGCTTTCTGAGCGCAGTGCAGTTCGAGTATACTTCTACGTTCCGCAAAACGTCTGACTTTACCTTGCGATCTACTTACCTAAATTACGTACGTCGTTCGCAATACTCGGACGATAACTGACCATGGTTGGAAGGACGCTGTTTATTATTGCCGAAGGTTGAATTATGCGTACGTTGCGACTGATATCTTACTACATTTTGCACTACGCTTGTTCAGCCTCGACACTTTAGAGTTTCATGGATTCACAACCCATGTTACTTGTAAAAGCATAGCTTCACGACCTATGCTGCGGCACATTGGCTAAAAACCATGTTACGCACAAACGACATCCTATCACCCATGGTGGTTCCGCGCTGTATTTGATATAACATACTATTACTGAAGGGTGCATCACGCCTGTGGCTCTGTTACGTTGCGACGAACGACCCTGCAGTGCGTCCGGTGTATCCTTGAAACCTATTACAGGTATATGTGGGAGTGCACAACTCTAAAAATGCAATTATCCAGCTATACGCTGACATAAGTGGAACGCACCACTCTAAAGTATGCTCGTACATACGTTGCGCTGGCCTTCGCGATTGATGACCAAGTGGTTAAAGGGGGGGGGGGGGGGGCTGTTGACTTTTGGTATTCTTAGAGATGTATTAGTCCATGTATTAATGTGCCTCTTGGGGTACCGAAGGAGGGAAGAAGCCTACCGTTGGTGGCGGGGAGGAGCCAGCCAGCCATCATTTATTTTTTAGAAATATAAATGATGCCATACAAAGCATCTTCTTTTTCTTTATAAAAGGTTATAAAAGGAAGGTGCTACCACTTGGGTTAATTCGTAAATATCCCGAAGAGATTTATCTCTTCGCGATCACGTTACTTAATGCCTGTTTTAAGTTAACTGAATTACATCTACAATCTGTATATAACTTAGTCGTTGGGTTGATTGAATTCGAGGCTTCCGAAACTCTAAAAGTTCTTGGTTTATTATGGACACAGCAATGTTGTGAGGGTCTTACTGCTAGATGTATCACGTGCCATTTTAAAGAAATATTGAATATTATAAGTAGAGAGAGGTGTAGATGCTTAGGGACCCCGTCAGGTTGGTTACAGACTGCGTCACTTACCATCAGGCGACATCGCAGTCAAGGTCTAACTTGTAGTGGAATAAAAATAAATTTCTGAATAGAGATCCCAGAAGCTCATTCTACAGATTATCCCTAGAAATTTCCAGATAAATTGACGTTACAAGCAAATTGCAATTTCTATTTAAGTTGAGAATTCATAAAAAGGTCGAAGTTTAAAAGCAGGTTTAATTAAATCGATAGTCAAGAAGAAAATTAGCCATAACCATTAGTGTTGCACCGTAAATTGATTAAAAGCGGTACCGGCAGTCCACATGAAGTCACACTTAAGGTGCGTTTCCTCTGAAAAGGTGACCAGATGAGACGTGCAGAATTAAATTTATCAATAGATTAAAGACATGTAGGTCTTTAATCTATTGATAAATTTAATTCTGCACGTCCCTAAATAAAACCTATTAGAATATAATATTGACTGTATCGATCGGGTATAGCTGGTTTGACAAAGCGTGTAAAGACCTAGAAAGCATTCTAGAATAATTTAAGCATAACGACGCTTTTCATAATTGGATGGAACGACCAATAACATGGCTAAGCGTTATGGTATGCTTATGATAAAACGATGTAATTCCGCCAGTTTCTACCGCGTACCGCGTGTTGCTACTGAGCTTGAAAGCGTTCTGCTACAACCTTATACCGTATCTGTAGTCTAATAGTGATATACAGCGCAATTAATCTGCTTACTCCTACTGCGAACTTATCCACTTCACTCTGCTCGAGTGGAAACATCTATTCCTTTTTCTAAGACGAGAACTTCTAAAACGAGGTTTTTTATTAGAGGTCAAAACAGCACGAATTTTTCCTCTATGTATGAATACCAATTTTCACAGCTCCGGTTCTTATCTCTCTGCACGACGTAGTGTTAGTGAAAACGTACCTTCTGTGCACATAATGTGTCAGCTCTGTTTTAATTAAGCCATTTAGCAAATGACCGCACGTAGAGATTAAAAGGGAATGTAACGCTAATCCAACCTAATTTCCACCTCTACCTTTTTACCCTCGACGAAGCGGAGACGGTATATGTGTTTGCCCTAAGAGGTTGTGTGTTTGTTTGTTTGTTTGTTTGTTTGTTTGTTTGTTTGTTTGTTTGTTTGTGCACTTTTTTGTCACCATTTTTCTCAAAAAGTACTGGGCCGATTGAGATGCGGTTTTTTGCATTAGATACGTATAGCTTGTGAGAAGGTTTTTAGATATATTTTAGGACCATAGACAACCAAGCTGAGCTGTAGTCTATGATTTTAATATTTCAACATGTTACCATTTTTCACAAAAACTACTGGGCCGATTGAGATGCGGTTTTTTGCATTAGATGTGTATAGCTTGTGAGAAGGTTCTTAGATATATTTTAGGACCATAGACAACAAAGCTGAGCTGTAGTCTATGATCTTAATTTTTCTATGTGTTAAAAATTTTCGCAAAAAGTACTGGGCCGATTGAGATGCGGTTTTTTGCATTAGATATGTTTAGCTTGTGAGAAGGTTCTTAGATATATTTTAGGACCATAGACAACAAAGCTGAGCTGTAGTCTATGATTTTATTTTTTCAATATGTTACCATTTTTCACAAAAAGTACTGGGCCGATTGAGATGCGGTTTTTTGCAATAGATGTGTATAGCTTGTGAGAAGGTTTTTAAATATATTTTAGGACCTTAAACAACAAAGCTGAGCTGTATCTATGATCTTAATTTTTCAACCACTGTTACCATTTTTCACAAAAAGTACTGGGCTGATTGAGATGCGGTTTATTGCATTTAGGACTTCGTGCGATTACAAAACAGGAAACTGGTACCAACATTTTTAAAAATCAGCGCCATTTTGAAATTCTTTGTTAATTGACCGATTTCGTTCAAAATCTATATCTAGGGCTCCCTGGGGTCACAAAACAGGAAACTGGTACCAAAATTTAAAAAAATCAGCGCCATTTTGAAATTCTTTGTTAATTGATCGATTTCGTTCAAAATCGATATTTAGGACTCCCTGGGGTTACAAAACAGGAAACTGTTACCAAACTTTAAAAAAACAGCGCCATTTTGAAATTCTTTGTTAATTAACCGATTTTGTTCAAAATCGATATTTAGGGCTTCGTGGGATTACAAAACAGGAAACTGGTACCAAAATTTTTAAAAATTCAGCGCCATTTTGAAATTCTTTGTTAATTGACCGATTTCGTTCAAAATCGATATTTAGGGCTCCCTGGGGTCACAAAACAGGAAACTGGTACCAAAATTTTAAAAAATCAGCGCCATTTTGAAATTCTGTGTTAATTGACCGATTTCGTTCAAAATCGATATTTAGGGCTCCCTGGGGTCACAAAACAGGAAACTGTTACCAAAATTTTAGAAAATCAGCGCCATTTTGAAATTCTTTGTTAATTGACCAATTTCGTTCAAAATCGATATTTAGGACTCCCTGGGGTTACGAAACAGGAAACTGTTACCAAAGTTTTAAAAAATCAGCGCCATTTTTATTTACTTTGTTATCACCATAATAAATGAATTCAGTTTAGTACAGTAAAATCTGTACTACTTGTGAGTCTAACCACAACCCGTGAGCTGCTTTAGCAGCTCGCGCACAGGGCGAAATACTAGTTAGATATTATATATAGCTTGAGAGAAGGTTCTTAGATATATTTTAGGACCATAGACAACACAGCTGACTTGTCTCTATGATTTTAATATTTCGATATGTTACCATTTTTTACAAAAAGTACTGGGTCGATTGAAATGCGGTTTTTTTCATTAGACGTGTATAGCTTGTGAGAAGGTTCTTAGATATATTTTAGGACCATAGACAACAAAGCTGAGCTGTAGTCTATGATTTTATTTTTTCAATATGTTACCATTTTTCTCAAAAACTACTGTGCTGATTTAGATGCGGGCTTTTTGTTTTAGATATATTTAGCTTCTACCTAGATGCTGCCCAGGGTATCACGATGGAGTCAGGAGGCGATCATGGGAACTCCTTAAATTCTCATCGTATACCCGTCGCGTTTGGACTCTTTTGATTTGTCAATTTGAAAAGGGTTTGGCCGTAGTCCACCATACTGGTCAAAAAAACTACTGAGCTGTCAAAGATGCAGTTTTGTGTTTTAGATATTATGTAATATATACGTTTGCTACGTTCTAATTGTTGTTTCAAAGTTATAAAGGTCATAGGTATAATGGAGCTCTGCAGTTCGTCGTGGGTTTTTTTAAAATTTTTAATTTTATTACTTGTATTTTATGAACGTAATAGATATTCTATACGATGGGGATTTACAAGAAAGAAAGAATAGTATGCCTAAGGTGTGCCGTGTGACCTAGATATTCAATCTTCTTAAACATGCTAATGGCGTTTATGAAATTACTAGCTGATGCCTGCGACTTCGTCCGCGTGGTTTTTTGGTTCCCGCGGGAACCCTTTTAATTTTCCGCAATAAAAGTAGTACTCGTATTCCAGAATATAATTTATCTCATCCAGATCCGTTCAGCCGTTACGGCGTGATTGAGTAAAAGAAACGTCCATCTATCCATCCAAATCTTCGGTCTAGCCTGATCCGGTCCAGAAATCAGAATCTCCAATTTTGAAAGTAAAGTGCATTTTATGCTATTGATTTGCTTGAAAGTACCGTTAGGAAACCTGCATGCCTGAGCTCTTCATTATACTCTCAAAAGGTGCGTGAGATCTTCTTACCATCACTTGGCCAGCGCGGTGAACTATGGCCCAAACCCTTCACACATGCTTGTCGGTTGGCAATGGGTTAAAATGACGATGTTGATGAACGGCGTTTACACTTTTCCCGGCACTCGTGGAAAGCGTCTGGCCAATGTTAACTGGAGACAAACATTCGCGCTTGCTCTAGCAGCTAGGCGCTAGCTGACAGTAAAGTACCTACCTAATGCGCTGTTGCTTTGGATGTAAGGTATAACCAGTAACGTAAGTGGTTTTTGATTAAGTGTTGCTAAAATACTTACTATGCAAAATGCTAGGTCAAAGAGGACATGGTTATTTATATAAACACGATTTGAGTCAGCGTTACTATCTGTTAGAAACTAGCAACCTACATACAACAAAACAGGTTCTTGTATCGGAGATAACATACGCACGCCAATCGGACCAATCTGCGGAATCTATCACACTATAATGTAATTTATTAGTTAGGTATTACGGGGGATAATCGCTTGTATGGTTAAGCATGTTTAGCGTTGTTGTAACTGAATAAAATCACGCGTAAAAGAGTGAGGTCGGTTGTCTTAAAGCTCGCGGTGCATACCACCGCGGAGCGAACCGAGACGAATTGCAAGAAATCCGTCAGTAAACGTTTTCATACAATCTATATTGTCAGTACATCATTGTAAAACAATGTGGCCTATTGTTGGTTCTGCAGCGAATCGCAAGAAATCCAGCTACCGTACATTTCAAGGCCCTTATGTACAGGCCGTAACATCCTATTATCATCGTGGTAAAGGACTCGAATAAGCTTTCCTTAGACTTCTTTAATTATTATCCAGTACAAGACACAAGGAAGAAGAGGCTTGTGACAGACCGCCATACAGTGTCAAAAGTTCAAGTTGCTGATATTATGATCGGCAACCTTCAATAGAAGAGGCATCAGGGGAGTAGAAGTTAGTCTTACCTATGTCCTAACATTAATTTAGCAAGTTTGTAAATCTCTCATTAGGTAGATATATATTTTCAACCGACTTCAAAAAAAGGAGGAGGTTCTCAATTCGACTGTATTTTTTTAAGCTATTGCATAGCTTCTATCGCGGGCCTTGAGCGTGGAGACCGAAACCAGAAATTCCGTATCGAAAAAAAAACCTTTGGTTGCTTATGACTACTTGTGTTGTTGACTTCAAGTTGTTGAAAATTAAAAGACTATTTTTATGAAAAGATGATTTTGGTTGCTATGACTACTTGTGTTGTTGACTTCAAGTTGTTCAACGTGACTTCAAAACCTCAACAAAGAGGTTTTTTGATTCCCCTTGGACACCCGGACTATTGAAAATATAATTCTTTAAAATTATTTCGCCTTTATATTTTCAACAACTTGAAGTCAACAACACAAGTAGTCATAGCAAGTTGATAAAAAATGCTATGCAATAGCTTTACCGAGGCAGTCTCCGAGTGCCACACGTCTTATTTTTTTTATGTTTGTTACCTCAGAACTTTTGACTGGGTGGACCGATTTGGATGATTCTTTTTTTATTTGAAAGGGCATACTTCCCAAGTGGTCCCATATAAATTTTATCGAAATCGGTCGAGCGGTTTTTAAAATATCAACAGTAAAATAAGTACTTTGTATAGCGTGTGCTTGTTGTAAAGTTGGCGCGGGAGTTTGAAGTCGGTTGTTTAAAAATATTTTTTTTATATTAAATTATTTGCATGATCAGTTTCAGTTGATCAAATTTTAATCTAGGATGGGTTCAGGCTAGCAAACCTTTATTTGTATGGAAAACATTACAGGACAGATGTAGAGTTGCGACTTGTGGTTTGGCCCTAACTAATCATAAGGCTTGGCGCAAAAGAGCCACATACAACATTTACAAGCGTTCTGACTTCTGACTCCAGAGCCGCAACGAGTAGTAGAAACAAGGGCGCAACTGAAACCGGGGATTAGACCTCTGATTGGCATCGGCATCGCTTTCCCACCCCAAGTGGTATGAAGTATGAAAATGTAGTGTGGAGCGTGTGTAGCGTTAGTTGAGGTACTAGTGTGTATAATAACTTCAGTTTTGAATACATGCTGTCGCACGCAACGGGACGCAATGGCAGATTTGGATGGCAGAAGTAAATTGAAAAGACCGCATCTTTCCGAAGTGATTTACTCACACTAAATCCACCAATTTCATGCCACCCAATCTTGGCCGCAATGTATCGTCGAATGCTACCAGTTATCATTGAAACCTTATCTAACGTTAAGGAGACGGTCTCATAACCGTCTCTTCTTTATTTTATAAAGATAATCAAGCCCTCGACGCTACACCTTTACAAGGAAAACACTACACTTCTATTTTTATCCTTGTGTGTGATATTCCTTGTGGTGTATTTTGGGCGATTGGCGAGTGGCCCGTCTGCGCAGGCCCTAACACACTTTGCATTCAAAATCATCGCCATCGAATATTAAATAGGACTTATATGTTAAGGTCACTCAATATTTTGGCACACGCTTTCCATGAATAAACATTAGTGGTTCCTATTGTAAGCGCGTTTATGACTCCAGCAAGTGTGTGTCAGACGTTGTATGACTAATTGATACCTACTTTGTTTGCGGTTGTTTTAATCTATACCTACCTACAGTTTTAAAGTTGTTCTCACTTATTTGTTTGTGTGCTCACAACACCAAATGTTCGTAGTCCAAAGACTAAAATCACGCACTCTTTTTTTTCAAACGTGCATAGGTGGGCCCACATTGGATCCTAATTTTATTTAAACGAAGTCAATGTCAATCACGTGTGTACAGTCCGTCAGACTTATCTGACCGGTGGCCAAAATTGGAAGTAATTTTTATGCCTGTTACCTAAGTTTTTTTTTTAAATTTCATATCTACTAGCGACGCTGTCACCGGGTCAGATATGTTTGTGGGGCTATATTATATTATATAGCCCCACAAACATATCTGACATTAGGATCCAATGTGGGCCCACCTATGCACGTTTGAAAAAAAAAGAGTGCGACTATAGATTAAAATATGTACCTAAGAATATACCATAGATTTCTTACATACCTACATAAACTCGGCAGTAAAGTGTCTAGCGATAGCGTGAAATCCCTATACAAATAGTATTTAAACAAAGTCTGTGTATCAGTTCTTACTTTCTTAGTATCCATACAAATATTATATTTATGCGAAAGTGTCTTTCTGCTACGCTTTCACGGCCCATGTGTTCGACCAATTTTGATGAAATTTGGTACAGGGATAGGTTGTATCCCGGGGAAGGACATAGGGCTCTTTTTAACCGGAAAATTCAAGAGTTCTTTCTCTTCAAGAATAAAAAAACCGAAATCCACGCGGACGGAAAAGGTAGCGGGAAGTGGGTGGATGAGGAAAGCGGAAGACCGTGTGTAGTGGGGCGCTCTCCTAAAGGCCTATGTCCAGCAGTGGAGGAATACAGGCGATGGATGGATGGATGACGCGGACGAAGTCGCGGGCATCATCTAGTTCTTAATATTTTGCCAAACATTATGATCCCGATGCACACATTTTGCGTATTCTAGGGAGCAGTTTTCTCGATAAACCATTTTTTGTATATTATAGGTACACTTAAACTGAAATCTAAAGTCTGTTAATGTTATCAATGTCTGTATATTGAAACAAAAATACTCGTGGTATTTGCGATAACATTGACATTTTGCTTCTTTTTGAGACGACCTTAAACACGACTCACGAGGTCACTGCCACTTGATATTTTCGTGTATTTAATATAATTGATAACTGAACACACTCGCTATTTATCAGTTCATACTCGTGTAAGAGCCGCTGGAAACAAGCGGCACAAGACCGTGCTCTGTGGCGATCCATGCAGGACAGGAGACCTTCGTCCAGCAGTGGACGTCCATAGGTTGAGACGAAGACTCGTGTAAAACTTTCATTGAACATTTATAATAAAAAATTCCTTTTTTAAACAACCGACTTCAAACTCCCGCGCCAACTTTACAACAACAAGCGCACGCTATACAAAGTACTTATTTTATTGTTGACTAGCTGATACCCGCGACTTCGTCCGCGTGGATTGAGGAGTTTTAGTTCCCGCGGGAACTCTTTAATTTTCCGGGATAAAAAGTACCCTATTATTTAATCCGGACTTCTAACTTTACGTCTGCAAAATTTCAAAGCAATCGGTTCAGTAGTTACGGCGTGAAAGCGGAACAAACATACAAACAAACTCACTTTCCCATTTATAATATTAGTAAGGAAAGGATATTTTAAAAATCGCTCGACCGATTTCGATAAAATTTATATGGGACCACCTTTGAAGTATACCCTTTCAAACAAAATAAGAATTTTCAAAATCGGTCCAGGCGTCTTCGAGTAATCGGGGAACATACATAAAAAATAAAAATAAATAAAAAAAGATTCCGACGAATTGAGAACCTCCTCCTTTTTTGAAGTCGGTTAAAAACACATTAAAATTAACTGACATAAAGTTGAGTTATTCGTTCATCCTTAACCGGTTGCGAAGGTATATGCTCTGACGGAATTCGCTCAGTATAAAAACTTGTAGATATCCATTCGGAAGAATAATAAAGAGGCAATAGTCAAATATGCCGAAAGCTAGGAGTGAGAAGTTCCTGTACTTTATAATACTGCACTGCAGACAATATAACAGTTAAAGTCCTCTTCCCATGAGAGTCGATATCATCTGCATAGGATCTGTGAACACATTGGATTTAATATCCCATTGAAACTTGAAAGTTTTATCATTATACTAGCTGATGCCCGCCACTTCGTACGAATTCGTGGATCGAGGTTTTGTGGCTCCCGCGGGAACTCTTTAATTTTCCGGGATTAAAAGTAGCCTATGTGCTATTCCAGACTATAATCTATCTCTGTGCCAAATTTCATGTGTGTGATTGAGTAACAAACATCCATACATCCATCCAAACTTTCGCATTTATAATATTAGTATTAGTAAGATTTTATGATGAATGATTAGTAAGGAAGAATATTACTCAGAAGACGAAAAACTGTTATTTATATTACGAGCTTCACGTAACTTAGATACGTTACGGGGGAAATTAAAAGATAACTTATTTTCAAAGTCAAGAGCTGTAGAGTAAACAGCTCAGTGAGTAAATCAATTACGTAGACGCCTGTCCACACGTATTATTAAATTATGTTTGCATGTTTTTCAAATGGGCAAGCAGGCTTCACTAGTGTGCTTACTATAGAGATGTGCCGGCCGGTTTTATTTCGTCATACCGTTAGTGAAGATCCAACGAACCAGCAAAGTTTTTTCTAGAATTTTATTGAACACAATAGGTATTATTGTGATAAAAATTGGTGCAGTAAGTGACTCTTTTGTCTTTACCGAATCTTTTACTGGTTGGAGTTCATACAGAAGAACTTCTGTGCATACTCTATCATTTAACCAACACTTTTAACTGACAATAAGTGTTACATGATGCTGGCAAACTAAATTCGTCAATGAATATAAGCAACAGTGAGTTACAGTACCTACAGCTCGCAAGAATTTTGTTTGTTCAATTGTCAATTCAATACGTTGTACAACAAGTATAAATTACCAATTTTAAAACAACGCCCGACATAATTTGGAAGTAACAGATTAAGAAAAAAGCTGATGACCTTCAGACGGATGAACAATTTTTATGAAACATGGCTAAAAACACTCGGGATAAAATTATTATCTATGACACAAAAAAAAACTAAACGAAAATCGGTCCATCCGTTTGGGCTCTACGATACCACAGACAGATATTATTGGCGTTACATGTTACACCCCTCTCTTTTTGCGTCGGGGGTTAAAAAGATAATTGGACTCTATACAGTCTAAATAGGAGAGAATAAAGTCTTTGAAGTAAGAAATTGTATTTTGTTGTTGTAGATACGCTAAAGAAAATGAATCAGAGATGCGTCGATAGCGAAAATAGCCTTCATAATTCATTTGCCGTTTATACGGAGAGCAAAACTTAAATGCCGCCAATACATTTTGGCTGCTCGCCGAGGCCGCTTACACTCAAAGTATGAAAAAAAAATATACGAAAATTTCAAGTCCAACAACAACTAACCTGAAAGAAATGTTTGAAAGAAGTTTTCCGTGTATGTGTACAAGTTTTCCACAAAGCACTGTTTGTATCACTGATGGAACAAAGAGACCATTTACCGAATCACTGTTACACCAGTTGCATCACCTTTCGCAGAAATTATCGAGTTTACAACACTTCGAAACAATTAGCGTTCGAGTTCAAATCGTAAGAGGAATTCGCAAATTAGTTACACTGTTTAACACTCCGGAACTTTTCGTTGTAACTTTTTTTTTAAATATCTATTTATTAGTTTAGGTATATATGTTGGTGATTTATGGTTAATAATATTGGTTAATTGAGTACGGGCGCCGTGATAAGCGCTAAGAGGTCGCGAGTCGACTGGCCGACGCTGTATCATTCAAGCGGACTTCTCACGTGCGTACCTATGCATGCAAAAACTTTTACATAGAGCTCGAAATTCTATTAGAATACTAATACGTAAAACTGTGACACAGTGCTAGTCATGTTTTGATGTATACCGACACGTGCGTGGAAGGTTGTCGCATTTTTACGACGATTTTGGGTGAAATCGTTTTAATATGAGGAGATGTCCGACTGCGTTATTAATCTGCCTGATTCACATTATTTCAGCATTCCAGCAATCTAATACATTACTGGAATCTTATAATACTTCATACTAATATTATAAATGCGAAAGTCAGTTTGTTTGTTGGTTTGTCCTTCAATCACGCCGCAACGGAGCAACGGATTGACGTGATTTTTGGCATGGGTATAGTTGAGGATCTGGAGAGTGACATAGGCTACTTTTTATCCCGGAAAATTAAGGAGTTCCCGCGGGAATAACAAAAAACTTAAACCACGCGGACGAAGTCGCGGGATTAGCTAGTAATATTATAAAGAGGTAAAGTTTGTGAGGTTGTAGGGGGTAATCTCTAGATCTACTAAACCAATTTTGAAAATTCTGGTACCAACAGAAAGACACATTATTTGTGAGTGTCATAAGCTATATATTAGGAAGTTCCCGTGGGAATTAAAAAACTTATTTCACGCGGACGAAGTCGCGGGCATCTGCCAGTTATTTATAAAAGAGTCTAGTCCAGTTCAACTACTTTTAAATCCAGCTTCAACTCGCATCCGCTCAAGTCCAGCGCTGGTACATATTATGAGAACCACGGCCATTATTATTATGAAATCACAATCATGTCTAAGCACCTAATAGGCCAAGCTTTAAAATGTCTACAATTTTTTTGTAGATTTTAGCAGAGTCGGACTTAGACTGGTAGAACAAGTTTTAGAGCTACACTCTGACAAGTTTAGCAAAATCCGGAACTAACTGAACCTATTCGGCGTTGATCCTAAAATGTTGAATTTTTAATAGATACTGGCGCCACCAGACGCTAAGCTAGGTTTGCCAAACTGTAAATTATTATTATTGGAATGTCAACAAGAAAAATCTTTACCTTTTAAAATATGAAAAGCTACCAAGGCTAACGTGTTAAACTATTATGCCGTGTTGTGGGATTACAGGAGATAAGGGCTTATCGGCGAACACCGATGATAAGATATTAACTACTAGCGGACGCCCGCGACTTCGTTCGCGTGGCATAAGTTTTTTAATTCCCATAGGCATTCCTTAATTTTCCGGGATAATAAGAACCCATAAAAAAACCCGTCGATCCGTTGCTCTGTTGCGGGGTGATTGAAGGACTATTTAAAGGACGGATAGAATTTATAAAAACTGTGAATTATGTATTTCATAATTTAAACCGGTAGCCCAAATATCAAGTTTCACGGCTATTTAACTTGAAAAACGCCGTCCTTTTACACCAACCTTTTACGCCGTCATTTTACCCGTTTGGGGGTGGAATTTTGAAAAACTGTTACACACGTACTTCTTTATATTATACCGAAAGCCAAAATACCAAGTTTCGTTGTTATAACTTGAAAAATATCTTGATAAATGAAGAGGACATTCATCCCCTATTTCACCCCTTTGGGGGTCGAATTTTCAAAAATGGTGAAACAGGTACGTCTGCATATCTAACTGATAGCCCAAATGCTAAGTTTCATCACTATAACTTGAGAAATCAAGGACTTTCATACAAACTTTCAACCCCTATTTTACCCTTTTAGGGATGGAATTTTGAAAAACTGTGTCACACGTACTTTTTTATTTATTACGTTAAACCAAAATACCAAGTTTCGTTGATACAACTTGAGAAATATCTTTAGAAATGAAGGACTTTCATATAAACTTTCATCCCCTAATTCACCCTTTCGGGGGTAGAATTTTCGAAAACTGTGAAACACGTACCTATTTCTTTATTTTTAACCGATAACTCATATACCTACTAAGTTTCATGGATATAACTTGATAAATTACGGACTTTCATACAAACTTTCCATGAAGTAAATGAAGATTAGGTATAAAAGTCAATAAATTCACACAATAGAGATATTCAAGGTATTGAAAAGAGACTTAGCCAAAATTATTAAATAAATTTGACCAATAAAGAGGTTGTAGTGTTGAGATTAAAATGCCACGTTAAATTATTGAAAATGTATTTATAAGTATTTGAAAAAAACAAGTTCTCGGCTTTCATCACCTGATGGCATCTAAGTGAGGATGCTGCCTAATGTAACTGTCCAGGAATAGGCATAATTTATAACGACTTATCTTGTAACGTAATTTGGAATGCAATCAATAAATGAATTTGCTAGAAGGTGCCTACTGCCTTTTTTATATCAATACATTTTTGCCACTTCTATATTTCCCCGTCTCTACGCGCTCCCGAGAAAGAAAAATAAAACAACAAAATTACGAGTTGATCCGCTAAATTCAGCGCCGATGACGTCAGCCCCGCCTCACCTATACTCGGTTGGCTCGTAAGCCTTTATTTATAAACGATAAACACACGTGCGTCCAAATATTTCCGAAACTGAGCCATTGTTGGGGAATTCGATTCACAAAATTTGAACTTGGTCCCATTTCCCAACCATTAGTTTTCTGAACTTCACTATAATTTATCACAAGTAACAAGTTCTTCCGTTAGAGCAAGAAAAACGTGGTTTGTGAGATCCATGGTGATGGAGAAACGGATTGAACACTAACTCAAACTCAGTTTATTGGAAGTCCTTAATACCTTACCTATCCCTTCACCAAATTTTCATCAAAATCGGTTGAAAAGAGGAGCCGATAGTACAGATAAACAGCTGATAAACAGACAGACAGATCCACAATATTGCATTTATAATATTATAGTAGGTACTAGGCATAGACAGAGTGTAATATTATTTACTTTTGTTAGTTATTTATAAGTCTTGATTTGACTCTACCATAATCAGTTCGGAGATTATGATTCTACTTCAAGATAATTTCAACTACTTACTTCAGGTAATTTTTTTTACTGATTCGTAAAATATAGTTTTCCAACCATTCCATTGTGGTTCTGTTGTGACTTGTGACCTTCAGTATACTATCGCATCAAATTCTTCCGGCGGTAACGTGAGAACGGACATTATGCGCGATTCGTTCATGATATGCATAATCATGGAACTTTATAGGTTTCTGCTTGACTACAAGTGCACTTGTAAGTTGTAACTTAAGTAGTAATTCTTCTACCAGGAAAATGAATACAGGTAGTATGGCGTATAATGTATATAGAACTAAAACAATTCAAATTCTATCCATACTAATATTATAAATGCGAAAGTGTGTCTGTCTGTTTGTCTGCTACGCTTTCGCGGCCTATCTTTTCAACCGATTTTGATGAAATTCGATAGATATAGGTTGCATCCCGGGGAAGGACCCGGAAAATCAGAAGTTCCCGCGGGAATAAAAAAATCTTAAACCACGTCGACGAAGTCGCTGACTCATCATCTAGTTTTAAATAAGAATCTGACACTAGTTGCGTTACGGTCTACTAATTCTGTAGCCTTATTCCAAAAAAAGCTGCATCAATCATTGTTACAATCTCATTTGTGATTATCTGAATTTATGATATTCTGACTGCGCCAGAGGTAATCCAGCGAATCACCGGAATAAGGGCCCTGAATCATAGAAATGTGACAACACCTCAAGCATCTTAATTAAAACAAGAAGTCATTAATAACACCTTATTAAACAGATGCCTCGATGCCAGATGCCTTATGAACTGCCTCGTTGGTCTAGTGGTTAGCATAGTCGACTGCGGATCACGAGTCCTGGGTTCGATTCCCGGTCGGGCATAAAAGTTAGGTATTGGGTTTTTTTAATTAAGAAATTCTGAGTGCCAGCTCGGAGTTGGAAGTTGGCGGTGTTTCACCCCCGTGCCTCGGAGAGCACGTTAAGCCGTCGGTCCAGTTATTATCACTAACATGATAATAGTCGTTAAAGCCCGCCAACCCGCATTGGAGCAGCGTGGTGGATCTAAGCTCTAATTCCCGCTCTCCTATGAGAGTGGAGGCCTGTGCCCAGCAGTGGGACATTAATAGGCTGTAGTGATGTAGTGATGAAACAGATGCGCCCTTATATTTTGTCGTAACGTCTTATACAAGTAAGAAAGGAAACGAAAATGTTTTTTTTTAATTTGATCACCACATGTAGTTTTAGACTAATTATTTATAATTCATATTATGTAGGTAGATATAGTGATACATGACCAAATAAAGGTTTCCATCTTAGCATTATGCTGCAGCAGACTGCAGCGCTGGTTTTCAGTGGAAACCTTGATTATACCTAAGTGAAGTCACGGACATCGCTATGAAACTTTAACCAGTTTGTCGTGTACAGCTTAGCACATTGTCTCCTACATACAATGCTAGAACCAGGCTCAAAGTTACACGTATCTATTTTTACAATAAACGCTTGACTAGCTTCCCTCGATTAAAATATTCTATTATAGTCTCTACAAAGACCTGTTTAGCGACACAAAACGTTTTAACTTTTTTATAGACGTGTGATGTGCGTGTGACAATATTACCTGTGATATTACAATGTAGTGTGAGATTTTACTGTAGGTAAATATAATGCTGTCCCTTGGCTACACAGTACACACGTCTTAAAGAGTCTTGGATTACATACAATTCTTTATTGACAGTACTTGTTTGACAGTTGAGCACGAGGACACAGTGTGCAGCTTTTTTCAAATCAAGTTTCAAAACCAATATAAAAATACATATTTGCTTTTTAAACTAGGCCTTGGGACAATATTTTAAATTCACGACTGAATTTGAAACCACCAAGTTTTCAAGAAGACTCGGTTGAGATTCCAACAGTTCGTAGAAGAGTATCCTAACTCCTTACTTGATAAGAACTGCAGTACCTACCTGTAGTTATACCTACTACACCAGTTACAACAATGGGAAGCACTCAATGATAATACCCGGTGGACGCAGGACTGAGGAACGGATCACAAAGTACTTAATTGATATAACTATATAGATAGACTACTGTTGATTGGGTGGGGAAGGCACTAAAATAGAAAAAACTCAATTTTCTCTTGTTTCAACTGTCTCTCTCACTCTCTCGAAATCTCGGCGAGAAAAAAAATAGAGCTTTATGTCTTCCAAGAATAAAATATAGAGATTTATCTGTCAGAAATCAGAATGAACAATTCAGAACCGAAACTGATACATATTTCGATGAGCGAAGATAGTGTCTCCGATGTTTGCAGCGTCTCTAAAACACTCAAAGCGTAAAACCTCAAATTGTATCCGTAAACAATTTGCGCGGCCTAGCCACACTATTTGAAACGAAAAATCCTTCTTTATCACATTCACAAAGAATTGAATATTGGTCAACAAAAACATTCAACACAATAGGTAAGCCAGGCGTGGTGCGTGACAGAATCAACCTCGGTTGCTCTTGGCACTATGCCACTGTTTCTCGATGAAAACACGAAAGACGAGAAAACTATACCTATTTACGCTACTACAACATGAAAAGTGAAAAGACCCGTAACGAACACGACTAGAATTTTAATGAAGTTTCCTTCGAACCATTTAATATTATAGTAGCAACTAGCAAGCTTACATATATTACAGAAGATAGCTGCGGTTCCTTGTCTCGTAACCTCTTTTCGGGAGAATGAACCCGATATACTCCGCCTCTTCCAGAATATTTTTCTTATTCTACCATGAAAATACAGTCTTCAGACATGGAAATGTTCTAGTTTTGTACGAAATGGTCCATATTGAATCGTTAACTAAATAAAAAAGTTAAAAAAAATGTGCTTTCCTCGTGATGAGTGCTATTATTTAGTTAGCAATGCACTTAATTCAATGAGGACATATTCATAGCTCAACTAAGGAAGCAAGTACACAATAAACGAAGATTTGCAATGAAACTTAAACACAAAACCAGATACCAGACATCATTACTTTCAAAAATTCTCTGGAATATGTTGTCTTTAAAATAACAGGAAAATACGCCAACTTCCAGACAGACTGGTTACGTCTGAGACAAAAACAGGGTACAAATAAAATCAACCACGGCTATAAACAGAACATAGATTTTATTATGATGATTTTGCAATTGAATTGAATGAAGTAATTAAGATTCATAACGCGCTCTAGGTACTTATGCAATTAGATCTTAAGGATAGAACGGATCGTTACTCGGCGCTACAAGTAGGTAGGTAGGTACTAATAAAAGGTCTAATAATAAAGCGCGAAGGGGACGAGATGGAACACAATACCCACTGAACGATTACACAGGTGTTGATGGAATGCTAATTATGTACGCATAAATGTAAAATGAGAACTTTTATAATTGAACACTTATAGTTAACGATTATGTTAAAAACAGTAGAGACAATGCTAAGATGTAACTATCTATCGGCTATTAAGGAGATCGCCAGTTTTGCAAAGGAAAATGGAAATCTGATGGGGCAGCTAATATTTCGTTGACGTGGCTTAATACCCGTATGACAAAGGTTTCCAACCATACACGACGGGGCGCTCTAAAACCCGTCTAAGGATAGAAACCTGAATTTAGGCTAAATAAATCTTGCTTGGGGATCAAACACTTTCGAGAGATCGGATCACTTTCCGAAATTCTATTAATGGTATGGAAAATTATTCTAAATACCTCCTCCATGCATTTGCAAGAAATTCATGTTTTTAATAGGTAATTTATATTTCGGATTTGGATGGGTTATCCCTAAATGAAACTGCGAATGCACACGACAAACCGTTAAACCACTTGTTTAAACTATAAAGGAAGTAAACTAATATAAGATACAGTTAGGTATAAGTTCTGCGGCCTCTCCATAAATTCGATGGATGGATGAAGATCCCGAAGGCTATTCGGACAGATCTTAATCCATCCACGTATGGAGAATCACCCGGAAGGTTCTAGTGTCAGAAGACAAGATCTTGTCTGTAATTCCAGCAAATCAGTGGAACCATTAATCAGTTTTCACGCAATCGGTTTACATATATTGATTAGAAACGGATAGATACAAACGTATTACATTTCACTTTCGATTATATTGCATTGCTAAAATATGCGTTAACTTATTTACATCATGTATTAACTATGTAGGGCGTGAAATGATTGGCGTATAGCAAGATGCAAATGATACGAGTAGCTCAGCAAGATCGGAGGTCACGATCGCTAATTCGTAATTGGGTTATCGTTATCATTCGCTTCAATGATACATTTCGATGTTTGGTACAAATGTGTCCATTTTGTGAAGTAAAATATTAACGATATTCAATAAACTTGTAAAAGTATTTTTTTTATATCTATGGAAAAAAAAGCCAAACAATTTTCATACAAAATAACAAAACTAAACAATAGAGAACTGCTTTCAGTCCCAAATATAGAAAGATATTATTTTCCCGAGACTTGGTATTAAAGGCGTACAGACAGTAAGTGGATTTTGAAAATGCCCTATAACGAGATCACAACAAAGAAAAAGAAAAACCAAATAACATAGTAAAGAAATCATAACCTGTGAATTAACAAAAACACAAATGTATAATATTATACAAGACTGCTATAAAAAATATTCTTTATACGATGTACTCAGAATCCATACTAATATTATAAATGCGAAAGTGTGTATGTCTGTCTGTCTGCCTGCTACGCTTTCACGGTCCAACTACTCAACCGATTTTGATGAAATTTGGTACAGAGACAAACAAAGGACATTTATTACTTTTATACTAAAATTGAAGAGTTCCCGCTGGAATCAAAAAACATAAATCCACGCGAACGAAGTCGCGGGAATCATCTAGTTAAACCTATGTCAGCATATCATAATAAACTCTTCACCTAAGTTTATACTACACGCAGAGTAGCGTATGATTAAAAAGTCACCGGGATGGAAAATATAGGAGACGCCACAATTCATACCCCTCTGATGTGTAAACATTCACCTACACGTACAGCGGTATATAAATAGATCTTTTATAATCAGTATATAAATAAATAAATAATAATTGGTCTACTTCCAAATTCATGCCTAGACAACATGGTTTGTTTTGCAAAACTAACTGGTATTTTAGTAGTTAAACTACGTACTAAAATTCTACAAAAGCAAATTCTAGCAAATAAATGATTATGATTATTATGATTATGATTATGATTACATCAATGAGTTAAACAAAACTAAGCTACCCTACCCTTAGCTTAGTTTTGTTTAGCTTTTGTTTGAACTTAACTTGTATTTGAATAAAAAAGAGCTTTATAAGCAGTCGGCAATCCGTACTCTCTACAACAACTACAATTAACGACAAATAAGATCGTATCTGGACTAACAGTCTTCTTTAGGATCCATTAAACGCAGCTGAGACGCCCTTATACCCCCTCCTATGCAAACGGTATTCTAAATCTAAATCTATTGGTGGTTAATTAAAAATATTCATACTCACAAGCCAGCTGCGCAGGCGACTTCACAAAGATAAGCACCCCACAGTTATGCCACACCAACACGATAAATTCGACACTTTTTTTCACAATTCGCGTAGAAGATGTTCACAGAACGGCGCTAAGAACGGATCTGCATCTAGTTGTGCATCTATGACTTCCATCAAAGAATAGATTAGATAATGACTAGTCGATCGGAGATGCATGGAAATGCGACTGGCGCTGATGTAGGCAGAACTAGAGTAACCACAAGTCCGAGGAAAATAAAAATAGGCAGGGCTCAAAAGAAGAAATTACTTCGTATCAACCAATCATTACGTGCACTGCTGGATACAGGTCTCTTGTAAGGATCAGTACAGAGCACGGCCTAGTACCGCTTGTTTCCAGCAGCTCCTAGCATCTCGTTTGAGTTCTTCCGCTCACATAAGGGGGAGATCTTCCAACAACTTCCTTCGTAAATATCTGGCGCGAAATCGTCATTGGGGCACCAAAATTTATCGGCTCTTTGAGCTATTTATAATGTACACTCTATTTGCACGGTGACGGATATTCATATAATAATGGAGGAAAAAAATAAGATCGACGATACATAAAATAATATTTATGTGTAATTACTTATTTCTGTCCCAAAAATCATCATTATCATCCTCAACCGATAGACGTCCACTGCTGGACATAGGCCTCTTGCAAGGATTTCCACACGCCTCGGTCTTGCGCCGCCTGGATCCAGCGGCTCCCTGCGACTCTCTTGATGTCGTCTGTCCAGCGAGTAGGGCGTCTGCCAACACTGCGCTTTCCCGTGCGTGGTCGCCACTCCAGCACTTTGGGACCCCAACGTCTATCGGTTCTTCTAACTATGTGTCCCAAAAATACATAGTTTTAACTTTATGAAGTAATATTGTAATTAGATTCGGACTCTAAGATGGTTACCCTTTCCAATTTAAATGATTGAAAAGAACAATTTGTAGTCAATTTACCGAGTATCTAACTAACATATGGTGTTTACAATAGGCAATACGTATGCATTATGCATACTATAGTGGGTACGGGCTACGATATGGTGATGGGCTAAAAATGATTTGCCTACAATACATTTTGGATAAGCAGGTTACGTTCGCTTCGTTATTTTGAATGAGCACAGACTGTCAATGACATGAAAAGTGTGTCAAAGTTGATTGTTTTATTTATAATATTACTAGATGATTCCCGCGACTTCGTCCGCGTGGACCAAGTTTTTTCGATTCCCGCGGGAACTCTTGAATTTTCCGGGATAAAAAGTAGCCTATGTCCTTCCCCGGGAAACAACCTACCCCTGTACCAAATTTCATTATAATCGGTTGAACAGATAATTTTTTTGATTCCCGCGGGAACCTTTGAATTTTCCGGGATAAAAAGTAGCCTATGTCCTTCCCCGGGATACAACCTATCCCTGTACCAACTTTCATCAAAATCGGTTGAACAGATGGGCCGTGAAAGCGTAGCAGACAGACAGACAGACAGATAGACAGACAGACAGACACACTTTCGCATTTATAATATTAGTATGGATTTCTATGAATAAAACATTGTTTGATATACGGTACACCGCCTACAGTGCATTTCAAATAAAATTGAGTTTTTTTCTAAATGAAATGCTACAGTAAGACCTGCATTATTAATTTGAATAGGATTGCTTATTGTCTCAATGTTTTGACAGAGGGTGTAATCTCTTCACCCTTACTTTTAAAGGTTTTTTAAAATCGCAGTTATAAAAAAATGAGTTATCCCCAAATCTAGGGAAATAATCCGGAGAAGCTATGAAATAATCCGCGCCCTGAAATTTAAATTGGGGCCCCAGGAACGCTCCACCTCCTTCCCTTCATCCTCATTTCAATGAAATTAACCCAATAATCCCTTCCAGAATTTTTAAAGAACCCAACAAAAATCCACTAAAAGACTCCGTAGTCCGTACAGAATAACTTGATTACGTCTAGTAATATGGTCTTCTTGAACATTCTACAAAATTAAGGACTTTCTACAAAAGACTGGATACAAATCTAGAACATCTATTAGGTATTTGGAAATTTCCACTACGTAAGATTTTAATCTAAGAAAAACCAGTTGCCAGTGACAGCATTTAAAGTCCTAAAGTTTTTAGGTTCGACTCAGCTATAGTTAATTTATTTGCACGAGAACGAGATGTTTATTTATATCGCTGATTTATCGACGAAGTGTCCAGTATTTATTAGAATTACAAATCAGCGCCAAGTGGCAAAAGGCCGCCTTCATTGATACATCTTACGTAATGGCGAGAGATAAAATATAACAGTCATATCGCTGGGAAATGCTCATTGACACCCAACTGTCGAGCATCTGTACTAATTTGAAGGGTTTTAAGTCTCAAGGGTCTAAGTGGCAATTTTATTATTCAAGTTTTGATTTTTTTTGGCACTTAGACCCTTTTAGAACTTGCTTTGCCTAACCCTTCATTTGGTAGCAAATTTTTCACAAGTACATGTCTGTTAACAGTCTTGTACCTTATTGTTTGCAAACTAGTACCCGTAAGGTAGTTACGTAAGTGACTTACTAGATGGTACTAGCAGTCATAGATTTAAATTCTAGTCCGCCACGTTGGTCAAAAGCGAATTGGCAGGCTTCACACATCTTTGACAACATTATGGAAAACTCTCAAGAAACCAGAATTTCTCAAGATGTTTTCTAACATAACTAACATAAGCGGAGGGAAGAAAGGCATATTATGAGAAGAATGATAGATATGCATGTGGAAGGAAAAAAGAGTAGAGGGAGACCAAAGAAAAGATGGATGGATTGTGTGAAATGCGTATAAAAGGGGTGAATGATAGGTTGACGGATAACAGAAGTGAGTGGAAGAAGAAAACATGTTGTGCCGACCCCACGTAGCGTGGGACAAGGGCAGGAGGAAGGAAGGCTTTCTAACATAACTCTACGTAGTACTCTACTCAATACGTAGTGTAGACGTACACGCCTTCCAATATAATTTAATATAAAAAATTCTTTTTAAACAACCGACTTCAAACTCCCGCGCCAACTTTACAACAACAAGCACACGCTATACAAAGTACCTATTTTATTGTTGATATTTTCAAAAACCGCTCGACCGATTTCGATAAAATTTATATGGGACCACATGGGAAGTATGCCCTTTCAAATAAAAAAAGAATCATCCAAATCGGTCCACCCAGTCAAAAGTTCTGAGGTAACAAACATTAAAAAAAAAACATTCGAATTGAGAACCTCCTCCTTTTTTTGAAGTCGGTTGTAAACGCATATTTTGTTTGAAGTGTTCTCTGAAATTTTTCTTTGAGCCCTGAAAAATATATACCTAAGTACCTATGATATCAAGAATTGGAGTGAAAATTCGGGGGGAATTTCTGTGGTGTGGTGAATATCGCGGGCTATAGTTGCGGGACACACACTGTACCACATAGATTTACCTGTTGTCGCGGATTATAGCGAATTAAATTTCTAGTTTCTTCATTAATATCAATCAATCAAATAATATAATTAATAATTATAATAAATATTATAAATGCGAAAGTTTGGATGGATGTCTGGATGGATGTATGGATGTATGGATGTTTGTTACTCAATCACGCCCCAACGTCTGAACGGATCTGGCTGAAATTTGGCATAGGGATAGATTATAGTCTGGAATAGCACATAGGCTACTTTTTATCCCGGAAAATTAAAGAGTTCCCGCGGGAACCAAAAAAACCTCAAATGGATGT
This sequence comes from Erebia epiphron, assembly GCA_963932025.1. Lineage (NCBI taxonomy): Eukaryota > Metazoa > Arthropoda > Insecta > Lepidoptera > Nymphalidae > Erebia > Erebia epiphron. The sequence goes on along the minus strand of OZ009947.1, from coordinate 24,189,182 downwards.
TTGTTACTCAATCACGCCAGAACGGCTGAAGGGATCTGGATGAAATTTGGCACAGAGATAGATTATAGTCTGGAATAGCACATAGGCTATATATATATAGCGGGCTTTTTATCCCGGAAAATTGAAGAGTTCCCGCGGGAATCAAACAAATGTATCTGTTCAACTGATTTTGATAAAATTTGGTACAGGGATAGGTTGTATCCCGGGGAAGGACGTAGGCTACTTTTTATCCCGGAAAATTAAGGAGTTCCCGCGGGAACCAAAAAACCTCAAACCACGCGGACAAAGTCGCGGGCATTCGCTAGTTACTACATACATTTATATGACATGTTCGTTAACTTCATTATTACTGTAACCCACTCAAGTTGCATCATTACCTAACTTAACACAAGTTACTATTTAAACCTTTTAGTAAAGGATTAAGGTCGATAATTGCTTGTTTTGTGTACTTCGAGGATTCATGTGGGGCCTTTATTTTCTAGTTGGCAATTGTCCAGTTTTCGATTTATGCACGGTTGGCGGATATCATTAATTTATATAGCGGTGCGCGGATTTAGATCAAAGTTTGCGCACACTCAACTGTTGTTTTTCAAGATTAGGGTCAGCACAGATAGGGGGTAAAGCTAAAGGCCAATCACTGTATTCAGGAAACAACTCGTTTCGGTGAAGGTACAGTGAGCGCCTGATTCCAATGATGACTTACAATTGAATGATTTTACTTACAATCGACAGGCAACTTTAGCTACATTTGAATACGTTAAAAACTGAAAAAATCATGCAGTGCGCAGTGACTGTAGCACGCCTTTGAATCGTTAGTACAAAAATTGAGTCGTTCGAAAAAATAAAACCTAATTTCAGTAGTTAGAAAAGAAATGTTGGTTGTTAAATCCACTACACTACACTACAAGAAAACTACGCGTACACAGAGTAATAAACACGTATAATTCATATATTTACCATTTTATGGAATTGGGTATTTCGCCTACACTCCTGCCGTCATAATAATATACTGACTCTTAAATATTACGAGGACTTGGGTTGGTAATTGTGGTGATAACTGATAACCTTTTTGTATGTAGCTTTTCCATTGTATGACATTTATGACTCAGGGACTTTTCGGATATGTATGTTTTACAATCATGGCATATGGATGGGAAAAAATCTCATTACTCAAACACGCAGTGTTTTAGCCAAAGAGAAATCGAAACCCCGCAGAATTTCTATTGACGTTTTAAGTAATGTTTAGACGCGTATGCAAAACGTGTTTGAATTCCAAAACCATAAACGACGTAGTTAGGTAGTTTGATTTAGTACGAGGTTTACTTTCAACGCTAAAATTTCAATTAAGGGCACTGGACTCTCATTAAATATGCGAAATATTAGCGAAATATTATCTGCAGGCCAGCAGCCCAATTGTCTAAGCAAATCGTAATAATTTGACACCTTATAACATACTAGCTGATACCCGCGACTTCGTCCGCGTGGATTGAGGAGTTTTAGTTCCCGCGGGAACTCTTTAATTTTCCGGGATAAAAAGTACCCTATTATTTAACTTCTAACTTTACGTCTGCAAAATTTCAAAGCAATCGGTTCAGTAGTTACGGCGTGAAAGCGGAACAAACATACAAACAAACTCACTTTCCCATTTATAATATTAGTAAGGATTACTCGTTTTTGTCGTGCAGGCATCTATGAACTCCATAAACAGGTCGAATTATACGTTTGACAAACTATTACGATGTGCTTACACAATCTAAACTATAAAGTATCGTATTCGTAATTTCGTAATAAATTATCTCCTCCTCATATACAGGAGCCTTACAAACTTATATTCGGACAAAAGTTCACGATACGTTATGCCCTGAGTTTCTGACTGGCCCAAATTGATCCATTTTTCTGTCCATCTATAGTACAAAAGCCTTAAAATGGAGATTAAAACCAGAAAGCATTAGCATTAGCGTAAGTAAATAAAACTTTCTTGCTAAATCCTATGATAATAAAAATCATACTTCATACTAATATTATAAATGCGGAAGTGTGTTTGTTTGTTGGTTTGTCCTTCAATCACGCCGCAACGGAGCAACGGATTGACATGATTTTTGGCATGGGTATAGTTGAGAACCTGGAGAGTGACATATGCTACTTTTTATCCCGGAAAATTAAGGAGTTCCCGCGGGAATAACAAAAAACTTAAAACACCCGGACGAAGTCGCGGGCATCAGCTAGTAATAAATAGAGAGATCTCCAGAGAGATTAGCAATCTGATAAGCTTATCATTTTCTTTGGCGTTGTATCGCGTTGCTCCTGTCGCTCACCTAGGACAACGGGACATTTAAGCACTATTACATGCTGCCCAGAAAATGAGATGCTTACATAGTATATTGTGATACAAGGGTGGAAAGTAGGTTATTGCAAACGAGCTGTCATTAATAAGCCCGAGCCGAAGGTGAGGGTTTTTAATGTCACGAGTTTGCAATAACCTTCACACCCGTGTATCACACGACGTTTTTCAATACAGTTGTGGGAAATAGTACAATAATATAATCAATTTATCACAAAAAATAAATAATTTCAGCAAATGGCGCGTATTTACACCTGGACACATTTTTTTTTTCAACGAAACTAGGCTACGGGTTCGTACCTACGCGTATACAGACTATTCGGTTTTTGTCAAATGTTGAAAATAATTAAATTAAAACTGGTAATTAAATATAATCAACAACCATTTAAAAGAATTTTTCAATACAGTTGAAAATATAATCAATTTATCACATAAAAAATAAAAAATTTCAGCAAATGGCGCGTATTTACACATGGACATTTTTTTTTTTCAACGAAACTAGGCTACGGGTTCGTACCTACGCGTAATACAGCCTATTCGATTTTTGTCAAATGTTGAAAATAATTAAATTAAAACTGGTAATTAAATATAATCAACAACCGTTTAAAAGAATTTTGGAAATTCAATGCTAAAACGTACGGATTCATTCATTTTTCCTCGTAAAAAGCCTTAATAAGTATGAAAACTCCTTGCTTATTAACTTTTTTAATTGACTTGGAAAATTTAAAACTAAACTGCAAAAGTAAGTGTCGAGCTTGTAAAAGTAAGTCACGACCGTGTAAAAGTAAGATGCCTATGCGAAAGATTCAATTTTCGAATCATAACTACAGCCTCTGAAAGTGCGCCATGTTTGACAACTGTATTGAAAAAATATTTTCGTTAACTTTCTGCCATTTATATACCCACCTGAATAGTTTGTTGAGACTTGAAAGTCTACGCTCCTACAGTCATAGAAAAAAGTGTTATTTTAAGCTATTGCATAGCCTCTATCGCGGGCCTTGAGCGTGGAGCCTTCCGTAACGAAAAAAAACCTAGCACTTTGGTTGCTATGACTACCTGTGTTGTTGACTTCAAGTTGTTGAAAATAAAAAGACTATTTTTATGAAAAGATGATTTTGGTTGCTATGACTACTTGTGTTGTTGACTTCAAGTTGTTGAAATTATAAAGGCGAAATAATTTTAAAGAATTATGTTTTCAATAGTTACATAGGCTAGTTATTCGTTCCATCCGGGTGTCCAAGGGGAATCAAAAAACCTCAATGTACAAAGTGTTTTAAATATGAATAAACAAAGTGCATTTATTAATAAAGAAAGTCACGAAAAAATAGCGAAAGAAAATGAGTGAGTACCTACTCTATATTACATACATTTTATTATTATTATCACAAATGCAGTATTATTTTTTGTTTCGATTGTTTCGATTATTATTTTTATTTTTATTAAATTTTAATTTAATTTAAATTGATTTACCAAAAAAAATACCCACCTAGATAAATTATGTCCCAACACTTCTTGCGACACAAGCGCTTTGCGAATGCACCGGAACTAACCGTCAACTTTTGCACTGTCCTTTCTGTCCCCAGGGACTAGTATATGAGTGATCTGTGGCGGTGTCACTTTTTAGTTTTGCCATCTATCGATGAATAGCAGAACTTTTAATGACTTGTACTTTGAACTTTGAACTTTTAGTAACTTGAATTAATATCAAAGAAAAACAAAGGAAAAAAATACTGCATAAATAAAATAAATAATTATAATTATGCAATAGCTTTACCGCGGCAGTCTCCTAGTGCCACACATCTTTTTTTTTTAAATATATAGGCTTGGCTGCAATCAGACCTGCTTATAAGTGGTGATACAGCCTAAGGTGAAGCGCGCTTGCCTAGAAGATGCCCATCAACTCTTGATTTGAGGGTATTAAAGAGGAGGGGAAAACAAAAGCCCCAAAGGGCATTGCATATCCCAGCGGTTCGAATAAATTAGCGGGTCATGGTCTTTAAAATAAAAGTAGCTCACTTACCGGTGTCACCCACAGCCTGACTTAATGTGTTTTCAGTGAGCGGCCTCAGAGCTTCCACCGCGCTGATGTAGCCCAGTCGGTCTGCTATCGCACACGCCGTTTGGCCGTTCTGTTGAAATAAGTATCACATTCAACCATAATAGCCCGTCATTTTTAAGCAAAAGACTTTTGGATTCAATTAATTACCAGAATGCTGGAATATATCGCTTTAGACGTCGAACTTTGATAGTGTATATTTTCCGAAAAACCCATTATATTGAAAAAATTATATTGAAATCCTTCAAACTACAACAGACTAATTCCGCATTTAAATTAATTAATTAAAAATCATTATTAACGACTAGCAAAATAAGAGGTGAATAAATTAACTAACCATTAATTTATTAGTGAATCATTAGACTTACGGCAGATAGCGCGTTGGGATCAGCATTGCTCTTGAGCAGCAGTTGTATGATAAGCGTGTGACCCTGCTGGGCCGCCTGATGGAGTGGGGTGAATCTGAATGAAAAACAAAATGCCTTATTACATACACTTATTTGTACGTGGTCCCCGCTATAGCCCGAAGATTTGCGAAGCTGAAGTGGCAATGGACGAAGCATAGTTCGGAGAACCGATGGACGTTCGGGTCCCAAGTCTGGAATGGCGACCCCGCAGTGGAAGGCGTAGCGACAGCAGACCCCCCACGCGGTGGAAGGACATTTTTTTTTAATCCACTACAAGTTAGCCCTTGACTGCGATCTCACCTGATGGTAAGTGATGATGCAACCTAAGATGGTAGCGAGCTAACCTGTTAGGGGCATGGCAGTTATATTAAACCCATACCCCTATTCGGTTTCTACACGGCATCGTACCGGAACGCTAAATCGCTTGTCAATACGTCTTTACCGGTAGGGCGGTAACGAGCTACGGCCGAAGCCTCCCACAAGGCTAGACCAGGGAAAATTCAGAAATTATAAATTTCCAAACCCTGCCGGGGATCGAACCCGGGACTTCCGCACGTTAAGGCAACAGCGCTCAACACTGCGCCACGGAGGTCGTCTAACATCAAGCGAGTCGCAGGGAGTCGCTGGATCCAGGCGGCGCAAGACCGTGGCTTGTGGAGGACCCTACAGGAGACCTATGTCCAGCAGTGGACGTCCATCGGTTGACGACGACGACGATATGTGCGTGGTAAAATTCGGAACTAATCACTACAGAATCGACTGATTTTCATACGTATAATTAGTCCAAGCTGCAGTTGTCCCTATCGGGTGCTATGGGACACTATTCTAGGAGTTTAATATCTATTCAGTATTCAATCAATGTCATGCAGATGGGATTTCGTCTTTTTTTTATTCCACTACATGTTAGCCCTTGACTGAGACCTCATCTGATGGTAAGTGATGATGCAGTCCAAGATGGTAGCGGGCTAACCTGTTTAAACCTATGGGTTTAATATAACTGCAATACCCCTAACGGTAACGGTAGGCGGTATGCCGCCTAATCGGTTTCTACACGGTATCGTATCGTATCGTATTTTAAAATATAAATTTTTCGACAGCGGCGCCTACGCCATGCGCACATAACCTAGTTTAATAGAGACTTGTTTGTAAGATCATCACTGAACAAAAATACATATGCTTTCAATGTCATGCAGATGGAATTTCATCTAAAATGTTAATTTTCGACAGCGGCGCCTAGGCCATGCGCACATAACCTAGTTTAATGGAGACCTCATATCTGGTTCAAAGATCACCACTGTACATCATCCATGCGTCATATACCCGTGGGCAGCTTTAGCGGTGACGTCAGCGCCGGCCTCCAGCAGCGTCTTAGCGGCGGCGTGGTGGCCGTGGTGAGCGGCCGCATGCAGGGGCGTGTAGCCGTCGCGGGTGCGCGCGCCGCATCGCCCGCCCGCGCCCAGCAGAGCTTTGAGAACCGCTGTCCGGCCTTCCGCTGCCGCCAGGTGTACTGGCGTGAGACCTGGATGACGATACGAATTTGAGATGAACGACTCAAAAAGTTACGCATCGGTGGTGAAATCCGCAAAACATATCAGAATAACAGATTTCAATGAGCCTTTACTACATTTTTGGGAGATAAATGCCAAATTATTAATGTGAACCTTTGTAATTTAGCAAATAAAGACATTTATTTATTTGAGTTATCAACTAATATGGAGATCATATAAAAAATTCTTTATTATGGCAAAAAGTCCAAGGCATTTATTTATTTCATTTATTACATTTCAACAAATTATTAGTATCTGTTTGGGTTGAATTTCTGAAAATACTTCTAAATCTACACAGGTAAATCTAGTTTAAAAAGAAACTTCCTTCGTTTTGAAACTATACGTTTCCCGTTTTACTATTAAAGAAGATAATAATAATGTATTACCATTATTAGCAGGCACGTTGACGTCAGCCCCTCGTTCGATCAACATTTCCACGCAATCCTCGTGGCCCTCCTGAGCCGCCATGTGTAGGGGAGTGAAACCGGCTTTCGACTTTACGCCCGGATCCGCATCTGATGAACAATAACCAAAAAAAAACATAAGTAGAAAAACGACATGAAAATTCAACTGTATTTAAAACTCTATTATAATTGAAAGGACTTGAACTTGTCTATTCTTTTCAAGAGAACTCACGGTGTAAAAGTCAATTCCTAAAGATCAGCGGTGGCATGAAATCGAGAAAACATTTACAGGAAACCAGTATAGTGGAAAACCGGGAGCAAAACACAAAAACTAAGAATTTGGGATGAGACCGCGTCGGAAGAAGAAATTAACCCAATGGTTGAGCGGTTCAAGCTAGATTTGGGTACACAATACTCGAATTAGTTCAATATATTTCGAAGTCCTCAGTTGACAACTCCTCAAAAGCAGTTTGATCTTCTCTAAAACGTTGAGTAAAAGGACGTCAAGCCAGTTAAACCTGTATTTACAATGTAAAACTACAATAAGCTTAGCTCATCGAAAGGTGCGGCTATCCAACATCTGTCTGCGGCGGATGCTCGACTACTTTGGTCACATTGCCAGGAAAAATTCAAGCAGCATTGAAAAGCTAATCATCACTGGCAAGATTGAAGAAAAGAGACCCCGCTGACGAAGCTTGAGACGTCGATCTGACCAAATAAAAGAAGCAGTCGACACTCCAATATGCAGTGTCTTTCGCACGGCCTCTAATAGGGAGAGATAGCGTAACACCTTGAAGGAGCCACGATCCTCAAATTTGAGGAAACGACTCGAGAAGAAGAAGAAGAAAGCTAGCTCAAAATAATCTACATGAACGAAGTTGACCACAGAGCGTATCGGGTCACACACAGTTTTTTTAGATATCTAAATGGGAGGGTTAAAATAGTTATTTTTTATACAAGAGTGAAAAGTTGTTTTTTAACCGCGTGCTCAATTTTGATGACCGAGCAAGCGAATTTTCAATTTTAGAATCCTGAGCGTCAGCGAGGGAATCAAAAGAGCACGAGGTGAAAAATCTTTTCACTCGAGTGCAACACGTAACTTTTCATCCCACCTCAGCGAGGAAATGACATGACGTGAAAGAAAATGGTGCGCGCAAAGCAAATTAAAAAAGTACACCAAGAAGGTTACGAGTGTGAGTTTTTAACAAATTAAAAAACGTTGTATGGAAATTCGGCACCATAGAGGTAGAAGTACTCGTAAATAGGTTTTAATGATGTTTTGAATTCACAAACTTCATAGATGAGTGATATTTATTAGCGTGCACACGATGTTCTAAATTCAATTTACTTTATCCTCAAGAGGATAATAACGGCTTTTGCATTCAGATATCGAAGATTAAAAATACTCTTTCCGAGATGGTGGGATGAAAAAATATTTACATACCATGTTCCAATAACGCGAAGGCGATATCGGGATGATTGTGCCGGCATGCGATGTGAAGTGCCGAATGGCCGTTCTTCGCCAAGGAATGTGGGGAGGCACCTGTACAGAACACGTTCTAGCTTATTACACACTAGCGGAATATACTCACTCAAAAAAATTGCATAACGTGAGATTTTTGAATGTGTAGTGCTGAATAGACCGCTTGAAGTAAACTATATGAGAATAACCTTTTGTTTTGTTTGAGTGAAACTTCTTTAGAATGAATTGTTGTGATTTGAAAATTCAACGAAACTAAAAAATGAAACGAAAAAGCTACACTAAAAAGAGACAAACATATTCATAAATAGGATTTAGCCTGCGAGAGAATGAGATGGAATACAAGTTATATTTATCTCATTCTCTCTAATTCTTTTCTAATGTTTCACTACTACCATGTGTGAATTGAACAAATAAACTTTAAAAATATATATGTATATATAGCGAGCTTATCTCCATACTTACAGATTAGATGGAGAGATTTTTCAGGTTTCTTCTTCTATCCCATAGAGCTTCTATGCAAACCAGATTGTCTCACCTGTCTCACCTCACCTCACCAGAAACTTGTCTCACCTTTGTCCAAAAGCAGTAAAGCGATGTCCGGATGTCCATAATGCGCAGGCATGTGTAAGAGTGTTATGTGGTTCTTTCAACACCTTTGTCTCCATACTTTGCAGACTATGCTGCTAGGTGGAGAGTATTTTCGGGTTTCTACTTCTTTCGAAGCTTCTATGCTAACTACATTATAAAAAACTTGTCTAAACTTTGTCCAAAAGCAGTAAAGCGAGATCCGGATGTCCATAATACGTAGCCATGTGTAAGGGTGTTATGTGGCTCTTGCCAGCGGCATCTGGCTGAGCCCCCTCGCCAGTAGAGTCTAGCAACACCAATGTCTCCATACTTTGCAGTCTTTGCTGCTAGGTGGAGAGCTTTTTTGGGTTTCTACTTCTTCAAAAACTTTTCTTACCTTTGTCCAAAAGTATTAAACCGATGTCCGGATGTCCATAATACATGGCCATGTGTAAGGGTTGAGCCCCCCTCGCCAGTAGAGTCTAGCAACACCAATGTCTCCATACTTTGCAGTCTTTGCTGCTAGGTGGAGAGCTTTTTTGGGTTTCTACTTCTTCAAAAACTTTTCTTACCTTTGTCCAAAAGTATTAAAGCGATGTCCGGATGTCCATAATACATGGCCATGTGTAAGGGTTGAGCCCCCCTCGCCAGTAGAGTCTAGCAACATCAATGTCTCCATACTTTGCAGTCTTTGCTGCTAGGTGGAGAGCTTAATTTGGGTTTCTACTTCTTCAAGAACTTTTCTTACCTTTGTCCAAAAGTATTAAAGCGATGTCCGGATGTCCATAATATATGGCCATGTGTAAGGGTGTTATATGGCTCTTTCAACACCTGTCTCCGTACTTTGCTGCTAGTAGAAATGTTAAACTATCGCTTAACGTTTACAACCGTTAACTGTTTAGCCGTTTAGCGATAGTTTAACATCTCTAGCTGCTAGGTGGAGAAATTTTTCGGTTTTCTACTTCTTTGGGAGCTTCTATGCAAACTAAACTACCAAAAACTGGTCTTACCTTTGTCCAAAAGCAGTAAAGCAATGTCCGGATGTCCATAATACGTGGCCATGTGTAATGGTGTTATGTGGCTCTTGCCAGGGGCATCTGGCTGAGCCCCCCTCGCTAGGAGTAGTCTTGCAACACCTATGTCTCCATACTTTGCTGCTAAGTGCAAAGGCGTAAAGCCTTTTCGTGTTTCTGCTTCTATGGGGGCGTTGTGGTCGAGGAGGATTGATGCTACTTCTTCTTTGCCTGTTTGGGATAAGTTTTAATGAGCATATTTAAAATAGCCTAATAAATAAAATAAAATATAAAATATTTTATATAATAATTAGCACTAGGTACCAGCTTTATTGTTAAGGAAGTTCCTGTAGATTTTTGAGAGACGGATGTCTCTAATTTCTAAGAAATTAATTCGGGATCGACACAACACTTACTTCGTACGCAACAAACAAACTACTCAAAATCTGAAATCTTCGATCAACAAATAAGTAAGCCGTAATAATTATTGAAGAAATCCTAGCCTAATTTTACATGAGAAGTGAACATGAATGCATCAATTCATGAATACATAGTATACTTTAGGATAATTGCTGAGATCACTAGGGCAGTAGCAATTTACAACAACGAATACATTTCTCCTTCACTAACAATTTTAACCGTAAACGTCCAAACATTTATCACACCAAACCTTCTTCTTACCTTCCTTAGCAGCTATGTGTAAAGGAGTGTATCTGTCTTTAGTAGTAGCGGCGACTTGGGCCCCGTGCTGCAACAGTAACGCCGCGATATCGCCGTGACCGAGTCGCGCCGCCACATGGAGAGGAGTCTGTTCCTCTCGAGCTCGAGCTTCCACCTGGAAGAAATCCAGTATATTTTTTGCAATGGCAACTCTATTGGAAATGGGATTGCATGAAATTGTACTGTTATTAGACAAAACGCCTAGGCAAAAACCTGACAAAAAGTCAGGATTTTATTGAGTCACGAAATGGTGTTTCTTCGCAAAACTTCCTATTGCCTAAATTTTGAGCAAATAGAGCTCAAGAATATGTTCAATGTTGTAGCATAACAATGATCTTTTTTATAATAAGCTGCCAATAAATAGTTACAGTCTGTTTAGATGAAACTTAGAGCGCGAAATGGCGGGACTTTACCATAATAAGAGCGGGTATCCCAAAATGTATTGGTTTTTTTTTTGGTTGCCAGTGCCTAAATATAGTGCCTCAACTTTCACTTGATAGACTCGATGCCTACAATGGCTTCTGTGAACTACAAGTATGTACCTAACCTACAAACAACGCCACACACAGCGGTGTCAACCCTATCATCTCCTCCAGCTCATCATCATCAACGCGTGCCTTCTTCAAAATGAAGTTTGGCGGTCCGAAAAACTTCTCTTTGTGCCGCATGTTTGAGCTTCGGATAGCTAAGCTATCCTAAGCCACGCCACGTGTAGTGGTGTCAACCCTATCATCTACTCCTGCTCACCTTGGCATTATTCCTCAGCAACACCCGCACTAGGTCGGTCTGGTGCGCCCTCGCCGCCAGGTGTAGGGGTGTCTCCCCCCGCGCTGTTGCAGCGTCGGCGTCTGCACCCGCGCCCACTAGCACCAGCGCGATGTTCATACAACCCATGAACGACGCCACGTGTAGTGGTGTCAACCCTGATTCTGTTGTTGCCGATTTACCTGAAAGGGGAACAATAAATTGAAATAGTGCCGGCTAATGATGGCAGATGGAACTACTAGTAAACCCGCAAGGCAGTTAGACTTTTGCTAAATCATTATCACTTCAAAACCAAAGCATCTAAAATAAATATTTATGGAAACCTCTCATATTCCTAGCACCAATAATGATATGAAGCAGTGGAGGGCACTACAATTGGGACGATCGGGACGTATTATTTTTTAACTTAGTACGCCAATTAGTAGAGTTGAAGATAATGTGGCTAGTTCTGTAAACGATTTGTAAAATTAACTAAATAGGCAGGATTCTCTAGGAAATTTAGTGTTGTCCCTGTCCGCAGGGAGTATTATGATGAAAAGGATAACAATAAAATTAATGCTGTCATTTTAGTTTAGTTTTAGCATTAGGCACAATACTTGAGAAAGCAAAGTACTTTTGTAATTTTATTATAGTGCTTCTCACACTAGGAAAGTTTTAAAATTATTTGAATACATAATAAATAAATTAATTAATAATAAAATGAAAAGCCTTTATTCACTATTACGTTACGTCATTAATTACGTCATATTAGTTAATTACAAAATTTATAGTTAAATATTAAGATTTACATTAATTTAAGTTACAATAGATTATTATTAGTTAGTAATTAGAGTAAGATTTACATTAATTTCAAATAGAATAGAATTACAAGTACAATAAAATTAGCTTAAAATTTGCCAAATTTACATGCGTTTTAAATTATTATTTATCAAATAATTAAATAATTGCATTTTAATTAAATTTGCCTAGCGGTCAAAGCCGGCCGCTATTCCCAGAAAGACGCAGGTTGCTTTCCAGACAGCGACACCCGACCCGCGCCCGACCCGTGCCTGCTCCCTGTGTGTTTTGCCCTTTAAGTCCTGCCGGTTCCGCCATTTTTTATATGTATTTAAATAAGTTTAGAAAGCATAATATTACGAATTATAGAGTCATTCGAAGTGATTCAATTATTGATTAGGTTGAACACTTACTTGCACCATACTTGAGCAATAGCTCCACAACTTTGAGCCTGTTCTTCTTACATGCGATGTGTAGAGGCGTGAAACCGTTCAGCGCGCGCGCGTTCGCATCTGCGTTTCTGTCCAGAAGTAGTTTTGCTACCTGTAACAATGGAGTGATTTCTCAATTTATTTTAATTCTGAAGCCACTTACTTCTTAATCAATTTCAATATTAGATAAATCTAGTTAAGGATTATGCCAGATATTCTTCTAGAATGAAATAGTTTCTCGATGGCATGACAGAGATCTACCGCATTCAAAAGTAAAGTTCTTTTCAAGTTCGCATTCTGTAAAGTCTGGAATGACATGCTTCCTCCAGTCCAAATGCTGAAGTTGATATATGCCACATCCAGGTCGGCTTTCCATTATACCAAGCATCCTCCATTTGCAGTCTGTAAAGTCTGGAATGATTTACCACCCCCAGCCCAAAAGCTTAAATTGAAATTTTCGCTTCCGAATTGTACATAAAACAGAGCGTATAAACAGCACCGGACGTAGTCGGACCTTGGTTATCTCCACGTTTTCACCTTGTAGAGGGAGAGGGGTGAGACCTCACCTTAACGTGTCCGCAATGCGCCGCGACGTGCAGCGCCGTGAGGTAGTCGACGGTGACGTCATCGATGGGCGCGCCCTCAGACAGCAGCACCTTGGCCGTCTCCACGTGTTCGCCTTGCACGGACATGTGGAGAGGGGTAAGGCCGTTCTGGAACGAAATAATCCCCAATTAAAGAAGAAGCATGTTAATCAAAAACTACTGGGACGGAGGAAAAACTCGTAAGTTGTTTTTAGTTTTAAATTTTTGTCAGTCCTAACTGCCGGTAATAAAACACAGGCTGGCGCTATTCCTACCTCCATGGGCTGGCGTTTGATATCTGCACTCTGCAGCTCAAATAAACCGTAGTCTGCGTTGGAGCCAGTCCACACGGCGCGTTGCGTCAGCGTTGTCGTCGGTACCACCCTACCGGTAGACGTGCGTTTTTGCCGGTAGGGTGGTAACTAACCACGGCCGAAGCCTCTCACCAGGCACTGACTAGTAGGGACACAGCCTTTACGTCATTGAGTCAGTTTTACCTTAGTCTTGCTGGTAATAGGTGCGCCGTGTTGTAGGAGCCGCGATACAACGTTGCTGTGACCTGACCGCGCCGCACAATGTAAGGGCGTCAAACCGTCTCGCGTCATCGCTGCTATATTTGCACCTGAAATGTAATAAATAATTTATGGTTAGTAAAATCAATGATGGTCCAAACAAGAGGTATCATAAGAGACACCTGTATATCCTAAACGAAATATACATAAAAAACCATACTTAGTCCCTATGTTTCTTGTCACTGGATAGAGAAAATATCCGCCCAAAATTCATCCACTGCCTTGTTGTCAGGAACCCTACTCATGGCTATGTCTTTTGCTTGTATTGGTTCTGGTTTTGGGGTTGGGGGATACTCACCATTTTCAACTAACAAGTCAACCATAAAAAGCTGCCCCCACTTGCTGGCTACGTGTAGGGGCGTGATATTGTGCTTGGCGGCTCGACCGGAGTCCGCGCCCGCTTGCAGCAAAGACTTGGCCACTCTCACGTTCCTATAGCTTACTGCAATGTGGAGGGGAGTGAGATACTCACCATTTTCGACCAGCAAGTCGACCATAGAAAGCTGCCCCCACTTGCCGGCTACGTGTAGGGGCGTGATATTGTGCTTGGCGGCTCGACCGGGGTCCGCGCCCGCTTGCAGCAAAGCCTTGGCCAATCTCACGTTCCTATAGCTTACTGCAATGTGGAGGGGAGTGAGATACTCACCATTTTCGACCAGCAAGTCGACCATAGAAAGCTGCCCCCACTTGCTGGCTACGTGTAGGGGCGTGATATTGTGCTTGGCGGCAGGACCGGGGTCCGCGCCCGCTTGCAGCAAAGCCTTGGCCACTCTCACGTTCCTATAGCTTACTGCAATGTGGAGGGGAGTGAGCTATACTCACCATTTTCGACCAGCAAGTCGACCATAGAAAGCTGCCCCCACTTGCTGGCTACGTGTAGGGGCGTGATATTGTGCTTGGCGGCAGGACCGGGGTCCGCGGCCGCTTGCAGCAAAGCCTTGGCCACTCTCACATTCCCATAGCGAACTGCAATGTAGAGGGGAGTGAGATACTCACCGTTTTCGACCAACAAGTCGACCATAGAAAGCTGCCCCCACTTGCTGGCTACGTGTAGGGGCGTGATATTGTGCTTGGCGGCCCGACCGGGGTCCGCGCCCGCTTGCAGCAAAGCCTTGGCCACTCCCACGTTCCCATAGTGCGCTGCAATGTGGAGGGGAGTGAAGCCTGACTTTGAACATGCATCTGGGTTGTGTTCGTTCTGAAAATTAGGAAAAAATTAAATAATTAACAGTTTCCCACCAGAGATCATCATTTCAAACCACTTACTGAGTACGTCTCTTAGATTTAGATGGGTAGGGATGGGGAAGATTTTAAAGTATATCAAACGCACTTACTTCGAGTAAAAGCGTAGCAGCTTTAACGTCGTTCTTCTTAGCGGCAATGTGCAGCGCCGGTAACCGAACCTTGCCTCGTGTGTCTGATTCCAACAGTTCTGCCACCACTCTGTCGTGACCTTGTTGCATTGCTACCGCTAGAGGTGTGAAGCCATCCTGCAAACACGTAATTTCTTTATATTTTAACCTTTTACCAACGACCTCAATTTACATAGACGGGCCCTGTCAAACAATGAATGTGGACCTATTTTACTAACGCCATCTGAAAAGCGCCGCTGAAAAGCGGGACAGCGCTATGGCGGGGACAAGGACAGGGCTATACAGGTTAGGAGCGTGCTCTAAAGGTTGGACGCCAATTTTTTTTCTATAAAAGGGCCCATCTAGTACCCACATAATATATATCGATGTATTTTACAAGAGGAATGAAAAGCAGAGACCTGGATAAGACTAAAAAGTGATTGGCCATGATATTTTTTTAAACCATAGACCTAAGACCGTTAGTATACGCTTGACGTCGACCTCACTTTTTTTAATATATTATAGGCTAGCGCTTAGCTGCGATCAAACCTGCTTGCAAGTGGTGATGCAGCCTAAGGTAGAGCGTGCTTGCCTAGAACTTAAAGTTGGAATTTGGGACTTTTGGAGTCTGAGCCAGATTCATGTACCTAACTACTAACTAGGTTTCATCATCCCAATACTAATAGGTTACTAAGCGGCATTTTACCGATACGATTTTGATACTACTTTGCCAGGAATTTTAATCTGGATTTTAGTGTAATGCGGTTCGGGTTTGAACAGACTTTGAGGTCTTCCTCAAACTTATATTTTCACTGCAAATTTTTCGATACTGTCCCAACTATCAAAAACCCTGTACAGATGAAGACATTAACAGCCTCACCTCAGTGGCTAGTGTCTGGCTGGCGCCTGCTGCCAGCAGCATTTTGACGCACCCCGCGTGGTTTTCCTGTGCGGCCATGTATAACGGGGTAAACCCTGCCGCGGATTGAGCGTCCGCCTTCGCGCCCGCGCCGAGTAGCGCCCGCGCTACCGACTCCTGGCCCGCGAGACATGCTATGTGGAGTGCTGTGTTTCCTGGTGAACAAAAGTGAGCAAATACAATTTTTGAAGCCAATTTATAGACTAAAAGATAGCTGTACTTTTGGTAACTATCGCTAGGAAAGCTGATTCAGTATTTGGTGGTGTAGGGCTCTGTAGGGCGGCTGGGCAAAGCAACAGTTGCCCAACCGCATGGCAGACCGTCACTATTCTCACCAGAGCATAACCCACCAAATACTGAATCAGCCTTCATAGCGATAGTTACCAAAAGTACGGCTATCTCCTATAATACTAGTCCGTGAAATGTGCATTCGTTGCATACTCCACGGGCCACTGCCATGGATTGTTAAACCAGTACAACCTGGGCAGCACGTACTGTTGCCTATTATATTTGCGCGAGACAAACCCGAAGATTTTATATACAAACGTAAGTATTTTAGATTCTGTCAAGTATGCAATCAATCTCACGGGTTTGCGTAATGTTGACAGATCAGGCAGATCAGCATTCACTTTTTTTTTATAGACGAGCGCTTGGTTGCCATCAGACTTGCTGGAAGTAGTGACGCAGCCTAAGGTGGAGCGCGCTTGTCTAGAAGATGCCTATGCCTATGCCTTCTATAGCATTTGTTGCGGATTGCACAGCAATAATTGCTATATCATTTGTCTAAGCTCTCATGTCTGTTTGTAATTCACAACTAGGTACGGAGTAGGTATTCTGCAACAAACTCGATGATTGACTAGTTTCAAATAGATCCAAAAAGCAGTTGGACATTATATCAATCATCATTTCGCACGACGCGACGCCTCTTCCATCCTCCTATCATCTTATTTCTAGGTGATTCTTCCTACTTATGTTATAAACGCGTAAGTTTGTATATATGGAATTGGATGTTTGTTACTCTTTCACGCCAGAACGGCTAAACGGATCTGGATGAAATTGGGCACAGAGATAGATTATAGTCTGGAATAACATATATGCTACTTTTTATCCCGAAAAAATAAAGAGTTCCCGCGGGAACCAAAAACCCTCAAATGTATTTTTGTTACTCAATCACGCCAGAACGGCTGAACGGATCTGGATGAAATTTGGTACTGAGATAGATTATAGTCTGAAATAACTCACAGGCTACTACCGGAACATTGAAGAGATCCCGCGGGAACCAAAAAAACCTTAATCCACGCGGACGGTGTCGCGGTTATCAGCTAAGAGTAGTAGGTATATGATAATCAGCTCAGCAAGTCTCCGTAAAAGGACAGACTTTGATGTAGTAGTTAAGCAGGAGTTAAAAGTTACCTTTTTTTGTGGCTGCGTCAACGACAGCGCTGCGCTTCAATAGTTCTTCTACAACCGCAATGTGACCATCTTTGGCGGCTAAATGTAATGCATTGAGTCCGTTCTGTAAACAAGAAGAAAAAAAAGCTTTTTAGTAATGGGCATTTTCCTGAATTGGCCAGGCTTGTTTATGAGAATGGAGTGACCTTGGTCACGGCAATTTACTACTCTACCGTTGACTCTACCAGCTACCGCCTTACAAATACATTGTAGACGTCAATGACCTGTTGCTTGGGACTTAGACTTACTAAGAAAGGGTCTATAGAAACATTTTTTCATACCATTTACTTGGACAGTTATTTTATTTTAGAACTTCATCAACACCTTCAATCCATGAGCATTTCTAGTGCAAACTGCACCAACTACAATTTTAATCAAGATATTCTTGTGCTTGACTCCAATAATACCCGATAGAAGAAAATAGAAATAATAAAGATGGAAAATATACCTGATCTGGAAGCTGGAAGGTTCAGGTTAAGCAGACACGATGTATGATCGATGATCTTCGGTTAGAGTTTAGGCTTAAAAGGGATTTTTGGGGTTTTAAATCAATTAATCATCGTCATATCTTTAGGAAAACCGTTCTCGGTTCTAAGCGAAGTTCCGTCACATAATAGATAATGAAAAATCTGCCACTTAAGAAGACTCGATATGTATTGTGTAATCGAAGTTCTTCGGTTAGAGTTTAGGCTTAGAAGGGGTTTTTGGGGTCTTAAATCAATTAATCATCGTCCCATCTTTGGGACAAACCGTTCTCGTTTCTTCGGTTCAGTAGACAGGTACTTGCTGGTTTATGAACGTTTAATAGACACGCGAGTCATGACACTTGTAAAAATATCCTCTCCATTAAGCACTGGACCGGAACATATTCGTTCCACTGAAGGTCGCTAGCAATAATTGTAGCAACTTTAATGTGGGAGCATACATTAATAGGACTGGATGAACAACAATATCATGCTTCTACATTAATTATATCTCAAAGATCTCTATTTTAGCTGGTTGGATAAGATCTGGGAGCAAATTATCCATATTTGGGACTGGGATGGATGATATTTGCTGGCTATACTATCTATATTACAAAATAAATGACTTTTTTGAAGATAAATAAGGCAGCCGTCTCTCTACTACATCAATGTTTGCTGTGCCCCACCGGGTTCCAAATTCCAATATTGCTATACAAACTATATCTATTGACATTATATTTACTTATTCGAATAATTATTGCAAAAATGGAATGTAAAATAAAAGTACCTATATGAATATCCTATATCAAGCTTAAAGGATCAAGTTAAGACATTCCTTGGTCTCGAAGATAATAATCGTCCAAAGAATATATAAGGTCTGGTGTTTCTTGGTAGATAACAAACATAAAACTCCATCTATCTTTTCACATGTCTGTGCACAGAATACGAGTACATATAAAATCAATTTACAGTTCGTAATTTCACACATTAGATTCATCACGGGTACACACACAAAAACTTGATTCGGACTATATGGAATTAATCAAGACTTTTTGTGTGGTCCGGATCTCTTCACCGTAGACTAATTTGGTCATTACATTGTGGTGGTGGAAATTATTTGGAAGGGAATTAATAGCTGGCTATTTATAACCAAAAGCGCTTTGCTACAATACCTCGCGTAGTAAATAATGGGACACTGACCTTTCTACGAAATTGGTTAATTCAATGTGAAATTAAGTATTACGGTGATGCTTCGTGGAGTATGGTAATATTCAGGTGGTTCTTTCTATTTTTGTCAGAATATAACAGAGAAAACTGATAATATGCTACGTAACCCAAAAATAAAGGTAAACAGGTGACCCAATTTTTTTGCATTAGCAGAATAAGTTTCCTAAGATACTCATAAATTCATACACAACATACTTAACTTTTTGACATATTTTAGCAACTCCCAGTTGTTACTCGGTCCCAACAGTAATAAGTCGATGGATTCCCAATGAGAAAGAGCCGCCTACCCGCACTGTAATAGCGTGGTGGGTCTAAGCTCTGATATCCCTCTCCCCTAGTTAATTAATGCCCAGCAGTGGGACTTTAATGGGCTGTTCTGGGGGGATTCCCAATCTGTGATCTCAACTCAACTATGGAGTGTGTCTATTCTGACACAATCCCGAGTCACGAGCTATCGAATACGCCTAAATTTTAGTTAAGTTGAAAGATAGCGAAAGAAGTTGTTAAATTATTGCATACTACATATTTAACAACTTTGTATATCAAAAATATATTTTTAGCCTATAGTTTTACCGCAAAGCACAAAGGACATTTGACTCAACTAAAATTACATTTAATCGTAGACTAAAATCCTTTAATCCACACTTAAACACAATAAATCAGCGGATACAACACGATGTTAATTGTGTTGCTCATCGCATGTGCAATTTTGATACGCCGTACACAAAACATAACCGTGACATAGTTACAGGTTTGCTATGCAGGAAGATACGGATCTACGTACACGTGTATCTGACGCTGAATGCCTGAATTACTGAACAAGCGCGGACGCAGTATATTATCCAATGGAAATGGTAATAGTGCAATAGTTAGCTGTAAACATAGTGCGCACAACAATTTTTTTTGCGTTTTCTTGCTCAATGGACACTAAACTTTCAACGCTCTATCAGTTTAGACTAGCCATCCTACATATAAAAATGTCAGGTATTCAGGACTGATGTTGCTTGTCTCTTCGTTACATGCCACCGACTTATTCGACCGATAGCTTCTTTGATGGGGCTGTAAGAAATTCCTAAGGTGATATCATGATGTGGTGCGAGCAAAACTTAACTGTGACACAGTTGAAATTTGCAAAATATACAGAAATTTTACCTATCTTTAATATCCAATGGAAATAAAATTTGTGCATAAAATAAAAACTTTATGTTTCGACTACTTTTTTTTTTGTTGTTGATAATATATATTTCTTTATTTTTTACCGATAACATTAAAATCTAAATTAAATCTAAATTAAAAACTAAATTAAAAACTAAAACTAAACATTAAAAATATCATCTATCCCGCTGCAATGAGGCAGTGTGCCTAGAACGCTGGCTGCGTTACCCCGCTGAATAGCCAAACTTATATGTTGGCCGAGGTAACTGCCAGCCCTCCGGTCACCTGTGGACTCTGTGAGACGAGAAGATAGATCCTTAAAAAAGGATCTGGCATCTTCGACTACTTACTATCCGAGCACTGGCAATCTTTAATAACGTACCTTGCACCAACTCATATTATGTCTGCCGTTTCAAGCTACTAGTCAGGCTAACCTAATGAAAGTGCCGGATGCAATATTCCCGATATCATATTTCTGCAATATTTCGAATATCCAATTCCTATTTCGAATGCAATCCTCAAGTAGGTACCTAGCTAGTCACCATAAGTATACTCTCATCCTATAGAGTTATAGACTGGCAGCTAGCAGTCGATTCGAATACCAAGTGGAACCGGGTCACCCATTTACTCGGTCTAGCCTCTTGGGAACGAGTCTCTCTGGGGGAATACAACCATCGCTTAAAACCGTATTGTTTAAATATTGTTGACGTTCGTGTTTTATAATTATAATCCTTATTTTAGGGGCGACAAGGTACGTGACATTAAACTACCATTTTTAAACAATACTGCTTGAAGCGATGGTAGTAACCCCCCTGAACTTATTATTCACATAAGTGCGACTATTGAAACGTACAGGTACTTCCTTCTATTATTACTGTATGCCTGCTAGTAATTATATCGATTAGTGTTATATGGGAAGGCAATTGTAATATTTCATCGAGTTTTTATGTTTCTTAGTCTATAATAATAATTGTTATAGAGAGTTTATACGTTACGATACCCTCAGAGTGCTGTTAGATGATTCCTACAAATCTTTTACTGTTCTATTAGGTCACTTTTCGGCTCTCGCTTTTCAATTTCAGGATACCCTGATGTTGAAAGTGCAAGATACACACTGTAACACATAGATATACCTACCTACTGTGGCGGATCATAGCGAATTAAACTTCTAGTTCCTTCATTACCTTGAAGTTATTTTTTAATTTTGGTATACTTGTGAATTAGCAGTAACAATTTGCTATAACTGTGCTAGATTTTAAAGATATATCTGTGATATAGAATCAGACGAAATTATAGAGGTTATTACATACAAAATACTCAGCGGACATAAGAACAGTCATATGAACTTACCGAATTACATGTGTTGATGTCTTTGACAGCTCCGGAGTCGAGTAGATCGACGACTGTGTCGAGTTGGCCGCCGCGCGCCGCGCGTAGGAATGCTGTGTTTGGGTCTATCTGTGAACAAGGAGACCATACTTGGTTAGCATTGTTTCATTTCATACTAGCTGATGCCCGCGACTTCGTCCGCGTGGATTGAGGTTTATGGGGGGCTTCAATTTTCCGGGATAAACCATAATCTATCCCTGTGCCAAATTTCATCCAGATCCGTTCAGCCTTTCTGGCGTGAAAGAGTAACAAACATCCATACATCTATACATCTATTCATCCATACAATACAAACTTTCGCGTTTATAATATTATAGTAAGAAGTAAGATGGTACGTTGCCGCGTAGACGCCGATAAGGACTATAAGGAGCATGGGTTTAATATAACCGCCCTAACTAGGTATACCAGCCCGCCGATTGTGTAAAAAAATCATACAATAACTACGACTTTAAGGAGTTCATAGATGTCTGCACATCAAAAAGCATGTATGAACTCCTGAAACAGTTCGAGTAATAAGTTTTAAGCTGTTATGAAGAAGGACGAGACGGAGGAGAAAAGGAGAAATCAAGAAACTGTATAGCTCAAATCGGTCTGTCCAGAAACATGAAAGTTTTATTTACAAACGAATAAAATATTTCGAAATTCTACTTTCTCGTTTCTATCGATGCTCGATTCGCAGCGAAGTCGGGGCGGTTCAACTAGTTATCTGTGTATCAGTGTGTTTTTATAAAAAATATATACCTATAGCATGCAAACGAGCAGGCGGGTCACCTGATGTTAAGTGATTACCGCCGCCCATGCACATTTGCAGCACCAGAGGAACCGCCAATGCGTTGCCGGGTTTTTGAGATATTTGTGTATTCGCCCTATGTCGTGTATATCCTGCATTACCATAAATATTAAATACTCGTCATCACAACTATCTATTAGCACCCTTCCTCATTGATGCGCCCACAATATTGACTGTGATTCACAAGGTTCCTCAATAAAATTGATTTATGTGTCAATTAAACGATTTAACAGTAGGCGCACGATAGTTTTCTACGAACGTGGTGGAATTTCAACAAATAACCAAGTATGATTTATCGTGCGACTGCCACACTATTTACGATACATTTTCGATGTTAGCAAGAGTTGTTATGCATATTAAATTAATTGATCGATTAGCGATGCATCATTCGGTACACACACATTCCTAGTGGCTACAGTTTTCTCGTATTGCTTTCTGTGCATGATGGTTTCGAGTTGGATAATATCATGTTACAGTTAAATAAGGTTTTGGGTTAAGAATTCCCACACATTCATTTCACACAGAGTTGTTCCGCGATATTAGAGCAGTTAAACCATTTCGTCTAAATGTAACGATACATAAATTTGGGTATAAAAACATTATTTTCGACATCACTACCCATATATAATAATAAAAGTGTGTTTGTTTGTTGGCTTGTCCTCAATTAGATACGCTGGGATCGGATCAACATGTTTTTTTTTCACCTGAATCGTACTAAGTAGGTAAGAGAACTTAAGAATAAACTACCACAATGATAGTTATCTTCCAAAGTGAGTAAGTATTCTTCAGTAGATAATCAGAGAAAATAATCCAAAGGGCATCTCATAGCAAAACGACAAAGAAAAACATCACGTCAAGAGATAAACAGTCAGCAATTTAAGCCGGAGTCAATCGATTTCCTCCATGATAACCAGGTCGACGCCACATCTACGACTTACTTCAAATTACCAAGTAGTACTGCCAAACACTGTACCTACTTAATTAATTTCCTTTATTAATTTTTCTTTTAGAATTTATTAAATAAATAAATAAATAAATACATAAATAAATTGATAATTTAAGACGTATTGCAACTAAGAGAAATTAGGACTTATTATTATGCTCAATCCAACAATCACATACCTATTAAAACAAGCCGTAGTTGAGTATTAATCAAAAACTGTAACCCTGCTACGGAAAAAAAATCAGAGGGTCGCCCCACTTTTTTGGAAGTAACTTCCGTCATATCGATTCTGTACGTCACCCAGACCATAATAACGAATCGATTGACTTTGACACCTCTTTCATCAAAATCAGCGCAGTAGTTTAGGCGCTACAGTGGAAATCATACATACCTAATATCTGTATACTTAAAGTATTACATACATAAACTGGTAAAACCATAACCCTTTCATGCCTTCCAAAATCATAACATCCAGAGAGTTCTCCTTTGATGGAGAATTTATGGAGAGCTCTGAGGCACGCAGGTTTTCTCGCGACATTTCTATGACTTTAACTTGATTTAACGGCGAAGGAAAACACCCGTAACTTTGAAAAGTTACGGGTGCGTGTCCGGGGATCAACCTTGAACCCCAAATAGGAGATCGCAGTATGTGGTTAAAATTATTCCAGATTCCAGATCACACTATGTCACCCCACATTTACATCCAAAAATAATCCATTCAGCTTAGCTGTTGCATCACGCCGATGAGCTTTCCAGTGAAAATCCAAGAACAGTCGGACAAACACCGACCAAAAATATCATGGTGGTGAAGCCGCTTCCACATTCATAATAATGTGGTCACTCAGGTTAGATTAAACTTTATAACATTTTACACATAACAACACTTCAGATCACAATTTGACTCCATGAAATTGTAGAGTATAGTAAACATATGCGATGAATCATATAAATCATATAGGGGGTATGAAAGGAACCAACCACGAGAGTGATGGAGTAGACACGTCGTTCTAGTGGTAGGATACGCGCACCGCACCACACCGCCATTGCGGCACTGGTGGAAATGCGCCGGCGCACGTCACGCCCCAGCGACCACCGGCTACAACAATGCTATGGTGGCTGTGATCGTGCACTAGGATTTGTTCTATTCAGCGAAGGGCTTAGACATAGTCCAATATTGAAAAAATGCTTAAGGGGTTTTAGCACTAAATCTTAAACGTAGTTCTGTAAAGTGTTAAGTATCTGGGATCATAAGTAATGCTTTTGAGGCTCTATACATAACTTTACAAAAAAGGAACTGAAAAATGTCATGATCTCTTAATTGTTACTTTACAAAATAATACTTGACATAGTTACTGAATGAATGACTGAATGACAGAATGACTGAATGACAGAATAGAGAGTCGTGGAAGAATCGGAGGGAGGCCTTTGCCCAGTCGTGGGACACCATAGGCTAGATTAGATTAGATTAGATTAGATTAGATTAGATTAGATAGTTACTCTCAGAGACTCTATTCCATGGTCTATAGCAATATTATGTCTATCTATTTTCAGAATATTAGTCGCATTTATCAAAGACGTTGAGGGTGGTGGGTCTTTGCACTAAATTTTAAATTATATTATGGTCTGGAGGGAAGAAACGGCATTTAAAGTTTCACATGGTCTAATAGTCTATTAAATTGGAAACAGAGTTACATACAAACTGAATTACTTAAAAAAAGATTGATTGAAATCAAATTGAGAACCTCCTCGGGTAAAAATACGTGGCATTCCATTGAGATCAACAGTATTATTCTGTCATAACATTTTGGATTGGATTAGGAAATAGCCTTCGATATGACATCTCATTACTTCAAAATTGGCTCTTTCTCAAATTCTAAGGCACATTACAGTAAATTGAAAGAACATTGTATGTACAAAAAAACAGGTAATGAGTATCATTATTGAGATAATAATGTTCGCCGCTAGAAACTGCATCGGACGAGGCAAATTGTGAAGTAAAGGCTCATTGGAATGAAGAAGGTTATTACTGGGAAAACACAGCCTATAAATTTTGTAGGCTGCTCTTACAAGAACTTTCAAATCAAATTCTGCCAGGGATTCTCTTCGAATCTCATTTTGCTTCGTAGTCATCGTTGTTAAGGGCGTGGCCTCTCCCATTTATCACACGGTGTTGAGGGTGTTCTTGGTATTACAATTCTTGGGTTTCCAGAGTCCTCTATATAAAAATCGACAGGTGCACGTTAAAACCAGGACCAAAGGCTTAATTTGCTCTTAAGCAGGTTTGAGGCAGGCAGGAAAGGATAAGACAAAATTCCTACCTCCGAAGTAGTCCATATAATACATATTCAATAGCCGAGTCAACGTTGCATAAATAGCACAAGCGACGAATATGCGCTGCCTTAACTAGGTCATATCATGAATCCAAGTATTATTTACCATGCTATTAACATGCCATTTTATATACCACTAGTGGGCCCGGCAGACTTTGTCCTGCCTTGAACGTCGAAACAGATTGCAGCGCCCCCTACAGGGTCCAATCATACTAATATTATAAATGCGAAAGTGTGTTTGTTTTTTGGTTTGTTGGTTCATTGGTTTGTTTTCATATCAAATAAATATTATAAATGCGAAAGTTTGGATGGATGGATGTATGGATGCATGGATGTTTGTTACTCAATCACGCGCCAACGGCTGAATGGATCTGGCTGAAATTTGGCACAGAGATAGAATATAGTCTGGAATAGCACATAGGCTACTTTTTATATAGGCTAACAAACAATATAGGACTACATTATAATGTGGTGTTAACATAAATTCATATGAATTTTACCGAACACCACAGTGCCGCCGACAATAGGTTTATTCTTACAAACTAAAAATCTACAAATTATTTCATATATACCTAGCTATAAATACACACTATACGATTATATGTATTATAAACTATAACATCCTTATACTACAATTAAACATAATCTAACTGCATATTAAAGCATAATTATTCTAAAAGTTATAAGTGGGTAAGTTAATAAAACATGGCGCATACCGATGGCGGTTGGTTTGTCCTTCAATCACGCCGCAACGGAGCAAAGGATCGACGTGATTTTTGGCATGGATATAGGTGAGGACCTGGAGAGTGACATAGACTACTTTTTATCCCGGGAAATTAAGGAGTTCCCGCGGGAATAACAAAAATCTTAAGCCACGCGGACGAAGTTGCGGGCATCAGCTAGTTGTGGATATAAACCATCCCGGGGTCCAAACAAACACAACAAAAAAAGAATTAGCGAAATTGGTCCAGCCGTTCACGCGTGATGCAGTGACCAAGGGAAATAGGGATTCATTTATATATATATATATATATTCATGCATTATTTATTACATATATATATATATATAAACTGCAAAGAAAGTTCGAAAGTTTGACCTGTAGTTATAGTTATACCACAGGTTTTGGTTGTTATTTTTTTAATCCAACACTCGATTCAAACCGATGCCATACTTCGTGATTGCATTTCAAAAGACACCGTGGAGTTTGATCTAGTTCAATATCAGTTACACACCGTTGACCGTTACTTTCGATGAGAAAAAAGCGGCCCTTAGGTGTGGGGCAGACGGATGATGCTTCAGTTACCGCAATATGGCGAACTCAATTACTTTGCCACTCTATATATCAAAGGTTTCTCTATCGAAGTAGGCCCTTCTTTCTAAGGACGAGTTATCCGAGTTGGGTCACAGTAAATGTTCAATAAATTTCAATGTAACTTATGACAATAATGATGAAGAGCATAAACAGACACCTTGAACCTAGTACTTTATCTTACTTGTTTATCCAGTTCGAAGGACCAATGTTTAATTAGTAACACAATGCATTATTTATATCACCAAACCCATTATTTAGCAAGACTTTATGTATCAAAGCCTTTAAGAGGTGGTTACATCTAAGCCATTTTTCAACCTCGCCTACAGATAAATTTGTAACCGAATTGAGTTACAAATCAAATACATATGCTCAAGAAAGTTGAAGACAATGTAACTAACGCCTAAGTATTCATTCAACTAATATCAAAGAGATCCTCTTTAGAATATCTTGTTGATATAGACTACAGGGTGTAATAATACCGCCTGCAAGCGAGCTTTGATGAAACTTTGGCAGCAGGCCTGTTCTAACTTCCGATTCGCTTCACAGTTCAAGTTTAATTAAACTTGTGGTGATATCAACTTGAGAGTCAAGACTTGATGCTTTTATATCGAGCTTAATCTACACAAGTGTTGACTGCAGTAAATTTCTCGTTATAAAGGTATTGATTGATTTTACTTCGTTTCCGGCAAAGCCTCGTTATCCTGCGTAATGATTAATTATAGCATTAGCGTCATCGGTGACGTGAAACTTGAATGCCTCGCGATGAGAAATAATTCTGATTGCGGATAATTAAGCATTAATACTGCTAGTATTATCAGTACATTATAATGTTGAAAGCTGTTTAACAGAAATTAATTTCTCTCTTTCATACTTCTTTCATAGCCTTCCTACGTACCCTGAAAGCGGTCCTTGTAGCATCCTAATTTTTAATGGGTTCATATTTTTAGGGTTTTGATTTTTGTTAGTCTACATGTCAAGGTTTTATTTAAGAGACGCTACTAAATAGGCCTTCTTTCATATACTTCCGCGACCCGCGACTCCGTCTGCCTGGACTAAGGTTTTTCGATTCTCGCGGGAACTTATTAATTTTCCGGGATAAAAAGTAGCCTATGTCCTTCCCTGGGATACAATCTATCCCTGTACCTTTCAGAATCGGTTAAACAGGTGGGCCGTGAAAGCGTAGCACACAGACAGACAGACAGACAGACACACTTTTGCATTTACACAATTAGTATGAAAGTATGGATTAAGTTTAAGATCTTCCAAACTAAAGAGATATGGAAATCAGTTATGTGGTAATCGACGTAGAGGTTGCTTGGATATCCTGAATGCTAATAAATCTTGATGTGTATGTTCGTTTCCATTACAACTACAGTCTACAAGTGTTCGAAAGTGAAATGGAGCGATAATATCTAGACCGAGATCTTGCCTACTAGAGCGTTTATGAGGCCTATTTACGTTTTACGATAAGACTGTTATTATACTTATCTTACTTTACACCGGTACAACCTTTTGTTAGTCACAGTGCGCTATTTTACAAAATACAAATAGAGAACATTTTAGAGATACAAGATAAAATACCTGAATAAACGTTTAATCGAAAGTAGGAAAGTAACTACAAATTACCTACCCACTTGTGCGTTTAATCTATAAATCTGTTGTAAAACGATATGCCAGTAGAATTGGATTCGTGTTTCGTTGGTGCAAATAAACTATGGAATGCGAACGATCTAATCGGTTGATTTGTCGTAAACATCGCAGGTCTAGAAAGACAAAGAAAGAAAGACATCTAGAAAGACAATTAAAAAGATATCCCTCTTTTTCAGAAAGTATGGATGAACCCTCTGCGCGCGGGTTTACATTACCAAAAAAGTTTCTAGATAACCCATTGCTAATTTTAACTACCTCTTTACCAACAAATATAATGTACAAATCTATTAGAGCAAAAAAAGTTTCTAGATAACCATTGCTAATTTTCACTACCTCTTTACCAACAAATAGAATGTAGAAATCTACTGCTTACTTTGACTACAGTCAAAGTAAGCAGTAGATTTCTACATTCTACACATACGAGGTTAAAACGAGACTACATATTACGTCCATCTCGTTTAAACTCTGTAAAGCCTCAGAAAAGTCTTAGCAAATAATAACTAAGGGCAAGTATATTAAGTTTTTAGTAGTACTACTCTTTAAACAAATCTCTACTACTTAATTTTACTCAAACTTTTGCGAAATACCATAGTGTTGAGAATCTCGTAGCTAACAGCTTTAATCCGTGTTAAATTAGCCATCAATCTAAGATTGTGACGTTACGAGGAAATTCTTAGCGCTGTTGATAAAAGTTTTTGTTTTATTTAGCGTGAAACAGGGAGTAAAATACAAATTCTGTTTTGTTTGTTGAAGAATGAAAAACAAGAAGTTGTACAAAGCTTTTTGGTTTAAATTAACTTCAACAAAAGGTGGAAAGTGAGGAATTTTCTCTAAGTAGCTTATCTCTAAAAGTGTTTGATAGACTCTTTTCGTATAAGCCTGTGGATGGATGGTCACGTAACTTCTGGACATAAGCCTTTTTAAAACTTTTTTTTTATTCCACTACAAGTTAGCCCTTGACTGCGCTCTCACCTGATGGTAAGTGATAGCGATGCGAGCGAAGATGATAGCGGGCTAACCTGTTAGGGGCATGGCAGTTATATTAAACCCATACCTCTTATCGGTTTCTACACGGCATCGTTCCGGAACGCTTAATCGCTTGGCGGTACGTCTGTGCCGGTAGGGTGGTAACCACCAGATCAGACGTGAGAAAATTCAGAAATTATAAATTACCAAATTGACCGGCCGGGATAGAACCCAGGACATCCGCACGTTAAATCAACAGCGCTCAACACTGCGCCAGGGAGGTCGTCAAAAATAGTTCATGACTACATCAGATCGAATGTGCCTATGCGAATAATTAACAATCACCTATTAGCTACTAGATCAACTCCCACGCATCCAATCAGAGATCCTGACAATAGATTCAGAGAGCGGAGTTCAAGGAAACAATCAGGCAATTGAACGAACACGTGAAGCAGGTGATTGCAGTTAAACGCTGAATCTGGACGGAAGTTGGGGAAGCAATTACTCGGACAACATTAGCCGTTTCCCGTACTACTGCGTAATGTCGCATAGACCATCGTACGTTTTAGTAAATGTAGCTAATATTAATTAACGTGATGAAGGCTCTATAAACAAATAGTATATATGACTTAAATGGTCGAAAAATTACTGATTATATAGATCTACTTCGGTGAGGATATGTCCAGTGATATAATTAATCACTGGCGCTCTGTACACCGAGACGCAAATAAGAAGAAGGGATAGATGTAAGAAATAGCAGGTGCTATTTTTATTTTATTTAATTTTTACTTTATTTTGTTCTAATGTATATTAACAGTGGATTTTTTTATCTAAAATAAAAACATTACTATAACAGGCATTATCTAATCTGGACATAGATCTAACATCTGGAGTCTGGACTCAGGACGGAAGGTTTTGCTAAAAGTTCTGTTGAAATTCAGAATCCTACAAGTTCTGAAAATGAGGCATGCTATCTTCTGCCACCTGTGTCTAGCAGATCCCTACAACTCACTGGCAATATTTCGTCCATCTAGCAAGAGGTGTCACCTAAAGCTAGGTTTTCCAGTGAGGACTAACAGACCCAAACCACAAATGGAAACCAAACCAAGTAACACCAGTTCCTCACCGACGTTAGACATTTCTGGCCATGCACACATGAAGCTATTGCTTTACCATCGGTAACAGAGGGAGTGGACCGTAATACCACCGGCTTCCGGTTATTATCTAACGTTTAGCCGTTAATAAAAACTACTATTATTAAATAATTTATATCTACTAAACGTTCCGCGAACGTTACGAAGAACTATCAACTAAATACCTATTGGTAATCGACTGATGACTTTCATAAAAGATACGATCATGACATTGCACATTTGGATTGCGCGAAAAAACCACTCTAACTTCTTATTTACTCAGTGCTACTGGGAAGCTTATTTATTTGATGGTAAGGAACGATACAGTAGCAAACCCTTGAAAACCCTTGAAATGAATTCTAATTGCTGTGGGTCGTGATCTCGTCCAATAATCACACAAACAGGGGATGTTTTGGGAACGGATTGAGTAAAATTATTTATGCTTCCTTCCTGGCTTCCTTGCTAGCTTGCTAGGAAATGCATCCAAGACAGCAAGGAGTATAATGTAGAAGTCTATACAATTATCCATCAAAAACGGTAAAAGCAACATATCTCCGATTTGAAGCACTCGGTTACCCTCAAATTATTTTTATTTGTACGTTGTATCGAATCCCAAAGTGATCATGATTTGTTACAGTCACTTTAAATTGCGCAACAGAACTGATAAAACTTTACTTACTTAATCTCCACATATTCTCCGCTCAGGATAAAACGAGAGCAAAGGATAAATAATTTACAGTCACAAATAAAAACCAAGACCATAATAGCAATTATTAGATGAAGTTACATCGAATCAAAGATGCCTCCAATTGATAAAATTCTCAAGATAAAATAAAACAAAGGCATAAAAATCCCAGAAGACCACTGATTTATGGCATCATAACATTATCTAGAACTACTTCCTGAACCATTCATTAGTCTTCCTACTCTAAGACAAACAATGTAGAGTTGAAATTCAATTGCTTTCGTTAAATACGTAGGAGTATGGTTGGAACTTGGAGCAAGACACGGACGGCTAGACAGACTAGCGTTACAAGTGTCCAGTTACATCCCATGAGTATCGGCGGACACCTGCAGTATCCAATAGCCTAGAATAGAAATTACAACTGTTAGTTTACGTAAGTGATCGGCGACCGTTAAGGGCTTGTCGTAAAGTAGATGTTGGGTAAAATATTGTTGAGCTTATGTGGGGCTTAAAGAGGTCACTGAGAGAAGAGACATTGTGTCAACTTTATTGTTCAATTTAAAATAGGATCAACATAATACTAGTTTTGCAAAACCACCCATTTGTATAGTTTTGTTGATTATTGCGGTTTGTTTGATGTGGGCAATGGGCACGCTGTATTAAGTAGGAATATATTATGGTTATCTAATACGCGAAAACTCGAAATGAAGGATAGAATTGGATGCTAATTTGTTAGTGTTATATTGAAGGCGTTATATTTGAATTTATCTGAAAACTTTGATGTTCTTCATTGATTTTATGCTGGGCAATAAGAGAGTTCCTGTGGGAATCTAAAAACGTTAAGCCTCACGGACGAAGTCGCGGGCATCATCTAGCAATTTATTTAAGTAATGAAGCCCTTAATATGTAAAACTCGAAAGTAAACAAATCGTAAAATTTAAGCGCCTGAAATAAAAGCAATAGCGTAATTCAAAGAAAGAAACATTGCCAATGAAACGCTAGCAGGCGATAAAGATACCGATTTACAAATTCAAGTTTTCAACGACTATGATTACACGCCAATACTAACCAACCCCCTTCGATTTACGACAGAATGTAGCTATTACATTAAGTAGATAAGTAGTAGGTACCCTTATGAATAAATTCCATCGAAGTGAAACTAATAAACAAGTTATAAATAAATCGACTTCACGAAACAGACAGGCAATTTCCCCTGATCGCGTTTTATCAACAGTTTATCAGACCATAGACGACACTTGAATAGATAAACATTGGCAAGGATTGTTAAGAAGGATAAGGAGGTAAATATTATGAAAGGCAGATGCGACGAACTGGTAAGGACATTCTATGTGAACGTAGTCTTTTAAAGTCCAGCACAGAATAAAATACATATAATAATTGTACTTACTCAGTTAGGTACTAGAGGGTACAATGACTACGCTAATATTTAATTGAGCAAGTTATACTTATTATCTCAAGTAGGTATCTCCTTAAGAATTATCATTTGAACTTCTAACCTTGGGATTCTAGATATCATAGATGGATCTCGTTTGAAAACGCCGTTTAATTATTTCAATAATCATTTTTAAGAAATTAAGAAACGTTTTTAATACCAATAGTTAGTGGTGGTGGTCGCTGACTATGGGCCTGATAAGAAGGCTCAGAGTCACTCAGCGGGTGATGGAGAGGGCTATGCTGGGTGTGTCCCTACGTGATCAAATCAGAAATGAAGAGATCCGTAGGAGAACCAGAGTCACCGATATAGCCGAAGAGTTGCGAAGCTGAAGTGGCAATGGGCGGGGCACATAATTCGGAGAACCGATGGATATTGGGGTACCCAAGTGCTGGAATGGCGACCCCGCACTGGAAGGCGTTGCGTCGGCAGATGGACTGACGTCCACACGGTGGACGGACATCAAGAGAATCGCAGGGAGTCGCTGGATCCAGGCGGCGCGAGACCGTGGCTTGTGGAGGACCCTACAAGAGACCTATGTCCAGCAGGGGACATCCAACGGTTGACGACGACGACGACGACGAGTTAGTGGTAGAATTGAGTGACATTGATTCGATTTTATGAGGTAGGTAGTTATTGTCAAAGAAAGGGCGGGGAAATTGGGGCAATAAAATTGGTACAATGTAGCCGAATTGAGTCTAATCAATATTTCGTGTTATCGAGTTTTGGAACGGAAATCGGAAGTAGCTGCCACTCAATTTTATCGAATAACTTTTTTGATGGACTATTTTACGACGTTGATGAAATTTGAAATTGATTACTACCTATTGCTGCATTCCTATATTTTCTGTTGCTTATAATATAATAGTATGTTTGCGATTGACCTTAATCTCTTGAATATTAACTGTAATTTGATTATGCATGGGAGGTGCTTCTTATGAGTCGTGCTTCTGATTTTTACAAATTTTACTATTAACCAACACTCTTAGTGTAGAAGTTTTCTGTTTTAGTTAGACTTAAATATTCGGGAGTTTCCATGCCTCACAAATACAAATCTCCATCATCAGGGACTCATCGTCATGTTTTGGAAAATTAACACCGAAAAACTGACTGACTTTCATGACTTGTAGTGGAATATAAAAAAAACTATATTATGCTACAAGCTATTTCTAATGCCTAGCCACAGCCTCACACCTCAGAGACGCTCAACCGTATCACAATTATTTACACACGTGTTTGTGTTATTTCAACTCAATGATCAATCGAACAGTTGAAAGTAGCAAAAAAATGTGACAGCAAAAAGACAGAACAAGACAACCTAATAAAAGCATCCGGTCAAACTTTTAGAATCAAGAAAATGCTAGGTCAATGAAGTTAGAAGAACTAGATACAGTTAACTACTGCACCAGATTTATTCGTACTATAATCCCTGCGATTAGGACAGCAAACGGGTTTGGATTGATGCAACGTGAAAGTTTCATTAAAATGGCGTCGCAGCGGCGCTTTGCACCGAAGCTGTTTGCACACGAACAATCTCAATAAGCTGATCCGACTCTGGAATAGAGGTCGTTTTGCATATGCAAAGTTTTAGTAACCACTAGCCAGTCAAATGTGGAGTTTGAAAATCAGAGATTGTTGGGTTACAATAATGAACGCTGCCCTTGTTATAACACCGGGATCATGCATAGATGAAAAAGGGCGTATTTACATACTTATGCTATTTTCAATCTCGGCAGTAAAAGACAAAGTGAATACGACAATAGCAATATAAAGAAGAAGATAAATAGGAGAAAAAGAGGAAAGAAAGAAGCAAACAATTATTTTATGTGATAAGGGTACTTAGATTGCTTAGATGGACTTGAACTACTTAGATGGTCAGCCTTCATAAAATCTACACAATATCTGACTTAACAATATTTTTATCGCATGAAACCTTATGAATGAGTATTGGCTTTTGTCTGTTTGGTTTGGTTGTAGTGTTTGCATTGTTAATTCGAATAGCCCAAGTAAAGGGTTAGAATAATTCGCTCCAATATCGAACACGAATTAGAGAGTTTTACGAGTATGATTTCGAAGGCAAAACTCAGACAATGGAACTCTACAAGAGATCGGAGTTTGCTATATTGGACTACGAGTAGTTGTAAAATAAATAGAGCTTACAAAAAAATATGTATTTTAACCTTACAGTGATAGCTGACTTTTATAGCTATTTTAACTTAACCGTAGACCAGCTCTTACTGCTCTGAATGAAAGCGCGTAATTAGGTCGAGCGGGTCGCGCTGCCTGCTTGCTGAACGAGGAATATTGGACACTTTAATTAACATTTTTGAATAGTCGGCCTGTATTGTCTAGTGAAAGTGATTTTGATTTTTTGAGTGAAAGGCTTCGGCTGTCACTAGTTACCACCCTACTGGAGGAGGCGCGTTCGTTTTTAGGGTTCCGTACCCAAAGGGTAAAAACGGGACCCTATTACTAAGACTCCGCTGTCTGTCTGTCTGTCTGTCTGTCTGTCTGTCTCCAGGCTGTATCTCATAGACCGTGATAGCTAGAAAGCTGAAATTTTCACAAATGATGTATTTCCGTTGCCGCTATAACAACAAATACTAAAAATTAAAAAAATATATATATTAAGGGGGGTCCCCATACAATAAACGTGTTTTTTTCGTATTTTTTGCTCAATATTAAAAACGGTAACAGGTAGACGGTTCAAATTTTCACAGAATATTAACTTGTATATTACCTTTCAAAATAAATAATTAAATATCAATAAAGTAAATATTAAAGTGGGGCTCCCATACAACAAACGTAATTTTTTGATATTAACAGTTAACCTCTACAAACAAAGTTTTGCGGTTCATTAACAAAGGTAATTATACCTACTTCTTGAGTACGGAACCCTCGGTGCGCGAGTCCGACTCGCACTTGGCCGGTTTCTAGATTAGAAGACTATAGAGAAGATCACAATTTTCCGAGTGTTTTGATTTTGGAGTGCATGAAAATTATTGGGAACAAAGGTAACCAGGTCAAGCCGCTATTACGATACTAAGGTACGTGTCTATTTTAATTTCGTATGCTACTTTAAATATTTTTTATATATTTAGATATTTAATTAATTCATGTTTGTATCTGTTTATTAGATGTTTATCTAGCTATAATTTTTTTTAAATCACAAACAACACGTTACAAAATAAAAGACTACAATCAAACAGGTAGTTTTATTTATTCAAAGCTTAGCTGCTAGAGTTTCTTTTTCTTTAATTTAAAATAAATTTATTTTCAGACGTTCAAATTAAGAAAATTAATTACTTAGGTAATTAGTTTTACAGGTTAATTAGTGTTATGCACGACAGAACTCACTAAAACCTGCGCTGAGTGGCTCTTGATTATAAATAGCAAATACTTAAGGTTA
Organism: Erebia epiphron; assembly: GCA_963932025.1. NCBI lineage: Eukaryota > Metazoa > Arthropoda > Insecta > Lepidoptera > Nymphalidae > Erebia > Erebia epiphron. The sequence continues at coordinate 24,152,885 of OZ009947.1, read as the reverse complement.
AGAAGCAGTTGACCGGACTCGAGATTGTATACCTGCAATCAAAGTTCAATTAATTAAGGTTGATAGATCTCTATCTTAACAAGATTATCTTAATCTGAAGTGTTTTCTACACGTATCAAGATTTTTGTTACATTTTGTACTTAACTGTTATTCATTATTTAAATATTTTTGACATAGGCATCGAAGTTCGCATAGAAATCTCGAATAGGGATTTAGAGTTCTGAATCTACAATTCTACGTTACGCCTCTTGGTTGTGGCCCTGCGGTTATGTTTGTCTATGGTTCTCTGCTGCATGTACTCGTACGTTGCTTGACTGCGACGATCAAGCAGGCAACTTTCAGATGAATCTGTTTTTTGATTGGTCTATTATGAAATCGCAACTACTTACTATTCTGTGACGTAACGCTGATTTTGGAACCGAATTTAGACCGTCAGTACTAGGACATTTATTTAAAGAAAACAAGTTACTTATTAAAACTAAAAAACCTGTCAAGTGGGAGTCAGACTCGCGCACAAATGGTTCCGTACCACCATACAATACACTTAAATTATTTTAGTAAATAACAAAAAAAGATACCATAACAACACGTAATCAGTTGTGAAATAACTGGGGCCTGGTAGCGCCTAACAAACAATTCGACCTCCACGCGTTCTCAAGAAAAGGTGGTTGAAAGACGGAAAACGAATTAATCCTATAAGGGTTCTTTTTTTCCTCAAATATACAGCCTCAAAAATTCCACATTCAAAATGTGTCCATAAGATTCGAAGCAGCAATTACCTCACCGGAATGCGTTACAGTCTACAGTTAACGATTAATAAATCGTTATTAATGTCTGTGCTTTGGGTTCGGAAATAGATCTAAGCCCTTGAAAGGGTTAAGCCGCACGCAGCATTAATTCATAAAAGCGTTATGAATATAGAACAGCTGTGGACGAAATAGGTGGTAGTGGTAAAGCATCGAATGGAAATAGATCGTTTGATACTGACATTTCGAAGGAAAGCACGCGCGGTCGGTTTGATGAATAATATTGTTAAAATAACAGTTTGAATAATATGCTTGAACATGAATTGGGGTTGTATTACCCTTTAGCAAGTTGCCATTTTGAATCACAGAATGTAAGTTCAATCTCTTGCTTGATTTAAATGGTAATAAAAATTTAATTTTACAATTCTGCTCATGCACTTCGTAAGGAAAACATCGCGAGGAAACCTGAATTTCTCGATAGAAATCCCCGAGAAACCGTGCAACGTATGATAATGAAGACATACACAAGAACACTTAGCTCTAATGGTCATAGTGGGGTATACATTAATGTCACCGCTAACATTGAAGGACTGTGCAATAAGCTGCGACTGCACTAAACGCTAAAATATCTAAGATGCACTTAAGGGTATATTATGCTAATGTTACCATCAGACAAACATATTTATTTGCAAGTAGGTACTTTCTTTAGCCGATAACTTTCTTAAAGATCCAGTGACGGAGCCAATATGCAGGTCACTAGATTAAAGTGGCGTAAGCAACTGTTACGAAATAATTTGGTGCTCTGACCCTGTCGGGAATCGAACCCGGGACCTCCCACGTTAAGGTAACATCGATCAACACTGCGCCAGGGAGGTCGTCAAAAGTCAAAACTTAACTTAACAAAACAGTAAAAAAGTAAAAAAGTAGCAATAAATCTTGCAAAATGTTATTTTGCAAGATTTATTGCTACTGGACACATAAGAAACATTAAAAATACATAAAGTAGTATTACTTATTGCAGTGGTGAAGAACAAGGCTGTTCATTACGTAAACAAACCTTGACAGTGACACGTAGGCGTCGTGTAACTCTTTGGGCAGAATCACTGGGTAATTGCTTAAGTTTTTATGGAACTATTCTTGGCTGTGATTCACAATGTTTTGACCCTAAATTGTATTACGTCATACGTAAATGCTGATTGTACCTGCAACAATAAAATGCCGATTTAACAAAACAGAATAATATTTTATCTAAGACGGGAAGGACATAGACTACTTTTTTATCCTAGAAAATTGAAGGGCTCAATCGGGAATCAAAAAGGCTTAATCCAAGTGGACGAAGTCGCATCATCTAGTAATCTAATGATCTATATGCACAATTTTGGAGTTTTCATGATTGGGTAACTTTAAGAAAAAGATTTTTACTTTTCAGGTAATATCATCTGTTCCAATCTGAGCTACAGAGAATCAAATAAATATTATAAATGTGAAAGTTTGGATGGATGTATGGATGTATGGATGTATGGATGTTTGTTACTCAATCACGCGCCAACGGCTGAACGGATCTGGCTGAAATTTGGCACAGAGATAGAATATAGTCTGGAATAGCACATAGGCTACTTTTTATCCCGGAAAATTAAGGAGTTCCCGCGGGAACCAAAAAACCTCAATCCACGCGGACGTAGTCGCGGGCATCAGCTAGTAATGAATAAACTTTTATTGTTCATCTATTCAATATTATGAAAGCATATCTCCTCATATTTTTAGTGAAGCCTATTGTTATGCGTATACGAATTTAGTTTACGGTTGGAATGAAAAGAAAACTGGTCTAAAGCGAAAGTAAATAAAGAATGATGATATGATCAAATAACAAACAGATAACAAGCTTTTGGGAAAGATTCTTTAAAAATATCACAGAGATAAATATTCAGAAGCTTCACATGATGTAGGACAATAAAGAACTAGTGACGTTTAGGTATACCACTTCTCGACTCTACCACCAGTTCGAAAAACAATATTCAACGGCGGAGAACCGACAAGAAACGCAGTTACCCGTTTTAAAATGTACCGTTGTCTTACAATTTTACTTAGTTTATAAGATTTGACAAAATAATCAATTTTAATTAACATTCAAAACACCAGACAACAACAAAAAAAGAGATAAATAAAACTTGTATCCAGTCTCATTCTCTCGCAGGCTAAATCCTATTATGAATATGTTTGTCTGTTTTTGGTGTCGCTTTTTCGTTTCATCGAATATTCAAATCACAGCGATTCTAAAGAAGTTTCACTTCAACAAAAGCTTAGACGTAAGTAATTACAATTAATCTTAAAATTGATACCTTATAATAATTAATTGTGAGAAAATATTGCGAGTACAAGATAAAAACTACACTTTTGAATTATTTAGATTTACATGCAATCAAAGTAGGTACCTAAATGTTAATTATTTTGGATGTTACTATTAAAGAATCTTCGACTCTACTCTAACAGACCGGGCTTTGACAAATAGTTCCCAGATAAGTCCATGGCCACTTTTAAAACGGTAGCCATGTTTTAAGTTTTTCTAGAGTTATAGCCTAGTTCGTTGACTGCATTTTAAACCTAAAGCAACTTTAGCGGAATCCACTTTTTACGATCAGTCAATGACCAACTGTCCTCTACGTGTTCCCATTTTATAAAATTTTAAACGCGGATGTTTTACGATTTTATTTTTTAAGCCTGTACCTAAACAGTATGGGGATTTTTTTAAACACCATCATATTAGGGCACAGCGTGGACGTGAGCAAGATGAAGAGAATAATTTTAAATGTGATAAAAAAAAAAACAAGCTCTTTCTGAAAAATACTAAATGGAGAAGAAAGTGGAGGACCACGATAAGTTGAAAGAAACTTATTATGACCGATAAGTCGTATGTGTTCCGCGGGATGAAGGGATCAAGATCATTCCATAGTGAGCAGTTAACTCGAGAGTACCTATTATATTCCCTAAATTAATGAATATCCAAATATATTTACTTCTGTATATTGTAGGCCACATTGAAGCTACTAACTATGACATTAATTAATGAAATGTGAAAAAAATACGCTGAGTTCAAGATTCAAAGACTGATAGTAATCAATATTAATTTCAAGACAATAATAATAGTCAAAATGATCCAGTATGAAATGATTGATTAATATACCAAATTTCCAATATCCCGCATAGTTCATTAGGTATTCACTTTGCTCTCGCATTCATTTCATCTCAGCCGAACAAGTTTACATTCCATTGTTTCGGCGACTGGTTAAAACGGCTCCGTGTAAATTTACTAAAGGGCCCCAGGGGAGCCCGAGGTGCGTTCTTTTCCTTTTGTTACGCTTAAAAGCTATTTCGACCCACGCTTGTGTTAGAACAATATGAGTAGGCTTCTAAAAGCTCCGCCTAATTGGATCAGGGGAAAATATCAATACAGCGAAAGTGGGAAAAAGCAACGACACGCGGAACCTGTTTTCAAAAAGCGCTTGTATACTCAACTTTCGCATCTGCCAATGTTTCAGGCTACTGGGTTCAAATTATAATAATATGGTTCAAACAAATTAGGAATGAATAAGTATACAAATAAATCTAATATTCCCTTTCTCTACAGTTTGATTTGGATTTAAATTAATAAGTCGGTTATGATTAACGATTTGTTTTCAGACTAACCCCTAATGAGACAGGAATGAGGCGGCGCGGCGGCCGGAGTGGTGAGATCTCTAATCTCTCTCAAAGTGACCGCTTTCCCGGCCTAATGCAGAATACTTTATGGGAATGCTACTTGATAATTGTCCTGTGAAATTTTCCATGCGTGATTCCTTTTTCATTTTTATGTAAAATGCATCAGAATATCATCAGAAGGTAACAATGCGCATTTGCAAATTTCCTCCACATGCCACCTTAGAACAGTAGAACTTTTAATCATACGAGGTTGTCTGGGCGTGATGCTTGATGTAAAGTAGGGAACATAAAAGCGTCATATTTTTTCATGTTTTCGTAAACGGGTGCAGTCACGACGTATGTTGATGTGTGTGAATGCAAGTACTTTAGGGGAGCGGGAATAATCAACGGCTGGAGTGCAAAGCAAAAGAGCAACGAACTGGTACAAAAAACGACGCGTGCCTGCGCGTATATCCTTAATCTCAAAAACAGAGAAGCTCCGGATGGGATGAGGTATCGTGGTGCAAGTTACAACCTTCTTTAAGATAGGTAAATCATATTTCGTAAACAAAATCATTTCTGTATGAAATAAAATCTTCCACGGTCGTCACGTTCTATGGGCAAGTTTGTTGATGAATTTCACATTCTAACTATCCTTCTGTCAAAACAAATCGAATCGCAACACCTGTAAAATATTAACTTATCAATTTCCTAAAATTTACCTTTGATAGCATCAATCTAGAGTCTAGACGCTATTGGCCAATCTAGACGAATAACAAAATCATACAACAAAATAGCAGTAATAAGCGATATATTCTGTTTTTCGGTGCCCAAAATCCTCGTTTCTTCGAATCGAAGTTTTAGGTTCTGTTGCTTAATCTTATTGCTTGATTAGTTACTTAAAGCAAATAGGACATGCATTGAATGGACATGGTAGGACCGGTCCTTTGGAAAAATCTAAGGCAGGACCGGTCCTTTATACACACCATCCGACCAACCACCACCTTACGCCGACTGAGTATTGCCATTTGCTGACCAGGCGGTGGTGTAAAAATCTAAATAAATGTCTTTGGTTAATCTGGCAACTGGTTTTATCAGCAAGGAAATATTTTTACTAGCCTCTTTTTGGTACATAACAAACTATTAACAATTTACTCAATATCACATAATCTTATTTCTTGGCTTTTAGTTAAATTGACCAAACCGGATTTATTATAATGCCAGGCGTGAAATCCAACCATAGGAAGTAGGAACCATTAGGAAATCCTAATATTGCAAAATCCGTAAGCTACGTTTTTGTTTGTCTTTCACTTTAAAAAGTTAGCTACAATTCACGATCAACGATTTCTTTGGATAAGTACACCATTTTGCTGAAGATCATCATATTTTTCTGGACATTGAACGGAACTGCAAGACTTAAATATGATTTTCTTGTTGCAAGTTCAACATTTAAGTTATTATTATTGATAGTCACTCATAATCCCTGTAGCCCTATTATGTAAGACCTGCATCAATCATTGTTATTGCGACTATGAATTTTGGCCAATAGCTAGAGAGTCGGTTGATACACTGTAGCAATCAATTTTACGTTATAAGGCCCTGGATTAAAGTTTTACCATTGATTAATGATTATATCCGTTTATGTTTTTGCAAAAATATTGCGATCCGAGCAACGACGTATCATCAGTAATTACAAAACACTTAATTACTGCTTTTTATTATTTATCGACGAAGGCTGAAAGTACCCAGTCAGAGGTCATGACATTTAGATATAACGGATCCAAAACGGATCCAAAGACGAAGATCGTTGCAAAATCTGTCTAAATTGCCAATAAAATGGCTAGTGTTGATTCTGACAATCTTTACGACTTAAATCTCACTTTAAATTGAGCAGGACATCGTACGGACAGGCGTGCGATCCGGGACCGGTTCCCTCACGACCAGTCCGCCTACATACACCAACGCGAAATTCTGTTAATGATCTATTGAAGAGACTGATGCCCGAGTTCCGGCAGGGTTAAAGTTCATGATTTTTAGAGATCACGAATTCAACATATTAATATGTAATTGAGTACATACAAAGAGATCATTGAGAAGAAATATACTATATGACTATGAAAAACAAATCACATATTATACGGTTATCAATAACCTAAACCAATCTCGCACAAAAAATTACAGATACAAAGCCTATGATGAGAATAACATTTTTGTATGGTTTCTATCAATGCAAAATACCTACCATTTTTTTAAAGGTATGAATCAAATTTGTTAGAAACTAAAATCAAGCATTCTTCACCGAGAACACTGAGAATTGATTATATTTACCGAAACTAAAATTGATACAACTTATGATGTTAGATTTTAAGATGAATAAAAATAAATTGCTAGTCTTAGTAGTAGCTTAACTTAGTTCAGCTAAGTAAACTGATGAAAAACAAAGACATAAAATCACGTAAGTGCAAAAGTTAAGACTGTAATAAAAGTATCGTTTAGTGTTAATTTTCAATTGTCCGCAACCGGTTGTTAGAGATAAATAATTAAGCATTGAATTAACCTGCATAATATACCTAAGCAAAAAGCGTGTGAAGTTACAAACATTGTTGAAATATATAATTCATAAATAAACGGACGTAATAAATCCTGTTTTATTGGTGTTGTTTTACATATTAGGAGTTTATTAATAAACGTTACTGAATTAATTATGGTTAATGGAATAAATTTTTCTGCGATATGCATAAATCGGATGTGGTCAACGCATAACGTTTTGGATGTGATTAAATCATATAAAGATTAATAATGTTTATTCACTTGTGTGCAATTTCACCGGTTGTTAAATGGTAATATTGAAGATATAAACATGACAGCTAACTATTAATTCTATCCTTGTAGAATAAAATAACTTACAGAGTTCAAAATAGTAATATAGGTTCGAGCATTTAACAATATTGTTCAGGTAATGGAGAAGTTTACCACTTTTTTTAAAATTTATTATGAAAATTAAGACAAAATATAACAAAAATATGAAAGAATCATTAAAATATCTCAACAAATGAAAAAGTTATGGAACTTTAAAGTTGCGCTTGCAAGGCGGGAGACGTGACGTCATAATTCCCTATCAACCGACTTTATAAAGCCGAGTAAAAGAAATAAATGGACTTAACGTGACTTAATTGAATTATTAAAAAAAAAGATACGCGCCGAATTGAGAACCTCCTCCTTTTTTGGAAGTCGGTTAAAAAGCACTTAATATTTTGTGTGTGAAGATAATTTTGAAGTATTAAATCTCGGCTCGGTATTAAAACTCACTCACAAAATTTCTCACTCCAGTAAGATACAGCAATCGGTGTACATTAAATAATTTAAATCGTCATTTCTCAGTCATTTATTTATTGATGGATTTAAAAAAAACACTGGTTTATTAGTTTTAATCTATATTTTACTTCTGTTGTGTTAATATGATATTCACAACATCATGAAACTTCTCCATTGGCAAGCTAGACGGCTAAAGTTGTGCAAAACATTAATGGAGGAGATGATCTAATGCACAGACAAGTCACTTAAGATGGTAAAAACCAAGGCAACAATATAATAGGGCTCAAAATAGCAACTAATAAAGTGACATTGTATTAAGGCAAATCTCATATCTGTAACCGTAAAATTGTAAAAATCTAACGATTGTAATCTAACGCTTTTTATCTCGTTCGATTGTAAACTGTCGAAAGATTGTGAAACGTAACAACTGCTTACAATGTAACACATTATTTTACGGTAGACTGTAATCTGTTAGGTTTACCTAACAGATTACAGTCTACCGTAAAACCCGATAAGATAAAATAACCCGATAGAATCTAAAATTACGGCAGGCCAGGCACTACCTCATTATTTATGTCCGAACCTAACCTAACCTACAAGAAAGAGAAGAAAACGTAAATACAATGAATATTTCAAAAAATTACGCTCAGAACATTGAACGGTTCACAATCTGTCGACAGTTTACAATCTATCGAGATAAAAAGTTGCAATTTGACGGTTTTCACAATCTTACGGTGACATATACTAGTGTAGCAGACATAAATTGACCCATTATTACAGCTAGACATGGTAAGGCCGGTTAACTGACTCACGACCGTATTCAGTCTGTAGACCTAACTGCCCACGATTTAAGGCAAAGTTGACTATTTGTTGAGTGCTCGTTAAATCCATACTAATATTACAAATGCGAAAGTGTGTCTTTCTGTCTGTCTGTCTGTCTGTCTGTCTGTCTGCCTGCTACGCTTTCCCGGCCCATCTTTTCAACCGATTTAGCTGAAATTTGGTACAGAGTAAAGTTATATCCCGGGGAAGGACATAGGCTACTTTTTATCCCGGAAAATTCAAGAGCTCCCGCGGGAATCGAAAAAACTTGGTCCACGCGGACGCAGTCGCGGGAATCACCTAGTTTTAAGTCAACAACAAGTTTAACTGAGTCATGGAAATCTGTGTATTGTCACGGAGGTTTGTTTGAACTTTCGTAATCCATTGGACTCGGATTGTTTGATTACAATTAAGTTGAGGGTAACTGAGCCGTGACGTTATATTCCAGAGCTTTGTTTCAAGCTTTCAAAAATTTCTGAAATAGGTACTCTTTAAAGGGGTTACGACCGGTTTCTGAATTGAGAATTTCATGTTGAGCCTGTCTCAAAGACTTAAGTAGTCTTTGAGACTACTAGGACTAACTAATTAAGCAAATTTTTGTTTCTGAATTGATATTGGACCAGTTTCTGAATTAAGCGCATTCAAGCAAAAACAGCAAGTTCCAACTCTCAAACCTTTCACAATATCAATTCAGAAACAATAAGTAGTCCTTATGTAGTCTTTGAGACAGACTCAACATGAAATTCTCAATTCAGAAACCGGCCGTTAGTCACACAAGCTTCTTGATGGTTCTTCGCGGCAGGAATGGCATTCCGAACCAGTGGTAGATTCAATCGACTATTCAAAAGCACTTGTCAAACTCAACTTGAATAAAAAATATTTGAATTTGAATAAAAGTTGACATAGGAAATGCTTGGTTCCGAAAACAGTATGTACAAACTTGTTTCGCAACAATAGGGATGATGACAACTCAATCAAATCAGCAACTCTTTATCAAACTTAAAAACGCACTTTTAGCATGGAAGTTGTATGAAATTCACGGTTGTGACGTCATCAAATTTCAACGCACTTTTTTTTTATCATACACTTTATATAATTCTAATACAGATTATATTTGAAAATGGTTATCAAACTTAAAACTAACCGAGGATGTGAATTTTAGGTCTTTTGGAAGACTATTTAATAATCAGTAAGAAATAGTTTATTTTTAATGCAGGCATCACCCTATTATAAAACATGGCATGTACCTACTTAGATGCAAAGTAAGAAGCAGTGAAAAGGCTGTCACTTCACTATGCAATAATGTTGTGTTGGGCTTAAGCGTAATTTAATTAAAATTACGTTACAAAACTCACTTTGATAATGAAGCAAGATAATATTATAAAATCTGTATTTTAATAATTTACGAGACTCGAGCTCGGGATTAAAAGTAATGAATCCATTTTAATTAATGTACGGGTAAACGCATTACCTAGTCTGTGGTATGGCTTTACACAGCCGAAACTTAAAAGGGGCGTACATGAAATGGAACTCAAATAATGTGCTCAGGTTCATAGCTAACTACCTACCTAACAACAAATCTAATATAGGTAGTCTAATGCAAAGTCTATATAAAGAAATATGACGAAACCACCTCCATCCATAATCTTACCCTACCACCCCATCCAACCATCGCATCCCCACCAACTCAAACGATACCATCTTAGACTGCATCATCATTTACCACCATGTGAGATTGCAGTCAAGTGCTAACTTGTAGTTGATAAATAAATAAAAAAACAGAAAATAAGAAGAGTTGAGGTTAAAGATAACAAAACTAAATTTAAAAATTTAAACATTCCAAAGTAAATTTTTCAACGAAATGAGCATTAAAATATGATGACAGGCAGTCACACTACATAGCTACTAACTATAAAAACTTATATTCCTCTCGGTTCCCATAATAATGATCTCAGTCTCACTGAATGCGATTACGAAATCAAATGAACCTTGACCCATATAAAGAGAGAACTTACTTCATTTACTATTGCGATCATGACTCAATGATTTTCTTTGATAAGTGTGAATAAGCACATTATACGTCCTATAACTAATTCACTGCGCATAAATACATAGTCAACGCTATAAGTATGAATAAATAAAAACATATTGTAAGTATTCTTAAGTAAGAGCCTGAATTGAGAGTTTCATGTTTAATCTGCCTCAAAGACTACTTAAGGACTAATTAAGCAAATTTTTGTTTCTGAATTGATATTGGGCCGGTTTCTGAATTAAGCATTCACGCAAAAACAGCAAGCTCCAACTCTCAAACCTTACACAATATCAATTCAGAAACAAAAAATGGCTTAATTAGTCCTTAAGTCGTCTTTGAGACAGACTAAACATGAAATTCTCAATTCAGAAACCGGCAGTCAACTGCTACAACTATTCAAGCTGTAATAATATTGAATCGATTAGCTGAATGAGTTATCCCAGTTTACTTGGGTTCATTTAGTGTATTTTACAGCCGTGTACAATGATCAAAGGCCGAAAGCAAGGTCCATAATTAGCAGTCGTTTTTTAATATAGATTCTGGTTATTTATTCTGCGAGAATAATAAGTCACAAGACGAAAATATATTATTCTGTAGTAACTGCTAACCGCGATTTCGGTCGCGATTTTTTATTTCCCACATAAACTTAATTTTCCGGGACAAAAAGTAGCCTACGCCCCTCTCCAGGTTATCGACTATACGGATGCAAAAAGTCTCGTCGATCTGATACTCTGTTGCGCCGTGATTGAAGAACAAACAAACACTTTCGAATTTATAATTTTTTCAGTATTTTACCGCTTTTTCGCAAAAGTATGAATGAAGAAAGGACAAAGGTTACAATTAATTATTCAAGCACAAAGTTAATAGATCATATCAAGAAACCTTTTAATCAAAAGTCAATTATATTGAAACAAAGAGAAAACTAAGCTCTATAATCAATATAAGATTAAGAGATAATAGCACAATGGATGAGTCTCTATTAGACGTGCCCTTTAATTAACACTTTCTCTCTATGGCCTTAATTCACCAACACCAACAAAGTACATTAACCAAACTGTCAGTACACCAAAACAAGATCGTGAATCTAATTGGGATATGCGTCAAATCAACAAAGTTAAAAATTAAGATAAATAGTTTTAAGCCAAAGACTTTGAAGATAAGAAAATGTTAAATGAAAGTAAGAGGTTCAAAGCAATTCATCAGAAGCATAAAGTAACATATCAACAGAAAAAGTCCATAATAGATAAATTAAACTAGAATTAAATTGACTGCAAAGAAAGAAAGAACGAATGAATGAAAGAAAGAAATCTTTGTCTGTGGATGCAAGTTAAAGAAATAACTAATAATAATAAAATAACACTTTATAAAGAGAAAAAAAACGCGAAATGTGACTTGATTCCCAAAATGGTTTTCACTCAGCATGTGCTATATATATCTGTTAGGTTGTCAAAGCATAGCGTCACCCTAGCGTCACGTCATTCTTCTGCAGTGCTCTATTCGTACTTGGCTTTTGTAAACTGTATAGAATTGTGGATTCAAATTTTAAAACTGTGGTCACTGCACCCCCACTGTTAGCCTCTTCCAGAAATTGAGTCACTCTTCACGCTATGGAGGGATCTTTCTTGAATATCTTTCTATAGGAACGAAGAAGTTCATAAAAGAAATGTGCCCTAATAAAATAAAGAAGAGGTGGCCGTGGGCAGGTATTTGCAGACGCCAAAGAGGCTGACGAATTTAGATTGAAGACTGCATACTGGTAAGCGTATAAGTGTAGGACGACTTCCTCTTGGACCGTTGACCTGACAAAGGTAGAGGAAAGTGGGTGGATGAGCTCTCGAAAGTTTTATGTCCAGCAGTTGGTGTACGCATGCTGATAGATTGGATCGTATATAAACATAATTTGTTAAAATTGTTTACAATCGAACAGCTACTGTACTGATTTATACAATGCCGTTGGAGGTATTGAAAAGGAAGTGTCTATCACAGCGGGGTCTCAATTGATACGACAATTCAGGCCACCCTACGGTTCTGTCATAGCTCGTCACTTTGGCGCCTAACTGTACTTAATTGATTGCCATTTCTTCACCAGTTGGTTTTAATCGTCAATCATTTGTGCTGATCGCACATCTCACATCGCAAGATTACTCAGAATACCTATCAGACAAAAACCGATGACTTCAGCAACACGCCCCGCAACTTCAGTGCATAATATAAGACCACGAGTGCGAGTAACGACTTTTTCCGTGGGTAGGGGAAATAATTTTTAATAAGAATTTGTTGTGTGCGACTCCCGTGCTGCTTAGGAAAGCATTGGAATTTTCAAAACTCAACTATTCGTTCAGTTATCATTCTTTTTCTTTGGGTTCCTCAACGACTATCGAAGATTTGGCAGTCAGCTTTGTATATATGCCGACGTTTGCAATTCATGTCCGTAACTTTTTCTTTTCCCTGCGACCAACACGTCTTTTTCCGGCATCATGTTTTTATCATAATGAGTTGTATGTGTTCGTACTAGTATATGCCGTGCCTCAGCACGTTGTTAAGCGTATGCGTCTCGTCATTAATGTGCGAACAGCATTATAGAGCCATGTATAGAAGAACTTTACAGACAAGATTCTGAAACGCGTGAGTGAGATGCGTGCAATGGAGCAGAATTGAATAATGCATGAAGTGACAATACGTGAAATACCGATAAATCTGTCTGTGGTGGGACGCATGTGTTGTACTTTCATTCCTAGTTTGGCAAGAAATATTTTAAGGCGTTTTCAATGCAAAGAAGGCTTTTGTATGTCTATCCTTGCCTCAAATATTAGGGGTTATCTTTTCGTCAAGGTTTTGACATAGTACTAACTATTATTTTGGAAATTGCTATTAATCATTAGAACCACGATTAGAACACATTTAAATACAACCATTAAATTAGATAAACTATACCAAAATTAGTTTAACTCAAAAAAGCACATCCTATGGTTAAAATATATTTTAGGTAGCAATAGTAAAGAAGCATAGAGAACTAAGACCACGCAATACTAACAAAACCGTTAAAAAAATATTAAATGTGTCAATCATGTGCCAGAGCAATACTTATTCATAATTATAAAGCTTGTACATAGAGTAATCCAATATGTTATAGCCAAACTCAGCTAGTACAAATTACACAGAAGTAATGATTCCATAATAGTAAGTAAGCAGAGGAAGACCAGTAATCGAAATTCTCATGCGTGTCCAATCAAGCGAGTCAGTCTATTATTATCAGCTGAAATGAAGGCGAAAGTGTTCGGACAGGGAAAGTTTCCGTTTCTACCGGACGATATGCCACCGTGTATTTCCACTCGTTTCGGCGAATTAGATCAAGAAACTTGTTTGTAAAAGTAATGCATTGCGTTTAACCGAATCTCTTGGCATTGATTACTGCCAATATAAAATCTGGGGCCATACTGCCAACGCTTCAAGCAATACTTAAGCAATATTACTCAAAATGACAGTTTGATGTCACGTACCTCGACGTTTCTAAAATAAGGATTATAGTTCTAAAACACGAAAGTCAACAATAATTAAACAATGGCACTAATTTAAGCCATAAAACATAATACGAAGAAGAAGAAGAATAATTAATGAAACAATATGGCTTTTTAAACGTTGGCAGTATGGCTCATGAACTTTTGTCTGCATTTTTATTGACTTGCTATTACATATTATCCATAGTGGTAATAGCGGGTTTAAAAATAAAACTTCCAATAACCGCGACATAAAACTTGTATGTCACCGTAAGATTGCAAAAACCGTTAGATTGTAATCTAACTGGCGATATTGTAAACTGTCGACAGATTACAATTTAACGCATTATTTTTCGGTAGATTGTAATCTGTTAGGTATATTAACCCGATAAAACCTAAGCCTAAACCTAACCTAACCTAACCCGATAAGGCCTGCGGCCCGGCACTACCTGATTATTTATATCGAACCTACGTACAAGAAAGAGACAAGAAAACGTAAATACAACGAATATTTCAAAAATTTACACTCGGAACATTAAACGGTTCACAATCCGTCGACAGTTTACAATATCGCCAGTTAGATTACAATCTAACGGTTTTTGCAATCTTACGGTGACATATAAATGAAAATCCTCCTAAATTAGCCATTTCAGAATATGATGGAGCAATGAAACTTGACCTAACCTACGACCAAACCTAACCTAAGACCTAACCGTACCTTTTAAACCTGTTGTACATTATTGACCGAGCGAAGCGAAGGTCTCTGAGTCTACTTGAGTGAATTTGCACGTGTCCGTCCGTCCGTCCGTCCGTCCGTCTGTTAGAGCCTTATAACTTCTGAATTACTGAACGTAATTACTTCAAATTTAAATATAATATACATAAACCGATGGCCTCCAACCGAATATGGCTTAAAAAGTAATAAAAATCTTTATTTCAGGGGGGCTCTCATAGAAGCGAATATGAAGAAAAAATATTTTTATAGATTTACATAGGGCTGCGGTATATCATTTTAAAGATAATTAGGAATAGAGTCCAAAAATATTTTTCTTTTAATTTTTCCCCTAAAATTGACGAAATGGGGGGCTTTCAAAGTGGAGATTTTCTAACGTCCAAAGGTGACCTCAGAACTCAAAATTTTCTGAAATGATGAGCCTGAAACTTGAACAATTATTTGAATTATACCTTGTACTTGAACAACAAATAGGTACTAAAATTAGATAAATTTTATATGGAAACGAAACTATTTAACTTTTAATGAGCCTTAGTATTTACAACAGAACTTCAAAATGATGTCAATAGATGGCGCCGCGAGGTCTCAGTTCGGGGCGAACCACTAGTTATGTACATTACACACATCAACAAAATGTATGTACATTTCAGTCAATGGCATATCATCTAAGGCTCTAAGCTAATGCATTCTTGACCTGTTAAGTATACATACATTTGCATAACTATCATGATTCATGAACTACAATCGTAACAAATTCGTTTGAGTCTTCGTTTGCATAATTTTTTATGTCTCACAAATAAGTTTTGACGTTACTTAACAACTGTTTTGACTTAGGAACTTTTACATAAATCCATTTTAAAATAGTAACTTCAACACATATTTCAAGTAACAGGCTATATAAACACCAAAGTTTTTACTGATTCTTGCTAATAAAAATTATGTTTTGAGCCAAGGTAAGTTTAATGCATAAAGGATTGTTATTCTTTCTTTTTATTATGTATGTTGTTCTTATGAGAAAACTTTGATTTGATAATCTAAAATAAAATAAAATTGCAAAGAAACTAATGTTTATGGGATTTACGTACGAAATCCAGTTTGTGATACGAATTCCTACATTTACTTATTTCTGGAACGAGAATAATAAATAAGTAGGAAGCTAGAGAGGAAGCATATAAAGCCACACTAAAGATCGGTGCTTCAGTGTGGTTTTTATGCTTAACAGACAACTCACTATAAATGAGTTTTCTTCAAAAGGAAACCAACTAATAAAAACAATACATAAAGAAGTCGTAAAGCGAAATAAATAGGGAAAACTTCTCAGGCGATAAGGTCTGTAGACGCGTTAACCTACATAGCAGAAAACATTATGCTGAACACTAAGTGTGAGATCTATAGAGCATACTTTGACTTAGTTCTAACTTAAGACTGAGTTAATATGAGTGAGATTTATTATATATATATTTATATATATCACATACGCACATAAGTCCATCCCGTTTTAACTCTAAGTAAAGCCTGAGCAAATTCAAAGTAAGTAGGTACGCTCTATAGATCTCAGCATAAGTCGTGTAGGTTTCCTAAAAGTATTTATGACCAATGTAGAATTTTAGTAGGTACCTATACTATTTCAATGCCAAAACGTAAAGAAATGTCCAAAAACATCTCTTCAATAAAGGAGAATAAAATCCTTTAAGCTAAAGGGGTTTGAAATTCTTTGGCTTAGTAGACGGCCAAGTTTGTTTTTTTAATTAGGTAGGTACGTACGTCGCAAAAATTGTACATAGCTTTTAGGATTTTGGACGTTTTTAGAGATAATTTATATTTTCCCAACCCAAAAATTACAAACCACTTCATAAAAATATTGACATATTAAGTAGCGACAAGCGGGTAAGTAAGCTTTAGTAAAAACGTGTAGATGATCCAGTCAACCAAGATCGAAACTAGTAGTAATCAAGTCTTGTTAGTCAAAGTTTTTATTGCAACCTGATTAACCTGTTAACACCGGCAAAAGAAATTCAATACCAGATAGATGGAAACGGGACATGTGCATAAACAGTGACGCTCTCCAAGACGCTACTAGAAACTTTCGTCTCCATGTGAAACGCCAATTCTGTCGATTAAATTGATCACTGATCACTCTTTCTGCGTCGAATTCCTCATTCCTGGGGGTCGTGACCCCTTTCCATTAATCAAGTAATGGTAGGAGCTTTCTTGGGATAGTAATGCGGTGGGTTCCCATGTCCTTCTGGATACGACTCGACTAAGAGTATTTAAACTCTTAGGGATTTGTAACGATTTATATCACATGTTAGTGATAATAACCGGCACCGACGGCTTAAAGTGCTCTCCGAGGCACGGAGAAAACAAAAAGGCCAAATTTGAACCTCCCTAATTCGGCCACCCATCCAGTTACCAACTTGGGTCAACGTTGCTTAACAATCGCAATCGACTGATATGCGTTGTCACAACTAGGCCACTCGTCCCACCCAGATCTCTGATAAGAGAAGAAAAAAGAAAAATATTAAGTAATCGTTGGTATTATATTATTCTGTGTCGTTGGGCAAACCTTACAAAGAAAATGGTTGGCCCATCGTTTGGTTGGGTTGGTTGACTGAAAATTGTACTTGCTTTTACTGTAGATAAAATTATTAGTTAATTGAAAAAGGTACGAGTAAAAGTTCCATAAACACTAGCCGGCAATTTATTTTCTTAAAATCAATTTTACATCCTGGCCTAGTGTTAGGTACAAACGTGGAAGTTACATTACATTAATATATATTAAATTTAACTCTGAAAGCAAAATAAAATTTATTAACAATGAGGAAATAATATATGGGCAAAAATGAAATATACGATACTCGGAGATGCTTTTAGCAAACTTTCATCTTTTCAAACACAATCTATCACCGCCAACAAGTACACTACCTTCAAAGGAGTACAGATCCATTAGGTTTTTGTATAAGAATAGAAAGTTTAGGTTTTCTAGGCCACGGGGATTTGAATGCCTAGTGCCTATCTATCTATCTAATGCAGAGCTTTATCTCGGTCGGATTTTATTATAATGTCCCAAAAAAGAGAAAAAGTTTTAGCTCTGCATTATGATAACAGATTTACAGATTACTCATAGTCTAGGCATCTACACTGTACACTTTTTGAACGTCACCAAAATATGAAACGTGATGGTGATAATTTATCTTAAAAATAAAGCTACGAGGGTTCCAAACGCACCCTGGCACCTGAGCACCTGATGCCTGACCCACAAAAAACTCAGCCAGGTTTTTTTACTACTTTACTCTTTTTACTTCTTTATTATTAGATGATTCCCAGGTATATTAGTCCGTATGGGTCTACGTTTCAAAAGATCCCGTGACTCGTGAGAAATTTGATTTTTCGGAACAAAAAGTAACCTATGTCCGTCTACTGCATGCACATGCAATTACATATCTCTGTACCTTTCGTCAAAATATTCTACACTGATAGGCTATGAGAAGACAGACAGATATACGTTCTCGTATTCATAACTAGCTAATGCCCGCAACTTCGTCAGCATGGTTTAAGTTTTTTTTAAATTCCCGCGGGAACTCCTTAATTTTCCGGGATAAAAAGCCTATGTCACTCTCCAAACTATGCCCAAGTAAATAATCACATCGATCTGTTGCAGCGTGATTGAAGGACAACCCAACAAACAAACACACTTTCGTGTTTATAATATTAGTATGAAGTATGATATTAATCTGGATTTTCAACCGACTTCAAAAAAGGAGGAGGTTAACAATTCGACTGTATTTTTTTTTTATGTTTGTTACCTCAGAATTTTTGACGGGGTGGACCGATTTCGATCATTCTTTTTTATTTTTAATTGGGACCACATGGGAAGTATGCCCACTTCCCATGTGGTCCCATATAAATTTTATCGAAATCGGTCGAGCGGTTTTTAAAATATCAACAATAAAATAAGTTTGTATAGCGTGTGCTTGTTGTTGTAAAGTTGGCGCGGGAGTTTGAAGTCGGTTGTTTAAAAAGAATTTCTTATATTAATTTTATAGTTTCGTAACACCAAGTTGAGAACATAGACAGCCGAATGTAAATCCGAAAATTTATTTTCCTGCAGCGGTAGACTAATACATCACTGCGTAGATTGATTTCCCAAAACAAATTGGGCTCAGCCACAACAGCATTGGCACAGTGGAGTGGAGGATTCCTTTAGTCTTTTTAATACGGAACACGTGGCAGTGAGCAGTGACGTCATGGTCGAGAGCTCTGAGAGAGGCATTTCCTCCGAGTGTGGGAAACATAAATAGAAGAAAACTACGAGCTGTTTTGTCTACCGATTTTTGTGTCACATGGATTTCGTTCGGTGATCTAGAATTTGTTTATGACAAATACTTATAAATGAACGATACCATTATGTGTTTTTGATTAATTTCTTGAATAAATCTACAACTAATAATAATAATCAGGCTTATCTACTCTAGGACTGTTGATAATTCATTAAGGTTATCCATCCATTCATCCATCAGCCTGTATGCATTCACTGCTGGACATAGGCCTTTTCGAGAGCGCGCCACCAAACACGGTCCTCCGCCTTCCTCATCCACCCGCTTCCCGCCACCTTCTTCAAGTATAATAAGGTTATAGTTAAGCCAAAATGTAGAGGCCAAAAAAATAACTTTATCGAGTTTTTTAAACAGGCGAGCGAGGGATTATAAAATAGAGACTAAAATTTTATTCTAGATCAAAAACTAATTTTAGTCATTACCGATCGGATGATCACATGCAAGATTATTATTAGCCTCCAGCTGCTATTGCTAATGCGCATAGGATTTTGCAATCTATATAAATAAATCGGTTCAAAGTAAACAGTAACAACGGTTATGACGTGTGGCCTAAAATTAAGAAAAACTGTAGAATATTATGATATTTCAAGGATATGATTTATGTTTATTTACACCTAAAACGACGATCTGCTATAGTCAAAAATGGCTATCAAAGCCATAACCATAACATGAAACTTAACTTTTTCTTCTCGGTCGCACTCTTCATTGCTGAAGGTCGTGTCTGCTCTGAAGTAACCTTGCGACGCTCGACACGATAGCTCTCCACTCCGTCCTGTCCTCGGCTTTTCGCATCGCAGTAGTAAGCGGGAGGAAGACTTTACCTGGTCAGACCAGCGGCTAGGTGATCGGCCGCGCGGTCTTTTGCCCTCCACCTTTCCTACGACTATAAGCTTGTTCATATTGCTAGGTTGGCGGCGGGCAATGTGACCAAAGTAGCCAGAATCTTTGAATGAATTATGAATGAGACTTAACATTGCAGAAGAATGAATAAATACAAGCATAAAATGAAACGGCTCATTTTCAGATGCCAAAAGTGGGGCACAAATAAAACTGATAAGAAGTCAATAGAGGACTCTATCAAAAACAGGATGAATGTACAGTAAATAACGTAAGTACTGTTATTTATGAATTCTAAAAAAAGATTGATCCGGCTAGAATCCCAGTAGGCTTAAAACAATCTATGGCGCCATGTTGTTTTTGTACATTCCCCAGAGCTAGAAAATCTATTGCAGTTACAACAATAGTGAAATTCTACGATAAAGAAGAAGAAAAAACTGCGTCAATTATAATAAACTAGCGAATGCCCGCGACTTCGTCCGCGTGGTTTGAGGTTTTTTGGGTCCCACGGGAACTCCTTAATTTTCCGGGATAAAAAGTAGCCTTCGTCCTTCCCCGGGATACAACCTATCCCTGTACCAAATTTTATCAAAATCAGTTGAACAGATACATTTGTTTGATTCCCGCGGGAACTTTTCAATTTTCCGGGATAAAAAGTAGCCTATGTGCTATTCCAGACTAAAATCTATCTCTGTGCCAAATTTCATCCAGATCTGTTCAGCCGTTCTGGCGTGATTGAGTAACAAACATCCATTTGAGGTTTTTTGGTTCCCGCGAAAACGCTTTAATTTTCCGGGATAAAAAGTAGCCTATGTGCTATTCCAGACTATAATCTATCCCTATGCCAAATTTCAGCCAGATCCGTTCAGTCGTTGGGGCGTGATTGAGTAACAAACATCCATACATCCATACATCCATCCAGACATCCATCCAAACTTTCGTATTTATAATATTTATTTGATTATTTGATTGATTGATGCTGGAAAATTACAGAAAAGGAGAATTTCATAAGGGGTTCCAGGATTTTTATTAGGGACGTAAAAAAATTGTTTGAACTTTTAAAGGTAATATTTGCTAATTGCCCGGCAATTAAGTGAAAAAGTTAAGGAAAGTAAGAAAATCAAAAAGCTTGGTCGGTGCTAAATCTAAGCAAAGGCGTCTGATTCGTTTGAACTTAAGTGTTTGCAAGGAAAATTCCATGTTTTAAATTTAAATTGCCTTTAGTAATGCACCAGAGGTAGACTACTAACGACGTCGCAAAAGCCCTTCAAAGATAGTCACTAGTCAGTCACCTGCACATTTGCAAGTAACTCGTATTTTTAACCCCCGACGCAAAAAGAGAGGGGTGTTATAAGTTTAACGTGTCTGTCTGTGTATCTGTGTATCTGTGTATCTGTCTGTGGTATCGTAGCTCCCAAACGAATGAACCGATTTTCGTTTAGTATTTTTTGTGTCATAGATAATTTTATCCCGAGTGTTCTTAGCCATGTTTCATGAAAATCTGTTCAGCCGTTTGAAGATCATCAGCTCTTTTCTAGTTGATGATTTCTTAATATGTTAATTCCATATTATAATTATGTCGGGGGTTGTTTTAAATTTGTAATTTATACTTGTTTAAAACTAGATATAAAAATTATTGCTCTGCTTCTAGGAGTAAACTATTTGCTGTTTATCATTTAAGTTACGATGCAACAAGACTTGAACAACATACCGTAATATTATTTCATACTTATTTATCATCCCGTCCCACATGAATCACTATTAAACCTTCGTGCCTTTATCATTGTGGTAAGATGTAGGTGAGAGATTTCTAAAAAACGACACTGCAAGAAGCATTTGTGGTTCAATGTTCACTAAACAATAACCGGAATCTTCCCACGACCCATCTGGACTGCGATTAACTACAACGTACAACGTTACCCGGTATATTTGTCATAAAAATACTTAAAATGTGTTACTACATTCCAACATCTTGTACTTATCATCCCTCGGTCTGCCTCGTTGGTCTAGTGGTTAGCATAGTCGACTGCGGATCACGAGGTCCTGGGTTCGATTCCCGGTCGGAAATAAAAGTTAGGCATTGGGTTTTTCAATGGATAAATTCTCAGTGCCAGCCCGGAGTTGGAAGTTGGCGGTGTTTCACCCCCGTGCCTCGGAAAGCGCATTAAGCCGTCGGTCCCGGTTATTATCACTAACATGATAATAGTCGTTAAAGCCCGCCAACCCACATTGGAGCAGCGTGGTAAGTAAGCTCTAATTCCCGCTCTTCTATGAGAGTGGAGGCCTGTGCCCAGCAGTGGGACGTTAATAGGCTGTAGTGAGAGGAGGTACTTATCATAACCGTTCCTGTAACTAATCACTATACCCTTATTATAATTGTGAAAGTGTGTTTGTATGTTTGTATGTCCCTCAATAACACCGCAACGGAGCAACGGATCGATATAATTTTTTACATGTACTTACATATATAGCAAAAGATTTGCATGGATATAGGATATTAAAAATTGATTGCCTGACTCCTGTGGAACTTAAAAATAAACCTAAACACACGCGGAGGAAGTCACTGGCATCATCAAGACTCAATGCTACAATTATTTGGTTGTTTCTTTTTTTATGACTTCTTACTTTTGTGATATCGTACAGGATTTTCACAACGATTTTAAAACTTTTTTCTGAGTTGTTGAAAATTTATATTATACCTACTGGCATCCATTTTTTACCTGCAACAAAGAAAAAAACATTTTAAGGATTAGATTTAGTCTATCAGTTTTATCGTAATTCAAAATTAAATCCAGTAACTAAAAACAAAATAAAATATAGCCTATGTTACTCGCTGATAAAGTAGCTTTCTATAAGTGAAAGAATTTTTTGAATCGGTTGAGTAGTTTTTGGGTTTATCCATTACAAACAAACAATCATACAAATCTTTTCTCTTTGTAAAATAGTTTAGATTTAGATACATAGGTAAATAATTAGTTCCAGATGTATCCGGGTTGTAAGCGTCTTATAACGTGCCAAATTTCTACGGTTCACGGATGGGACGTTAAACAGTCTATAGACAGACATACTCGTACTTTCAAATTTATATTTTGAGTATGGATTTCATTAAACGAAGCCGACGTCTACTATTCGTTTTACTTGTACTCGTAATTCAGCAAAAAACAAAACTCGCGCGCCATTAAGGCTTTTATGTGTGTAATGATTTCCCTCAAGTAAATTGCCCCATGATTAATATTAAACACACTTAGATCCGCTAGCTTCAAGTTGTATTCAATTCTTTTCTTCTACCTATGTGCGTACGTCATGTGCTAATTCTTAAACAAAAATTTTGGTAACGGGTCTGGCCATTTTAGAAACTTCATTATTCAATGCTAAGCTCGAATATAGCTCTCAAAATGAGAAGGGTTTGTGCAATAGTTCATCACGCTGTTCAAGTGCAGATTGGCAGACCTCACAGACCTTGGAAAACATCACGGAGAACTCTCAGACATGAGCAACGACTTATTTCAAATATCATAGGGCATGAGAAGGTTTCGTTAAGTACGATGTTTGCCTTCTCCGTTAAAGCAAGTGACATTAAATTGCTTAAAACACAAATATGCAGCTCTAAAAGTAAGATGTGCGTGCGAAAATCTATTATCTTCTCTGTATATAAAAATGAATCCCTATTTCCCTTGGTCACGGCATCACGCGTAAACGGATGGACCAATTTCGCTAATTCTTTTTTTGTTGTATAGGTGAGGACCTGGAAAGTTACATAGGCTACTTTTTATTCCGGAAAATTAAGGAGTTCCCGCGGGAATAACAAAAAACTTAAACCACGCGGACGAAGTCGCGGGCATCAACTAGTAGCTTTAAAAAAAGCAAATATACACATTATATGAAATTACATACACTTCAACGCTTATTACTTTATGTTTTTTAGTTCGTCTCATGCCAGGACAGGCTGGCAGTTATCTAGTTAATGCAAATCGGATTTTTACCTAATGCAATTTACCGACACGACTAAGTTACTTCTACGGTATCTGATTACAAGAAATTCCTGCCACGCTCCATCAGTTAAATCTACATAATCTATACAGAGCAAAACTTTATGTGAAATTCTTTAAACTTTGGTTATGCTTTCATATACTATTAAATTACTTATATGAAACTGAAACCAAATTGGGAGAAAAATTTAACAGAATGGCACCCAAGAGAGAGAAGGGGGTGGTGAAACACTGCCTGTGGAAGTTAAAACCTCAGAAATATGGAAGCGTCTGGGGAAGGCTTATGCTAGGAAGCAAGACAGAGTAACTATAGGTGCCTTGTTATTATTTATGCTTACTATAAGTACGAGATTAAGCATAAAATATTTTTACTGCAAAATACACAAAGATTTTAAATTTTATTAAAACAATAATATTCTTGTTTTTGCGGTTAGTTTAAAGAATGCACATTTTTATCGCAATTTCATTGAACTTTTCTCAACAGAATTCGAATTAGTTATTGGATTCGGTCATGAAATTCAATTACTTACTGAAAAGAGGATCGAATATTTTTCAAGAATGCTACAGTTAGAGTAGTCGCAAAACACAGACCATTTACTACTCGGTGTTGCAAATTTACTTATTCAAACAATTGATTTGGAAAAAGACAATTAGAATCAAATTAAGATGATTCACTTTTAAATAAGACTGAATTATTTGACTCACACGCTCCTGCCCGTCCTGTAAGGGTTAAGTACCTGCCTGCTCCTTGGCTTACTCCTGACATAAAATTATACATGGCAAAACGCAATAAAGCTAAGAAGTTGTGCAAAAAGAATCCAACCGAGGAAAATGTTGCTAACTATAAAAGGCTGCGAAATCGCTGCAATAAGATGTGTAGGGATGTTAAACGGCGTTATATACATTCTTCAATTGAGCACTTCACTCCTGGTCAGACTTGGAGTTTTTTGAAATCACTGGGTGTGGGTAAATCTCCTGAATCTCTTAGTCAGTCGTTTGATTTAAACTGTCTAAACATGCATTTCTCTTCACCTCCAGTGAGAATCGCTGATAGTAAGAAAAACTCGTTGCTTTTAAAATTAAATAGTGATGCCCCACCTACTTGTGATCCTTTTATCTTCAACCAGATCTCGGAGGAGGATGTTAAGAAAGGTATCCTTTCCATTTCCTCTAAAGCAGTGGGTGATGATGGTATAAGTCGTGACATGCTCTTACTAATCATTGGTTACTTAACACCTATCATTGCTCATATACTCAATTTTTCCTTAATAACCAGCACATTTCCAACGTCATGGAAATTGGCTAATGTCATTCCATTGCCAAAACAACAAACCCGACTTCATTCTCACAATTCCGTCCTAGTTCTATTCTACCCATTCTCTCCAAATTATTAGAAAACTCTGTCTGCAAGCAAATCTCTTTTTATCTCTCACGTAACAATCTCCTAAGTCCTTTTCAGTCTGGCTTCCGCCCTTCTCATAGTACTACGACCGCATTGCTCAAAGTAACTGATGATATCCGGTTTGCTATGGATAACAAAGAGCTTACTGTTCTCGTACTGCTTGATTTCAGTAATTCTTTCAACTCAGTTGACTTTGATGTAATGCTTGCTATCCTCCGTTCTCTTAACATTTCTCCTCCTGTAGTGGATTGGTTTAAGTCTTATCTTCAGGGTCGACGGCAGAGAATCAGGACTGACGAAGATTCTTCGGATTGGGCTGATCTCTCTGCTGGCGTTCCTCAAGGCGGTGTACTATCTCCATTACTGTTTTCCATTTTTATTAATGAAATTTCCAAGGCTATTTCTTGTCACTACCATCTTTATGCCGATGACTTGCAGCTTTATAGGCACGCAGCATTGCCCGACCTTGCCGTAGAGGCAGTAAACACTGATCTAGCTCATATCAAGACATGGGCTGAATCTTTTGGTTTGCTTGTCAACCTTAAAAAATCTCAAGCGCTTACAATCGGCAGCAGCCGAATGCGCTGCAAGGTTGACTTTAAAACTTTACCGAGCTTACACTATGATGGTACAGCTATACCTTTTTCCGAAAAAGCTAAAAATCTCGGTTTAATATTTGACAGTAACCTTTCATGGTCTGCTCATATCAATGAGGTGAGTAGGGGTTTGAACTATTCCATTCACTCTCTTCGCAGACTTCAAAATTTTTTGCCTTTCCGCACTAAAATTATGTTAGCACAATCTCTTCTCCTTCCCCTCATCGACTATGCCGACGTTTGCTATTTGGATGCAACAGAGGAGCTACTCGACAAACTAGATCGGCTTCAGAATTTGTGCATCCGTTTTATTTATGGACTGCGCAAATTCGACCATGTATCTGAATTCCGTCGACAACTGAAGTGGCTCCCTATTCGCCTTCGCCGGAATGCTCATATTCTAACATTACTTTTTAAAATATTAAAGTTCTCTTCTCCAACTTATTTGCATGAGCATTTTCAGGATGCTCTTCCCCGAACAAGACCTTTGGGCACCTGTGTGATGAAAAAGTCACTTGAAGTACCCTCATGGAACACCATATTTTACGCTAAGTCGTTTGCGGTGGTAGCAGCGCGTCTTTGGAATTCCCTACCAGGGAATATTCGTGAGAGTCCATCCGTGGGTGCATTTAAATCGAGACTGAAGCAGCACTATCTTTTTTCTTTATATGATTAGCTTTTATATTATTATATTATTCTATGTTTATTATTGTTAATTATGTATACTATATTATGTATTATGTATATAATATGTATGTATATTAGTACTTTATTTTGTATGTACGTTATTAATTGTGTATTCCCTGTATATATTATATGTAAGTAAATTTTTATGATATTTATCATAAGTCTTAATAAAAAGTTTTATTTTCTTGTTTATAAGTACCTACTCAGCTTTATCTATTTTTCACCATTCTTACATTCTAGGGCTGCTGGAAGAAATCTCTTCAAGAGATAAGTTTTCCTTGTACATGTCCTTTAAATTTTTATGTTTAGTTTTTAAGTTTGGTACTAAATATATAAATAAATAAAAAAGAAGAGCCCTGTGTTTATATATTTACCTACAGTTAGCCAAATATTTTAAGCCTAGATTCACAGTCTTATTTCATAGAATCTAACGGGTAACGGTGGTAGAAGTCAAGACAAGACTCATCTTTACAAGTGACTCACATCCGTATGCTCTTTATGAAATAAATAATCATTATACGAAACTTACTAAATACAATGAGATATAAGAGAATAAGCTATTAAAATACAAGTTCAAGGACATTCTTTAAACAAAACAACTCAACAATCGATTAGCATTCTCAGTTTATAAATACAACAAGTAGGTTTGACCTTTTACAATACTCTTTGAAATTATAACACGGTCGCCCGTTCACGCTAAATGTAGCGCTAACCCGACTGCGTTATGGCAGTGACCGCGAGAGGAAACCAGTTATGGAAATTAGTTTACATCACTCGCCAGTAATACATAACCTCTGGGTTCTGTGTCAAATAACAGATACAGGTTTAGCGAAATCAGTTTCAATAAAAAGTCCTAAATATCGTGTCTTTGTGACCAAAACTAAACAGACCGGTCTAAAAGAACACTTGGATACCAAGAATTTGCTGAAATCCGTTAGAACAAGTTCCGACAACGGAGCATCCCCGGGACTTAGATGTTGACTCTATTAGTTATACATAAATAAATAAATAGCGCTAAGAAGTTTCTAAAATTTGCTTCTTTCGAAAGCAATATTGTGAAAAGGATATCAATTATAACAACTGAATTGATCTGCTAAAGTTAATTTAAATAAACATGCCCAACAAAAATAGCACCATCCCCTGATCATAATGTTTTCTGTAAACAAGGACTACATAAGTTTTATTCCTGTCAATAAAATTTTGTTTTGCATAAAAGTGATTCTTAATTCAGTGGTTTTGCACAAACAAGGTGTTAATATAATTTCAGATCAACACATAACTGTCTATCAGGGGCGATTATTAAGTATTATGAACATGACAAAAACACTAACTAACACATGTCGTGACAGTGTAGCTGACCTTGCGGCTTATCTTAATTTATTCAAATCTTCATTGCTGTTTGACAAGGCTACTTACAATATCTGGGAGAACTATAAAATTTACCTCCTTAGATAGGACTGAGGCAACTGGTAATTTTGTTTCTATTTATATTTTATACCTCTACAAAATTACTATCTATGGCAAATCTAATGAACGTAGCTTTTACGCGTATAGCTTTATTGAAAGTTCCCATCCTATTAAGAGTAATTGCTTGAAAGCTTGTCTCATGATGAACTTTAAAAAGTCGTATTGCGACCTACTTTAGCAAAACGACATTTAAACGACTTAGAAGCTTATAAAGACATAGACTTTTAAACGATGGTTGCATCACAAGTTTATTTGCAGACTTGACTCGAACGAAATACGGCTCACGGTGAATCGAAAGAGCAAATGCGTAGTATGACGTCATCCTTACCATTCGAAGAAATAAACAAACACATATTTAAGGCAAAAAACTGGAATGGACAAGGTAAGAGCGACCGACTTTGTGAATTCAGTCCTTGAATGTTGAACAGTTGACAAAATAAGTGCGTAAATTACTTAAAATAATGTAAGTACGATTTGGAAGAAATCTCAAAGTACAAGATACCAATGATAGAGTGGACAAAGAAGCACTCAAACAATAAAAAAGTGTGCCATGTACCTAATAATATAAATGACAAAATTGTACAGACGTGGACTGTACCTACAGGATGACATTACTTTTCTGGCCACCACATTGGTCCACTCTCCACTGTTTTTTGTCAGTTTCCGGTCAAATTTAACGCGATAACACGCATGCTTCTCTGGCTAGCTCTATGGCTTGCCCGACTGAATGCACCCATTGTGATTTGCCTCTGTTGCCGCAAGTTTTGAAATTGAAATGGTGCTCATTGAAATGCAAATTTCTAAATGAGCTATACCTATCTGTTTAGCTTCGATAAACGTGTGGCGCAAAAATCTTACTAGTGTTGAGATATACATGAAAACAGTCTGGAGGTAGAGACGTGTCTACATTTTTAGTTCTATGTAATCTTTTTGACATTCCAAATGGACACCATGTACTCGTACTTACCATGAATTTATTGTTGTTTAGGAACATTAAAACTCTCTGAGCCAGATTAAAAACCATTGTACAGACGTGATTTTTCTGCCCCGTATTCCTCATTGCTGAAGGTCGTGACTTTTGAGCGTGACCTTTTTCAATAATATCAAAAAAGATACACACCGCATTGAGAACCTCTTCCATTTTTAGAATTCGGTTAAAAAGGTAAAAGTTTTCGTGGAATAACTATACGGTGGGATTAAAGATCATTTGAAATAAACAAAATAACCACGCGTATGATCCACCAAAAGACATTAAGTACATCATATAAAAAATTTCAACTTCAGAGAAATGGGTAATTTACTTTTATACCCAGTACCAAAAATGGCTATTCATAGCAAGCATAAAGCGTCTTCACAAAGCATTTATCACAATCAGAAGAAAGAGAACAAAGAATAGTATTTTTGAAGAAAATACGAAAAACAGTGAAACGAAGAAAACAAGATCCGCCTTTATATAAGGCAGCCAAACAAAACAGTAAAACCGGAGTAAAACCCATACTGAATAAAGTCTTAGATCAGCCAGAACAACAAATAACAAACTTATTTGTCAGTTGAATCACGAAATATTCTGATAAGATTTGTATTATTGAATATTCTCATCATATAATACGTACCTAAACTAATATTGTAAATGCGAAAGTGTGTTTCTGTTACCTTTTACCTTTCACGGCCCATATAGTTTAGCTGATTAGTACGAGGTTCAAAGATTGCATTGCAAAAACCCCAATGTTCTTACATTTTGGGTTTAATTATAGAGACTCGTCAGGACATGGGCAAGGTACAATAATGACAGTGACGTTTGACAGCACAATTGCCACAGACTGTATATTACTCATAACACCCAAGACGGACTTTATCCTGAAAAATAAAAGAGTGCCCACGGGATTTTTTTGAAACCTATGGACTCGAAGGTATCATCTAGTTTAAATAATTCAACATTGACCTATGATAATATCTATAATTCGAGGATAAAGGCTCATGACAAACAAGTCCTTTAGAATTCTGAACACGGCTCATCGTTTGATAAGATCTATTTGATTGATTTAAAACGTACATCACTTACAGCACGCTTCATTGCCCGCGAGTCATTACGGAATACTGAGTAGATTTCAATCTATTAATTTAGTGGATATGTAAACTTTACTACATCTGCGATACAAAATGGCAATAACCTGTAGTAGCATTAGGAAACTTGCAGCAACGGTTTCACTGGTCTTGCACGACATTTTGAGTATATATTTTTATTATAAATTATAATTTCTACTCGCAGTAATACAATTCATGATTTAAATTAAGAAATGCACTATGCAGTGGGTTGTGTCACCCATGTAGAAACATGTAGGTACATACATCTTTTTGCATGAGAAAACGATCTAGACAAACTCTTTCGTCTTCCTGTAAATTGAGTTCACATCCAAAATAACAGTCAATAATATTATAATCATCATCATCATCATCATCACTACAGCCTATTAACGTCCCACTGCTGGGCACAGGCCTCCACTCTCATAGGAGAGCGGGAATTAGAGCTTAGACCCACCACGCTGCTCCAATGCGGGTTGGCGAGCTTTAACGATTATTATCATGTTAGTGATAATAACCGGGACCGACGGCTTAACGTGCTCTCCGAGGCACGGGGGTGAAACACCGCCAACTTCCAACTCCGGGCTGGCACTGAGAATTTCTTAATTGAAAAACCCAATACCTAACTTTTATGCCCGACCGGGAATCGAACCCAGGACCTCGTGATCCGCAGTCGACTATGCTAACCACTAGACCAACGAGGCAGTCAATATTATAATATTGCTAAAGATTTTCTTTTTTATAACAATCGAGGCTATTGTTGATTGTTTTCAATACCATAACAATATATTAAATTTAACATGATTTTATCCAACCGCACTCAAGGCCGGTGTCAAAAGTCATCTTAAATCAGCGAATTACGTAATCTTGGAATGTTGGGCGGATAAACATTAAACAATCAGAGCCTAGGCTCGTTGAGCGCAGCACGCAAAGGGCGTTTTGTGCGAATCATTCCGCAATTAGTGTGATTAAGGGTATGTTCCGATAAACACTGCGAGCACTGTTCAGTGCTTTTACTGGGGAGAAATTCGTTCCGTTATTGACCGACAGTATGCTGCCGCAGTATCCTAGGGATTATATGACATCATATATCATCGCCATTTTTTTACTGTGAGCACTGGCGTTTTCGAGGTAAGGTGCTCTCAGTGCTGACTGCGTTCCGTTTTAAACAGTAACCAGTATAGCTAACTATAAAGGAAAGGCTTCGCAGTATACTAAATTGACGTCACACCTTACAGTGCTCGCAGTGTATATCGGAACATACCCTAAATTAAATGAGACAGTTGGCTTGACGCCGGAACAACTGCTCTACTTGCAGTGCGTAACAGGCAAATTGTTTTAAGATTGCGGGTAATTTATGTTTTCGGGTGAAATACCTAGCTACTCAAACAGTTTCGCAATACGGTTAAACTTATAAAGAGTTGTTTTAATTGGCAGCTTGAAAGTCACTTATTCGGGTAGGTATTTTACTAGATCCATGATAATTACCTACTTACTAAAGTACATTAGTGATTAAAGAAGATGAACTGAACACGAATATCAAGAATGAATGCAACAAAAAGAAAGAGAGATTTTTAACAACACAAGGTACAAGGCAGAAAACAAACAGAAAAGGCTTCGCAGGCAGCCCTAAAATACAAACGCAAGTACAAGTAGCTCCATACTCCAAAGAGCAGAAGACTCAGCACAGCACAACGGTACAGTTCTATTAGAGGCAACCGGAAGCCGTAACGACTCTCGACTCCCAGCGGCTGTGGTATTACGCACTCGACAACTTGCTGTGAACTTGTTCTGACAACCTGTGAGCCTAGTGGGAGAATTTTTTACCTATTCGATCGCGTTAAAATTTACAGCGATTAGTATTTGAACAAGCTCCGTCTATCATCTTTCATCAACTGTGGGCTTAGTGGAAGATTTATTGACTATTGACTATTCGATCGCGTTAAAGTTAACTGGGATTTGTATGGAATTGAACAAGCGCCGCCTATCGTCTGTTGACATCGAAATTTTCTTTTGTAGGCCTAGTGATTGTTTACCAACGGAGTTTAATGGAATGGTCAAGCACTTGAGGACAGAAAATTATAGAGGGCGCATGTTCAAATCCTTACAAATCACAGTAACGCGATCGAATAGATAAAAAATCTTCCACTAAGCCCACTACAGACTATGCCAGACATCACAGAAAAGCTCCCTTTACACACATGAGATACTACGTTGAATTGCGTTCATAATTTGTAGGTGCTAATTAATTTTAGTTCAAACCGAATACACACATTCAGTGATAATTGTGCGTTTGGCGAGTCAATAAAGTTACTCGAACATCAAATTCGATCAAATTAAATGAATTTAAGATTTATCATATTATTTGAAATGATTTTTAGGATTCCAGTACCTGTCGTTTCATCCAGTATGCCTGTCAGTATGCTTAGCCATTTTTAAAGGAATATTTAAATTATTAAAAAAAAAAAAAAAAAATGAAAAACGGGTGCCGAAAAAAATTCAGTTTACCCCTCCAGTTCCTCGTTTCTCTATTTAGTATATTTTTTCTCTTTCAAATAATTTAATCTATTATTAATTTCCCTGCGTCATCTTTCACATATTTATTACTACTGTGACCATTGACTTACCGATAATTAAAACGAGTGCTCACTTCACACACTCACATTAGACCGCAGGCTTGCTTGTTACCGTAATATGTTCTGCTGATTAAATAATCAGTCAAGTGCGAAATTTCTACATAATCTTTGACATAACAACCTAATACAGAGTTAAGCAATATGAATTTTGATAACACTAATATATTTATAACTAGCTTATGCCCGCGACTACGTCCGCGTGGATTGAGGTTTTTTGGTTCCCGCGGAAACTCCTTAATTTTCCGGGATAAAAAGTAGCCTATGTGCTATTCCAGACTATATTCTATCTCTGTGCCAAATTTCAGCCAGATCCGTAGAGCCGTTGGCGCGTGATTGAGTAACAAACATCCATACATCCATACATCCATCCATCCATCAATCCATCCATCCATCCAAACTTTCGCATTTATAATATTTATTTGATATCAAGGGATTAAAAGACTTTATCGTGTTAAAGTTTTAGTTGCTACTGTGGGTTTTGAGATAAACATCATACTAATATTATAAATGCGAGTGTGTTTGTTTGTTGGTTTGTCCTTCAATCACGGTGCAACAGAGCAACGGATTGACGTGATTTTTTTGCATGGTTATAGTTGAGGACCTGGAGAGTGACATAGGCTACTTTTTATCCCGGAAAATTGAGGAGTTCCCGTGAGAATTCAAAAAAACTTATTCCACGCGGACGAAGTCGCGGACATTAGCTAGTCTTTTATGAACTAATAATGAATAAGTATGCAGAGACAAACAAAATCATAATTGCTGTAAAAATATTTGCGTGTTAGAAAAAAAACTTGAAGACGCAAGCCTTACTGTTTTCACCTCTCCTTCGTCTGGAGACAGTCGTATAGAGAACCAGTTGTAACGGAAGAAACGAAAAATCTACGTGAAATGTGACAAATGAAAAATCCTACAGCAAATATAAAATGACGATCGGTGTATGAAAAGCATTTTCAAGAAAAACACAGTTGAGGCTTTGTTGTTATGGTCTCGAGACTATAAAGTATTGTTTCCACTTCGGTAACACCATCTGATGACGACACGCACCGCCTGTGTTCAACGCAGCGAGTGACCGAAGCCGCACAAAAGAAACAGGGGTAACGGAGGAAAGGAAATTAAAAATAAATCTTGATTACATTGTCGGGATGGGAATTATTCATGTGTGAATAAACATGCACTTATTCGGGTGGTCAGGGGTCGATCCCCGGGTGCTTACCTCTAACTTTTCAGAGTTTGAATGCTTTAAGAAATTAAATATCACTTACTTTACTTTACGGTGAAGGAAAACATAGTGAGGAAACCTGCATGGCCCAGAGTTCATCTAAATGTTATTCAGGAAACCGAGAGTTCATCTGAATATTCTCAAAAGTGTGTGAAGTCTGCCAAGCCACACTTGGCCAGCGTGGTGGACTATAGGCCTGTCCTTTTCATTCTGAGAAGAGACCTGTGCTCAGTAGTGAGCCGGCAATGGGTTAGTGATAATGAAACGCTTAAAACATAGTACATAGTATAATATGTATCATCCTTATGTTTAATTGACAACATAAAATTTACTTTTTGACCTAAATCTTGATTGTGAAGATAGGAATTAGGTGCGTTTATTACTT
Organism: Erebia epiphron; assembly: GCA_963932025.1. NCBI lineage: Eukaryota > Metazoa > Arthropoda > Insecta > Lepidoptera > Nymphalidae > Erebia > Erebia epiphron. Next base: position 24,118,428 of record OZ009947.1, on the reverse strand, counting down.
TTTAATTGGGTACTTTTAAAAGGCGACAAATCTTCTTTCATTAAGGGCCAACATTTTCCTTCGTTCTTTCATTTATCTTTTCTTCAGTTTAATTATTCAGAATCTAATGAGAAACGCATTTTATCTATACTATTGTTGATTTTCATTTATGTTGAGCTATATTATATTTCTAAACTTACTTAAACATGCATATCAAAAATTCGCGGAACCGGCAGGATTTGAACCTGCGTCTCTCTGGGAATCGCGCCCTGAGCGCCTTGACCGCTAGGCCACGGTTCACTTACCTACCAGTGCCGAAATTTGAGATATGCATCTGTAATCCAGTCTTCTAACGCGACTGTTTATGCCATCCAGTAGCGATACATTGCAGTATCGAAATTACTTTATATGGGCCTTGAAAGTATAATGAGTTGTATACAGTTGTCAGCGCAGACTCGTAGTCTAGAGTCTCTACTCGGATCAAAGTACGTGTAGGTAGATCCTCATAGCAAAGCTTTGCTTGGCAGATGAGATGTTTCTTCTAATGAGGGCGTTGATATGGCTAATATTTTTGTATTTTACATTCATATTCTCGCAGGGTTTCAATACAATTTTGATAATGTTTCTTCTAGAACTGTGAATCCTTGAAGGTATAATGTACTAGGTATACAACTACACACGACTTCCTTAAAAAAACTCTCCAACAATTACCAAAGCTTTTATCAAAACTAATTGTTAACTAGACCAAATCCTAAACTAAGGTAAAACCTGACATCAATTAAAATTATCTCAAACAAAATCTATATATATATATATATATATAAAAACCGGCCAAATGCGAATCGGACTCGCGCACCGAGGGTTCCGTACTCAAGAAGTAGGTATAATTACCTTTGTTAATGAACCGCAAAACTAACTTTGTTTGTAGAGGTTTACTGTTAATATCAAAAAATTACGTTTGTTGTATGGGAGCGCCCCTTTAATATTTACTTTATTGATATTTAATTATTTATTTTGAAAGGTAATATACAAGTTAATATTCTGTGAAAATTTGAACCGTCTACCTGTTACCGTTTTTAATATCGAGCAAAAAAATACGAAAAAAACACGTTTATTGTATGGGGACCCTCCTTAATATATATATTTTTAAAATTTTTAGTATTTGTTGTTATAGCGGCAACGGAAATACATCATTTGTGAAAATTTCAGCTTTCTAGCTATCACGGTCTATGAGATACAGCCTGGAGACAGACAGACAGACAGACAGCGGAGTCTTAGTAATAGGGTCCCGTTTTTACCCTTTGGGTACGGAACCCTAAAAATGAATCCCTATTTCCCTTGGTCACAGCATCACGCGTGAACGGCTGGACCAATATCGCTAATTCATTTTTTGTTGTATAGGTGAGGACCTGGAGAGTGACATAGGCTACTTTTTATCCCGGAAAATTAAATAGTTCCCGCGGGAATAACAAAAAACTTAAACCACGCGGACGAAGTCGCGGGCATCAGCTAGTCAAGTAATAAAGGAAGATTATTGATTAGTTAGGTACCTGATCAACAAATTACGAAAACCTTACGCATAACGGCAGACATAACTACTGACCTAAAAACGCACCGAAACTATTTCTCCCAGAAAAAATGTAAACAAAACGGTCGTAAATGTACCAAATTAGCTAAACGCCTTCGACGAGGAGACCTAATTAACGAACTACACGAAAACAAATGCAAAAGAAACAGTCCATTAGTAGCGTCTGTTTTCCATGAAAAAGAAGCTTAAATAATTTAGATGAAAGTTAGGTACTTTGGAAAACAACTAAGCCCTCATAAGTCCTAAACTTACTAAGTTTACTTTGGAAAACAACTAAGCTCCTATCATCATCCTATTCAAATGCAAATAGGAAGAGGACAGCTACTGCAAATTTTACTCACAATGAAAATAATATTGGTAAGTAGCATTAAGAAAGTTGTGACGAGAGTGAAGTCAGTAGAAGTAAAGAAAGAGAAAGATTTGGAAGAAAACCAAAACGTATCAGTCATAGCTAAAACAGGACAAATCCCAGTGACGCTTTTGGAATACAAGGGAATGGAATTCACAGTTCATGCCACGCGCCAACTAGGTCAACTCAGAAACAAATTGCGCTAAAGGTTTGGACAGATACGGAGCAGGACTGCTGCGAGCTGCAAGGCGGGGCGACTGCTGCACGGTAGAACGTCACACTGGCGCCAAGAGCAGTCCATTAGAACCTCAAATTAAATGGCTGTATGATTAGTTATCATAAATATAAAAATAGATAAATAATAGTTTTGAAACAATAAAGAAGACGCTCCTCCCACTAAAAAGTTAGAAAGCCCAATGTAATCACAATATGTCACCAAAGGAATCAGTGTCTTTGCTTACTCACTATAAATGTGCTTATACTTTCAGATTGGTTTCACGAACTTTTCATGAAGCTGTGATGAATAGTTCGAAGATGGAAGGCTGAAGTCAACGACTAACAGAAAATCAATCGCGATCAGTGTAACATCTAAATAAAAAGCTAATTTTAAAGTTTCAGGTGTACTATCTGAAAGGGTAATATAAGCCGTGCAAAGCCGGGTCAGGTCATCTAGTTATTTCTAAAAGACGCGTTAGATACGTAACCGCCACGCTTTGTATCTGTTCAGGCCTTATTTGCCCATCAGAGTTAATGTTTTTTCAGTCGCTGAATGCTCCACCCACAATTCGCGTTGTTGTGGTCACGCTCGCCACATGACACGCGACATAATCTTACTTAAATTAGATATCGTGTAATTAACGCTTTAAAGCCATTACATTATTGTTTCTAGGTAGTAGACGATTAGGTTGTAATGTAATGTGACATACGAACATGTTGTGACCTTGTCGCATGACTGGAAGCTGTTATTAGTGTTACGTTATCACTAGTGCAAACCTGCAAGTATGGGTAATCGCATTTTTACTAGGCACTGTTAGTCTCTTCTACGCCCTAGTTGCTCCTTTTATATTACCTAGAGTCAGTTATTAATTATTTATTTTTCCATGAATTGCTATTTCGGCCGAGTACTTTTCTCTAATTTAAGAGGAAACAATAAACAGATTTTTTTAAGAAAGCTTTTCTACTCTGCCGATAGATGGCTTTGACTTACCTTGACTCAAATTAAACCCTTGTGTTTCCTATTCGAGTATTAACGACCAGAAAGGAATCAATGTAGGTACATATTGTTTTTTTTTTAAATAATGAAGCGATTTCCGAGCTAGTAGGATAAAATCAATTTTATTATCACACATCCCAAAGTCATCGGAATCGGATAGTATCATAGTAGGTTTTTACCATTAATTTATCTAGACATCTCACATTTATCAAATCTTGTAGCCGCGGTGAGAGGAAATTTCAGCAAGTGTATAGATTGGGTGAAAAGGTAAAGTTAATATTTTATTACCATTCGTATTATTGAATTGGCTTCTCCCAATCTAATTCGTATGTTACGTCTTGACCTTGCTCTATTTTGGTTCCTATAATTATATCACAATCAATGGATTTCCCGAGAAAGAAAAGAAAGAAAGAAAGAAAAACTATTTATTCTCACCATTGTGCCACACATTACAATACCTTAAGGTAAATGTTACCATGGCGCCTCCAGTACTTGAGCATTATACTCATAGTCAAGTCCTAGAGGCACCCTGACAACACTTGTCGTGTGTGGCACAACCTGAAAGAAGGCATCAGCTCAGCATGATGCAGAATGCCTTGCAATAAATTACAAGAGCATTCCGCGCTGATTTTCAGCTGGAGCCCTACTCCAGGTGACGCCACGGCTTGGTAACTATATCTACCTACTAATTATTACAACTTAATAAATTATTCTAGTTATACTAAAGGGCTGTACAGGTGAATAAAATAATAATTATAATAATATATTCTAATTATTTATTGAGGCTAGTTAAAAATAAAAAATAAAACCAATCGAATATAAATAAATAAACAATACATGCAAAATAACCTATTTATAACCAGAGTATTAATATAAATAAATAAATAAGAAATAATATTGCATTATCTAAAGAAAAGAAATCTCCGCCACATGATCTTGGAATTCTAGTTGTTTGCTGAGAAGAAATTTTTTAAGATGTAGTTTAAAGGAATATTTGTTTTTAAGATCTTTTATCGGTGGTGGTATATTATTCCAACATTTAGTGGCGGAGTATGTAAAAGATCCACGAAATGCTGCTGTACGATGAAATGGCACACAAAGACGATTCCTGCGCACACTTCTAAGACGATCCACTTCGCCGTCGCCAACCCAGTTAAGTTTATTAATGAGGTATAAAGGTTTTCCCATTTTAAACAGTCCGAAAAGCAGACCAGAAAGATGTAGTTTTCTCCTAGACCTCATTTTTAATAACTGATGGCTGTTTAGAAAAGGAGTAACATGGTTTCTCGGAGGTATGTCGAAACAAAAACGCGCACAGGCATTTTGCACGCGTTGAATAATGCGCTTTGTTCTGCACAAGAGACGAGGCCCAAACACGACATCGGCGTAATTCAACTTTGAAAGTACTAATGCTTCTACCAATTGAATACGTAATTCTTGGGAGAGATATTTCCTCACATCCGAGCAGAACATATCTCAAAATAAGTTTTTATATAGAATGTATAGGTAACCAATGCATTCAATATGGACACTTATTAATATGTACTTGCAATTAGATATATTATAATTATGTAGGTGTCTCATTTAAATTTCCCTTCATAATTTAACAAAAAAAATGTAATTTAGCTGTTTTTTTTCCTATTATTCAGTACCAATGAAAGGTGCTTAATATAATTACAATCTAGCCAGACTATTTGGCTAATAAGTAAATGTAATGTGGGTTGACAGCCTTGAAGTGCCAACAACAACCTCCAATTCTGGGAGGCAAGGATTCGAGTGTAGGCAGGCACTTCTAACTCTTTTTTTAAGCAATCCATACTAATATAATAATTGCGAAAAGTGTCCGTCTGTCTGTCTGCTACACTGTCATGGCCCGATGCCCATATTTTCAAACGATTTTGATGAAATTTAGTACAGAGTTAGGATGTATCCCGGAAAGAATATAGGCTATCCCGCGGGCATCAGCTATTATCTAATATTTTAGACTAGTGGTTCGCCCCGAACTGAAACCTCGATAACCGACGTTAGAAAATCACCACTTTGAAAGCCCCCCATTTGGTCAATATTAAGGGAAAAATTATAAAAAAAATTTTTTTTGGACTCTATTTCTAATTATCTTTAAAATGATATACCGCAACGCTATGTAACGCTATAAAAAATTTTTTCGTTCGCATTCGCTTCTATGAGAGCCCCCCTGAAATAAAGATTTTTATAACTTTTTAAGCCATATTCGGCTGGAGGCCATCAGTTTATATGTATAATATTTAAATTTGAAGTCATTACGTTCAGTAATTCAGAAGTTATAAGGCTCTGACAGATGGACGGACGGACAAGTGCAAATTCACTCAAGTAGACTCAGAGACCTTCGCTTCGCTCGGTCAACAAAAACCTCTATCTCTTATCCTTGGTCACTGTCCTTCATCCTAAAAGGAGAAGGTTCGCAATTCAAAGCGATTTTTTTTGTTTTCAACCCTATTTAACGTTAACTAATTCCACAAAAACAATTGTTAAATTAAACATATCGCGATAGTACCCACTTGTACCTGCATGAAAGTTAATCCATGAATTAATGAATCATCTGTTTTACATTCACACTTTAGGCTCAACGCACACCGGCTGAATGCAGATGAGACGAGATGTTGCGTCTTTTTTTTGTAACTATATTTTGAGTTAGTGTGCGATCTAACTGTATTCCATGGATCAAATTAGTACTTAAGTTTTTATTTTCATAGGCACTGCACGTTTTCGAAAATTGTTTACAAACCTTAGGTTTTAACAGTTTTGCTATATACTTAAGTAATTTATTTATGATAGAGATTTTTAAGTAATAAGTAATACCTAACTCAAGTAGAACTTAAAAAAAAATCTTGTAAGAAGACATTATTTCTTCCATTAATTTTAATAAAGTAGGTAGTTCAATTACAATTAACTTTTTTTTTTTAATTTTACTAGACGATGCGCGCGACTTAGCCGCGGTTTTTTTTTAATTCCCGCGAGAACTCCATAATTTTTCGGAATAAGAAAAGTAGCCTGTCTTTTCCCAGGATACAACCTATAACGACATACCAAATTTCTTCAAAATCGGTTGATAAAATGGGCCGTTAATGCGTAGCAGACAGACAGACAGAAACACTTTCGCATTTAATTTCGCAGTAAGTAGGTATGGATAGTCAAATGTATGACTCTGAAAGCATGCGGTTTATTTATATCCTTCCTCATTACCACGTAGCAAACGCAAATCGAGTTGATTCTACTTTCGGCGTAGATTTGTACCTAACTGGAACGGAATTCAAATCTGTGGCATTTCTAAGAAATAACTCCGTAGGAAATAACTGATCGGATAATATGTTACTTTCATATTTAGGGCTGCCATCCGTCCGGATTTCCCGGGATTTGCCCTGTCCTGTTTGTAGATAAAAATGATAAATGATTTATTTATTTCAAGTAGGTAGAACAACTTGTGTCACTTATGATACTACGTCAAGGGCGTCCGAAGAGCGTCCGGGCGGGCTTTCATTCGTACCTAGTCAGGGTTTAAAAGTTATCAAGTCACCGCTCGCCACCGGGCGGCCCGTGCGAAAAAAAGGTTGATTAATATACTTAAGATTTTTTTATTTTACTAAGTAACTTAAAAAAAACACACTGTTGACATGTCCGGGTTTAAACTCCAAAAGCCGGGGTATCACGCTTCTCGTCCTATAGTCTCGTCCGCCAGATTTTAGAGATGGCAACTCTATTTCATTACAGTATAACAAGAAAACATTTAAATTTAACTGGCATCGGTTTCTATGCCTACTCAGGGCAGGACGACATCTGCCAGGCCCACTTGCTACTGATATAAAACTTGCATTTTCTAAAGTAAGTACATATTATCTTACATAGCATTACTTATCTAAAAAAATAAGGTCCAAATCAAGTATGTAGTTCATTCAATCACAATTCAATATTTAAAAGTTATTCCGACACCGTAATATTATAATACATTATATTACAATATGATGTCGGAATTGCTCTTTAATATTAATTAGATTCTCAATAGCCGTTCACTTCCGTCGCACTTATATAAATCTTTATAAGTCTCTATCTTCAAACAAAAGCGAAAGGTCAAACTTTCACTGAATCTATAGCTATACTGTGTAATAGAAAATAAACAAAAAGTGGCTGAATAAGGAGCTTGCTTTTTTAACAAAGGAATCGATAATGATTGATTTTGTTAAATCTATACCTACTAATCTTTGTTGGATATTTGTTACTCAATTACCTACCCCAGAACGGCTGAACGGATCTGGATGAAATTTGGTAAATAATTAAATTATAGTCTGGAATAGCACAGGTTTAGGAAAAAGGAAAATAAAGAATTCCCGCGGGAACCAAAAAAAAGACGTTTGGCACTCGGAGACTGCCGCGGTAAAGCTATTGCATAGCATTTTTTATCAACTTGCTATGACTACTTGTGTTGTTGACTTCAAGTTGTTGAAAATATAAAGGCGAAATAATTTTGGACACCCGGACTATTGAAAACATAACTCTTTAAAATTATTTCGCCTTTATATTTTCAACAACTTGAAGTCAACAACACAAGTAGTCATAGCAACCAAAATCATCTTTTCATAAAAATAGTCTTTTTATTATCAACAACTTGAAGTTAACAACACAAGTAGTCATAGCAACCAAAGTGTTAGGTTTTTTTACGTTACGGAATTTCTGGATTCGGTCTTCACGCTCAAGGCCCGCGATAGAAGCTATGCAATAGCTTAAAAACCTCAATCCACGCGGACGAAGTCGCGGGCATCAGCTAGTTATAGTTAAAGCCTCGTATTCATGGGACAATTAATGTCCCACGAGTCGTGACAGAAGTTAGGCGAAGTCGCTCGATTTCGCACGACAGTTCTGGCAACAGTAGTAAAAAGTTCGAGAGGTTATATGAATATGAGGGACCGACTGGAGAGAGGCTCAAAAGTTTGCCCGCTTCCATCTCAGAATGCATCGTCATTGTACCAGAGGAGATTGCAGTGAATGACTTTAAATCGGCATCGAATAAAACCTAACTACCTGCACTTCTAAGCTAACTACAACTAAGTTAATACAAACACAGTTTCCTAATTCCTAATTCCTCATTCGCACATCTGCGCGCTGCACAAATGAGTATCAGCTATTCTTAATCATTTATCATACAGGATCTGTTACATATCACGCTAATCTTGTTTACAAGTCGTACGGCACAGATCGATAAACTAGTGACAAGATTTATATCGTAACGTGCGTAAGTACCTACGAATAATGCTGCTCGCACATTACGTATGCCGCACGCAGCGCCAGCATCGCGTTACGCATTAAAATCAGTAGATCTGTGTTTTAATCGTCAAGGGAAGGATCTAATAACCCCTTTGAATGGCCTTCCTTTTGAAAATCAGCAATGAACTGAGTGGTGTTCTTTTATTCAGCCACCATTCCTAACTTATAGCGCAGTATACTTAATAGTACCTTATGATAAGTCTCGGCAAATTTAGTACTAAACGATCACCTTTGCTACTTGCAAGTCACTGCTTAGTCCTTAACCTAATCTATATATATAAAATTCAAAGTCCTGACTGACTGACTGACTTATATATCAACGCACAGCCTAAACCGCTGGTCCTAGAGACATGAAATTTGGAGGGTGTGTTCTTTGTGATGACTAGGTATCCACTAAGAAAGGGTTTTTCGAAATTCCACCCCTAAAGGGGTAAAATAGGGGCTGAAAGTTCGTATGAAAGTCCGTCGTTTTTCAAGTTATAGCCATGAAACTTGGTATATGAGCTACGGGTTGAAAATAAAGAAATACGTGTTTCATAGTTTTTGAAAATTCGACCCCCAAAGGGGTGAAATAGGGGATGAAAGTTGTTATAAAAGGCCTTCTTTTCTCAAGATAAAAATTAAGGAGTGCCTGTGGGAATTAAAAAACTTAAGCAACGCGAACGAAGTCGCGGGCGTCCGATAGTAGTAACATAAACAAATGAAACTGGCGCAAGTTCAAGGTCAGAGTTATATTTATACCAGAGACTATAAATAAATAATTATATGTATAATAGCTGCCGAGCTAGGCATAAAGAAGGTACCTACCTACCTATTTAACTACTAAAAATGCGAATTTCGCCCGGCAAGCGCATGTAGATAAAATCTGTCATCCACATTTCTTTAATTTAACCTTCCTTACATTGCATTTGAACATTTTTATTCATCCATCCATCAATCAGTATGCATCCACTGCTGGGCACAGGCTTTTTCGAGAGAGCGCCACCAAACACGGTCCTCTGCCTTCCTCATCCACCCGCTTCCCGCCACCTTCTTTAGGTTACCGGACCAGCGAGCTGGAGATCGTCCTAAACTGCGCTTTAACATTTAACATTTTTATTACGTACTAGATGATTCCCGCGACTTCGTCCGCGTGGACCAAGTTTATTCGATTCCCGGGATAAAAAGTAGCCTATGTCCTTCCCCGGGTATCAAACTATCCCTATACCAAATTACATCAAAATCGGTTGAAGAGATAATTTTTTTTGATTCCCGCGAGAACTTTTAAATTTTCCGGGATAATTTAGTAGTCTATGTCCTTCTACGGGATAGAACCTATACCTATACCAAATTTCATCAAAATCGATTGAACAGATGGGCCGAAGCGTAGCAGACAGACAGACGGACACACTTTCGCATTTATAATATTAGTATGGATATGAATGTTCAATGTGCGATCAGCGTAAAGTAACTATGATAGTCACGGTCACAATGGCCCTCGTATTGATTAGTCCGCGTTCACATCTCGTTTCGCCTCCAATGGATCAATTGAAAAGATCGATTCATTCAAGCAATTTGTCTGTTAAGTACCTATTTCCCACTGAAGGGCGATCTGCATTTAAATTGCCACCTATTGTGGTCATTTTTCCAATCTCTAAGTTTATGTGTGAACTATTTAAATCCTGTGGGCATAGGTTCGCACGGTCGTTGCAAGTACAATAACCCTTATGTTGATTTATGAACTGCGGTCAACATTTCATTCTGAATGCAATGGATCAATTGCTAATTCTAGCTCAATTTCACTTGCTGAAAAACAACGTGAAACTTCCCAAAAAACATCATAATTATATTATAAATGCGAAAATGTGTTTGTTTGGTGGTTTGTCCATCAATCACGCCGCGACGGAGCAACGGATCGCCGTGATTTTTGGCATGGGTATGAGAACCTGGAGAGTGAAATAGGCTACTTTATATTCCGGTAAAATTGAGGAGTTCCCACAGGAATCAAAAAAACTTGAACCACGCGGACGAAGACGTGGACATAGTTTCAAATAAAATAAAAAAAACATTTTGAAAAAAATATTAATCTAGGTATTTTGCATTTTGTGTTTGCATTTTAAATAAGTAAAAATAAGTAAGTATGTGTTTCAAATAATTCACATCTCTGTTGGTAATCTTCATTTCATGGCTTGGTCAGTTTGACTTTTACTCCTCCCAAGTCCCAATGTTTCCAAGTTTACCTCATAAACTACAATAGGTTATATTCGGGTCTCCACCATGAATCTAATAAGAGTTTAACCGGAAACTAGCGTTCACTGCCCACAACGGAATTACCTGATATTGCACGGTATGAACTATGAATGTGTGTCCGAAAATCGACCGGAAGTTGACGGGAATCAATTAACTATTATAACATAGTAACACTCCTACACATCACCCGCTTAGCCTAATTTTAATCATTAAAATTAGGCTTAAGCGGAACATGGTGCTTTTAATTAAATTATTAGTCATTAACACCAAAACGGATACTTAGGTAAATTAATTTATGAATTAGAATCAGAATATACTTCGTTCTTTGGTACACTGTATACTTTTTTTGAAAGTCAATAACATAAAGTATAATACGTGATGGTGATAATTAATTACGGTATTTTTAAACTAAAACTACTACTAGTACCTACTGCAAACAACTTAAACGCGCCCTAGGTGTGAGAAGAGCGCACAACAAACTCAGCCGAGTTTAACGCGATGAAAAGGATCCTTGAGGATCTGGAACAGCAAAATTGGGGAAAAAGTCAGCAAAATAGAGATTGGCGGTAATGTTTTTTATGGCGCTGATAGTGATGTGTTTTCAAGGATTGGGTGAATAGGCATCTTCTAGGCAAGCAGCCAAGCGCGCTACAACCTATTCACGTCATCATTGCTTGCCATTAGGCAAGACTGTCGTCAAGTGTAAGCCTTGAAATAAAAAAGTTACATTCATCTCTATTCTCTTAGTTAAGAGTAGATAACCATAATTCCATTTATTAGGGCGGTAAACGGTAAAGGAAAGCGCTGGAATTTCAAATCTAAATGGTACACGCTGACAAATTCGTTTAACTACTCCGACGAACCGCAGTTAATTGCAGCAGCTCAGGATATGATTTACGATGCAGTCAGCCGATTATAAATAAGCATTTATAACGGACGACTTGATATGCATACTGGAGTTAGGACCTAAAGAGTCAAATGCCGACGTCCCCTAGTGTATGCAAAATCTATTTAATCCCCTTAGAGATTATGGAGCCAATTTGCATTGCCTGCGCCGTTCTGATTCTACTGAACTCCACTCCATAGGGTTCTCGAAGCGTAACTGAATTTTAATACCACATAACTGTTATGATCCATTTTGTCGACTCAGTACTTAATACCTACTCGCATTTCGGTAGAGAGGGAACGACTTTTAGCTTCTTAAAAATTTAAAATTCAAATTGAAAAGAAGATCTTGGAAAAGGTTTATTGAAAAACTGATAACTTCTAATATCACGTGAGCGATTTTCCAGAAGAGATAACATTCAGTTTTAGCGATCGAATCACCGTTATAATAACTAAGGATTTTTAATGTCTTGTGTCAAAATCTTCTTGCAGAACCTCTCCTTGGCATTCTATTAACATGTAGTTTTTTTCTGTTTTGTAGATCTTTATTTACAGGTACTTACTTTAATATGTTATATTATTTAATGTTATTGTTAAATTTGGAAGAGCTGAGTCTTCTGATACAGGCATTGTTTGCTATGGTAAACAGAAGGACTCAGACACAATTGTTAATCAGTATAAATCATTTGTCTTTTTTTTTCTTTTTTATTCGTTGATTACTCAAAGTTCAAACCACGTTTACGGTGATATTGTATAAGGAACCTAATAGACCTCTTGACCGCTAACGTTGAAACTTGAAAGTTGAAACGTAAAAGCTCAGAAAAGCATTTTACGTCGGGTTCCTGTATTCATTCTCAAATGTTTTTTTAATAATTTGATTGTATCGGCACTGAAACATTCGATTATGTTAGTGAATATTTTATTTATAACCTCTGGGACTCGCCAAGGGGGCACTTCGGGTAGACGATGTTCACAAACGGGTCATTTCCTTTGGGTTATATGTATGCAGTCAAATATTGGAATCAAGGTCACGTTTGACTGGGATTCGTGCGAGATTGTATAACGTATCGCCACAGGTATCGCTTGCCTTCAATAGCAAGTTTTAAAGTGGTCAAACTTCGCGCAGGAAAAAACTTCTTAGATAGTTAACTACTTTAGTTTTTCGTGATGCAGTTGAAAGCCTATGTCCGCTGTTATCTCAAGGGTCAGCCGATGGACATCCACTTTTTGACATATTACTTAAGCCATTCTCCATATTAATATATCTACGGTCTTGTTCCGCTTGTATTCATTACTTTATGTGACAAGAACTTTATTCTCATGCAAATAATACAAGTTTTTATATGTGTTATGTTATCTCGCTTGATCTCCTAGCTAAAGACAGTGTCTTATTTTGCACAAAAAACACTACTAAGTTCAGCAATAGATCGCGATAATTAAAATATATTTGGTATGCGGTGCCCTCCCACGCGAGAAACAGTAGGTATAATTAATTAAGTAACTAACTAAAAAGCCTGACTGTGTATATGACTCTATTCCTATAAATCATTATATTTTGAACTCATCGTCTCTCTCTCATATAGATCAGTCTGTGACTGCTAGTCTATAGTTATTTATATAGGTATATAGGCATTTTGTAGGACATGAATCTATAAAAATCTATGTTTGTATGTTTGTCCTCTATGCGTTCCGAAACCACTGATCAGATTGTGATGAAACTTTGGTATGATGTTCTGGAGACGCCCGCGAGGGTTCCTGGCCCAAAAAATCTATATATAAATGATTTTTTTTCTTTATACTTTACGTGGAATTGCAACGCATGCCGGATACAACTAGTGTATTATGAAAATCCAAGGTCACGGTTTGGCACACCATGACCGAATTACGCCGTATATTCAGCACAAGGCGTGGCCGACCCACCTTGTGGTTTATTCACTGGAAAAATCGTTATCTCGGCCCGTAATGCCGGTGTACCTCCTCATACTCTATGTAGAGGCAAATGGTAAAATCTATATTTGATATTCGAGCTATCAAATATCCATTCTACCGTAGCATATAAGAATTCTGCAATTTACATTTATCAGGTAAGTATGTGAACGGTAAAGGAAAACATCGATAGGAAGCCTGCATGCCCGAGCATCCATATTCCATACTAATATTATAAATGCGAAAGAGTGCCTCTCTGTCTGTCTGTCTGCTACGCTTTCACAGCCCATCTGTTCAACCGATTTTGATTCAATTTGGTACAGGTTGTAACTTGTATCCCGGGGAAGGAGATACTACTTTTTATCCCGGAAAATTCAAGAGTTCCCGCGGGAATCAAAAAACCTTAATCCACGCGAACGATGTCGCGGGCATCATCTAGTTCTTAATAATGTTTTCAAAAGTGTATAAATTGTGCCAATCCACCTTTGTGTGCGACGTGGTGGACTATGGCCAAGCCTTTCTTATTCTCAGAGGAGACTCGTACTCAGCAGTGAGCCCGGCAATACATTGAAGTGATACTGATGATATGAACAGAATTCTAATGTACCGAAAACATGTTTTTTTTTTAAATAATTAGGTAAGTATATACCTACCTACCTAAGGTTTTATCAAGTTTTACTGTATTCTGCGGTTCGGAAGTAATTTGGTATTTTAATTAAAGGATAAAATATACCCAAACAAGTATATTGAGTAGGTATGACTCACTTGACTATCGCAATTAAACTGGTTTTTTTATAGCAGATAATGAAAATAAAGACAAAATTTTTGTATAAAACGGCACAAAGCAGAAAAAACACGCGGTTTACTCTTGAAAAGTGCTAACAACTTTTTGCAAGGTCGAGGGAATCTTACTGTGGGGTATTCAGGTCCTTTTGCAAGCTTTCAACAAAGTGACGTAATACTCTTGGGCGACTTACAACCCTTATTTAATCATTGTTAAGTTGGTACATAGGGTACGTAAACTGATTTCGAGACGTAAAAAGTTTATCGTGGATTTTTCCAAGATCGAGCTAATCTTATCTCAGCATGATACATTATATACCTATGCACCAGATAAAAAGTTTTAAAAAAATCATTGCATAAAACAGTACGTATTTACTTACCCTCTATTTATTAAAAGTTGAGAAACGGTAAGTATTTACCTACTAGGGCCATACCCCTAACGCTGTTTCATTATTGTTGACTTTCGTGTTTTAGAATAATTATGATCCTTATTTTAGGAACGTCAAGGTCCAACTGTCATTTTGAGTAATATTGCTTACGCCGTTGGCAATATGGCAACTGATTAAAACCTGAGTCGTGAATTTTTTTTGGAGTGTAATGTATGTAAGGAAGTACTAGGTACCAAAGATGTTATAGCTGGGCAGTGTCTACTCTTAACTATTGTGAATTTTTCCAAGTTCAAGGTGTAGTCTTATTGTATGGAAGAAGGTGGTAACTGGTATTGCATGCAAGCATTGAACAAAGTGAAGACTCTTGGGAGAGGGTATTGAACTATTGAGCACACTGAACAAAGATAACGGATAATATGAAGGACTACGACGATTCTTAAGGCGAAAACACACTACTGGTACTGCAGGATAACAAAACTCTAACGCGAAACCACAGGCGAAACGCCGACGCCGTTATATGGAGCGGCCGCAACGACGAAACGTGTTTTCTATGGGACGTAGGCGATTTGGGATGTCGTTTTGTAATGTCTTGTCTGTAGAGTGGTTTCGCCCTTATCGCCTTGGTATTATAAACTTTGTAAATTGTATTGAATCCGTCCAGGTTCCAGCTTCTCAGTATGCCATTCTTAACTCAATGTAACATTGTGTTAGGAACTCATTCGACACTTTTTAGAGCGCTAAAAGCTTTCCACAAAGTGACGTCAGCCTCTTGGGACAGGGTCTTGAATAACCCTCCTTTAAGGAACTTGTTATGATTATGAAGGACTGAACACCTCTTGGTCACACAATCTTGACACGATGTGCGTGTTTATGATAGGTATACCTACGTGAAGCGAATATAAATGTTCATTATTTACTCAAACACGCATATGTATAACCACTATACCTATTAGGTATTTAAGGGCTTTATGTACCTAGTTACTTTTCGCTTGTGTTGTTACTTGTAATATTCTTCCGCACTAGTGCAATTATATAATTGCCTCCATATTATAATACTTATAATACAACAGCTGTTTCGACACCGCCATCTTAGGTGATAGGTCTATATGAAACAGAGCCTTATAATATGGTACCAATTACCAAAGTAGTTCGGATAAAATATTAAAAACTTTTTACTGACTAGGTACATCTAAAACCTCTCGATGACACAATTTAAAGATTGCAATCTAGCGCGCCTTTGTAGCTTGTTAGTATGAATATGCCTTTTTTTGTTTTTACTCACAAATATTATATTGTAAAACGTTGTATCTTCGTGTACATTGAAAATTAAACTCCCTTCTTCTTCTTCTTCTCATCCGTGCACAGCAGCTCTTGCGATCTCCCTCCAGCGACTTCTGTTGGCGGCATCACGGAAACACTCGGCGACGGATATAGTGGCGGAACTCCCAGCGCTATTTAATATTCTCGCCTGCGACTCAGATACTAAAGTTTGCACCTCGAG
The DNA here is from genome assembly GCA_963932025.1 of Erebia epiphron. Classification (NCBI taxonomy): domain Eukaryota; kingdom Metazoa; phylum Arthropoda; class Insecta; order Lepidoptera; family Nymphalidae; genus Erebia; species Erebia epiphron. The sequence goes on along the minus strand of OZ009947.1, from coordinate 24,102,291 downwards.
TGTATAAAATAAAACCTAAATCCACGCGGACTCAATCGCGGGCAGCAACCAATAAAAAAAAGAGCCATACAGAAAATAAGAGTTTACTAAATAGAAAACGCCTTACCTACCCTACGCCTAAACATGAAATACCGTGACAAATTAAATTCCATATTGTACCTATCGTATTCTTATGCCGGTTCTACACTTGCGGCTTAAATGCCGCAATCTTTACAAGATGCAAAGCTTGACATCCTACTTATCTGTGCGTGTATCGAAATTCGGAACTAATTTTTTGTTCATCCCGAAATGATGATTTTTTAAGGAGTGGTGGCGTATCCGCCACATGCGCTCATGACTCATGAGTTAGCAAAGTTGTAAATGGTAAGTCAAAGTCATAGTCAAATAGAATCGACATCGGATGGGGACGGAACTTGATATTTAGACTAATATTTTACGAAGTTCACGGACTTTTGCGACGCGAGTGAAGAACGGGCATTACATTCGGAAACACGACAGGATTCTTTCCTGTAACCCGATATGAAACAGAACCGAAGCCCCGCGGCGCACGAAGCTCGAAGCTCCAATGTTTTATACGAGATATTCAAATGTCATATTAAGTTGTAACAGACACAACAAAGCAATCATAATAACACACACGCCAAGAAAATGGGGCCGTGTGTTACTTGTCAAATAGTCGTCGTCAACCATACTTACTCGTACGTTCAATATCTTTTTCATCATACCTATTCGAAAAACGAATATTGGCTTCAGAGGATAGAGGGAGCAAAATGTAATTTTTAGGCCCATGGGACTTTAATCATTTCTCTGTTCTGATTGGTCCGCGTTCGTGCACGCGCAGCAGCACCTTGCCGATGTGCTTGCCGGCTGCCATGTAGCGGAAGGCGGGCTCCAGCTCGCGCTCGCCGAACACGGTGGCGGGCAGCGGCCGCCTTGTCGTCGCCCTCGCCCGCCGCGCCGAACAGCGCGTCCAGCAGGATGCCGTGGAACGTGGTGTTCTTGAGGAACACGCTCATGCCGAGCGCGGTGTTGTTGGACAGGTCCAGCTTGCCGATCTCGAGGAAGCGGCCGCCCACCGCCAGGCAGCGCACCGATTGGTGCTTAAACGTATAGGTAATGTCCATACATAGTAGGTTGATACTCCTAGCTTTTTCTCATACGTAATGATGAAAAATAGTGTGTGTCACTCGGGGCCAAATTTTTTGTTCTCGGGCGGCGTATATTGAATTCCTCGCTACGCTCAGGATTCTACTTTAGAATCCCTCGCTAAGCTCGGGATTCTACTTTAGAATCCTTCACTTCGCTCTGAATTCAAAATAGCGCCCTCGGGGAACAAAAATTTTCTTTGGCCCCATATAACTCAAATAACTATACACTTGTAGTCGACTTGATTTCGCATGTAATTTGTTTACCTCATATCCTAAGAGAATAAAGAGTTTGCACATGAAATAAAAATTGTAGCCTTAAAACACTAGTAATGAGGCCAATTCTGTATAACATAATCTCTAAACTAATCTAACATGCCAGCTCTAAATCTAGAGCTGCGCCTTTCTGCAGGGTGTATGTATTATTTATGAATGTGATAGCAATATACTTAAAAAGAGTTTTCAATTTAGTTTGGTTTAGAGAGGGTGTACAACAGAATAAGCCTCAATATCCGGTCTACTGGTTAGTTAAATCTCTTTGTGCTCCACCCAAGGTGAACATGACATAATTGCGGGGCTGACATCATGCTCACACGTTGCCTTGCATTTCGTTAAGTACCTATGTGTTTGAGGACTTTTATGAGCTTGCCAACGACGCCAGCAGTTCTGAGTCGCGTTCGTATACAAACGTGAAAGTTTAGATTGATGTTGGAAATATACTGGGTTAGTAAATCCAGAAATGGAATGAAGTATAACTTAGGTACCTTGTTGGAAGTCTACACTAGTCGATTTCTCATCTTGTTTTAAGTAGCTTTAGTAGATTTTAAAGTTTTAAAGTCTCCCAAAGAACCAAAGAGCAACCACTGAGTTTCTTGCTGGTTCTCGGTAGGAATGACATTGCGAACCAGTGGTAGATTCTCTCGACGATTTAAAAGCACTTGTAAGAGTTGATTTAAATAAAAACATTTGAATTTTGAATTTCTACGTCCGTGTGGATTTATTGTTTATTAAAATCCCGGGGACTACTTAACATATAGACACACTTTAAGTAGGTAGGTAGGTAGATAGGTAAGTATTAACTAGTATGGATGTAGATATACCTATCGAGCTGGTTCTGGACTGGCGACCTCGCACCTGAAAGCTCAGCGTTGGCAGACACCTAGCAGACACTAGGTGAACGGGCACATCAGGCGAGTCGCAGGGTCGATTTGCACTAGATTCACCACAAGTCACAACTAGATGATCTGAGAGAAGCAGTGGACGACTGACGTCTATCGGGTGATACATCGAAAGGAAATTAGATAGCAACTAACTAAAAGACAACGATGCGACGGTATGATTCTTATGAGTGTAGTAGAAATTATGAGTTCGTAGTGATGAAAAAAAGAAAGATAGAGATCTCAATAAAACTCAAACTCAATAAACTCAAATGAAATATGAAGACAACAGTTTGTCTAACTCTAAAATAATTTTTCTTTTGACCTCAAATACTATCTCGCAGAATCACTAGGATCGATATGACGATTAAGATAACAAATCAAGGGTTGACGATTAAGATAACAAATCAAGGGTACTCCATTCTACGTAAACAATGTTGTTACTTTTTGTTAGGCAGGCATCCATGTTCCAAAAGAGAAAGTTCCTTCACGAAAACATAACTATAGCATTAATATTGATTAATAGCTGATGTCCGCGTGGTTTAAATTTTTTTTATTCCCGCGGGAACTCTTTAATTTTCCGAGATAAAAAAAAAACGAGAAAATGTAGCCTATGTCACTCTCCAGGTCCTCAACTATACCCACGCCAAAACCACGTCGATCCGTTTCTCCGTTGCGGCGTGATTGAAGGACAAACGAACACTTTCGCATTTATAATATTATTATGATGCCATGGTCACCCCCGATCACATGTTATTCAATTAACTAGTATTCGCATCAAATGACGGCTGAATGGATTCATAAGGCTTCTCCAGTCAATGCCCTATTTACGGTCATGTGCTCAGAGGGTTGCGGTAAACACTAATTTACACCTGTAGTACGAGTAGATTATTGACCCCTCCCATTAAGTAACAAGCACCACAGTCATTATGAATACGTAAGTGAGTGATTTACACCTAATTAAAACTACATAGGTATTTAATTATTAAGCTGCCTAGCTTAATTAAGCTTTAAAGTTTAAACCTCGTAATTTCAAAGCTTATTTGAAAAGTGAAGTCTGTCTGTTGACGTCGCTTGCCTCTTGATGCAGCTTTTTCGAATGGTAAATGCTAACATTTCGTCCCGGGTTCGAGTCCCAGGTCGGGCCATAACAAGTTTTAGGTTTTTCTGACAATAAATTCTCAGTAGTTACTTACCAATTATTATAAGCCCGGAGTTTGGCATCTGGCGGTGTTTCATCCCCGTGCCTCGGAGAGCACATAAAGCCGTCGGTCTTGCGCCTGATCTGTCTCCAGTCGTGTCGGATTTTCCGTCCCATCTGGCTATGAGAGTAAAGGAACAGAGATTGCACCTGTGTATGCACAATTGTGCACTAATATATTTTAATAATATGATGACAAATCTCTTTGGAGATAGGCCGCCGTGGGCGATATTCGGTCGAGAGGATATTATAGTTTTGATTTAGATACTTTGTCGCTAGTCTACTTATGCAGATGCAGATAATTTACATAGCACTATGTAGTTTAAGTGCAAGCACGTGAGACATAATAAACAACTGTAAAAATTAAGCCTGACTATTCTTCTCCCATTCTCCCGTTACACAAAACGTATCATTATTGCATACACGCCCAACACTGCAACGTAACGTAGCTGAACGTAGATGTAGGGTTGTCACAAGGTTTTGAGTAGGTATTTTTGAAACTAAAACAAACTAACTTTACATTGATCGCTCCATTAAACTTTGCGACCAAATTAATAGTTAGCGGAACTTTAAGAATAGAATCTCGGCTTTCTTATGACAAGATCTATATTTGTAAATACAAGTGTATTCTACAGATTAGAATTAGATAGATACTACATGCAATAGTTAAATAATCGATTTACCTATTTATAGCTTTAACTTTCAACGTGTCACACTCACAGCACTTGTAGAGAATGTAGAAATCCCTTGTTGTGATAATTAACTCAACTCAAACCTTACGTAGGCTTAAGTAAATAGTGTTTTTACACATTATTCTACCTAACTCTGCTTAACTGAATAATAAAACAGCAGGCATTTTATTGTTGCTAGTACGAAACGACTGCTACGTTATCCATACTAATATTATAAATGTGTGTCTGTCTATCGGCACGGCCCATCTGTTCAACCGATTTTGATGAAATTTGGTACAGGGATAGGCTGTATCCCGGGGAAGGACATACGCTACTTTTTAGGAAATAGGTAAATTCAAGAGTTCCCGCGGGAATCGAAAAAACTTGGTCCACTCGGACGAAGTCGCGGGAATCATCTAGCTGTCAATAATTTAAGGAACGAAACGCAGTTCTATAGATTCGTCATACAACGATTTTATTCATGGGGTTTCCTAGGCAAATTTCACGACAGTTTATTTGGAACGCAGGTGTGTGGTAAGCGCCAGCCCTACAGTCAGAGCGTGCTATTGTAAATACTCCACTACAATGCAGCAGATGTTTGCGTACCCCGGCTTCGCACCCAACTAGGATGAAATGGGAGGGGGATAGGGGATGTAACAGTGATAATAGCGAGAATAGAATGACGATAAAATAATGCTGATTTATTTTTACAATGTGTTTATTATTCCGCGAAATTTTAGATGTAATTTTGGCAAAGAGCATAGTAAGTCAATGGCACAGACCAGGGTTAAGATTAACTATGTTCATATCTAATATTATGATTGCATGAAAAGGTTGACATCCCACTCTTCTATAATCCCTCACATAATCTCGGTAGGAATGGCTTTGCGAACCAGTGGTAGATTCACTCGAAAATTCAAAACAACACGTTAATTTGAATAAAAAACATTGCAGTTTGAAGTAAGTAAGTACATATATCTAAGACTTACAAGTTTTTAATTCCCGGGGGAACTCCCTAGATTTCTGGGATAATAAGTATAGTCCTTTCCCAGGATGTAACAGCTACCTTTAGTTGTACCAAATTTCATCAAAATCAATTGAAAAGATGGGCCACTAAAGCGTAGTAGACAGACAGACACTTTCGCATTTACAATATTAGTATGGATATTATTCAACTAGTAGGATGCCTAGTGGGCTAGGTTAGTTAGTTAGGCTAGCAAATAATCAAAATACCTAATATTTTTCACTAAATGACATGTATGCGACTTCATCTGCTTGGATTAGGTCTCTGAACAATCCTGTGGGTTGTCAGGCCTTAACGACTATTATCATGTTAGCTTCAGCTCCGACTATTATCATATTCAGATCTAAAATGTTAAATGTTCCTGCATTTGAGTGTCACAAAATGGCTTAATTGGGCCACTAGACCAGGTCAAACAATGTGGCCTTATTAACACTTGACTGCAAAAATTGTTTATAATTCATCCTTGAATTTACATCTTGTATTGTTCTTCTAAAACATTATTTCTAATGTAGTACTTACGAGTACTTAGGTAAGTAGTAAGTAGTTTGTCTTAGTTATGAAAATTATAGTTCAGTATGCATTAGGTACTACTTTAGTAAACTACCACCTAAGTAATTTATAGTAAGACTAGCAGATGCCCGCGACTTCGTCCGCGTGGTTTAAGTTTTTTTCCCCACAGGTACTCCTTAATTTTCCGGTATAAAAAGTAGCCTATGTCACTCTCCGGGTCCTCAACTATATACTCATGCAAAAAATCAAGTTGATCTGTTGCTTTTTTGCGGCGTGATTGAAGGACAAACTCCCTATTTGACTTTCTTGGGGATAGAAATTTCAAAAATTGTGATATCCCTATTTCATCCTTTTTAACCGGAAGCCCAAATAGGTACCAAGTTTCATGGCTATAGCTTGAAAAACGACGGAATTTCATAAAACTTCCAACCCCTATTTAATCCCTTTGGGGATGGAATTTTTAAAAATTGTTACACACGTCCTTCTTATTTTTTCACCGAAAACCAAAATACCAAGTTTTGTAGATATAACTTGAAAAATAACTTTTAAAATAAAAGATTTTCATACAAACTTTCATCCCCTATTTCAGCCCTTTGGGGGTAGAATTTTCAAAAATGGCGAAATACGTATTTCTTCATTTTGAACCCGTAGCTCAAATACCAAGTTTCATGGATATAACTTGAAAAATGATGGACTTTCCTACAAACTTTCAACCCCTATTTTACCCCTTTGGGGGTGGAATTTCGAAAAATCCTTTCTTAGTGAATACTTACTCTTCACAAAGAACACACCCTCCAAATTTCATGTTTCTAGGACCAGCGATTTAGGCTGTGCGTTGATATATAAGTCAGTCAGTCAGTCAGGACTTTGAATTTTATATAATATATAGATTTAATTAGGTAAGTATTACTTAGCTGTTAAAGGTAAAGAAAATATTTAGTTACTTACTGAAATATTAATTTATGATTGTAACTTAAGTGCCTACTTAAGTAACTAATTTAAGTAATTTACTTACATAATAATTTAATTTTTAAATAATCAATTTGTTTCTATTGACCTATTGATTAGGCCCTATGGTGCCATAATAAAGAATTACTTATAAACTAAATTAATTAATAATGTATTTATTTAAGTAAGGTCATTTATCAAAGTTAAGACAGAAAAGACCAAAACCAAGATTGAAGAAATTTACTTATATTAAATTTTTTTTCCAATTCATTGAGTTTTTTTGATGCATTACATAACAGCTGTGAACCAAGCCCCCTCTCATGTTTTTATATCACGATAGAGTTCCAAATTGTTAGTCACCAGAATGTAGTGGGCCTTTTAACTACTTACAACAACCCAATAATAAATACAGCCAACATTATATTTAATGAGCTCAAAATAAGCGCGAAACTTATAAAATAGGTCACATCCGTGTGCTCAGTGACACCTATATCGAGGTGCCCCAGTCGAAATCCGCAGTAGACGAGTGCTGCGCAAAAATTATGCCGTTTCGATTCAGCTTCAGCGAATCGAATTTAGACCAGTTTTTACACTACTTCGACAAGTAACAGATTAATGTACGATATAGAAAAATAAAGCTACTTTCTTCCCGTTATTTTCAATTATTAAATAACGAAAATTATACGTGAAATCATTTAAAAATAAAGAAATCCTATACGATTCCTACCTGTTTATTTTTGTTGTCCATCCCATTCGCCTTGCCGTCCGGCACGTTACCGTTGCTTTCCTCACTTTTTTCACTTTTCACACCCTCCAAAGCCATATTCAAATTGTTATTTTATTCACTCTCATACATAGAAATAAAATTATTCCTTTTATTTCACAGATCCTATGATACACCGAGATTATTCACTCAAACAACCGTAAACCAGCCGTCAAAGCACTGAAGCAGCATTGCGCGTCAAATGAGCCGACGCATCGAGCGCGAATGAAACGAAAAATGGGAAAAAACCATAGGGAAAAAACACCTCTTTTGAGCTCCTTTGACATTGATCTGACATTTTCAACAGACTACGTCTGCTGCAGCAACCTCGATACAGAGAAAAAGTTTACTCTGAGGAAAAAATGGGAACTTGAAATAAAAGTTTTAAACTATTTCATTTAAATATTTAAATTTAAGATATTTTAATCAAACATTTCAATACAAAATCTTATTTTATTTTGGGTCTCTGTGCATGACCCAAATTTCTTCTTGTCTATGATTATGAGATATGCTGGTTCGAATACCTATATATAGATGGCACTGTTTTCAAACAAGTAAACGACGTGTGTTGTTCTACCAAAATACCAAAGAGTAAAATAATAATTAGTGCAAAATACTTTGAAACTTCACTGAATTTCAAAATGTACTAATATAAAATCCCGCTAAAATTCAAATTACTAAGTAATAAACCATAATACTTATTGTGAGTAGTCACTCGTGTGAAATTTTGTAATTTGTACAAGTACAGAATTATTTATTCTAAGTTTATTATAATATACAAAATAGCAGTAATTAATAAAATATATAAAACATTCCCAAGATAAAAATAAAACCTCTCCCCGGCGGGGAATCGAACCCCGGTCTCCCGCGTGACAGGCGGGGATACTTACCACTATACTACCGAGGATTATGAGAGTCACGTGAATTTGTAGTTTAGTAATATAAAATGACTAGGTAGCTTAGCCACAGATATATACTCGTGTGGCTGAGTTGAGCCGAAATTCAGCAAATCGGCCGTAAAATCGGCGCACATAAGTCGATGACGTATTTATTAGTTTACTTACACTCATTCAAAACTCAATTCATAACGTATCATTATCTATTCGTGTGATAACTTTACAATAGTTAAGTAAAAGGTTTGTAATTTAACACAAACATTAAAACACGCCATCCAGTTGTACCACAGAATAGGTAAAATAATAGGTAATATGGTTGTACTTTTCTTTGAGTAAATGTTTGCCAGTCTTATCTCAGATCTCCAAAACACCTATTTATACCAGTTTTGTTGTTGACTAATGAAAACCTCATGCAAATATTTACATAATAAGTAAATAGGGCATAATATGCGGGGCCACAAACTATCTCAGTGGTCGCTGACAGTACCAAGATATAGTATTAATTTTTTATGCTTCATCAAACTGCCCCCCAATCATGTAAGAATTGTCGATCAAATCGTATAAGTTCAGCTTCAAAGTAAAATAAACCATAAGTGCATTGAATTAGAGCTCAATTTCGTGTATCCATTCTCATACGTTTAGGTATGTACGATGGACTAAACGTATAAGAATGGATACACGAAATTGAAATCTAATTCAATGCTTTATGATTTATTTTACTTTGAAGCCGAACTTATACGATTTGATCGGCAATCCTTCCATGATTGCACCTCTGGTTGGCAGAGTGAGGTTACTACTAGTACCTACTACCATCGCATAAAGCAGTATTATTTAAAAAATTGCAGTTTTATAATTTAAAATTATGACGTACCTTGACGACTAGGTAATAAATTATGGATAAATATTATTCTGAAACAAGAGCGTTTACAACGTATAAAATAAAATAAAATTGAGTCTTTGAGTCCCCTGCAGATTTCATAATATCAGCGGTGATATACCTAGGATACTTAATAGCCTAGTATTGGCCTATTGCACTTAGGTATAGGTACCTACCTACTTAGTTTGAGAAAACTATTATTATATCATGTGCTAATAATAATTATTAGTAATTACTTATCTTTATTTATTTATTTCAAAGTTTGTACAGAAATAGCTCTAAAATAGAAATAGAAAATGTACTTTCTGTACAAATTACTTTCTAATTCTGTGTAATTAAGAAATTTTTAAAATTTTACCCTGGAAATCAAAGGGTTCCCGCACCCTAAATCAATAAATCAATAAACATTTTTATACTTTACCCTCAGTCCTCTAGGATCCACCAGTGGTCCCCAAATGTAATAGATTATTTTTTGTTTAGCCAGTGTTGCCAACTTCCAAAAATCGACTATCAGACTATCTTTCTAATCCTTAATAATCTCTATGTCAACCTAATCCTTTAATACAACAGCTCGTCATCCATACTAATATTATAAATGCGAAAGTCTATCTGTGCGTTTGTCTGCTACGTTTTCACGGCCTATTTGTTCAACCGATCCTGTGAAATAGTTGGTATAGAGGTAGATTGCATCCTGGGGCAAGGACACATACTACTTTTTATCCCGAAAAATTAAGGAGTTCCCGAAAGGACGAAGTCGCGGGCATCATCTAGTTATGAATACGAAAGTATGTCTGCTACGCTACGCTTTCGGCTCACCGATTCAACCGAATTTTATCCAGAAAAATCATCAAATGCGAAATCCACGCGGGCGAAGTCGTGGCCATCATTATATATATAGTCACTTGTAAAGGGATGTTATCATCAATCAAAGGGTTGTCAACCACTTAAAAAGGGATGTAATCATCAGCAAACACGGGTTGGTCAATAGGAACGTTTTGAAGTTCACTCGTCGGTGACCGCCACCAGGCCGGGTGCGTGCAATCCTCTGATAGATAGCACGGTTTATCACAACATACATTAGTATCAAGTACAGTCAGAGATAAACATCGAATCCTACAAATATTAAAGTATTTGGAACTGTGTTTATCGGTCTGTTTTCTACCTTTTCATGGTAGTATCTATTTTAGCCGATTTTGAAAAGATATATACCTACTTAAAGTTAGTTCTATGTGACCAAATAAATACCACATTGTTAAAATCTCACTACTCTCTACTACTACCAACTTAAAGTTACATAGTTTAAAAATTCCGAAGATGGACAGATGTTAAAATTCATCCAGAAAAATCAATAAACATTTTTATAAAATAGAATTTCCCAAGATCTACTGAAATGGATGCGATCTACATGTTATAGGTATGTAAATATGCTTTTGAAAATCTTGATCTATCCAAAACCACGCTTCTTTTAGATATATTTTTCATTGTTCGCTGGTAAGCTCCTAGAAAACACATATGACTCCCTGAAGATGAACTTTTCCTCAATCCTAATGTAGATAACTACCTGTTATTACCTACTTAGGCAAGTACCTAAATATTCAAAGTTCAAAGTTCAAACGTAGCTACCGTCTGTCATACCTACCCCAAACAGATCATGCCGCCCGCTGGGTTCTTGACTTTTCAAGAAAATCTATTTTGTTACTTAATATGATCATTTCACTTTCTCTTTAGGTACTTTACAGTTAAATAATACCTAAGTATAAAGCGTTTTTCCTCGTCTGTACCTAACCCGATGAGGACACATACTTAATATGACGAACTCGTTCAACAGTGCACAATGTTCTATCAATCGATACGCATATTTTGAACAACAATAATGTGAAAAGTCTAAATAAACATTTTAAAATAAAAACAAAAACAACTTAACTTAAATTATACTTATGTGACAACTTTGACAAGTCTCGATTTGAGTAGTGAATGTGGCGTAACAAAGATCTGATTTATGACAATTATTTTGTTTAATTAATTTTTATTTAAATACTTATTTATTTCGGACACACAACATCAAAATGATCACTCGTAAGTTCATTTTTTATTATTTTATTTTAAAAGCTCTTCGTAAAGGAGAAAATAAAAAAAACTTTTAAAACATTTTTAAATAATTTATTTCCATTTAGTTTTTGATATCATCATCAACCAATTTTCGGTTCTACTTGCAACTTTAGTATGGTATTATTTGATATAGATTAAAGTCATAGGTTTCCAAAGTTGACCAGTCAAGAAGTGCGTGTGTGTGACCTGTGAAACTTTTGAAATATTTTAATAAAAAAGTGTCTCTACTGTCTCTAGTAAGTAACTAGTTTCCACTGCGTGTAAAGACATTTTTTATACTTTACCAAATGTAATCAAAAAATAGGTATTAGAGATAATTAGGTGATTATCTCTTTAGTTGACTAATAACCAACGAATTTTCTTGTTTACTAAATAAAGTATCCTATTATTTCATTTTATTATATAAGTAATTGAGGACATCGAAACATTATTTTCGTATTATTTCGGTGTATGTTATATTTTATCAAGAGATAACAGTAAGCCATGTCGTAAATAAGTTGCTTTAAATCTTTTTGGTAAAATCTATTTTTTTTTTAACCACTACAAGTTAGCCCTTGACTGCGATCTCACCTGATGGTAAGTGAAGATGCAGTCTAAGATGGTAGTGGGCTAACCTGTTAGGGGCATGGCAGTTATATTTAAATCCATACCCCTATTTGGTTTCTACACGGCATCATACCGGAACGCTAAATCGCTTGGCGGCACGTCTTTGCCGGTAGGGTGGTAACTAGCCACGGCCGAAGCCTCCCACCAGGCCAGACCTGGGAAAATTCAGAAATTATAAATTTCCAAATTGACCCTGCCGGAGATCGAACCCGGTACCTCCGCACGTTAAGGCTACACAATGCGCCACGGAGGTCGTCAAAAATATATTTTTATATAAAAATATGTAGGATTGTGTTAATGGAGACTTTGTACATAGTTACTTCAATAAATATTATACAGAATAAGTTGCTGTTCCAAATAATTAAGTACCTATAGTCAATGTTTATTGAGGTACTAAAATTCTACATCAATGTTTATTGGCCAATCAAAATAACACGTGAAAAACATGTGAAAACGTTGGATGATTATATTATTTTTCACAACAAGTAAGTACTGTACCTATTTAGTAGCATTATTAGGGTTTTTAATAAATTATACATACATTTTAAACTTATTTCTTATATCAGGACTGATTTAAAACTCTCTCGAAAGATAAATGGAAAATATTTAAAATGACTCGGGCATTCAAACTGACCCGGGGGCCGGGACTATCTAATAATATACCTAATAATCTATAATTGTTTGCTGTAGGACTAAAATATTGATTACCTACTTTTACCTACTTAATAAGATTTTCACGTTGGGAAAAGCTGAAAATCATCAATCGGGATAACTTAATTCCACAGGAAAACTATTTACCTAGTTAAAGATTATAGTCTAGATCTAGAATCTAAATGTATCTAGTTACTCGGTAAATATTCCTGGTGCAACGTTAACATGCAAATAAATACTGGACTTTGCATCTTATGCACACACGTCATTAGATCATCTCGACGACCTTGTAAATAATACTCCAAGAATACATTCTTATCTATATTTACAAATCTAAATAATAATGATTAATCATTATAAATACTAGTGGTACCTACTCTCAAGCTTCGTCAATTATTGGAAAGTTTATGGGACAAGACCTAAACTTAATTCCAAAATGGTAGTAAAAAAGGACCAAAAGCGACAGGCCAGACGCACGGACGGATAAACAGATAGACAGACTAACAGATAGATAAACAGAAATAAAAGTCCCGGTCCGCTCGAATGCGTTGCATGGAAATGTTAGGAAAGTGCCACATGTTCGCGGCAAAACGCCGGAGAGAATTTCCATTCACGAATTTCCGCTAATTAGGTATGTCACGGGTCCAGAGGTTAACGTTAACTGTGTTATATAGCTACAAAAACTATTATTTTGATTTACCTAATAGACTACAGGCTCTGATTACCTACCTTTAGGATTGTTTAAAGGGAAGCTAATATTTTCTTTAAAAAAAAGTTTTTGAGCTTTTCTTACCCCGGAATATAGTTAAGTACTTAAATAAAATAGGTACTCATTTATGTATAATAGATTATGTACCTAATGTTCAAAAATAAAAATAAATACTAGATATTCAGTTTAGTCTTCAGTCTTCACTCTACATAATCTACATAATAAGGAAGGTAAAATTAATCTGGTACACAGCTTTAAACTTTGAAACTGTAAGTAATAATATAGTTCAATCATTCAATGTCGTATAAATTATACCAATGATCGCCACTTTAATAGGGGCTCATTGATTGAAAAGTAGATCACGAAAGATAACTTGGTCCGATGACCGGTCTTCGTTCGTCGAGTAAAGGCACGTAAAGGGCTCTATGTATTATTTATGATAAGTATAACCTATGTATATACATTAATAACTACTCAGGGCCGCTTGCAGAGACGCCGGGTTGCCCAGGAATAAATTGAAATTTAAACAGAAGTTTTAAATATGTACGAATTCTGTCAAAGTAGCAGCAAACTCTGGGTTATTAAAGGATAAACTGGCGTTTCTGCAAGCGGGACTTTTATGTTTGGTACATAGCGGTTCGTGCACTGTGGTTAAATTTACTTGTTCACTAAAAAATAAAAATAAAATGTTTCTGTCTAAAAAAATATTTGATGATATTTAAGGTTTTTCTTAAAAGTTTGGGAACCTAGATAATAGGTATGAATTAAAATGATGACAATATTATACATACCTAATAGTAATAAGATAGCAATCGAAACTTTGGGAAGCTATATTGATGGTTGGCCACAAAAATGTTTTTAATAAAGTCTTGTTCCCTCTCGGCTCTCTCCTGCGAGAGTGGAGGCCTGTGCCCAGCAGTGGGACGCTAATAGTGGTACCTAGTAGTAGGTAAAATATTAAGAACCATGCTTTGACCATACCCACTAATATACCTACGGAGTACGGAGTAGGTAAGTGTTTATTTAGTATAATAAATATGCACTTTATAAACAGTCGCGTGCATTCCTATTATCACTCGTTGCAGCGTGCAAAGTAAATTAACGACGAGGTCGATTATAATAAATTGACTTTAACCATATACCTACCTAGGTACTTACATGTTATTAAGAGACATATTATATAGACCAAAAGTACCTACATACTTACTTACGTACATATTATTGACCGAGCGAAGCGAAGGTCTCTGAGTCTACTTGAGTGAATTTGCACTTGTTCGTCCGTCCGTCCGGCCGTCCGTCCGTCCGTCCGTCCGTCCGTCTGTCAGAGCCTTATAACTTCTAAATTATATAATTACTTCAAATTTAAATATTATGTACATAAACCGATGGCCTCCAGGTGAATATGGCTTAAAAAGTAATAAAAATCTTTATATCAGGGGGGCTCTCATAGAAGCGAATATGAAGAAAAAATATTTTTATAGCGTTACATAGGGTTGCGGTATATCATTTTAAAGATAATTAGGAATAGAGTCCAAAAATATGTTTTTTTAAATTTTTCCTTAAGCCTTAGTATTTACAACAGAACTTCACAATGATGTCAATAGATGGCGCCGCGAGGTCTCAGTTCGGGGCGAACCACTAGTTAATGATATACCTAATCAAAGCTATCTAGTATCTACTGTGACTGGTTGGCTAATGATAATTAACTACGTCATATTAAACTTAATAAGTATCTCCTGACCATCGAGTAGTAAACCTATTGGTTGTATGGTCTGTGCTCCTGACCTACGTCATACCTACCTACTAAATTTCTACCGACTGCATTTAGTATGCATTTACATAATCTTCGAGAGTCAATTCACGTGATACATATTATTTTAAAATAAAACAAAGCTAAATAAATTAAAAACTAAATTAAAAACTAATTACATATATTTACAAAAAATACACGTCCACACTGTCCAAGTGATCGTTAATGGGCATGGTGCCCAAAACACTGGCGCTATTACCTCGTTGAATTCCCGTGATACCCGTTTACATAATAACTACTTAGAGCTTGTACAGAACCCTCAGCGGGCGAGTCTGACACGCACTTGGCCGGTATTTTTATTATGTTCTGTGTACACAATATAATCGTACAGCTGATAACAGATAACCTCAGAGCAGTCTGCGAAATAGCTCAGTTGGAGAAGCACGTCGTTATTATTTTTGTGCCAAGCGTGATGTAAGTTTCTTATATTTTACGCCAAGATAATTAGAAAAAGTAGGTACCTGAGTATAATATATTTTTTTTACTATTTTTCATTGAAATTGCAGGTTCTAACTATATAACAAGCTTTTAATATTATATTACAGTTAACTAATTTTATTTACGCGCAAAGAATCAGCCTGGCTGCTCAGCACAGAAATGTACTTAATGTTATTGGCACAATTTTTCTAATTTTACATCATTTCTAAATAAATACGTTAGTGCCTAATTACCAAAAAATAAAATTAATAACCTATAAATAAAATATATTGATCGGCATAAAAGGACTTATTCCGTACTGTATAAGGTTCCGTAGTAATACATAGGCGAACCCTTTTAGTTTTTCCTTTCCGTCTGTTACTATTCAGTGGTTTATATTTTGTGTCCGGCAGAATTAGCAACATTTGGCAGCACGTTGTATTTAAAATGCTAATTAAACGTTAATATTTATGAAGAAAATTATGTCGACGAAGAAGAAAGCTAACTTTAGTCGGTTGGTTACGTTCTTTGGTGTGTATCTTACCTTTCTGTCTGTAAAATATTGCGCACATGGGCAGTGGACGGTGCCCTATAGTGGTTATTATATTAAACACTTGAACGTTTGATCATGCAAGTATTTTGCATGACGGTTAAATATACTTAGCTGTCGAAAACAGCCCATCGGATTATAAAACGCATTGTCTATAACTTATCTTTATCCCCCAGAAATGCTTAGTTAATAAGCAAGAATAGGTATAAAGGTATTTAACTACAACTGCGTTTTACCTATCTAATAATACTTAGTTAGTAGTAGAATTTACCATGAAACACTATACTTTAAAGTACATAAGTGATATTTTATGAGAAAATATCACTTGGTTATAAACTTTAAAGGTGAAGGAAAAAATTTGATATCTGCATGAGAGATTTCCGTGTGTGAGCTTGTGAAGTCTGCCAGTTCTCACTAAAGCTCGGCTCCTCTCAGTACCTACTGAGAGAACGTCCCCAGTCAGTGGTGAGCCGGCCATGGTTCGATATGATAAGTCCAAAATCCAAATTAGGTACTAACAGCTTTTCGAACAGACAGTGGCGTGCAGTTCATAGAGGCATAAAAGCATTGCTTACTCAAATTGAAATACGTCAATGCTCATTTTTCATCAAAACAGCTAGTAAATAGATATTTTGACTAACTAATGCCTACCCTAGCTTCAAAAGCTGTGCACGCCACTGCGAACAGAAAGCATCCAGGTTTATGCTGCCACTTCTTTGTCAAACCTTTTATTTGCTAGCTCTCAAAGTAAATTTACATTTTGTTTTTTTTCAGTATCATTGAAAGAAGCAATGAAGATTGGTTTTATTGGCGGAGGAAAGTTGGCGTATGCGTTGGCAAGCGGATTCATATCAGCTGGTAAGTATTGAACGGTGACATTCAAAGTCAAAGTCAAAGTCAAATAACGTTTAATCAATTTAGGTAGGTATACTACACTTATTGACGTCGAGTTTCTTATAATATACTAGCTGATGCCCGCGACTTCGTCCGCGTGGTTTAAGTTTTTTGTTATTCCCGCGGGAACTCCTTAATTTTCCGGGATAAAAAGTAGCCTATGTCACTCTCCAGGTCCTCAACTATACCCATGCCAAAAATCACGTCAATCCGTTGCTCCGTTGCGGCGTGATTGAAGGACAAACCAACAAACCAACAAACCAACAAACCAACAAACCAACAAACCAACAAACCAACAAACAAAGTGACTTTCGCATTTATAATATTAGTATGAAGTATGATAATGGTGATAATCAGTAACGGTATCTTAAAACTAAAGCTACGTGGGTTCCAAACGCGCCCTGGTCTGAGAAGAGCCCACAACAAACTCAGCCGGGTTTTTTTTTCATTATCACCATTTCACAAATCAATTACCATGTAAAGGATTACTTAAATGACAAGGAAGCCTGGCACTTATTTGATCTATAGGCTCTGATAGTTCCTTAGTTAAGATGATTTGTGAAATGGTGATAATGAAAAAAAAACCCGGCTGAGTTTGTTGTGGGCTCTTCTCAGACCAGGGCGCGTTTGGAACCCACGTAGCTTTAGTTTGGTAATAAGATTTTTTAATGAGTTTACGTTTTACATTAACTTTGAACTTATTCAGAGACATTATCAACATGTCTTTCATTGACTAGTTTATCAGCATCTTCGTCAATCCGCCTGCAGTCTGCGTCCACTGCTGAACATAGGCTTTTCCCAAGAGCGCTACCACACCCTATTCACAGGCTTCCTCATCAATCATTCAGCCACTTCCTGCTAGCCTCCTTTATATACCTAAGTCTATCGTCGAATCATCTTGCAGGAGCGCCCCTTATGCTTACTACGCTTAGTTAAACGTTTACGTAATATTCACTCTAGAACAGTTGCAACGTTCATTATCGTTTCTACGACAAGTACACCCTGATGTTTCTGTATCGTTATTTGTTACCTTTATTCAAGTCTATTGACCCATTCCTAGGTTACAAGTTATTCCTAAGAATCGTAAAATAAATAATTTACTTAAATAGTATTCGGTATCTTATCTTCCATGTTTGTAAACTGCTGTCTATTATTAGGTTTAAAGATAACAACAATGACGAAATTAACATAACCTGGTACTTTGCACATGGTAGGTAATAGTTAAAATCTTGAATCATGATTGGCAATACTGTGCGAAGCAAGCTTAGAATTTGCAACACTGTTATGGCATTTTCGGAATTTATCGAAGGGCGAACTTACCAAGCTTAGAACTCCTCTAAATTCTATGGAATTTATGTTATACTGGTTGTAACACTAGCTGGTTCTTAGGTCCACAGAGCACTTCAAGGAAGCATCTTCCATGTTGGGTTCTTCTTCGTCCGGCTTTAAACGAATTGTTGCGCAATTTATTATTTCCATTGACTTACCAAATCGATGATTATTTCATTTAAACAAATGCGATCTCTAAAGGTTGTTCAAAGATTGCTTTTCATATCGAAAATCAAATGTTCCCATCAGACGTAAGAGGAAAATAATTATGAATTTGTTTGTCATGCAGGTTTAGCAAAAGCAGATGAAATCACAGCGAGCTGTCACCCATCCGATTTGGTCTCTGCTGAGGCATTCAAGGTAAACCTCACCACGTACATTCATCATTACAAATAGGCACCATACTCGTAGAATAGGATATAACCAATACTTAACAAAATATATATTTATTTTGTGAAAATACATTTAGAGGAGGATAATAATCATTTAAGTATGTAGTTGGGCGGTGTTACACCCCCGTGCCTCGGAGAGCACGTTAAGCCGTCGGTTTCGGTTATTATCATTAACATGATAATAGTCGTTCAAGCCCGCCAACCCGCATTGGAGCAGCGTGGTGGATCTAAACTCTAATTCCCTCTCTCCTATGAGAGTGGAGGCTCGTGCCCAGCACAGTGGGACGTAATGGGCTGTATGCAGTAGTAAGTATTTAGTATGTTGTACCTACAACCAGCCCGCCACGACTTTCTCAAACACCACTCGTCCGTGGTGATGGTGATGGTTGACCTGTGTTCCTAAAAGTAGCCGTGTCTAAATGGATTGAATATGTCCACATGTTCTGTTCTCTCAACTCAACGTTCCTTAATTAAATACGTTCTGTCAATGCCGATTGATGAGCTATCTCCGTGTCGTAAATTCATTAACACTGAGGATTAACAGAGGATCACTAAAATCAGGTAATGGTGGGGATTTAAAGCAGTGGGTTCCCAGATCCTTCCGTATATTGATTATGGTGATGGTGACTGGCCAGTTATTCATTAGTTACAAAAAGATTTACTCTCCCATTCACTCCAGAAAGTCTGAAGTCATTTCCTTGTCTTCGGAAATTTTTGATTTGGCAGCAGCATCTTCAGAGTTCGCGAACGAGTGATATTGGTAGTGTGTTATTTATAAAAATTCTTTCCATAAAACCGACTTGCAAACCACTGTAAAGTAAAGAATAATTTTGATTTCTGACACACAATGTTGAAGTCGGACGAGTATTTAACAAAGATAGGCAAAGTTGACGCGTCAGGCTTCGGTTCGGTTCGGGTTTTCGAAAGATCGGTTTTTTTGAAAGAATTTTTATTTTTAACTTTTTAGTGTACCTACTCTTAATCCCCACGGCTTAGGAGTGCAGAACCCTGCAGCATCAGAGTTGAGGAGTTGGGACTTGGTTTTAAGTATAAAATCGTTGCTTGACACTTACAATATGAATTCACCGTAAAAAATCCTAAATCGCTATTTTTAAGGAGTTCTGTACCCTGCAGCATCAGAGTTGAGGAGTTGGGACTCATAGTTCAATCGTTTATACGTGACTTGATACCTACTAAATGAATTCACCATCCAAACTTCCTACCTCCCTAGTTTTGAGTCGTAGGTACTTTTTAGTGTACCTACTCTTAATCCCCACGGCTTAGGAGTGCAGAACCCTACAGCATCAGGATTGAGGATTTGGAGTCAGGATTTTTTATGGGACCACCTCGCGAGCTTCCTCTAACCACTGAAAAAAATATTTTCAAATCGGTTTGGAAACCACGGAGATATGCGGTAGCATACATTAAAAAAAAAAAAAACGCGCCGAATTGTGAACCTCATCCTTTTTTGGAAGTCGGTTAAAAATGGTGTAGAGTAAAAGTATAAAATAACTTCTAAATATACGAGCACCTAATGTCGCATCATCACATTCCAAGGGTTGGTTGAGGTCAAATGTGTAGGTACAGATGTGCGTGTATTGTACAAAGAAATAATTATTCTATTCAGAAATTAGGAGCAACAGCCCTGTTTGAAAACAAGCAAGTTGTGGAAAGGTCAGAGGTGGTGATCGTATCCGTCAAACCTGACGTGGTGGTGCCAGCTCTCCAGGATGTGAGGGACCTGCCGGCGTCTAAGAATAAGCTGTTCATCTCGGTAGCTATGGGAGTGTCGACTGGAACTATTGAAAAGGTACGTTTTAAACATTCTAGAAAAATTTAACGTACAGACTCGAAGGAACTTCTTAAATTTTAAATGCTCTTCCTGATATCATCATCCTCAACCGATAGACGCCCACAGCTGGGCATAGGCCTGTTGCAAGGATTTCCACACGCCGCGGTCTTAAGCCGCCTGGATCCTGTGGCTCCCTGCGACGCGCCTCATGTCGTCCGTCCAGCGAGTTGGGGGTCTGCCAACGCTGTGCTTTCCAGTACATAGTTGCCACTCCAGCACTTTGGAACCCCAACGTCTATCGGTTCTTCTATGTGCCCCGCCCATTGCCACTTCAGCTTCGCAACTTACGGCGAGCAATGTTGGATGTAGGTCACTTTAGTTCTTCTGCGGATCTCATTCCTGATTTGATCGCCCAAAAAAATCCGAGCATCGCTCTCTTCTTGATATACCTACTTATCCCTTAAAAAATAGCTGCTAAGTAAGTATAATTTTTAATTAAAATCATTTCAGGCTCTGCCAATAGAAGCTCGCGTGATTCGAGTAATGCCAAACACTCCAGCTCTAGTCAAAGAAGGAGCGGCTGCACTGAGCCGAGGGTCCAGAGCAACAGAAGACGACGCCAAGTTGGCAGCACAGCTGTTCCGCGCTGTGGGCACTTGCGATGAAGTGCCGGAGTACCAGATGGATGCTGTAACTGCTCTTAGTGGGAGCGGTCCGGCCTATGTAAGTTCTAGGCACGAATATTTTGAATCTGAATTCTATAAATGAAGTAGATAATAATTCTAACATGTGAAGTTAGCTCAAGAATCCTAGTTATTCTATATTGGGTAACTGATTTTCCTACACTGCACTTGCACTGGATATTGCCAAGAATTGACGAATTGACGACCTCCGTGGCGCAGTATTGAGCGCTGTTGCCTTAACGTGCGGAGGTCCCGGGTTCGAACTCCGGCAGGGTTTGGAAATTTATAATATCTGAACATTCCCTGGTCTGGCTAGTTACCACCCTACCGGCAAAGACGTGCCGCCAAGCGATTTAGCGTTCCGGTACGACGCCGTGTAGAAACCGAATAGAGGTATGGGTTTAATATAACTGCCATGCCCATAACAGGTTAGCCCGCTACCATCTTAGATTGCATCATCACTTACCATCAGGTGAAATCGCAGTCAAGGGCTTACTTGTAGTGGATAAAAAAATAAAGAATTCAGCACTCGATCCTCGTGTCCCAGCGTACGTAGTACGTACGTTGGGACTTGGGACACTGGGACACCCAACAGTGCAGCGTTGAGTTTTAAGCTAGGGAAATAAGTTCTGAAATTAGACTTAATAAATTTTGATTTAGGTGCCTACCTGTTACTTACTTAACATTTGAAAACACTGATGTTTTCTATAGTTATATTTTTCTGAATTTGTGGTATTCTTGCTGTAACTTACTATGTAGTATAATTATCTGTCCAGGTTTACATGCTAATAGAATCGCTAGCCGATGGTGGCGTCCGTTGCGGTCTGCCGCGTGACCTGGCGCTGCGTCTTGCCACTCAGACCACGCTGGGCTCAGCGGCCATGCTGCGTAGCGGCGGACACCCAGCTGCTATGAAAGACAACGTCACATCTCCCGCAGGGTCCACTGCGGAGGGCACCTATCACTTGGAGAAGAACGGTAAGAGACCCTTCTCAAACTTACTTAAATCATCACTAACTGACGGTTGTGTCCGTTGTGGTCTCCTATGACCTGACTACTCAAACCATGCTAGGTTCACACTACCTCGAAACGCGCACGGATTTCTTATGCAAATTTTCTACCAAACACGTGTTCATTTTTCACAAGGCAATAAAGCCGACAACGCTGTGCAGCGCGGAAGTTTGGGAGTTCTGAAATATGCCATCCGGCTGCTATGAAGAACAACGTCACGTCCCCTGCAGGGCCCACTGCGGAGGGCACCCTCCTTGAGAAGAACGGTATAAGACCCTTTTCTCAAGTCACTGGTCTTAAAAGAAACTAGCCGACGCGACGGTACGTAATTGCGGTCGGCTCTGCTTTCATAGTCACAAGGATAACGTCTCATCTCCCCTGTTGCAGGATCCACTGCGGAATCTACCTATCATTTTAAAAAGAAATTCATAGTGTGTTCGCAAGTCGCAACTTGACCAGTTCTTTATTTTTTTATTTCATTTATATTTTCTATAGGTCTTTATTTTTTTAATTTTTAGGTTTTAGATCAGCGGTTATTGGCGCAGTGATGGCAGCGATGGAAAGGTGTAAAATAGTCAATAAATTATATCAATAAGTGAAATGATGAAATGCAAAATTGTTTAAGTAATTAAGTTACATTGAGTCTCTGAAGTGTTCCGTGAACAAATATAAAATCTATCCATGAATTTTCGTATTTTTTTTAAAACTTATCAAGGCATGATGACCGATTTTGAAAAATTGTTGGATTATGTTCGGAAGTATCTACTATTTCGAAAAAATATCTTATTTCAGCAGAAAACAGGCGTGGTCATCGATATGTAGGTACTATAGATAGACATTATAATAACATATAATTATAGATGTGCCCTTTCGTCGATGATTATGGAAAATTTTCAGTCATGCAGGATTTCTCACGATGTTTCCTCTACCGTTTATGCATAATAAAAAGGTCACGGGTAAAAACTGAGTGTAGGTACTTAAATAAAACGAGTCATTTTCACATATTGGGATCATTTATTTTCATAATTTATACAGTCTGTACTTCATCTTAAGATTTAATTAACGATGGAAGCGGTTATTTCCGCATTGGTTAATTATTAATAATTAATACTGTAGACTGATTAATAAGAATCCATACTAATATTATAAATGCGAAAGTGTGTCTGTCTGTCTGCTACGCTTTCACGGCTCATCTTTTCAACCGATTTTGATGAAATTTGGTATAGGGACAGTTTGTATCCCGGGGTTATCCCGGAAAATGAAGGAGCTCCCGCGGGAATGAAAAAACTTAATTCACGCGGACGGAGTCGCGGGTATTATCTAGCAAAATATATTTTTCATGGAGACATAAAAAAACGCATAACGTGAATCAAAACCTGGTAAGCCTATATCTACTCTAACGGTTCTCACTTCTCAGTCTACATTTCACGTTTAAAAAAAAAATCAAAATATACATATAACATATCGTGCATTACTATATTTTTACAATGGTTACTTATTAATTTAAACAAAATCAATAAAAGGTTTTATGTTAATTGATATTAAAGTAAAAATTGATATTATAAAAAACAACACACGTAGAACGCCGGTGTACATTACGCCTTAGGGCTTAGACTATTCTAAAGCTCAATGTACACCGGCAGAGGCGAGGTATGGCGCGTCTTTCTTCATACTTGTCAAACTTGCGAAATAATTTTTTCATCCCACCATCTCGGATAGAGTATTTTTAATCTTCGATATCTGAATGCAAAAGCCGTTATTATCCTTTTGAGGATAAAGTAAATTGAATTTAGAACATCGTGTGCACGTTAGTAAATATCACTCGTCTATGAAGTTTGTGAATTCAAAACACCATTAAAACCTATTTACTTCTACCTCTATGGTGCCGAATTTCCATACAACCTTTTTTAATTTGTTAAAAACTTACACTCGTAACCTTCTTGGTGTACTTTTTTAATTTGCTTTGCGCGCACCATTTTCTTTCACGTCATGTCATTTCCTCGCTGAGGTGGGATGAAAAGTTACGTGTTGCACTCGAGTGAAAAGATTTTTCACCTCGTGCTCTTTTGATTCCCTCGCTGACGCTCAGGATTCTAATTTTTGAACCACTCGCTTCGCTTGCTCGGTCATCAAAATTGAGCACGCGGTTAAAAAACAACTTTTCACTCTTGTATAACAAATAACTATTATTTATTTTGACATAACAGCGGTGAGCGTGCCGCGGTGTAGCCTCTTCTTATGTGTACACACAAATAATTAGAACTTATTTTAACTCATATGTATTTATTAAATGACATGTCAGGTTAAAGAATATATTTTTCATCCCACCATCTCGGAAAGAGTATTTTTAATCTTCGATATCTGAATGCAAAAGCCGTTATTATCCTCTTGAGGATAAAGTAAATTGAATTTAGAACATCGTGTGCACGTTAGTAAATATCACTCGTCTATGAAGTTTGTGAATTCAAAACATCATTAAAACCTATTTACTTCTACCTCTATGGTGCCGAATTTCCATACAACCTTTTTTAATTAGTTAAAAACTCACACTCGAAAACTTCTTGGTGTATTTTTTTAATTTTCTTTGCGCGCACCATTTTCTTTCACGTCATGTCATTTCCTCGCTGAGGTGGGATGAAAAGTTACGTGTTGCACTCGAGCGAAAAGATTTTTCACCTCGTGCTCTTTTGATTCCCTTGCTGACGCTCAGGATTCTAATTTTTGAACCATTAAAAAACAACTTTTCACTCTTGTATAACAAATAACTATTCTCAAACTTTACTTACAAAGAAAACAATAATCATACTATATACTATAATCTAATCTTATAAATGCTAAAGTGTGTTTGTTTGTTGGTTTGCCCTTCGATCACGCCGCAACAAAGCAACGGATCGACGTGATATTTTATTATTGATAGTTGAGGACCTGGAGAGTGACATAGGCTACTTTTTAATAAAATAACTTATTCCACGAAGTCGCTGGCATCAGCTTAAACATTAATCCTAATTTATAGGAAAGTTGTGGGTAGGAAGGTACTAAATGTCATGCAGCAGCTACACGATGAGATAGTGAGGCAATATTGTATTAACTGGATTATATATACAAAAATACTATAGTAACATCACCTATAATAAATTTTCCTTACTTACATGATATAAAACATAACAACTCGCTACTACAATGTGATACTGTAATGTGATACAATAAGTATACCATACGTCATGTATTAGTAAGCCAAAGAGCCTAAAGCTTAATTTGAGTTATCCAGAATAACGATCCCGCAAAGACTCGTAACTTATAAATATAAAAAAGGTAAAATAAGACTGATAAACCTACCTATGTCTATAGATACATAATTTTGTATAGTATTCACTGTGTAAAGGTCTTCGCACATTCCACAGACTCTCGACTCGACATCGACTTAACTCATAGTAAATCATAGATATGAATGTGACCTTTGTAACTTGTTATCCCCGACCAGTTTGTTATAATGTTAAAAATTTACCTACCGTATTTATTATTATATATCGTGCTCGTTACGATTACCATGCTTCAATATGAATTGAGTCGTTGTTGTCTAGTCTGTATAATATGCGAAGACCTTATGTCTGAACAAAATTAAAGAAACTCAAGTATAGATCCGAAACTAAGTCTAGAGTTCATACATAACATTTGGCCTATACTCACTTTATTTTTTGCCATATAAACCAAAATAAAATGCTTTATTTTTCTTAGAATAATTTCATGAATATTTATCTAACTAACCTAACTAAAACATCATTTGGCTCTAAAATACTTTTTAGCGTAAAACTATGGAAGTACGTTAACGTATTAGTATTGCTATGTATGACCATAGTGAAACATGCCATCGCATTATTATGCCAATGAAACCTAGCATTATGTGATGTTTAAATAGCGGTCACGACCTCCATATTTATATATTTAGTTTCATATTCATATAAGCAGCCTCAGGCCGCGAATGGAGGCAAACTTAATATGTGTCTCCACAAAAAATCGACAAAATATGGTTATGCGAGACTAGAGAAATTTCTAACAATTTCAATTCTAATGTTTTTCTACTTACTTTCCTATCCCAAAGTAAATTAGACCACAAACCAAATCAGAAACTCTATATCAAACGTCAAAACGCGTGCTTGTAATATAAAATACTGACTTCTGACGTCATTAACTTTCAATGCTCTTTTTAACTTTAATCGAGAGTTTCAAATGGCTATCAAACTTAGGTAAGAGAGAGCTGCACTTTTGGTAACTATAGTCAGGAAGGCTGATTCAGTATTAGGTGGGTGTATGCTGATGGCTAGATATGGCCGCTCAGATGTGTTATGGTTACCAAAAATGAATCATAACTAGGAAGGCTGATTCTTGTACAGTATTAAAGTTTGCGCAGTACCTATGTAAACAGTATAAAAACTGACGCTATTCATCGGGCCCTTTACTAGATATCACCTCTCAAATACGTGATAAACTTACAAACTAGAAATAATTATTAGCGGCGTAAAATTAATTGCTGTCCTATTCTTACGCTTGCATTATATTTAATATCAATGAACGTGACGATTTAATAATTGCTAATAATTAATAATTAATAATAATTAATAATTGCTAATAATTTAATAATTATTAAAAAATAACTAGTGCTTGATATAAGAAACATCCCTATTGATGCTCTGAAGCATTTTGCCAGGGCTTGCCCAGGTTAAGCTAACGCGGCTTGAGGCTTCTTGATGTATATTTCTTAGCGATTTATTAGCCGTCTTGATCTAATAAAATGTAATGGTTATTAGTATATTACGTATAATAAATACTTATATGACACAATTTTTATATACGCTAGTATACTAAAATTATAATGTATGTACAAAATGTTGCTACGCAATTTCAACTCACTGTGCACTGAGTAAATTATAAAACAGGCCTTAACGTCTTAGTCATAAAGTTCAATTATGTACCATAACTTTTCTATTTATAACAGATTCGATTGCGATCGTTGTGGCATCATGGCAACACTGAAAAAAGGAAAAAACTATTAGAACATAATTATTGGTAAAGTAACGCAGCGTTCCGTTCGCACTGCGAATAAATTTTTAATTAAAAAACCGCACGGTTTTTGTCAGTTTTTATGATTTTTTTTGCATAGATACACGTCTAAAATGGACAACAGACCTAAATTAATTATTTACCTTTTACTACGACATAAAAGACATTTCAAAAGATGTCGTCATAACTGGAATCACCCACTTATGGCCTTGAAACCTATGAAAGGATTTTTCTACGTAAAATATTATGAATTCCAAAAACACATACGTGAAATTAGGAGTATATGGCCAACTTCCTATCGAAAATATTGGCAATTTAAAGTACTAATATGTGATGAAAAATATGACCAAGTTCTTTGCTAGGCTTTTGTAGGCTTGGCTTGGTGGATCAAATCAATCAAATCAAATAAATATTATAAATGCGAAAGTTTGGATGGATGTCTGGATTGATGTATGGATGGATGTTTGTTACTCAATCATGCCCCAACGGCTGAACGGATCTGGCTGAAATTTGGAACAGAGATAGATTATAGTCTGGAATAGCTCATAGGCTACTTTTTATCCCGGAAAATTCAAGAGTTCCCGCGGGAACAACAAAACCTTGATCCACGCGTACGAAGTCGCGGGCATCAGCTAGTAATATAATATATTTAACTAATATTACAAATGCAAAAGTTTGTATGGATGGATGTCTGGATGGATGTATGGATGGATGTTTGTGACTCAATCACGTCCCAACGGCTGAACGGATCTGGCTGAAATTTGGCACCGAGATAGATTATAGTCTGGAATAGCACATAGGCTACTTTTTATCCCGGAAAATTAAGGAGTTCCCGCGGGAACCCAAAAACCTCAATCCACGCGGACGTAGTCGCGAGCATCAGCTAGTTGTGAGATATGTGGAGTGACTCACAGGTTGCTACAGGCGCGTGCTCTATATGCGCACGGTGTAGAGCAGACGGCGCTAGAGCGGCGGGCTCAGCAGCGCGCCGAACTGCAGCAGAGCGTCGCGCAGCGCGGGGCCCGCGCCCGCCGCGCCGCAACGCGTGCCGCCCGCCAGACGCACCAGCGACGGATACACGTCTGGAGAAACACGGAAAACAACTAAGAGATAGCTGCACTTTTGGTAACTATCGCCAGGAAGGCTGATTCAGTATTAGGTGGGTGTAAGGCTATCCTCTTATAACGATAGGTTGCCCGCATGCGGATGGGGCTCTGACTACTTATCGCCGCTCAAAGACATGTTATCTCTACCTATATATAAAAATCAATTGCTGTTCGTTTGTCTCGCTAAAACTCGAGAACGGCTTGACCGATTCAGATGGAATTTTATGTGTTTGTTTGAGTGGGTCCAGGGATGGTGTGTATTCATAATTGGACCCGATAGGGGGCGCTGCAATCGGGTTTAAGGTTCCGGGCAGGACAACGTCTGCCGGGCCCACTAGTGGTTAATAAAAATGAACATTAACTAGGAAGGCTGATTCTAGTATAGTTTTAAAGTATGCGCAGTATCTATGTGAACGGTATAAAAACTGACGCTATTTATCGGGGCGTCCACTGTATTCCGCACTTATAGCCCGCTATATTCACCACACCACAGAAATCCTTCAAACTACTCTCCGGTGTCGGAGTTAAACGTACGTTGAGAGTAGTTTGGAAGATTTCTGTTGTGTGGTGAATATCGCGGGCTATAAGTGCGGGATACACACTATACCACATAGATTTACCTATTGTCGCGGATTATAGCGAATTAAACTTCTAGTTCCTTCATTATGATAGACTTCCGCAAAGTAACGCCTGCTTCTATCCAATAAAAATTGGCAGTCATAAGGACTACCGATAGAAGTGAAAACGAATATTTATGTATATTTTTAAATGTTTAAAAAAAAATTAAAATACAAACCTTAACACTAAGGCATTAAAGTTTAATTATGAATGTAGTATATTTATATTTATGACCTTTTGTCTTCGTAACAACGCGAGCATGTCGGTCACGGTCTTCGCGGATCCACAAGTTTACCCCCTACCAAAAAGTGCTCAACGCGGCTAAAGAAGTTTTCACTTCAACAATTTCAGTCATTATAAGGGCACAAGTAACCGCAGCTCAGTGCGCCTCACCTATCAGCCTGTGCCACGCGGCGGCGTCGACGCGGTCGGGCGGCGCGCGCTTCATGGCAGCCGCGAGCGCAGCCACGGCGCGCAGCACAAACGATATTTCCGACGCCTGGTGCCTGCAACGACACCAATGATAAATTATAATCGTTTCACTTGCACAAGGGTGTTATATAACTTTGAAGGAGTTTACGTTGCACGATTAATAGTACATTACATCGCGAGACCGGGAAGTACGCGTTTTCTGGTCGAGTGTTAGTAAGACGGCCGAGCTACGCGATATTACGCGCGGCTACGCGGCTATATATACGAGACCAGAAATGCTCTCCCGGTCGAGGTGTGTATAGTGCTTTTCTAAAAACTGAAACAAGTGACTTTTTTTAATATATTATTTTATGTAATGAAAAGAAAGTAATTAAAAAAACAACCTACTTAAGAAATATTAAAAGTTAAAAAATAAATATTATACTTTTAATTTTTTTTGCGCTGTGAGTGCTTAACGCGTAATACGGTTGAGTTCCAAATTTAAACTATTTAGGCCAAAGCACATTATAACAAAACAGAAAGATTCCAAATTCAAACTTATGATATGTAATGAAAATACATACATTCTTTACTGGCCTAGGCCGGGAAGTTTAACTTTAGAACTCATTTACAGGATATGAAATGTGCACATTTTATATCATTTTTTAGAAAAAACAATAGAACTTGTAGCTCGACTTGCTTGTATGTATTTATTTGATTTATTTGTACCAAATACGTAGAAAAACAGAAATATAGTGGACAAGGAAGCACTTATCTCTGTATTTAGTTTATGAAACTTAAATGTCTGTCTTTAGTGTTAATTGTTTAATTTCGAATTACTATACATAAAAATCTTAATTTCGAATAAACTAAGTATACCTTAAAAATCTTACTCCCGCATTTTCGTTACGGACGTTTTTTGCCGGCTAGGGTACCCGTCCGCATCGTCCCATAAGAAACATCTTTAGACATGTTTCCGTGCGAAAAATACGGCGTTTTTCCAATATATTGCAAACTTCATAATTGAAACGCATAGTTTTTTAACAAGTGTCAATTAGTTACCTGGGTAGCGGTTCCGCGCTGTCTTCGTTCGCGTTGTACTTCGATATGACTTCTTGAAACCGGTCCAATAGAGGCATGATTGCTAGGGGGTCGTTGTCATCTGCAAAAAAGGACTCTATTTTTCCAGTTCCGCACAAGGAAAGCGAAACGAAACCATTTTAATGTTTGTCTGTGTGTCACACCTAGATACGGACCCGAAATGAGATGTATAAAATTGCGAGTCGTTTGTAACAGCCAACAGATAGCAAATAATAAATTAGAGTATTTTAAGTTTTTACAGTGAATAATTGAATTATGTAGGAAAACAAATAAAATAACACATTCCAGAAAATATTATTCAAACAATATTCATGTGATGAACTTTGAACCTCTATGCAACCTATATAATGTTGACCCTAGTTTGTATGAAACTACATTTATCTCTTTTGCTCCTATGCTCCTGAAAAAAAACCGGGCAAGTGCGAGTCGGACTCGCGCACGAAGGGTTCCGTACCATTATTAATGAATAATTACCTTTGTTAATGAACCGCAAGACTAACTTTGTTTGTAGAGGTTTATTGTTAACATCAAAAAAACTATGCTAGTTAGAGCATTGGCTATAGTTTTCCTGTAAAATATACGTAAATTCCTATTGACCATAATTATTTCAAATTTTTCGATTGGTAAACTCCGGAGATAAGGGGAGGGGAGGGGGGGAGGGGGACGGTATTTTTTTAGACATTTTCCCCGATAAATCAAAAACTATCATAACTAAAAATAATTAAAAATCTGTTTTAGAATGTACAAAGTAAACCCTTTCATATGATACCCCACACAGTACAGTTATCTCACTTTTAAATTTCAACCCTCAGATTTTCCCCCCTTTTTAAATAAGAACAAAAATCATTTCCAATTTTTTTTAATTCCAGTGTCTTTGGGCCACTAATATACACAACTATTCCAAATTTCATGTCGATAGCTTAGCTAGTTACTGAAATAATCGAGTGTGACGGACGGACAGACGGACAGACGGACAGACGGATAGACAGACGGAGAAAGTCGCACCATAAGGGTTCCATTTTACCATTTTGGTACGGAACCCTAAAAAGCTTATTATACTGTCGAAGATTATATTAATGATAAAGGCGCATGGATTTGACTCGCTCCAGCAATGCTCAGGACTGTGGTTACTTATGTATCTGTATATGTTGTATGTAGATTATTGTAAACATACCATATATCTTTTCAAAAGAGCAACCACCGAGTTTCTTGCTGGTTCTTCTCGGAAGGGACGGCATTCCGAACCAGTGGTAGATTCATTTGACTATTCATAAGCAATTGTAAAAAGTCTATTTGAATAAAAATCATTTGAATTTGAATTTTGGATATTTCGGCATAGAATGTTGACCCAAAATCGAACATCGAATAAGAAATTCAATCAAAACACTCACTTTCTCCGGCGGTAAAGGAGTCCACGTCTTCCAGCATGGAAAATTGCAGCAGCGTCTCGAAACACGTGCGCGCAAACTCTTCCCGCTCTTTCAGCTCTTGCTCGCTCTCTGTCACAACCAAACCAATAATAATGATAAATGATTTATTATTTCATGTAGGACAACTTGTGTCACTTATGATACGTTAAGACTCTACCACCGGTTCGGAAATCTGATCGGAATAATGTGTATATTCACTGCACTGTAAGGTGTGATGTCAATTTAGTGTACTGCGAAGCCGTTCCTTAATAGTTAGCTATACTGGTTATTGTTTAAAACGGAACGCAATCCAGCTGTTGATCACGTGATCAATGCATAGAGAGCACCTTACCTCGAAAACGCCAGTGCTCACAGTACAAAAATGGCGACGATTTATGACGTCATATATTTCCCTAGGATACTGCGGCAGTATACTGTCAGTCCATAGCGGAACGAATTTCTCCCCAGGTAGAGCATTGAACAGGTCTCGCAGTGTATATCGGAACATACCCAACATAACATTCTTTACTAATACCGCCCCGAACTGAGACCTCGCGGTATCCATAAAAAGAATTAACTTTTACAGAGCGCCATCTATTGACATCATTGTGAAGTTCTGTTAAAAATACTGAAGCTAATTAAAAATTAAATAATTTCGTTTCCTTATAATATTTATCTAATTTTAGTATTTGTTGTTCAAGTAAAGGATATAATTCAAATAATTGATCAAGTTTCAGGCTCAGCCTTTCAGAAAATTGAAAGTTCTGAGGTCAACTTTGGACGTTAGAAAATGTCCACTTTGAAAGCCCCCCATTTCGTCAATTTTAGGGGAAAAATTAAAAAATAAATATTTTTGAACTCTATTCCTAATTATCTTTAAAATGATATAACGCAACCCTATGTAACGCAATAAAAAATATTTTACTTCGCATTCGCTTCTATGAGAGCCCCCCTGAAATAAAGATTTTTATAACTTTTTAAGCCATATTCGGCTGGAGGCCATCGGTTTATATATTATATTTAAATTTGAAGTAATTAAATTCAGTAATTCAGAAGTTATAAGGTTCTAACAGACGGACGGACGGACAAGTGCAAATTCACTCAATCTTCGCTTCGCTCGGTCAATTATTTGATTAAAGTGTGTAACTGCAATTCCAAGCGAATTACAAATAAAATATTCACAAAAATGTAGAGTCCAATTTTAATTTAACAAGTTTATTTTAGATTACTAGATGACTGGCATCATCTAGTAATAAAATAAACTTGGATTAAGGTTGTTAAAGTTTATATTGGATTAAACTTGGATTAAGGTTTTTTGATTCCCGTGGGAACTCTTTAATTTTCCGGGATAAAAAGTAGCTTATGTCCTTACCCGGGTATCAAACTATCCCTATACCAAATTTTATCAAAATTTGTTGAAGAGATAATCTTTTTTGATTCCCGCGGGAACTCTTGAAATTTCCGGAATAAAAAGTAGCCTATGTCCTTCCCCGGGATACAACCTATCCCTGTACCAAATAGCATCAAAATCGGTTGAACAGATGGGCCGTGAAAGCGTAGCAGACAGACAGACAGACAGACACACTTTCGCATTTATAATATTAGTATGGATTCATATCTTCTAGCGACGCTGTCACCGGGTCATACAGGTTTGTGGGACTATACATAGTATTAGTGTGATCTGTGGTGGTGGTACTGACGCGCGTGCGGCTGGTGGTGGTGCAGCGAGCCGGCGCGCACGAGCGCGAGCAGGCGGCGCGCGTGGCGCGCGGGCGCGCGCGGCACGCCGCGGAGCACCTCGTCGCGCACCACGCCCACCACCTCGCGCGCCTGCGCACTGCCGCCCGTCCTGCGCACACACCACAACTAGTAGTAGTAGTAGTAGCAGTAGTAGCAGTAGTAGTAGTAGTAGTTGTAGTAGCAGCAGAGCAGTAGTAGTAGTAGTAGTAGTAGTAGTAGTAGTAGTAGTAGTAGTAGTAGTAGTAGTAGTAGTAGTAGTAGTAGTAGTAGTAGTAGTAGTAGTAGTAGTAGTAGTAGTAGTAGTAGTAGTAGTAGTAGTAGTAGTAGTTGTAGTAGTAGTAGTCGTAGTAGTCTTTATTGCGTTTTAACACGTGGGTACAAAATTATGCACATCAGACAGTAGACAGGAAACTGTGGTAATGCACAAGGGCGGTCTTATCTTCTCTTAAAATAAATATTCTTATCTTAAACGGATCTTTTAAAGGCAACCCGAGCATACAAAGCTGATGGCACTATATCTTGAAGCTCACGTGGACAGTCAGTTAGTGCACCGACGGTTTTTCAAAGGCCAGGATTAAACTTATAAGTTAATAGCTTTTGCATGCTTTGCTCACGTTAGATTCGATTTTCATACAAATTGCAAATTCCATTAGGGGTTGAATTTTCATTTAACACTACACTAAAACACATTTAGTTTTGTCATAGTAAACATTCCAATTAAACTATTAAATGTATACAAATACTAGTTGAACCCCGCCACTTCGTTCGCGTAGATTGAGGTGTTTTGCTTCCCGCGGGAATTTTTTAAATTGAATTAACCTATGTGTTATTCCAGACTAAGATCTATCTCTGTGCCAAATTTCATCCAGGACCATTTAGCCGTTCCGGCGTAGTTGAGTAACAAACATCCATCCATCACGCACAACTGGGGTTTAAGTGCGGAAACCTGCCCAGTAGGAAGAAGAAGAAGATCCATCCATCGATCCGTCCATACATTTAAACTATATTTATAATATTTGGTATAGATATTGAAAATATATCAGTTTTCAACTCACGGTGGCTCAAACATAAACGTCTCCAACACAGTCGGCAGAATTTCCCAGAATTCGCTGTACTCGTCGGGGTTCTCTCTCGCTAAGGGCAAACCGGTCGCTAACACCTGGGAACATGCAGATGCACTTTTTATATCTTTTTGCTGGGTAAAATATGATTAAGTTATTGAATTTTAACAGGAATAATTTCCTTAAGGTAGTGTGACGTTACTCACGACTTTAAAACAACCGAATAAATGGTGTGAAGTTAGGAGCTGTGACTTAATTGGACCTAAATTACTTTATATGTGTGTGAAGATAATTTTAAAGAAAGTATTAGTACTTCGCCGCTACTACTTTATATCTCGGCTAGGTTACACTCGAGTCAATAGTCAATAGTCAATATCATTTAATCAATATAGATACACTGTAGGTACACTTATTGACGTTAAAAATTACTTACTTAAAAAAATACATGATGGTGATAATCGGTTACGGTATCTTAAAACTAAAGCTACGAGGGCTCCAAAGGCGCCCTGGTCTGAGAAGAGCCCACAACAAACTCAGCCGGGTTTTTCTTTTTTTTTATTATCACCATCTCACAAATCATCTTAATTAAGGAACTATCAGATGATTTGTTGAGATGGTGATAGTAAAAAAAAAGAATACATGATATCTTTCCATAACCTAACATCTATGTACACTTCTGCGATGCGATTTGTGCGGGTTCATCCAACAATCCAGCTTTTCCTGGCTGGTTAGGTGACATTTGATAGTGGACACATCTGTAGCACTAGTATAATATATCCTTACCTGAAAGAGTAGGGACGCGATTTGTGTGGGCTCGTCCGGAAAGTTCAGGCTTTCCTGGCTGGTGAGGTGGCATTTGACCGTTGAACATTTATGCAGCACTAGATTAATAATATATCCTTACCTGAAGGAGTAGGGACGCGTTTCGTGTGGGTCATCCGGAAAGTTCAGGTTTTCCTGGCTGGTTAGGTGGCATTTGTAAATTTGTTTTATTGTACAGGTAAGAGGGGACTTCTCCAGGAGTCCGGGATGAGCCCTATGGGCATCGCACAAGGGAGGCACCGATGCGTTCTTAAGAGATCTCGGAGCCTCCCAACATGCGCTAAGGTCGGCCACCGGGGGGGTTTTAGTAGGTAGAAATCCTACATAACCCGATTTCCCCCCCAGGAAGTCGGGTATCTTAAGGAGATTTACCCCCCGTCAACAAAAAAAAAAAAAAAGTGGCATTTGTAAATGTTCCTTCATAAGCGTGACTAATTCTTCAAATGTTTTTTGCGACGGCTTGCTACTTTAACTGCTGGTTTGACATTACCGCTATGAAATATTGCTCCAGCCTATCTACGTAAGAGTCAAAGTTGTCCTTGACCACATCGAAAGCTCCAATCTTCCCGACCGACATTGCGGTAATCGTAGGTAATGAGCAAAGGCGAAGTTCCATACATCAATAGTATTATGAGAAAAAATTAATGTACACGTGTGAAAAAAATATATTTAGTTATGCGTCGAATACAAAGCTCTCAGAAGCAAGAATTCTTTTTTAATGAACCTAGAAAAAAAAGATATTTCGTTTTAAAGTTTTGCAGGTTAGGTGATAATGTAACTTTTAAAAATGTCAATACTCCGTTAAAACATCACAGAATGATCGAAGATCTATGTTTACAGCTTTTTACTTTTTATTCTGAGTGTAGTCTTTAAGAAAACCACGATTTATATTAATTTAAAGTACCAGATGATTGCGACTTTGTCGCCGTGTATTCTATTTAGCCACATAACCACAGACCACATTTATATGTGGTCTGTGGTTCTATGGTTATCCATAGAACCACAGACCCATATAACATCAGCATCAGTGCTGCCATAATATTCTTTCATTTATTACCATTCTATTAGAGATTATTAGATAAAATAAAATAAAAAATGCTCTATAGTAACAGAAAATCCACTAAAAATAGGCTATCCCATTGTTTAGGCAAACATCAATCAGATAAAATAATTACAATTATTTTTAAAACGATACAAAATAATCTACCAATTTAGATTTATTCTCGCTACTAGGTAGATTATATATGGAGTGGTAACACTAAACTGTGAAACGGGAACTAAATAATCAAAAAAGATTCCCTAAATATTTTATTTTTTTACCTAGGTTCAATTAATTAAGGTGAATACTTGATAAAATATAAAAAAATAAGCAAATTCCTTTCGTCTTTACCTTACTTGTGTACAATCAAGATGTGATCTGTACTAATTTCGCCATTGCTCTTTGCGACAAACGAATAGAATTAACTCGCGTATTCCACCACACAATACACACGCGTTAATATTTTCACTGATTTCCTCGTCGCCAGTTTATTATATATTCGAGTAAAAAGAAACACGTCTGACTCTAAGGCATTTATTGAGAGAGAGGAAGGTGACAGCTGACATTAACATTCAAATGAAAAGATGACACAATATCTTAGCCTACCCGCACTTACATCAATATTATCCTACACTAGCGAATGCCCGCGACTTCGTCCGCGTGGTTTGAGGTTTTTTGGTTCCCGCGGGAACTCCTTAATTTTCCGGGATAAAAAGTAGCCTTCGTCCTTCCCCGGGATACAACCTATCCCTGTACCAAATTTAATCAAAATCAGTTGAATAGATACATTTGTTTGATTCCCGCGGGAACTCTTCAATTTTCCGGGATAAAAAGTAGCCTATGTGCTATTCCAGACTATAATCTATCCCTATGCCAAATTTCAGCCAGATCCGTTCAGTCGTTGGGGCGTGATTGAGTAACAAACATCCATACATCCATACATCCATCCAGACATCCATCCAAACTTTCGCATTTATAATATTTATATTTGATTATTTGATTTGATTTGATTTGATTGATTACAGCATTGACCGGTGAACACATCTGAAGTACTAGTATAATAATATCCTTACCTGAAGGAGCAGGGACGCGATTTGTGTGGGCTCGTCCGGCTGGTCCCTCTCTCTGTCGCTGTTCCGTCGTCGTTTGTCCGGTGAACACTTTTTCACCGCTTCGTGAAGCGCCTGCACATATTTTAGAGTTAAAAAAAAAGTTGTGCCATGTTTTGGATAGTCGAAAGGGGATTTCTGATAAGCCAAGACTCTCACACAGGTTCAAAATGTGGAATGTAACGAGAAAAACCGGCCAACTCAGCAGTTCATCGTAGTCTTCTCAACCAATAGACGTCCTTTGCCGGATGTTGGTCTCCTGCATAGATCTCAACAGGAAACGGTCCTGTGTCGCTTGTTTCTAGTGGCTCCTAGCTTTTCGCTAGAGATCCGTATACCTAGTTGGGGGTCGTCCAACGATTTTTTTTTAAATCTACTACAAGTTATAGCCCCTGATTGCGATCTCACCGGATCAGTAAGTGATGATTGCAGTCTTAGATGGTAGCGGGCTAACCTGTTAGGGGCATGGCAGTTATATTAAACCCATACCCCTAATCGGTTTCTACACGGCATCGTACCGGCTAGGTTAGTTTATAGCTTTCCGGAGCGAGGTCGCCATTCGACACCATGCAATGGTTCTTCGAACTTCAGCAGCAAATCTATTCAAATTGGTCTTGCAAAATGGCGCTCAACGCTCACCTGAATCAAACTTGGCAGTTGGTGTGCGCTGGGCGCGGGCGCGGCGCGGTAGAGCGCGGCGGCGGCGGCGAGGCAGCGCGCCGCGGACGCCGGCTGCTCCTTGGCCGCGCCCGCGAGCGCAGTGAGCGCTGCGAACATTGCCGGCAGCAACTCGTGACGGCTTAGAGCTTCCTGGTTTCAACGATTATAAGAGTAGTTATTCAGGTTATGTGTTTAGGGCCTCTTTTGTACTTTGTTAACGGCCCAAGAAACCAGAACCCTTAAAAAGTAAAAATTTTGCTATCGTCTTACGGTCGCAATCACCTCTGATTTGTTAACTCTTTTTTTCTATTGGCCAATATACAACAAAATTGTCCACTGAGACAGGAGCTATAATTAATTGATGCAGGTTTCATATAATATAATAGAGCTGAACACAAAGAATATTAATTTTTTTGGTAAATAGTTAATCGATAAAACATCGGACATGCGCTTTCTATGTCTTTCGCAGGAGAAGATACGCACATGATGAAGATATGTTAGGCTACTATTTACTAGACTTTGGGACATTGATTTAAGTACGGTATAATGGTAATTACTAGATGAGTATACTGCACACGCGTCGCTTCACTATTGTAAAAAAAAGCGTCAATGAAGTATCGCATTTTTTTGTCGATGGTTGCCTGGCAATAATTATGAAACTTCATAGGCGTGCTTAAGTCATAAGGTAAATAAATGTTTGGACGGATATAGTGATGTAATGACAAGCTAGTGTGTGGGCGCACCTTGTGTACAGTGTCGAGGCAGTGCAGCGCGTGCAGGCTGACGGGCGCTCCGCCCCCGATGCCGTCGATGGCGGAGGCCGAGGGCTCCACGCTGCACACGCGACACAGGCACGCGCCCAGTTTCTGTACGTCCGCCGCCGTGAACCTGATGACAACAAAGTGTTAAACCGAGCGTAAAGAGGGGTGGGGCGAGGCTCAGAATTGCTGGAACCCAGAACCGTAAAGCCAGTAAATAAAAAAAAGGGTTGGCGCGGTTTGCCGTGGCTCGTCGTAGAGTTGTTCAAAACTGCTATAAAACCACGCTGCAGGCTATAAACTATAAATTTTTAGCATGCTTTTTAATATGCTTGCATGACAGCATATGACGTACGCTCACAGCAGTGCGTTACGGGAGACTAACGGTCGGCCAGCGCGCTACCGGTAGGCGGACGCCGCTACTGGCGCCACTAGTGTTACGAAACGAACTACGGAGCACCGCGCGCGCTTTCACGTCATAGGCTCCTCGGATAGCATGCTGTCTGTGCTATGGAAAAAAGCGTGCTATGCTTTTGCGCTGCGTGCTTTATTAACCACCTCTATCTCGTCGCACAACCACTACAGCCCATTAACGTCCCACTGCTGGGGGCACAGGCCTCCACTCTCATTGGAGAGTGGGAATTAGAGCTTAGACCCACCAATCTGCTCCAATGCGGGTTGGTGTGCTTTAACGACTATTATCGAGCAGGTTTTGTGCTCGGGGACCACTCACCACTGGTCCGACCGTTCATCTTTGGAGGTCGTGTCGGAGAGAACACTTCGTAATCGCGATTAAGGTTCTTTGTGTTCTTCGTGCACTACTAGTAGTGCCATCTATTGGATTATGTGCGGACTGCGAAGACCGCCACAATAGGAATGATTCCTATATCAATAATAAATTAATTTCTAATTGATTATTATTAAATAGAGGGTCTTCCATTGAAGACCGATGAAGACCAATTCACATCCTCGGTTAGTTTTAAGTTTGATAACTATTTTAAAATATAGATTAAAGAAAAAGAGTGGGTTGAATTTTGATGACGTCACTATTGTGAATTTCATACAACTTCCATACTAGAAGCGCATTTTTAAGTTTGATAAATATTGCTGATTTGATTCAGTTGTCACCATCCCTATTTGATCAACATATGGGTGAAAAATGAAACTCGACCCTGTTCTACAAATCGATACAGGCAAACGCTAGAATATAGGTACATACGTGGATCGAAAAAGAGTGGGTTGAAATTTGATGACGTCACTATTGTTAATTTCATAAAACTTCCATACTAGAAGCGCATTTTTAAGTTTGATAAATATTGCTGATTTGATTCAGTTGTCACCATCCCTATTTGATTAAAATATGGGTGAAAAATTAGACTCGACCCTGTTCTACAAATCGATAAAGGCAAACGCTAGATTATAGGTACATACGTGGATCGGATATGCTGGAAGATGAGCGGGAATATCTGCACCAGCGTGGTGAGGAAGTTGAGCGACGGCGCGTACGCTTCCATAGGCTTGCCGTCCTCCGCCGCTGCAAATATAAATCTACACATTATAATGTCCTTCCGAACTAATTTTGATAGCCGGTTTTGAAATACTGATCCACTACTAAGCAAAGTAATTTTTGTTTCTTCAACCGGCTTCTGCCAGTGGGTATTGTCGGTGTCTTCGTCGACCGACCGTTTCTCTTGAGCATTGTAGCCTCTCACTCTTCACTCCAAAAAACCGCTAGGTTGGAGAGGGAGATGGTGGGTTGCCTCAGGGTTGCCAGCTCCTAGAACGTCTTCAGGGCTGCTACCGACACCTGCAAACCTGTCATTACCTGGCGTGGTGTGGGGCAGCCCCTCAGCAATGGTCGTCCAAGCAGCCCAGGCGGCTGGCCAAACGCGGCGCGGCGTTTCGCCCTCCGCGCGCCCCGCAGCCGACACCACCTCTTGGAATGATTTGAGGGCTGCCACCGACACCTGCAATCATTCCAATACTCCATCATCTTTGTCAAAGTCATCATT
Organism: Erebia epiphron; assembly: GCA_963932025.1. NCBI lineage: Eukaryota > Metazoa > Arthropoda > Insecta > Lepidoptera > Nymphalidae > Erebia > Erebia epiphron. The sequence goes on along the minus strand of OZ009947.1, from coordinate 24,061,242 downwards.
TCATGGTGGAATATAAGTGTAAAACCATTATTGTGTATATTTTCCCTACGTTAATTTATCTCCGGATTCATGTAGTCAATTCAACATGCTTAGTTGTCGTACGTCGATTACAAAACCTCCTCTTTCTGGTAATGACTGACGAAGGGATACATGTAATTTTTTATTTGCTCCCTTGAACCATTAAATCAACAGTAAATCAATATTTTCAGCATACCCTCTATATTTCGTTAACCTGGATGAAGACTACCGCTAAATATAGGCTTTCTTTGAAAAGTGCCACCATACCCGTCCTCTGCCTCCCTCATCTACTTAGCTCATAGGAGGTATTTGATAATTATTAATGCTAAATACAAAAGAGGGGTAGGAAGACGGAAGAAGTCATCGCAACGTAACATCGCAACGTAAGGGAGTGGACTGGAATAAAAACAGTGCGAGAACTATTCCGCCTAGCCATGGACAAGGAGAAGTTAAGATAACCGACTGCTGACCTTCAGTAATGAAGAGGCACATGAAGAATAAGAATGTTATAGCTATGTTAATTAACAATAACTCGGACGTTTCACTAGAAGAAGTTACCTCATGGCTTCGTCGCAGAGCAAAGTCGGTGATGTAGTCGAGCAAAGCCGCCCAGGACCTGTTGAAGTCTCCAACAGTGGTCAGCAGCTGGAACCGCGAGTGGAACACCCGCGACACTCCGGATAGAGTCAACACCTGGATGCACACAACATTATTAGCTGATGCCCGCGACTTAGTCTGCTTGGATTGAGTAACTTCACTAACTAGTCATGGGCGTTTTTGATATTTTTCACCATCGTTGCTCAACGTTGTTTCGATGCCGTCACCCGTTGTCAACATCGTTGTTTCCGACAACGGTGTCGGACATCCAGCTAGCGCTATGTAGGTAACATGTATGGTTATTGGTTGGCGTTTTCATAAACGTTGTTAATATTGAAGTACGATGCCATCTTACTTCAACGTAATGGACTTATTTACTATTAATTTATTTACAATAAGATTCTTAAGCATCTATACACAACTACTGAAACTGACGACAGTAACTTTTAAAGATCGAGTGCGAAGCCGCGAACTATGAATTTCGTTTTCGTAATGAAAAAAATCAAAACAAACATAGCCTTGAAACAACCATCGAATTGTTTTAACGTTCGGCTGCCATCGTCGTATGACATCGGTCGTTGTTGGTTATTGTCGGCACTCGGCATTATTCGGTGTGATCGCGTTGAATTTCGTTGTTAGTTGTTACCACAGACACAGAATAATATAATAGTACTTACACAGAGTACTTTGTTCGGTGTTGCTCCCATCCGTTGTTCAACATTTCGGCAACGGATGCCAACATCGTAAATTAACATCGTTGGTGAGCAACGTTGTTTTAAAAACGGCCACCTCTATCACTAACACTTTTGGCGTGAAAGAGTAACAAATATCCATAAATCCATACATCCTCACAAACTTTCGCGTTTATAATATTAAGTAAGATAAAGTTCCGTGACAGCCCCTAGTGCTACAACAGTAACAAGTAGCAATTTGTACCGGCTTGGGTCCACTGTAAAGATATAATACCCATATTCTTGCTGGTTCTTCTCAGTAAGAATACATTCCGAACGAGTGGTAGATTCACTCGACGATTCAAAAGCACTTGTAAAAGTTTATTTGGAAAAAAAAAACATTTGTATTTGAATTTACTGTAGTATAAGTACCTGTGTTTCAGCCCACTGTTTTTGCGCAGTGTTGCGCGTGTGATGGATCAATATGTGCTCTCCAGTGTCCACCTTTTCTGAACTGGCGATGTTCGACTGCTTTTGTACCTAAAGAGATTAAAAGTTAGACAGATATTGGTGTCCGGGAAAGGTCAAGTCATTCAATAATAAGTATGTAAGGGTAAGCAATACAAACCAGTATCTATTACGCCCTAAGATGCTCGGCCACTTTACATTTTATAGTAGCATCCAAGATATTCAGCCGAGAAACTAGATTCGAATGTATACACCGCTAATCAGGAAAATATTTATGAAAGGCTGCAAGTCCTGGTTACTAACGCAAATAGGCGATGTAAGTTTTAGCTGCATAAGAATTATTCTGGAAGGTTCTGGATCCAACCAAGACACGAAAGCGTTGGCTTGCAGTGGAGAACCCGCTGTCTTGGATATCTAGAGATTAAGGGAGAGGGTCGTGCTGTGAGGAGAACTTACTTGTGTCACCCATTAGGAAAATACGATGTTGGATGATCGAGGTATCGCAAGTTTGTCAAAGTATAGTGAAGGCATATTACCTGGTCCAGCATAGGGAACAGGACGGCCAGCAGCGCCCTCCAAGCCGGCTTGCTGAGCAAAGTGCCGTGCGCGCCGATGCAGCTGAACAGCGTCTGACTGGCCGCGCGGCGTACAGGGGCGCGCGGCTCCGTGCACAGCTCACCTGAGATATTGCTAATTATTAGGAACTAGATAATCTTGAGAGACGACTTCGCCCGAGTGGATTAAGATTTTTAGATTCCTTCGGGAACACCTTAATTTTCCGGGATAAAAAGTAGCCTATGAACTTCCCCGTTTCGCCCTGTTTCACCCCGAGTGCATGGCGTGTTGAGCACCGGGATGATGCGTATTGCTCGTTGGGCATGCTCGATGCGTTATTTAAGAGACCTCGGAGCCTCCCAATATACGCAGATGGTGGAACAAAATGGCCACCGAGAGGGTGGAACAAAAAAAAAGTTTGTTGGCCAACACAAAAGCTTAAACTTATACAAATTCATTAACTAACGTACCTATATGAACTGTGTGCATACTTAAACTATGTGTGATCAATGGGCCACCTCCTCAGCCACTAACATACCGCAACGTTGATTTTTGAGGAGAAGCCCAAGGAGTTCCACCGCGAAAACAATAGTGTTTCAGGAGGGGCCCAAAGAGTTTCATCCCAAAAACAAGTGAAAATAGAAGTGAGAAAAGAAATAGTGTGGCATAAAATGAACAGCAGACTCACTGAGCCGTATGTAGAGGCACATCCACAGTCGGTCGAGCGGGGGTAGGTCGGGCTGCGCGTCCGGCAGCGACACCGCTTCGCTGCTCAACGCCGCTGACAGCTTATCCCGATTGTGGTATAGGTAGTCGGATATGTTCCACTGGTCACAAACAGTATCAATGTATCAGTAACAATAAAGGGCAAAACAGGGAAACGGGCGCGGGTCGGGCGCGGGCCAGGTCAGGTGCGCGGTGGGTTGAATTCCTTGTATTTGTGGCCACGCGCTGGGGCGCGTTCTGTGTGATGTCGTCCATACAAATACAAGGAATTCAACCCGCCGCGCACCTGACCCGGCCCGCGCCCGTTCCCTGTGTGTTTTGCGCTTTAATTTCCTCTTCCCCCGGACCCTCGGCACAGAGTAGACGTGTAGATAATAAATTCCGTTTATTTAATTAAATAATCATTTTAAACTTAAATTCCGCCAAATAATTAACGCGAGTGTACCAGGAGCACATAAAACCGAAGAGTTTAACCGGTATTGAAGATTGCACACAAGGGCAAATTTTTACTGCACACATTGTCTTTACACCTAATACGGTAACTCACGCCACGCCGCAGAGGAGAGCGACATTTGATTACTTTGTTGCTGCGCGTCGAGAACGAGTGAGACAACGAGACGTCGGCGCTTGCACATCTTCATTTCACGTGATCGTGCTGGTTACATTCGTGCATTGCTCATCGCTTCTACTAACTTGGACTCTATTCGTATCTACTATAAGAGTGAGTGTTGCCTGGTGTTTTTTTCTGAAAACCACGTAATAAAAAGTGCATCAAACGGAATTTTTTCAGGGCGTTTTAAAACTGAACCTTATTCATAACCAGTTAAGATCTTTGCTTAATTGCATCAAAGAACAGCATACCTGGCAACAGTACCTACACCTTGTGTTTACTTATTTATGAACGTACCTACTTTGAAAAAGAATTGTTTAACTTTTCACTCATGCCACAAAAGAAAGCTCCTGCCCTGCCTTCGACAGACTTACAAGTTGACTCAGACTCCAATTTAAGTTCTGCGATGACAGACACTGACACACAAGAAATTACGAACCCAGCTACCATGTCTAAACCGCGGTTACGGAAGAGACAACACGATGACGATTTGTGTGTATTTATGACAGATATGAAGAAAATGTTTCAGGAGTTTAGATCACAACAGGAAGAAAATTTCAGGGCTTTCCAAAAATCACTGTTCGTTACAATCGAGGATATCAAAAAGCAAAATGGGGAAATTAGATCCTCAATGGAATTTTTATCTAAACAATACGAAGACATGCAGAAGAAAATTGAAAAAATCGAAAAAGAGAAAAAAGGATTTAGTTACAACATAGAACAGATTGAAGAGAGGATAGAGTCTTTAGAGAAAAAATTTAAGTCACCGTGCCTAGAAATTAGAAACATCCCTACCAAGAAATCCGAAAGTAAGTCACAACTTTTAGATCTGACGCAAAAATTAAGCCTGGCGTTGAAAGTGCCTCTGGAAAGCTATGAAATCCGCGATGTTTATAGGTTGAACTCTAAGCCTGAATCAAATAAGCCTATAAGTATAGAATTCGCCTCTGTAATTACAAAAGAAAAAGTTTTACATGCATTTAAAAACTATAACAAGGAACACCGAGGCAGTGATAGGCTGTGTACAAAAACCCTAGAGCTTGACTGTCCTTCCCAGCCCATATTTATTTCGGAAGCCCTCACCTTTAAGTCTAAAAGGCTCTTTTACCAAGCACGAGAGTTTGCTAAAGCAAACGATTATAGTTTTTGTTGGACATCCCATGGAAAAGTCTACTTGCGTAAAAGGGAGGGGGCTCCCTTTATTTATATTAAGTCTGAACAGAGCCTTACAAACCTAGTTGGAGGGGAAGTTAAATGACTAGCTAATGCAAAAATTATTTTTCAATATTATTGTATTTTATGCATGCTTCAAATCTACACTTTTACACAAACCATAATTATCATTTGCCAATTATTATTAAACTATGTTATAAAATGTCTAACTTTATACATAAACTTTACTACACGCCTAAACTACTCTCATGTACCACAAACACATTGTCAATTTCACACTACTCTAAGTCAAGAGCTGTTGAATGTGTTCGCTTATAACGTATTTTTTTCAAGTGGATCTCACATAAGAAATATCGATAGAAATTATTCTGGGTCCCCTTCTTCTTTCGATCATATTTATTTTTTTCATAAAATAAAATGGATGGCAATTTAACAAATGTGCATGAAATCGACAATTCAGAGATCTCGCAGTCATTCCAGTGTGATGTTGAGGATTTACCTAAACATTTACATATTAAAAAACAAGATATTACAGTTATATCTCAAAATATTAGGAGCATTTACAGTAACATAGATGACCTACAAATTACTCTTTCAACTCTTAATTTTGATCCGGACATTATTGTCTTCACAGAATGCTGGTTAAACACTAATAAACCTATACCAATATTACAGGGGTATAACTCCTTTGCTACAACAAACCACTTAAACCAAAATGATGGCGTCGTTATTTATACAACAAAATCATTAACTGTTAATCCTAGCGAAATAATTTTATCGGATGCCTCATGTATGCAAATAGAACTTGACAGAAACATTATTCTGGGTATTTATCGCTCACCCTCCAACGCCTATGCAGATACTTTTATCGATTCTCTAAACAGCTACTTGGGTAATCTAAAAACGCATAAAAATTTAATATTAACTGGAGACATCAATATAAATATCACCCCAAAATTAACTGAACAAAGTTACGAACGAAACAACAGGTCGAATTATTTAAATATGCTCTCCACCCATGGATTATTACCTGGTCACGTACTGCCAACAAGAGAGGCTAATTGTCTAGATCACATCTTCCTGAAAATAAACAAAAATATAGTATCTGCGTATACAGCTGTCCTAAATACTACAATCACAGACCATTCGATGATTCTTCTTAATTTAAAATCGGTTAAAAACAAAATCCAAGCCCCAAAAACTAAAACTGTAACAAATTTTAATGACTCCTTAAATAGCCTTGCTTCAAAAAACCTTTCTTTGCTACTTTTTAGTAATGATCCTAACTTCGTAATTGAACAGCTAATTCAGAACATAACAGAGTCTTTACAAGAAAATACTAAAACAGTCAAAATCCCTAAAAATAAACGTATCATTAAACCCTGGATTACAACAGGTATCCTAAGGTGTATTAGAAACCGAAATAAAATGCAAAAAAAGTTAAAACTTAATCCACTAGATGAAACTTTAAAAATATCTTACAAACGTTACCGTAACTACTGTAATAGTCTTATCAAGAAGCTTAAACATAAATACGAAAGAGACCAATTAGTTAAATCTTCAAGAAATTCTAAACTTGTTTTTCTCGGAATAACGTTAGATGCTAAACTCCAATGGGGCCATCATATAGATGACTTATCGAACAGACTTAGTTCTGCTGCATACGCGGTTAAAAAGATCCGCCAGTTGACAGATATAGAAACGGCGAGATTAGTTTATTTTGGTTACTTTCACAGCATTATGTCATATGGTATATTATTATGGGGTAATGCTGCTGATATTAATTCTGTTTTTGTACTGCAGAAAAGGGCTGTTCGAGCCATATATAATATGGGACCACGAGAGTCACTAAGAGATAAATTTAAAGAAATTAATATTATGACAGTGCACAACCAATATATATTTGAAAATTTAGTATACGTGCATAAACACATTGATAAATTCAAGAAGAAAAGTGATTGTCATAATGTCAATACTAGAAATAAAAATAAACTTGTAATGCCTGCTTCTAGGCTTTGTAAAACTAGCAATTCGTTTGTGGGAAGCAGTGTCCGCTTCTACAATAAGCTCCCAGAAGACATGTTGAAGATGTCTCTGAATAAGTTCAAAGTTAATGTAAAACGTAAACTCATTGAAAAATCTTATTACCATGTGAAGGATTACTTGAATGACAAGGAAGCTTGGCAATAATTTGCTCTAATGGCTCTGATAGTTCCTTAGTTAAGATTATTTGTGAGATGGTGATAATGAAAAAAAAAACCCCGGCTGAGTTTGTTGTGGGCTCTTCTCAGACCAGGGCGCGTTTGGAACCCTCGTAGCTTTAGTTTTAAGAAACCGTAACCGATTATCACCATCGTGTTTTTTTAAGTAATTAATTTTTAACGTCAATAAGTGTACCTACAGTGTACCTATATTGAATAAATGATATTGAATTGAATTGAATTGAATTGAAAGCGCTTTGGAAAAATATAAAAAATGTAACTTATTTAACTTCAAATAGGTCAGATAATACCCCATTATTAAATATCAAGCCATCCCCTATTGACTCAGTCAATGACGTAAATAATTTTTTTGCTAATATTGGAAAATCCCTTGCAGAGGAAATAATTTCAGGCAATGGCTCTAATTTTAAATTTTAATATTAATTCAGAAATATCTCACCCTCAACTCTCGTCCTTTGTTCTTCTGGATACTTCAGTTCACGAAATACACAGCGTGATTTCTGGACTGAAATCGAACAGTTCCACAGGGTGGGATAACATCTCGACTAGTTTCTTAAAACTGGCCAGAAATGAGGTCGCTCCGATTATCTGTCACCTTACAAACCTCTGTTTTGTAAATGGTACTTTTCCGTCTCCCTTAAAACAAGCTATTGTCACACCAGTTCATAAGAGTGGTGACAGAGGTGATGTCAACAACTACAGACCAATATCTGTCCTTCCAGCAATCTCGAAAATACTAGAAAAATGTTTGAATAAAAGGTTGATTAAGTACTTAGACAAATACAATTTAATTTCTACTTCTCAATTTGGCTTTAGACAGGGAAAATCTACCGAAGATGCTATTATTAATTTAACCTCTAAAATTGTTGAGAAACTTGACCAAAAGAAAAAGTGTTTGTGTGTATTTTTAGACTTAAAAAAAGCGTTTGACACCGTTTCTGTTACCATCCTTGTGAACAAGCTGGAACGAATGGGAATTCGAGGGATACCACTGAAACTTTTTAACAGTTACCTAAGTGATCGCAAACAAAGAGTTAAAATAGGACAGTATGTCAGTTCTGAGACAGATATAGCTTATGGAGTGCCTCAAGGAAGTGTTCTGGGGCCGACCTTGTTTCTGGTCTACATTAATGGATTATGTAACCTTGGTTTAAATAATGGTCAGGTTTTCTCATATGCTGATGATACCGCTATTGTGTTTTCTGGCAGCTCCTGGGAAGAGGTCCAGAGGACGAGTGAGGAAGGCCTCGCTAAGATATCTGCTTGGCTTAATTCAAATTTATTAACCCTTAATGTAACTAAAACTAATTATATTTGTTTTTCGATTAAGAATAATATGCAACCAAATAAGGATTTAACTGTTAAGATACATAATTGTGGAGACACCTATAGTCAAACTTGCTCTTGTTCATCTATAAATAAAGTAACTTCTACTAAATATCTGGGTGTTATCCTAGATCAAAGATTGTCCTGGTATCCTCAATTAGAACTTGTGGCTAGCAGGGTAAGGAAACTGACCTGGATTTTCAAGAAATTGAGACACATCGCCCCAACTGACTTACTAAATAAAATATACGTAGCTCTTGCCCAATCAATCATTACATACTGTATACCAGTTTGGGGAGGTGCTGCTAAGACTAGATTCATTGAAGTAGAAAGAGCTCAGCGTTTTTTATTGAAGGTAATGTATTTTAAGCCTTATCGATACCATACTGACATGTTATATTCAATAAGTAATGTACTAACAGTTAGGCAATTATATGTTCTCTTCGTTATCCTAAAGTTACACAAACCCCTATATTTTGATCCAAGTACTTTAAACAGAAGAACAAATAATACTGTTGTGGAACTAGTCCATACAAGATCAGCCTTTGCTGGGTATCAATACCGACATAAATCTACTTACTTATATAATAAGGTTAACAAAATCCTGAATATTTACCCAAAGAAAATTCATGACTGTAAAAGAGCACTTAAAAACTGGCTAAAAACACTATCTTTTGATGAAACGGAGGCTCTTCTGCAGATTGTTCGGTAGGTGTAACTGTGGTTTTAACTTGAATATACATGGATACGCACACTCATACAATACACACACACACACACACACACACACACACACACACATATACACACAAACACATACACAACACATTTGCATGCCTGCATGATTATAACTTGTATCAAAAATTGTATCAATATTTCTTTAATGTAATTATTGTTAAAATTGGAAGAGCTAGGCCTTCTGACACAGGTATTCTTATGCTTAACAGAAGGCCTCGGCCACAATTACTTGTTAATATTGTATTTGGAAATAAATCATTTCAAATCATTTCATTTCAAATCATTTCATTTCATTTCATTTCATTTCATTTCATCTCGTTTCGTGTTTTACATTTTATTGTATTGTAAAATGTAGTGTTTTAGTACTTTGACATCTTTGTTTCTTTTGTGAATTTGCTGTTTTAAAAAATCTATCCAAAGAAAACAAATTGGTATCTAAATTATTGCACGCCCATGAATATTTTTAACATATAATATATAAAAAAAAATTCGACCATAAAAAATAAAATTCCATACCCAACACGGTTGTTATTGTACAAAGCTCTTGCAGAATCCACTATATCATATGGTCTGAGTAGTTATGGAAGGACATGTAAATCCCACCTGGATGACATTTACCAACTGCAGATACGACTTCTCAAAACAATAGTTCCATACAAAATTAAAAGTAAATTCAAAGGTAATTACCCCGGACTTTTCAACTATTGCAAAATAATGCCCATACATAACAGAATTAAATATTTATTATTATTTGAAAACTTTTTCAACACCAGACTGCAAGAATTTTATCACCATTCAAAATTAACGCGTAGTGTAGCAAAAGGGAAACTTATAATTCCTCCAAGTAACAACACTTACGGCAGACACACCCTGGAATGCCGACATTAATAAATAGTTTACCGTACAACTTTAAGCAAGAAATCACTTTAAAAAACATAAAGGAAAAACTCAAGGCCTATTTCTTACAAAACTGAAAAATATAAAATTGGACCAACCTGTATATGTCTCTTGAAACTGGTTTGGCCAGTCACAACTTCACAAGGTGCTCGGTATAATATTTTCTATGCCGTATTTTTATTTTATTTTCTGTCGTTGTAGTTTAGTATTTCATTACGATGGTTAAATATTATATTGTAGCCTACCCTCATTTAATGTTTTATACATCTCACAACCATATTTTAATATCTAAATAATTATTATTTTGTGATGTACCTACACATAATATATATAATGTCTTACATTATTTATAAATAGTAAATAGTTCATAAATAAATAATTATAAATAGTATAGGAGTAGTAAATAATTAATAATAAATAAAAATAGTAAGTAGTAGTAAATAGTAGATGAAAATTATGTAAAACGAATTGTAATGAGCGAACACAAGGAATACCGGTGTACGGATAAACCCGATCAGGGTTTTTGTTACACCGTAACAAAAATTATAAATTGTTATATTTGAAAATGTATACTTGTTTTTAAATAATAATAATAATATCATTTTGAATATTAGAACTCTTTGGTTTTCCAGGGTAAAAAGTAGCCTATTTCCTTCCCCAGGTTGCAGCCTAACTCTGTCCAAAACGTTTAGAAAGCGTGAAAGCAGACAGACAGATACCCCCAATACGTCTCCTATCACTAGTAACGCACATTGGAATGCCAAACGCACCAGTTGCTCACAGGGAGTAGACTCCACTCACCATAAGGCCCACGGCCGTGAGGCTGATGTTGAGCTCCTTTGTCTGCCTGGCGAAGGCGGCCGCAGCGGCCAGTACGCGCCGCAAGCAGCGCGGCCCCGCACAGCCCAGCAGGTCCCCTGCCACTAGTTGCGCACATTGGAATGCCGAGCGCACCAATTGTTCACTGAAATTGAGTTTTTGGGCGTGTTGATTATGAAACCTATATCCATTTTCAAACTCAAGAATCTATGTTTATGTTTAACTTGCGATCGGCCGCGGCTTCACCCCGTGTAGATTTCGAAAAATCCATCCTTAGTGCTTTTCCACCAGATATGTGCTGCGTTTCTAAGCTACGGATGTATGTCAAACGCACCAGTAAGAGCGCTTGTTCTAACACTAGCGATTTAAGCTATGTAAAATAAAATGGTTTACATAATAATGGAAACATTTGCACCAAATTTAAGCTTTTTATCTATTAGTTTGGGCTGGGCGTTGATGAGTCAGTCAATGAGCGAGTGAGTCAGGACTACTCTTTCTATTAAAAGATCTTGGAAAAATTTAGATGGGTGTTGGTGTCAAGGTTTTTGAGAGTACTGCTTTCGAAAATGGCATCAAAATTAATACCTGATTGCGGACCTCACCCCATTTTATACTGAAAACTGATTATGCTGGAAAATCTAGCACCTGAAAATACCTGATTTTTCATGATCTGATCTCACCTTATAGTAAGCGATGATACAGTCTAAGATGGTAGCGGGCTAACCAGTAGGCCGAGCATGGGCGGGGAGATTTTATCCACGGGGAAAGGATAAGATGTCCCAGTTGGCTCGAGACATCTTTTTTATAATTTAATGGTATGAAAATAAACTTAAACCTACGTCCTATGCACAAGTCAAACAGGGATATACTTCTCCTTTCCCCTGTTGCCATGCTCTAGCATCATTTTATCTCTTGTAAGTGGATATAATCGGGGGATAAGATTTTTGTCCCCTCCCATGCTCGGCCTGCTGTTAGGAGCATGGCAGTTATAATTATTAATCCATAGCCCTAATCGGCTTCCAAACGACATCGTACCGGACTAAATTAACTAGCCACGGCCGCAGCCTCCCACCAGGCAAATAATAAATTTTAATGTATTTTTACCTGTGATGATCGCTGATAGCGGATATGATCTCCATCATGAGCGGCCAGGCCGCACCCAATTGGTCGCCTCGCGAGTGCAACAGACGCGCGGCGCATTCCAGCTGCCTCGCGCGCACGTCGCAATGCCTCACTGCGCACAGCTCTGCCAACGGCTCTAGAACTAGACGCTCACGAGCCTGAGCGAAACAATCACATATATTTTTTTTAACTTTTGAACAGAACGAGAGAAAGAGAGAGAATGCGTTATGGTCAGCATCTGCAAGGGCTAAGTGGGTATGGGCCTTACGGATACTGGGAAGGCAAAGCTTTTTTACCCGGGCGGGGCGGGAGCTACTTCTTTGGTATGTTTAAAAAAACTTATACGTTAATTATAAAGCGTGGTTGAAATAAAACGAAACGTGCGCGTGATTTTTTATTTTATCGAAAATAAAACTACAAATGTTGTAGCCATCAAATAAATATTATAAATGTGAAAGTTTGGATGGATGGAATAGCACATAGGCTACTTTTTATCCCGGAAAATTCAAGAGTTCCCGCGGGAACAACAAAACCTCGATCCACGCGTACGAAGTCGCGGACATCAGTTAGTAATATAATATATTTAACTAATATTACAAATGCAAAAGTTTGTATGGATGGTTGTCTGGATGAATGTATGGATGGATGTTTGTTACTCAATCACGCCCCAACGGCTGAACGGATCTGGATGAAATTTGGCACGAAGATAGATTGTAGTCTGGAATAACACATAGGCTACTTTTTATCCCGGAAAACGAAGGAGTTCCTGCGGGAACCAAAAACCTCAATCCACGCGGACGTAGTCGCGGGCATCAGCTAGTTTAAAATATGGGCGGAAAACGTGAAAGAAACGCGAACAGTTATTTCATACGGAAAAAAATCTTTATATCGCACCTAAAGAAGGTCAACTTCCAAATATTTATAAACCGAGTATCAGATCTTCAGTCATCCAGTAGACGTTCCCTTTAAATTAGGTAGGATTTTCCGTCCCTACCATGTCCTGTCCTCAGATTCCTTCATCCATCCAACCCTTCCCGCCACCCTGTTTAATACCTTCAAACTATCGTGCATCCTATGTACGATGTGTAAGCGTAGTGTGGGGCAACCTTCAGCACGATGTATTGACGATATGAGGGTGGCAGGAAGTGACTGGATGAGGAAGGCTGATAACCGGGTGTGGAGGCGATAGTTAGGGACGGCCTATTTTTATTTTTATTGTGTGAGTGTGTTCTTTTTTTGTTGTGTGGCTTGCGCTTGACGACAAACATGCTTAATACAAAGCAATAATGAGGTCTAGGTTGGAACGCTATAACCAACAGTGGACGTCCGCAGGCTGATGATGATGATCGTGCATCCACTACACATGCTAAAGTACTCGACATCTACTCTAGAAAGGATTTTCGTTTTTTTCTCGAATGAAACAATTCTTACCTCGGTGACGAGGGCCGGATTGTTGTGGTGGTATTGGAAGGCCGCTTGTACCAGATAAGTGATGGCTTCCACGCCCCATTCTCGCATACGAATGTGAGGATGCTGACAGACCTGGTTAAAGTAGTAATAATTATACTGCTTTACAAATATATCATACAAACAACTAATTCTGTTCTACACAATTTTTAAACTGAACTAAAATGACAGCTATATATTGGTATCCCTTTCCTAAAACGTCCAGCGGAAAAGACAGTACTAGATTTTTCCCTGTGTTAAATTAGTTACTCGAATATGCGAAAGCACTATTAATAAGTTTATTTGAATAAAAAATATGAGTTTGAGTTTGAAATTAAGTTTATTTTCAATATTACATACAACAAGATTAGTAACAAAATCAAATTTGTTATTCATTTTAGAAAACTGGTGTCACTTCTACTACGAGTCTCTACCGTCGACGGTTCTGAATTGTACTGACACAAAAAATATACTCTTTTTAAAAATACAAATGAAGTACACATTACTTTAGAAAGTTGTAGTCCAACAAGAACACGGATAAAATACATTATTGAGAAGAATCTTTAACAACTCACCTCAAGCAAATGATTGGTAATGGGCCTCCACATAACTTCTATTCTGTGCATATTCGCCAGGCCTGTTTCCAGAAGTTTTGCCACGGCGAACAACGATGGCTCCTGAAAATTGTCATGGTATAAACAATAGTATATTGTGTGCCTAGGGGTGAAACAAGGTGATTTCAGACGAGGGTGAAGTTGCCTGCCTGAGCGAAACGAGGTCTGGCATCACCCGAAGTCTGAAATCGTGTATCATCGTGCGGCGCACACTATATTTTTTATATAACCTGCATTGAATGTGCGAGTTTTATTAAAATTGTGTTTCTTATTTATTTTAGTTGCTAGGTTGTTGATTACAAATATGATATCAGGCAATTTAGTTGATGGTTAAAATTACAGTTATAAAGGTTTGAAATAAACAAAAGATACTCTGACAGGATTGAAAGGAGGGCTGCTTCGTTATTCAGCGGAATGAATGACGTATTTATGTGAAATTGACTAGTTTCAGGTGGCTCAACAGGCATTGAAACTGGCATTTTCAATGCAGGTTATATGAAAACCCCTTTATACGTTAATCTAATACGGTACTTGCTAACTCACTCTGACTTCGTTCACGTGGGATTTATGGAAATACTTTCTTATGATGTACGTTACAGAGACACCCACAGGTTCCTAGGCCCGTATTAAATAATCTAATATCAACTAAAAACATGTTCTCAAGTATCGGTCACAGTATGCTTATGACCGGCCTTAAGCATAAATTGACCGAAACTTAAGAGCTTAATCTTAGCTGATTTTAGTGAATGTTTACATTTCTGTAAACTGTTTTGTCTGTTTTCAACTCTTGTGTTATGGCGAAAAAAGCTCGTATTCGGTTACCTGAGAGCCAACCTATAACCCTAAACTAGCTGATGCCCGCAACTTCATCCACGTAATTGAGGTTTTTTGTTCCTCTTCCTCAGAACTCTTAAAATTTTCCGGGATAAATTTAATAGACTATGTGTTATTCCAGACTATAATCTATCTCTGTGCCAAATTTCGAAGCTTGACTTAATCGAGTAACAAACATACACCATACATCCATCCAAACTTTCGCATTTATAATATTAGTATAGATATAGATAGTCGAAAGAGACGGCCGTGAAAGGCTTTCTTGTACTCACTCTATTGGAATACGCCAGCTCCATTGCTTCATTGGATAGTTTGCACAGCGCATCTATAAGATGATGTAGCGCCTCATCGTCTAGATTCTTCGACGCCTCAAACACTCGCGACAACATGGCCGACAGTGCTGCAACACACCAATCGTATATTTTAATTGTGAATTCTGATTGGTAGATTAATACCCGGCTGCAAAACTGGTGCATAATTGGCTGTTGAATATTTAATCAAATGCCATGCTCATTCTCCAAGCACCGAAAGTGTACCGGATTGCTATTAGAAGCGTTAGGGCATTGTATTTGTGAACCTTTGTCTTTGCCGTTCACCGATAATTTATTTCTAGAGTAATAGTACTAAAATGTAACTCCGAACACATCTTTTGGTAGAACACAAATTATCATACTCAAACTCGAACAGACTCAGTTTTACAGCTTTTGTTAACTTCACTCACAAATCACTTATCTCATTTGTACCAGTCTAGAAGAAAGCGGGGAGTGCAAAATGGCTGGAAATATAAAAAGTCAGAGGCCCAATTGTCTAAGCAAATCGTAATCATTTGACAGCTTAAAACGTATAACGCCAACTGTTTAAGGAGTTCATACATGCTTTTTGACGTACAGGCATCTATGAACTCCTTAAACAGGTCGAATTATCCGTTTTCACAAACGATTACGATTTTCTTACACAATCACGGGGCAGGTCCGGTATCCCCAAATGCATTAGATTTATGTGTTGCCAATGTTGCCAGTATTTAAACACCCCAATCTCAGAATTCAGTAGACAAACTCGAGCAATAGAGTTTTCAATGAAGTTAACAAGAGAAGTAAAAATGCACGTTTTAGCATTTGAATAGATGTATTTTTTACACACATTTGCGTGCACAGTTACACGCACTGAGTGCGTCAAATAAATTTTGAGTGTGTCAAAATAATAGAACATAAGTGAGGTATTCATGATATGGTATGATTGGGTCGACTTTAAGTTGCCACAGCCCAGCCACGCTCTCTACAGGAGTTAGGCTGTCGACGCAACGTAACAGGAGCGGAGTTCTATAGAAATATAGGATCTCCTCAGCTAACACTCCACTCTGCTGATGTGTATTGCGCCTAAGGCAGTAATGTGTAGCCGTCTTTATAGACCACAATGATACAATATCGAATTACACATGTGAATAAAATTGATAAACATTTTGCTGTATGCGGTGGCAATATAAAACAAATTGGTGCAAGATAAACAAAACATAAAGGCTTGATCATACAACGCGCGAATGCAGCGCAATATCTAGATATTTTTATATTGAACTAGAACTTCCTTATGACGCTGTACAAGTAAAAACCACTCGGAAATATTTTTTAGAAATATCATCAAACAACGAAACATAAATCAGAGAAAAATAGATCTAAGCGTTATTGTTTTACGGTTTGAGTTTGTCCATACATGTTCCGCCAGCGCCAAAAATCGGTAGTAATGGAAAAACTACTTCAAACCAATAAGTTCCATTTTACTTTTGACTTTATTGTGATTCGATATTCGATGATCTATCAACTTTAGCGAGTTATTCAAAGGCATACTAATCCTACAGAATATGCTTGAAGAGCAATAAAATTGTCTCCAAGCGTCGCTGCTATCACGCTGTTGCCTGATCAAGCCTTAAAGAATTAAACATGGCCAGCAAGCTCCATCCCAGAGCGCGAAGACGGACAAAAGCGAACCCTAGCGGTAACAGGTGTTCCCACATTGTAAAATCAACTGTATGGCGAACCACATAAAGATGATTTTACAATGCCTTACCAAAAAGTGTGGAATACCAAAGTCCCAAAATGTGTGTCTATTTGGAATTTTTTAACAGGTGGAACAGATGGAACATGTAAATGTGAAACGTTGTTTTAGTAGAACTTGGATTTCTTGGTTACTTTTGCTGTGTGATTTTCAAATTCACGAAAATGTAATACCGTGACATAATAAAGTAATTCGAGATTTCTCTGTAAAGATTTTGCTGAAATTCACCGATAGTGGGTTTGAAGTTTAGAAATTGATGAAAATGTGAAGGGAGACGTGGAGAAAAAAGAAAAAAAGGGAATACGTCAAGACGCTCTTGTATTATACAACGAAAGGACTCGATTTTTTAAGACCTAGAATAAATGGATGTAGAAAATACCCGAACGAAAGACAACCAGGTGATGGGCTACATTTTACATTATAAAAACTTAGGTTTGCTCTCATGTTTTTGTACTTCACTTCTATTTTATCTTCTCTACTCGTCTGAAACCTATGCCTTATTATCTCTGTGCTTAATGCGTGTGCTTGTGCTTCCTTCTATCTTGTTATTAATGCCTCCTGTAATAACCTGGCTAGGATTAAAGACACGTAAGAAACCTAAATAATATACATCTTAGTACCTTGCCAAAGTTCCAAGGAAAACCAAAAGCTAAAGCCGTTTCAGATTTTTTATATTACAATATTGATGCTATTTCAAAGTTATTTTTAAATTTTATTCGGTATTGTGCATAAAGCAATGAACAAAGTTCCTTATGGCTTTTGAGTATAACACAATGAGTGACGATTGCATAAAAGTAGGCAGCGAAAATCATTCCAAATAGACACAGAACATTGTATAAATCACGGTTTGTATACCACTCATCACTCCGAGCGATTCCGCCACGGGAACTTGCTGACCTGAAAAAAATTGTTATTACAACACTGATTCTATAGTAATAGCTCTCTGCATCTGAATCTTCGTTGCTGAGGGCCGCGATCTATTCCACTCCATTCTTGGGATATTAGTGAATGTACAGTCGCGGTCTGAAAATGTTTTAGCACTTTTAGGTTCATAATCGCATGGACACATCTGTCAGAAGGTCGATTCAAAGAATCTACCGACTACAACAGACTGCGACTGTAGGTCTATTCGTGATTTTCGGAAAATAACTTTGGGCTGCAAATTAACTTATAGATGATTTTAAGCTAAATATTATTGTTACTACATTCAGATTTTTTCCAGGATTAATCTATGTATTATTCTATGCAAAATAATATTCAAATGTACTACGTATATGCCCAAAAATTTCGAAATTCTCGTGAGAATTTTTGTATTTTGCCAAAATTTTTGGGATAAAATATTAAAATCCAGATCGTAACTTAACTCCGTGTTAAATTTAAGCAAATTTTTAAAGGCAGAAACTTGCATTTTTTGTTGCAAAAACCTTTTTGGGTACCAACCGTAACCAAGCGCTTTGCCCAGCACATTAAACGTCGTCGAGTTAGATGTTTCACTCGTATATAAATAGAGATGATGACAACTCAATCAAATCAGCAAATCTTTATATCCAACTTAAAAACGCGCTTCTAGTATGGAAGTTTGTATGAAACACATAGTTGTGACGCCATCAAATTTCAACACACTTTTCTTCTTTGATCGACAGTTTTAAATAATTATTCAACTTAAAATTAACAGAAAATGTGAATTTAAGGTCTTTCGGAAGACCCTCTTAAAATCAGTAAGAAATAATTTATTTTTGACACAGGCATCATTCCTGTTTCATCGTCAGTTCGCGATACCATCGTTCTATGCAGTATACCGTGTATAGCGCACTTTTTTTACGTTTTATCGCGAGAAGCCTACCTTTTGGGTAAGTTAAGTCACATTTTACTTTTAATAAATTGTCAGAATAACACCAAAATTTTAAAATTGGTCTAAACGAATGTGGTGTAATTTTGGAACGAAGTTCCTTATCGCGCGTTACGAAAGGGGGCTAGACGGAAAAAATTAAGACCAAAAGTTGTAACGACACTTTTTATGAAAAGATGATTTTGGTTACTATGACTACTTGTGTTGTTGACTTCAAGTTGTTGAAAATAAAAAGGCGATATAATTTTAAAGAATTATGTTTTCAATAGCTACATAGGATGTAAGTTCCTTTCGATTAATTAGTGAAGGAATTGTAATAAAATTTACACAGAGAAACACGCGCACGCCGCACGGCTTACAACTATAGCAAAAAGTGTCGTTACAACTTTTGGTACTTCGTTCCCTCTCAAGTTTTTTTTTTTAAAGGCAATAAAAAAATAGGTTCCATACCAGGAAGGTCGGCCATGACTGCAGAAGTGCTCATAACGGCATTCGCGTCCGCGCTCGCGCGACTCGCTTTCATGCTGCCGCCTGTTGACGGCTTCAGGCCGAGGATCCAAACCTTGTCACAAAACACATAGTCATTAAAACTATTATACGAGAAAATATTTAAAAAAAAAAAAAATTGATAAGGTAAAAAAAATTCTCGAGTGGCATGAATTAGTCTTTTAGTAAGGGTATACACGCCGATATTGCTGCACCCACGCAATCTTCAAACACAGAAGCAGATATAAAAGCTCGTATGTTAGATGCGTTCAAACGCACTGCGTAACGTGAAACTACGTATAAGTTGCGTTTATACGCACCATCCTACTTTTTTTTGAACTAGCTGATGCCCGCGAATTTGTCCGTGTGGAATATTTTTTTGTTGATTCCCACGGGAACTCCTTAATTTTCCGGGATAAAAAGTAGCCACTCACAAGTAGTGAGCTGATCCGTTGCTCTTTTGCGGCGTGATTGAGGGACAAACCTACAAAAAACACACTTTCGTATTTATAGTATTAGTAGCAGTGTCATGCCCGCTACCAGCTTAGACTGCATCATCACTTACCGTCTGGTGAGATCGCAGTCAAGGACTTGTAGTGAAAAAAAAAATTGCATTCATAGGGACTGCCGATAGAAGTGAAAACGTTTTTTTTTTTGAAGTTAAAACTTCTTTAGGCGCTTTGAGCATTTTTTGGTAGGGGGTAAAAATGTAGATTCGCGAGACCGCGACCGACATGCTCGCGTGACCGACATGCTCGCGAAAATATAAATATACTACATTGGAAATTAAACTTTAACGCCATAGTGTTAAGGTTTATATTTTAATAATTTTAATTATAATTAAAAAAAATCGTTTTCACTTCTATCGGCAATCCCTATGACTGCCAATTTTTTTAATTTTTTTTTGTTTTTATAAATAAAAAAAATATGAACCTTAACACTAAGGCATTAAAGTTTAATTTCGAATGAAGTATATACTCGTATTTATATTTAAGACCTTTTGTCTTCGTAACAACGCGAGCATGTCGGTCTTCGCGAATCCACAAGTTTACCCCCTACCAAAAAGTGCTCAACGCGGCTAAACAAGTTTTCACTTCAAAAAAAGAGTGAAGGCCTGTGCACAGCAATGGGAACGTTAATGTGCTGTAGTGGGTAAGGTTTCCCAGCAGAAGCTAGTACCAGATGCTGCAGCGTGGTGAGCACCGGCAGCCACGCGTGCTGCAGCGCGTCGCCGTCGCGCCGCGCCGCCGCCAGCAGCGCGCGCATCGCGGTCACGTGCCGTGACGTCACCATCACGAACGACTGCTGCTGACCTGACCACGTACAAATAGCTCAGTACCAGATGCTGCAGCGTGGTGAGTGAACGGAGAATGACAATATTATAGTAAGTAAGTAATTCGTTTTAATGTAACCCATTGTGTAACTCGAGAAATTTGTATTAGGGTTAGCCGACTGAATATGCGGTTCTAATTATTATCTTAATATATATAAATCTCGTGTCACAATGTTTGTCCTCAATGGACTCCTAAACCACTTAACCGATTATAATAAAATTCGCACACCATGTGCAGTTCGATCCAACTTGAGAGATAGGATAGTTTAAATCTTGAAAAAAACATCAATTCACGCGGACGAAGTCGCGGGCATCATCTAGTAAGTATATAAAAATCTTGTATCATCTCATATTCTCACAAAGAAATAAATTTCAATAACAAGTGAATATAATTAAAATTATTAATAAATACGACTGTTCTGCCGTAGCCCGTTACTATCTACTACGTAACGATACCAGTCATTAATTACCTACGGAATCTTATTTACATTTTTATTAAATGATATTTTTTTGGGAATCACTGGATATTGAACTATCAAATATCAAATATAAATATTATAAATGCGAAAGTTTGGATGGATGGATGTATGGATATTTGGATGTTTGTTACTCAATCACGCGCTAACGGCTTAACGGATCTGGCTGAAATTTGGCACAGAGATAGAATATAGTCTGGAATAGCACATAGGCTACTTTTTATACCGGAAAATTAAGGAGTTCCCGCGGGAACCAAAAAACCTCAATCCACGCGGACGTAGTCGCGGGCATAAGCTAGTAGTGTTATATATTTTTGGAATCTACTCATCATTTTTTTTTAAATTTTACCAGCCCATGTCACCCGGAATAAGCTAGGGATTCTAACGATACCTCATTTATCAAAATCGGTTCAGGCGTATAGAAGAAATGGTGGAATATACAAACTCAGATACATACATACATACATGAACCCTGAAAACAATATACTCCTTTTTTCAGGCAGTCGTATAAAAACTTACCAGTGGGCTGTGAGCACGGCAGGGGAGTCCCCACCCAAACGACGTGGTGCCGCAGATCGGAGCCGGGCGCAGGTGCGGGGCGCGCGGCCGGCCACGGGCACGCCAACGCCGCTAGCGCGCCCAACACTGGCACGCAGTACTGCGCCGGTAAGGCGCAACGGCACAGCGCTCCTATACACGCGTCCCGAGCGTTGGTCACCCCCATCTGTGACCAGACATACGTACTCATATTATTACTGCTGATGCCCGAGACTTCATCCGCGTGGTTTAATTTTATTTAATCCCGCGGGGATTTCGTAATTTTCCGGAATAAAAAGCCTATGTCACTCTCCGGGTTACAACTATACCCATGCCAAAAATCACATCGATCCGTTGCTCCGTTGATTGAAGGTCAAACCAACAAACAAACACACTTTCGCATTTATAATATTCATCATCATCATCATTACAGCCTATTAACGTCCCACTGCTGGGCACAGGCCTCCACTCTCATAGGAGAGCGGGAATTAGAGCTTAGACCCACCACGCTGCTCCAATGCGGGTTGGTGGGCTTTAACGACTATTATCATGTTAGTGATAATAACCGGGACCGACGGCTTAACGTGCTCTCCGAGGCACGGGGGTGAAACACCGCCAACTTCCAACTCCGGGCTGGCACTGAGAATTTCTTAATTGAAAAACCCAATACCTAACTTTTCATGCCCGACCGGGAATCGAACCCAGGACCTCGTGATCCGCAGTCGACTATGCTAACCACTAGACTAACGAGGCAGTTTAATAATATTGTTAATATGATAAATGCATGTGTGTGTTTGCCTGCTGGGTTTCCGACGTAATAGAACGGACGGGCACGATAAGGCCGCTAGTGAAAATATACTGGCACGCAGTATTGCGCGGGGAGGGCGCAGCGGCACAGCGCGCCTATACACGCGTCCCGAGCGTTGGTCACTCCCATCTGTGACCCGACAAATTCAAATTATATTTATCCGTTCTTATATTATTGAAGTAAAACTTCTTTATGCACGCTTGACATGGGGAGTAAGCTGGTGAATGCGTGGCGAGAGCGTTACGAAAAGTGTAATCGGACGAGGCGAACGGAAGTTGAGAGGGAGATATAAGTTAGTGAAGATAGAAAGAGAGGGTTACGTTTCGTATATTATCGTAGGGGCAAGAGAGAGAGGTGCGTGCACATATTTTCTTTCTCTCTTTCTCTCATAGCCAGTTAATAACTTTTACTTCAGTCGTTTGGTCTAAAGCACACTCGTTTTTTACCAATACCACGCGATGATCCACAGAACTTACAAGAAACAATATAATGGTTAAATTTTCAATATCGAATCTTTCGAAAAATAATTGCAAGTTTATAAACTCCCTAAACAAGAGGCAGGATCCGCGAAATAGCCTTACAGAAATTTTAACGTTTAAACTATTAACGCCTTACAGAAACAAAGTTCCCACCTTGCCACTAACTCTTGCCAGTGTCTGTAGCGCGCGCAGGATATTCTCCAGCTCGCCTATACTCGCCTCGGCCAACACCGACAAGCCCCATACTAGGCCGCACCAGGACGACTTTATTAGCTGCAAATATACATCCATATTCCATATTAATATCGGGGTTACTATAGAATAGTGAGCCTTAATTTCATTTAAATGAGGACGAAGGGAGGGAGGTGAAGCAATCCTGGGGCTCTATTTTAAATTTCAAGGCGCACAACAAATTTTTTGGGAAAAGTTTTTCGAAAAAAAGTATTATAATTTTAATAAAAACCGTATTATTATTAAATTACCTCTAGGTGTTACAGGATTACATGACAGCCCTAGGAGCTGTCTGTACCTAGCACCTAGAGGTAATCTTATGTTGAGAGAGGTAAGAGAGTATTACATACTTTGGCAATAGAGTGACAGAATATTGTATTGAACATTCTGCCAGTTTCCTGCGTCAATCCCCTGTCATCCTGAAGCATTAATAATAATAAAATTGATCCCTTCATTGTTCTGTCTATACGAACTAGTAGGGAATAATCCTTAGACTGTACTAATATCACGCGTAAGTATACAAATCAGTCAGGGTCAATCTTCTCAATGAAATTGGACCGTTGGTAATCTAACCGTTGGTTCCGCGTTACCTGTAGTATCAGTACCCGCTCCTTACCCTCAGTTTCAAGGTCTATTTTCTCAGCGAAAGTGAAATTCTGATCTGCTTCCCTTGTGTAATCATTCTGTTTAGTAGTGGATTATATTGTTCCGCGTTACCTGTAGTTTCAGTACCCGCTCCTTACCCTCAGTTTCAAGGTCTATTTTCTCAGCGAAAGTGAAATTCTGATCTGCTTCCCTTGTGTAATCATTCTGTTTAGTAGTGGATTATATTGTTCCGCGTTACCTGTAGTTTCAGTACCCGCTCCTTATCCTCAGTTTCAAGGTCTATTTTCTCAACAAAATTGAAATTCTGATCTGCTTCCCCTATTTTGTTTTAAATTCAGTTTTGCTGTGGCATATATTGTGCTGAGTTACCTGTAATTTTAGTTGCCTCTCTTTATCCTCAGCCTCAGGATCTATTTTCTCAACAACATTAGAGTTTTGATCCGCTTCCCCTGTGTGACCGTTGTTAGTAATTTCCGTTTTATTGTCTAAGCTTTCTGTTTCTGAAAAGACAGCTTAACTCAATGACATTGTACAATACGCGCGCGAATTGAATGCATTCGGGCCCTGAGTTACTCGTTTTCGTCCACTACAACTTCTATTAATTAACGATAAGCATGCTTCCGCTGCTAGGACGTCAGTTTGCAGGCGTGGCACAAAGGTAGAACAAATTTATCTTTGTTTTAACTCAAGACCCGGATGCATTAAATCGCGCGTGTATTGTATAATACACGAAATCAAAAATCCATTCCATTCGCTTTGCTGTTTTGGAAAGCTGAATTAAGCTGTATTGAATTTTTTTTAATAATATTAGGAATAAAGGAGTAAATAAGTAACTAAAACAGCATGATCAGAGAGAATAAATAAAAATAGTTCCGATGATTTATTCCATAAAATATGGCGGAAAATAATTCCTATATTAGTTAGATAGCAATATGAAAATAAGTATTTACACTTATACCCACCTTTATGGTTATTCGTTGTTTTGTTGGTGTTTGAGTTCTCTTCTTGTTCTTCTCCGTCGTTCTGAGAATCGTCGTATAGTTCTTGCAATCTAAGGAAGTTCAGATATATTTAACATAAAGGCTAGTTAAAATTCTCTTCTATTAACATACGTTAGCCCTTAACTTCAATCACACCTAGATAATGCAGTCTAAGATATTTTATATTTAACCCACTCACCACTGCTTAGATGGACGTTGAAATTTAAATGCTTAGTATAACTGCCTCGTTGGTCTATCCTCTATTGGTTGGCATGTTCGACTGCGGCTAACGAGGTCCCGGGTCCGAATCCCGGGTCAGACTATTATTAAGTATTGAGTTTTTCTAACAGTAAATTCTCAGTACTAGCCTCGAGTTAGGAAGTTGGCGGTGATTCAGCCCCGTATCTCGGAGAGCACGGAAAGCCGCCGATCGTGCGCCTAATCTCTCTCCGGTCGTGTCGGATATTCCGTCCCATCAGGCTATGAGAGTAAAGGAACAGAGAGTGCACCTGTGTTTGCACACACACTTGTGCACTTTAACGTTTCCGGCGCACATGGCTAATCTCTCTGAAGATTGGTCACCGTGGCCGAAATTCGGTCGGGAGGACATTATTCTAAAAACTGATTACCTATTATTATTATTATTACACTTTATTTGTACACCACAACACTACTAACCACACACTAATCTATATTCGTAAGACGTACATACCTAAAGTATTCCTTGCCTTCCAATGTGATAGCGATGGAGCGGATAATCTCGATCAGACATGCGTACGCCACTGAGATGCCGTAGCCCTCTTGAATGCTCGGCGCCTCAGTGCGATCCAGCATCTCTATACTGGGTATAACAAAAACATTTATGTGTTTAACTACACAAACAAGACTTCCCTAATCGCTAAGAAAAGATGGAAAGGAAAGGAACACGTGAGGAAACGTCTGAACGGCGAAATTACTGTTATAAATGAGCTATTTAATTAAATTTAGAATTTTTATTGTTACCATTAGGTGGCAATCTCAATTGCATAAAACTAACCACGGTTCCTTTAGGGTTATGACCTAAAAACTATAAAAGCCTCATCCATACTGCAACTTAGTAGTAGTCAAAATACTATCTGTTGACATTGACCTTAGCCCAGAATGGTATCAAAAATTTCTGTCCTTCTCACTTTAAGAACGATAGAATCCGATCTGGCAACATTCTGACAATCTGCGGTGGATTTGCCGAGTCTAATACAAAATGTATGAGGAGTTCCTTCTGTCACTCGTATAGGGATGATGCCTATGTCAAAAATAAATAATTTCGTACTCATTATTCAATAGAGGGTCTTGCAAAAGACATAAAATTCACATCCTCGGTTAGTGTTACGTTTGATAACCATTTTAAATAATAGATTAAAGAAAACAAAGTGCGTTGAAAATTGATGACGTCACTAATATGTATTTCATACAAACGCAAAGTAAAAGCACGTTGTTAAGTTTGACAAAGAGTTGCTGATTTGATTGAGTTGTCATCATCCCTATTCCGTCAGCTGGCTTAAAGTGTTGTACTCAATGCACTTACTAAACTGATTTCGCAGTCCCAGGCTCGAATGTGATGCATAAAGGAAGCCATACACCTTTCCAGTAGAATCCTGCTTGTTGAGGGATACTGGACGATCCTGAAATAAAATATACTCACATTGGCGTAAGAGCATCTATACTAATATTTTAAATGCGAACGTATTTCTGTCTATCTGCCTATCTGTCTGTCTGCTACGTTTTCCCGGCCCATCTTTTCCACCGATTTTGATGAAATTTGGTACAGAAGTTGAATCCCGCGGAAGGATATAGGCTACTTTTTATCCTTAAATTCAGGAGGTCCCACAGGGATAAAAACCCTCTCCGTGTGCATCATCTAGTTTCAAATAAATACTTAAAAACGCACGGAACTTTGAAATATTACAGGTGAAATTTTACTGGCTAAGAGGCAATCATAACCACAAGGCTATTTTTGAATTGACTTTTGAGCGCAGAACACTAAAAATAAATGCATAATATAACTTATAGCAATGTTTTCTTTAACATCTATTTGGTCACGATCATTCAATAATAAATATATATAAAGGTGCAAAATGAAAAATCTCAGTATCTGGACAGTCGTTGTGTGTACTCTTGCAATAATCACATCTTTGAATGGAATTAACGATGTAACTCGGAAAATATCAACTCGTAAGAAATAATTACATATTGCCTCTAACTAATACTCATTTTCGAATTTATCCAATCCTAACATCTCTATATATATAAAATTCTAGTGTCACAATTTTAGTTACCCTACTCCTCCGAAACGGCTTGACCGATTTTTATGAAATTTAATATGCATATTCAGTAGGTCTGAGAATCGGCT
Source organism: Erebia epiphron (assembly GCA_963932025.1). Classification (NCBI taxonomy): domain Eukaryota; kingdom Metazoa; phylum Arthropoda; class Insecta; order Lepidoptera; family Nymphalidae; genus Erebia; species Erebia epiphron. The sequence continues at coordinate 24,034,183 of OZ009947.1, read as the reverse complement.
ACTATCTATTTTTCATACCTCCACGCGGACGGAGTCGCGGGCATCAGCTAGTAATTTTATAAAATGAAAAAGGTAAAGTCCGGTCGCGGAACAGGAAGAATTTCGTCCATTAACCTGTTACTACCTGTCTCTGTCACTCTCGCGTAAATATAATGCGTCTTGTTCGCACAGATGTGATGGCATTGCTTCCGCGACCGGACTTTAGCTTATTCTCGGAGTCGAGCCACTAAGTCCACATGGATTTAGGTTTTAGAAACCCCGGGGAATTTTTTAATTTTCCGGAATAAAAAAGCTTATATTGGTCTCCAGGGTCTCACTACACCCATGCAAAAATCACGTCGATCCGTTGCTCCAATGCTCCGTGATTGAATGACAAACCAATAAACCAACAAACAAATACACTTTCGCATTTATAATATTATTAAGTATGATTAAATGATGAAATTTTGTAATTTTTGACTCGGTATGCGTTACCGAGGATATTTTTAGGGTTCCGTACCAAAATGGTAAAATGGAACCCTTATGGTGCGACTTTCTCCGTCTGTCTGTCCGTCTGTCCGTCTGTCTGTCCGTCTGTCCGTCCGTCACACTCGATTATTTCAGTAACTACCGAAGCTAAATTTGGAATAGTTGTGTATATTAGTGGCCCAAAGACACTGGAATTAAAAAAAATTGGAAATTATTTTTGTTCTTATTTAAAAAGGGGGGAAAATCTGAGGGTTGAAATTTAAAAGTGAGATAACTGTACTGTGTGGGGTATCATATTGAAAGGGTTTACATTCTAAAACAGATTTTTAATTATTTTTAGTTATGATAGTTTTTGATTTATCGGGGAAAATGTCTAAAAAAATACCGTTCCCCCCCCATTATCTCCGGAGTTTACCAATCGAAAAATTTTAAATAATTATGGTCAATAGGAATTTACGTATATTTTACAGGAAAACTATAGCCAATGCTCTAACTAGCATAGTTTTATTGATATTAACAATAAACCTCTACAAACAAAGTTAGTCTTGCGGTTCATTAACAAAGGTTTAACAATTATTTATTAATAATGGTACGGAACCCTTCGTGCACGAGTCCGACTCGCACTTGCCCGGTTTTATTTTTAATAGTTTTAATAAATTAAATCAAATAGCGTATGTCAATATAGCGAAGAGGAGCAATTACAACTACTTCGTGCGCTGCACGCGTCGCTTCACGCCCGGACTATGCATCGAACCCGTTAAATCTGTTTGGACGTTCGTGTTTCAATTACAGAACTGCACGTTAGTATTTAGCACATTACTAGCTAATGCCCGAGACTTCGTCCGCGTGGATTGAGGTTTTCCGGTTTTTCGGAAATTTTCCGGGATAAAAACATACACACACAACACATGGAATAACACATAGGCATGTGTTATTCCAGACTATAATCTATCTCTCTGCCAAATGTCGTCCTGATTCGTTCAGCCGTTGGGGCGTGATTGAGTAACAAACATCCATTCATACATCCATACATCCATCCATCCAAACTTTCGCATTTATAATATTTACTAGCTGATGCCCGCGACTTCGTACGCGTGGATCGAGGTTTTGTTGTTCCCGCGGGAACTCTTGAATTTTCCGGGATAAAAAGTAGCCTTTATGTTAGTCCAGACTATAATTTATCTCTGTGCCAAATTTCATCCAGATCCGTTCAGCCGTTCTGGCGTGATTGAGTAACAAACATCCATTTGAGGTTTTTTGGTTCCCGCGGGTACTCTTTAATTTTCCGGGATAAAAAGTAGCCTATGTGCTATTCCAGACTATAATCTATCTCTGTGCCAAATTTCAGCCAGATCTGTTCAGCCGTTGGGGCGTGATTGAGTAACAAACATCCATCCATACATCCATCCAGACATCCATCCAAACTTTCGCATTTATAATATTTATTTGATTTGATTGATTGATGATTTGATGAAGAGGAACGAACTTTGTGATTGAAATTGACTGAATTAATGGTCATCTTGTTGCAATTGTACATTTTAACCAGTAAGAGGTTATTGTGAATGTCACTGATAAATTATAGCTGGAACACCACGTTTTTAGTAGAGCAGCAATTTATAATTCTAACCCTCAATTATGCATTTCAGTGAACGCTACGGTTGTCGTCAGGACTGGCGTACGAATCGATTCACTACGTACGACAGATGCATGATACGTTGCAAGCCGCTGGTCGACTTTTACACACAGATCCTAGCGCGGGACACGCAAAACCTGTCCGCGTATATACGCTCACAACCTTGGAGTAAGAAATTCTGACTTTTGACTAAATATCAGTTAATGGGGCTGATTCTGATTTATGTAGAAAATAATCTCTAAACTAAAATGACAGCACTATAAATATTGTGCACGTTTTCATAATACTCTCTGCAGAAAGGGACAGAACTAGGTTTAGAGGTGTAATTGTAGTTTAGTTTAGTTTAGAGATTGTGTATACTATATACCACTGTAAGATTGCAAAGGCCGTTGGATTGTAATCTAACTAGCGATATAGTAAACTGTCGACATATTACAATTAAACGCATTTTTTTCCGTAGATTGTAATCTGTTAGGTATATTAACCCGATAAAACCTAATCCCATAAATTCGGGGCGGGCACTACCTGATTATTTATGTCGAACCCTAACCTAACCTACAAGAAAGAGACAAGAAGACGTAAATACAATGAATGTTTGAAAAATTGACACTCGGAACATTGAACGGTTCACAATCCGTCGACAGTTTACAATATCGCTAGTTGGATTACAATCTAACGGTTTTTGCAATCTTACGGTGACATATACACAGAATTGGCCTCATTGCCAGCGATTTCGGCTGCGTGGATTAAGATTTCCACATTTCTGATTCGAACCGCTAAGGTCTGGACCGGCCTTCCGGCGACCGTGTTTCCTGCCGAGTGTGAGTGTTAGTGGAGTTCAAGGCAAGTGTGAATAGGTATTTTCTAGACAAGCGCGCTGCAACTTAGACCTCATCATTGCTTTTTAAGCATGAAAAAAATATATTTTTAACTCAGGGTAGCTAAGAATTTCGTATCTCGGATTATAAAGTATCCTATATTCAAATCTCTTCTGAGTATCAGATATTCAAGGTCAAGTCAACTTTATAATAAGTATCCTATGTTCATCCAGATGTAACTTGACCTTGAATATCCGGGCCGCGAGTATATGAGCCGTTAAAAGTGTGATCCGAGGATAAACAAACTATGTCCGTCCCCAGTATATGAACTCTCCAAAATCGGAAAAACAGATGAGCCATGAAAAGGCAGCAGAAAGAAACACATTAATTTATATTATGCTCAAAAATTTTTTTTTTTTATTCAGATCAATCGGGCAGGCGTGATTCAGGCGACGATGAAGACAGTACCGACTATGAAGAAGAAGACTACGATCCGGAAATTGAAGACAATCACAGTGGCCCTGCGCCGGTCGTGTTAGATGATTCCGTTGATCATAATGACTGGGCCGTGACCGTCGACATTGATGACGTTGTATTGGAGATATTATAAGAGATAGCTGCACTTTTGGTAATGATCCCTAGAAAAGCTGATTCAGTAATAGGTGGGTGCTACACTCTCCACTGATGATGGTAGTGAAAGTCTGCCCGCATACTGATGGGTCTTTCACTAGATATGGCCGTTCAAAGGCATGTTCGTTACCAAAAATGAACCATAATTAGAAAAGCTGATTTTTCTTCATTGAAATTCTTGTACAGTATTAAAGTATGCGCAATACCTATGTAAACAGTATAAGAACTGACGCTATTCATCGGGCCTTTCACTAGATATCACCTCTCAAAGACGTTATGAACATACATACTGTATACAAGCGAATATAATTAAAATTATTAAAAAATACGACAGCTCTGCCGTAGACACAGATACATTACACGAACCCTGAAAACATAACACTCCTTTTTTGGACAGTCATTAATTAATTACCTTTGGAATCTTATTCACATTTTTATTAAATTATATTTTTTTGTGAATCACTGGATATTGAACTATAGTGTTATATATTTTTGGAATCTACTCATCATTTTCTAGATGATGATTATATAGTTAATCTTATTTTCGAATATTTTTTTTCAACTTTAGTCTAATGCGGAACCATGGTCACCCCATCAATTTTTTTTTAAATTTTACTAGTCTATGTCACCCGGAATAAGCTAAGGATTCTAACGATAACTCATTTATCAAAAACGGTTCAGGCGTGTAGAAGTTATGGTGGAATATGCAAACTCACATACATACATACATACATACATACATGAACCCTGAAAACAATATACTCCTTTTTTCAGGCAGTCGTATAAAAATATTGGGAATTATTCACGTAACGTTGATTGCTATTAAAAAATATGAAGGCGTAGGAATTTATTTAACAGTAATCAACGTGACGACATAATACTATGTCGTCAAAAGCTAGAACGGTTTTAGGGTTCCGTGCGAAAATGGTACAAACTTTGACTATACGTTCAACCGTTCTTTACAGCTGCTTATTACAATAACTACCTCCCCTCCCCACCTCAGCCCCTTCACAGCGTGCAATGCCCGACTTCCAGTGGTGACCGACTGACTGATCTATCAACGCACAGCTCAAACCACTGGATGGAGCGGATAGCTTTTATGACCCCTAAAGGGGTAAATGAAATTTTTATGAAAATCGAACTTAACGTAAGCGAAGCTGCGGGCAAAAGCTAGTATAGAATAAGAGGTTCACTAACCGGCAGGGGTGTTAACTTGCGAAGCGACGAACAAACTCTGCACGTATGCACCCAGAGCATTGACTATGTCTTGAAATATGTTTGTAGCGTGTGGCTTCATGTCGTAGCATTCACAGAACGCCTTTAGAAGATCTGAAAAAAGTGTGTTGGAGTAAAACTCAATGCGCGATACTGCATTCTTGAAAATTTGTGTCCGCAAAAGGTTTTTATTCATCGATATATACTTAGGTACTAGATGGGTCCTTTCATAGAAAAAAATTGGGCGTCCAACCTTTACAGCATGCTCCTAACCTGTATAGCCCTGTCCTTGTCCCCGCCATAGCGCTGTCCCGCTTTTCAGGTTAGATGGCGTTAGTAAAATAGGTCCACATTCTATGTTTGACAGGGTCCGTCTATGTAAATTGAGGTCGTTGTTTTTATCAGGAAATAAAGAGAGTATAAAAATGGAACCTTCAATCTATGGCGCTAAACACTTAAACAAAATGCCTAGATAAAAGATGGCAGCCTTAAAACAGCTGTTATATTTGGCAGCCAAAGTCGGCGGAAGAGGTGTTTGAACGTTAATTTTTATGTTTACACTAGATGATGCTCGCGACTTCGTCCGCGTGGATAAGGTTTTTTTGATTCGGATTCAGGAACTCCTTAATTTTCCAGGATAAAATGTAGCCTAAGTTCTTCCCCGGGATGTAAACCTACCTCTATACCAAATTTCATCAAAATCTGTTGAAAATATGAGCCATTAAAGCGTAGCAAACAGACAGACAGACAGACACACTTTCGCATTTATAATATTAATATGGATTACATTTAATTTGGAAATTTAAAATTAAAATGGGAACACTTGTTTGTGATCATGATATGTCATGACATGAGGACATTCTACAAATCCCAGCCTAGAAACTACCTGGTTGTACAGTCATTCGGTGCAACACTTCGAGCGCCAGCGCGCGTTGCCACAGCGGTTTGTCCGGGTCCAGGAATTTGATCGTCAGGGATAGAAAGATCTCGCATTCTGTCACCTAAAAATAAAGAACAATTATAAACTCCCGTAAATTGAGAACTACAATTGTAAACTGCCTCATTTTTTTAAAGTCATGTTTAATGATATTTTAAAATTAATGATAATACAATCAAATAATAAAAAAATAATAATAGTTACAATGGTTGACGATAGAATGGCGCTATTACATCAACTCTTCTCCCATTAAGTGGACAACTGCGACACCAATCGAGTCACTGCTATACACAATGTGTTCAAACGAGCGGAGCGAGCATTTTTATAGCAATAACTAGCGAATGCCCGCGACTTCGTCCGCGTGGTTTGAGGTTTTTTGGTTCCCGCGGGAACTCCTTAATTTTCCGGGATAAAAAGTAGCCTACGTCCTTCCCCGGGATACAACCTATGCCTGTACCAAATTTTATCAAAATCAGTTGAACAGATACATTTGTTTGATTCCCGCGGGAACTCTTCAATTATCCGGGATAAAAAGTAGCCTATGTGCTATTCCAGACTATAATCTATCCCTATGCCAAATTTCAGTCAGATCCGTTCAGACGTTGGGGCGTGATTGAGTAACAAACATCCATACATCTGTACGGGAGCAGGTGATATGGCTCGACCGTAACAATAGGATGATCATCCTCCGAGCGGGTGTTGTGCTCGGGGACCACTGGTCCGACCGTTCATCTTTGGAGGTTGTATATATAGCGTAATTCGGAGAAAACTTCGTAAGCGTGAGTTGGGCGTTCGTGGTCGCGTGCGTGTACTAGTGCTGCCATCTATCGGATTATGTGCGGACTGCGAAGACCGCCACATCACTCCCCTTCGAGTCTGGAGGTCGTCAGCATTCAGTTGAGCGGAGTTGCAAGCATCTGGAGAAGTGGCGTCGATGAGCATTCAGGTGTAAGCGCTGCGTCGGGAAGTACTCAGTGAAGCGGCGTCGTGTACAACCAGAGTAGTGGCGTTGTAGGCTTATACGACTCTGAGGCTGTGTGACCCACTTGTGCAGCTGGTACGGGGCGTCGACGGGCTGTGTACTGATATGCTGTTGCGAATCGACTGGTGCGGGCCGCCGAGCGTGTGGCTCTGTGAACGGCTGTGCTGCATTGCGTATGTTGCTGTTGTGCCGGAACATCGATCGGCTGTGTTGCGTTGCGTTGCTGTGCTGCGTTGTGATGCTGTAGTGTCCCGCTGTGCGTACTGATGATGCTGTCCTCGATGCGATGACTGCAGGGATTATACTGTGATGTGCGATGTTGCTCAAATCTGACGAGTGAAGGCGTGACGTCGGCTTGTTGTGATCGTCGGCGGCGGCTTCGGAGTTCACGTCGGCTTGTTGATCGTCGGCGGCTTGGAGATCACGTCGGCTTGTTTGATCGTCGGCGGCGGCTTGGAGATCACGTCGGCTTTTCAGTCACCAATGTACGGGAGCAGGTGATATGGCTCGACCGTAACAATAGGATGATCATCCTCCGAGCGGGTGTTGTGCTCGGGGACCACTGGTCCGACCGTTCATCTTTGGAGGTTGTATATATAGCGTAATTCGGAGAAAACTTCGTAAGCGTGAGTTGGGCGTTCGTGGTCGCGTGCGTGTACTAGTGCTGCCATCTATCGGATTATGTGCGGACTGCGAAGACCGCCACACATCCATACATCCATCCAGACATCCATCCAAACTTTCGCATTTATAATATTTATTTGATTGATTGATTTACTAAAACTTACGAGCACAGCGTGGTACTTGTGCACGATGATGGACACGAGTCTCAGCAGGCGCATGGTGACAGGGAAAACGGGCCTCTCGCCGGCGGCCCCCGGGCCCCCGCCGGCCCCCGCTGCAGGGGCCCCGCCGCCGGGGATGTGGGGGGATGTGAATGCTGCCCTGGATTTTTTAAATAATTTTAGCCTCGGGTGGGTAATGGATACAAAGATATATTTGCATGGATTTGACTTACTCCAGCTATGCTAAGGACACTGGTTACTTATGTACACATTGATATAATAATTGTAAATGAATAAATAATTCATTTACAATTATTATAAAAGAGCAACCACCGAGTTTCTTGCTGGTTCTTCTCAGTAGGAATGACATTTCGAACCAGTGGTAGATTCACTTGACGATTCAAAAGCACTTTTAATAAGTTTATTTGAATAAAAAAATATGAGTTTGAGTTTTTTTCTCACTACTAACTGGTCCAATAGATGTCCTGTCCAAATTTGAACTTTTACAATTCTTGTGGTAGAATCTTACGACTTATCGTAAGTGGCACGAATTGTCCTATGTGAAATAAATCATTTCATTTCATATTCTAAACATAGATTTAGGATTGGTCTTGTTGAGCGGAGCGAGACTAATCCTAAATCTACGATTCTAAACTTAATTAAAATTAAAAAAGCTAAATTGGTCCAACCGTTCTTAAGTGATGCGCTTATGGAACAGCATTTCATTTTTATTTACAAGGATATGATAAATTCTATACAACTTATAACTGTTGTTATATCTAACACATGAACGTCATAAACTCCATACGCCAAACGCAGTAAAGTAAAACTTACCTGTATTTCACATTGGGTGAAAATAGCCTTATGATCAATGCACAAACATGTTCTTTTAGTAAAAATCTAAATTCCGGTATCTGAAATAAAAATATATCGATAGTAATTTCATTTCATTTGATTATTATTGCTTTCATGTACAATGTTCATAATACAATTACAGAGACCTGAGGCCCCATCAGGGCATTACAATATTGAATGTTCTAAATTAGGGATACTTTAGTCTATACAATCAATTAAATTTATATGATATCCACTGTATTCCCATAGGAAATGCTTGAAAATTAAAATGACCTCGAAATAGCACCTATATGTAATGTTAAACAGATTTTATCTTATAAATAAATGTGAAATTTTGAAAGAATCAGAGACATGTACAACATCTGTCAAAACATCACATTTATTCATTAGTTAGGGTTTACTTGGCGTTGTGGTTTGAACATACCTTAAAGAAAACATCAGAGAAGTCAGTCAATACAGTGTCTAACAGTTCCAGTCCAAAAGTCTTTGGTACCTCTGATATGCCAACCAACCAGTGCGCTGCATCACCATTTATTAGTTGGATTATATCCTGCAAAAGTGTTTATTGTCTTAAGAGTATATTACCACAGTTATTTACTGTTTATTTACAGGAATACGAAAAGAAAAAGGATTAAATTATTTATATGTAGAAATAGGAAAAGAAAAGAGCTTAAAAAACAACAGGACTCCAGAATTAACAAATCATTTCAGCATATCCCAAGCAATTTACCAATAGTACATTTAGATATTCAACTTTTTCAAGCTCAGACTCAAAGTTTATTTATTCAGGTACAGTAAATCTGAAAGTATAAGACACATATACAAAGTATAAGAATTGATGGTGATAATTAGCCACAGTATCTCAAACCTAAATCTACACTTTAAGAAGGCACATACACCAGAATGAAATTAATCTGATTTAACTTATTATACTATAACAATAATAGTTGTTTAGTTAGTGGACTGTTTGAATGATTTCCCCTCAAAAGTAAGCAAGTACATAATATGAGCAATCAGAGATAATCAATAATTCTATCTGTGAATGATTGCTAAGCTATTTGTCTTTTTGAAATTTGTCTCCTAGTGGCAAATACTAAAGTGTATTTAGATTGAATTGAGCAAATTTGTAAACAAATATGGCGGTACTGATCACGTGACCTTATTTTGACATGACCCTCAATGATGGGACTATTGCTGAATTATATGAGGAATGAACTATTGAACGATTACTGAACGAATTATCTCCAATGCAAAGAATACTCGTATTTTATATTATAGGAGAAACGGTACTGTTATTGGATACAAGCTCGCTCTGTGACCGTAAGCATCGACGTTCAGAATCGAAAACGTAATCGAATTATTTGAATCACGTTATTTTATTATATTAAATTGTTAAGATTTATACAATTTTTTTTTGTATTTGTTATATAGCAAAACAGGAAATGTATAAATATTTTTTTATATAACTACATTATTTAAGTGTCGTAAAAATATTTTTATTCATACCTATATATTATTTATGTATATGTATTTTAATTTCGTTGTACAATCATTAAAGTCATAAGAGAGCTTTAAAGTCAAATAACTGTACCGTTTCCCTGTACCATATCGGTACCGACTAAATATTGGGTCAGTCAAAACATCAACGGCCCAATATAAACTTTGTAATAATATTGTTGTTATTTATTACTTTAGTATTTACGACTTAATAAGATAATTTTGAGATGAAAAACATTCGTATACGTTATATAATAAAATAACGTGATTTACAGAATTCGATTACAATGTTTTCGATTCTGAACGAATTATATCGATGTTTACGGTCACTGACTCAGTATTAGTCATTCGTTTTTAGTCTGTGGTTGCGATGTCGTATCTGAGCAACACTATAAAATCCAAGTAATACGAAACGTCAAAACAAAAATTTTACTTTAATCTGTGGGACTTTATTTGTGTTTTCGTTCAGTTTTTATTAAAAATATTGTATAAATCCTTATCCTTACTAATATTATAAATGGGAAAGTGAGTTTGTTTGTATGTTTGTTCCGCTTTCACGCCGTAACTACTGAACCGAATGCTTTGAAATTTTGCAGACGTAAAGTTAGAAGTCCGGATTAAATAATAGGGTACTTTTTATCCCGGAAAATTAAAGAGTTCCCGCGGGAACTAAAACTCCTCAATCCACGCGGACGAAGTCACGGGTATCAGCTAGTACTGGATAAATGGAAGAAATAATACACTGCATGTTTAAGTTAGATGTTGTTTGTTGACTACAAGCAGTTTGTGTGTTTTCAATTGCTTTAAAATTGTGAAAAGTGTTTACAAAGTTACGCGTTAGCAAAAAGGTTCGTTTGTTTACAAATTAGCTCAATTCAATCTAAATACACTGTAGGTTTAAATATTAAGATTTTAATGTATAAGAGCAGCCCCCGATTGTGTAAGGAAATCGTAATTGTTTGTCAAACGGATAATTCGACCTGTTTGAGGAGTTCTTATTTTATTATATTAAATTGTTAAGATTTATACAATTTTTTTTTGTATTTGTTATATAGTTTATAATATACGAATACACATCACCATTGTCTACAACAAAACAAACCACAATTTTCATAATCTATTCTGTTAATCTGCAGTCAACTGGATAATCAAGTATAAGTATTGATGTGACATAAGATAAAAGTACACTAAGACTTTAGTATTTAACAGCATACCTGCTCGACAAAAAGCATGTATGAGCACCTAAAAAAGCTTGAGTAATACGTTTTACGCTGTCAAATTATTATGATTTGCTTAGACAATTGGGCCTATGATATGTAGACAAATTGTAAAGTATTACCTGTAATATGAGATATGCATCCACCGCACACGGTTTGAGATCCTTTGGTGCTTTATTATTCGCTTGTATTCTTACATCTGCTGGGTTCACTTTTAGTGTGCCTATAAAAGATTCAGAAGATCATCACCATCCATCATTTCAACTCATCTCCGGCTCACTACTGAGCACGAAGCTTCTCATTGACAAGTTTTTTTAAAAATTTGTTTGCGAGGTAAAATAAATAAATGTCATGTATCTATAACTTTATGTAACTTATGATTTTCCTAGGTAAAAATAGTGAACTTTATGAATAAAACTAAAAAATAAAATAAGAAGAATTAGAGTATACCATTAGCCTCTGCTAGTGCTCTCTCGAACACAAGTGCAACTAATTGTCTGACAGTCGCTGCGGCAGCGTGACTGGTGCTTATGTCTCGCGTTTCACTGGCTGTCACCATACGAATACACATCACCATTGTCTACAACAAAACAAACCACAATTTCCATAATCTATTCTGTTAATCTGCAGTCAACTGGATAATCAAGTATAAGTATTGATGTGACATAAGATAAAAGTACACTAAGACTTTAGTATTTAACAGCGGCAGATATATTTTTCTCTATTGATGTAATTGCATTGCCAGTAAAGTAAGAATTCATTATCACCCCAATGAAACCCTTACCATTATTGGTAGAGGTCAGGAACAATGAAGAATTACGATACATGACACAAACATCTATTATTCTTACCCTTGCCAAAGTGTCTCCATGCACCAAATCAGAAGTGGTCATCAGTAGAGCTGCTGTCTGTAGAAGCTTCAACTCCAGCATGTTGGCTTGGCCCAGGTTATAGAGGCAGTCAACGACATGTCTAGCACCTTTGGCGTCTATTCCCTGCTGGGCTATTAGCCTTCGAATTGTTCCCAAACAGAACTAGAAGATAAACATATATTAAGGAAAATTTAATATAAGAGGACATCATGTTATTATGTCAATATAAGAGTACAGTAAAGTGTCAACCTATAAATAAAAACCGGCCAAGTGCGAGTCGGACTCGCGCACCGAGGGTTCCGTACAAACCTGTAATAAGTTTTAAATTAAATGTTTTTTTTTTAAAATTTGAGTTGATTGAATGAAAGGTAAATTGCGATTTACGATTAATGACGTATTAAAAAAAAACTACTTACTTGATCTCGTTCAAACCAATTTTCGGTGGTAGTTTGCATGGTAATGTACAACATATATTTTTTTTAGTTTTATCATTCTCTTATTTTAGAAGTTACGGGGGGGGGGGACACACATTTTACCACTTTGGAAGTGTCTCTCGCGCAAACTATTCAGTTTAGAAAAAAATGATATTACAAACCTCAATATCATTTTTGAAGACCTATCCATAGATACCCCACACCTATGGGTTAGATGAAAAAAAAATTTTTGAGTTTCAGTTCTAAGTATGGGGAACCCCAAAATTTATTGTTTTTTTTCTATTTTTGTAAGAAAATCTTAATGCGGTTTACAGAATACATCTACTTACCAAGTTTCAACAGTATAGCTCTTATAGTTTCGGAAAAAAGTGGCTGTGACATACGGACGGACAGACAGACAGACAGACATGACGAATCTATAAGGGTTCCGTTTTTGCCAAATTTGGCTACGGAACCCTAAAAAGTAACTAAACTTGAATTTTTCTCTAACCATCAATTCTACATCTTACAGACTGCATTAGAATCACTCAGATTAATATTGCCATACTACATAGTACATATACAATTATTAGACACAAACATAACACAATTGATAAAAAATATTTTGTGTATTTTTACAGCTCCAAAATTATTTAGGATCACTTGCTTTAAGCATGACAAATTATTGCTTAACATTACGCAGTTGATGTTGCATAAGACCACTTAATAAACCTTGGCCAGGATGCGCCTGCACATTATACTAATATTATAAATGGTAAAGTGCGTTTGTTTATTGGTTTGTCCATCAAGCAAGTGGCAACAAAGCAACAGATAGACATGATTTTTTTGCATGGGTATAGTTAAGGACCTGGAGAGTGTCATAGGCTTTTTATCCTGGAAAACGAAGGAGTTCCAGTGGGAATTAAAAAAGTAAAACCACACGGCCAAGGTTAAAGGCATCAGCTAGTACAGCATTTGAAGCAAAAATTTGACTGATGAAACCCTGCCAGCATGTCTCACATTGTAAAATCATATTATTTATATACACTCGCCGGCATATTTAGCGGAACATAAAAAAAAGGTTTGATATCAGTATCATATAAGGTTGCTGGCTGGTTTATACGTCATTTAATTTAAAAAGAAATATTTTCAAATTAAGAAAACAACTGAACATCACATTTTATGCAATTGTTTTAATTTTATTCAAATACACCTTATCTGGAGCGAACTTCGAGTATTTCTTCCTTCTGAGTTTGATTTAAAATTTCATTGAAATACTGTTTTTTATTAGTTTTTTTTAATTGCGTATCTTTCTGGAGTTGATGACGGAATTATGCCTGACTTAGCCCCAACGGAGATTGCCAGGGCATTCGAAATGCGAAGAAATGGTCAAACCTACAGAGTGATATCCATCTAGATCTTCGTCGACCAGTTTCAACGATCCATCGCAGTATCCCGTTGGATACTGCGATGGATCGTTGAAACTGGTCGACAAGTGAGGAGTTCAAGGAGACCGGTACTTATGTGAGAAGAGCAGGACAAGGCAGAAAAAGACGCACTTCGAGTAGGGATGATCGTTTCATTCGGCTTCGTGTACGTAGGAACCCCCGTTTGACGGCCGTCCAAGCCCAACATGAGTTAGAAGCAGTGCGGGGTGTAACCGTAAGTGAGCGTACGGTACGAAGAAGGCTCGAAGAAGCTGGTTTGGGTTCATTTGTGCCCGCCAAGGCTCCAAGGCTCGAGGTAAATCATCGTAGAAACAGGTTAACTTTTGCTCAGGAACATCGATTTTGGAACGCGCACTAATGGAGTAAGGTATTGTTTAGTGATGAGTGCAGAATTCTCTTAAATCAAATTAACAGCAGGCAAAGAATATACAGACGCAAAGGAGAATGATACATTCAGACAAATTTTGAAACTAGTTGCATACGGTGGTGGATCAATAATAGTTTGGGCGGGCATTTGTTTGGGAGCTCGCACAGACTTGGTAATAATTGACAGAGGGAGTCTGACTGCAGACCGCTATATCAGAGAAGTTTTAGAAGAAAATGTCGTACCGTTTGCCCCATATATCGGTGACAATTTTGTTTTTATGCAGGATAATGCTCGGCCGCATACCGCTCGGGTAACTCAAGCTTATTTTAATGATATGAATATCACTGTTATGGAGTGGCCGGCGAGATAACCGTATATGAACCCAATAGAGCACGTTTGGGACTTGCTGAAAAGAAAAGTTAAGTCCAGAATTCCAGCTCCTGCCAACGTGGGTGAACTGCGAAACGCCGTAGTTGAGGAATGGCGGAGACTATCCCAGGATACCATCGATAACATCATTCTCAGTATGCCTAGACGGGTAGAAACTTTAATAAGAGCACATGGAGGAAATATGCGACATTAATCACCATTTTTCTAATTTAATTAATTGTTATTTTAATATTAAATTTCACTTTTCCCGGTTACATGAAAAGTTCAAAAATGTACCCTTTTTCACAAATAGCCTTTACTCGCAAAATCTGTTCTTAATGTGATCTCATTTTAAGTAAAACAAATGAAACTTTAAATAACAAAAGAAGTGTAGTAAGTAGATTTTAAAATAAAACCATATTTTTTAAATTATGGACCTTTTTTTTATGTTCCGCTTAATATGCCGGCGAGTTTATATCAGCATTAAAAGTTATAAAATAGAACAACTCTCAATTTTACAATACTTTGGATTGACACATACCAATACATGTACAAAGATAAAGATAAAATAATAAGTTAAATATCACACTAGTTATTATCAGTAGAATACCAAATGTACAGAAATCAAATTTGCTAGTCAATAATACCAATTAAAATCTTAACAATCATGTGCAATAAGGTTGGTTTATTTCATAATTACCTGAATAATTTTAACATCCTTCGACTCACATCCTTGCACTAAAGGATACAAGATCTGATTCACCACTCCATATAAAGATGCTTGCGGATTATTTGCCGCCAACGACAGCTTGTCTATAGCTTCATCACAAGCCTTGAATTTTAAGAATACTCATTTTAAGAATACAAAAACATTAAGTATACTTTGTAACAGAAAAAAACAGGATGGTGTTCATCCAGTATTTTTTTCCGAAAGTTTAGCTCTTATAGATACTAATATGTGTTTACTATCGCTAATAATAAACCAATGTTAAAAATAATGAGTA
The DNA here is from genome assembly GCA_963932025.1 of Erebia epiphron. Classification (NCBI taxonomy): domain Eukaryota; kingdom Metazoa; phylum Arthropoda; class Insecta; order Lepidoptera; family Nymphalidae; genus Erebia; species Erebia epiphron. The sequence continues at coordinate 24,018,673 of OZ009947.1, read as the reverse complement.
AATAATAAAAATAATACCTCTCTTATCTGAGGATACTTCTTTTTGGTTTCCAAGCTCAAAGTCTTAAAGTCATTTTGTAGGACATCCATAAATTTCTTTGTGGAATCATCGCCGGTAACAGCGCTGACGAAAGCCATGTTTTGATAATATTTTAATTAGTTTTCCACTTCATATTTCGTGAAAAATACACAAATTAAAAATTTTGCCATGTAGGTACACAATCGAATCGACAGCTCAACTTTCGTTCGAAAATCTCAAAATTTGACATTTGTTTAATTTTACAGTATAAACAATACCAAAATTCTACATCAATGTTTTAGACTAGAATAATATTTCATTGTTGAATACTTATTTTTATTTCAATTCAATTCTACCAAAAAAAAGTACGTGAACTAGGCAGTAGGCTTTGCCATTTGTTTAAGGTAATGCTGTGAACTTGTGAAGTTACATCGATTCCATGGATTTAGTGCAGTTTCAAACTTCTGAACCACTTTTTAAGTTCCATAGAGAAATAGAAGGCTAGAAGCATTTGCAATACATTTTTTAATAATTTTACACTCTTAGGTTTCCCTAACTTTTAACATAAATTACAAACCTGACATTGGCTAATCTGTGTAAAGCCAGAAGAGAAAAAAAAAAAAAAAAAATATTATGCTTTGATTATGTTAGACTTAATCAAAGATATTAAGTAAGAAAAAATGAACGGTAAATTTGTCTTTTGTTCCAAATATTTAAATAAAAATACGCGGAGAATTGAGAACCTCTTTCTTGTTTTAAGTCGGTTGGAAAAATAATTATATTTTGTTTTTATTTCATTTCCTACAGAACATAATATTATGCTGCGTAGAATGAATACCTAAAGAAAATATCTCTTTCTCTGTCTACGGAAAATAGAAGATTTCTGTGTTGCCTCACTTTATTAAACGTCAAAAAAATAAGGAAACAGACAAAAAAATTAATTTTTTCATGGGAGAATTATTATAAAAAGACCTGTGTCAAAATGAGTTCAATTATATGAAAATAAGTGGCAAATCAGTAGACGTTTTACACTATTTTATCAAAACAAGCAAGAGATTATAGTTCGGTGCACGATAAAGAATTTAATGACCGCGTCAGACTGATCGATGACCCAATTTTTACTGCACCACATTTTTTATTTAATCAGGCAACATTAATTTACTGATTGTGCAGAAGAAAAAACAATGGTGTGATTCCAGATTTTTATTTGTAAGTAATAAAAGAATCAATTACAATTTAGTTGATGAAACGTTCATGAGATCACAAAACTGTACACGCGTTCGACGATGCAGATTCCAAGGTACAAAACATACGCCCTCGCCAGAAAAATGCATATTTTGTGCGCTTGACGGACTGTCAATGCAATTTTTACTCTATTTATTCAGCTTGATTCAGCTATGCGCCATTCTTTTTGCAATAAAACGGGCGATGCATGCAGGTTCTAGACCCTGTGCGAGTAAAATACCAAGTAAAGTGAGTGAAACTGATAAAAATTCCGAGTGACGGAGACGATGGGCGAGCAACGTTGGACGTCGTGTTTTCTCGGTTTGCATATCTCGTTTGCCGGCACCTAGTTTTAATTAATTGTGTGTCGTATGCACTGTTTTGCTATTACGTACGTGACGAAAGTAGTGTGCTGACCTCTCGAGCAATCGCGCTTCTGGAGACAAACGAGTGAAGTACAGAATCGTACAATCGGTTCTTATGAACGAAGCAACATGTGTTTTGTGTATTATTTTGCAAATATCGCCACCTGATTCAGTTTAAACAAAGTTATAAAGGTAGACAGTTTCAAAGACAGGATTTGCAGTATGAATCAGTCTTTTTCATTGTTATATGTCAATCACCTTAGCTGCTATACAACTTTTACATCTTTATGTATGATAGTAAAATGTTTATATTTCAGTTTCAAAGAGCTCACAATACTCATTCATTGTAGTAACATAGCTGTAATTATCATAATATGAGATGGTAATAAACTAATAAGATATCAAGTAGGGTTCCTATGTTAATCTTTTATATTGCTTGCTGGTACAATCATAATTCTAATACAAAAATCTAGTATATGGTTAGATAACTTTATAAATATTTTTAATGACGGAATGAAATCACATAGGCACTTCTCATTGCTTTCTGTCTCTTATTTTTGGCGATCATTGTTGTGTTGCAGCACATTAATAATTTCACTCAACTGTTGTGTTAGTCTAAGCTTTCATAATCATACAAATTGTTTGATAGTCAGAGCATGTGATACACAGAACTAGTGGTATACTATTTTTATCGAAAATGACAATCCATTCTAGTCCGTCTCTGCTGTGTTTTCAAGGCCCATCTTTTCAATCGATTTTGATATAACTATGGTACAGAGATAGGTTGCATGTTGTGTAAACTTTTCATATTGGAAAAGGTCGTCCACCCACAGAATTAAAAAAAATCTTAATCCATGTGCAATGTGCATAAAGTGGTGGCGTCATCTAGCCTATGTAGTTCAGAAACATGATGGTGCAATTCTACCAGTGAGTGACACAAATGTTTCTCTTGGCGGACTTGCATAAGCCAACAAGGTTTGGTAAGAAACCCCCAACAATTCGGTCTAGAAGTCTAGTCTTTCCAACAAAATGTGGGGAGTCTGTTTATATTTGCAATTAAATCTATGGAAATAATGGACTGCTCCAGTGCCTACAAACTCAAACTCATATATATTTATTCAAATAAACTTATTACAAGTGCTTTTGAATAGCAAAGTGAATCTACCACTAGTTCTGAATGCCATTCCTACTGCAAAGAACCAGCAAGAAATTCAGACAGAAACAGACTGTCTACAGAATTTCAGCGTTATCCATGCTTGCATTATTTAGTCTAAATATTTGCTTTCACAATCTCCTAAAACTACAGCACAGCAATGAATCATTGATACACATTCACCAAGATATACCCACACAGCTGCCGTCAGTCTTTTATCACATAATTGATCTGCATCTCATCTGGACCAAAATAAACTGAATCTGTGTACTGTATAGTGTACATGTAGAGTTGACACTGATTTGATTGATTATCATTTTATGGTGAGGGGTTTTGATTGAAATAATTATGTTCCTAGATTATGTATGCTGGAACATGTAATGGTTTATTTTTGACTTGGTTTTGGCTTCAGAAATGAAGCTTCAGAATGTGTCCTTGACCTGACTAGTATGTTATCTAATCTTTCTAATGTGTTTGTAGGATTACTTATTAGACCATTAATAAAATAATTGTTCTAAGTTTAAATGTATTCGCCTCCTGTTGAGGTTGTTCCAATTGTTCGAACTTTTGACTTTTCAGAGTTAGGTGCCTTTTGGGCGATTGAGGGGAAATCTGCATGCCCAAGAGTTATCCAAAGTATTATAGTTCAATCAATCGATCAATCAAATCATTTATTCAATATAGGTACACTGTAGGTACACTTATTGACGTTAAAAATTACTTACTTATAAAACGTGATGGTGATAATCGGTTACGGTATCTTAAAACTAAAGCTACGAGGGTTCCAAACGCGCCCTGGTCTGAGAAGAGCCCACAACAAACTCAGCCGGGGGTTTTTTTTTTATTATCACCATCTCACAAATCATCTTAGTTAAGGAACTATCAGAGCCATTAGAGCAAATTATTGCCAAGCTTCCTTGTCGTTTAGGTAATCCTTTACATGGTAATAAGATTTTTCAATGAGTTTACGTTTTACATTAACTTTGAACTTATTCAGAGACATCTTCAACATGTCTTCTGGGAGCTTATTGTAGAAGCGGACACTGTTTCCAACAAATGAATTGCTAATTTTACTAAGCCTAGAAGCAGGCGTTACAAGTTTATTTTTATTTCTAGTATTGACATTATGACAATCACTTTTCTTCTTGAATTCATCAATGTGTTTATGCACGTATACATTCTTGGACATTTAAGCAAATAAGGGACTAATTCCACTCATTATATTTGATAGTTGGTCCCAGCTGTTATCTAAACAAATGCAAATGATTTTTTATGCTGCTGAATAGTTGTGTATCATCCCCATAGAAAACAAAAAAAAGTATCACACTAGTTTTATAATAAAACACACATTCTACTTACTCAACTAAACTACACACTGAGACATGTAGTTATTCGTATTTTCATTGTATAGAGGTAATAATTTTCGTATTATTAGAGTAGATAGACTAATTGCAAAATATCAAGTACCTGTACCCTTACCACTAGATTAAACATACCGCGTGACGATAAACGCTTTCGAGCATCAAAACAGTTTGGCGTTAAAGTAAAATGAACCTTAACACCATGTGTTAAGGTTCATTTTACGCCAAAATGTTTCGACGGTCGATTTAAAATCTTGTGGTAAGGGTACTGGCATAACAGAAATATCTGTTGAAATCATGCATTTAACAGACTGTGACTACGAAGATTTGTGGTTTCTATTGTCTTTCTGTGGGTGTTTTACATAACCTCTGTTTATGTAATATTAATAAAGTCTTCAATATTTATTCTATTTAAGTAATACCTTTGACTATTTCAGTTTATCTCTTACATTTGAATAGTTTAGTTATATCTTAATTTCGTCATCTCTGTCATCATCATCTTCAAAAAGTTTGAATCTTGAAATCTAAATACACCCGTCGTCGTCAAACGATAGACGTCCACTGCTGGACATAGGTCTCTTGTAGGGTCTTCCACATGCCACGGTCTTGTGCCGTCTGCATCAAGCTCCCTGCGACTCGTTGGATCTCGTCCGTCCACATGATCCGGGGTCTGCCAAAGCTACGCTTTCCAGTGCGAGGTCGCCATTCCAGCACTTAGGGAGCCCAACGTCGATCGGTTCTTCGAACTATGCCCCCCCGCACATTGGCACATCAGCTTCGCAACTCGTCGAGCTATATTGGTGACTCTGGTTCTCCTACGGATCTCCTCATTGCTGATTTGATCGTGATACTCACAGCATAGCCCTCTTTGTCGCTCGCTGAGTGAACCTGAGTCTCCTTATCAGGCCCATATAGTTTGCGGCCGTGTCTTTGATCCGTAAGTCATAACTGGCAACACGCACTGTTCGAAGACGGTCTTCAAACACTCAGCATTATCCTTACTTCTGTCTTTAGCCCTGTTGTGTCCGTCTTTTCTGTTGTGACAGTTCATAACTGGTAAAGCATGATACTATCGACATAACATGCTAACTTTTTTTGTTTTGTTTCAGATAACATAAAACTAAACAAATCCTGCAATAACTTTCCAAAATTATCCTCAAGACTGTTTATAGTTTAGGTTTTTTTTCGGTTCTAGTAATTTAGGGTACGAACAAGTTCTAGCTAAAAAAAAAAAAAAAACAAGAAAAGAATGCCAACATTGCGAGAGAGAATAAAAAGACGGAACTAGTTATTTATTTATTTTAATATAATATTTAATTGATAAATAGCTTTTAGCCCATTTATTTTTTATTTAAACAATTTATCGATAAAATTAAATTAGAAACGATGGAATTTCAAATATTCAAAACGTTGAGTTTGTGATGATGGTGTCGATTATTTATTCGTTGATTTAAGTTATCATTAGTAGTAACTAGTAAATAACTTATAATTTGAGATTATTCGTATCACAATGTATGTCGGTCGTGATAGTTTGTGATATATCGTCTTGATGGAGCAATATGGACAACATGTCATCCAACATGTCTCTGCGCAGCAAGAGGAAAGACAACCTCATCACCAGGAAACAGGACAAGAGCCCAGAAAAGACTATAAGGTGAATATAAAATACTAGGCTAACATGCGAGACTTGATTAGCGTAGATTAACGTTTTTAAAAATGTCGTAGATACACATATATTATGTTCCCGAAAAGCGTCTTATGCTTTTTAGGAAATATTTGAGCTACTTGCAAAAATTATTTAAATCACTTAAGTGGAAAAAAATCAAAACTAACTTAGAAACTTACAGCATTTTTAATGGAATCTATGGGCGGTATCTATGGTTTAGCATGTGAGTAGGGACTTGAGTAGCTTTTTCATACATTCGTCTCCGGTCTCCTTTTGCAGTTCAGGTTACATAATAATTATGTGATTTATATATTACTAGATGATTCCCGCGACTTCGTCCGCGTGGACCAAGTCTTTTCGATTCCCGCAGGAACTCTTGAATTTTCCGGGATAAAAAGTGGCCTATGTCCTTCCCCGGGATATAACCTACCCCTGTACCAAATTTCATTAAAATCGGTTGAACAGATAAATTTTTTGATTCCCGCGAGAACCTTTGAATTTTCCGGAATAAAAAGGAGCCTATGTCCTTCCCCGGGATACAACCTATCCCTGTACCAAATTTCATCAAAATCGGTTGAATAGATGGGCCGTGAAAGCGTAGCAGACAGACGGACAGACAGACACACTTTCGCATTTATAATATTAAGTATGGATTGAGGTAAAGACTCGGCAAGAGAAGAAATGCACAGAGATAATAGTGGTAAGACAAGAGGCGCATGTAGGGGGTCATCCGTAAATCCTTACTAATATTATAAATGCGAAAGTGTGTCTGTCTGTCCGTCTGTCTGCTACGCTTTAACGGCCCATCTTTTCTAACGATTTTGACGAAATTTGGTATAGAGATGGGTTGCAACACGGGGGAAGGACATACGCTTTTCAACCGACTTCAAAAAAAGGAGGAGGTTCTCAATTCGACTGTATTTTTTTTTTTTTTTTTTTTTTTTTTTTTTTATGTTTGTTACCTCAGAACTTTTGACTGGGTGGACTGATTTGGATGATTTTTTTTTTATTTGAAAGAGCATACTTCCCATGTGGTCCCATATAAATTTTATCGAAATCGGTCGAGCGGTTTTTAAAATATCAACAATAAAATAAAAACTTTGTATAGCGTGTGCTTGTTGTTGTAAAGTTGGCGCGGGAGTTTGAAGTCGGTTGTTTAAAAAGTATTTTTTATATTATTATCCCGGAAAATTAGGGAGTTCTCGCAAGAACAAAATAACTTAAACAACGCCGACGAAGTCGCGGGCGTCCGCTAGTATTGCTTAAAATAGGAGAACAGAAATATTAAAATCATATGGTAATTCATCATCTAGTTCTATTTACACTCGGAAAGAGAAGAGACGAAGAGATAATAGTGGTACAAGAGAAGAGGTGCAAATGGGGGTGTTCGCGCCATTCAGACTCAATGTCTTTTTTAGGGTTCCGTGCCTCAAAAGGAAAAAACGGAACCCTTCCTATAGGATCACTTCGTTGTCCGTCCGCCTGTGTGTCAAGACCATTTTTCTCAAGAACGCATGGAGGTATCAAGCTGGAATTCACATCAAATACTCAGGTCTGCTGTCCCTTGGAGTTGTGAAAAAATCAAACTTCTAAGCCAACACAATCAAAAGATACAGCCGTTTATGTACAATTTTCGACACTCACAAATGAATCAAAACCTACAGGGTACTTCCCGTGAACTCAGAATCTTGAAACTTGGTACGAAGCAACGTCTTATAGCACAGATAAAGGAAGAATTGCGAAAAACATAAATTTTTAGTTACATAATATAATAAAATTATTTTTATGCAAATTTTCGACACTCGCAAGGGAATCAAAACCTACAGGGTACTTCCCGTGAACTCAGAATCTTGAAACTTGGTACGAAGTCCAAGCAACGTCTTATAGCAAACATAAAGGAAAAATTGCGAAAAGCATAAATTTTTAGTTACATCATATAATAAAAATATTTTTAATAATTTTAAACTTATTACCCCTTTCCGCATGAACGCGTAGGGGTATTAACTTGAAATTAAAATAGATAAGTGGAATAAAAATACTATAACTTTTACTTATATACCTACAGGTTTGTACGGAACCCTCGGTGCGCGAGTCCGACTCGCACTTGACCGGTTTTTCTTTATAAATATAGGCTAGTGCTTGGCTGCAATCAGGCCTGTTTGCAAGTGGTGATGCAGCCTAAGGTGGATAATAGTAAACTATGTGTACCGAGGTTGTCCAACCAGTGGTGTCCCCTTCATGTATTGATATTGTTTTTAACTAATAGGGGTACAAGAGGCGCATACAGGGGCGTGCCGTCCACATCGAAGCGCGATGAGGACACCGACGGCTCCACGGAGCGCCTGGACCGGCCCAAGAAGTTCCTATCGCAGAACAAGAGCACCTATGGACTGGGCAAGCGACCCGACTTCTTGAAGAACCGCAACGTGCATCTAGCCTCCTCGCGATATGGACAGGTGAGTCTTCTATCCTTTTAGGACAGGCTCAGGTACTGTTTAACTGAGACTGTGTTTGTAGTAGCAGCGCGGTGCGAGAGGAATGACGGGGACATAAAGTCCGTCATCTTACCTGACCCGGTGGCTAAAATTGGAACTAATTTTTATGACTTATTTTTTTTAAAATTGATAATAGCGACGCTGTCGCCAGGTCAGATAAACGTGACGGACTTTGGTATATCAAATTCAAGTAATTTTTTATTCAAACTAGCGGCCGCCCATGAAAATTAGCACAAAACCACCACATTCAGCTTTTTAGGTCCAAAAGGCGTTGAGTATATCAGGATTTTTTTAATGTGTAATAGGCATTGACATTTAGAAGTGTTAAATTATTATCAGTCAAACGGTAGTAATAGGTGATTTTTTCTCTTCTTATCAGACATGACGCTTAAGTACAATCTTTCGTTTATCATGAAAAAAGATTTTCACATGACTTAGAAATTACTGACAGCAGTTGTACGCATTTTATCGGTTTTCCTAATATGAGTAACTGCAGTTTTTATCCCGTTCATTCTCTGTAAATTTGGCTTTCCGAACTGTTGGTAGAGTCTCTACTTATAGCACGCGACCGATTGTCATGAGAAACCTTAAAATTGACTCCATTTATATTTCCTACCCAGCAGACGCACAGATATTTCCTAAGACATTATTTTTTTATATGGGAATCAACAAATCAGAATTCCTAAACGAAACCTCATTTGATACACGGCTTAGGAAACCAAGAAAGAGCGAATGCATTTAATGCTGTTATTTGACGTTAGTTTACAGTTGTAATACGATTAATTTCCATTAGGTTAATAAGGGAATGTTAAGGGTCCAAACACACTTGCAACGTGGTCCGAACAAGCACGACGCGTGTTATCTTAATGATTTCACTACTTACACAACTCTCTTCGCGAGAAGGGTAGTGTGTTTGACTTTGGTGACTTGACTGCCCTCCATTCTGTTAATTACCTCCTATTAATTAACACAGGAGGTAATAAACATTTGTGGTTGGGCTAGTGCTTATCATTGTTCGACTGCGGCCGACGGGGTCCCGCGTTCGTATCCCGGGTCGGGCCATAATTAAGTGTTGGGGTTTTCTGACTAGAAATTCTCAGTACTTACTAGCTCGGAGCTAGGAAGTTGTGTGGTGGGTCTAAGCTCTAATTCCCTCTCTCCTATGAGAGTGGAGGCCTGTGCCCAGCAGTGGGGCGTTAATGGGTTGTAGATAGATAGATAAACTCTTTATTGCACACACTTAAAATAAACAAAAGCTTAAAAGACAAAACAGAGGGTGCAAAGGCGGTCTTATTGCTAAAGCAATCTCTTCCAGGCAACCTTTGGAGAGAGAGAAGATTATCAAACAAGTTGTGGTAGTGGTAATAAACATACACAACTCACAACCCGGAAATAAACGAAATGCCCAAAATATTCGTACAATTTAAATAAAATAAAAATGTCTACGCCTAACAGTAAAATTTGTACATGCCTCTGTTTACACAATAATATTGACTCTACTATGTAAATCGCACGCTAAAATTACATCTAATGGCAAATGAGTCCATCTGACCAAACAACATCGTACGTCCGCGATAGTAAACAAGCGATCCAAAACATATTTATTCAGTACACGATCTTGAGGTTTAGTACCTATCTTTTGTTGTAGGTTAGAAACTTTGTTAGAAACTAGATGATGTCCGCGACTTAGTCTGCGTGAAATTTAGTTTTTTGCGAGAACTTTTAAATTTTCAGGGATAAAATGTAGCCTGTGTATTAGTTATCTCCATTCCAAATATTAGCCAAATTGGTTCAGTCATTGTGGCGTGAAAAACACAAACTTACAAACCAAACGTAGGTACACATTTATAATATTACTAGATGATACCCGCGACTTCGTCCGCGTGGATTGTTTTTTTTATTCCCGCGGGAACTCTTCAATTTTCCGGAATAAAAAGCAACCTATGTCCTTCCCCGGGGTACACCTCTCCCTGCACCAAATTTCATCAAAATCGGTTGAACAGATACATTTGTTTGATTCCCGCGGGAACTCTTCAATTTTCCGGGATAAAATGTAGCCTATGTCCTTCCCCGGGATGTAACCTATCTCTGTACCAAATTTCATCAAAATCGGTTGAGTAGTTGGGCCGTGAAAGCGTAGCAGACAGACAGACAGACAGACAGACACACTTTCGCATTTATAATATTAGTATGGATTAGAATTACTTAGATTAGATTATTAGATTAGATTAGAAATAAGAAATAACACAAATTATGGTAAGAGAGTATTATATTATAAATGAGAATTAGATAAGTGAACTAGAGAGACTTTTAACTTTTTGAGAAATAAATCTTCTTATTTAAACCGTATATGGCTAATTCTCTCATACGCTAAATAACTAAAATAACAGGTGCGTACCTGTTATTTTGCAAATGTCTCGCTTGTAATTTTATCCCTTTCATAATTCAAATGGGCGAGTTTGCTTGCACTTTGCGCACTTGGCTAACGTGTAATAGGGTCCTGAACCTAATACGTCCGCCAAGTGCATTGGCCAGTGCATCGATCCAATGTTCCAATGCTCTTAAAAAAGGTAAGAGGCGATCTTGGAGCAGACTTGAATTCTTAATCAAGTCTAACCTATTTACATAGATATTCTGGATGATATTTATTCCCAATATGACCTGTCAACATAGCTACCTATATACAAATGTATAGTTCCGTAATCTGGACCAACAAGACTTCATTCGCAACAAATCGTCTGGGGATTGAATCTAATTCAATTTCATTTATGAAACAACAATGCGCCTCTCGGGATGTGACGTCACACGCGATGCGGCGCCATACGCTGTGTCTATCATATATTATAGTTTAATATAATACTAGGCCTGCCACCGCAGAACAACCTGGGTATAACCGCACATCTTGTGTACAAAATCTATACACATATAGGGCATAAGATAAATGGAATGACTGGCATACACATGCTAATTATATTGTCAAGAAATGATTTTCAGAAATTCGACTCGAGCGAAGACAGGTGTTGACTAGTACTAGTATAAGGTCCGGTATCCACTAGAACGGAGATGTTTAGCAGACTAATAAATACATTATTTATTAAGTAATCAACGTGTCAATTTTTCACGTCATTTCCGGTATAAGCTTTGGCTTTAGAAATTAATTACTTAAGGTCATCATCTAGTACAATCTGTACTTACATTATAAATGCGAAAGTATCTGTCTGTTTCTCTATCTGTCTGTCTACGCCCCATCTTTCAAGCGATTTTGATGAAATTTGGTATAGAGGTAGCCTATATCCTTGGATGATTCCCAGGATCCCCAGGATGTCAACAAATGGACCGTGAATACGGAGCAGACAGATTTTCCCATTTATGTATAATATTAGTACTTATGGATTTATTCTTTTCTATTGTATTATAGACTTGATTTTAATTTTTTTTAATGTTTTTAAAGTAGCTTTACTACGGCTATTAGAAATTAAATCTTCAAGGGTTTTGCGTCATGTTGATGTAAGTCTGGCGCAGTAGGTACAGCGTTATTACGACTTTATTAGATGACAGCCCATCGTAAAACCTTACTACAAAATGTTAAAATGTCTATTTATGAATACTTTTATGACCTATTGGCTAACTTAAACTTTAACTGTCGCATCTATGTAGCACGGACTTACAATGTAAAGCGTAATTTTGAGCTGTTCAGAATCTCTAAACAACTAAAAGGACACCTCAAAAATTGCTATCCTATGACACCCCACACTATAGGTTACGCACAAAAAATATCATCCCCACTTTAAAATAATAAATAAATAAAATAAATAAATTTCAAAAATAAACCATCCCCACTTTACGTGTAAAAATATCATACCCTAAAAAAGTTTGAAAGAACCACCAATAGCAATTTCTAGTAGTGATGCTAGTTGCCACAAACTACCGCTCATATAGTAATGATTTTTAAAATACTTGAATCTCACACACACGGACAGACGTACTGGACGATACTATAAGGGTACCCTGTTTTACTACGGCATCCTAAAAACTCTGCTTTACTTCAATCCCAACATACCTATGCATTGTACCAAAAAGTAACTATGTCTAGTCATTGACTTAATGTCTAGTAAAAGAGACGGTTCAAATTTGTATGGGGCGTAGGCCTGGTCTTGTACATGTAGAGAAATGAAGGAAAATAAAATACTAGACCAGTTTTAGTTTGTCAAATCTACGAATTCGTCGTAATTTCAGTGGCGGAATTATTTAATGTTTCCAAGGTAAGCAACACTAAACATGAGTGTGTAACAGTGGCGGATTCATATTTTTTGACGTTTACAAAAGAAAAACACGTTATTTTGACAGCAACTGTCAGAAATGACATTTGAAACATTTCGCGCCTACTGCCTTCTCTATGGCTGAAAGTTGCCATCTTGGAAACGTATCGAAAACTTGAAATACATTTTTTTCTCGTTATTTACTTTACTGTTCTAAATTATTATATTTTTAATACAATCTATGTAATCTCCTCTATTCATGGTAGAGTGTACAACAGTAGGCCTAAAATGAACCTTTTCCTTTATGTGACAATTTGGTTTGGTTAGCAGAAGATTAGCCCTATTACGAAAGTGCTACATCAATCTTTCTTACAATCTCAATTGCAGTGATTGGCTGAATTTATGACGGTATAGCAGATTTTATAAAAGTAAATGAGCCAATCAGACATGATTGCGATTTTTCCAAAGTTTCAATCATTTTAATGTAACAAGGTGCCAGGTTCAATAGTCGATACCGGGAAAAACTGAAAATTCTAGGTCAAAGCTTGCCTCTCGAAGCTGTTACATCATTTCGAACTGAATCCAGGCGTCGCGTCGTTTTCCGCAGCACAACCGCAGTCGCATATTATACGCTTTACGCTAACTTTGTTTATAAATAAACTAATTGCTCATTATATTGTTAACCTATTAATAACTGAAGGTACCTACAATAATAATTATGTATATCCTTATTATTATTTGCCATAATTAAGTATTCGGTCTTTCCGACTAGAAATTCTCAGAACTAGCGCGGAGTTAGGAGGTTGGCGGTGTTCCACCCCCGTGCCTCGGAGAGCACGTTAAGCCGTCGGTCCCGGTTATTATCACTAACATGATAATAGTCGTTAAAGTCCGCCAACCCGCATTGGAGCAGCGTAGTGGGTCTAAGCTCCAATTCCCTCTCTCCTATGAGAGTAGAGGCCTGTGCTCAGCAGTGGGACTTTAATGGGCTGTAGTAGTGGTGGTGGTGGTGGATATCCTTATTTTATAGTAGACTAAATGATGTCAGCGACTTCGTCCGCGTGAATAAAGGTTTTTTGATACCTGCGGGTACGGGATAAAAAGATACAAAGATTTTTATTTTTTCAAGTACCTAAGTACTTAATTATTATGTTAATTTCTTACTTCCTATTTCTTTATAAGTATATTTTGTCAATATGCCCCTTTATGAAGAAGTTCACGTGATGTCAAACACGCTGTGTTTATATGACTCGTCAAAAATCCCGATAACAGTCACCTAGTCATTAATTATACTATTTTAGGAAAACGTTTACGCTCGCGGCCTTCGATCACGTTCTTGAGCATTAGAGTTAGATATGTTAATGTTTCTTAGTAAAACCTTATATATTTTTTCCTTTACTTCTGTTGATATAACAGGAGAAACTGACTGACATATCAACACTAAGCTCTAACTGTTGGGTCAAGTTAGTATAAGATTTCGCGTGTTGGTTTTTTCCATCACATTATGATTTTTTTTTTTTTATATTATAACGGCGAAAGTTTGTGTGTGTGTAAGTGTGTATGTTTGTTACTCCTTCACGCCGCAACTACTGAACCGATTTGGCTGAAATTTGGAACATAGATAGCTTATAACCCGGATTAAAACATAGGCTACTTTTTATCCCGGAAAAATCCATAGTTCCCATGGGATATTTAAAAAACCCTAATTTTCAACAGTAATCTATAGCTACACCTATTGTTTGTTACGCTTTCACGCGAAAACTACTCAACCGATTTTGATAAAATTTGGTACAGAGATAGGTTACATCCCGGGAAGGACATAGGCTACTTTTTATCCAGGAAAATTAAAGAGTTCCCGCGGGAATCAAAAGAATGTATCTGTTCAACCGATTTTGATGAAATTTGGTACAGAGATAGGTTACATCCCGGGGAAGGACATGGGCTACTTTTTATCCCGGAAAATTGAAGAGTTCCCGCGGGAATCAAAAATACTTGATCCACGCGGATGAAGTCGCGGGAATCAGCTAGTAAAGTATATTATTTGCGGAGGATTGGAGGAGCTGAATAATAAGCGAGGCAGGGGCGTTTTATGATTACGTGACCACCATTTTTTGATGATCAATTGTTAATATAACAACATATCAAGTATCATTGATAAGTATGTCAAAATATATAAAACGGAGTTTATGTATTTATTAAATACTAGCTGGTGCCCGCGACTTCGTACGCGTGGATTGAGGTTTTTTGGTTCCCGCGGGAACTCTTTCATTTTCCGATATAAAAAGTAGCCTATGTGCTATTCCAAACTATAATCTATCTCTGTGCCAAATTTCATCTAGATCCGTTCAGCCGTTGGGGCGTGATTGAGTAACAAACATCCATACATCCATCCATCCATACATCCATCCATACATCCATACATCCAAACTTTCGCGTTTATAATATTTACTAGATGATTCCCGCGACTTCGTCCGCGTGGACCAAGTTTTTTCGATTCCCGCGGGAACTCTGGAATTTTCCGGGATAAAAAGTAGCCTATGTCCTTCCCCGAGATACAACCTACCCCTGTACCAAATTTCATTAAAACCGTTTGTACAGATCAATTTTTTGATTCCCGCGGGAACCTTTGAATTTCCCGGGATAAAAAGAAGCCTATGTCCTTCCCCGGGATACAACCTATTCCTGTACCAAATTTCATCGAAATCGGTTGAACAGATGGGCCGTGAAAGCGTAGCAGACAGACAGACACACTTTCGCATTTATAATATTAGTATGGATGTATAAAATCTAGAGTCAGGCGATAGAGTAGAGGCGATATATTAGCTAGTGTGCACAAACTTACGAAGTCAAAGTCGAAATGCGGCTCAAAACGTTATCGTCTATTTATAGCCAGATAAATCCTAATTACGCCAACACCACGTAATATTAGAAGTCGGCGGCGCGGAATGCCGTGACATCACGAGCGATAGAGTTGATAGGTCTGACGCCTTATCAGAACCGTCATAGCCTCCGTCCAGCCATAATGCACCGTTTCAACTAGATTAGGCTACTCGAGGACTGAATGGTTTTCTATCTCAACTATGTTAATAGATTTCAAATAGAGAAACTTTGTGATTAATTCTGTTCTTCACAATATCTAAACTAAAATTACAGGGCTAATTATGATTTTTATGGTTATCCTTTTCATAATCCGTCCTACGATGAAATACAGTATAGTCCGTCAAACTTATCTGATCGCTACTATATTTATTTAAAATAAAATAAAAACAAAACTAAACAGGCACAAAAATTTGTTCCAATTTTGGCCATCGGGCACAATAAGTTTGACGGACTATGGAGAGATAATCAATCTCTAAACTAAATTGACAGAAGACAGCAAAATTGATCACATTGAAATGACAAAATAAAATCGAAGAGAGTCAAAGAGAGCGCTCCAAGCAAAATAATTGTAAAATTAGTAGCACTGAATGCACATAATATTCCATTAGATACATTTTACTTTGCATCCAGTTTCCTGTTTCCGTATTCGAAATCTATCCATGATTTGAAAACTCTTAAAGAAAGAAAACTTACTATCGGTAAGCACTGATGACATTGGTGCTAATTTGGATGTTAGTCTCTAACCTAAATTGACCGGTCTTAAATTAGTGCTAACGCTTTTACAATTTTTCCAGCGACAAAAGACAGCAATACCAATAGTTCCACTTTTGAACTTTTTTTTAACTAAAAACAAATTAGCCTGAACTTCCTTTGAGTCTTCAGACAGCCTTATTTATCTGTCTGGCTTTTTTGCTTACCACAGACCCATGCGATTAATTGGACTTTTGACTGCTGCTCTAAGCATGTTTATAAATATATGTATATTTGCTTAGGTTGCTTAAATGAATGGTAAATATTTTCCCGCTAAGTGTGACGAACGCCTTACACGCTATGCGTTTTCTGTACCTTAATCGCCGTTGTTATGAATGAAGTATGAACCAGTGTCATACAAACGCTGCTCGTTTTAGGATTGATATTTCACGCGCTTTTCTCTTTTTCTTTTTTATCAGTGCGACAAAGTTTTTACAAATATGTTTTAAAATTTTTGCTACAAATATAATTTGTGATAAAACACCAAAATATATGTGAAATGTGTGTGTTATTTAAGGATATTTTTGTGTATCTGTGTCATAGTAAAAGTGAAAAGTAAACATAAACAAGATTAATTTATTTTTAGTACGCATCAAGCTGAAGAGTGCTACAAACAGGATAATTAATTTGAGTACCTACTCATGCTACAAAAAAGTGTGTTTTTTTTTAAAATAACACTGCCAAAACGAATCTAAATGTAATAAAAGCGGAAAATGATATCAGTGAATTAAATTTACCCGAATATAACTAGAATAGGGATTGATATTTCGCGACAACCATTTTTTTAATTTATAGATTTTTAGACGCTTGGCTGCAATCAAACTGCTGGCAAGTACCATTTGCATTATTTTAAATTTTGAACTGCATAAGTGGAAAAACTTTTTTTCATAAACAGTACAAATCAAGTGTTGGACTATTTTTGTATGTGCGGTAAAGGTTAATAAGTTTCAGTGCTTGCAATAAACGTGCAAGAAAATAAGGACACCTGTGCACTGCAGTTCAAAATGTTTGTGTGTATCATTGAACTTTTGATGAATGTTCTTGGGTAGGTATAAACTATTTATTTACTTAAATTCGTTTGTTTACTTATATGTACTTAACATTGTTATTCTGTTGATGACTAATTCGTTAATTGCTTTTAGGAAGTGATTCGTAATGAATGCAGACATCAACATTATGTGACCATTCTTATATTTTGACTTCTTCCTACTAAACCGGCTTTGCTGGAGTCGTTATCTAAAACCATAAACAAAATCTGCCTGTTAAAGATTCTGAACCAAGTGGCTTAAACTGCAGCCACTGAAATCAGTCAGTTTATCCTTTTATAAATTTATATGTATAGATTTATTTATAAATCCTTTAATCATACTAATATTATAAATGCGAAAATGTGTTTGTTTTTTGGTTTATTGGTTTGTTGGTTTGTCCTTGAATCACGCCGCAACGGAACAACGGATCGACGTGATTTTTGCCATGGGTATATAGTTGAGGACCTGGAGAGTGACATAGGCTACTTTTATCCCGGAAAATTAAGGAGTTCCTGCGGTAATCAAAAAAACTTGAACCACGCGGACGAAGTCGTGGGCATCAGCTAGTATTCATATAAGAGTTTATATGACGAAGATATATTATAGCTAAAGTATCATAAAGTACTTAAAGTAGTATATTGTATCTTTACCTTAGCAATTTACATACTGAAAAAGCTCTGTTAGCACGAAAGTAGTGACTTTCACATTGCTACAACAGTGCAATTCAGCCAATAGTGCAACAGTGCTGCTAAGGGTCTCTCCAAACCTATCAACACGGAACCGGCTTGGGCCGGTCAGAAAATACTTTATGTCTACGGTGTTCTTCTTCCTCCTGCCCTTGTCCCACGCTACGTAGGGTCGGCACAACATGTTTTCTTCTTCCACTCACTTCTGTTATCCGTCAACCTATCATTCACCCCTTTTATACGCATATCCTCTTTCACACAATCCTTCCATGTTTTCTTTGGTCTCCCTCTACTCTTTTTTCCTTCCACATGCATATCTATCATTCTTCTCGTAATATGCCTTTCTTCCCTCCGCCTTACATGCCCATACCATGCTAGCCTATTACTCCTCATATTTTCTATCACTGGCGCTACTTTCAAACTTCCCCTTATATATTCATTCCTAATCTTATCCATTCTAGTCACACCACACATCCATCTCAACATTCGCATTTCGGTCGCATGTACTTTTCTTTCATCCGTCCTTTTCACCGCCCAACGGCCCAACATTCTGAATCGACTTTTTTTTTATGTTTGTTACCTCAGAACCTTTGACTGGGTGAACCGATTCGGATGATTCTTTTTTTATTTGAAAGGGCATACTTCCCATGTGGTCCCATATAAATTTTATCGAAATCGGTCGAGCGGTTTTTAAAATATCAACAATAAAATAAGTACTTTGTATAGCGTGTGCTTGTTGTTGTAAAGTTGGCGCGGGAGTTTGAAGTCGGTTGTTTAAAAAGAATTTTTTATATTAAATTATAGTTTATGTCTACGGTGTTAAGGGTGAAAAAGACTTTGCCAGTCTCGTCGTTGGCCGCGCAGTGTCAGCTTATAAGAGGTGACTGCGATCACACATTGTTATGTAGCTGTCAAACAACGATGGAGGACCGGCAGGTCTAGTGACAATAAAATTTATTGAACGTTGAATACCTGATTAACTTGTAATTTTGCTGGACTGCTGCTTTAGTAATGCGACAACTCACTGCCCCTTGGGATAAATATAGACATTTTGTCAATTGAGTCCTGTAGGGTTTATTACGAGTTCGCAACATCTCGACAACTGTGATAGTTTTCGAGAACTCACTAAAAAAATATCTGGCTTACTGTATTGTGTTATTCTTCTGAAAGCAATAATATCCACGGTGCATACTTGGAATCCTCGTAGCTTTATGTAGTTTTTAGTAACGTACCAACTTACTTATTAATTTTATCACCGTTGCGTTCCTTTTCCGACGTTAAAAAGTGTCCCAGTGTCACCATTGATGTAGAATTTTAGCTAAAATTTACTAGGCATTTGACTTGCTCGAAATCGTTATCGAAAGTTATCGAAATATGCAAACTCGTAATATGGGTTCTAAGAGATCCTGTCGCGAGCGAATTTAAGCCCGAGCGAAATCATCTCGACATCGACCTCGAACACGCGAGGAATACCTAGTTGTAAACAGGATATTCGATATTTGCAATGAATTGCTCTCAATTCAACCACTGAATTGCGCTTTAAATATTGTCCCCGTATGTAAAGTACACCACAATCCTACGCAGTGCAATGGAGCTGCATCTTAACAAATGAAATTGGTACAATAACAACAAAAACATAGGAGACAATCTGTTTGTAATCTGTCGATACTTGGCAACGTTGTTATTAATTGTCAAAAATTGTATGGTATATTTTGTCAAGTAACAAATTACAGATAGAGTCTTTCTTATGAACGCTGAGTTGCTTATTTAACGTTTTTAGATCATACTGAAAACACTGGGTTCATACAAAATTCAAGTCTAGACAAAAAATATTTCTCATATATTTGGGGTTTTTTTTTATTTCCTTCAATTTTGCATTCTCATTTCTCAGTTTTCACTAGATTGAGTTTTAATTGTAACTACGTACAAAAGTACGCAGCGCGATACAGCCGCGCTTGCTGCCCCACCTAGGCTTCGCTCGTACGGAATATGAAGAACCTTTCTTTGGTTCTATTTACAACTTAAACTCATATATCAAGTTTCTAAACCCAGCGCTTTGAGCTCCACGTTGTATATTGTAGTTTTTTTTTTAAATACGAGTGTTTTTGTTACAACTTTATTGCACAACCACTATAACTAGCTGCTATGAACAAGAAGCGGAATTAAAGCTCGAGAGTTTGTTTAAGTTTGTTGATAGTGAGCTTCTCCTTTTATTTATGGATTTGTTCCTTGTTTGCAGATGACATCGGGCCTGCACAGCCACGGGCATCAGATCTCGCAGCCGACGCACCACCTCGACTCCACCGTACTGCCGGCCAAAGAGAAAACCGTGCATGGCAAAGAAAAGACATTCAAGGTACGTGTATTGAATGAGCGAAGCTATGTGTTGACTTTGTAATAGAGTCTACTTGGGTCTATGGATTTGAAACTAAAATAAATATGTTTCCGGTCTATCAAATAGAAATAAATTATCTTACTTTTCCTAGGGAAAACTTCACAAGATACAAACAGTTGCCCAAACTTAAGAATGAGTTCTTACAGTCAGCGCACGCGCGTTGGTCAGCAAAATGTTCGAGCATTTTTAACCGACTTCCAAAAAAGGAGGAGGTTTTCAATTCGGCGCGTATCTTTTTTTTTTTTTTTTTTTTTTAATGTATGTCGGTGCATATCTCCGTGGTTTCTAAACCGATTTGAAATTTTTTTGTTGACAGATTGATTGACTAAATCATAAAAATACCTAACTCTTTTTTTTTATAATAATAAAATTGGTTAAAAAAGCCAATACCACATAAATGTCTATATAAATAAGGTATGATTTCAACATTAAAAAACTCTCACACAGAGTCTTTTATCTATGTCAAGATGAGAAAACTATGTTGATTCGGAAGGTATAATAACTTGGTAGTTACTATACTATTATACGAGCGTACCATGAAAGTCAATAAATCTTGATGTTATCGTTTTCCATATAGTTATCAGAGGCCGAGGCCCTTTACTTTCCTAGTTTATTGCCAATAAAATGTTAAAAGTAGGTGCAAAAATGATAAAGTAGGAATACAAATAGCTTTTACTTGAGAATTTTAATAATAGAAGCTTTTCGGGCTAATTCATAATAGTTCGTCCATACACTAGACAAAAATAAATAAAAGGCAAAGGTGACTGACTGACTGATCTATCAACGCACAGCTCAAATCACTAGACGGATCAGACTGAAATTTGGCTTACAGATAGCTATTATGACATAGGCATCCGCTAGGAAAGGATTTTGAAAATTCAACAAGGTTTCATTCATTCAAGGGGTTAAAATAGGGCTTTGAAATTTGTATGAAAATCGAATCTAACGTGAGTAAAAGTATTTGGTAACTATTTCATACAAACCCGCACTGGAACGCGTTTTAGTGTCGATTTCACTAACTTCGAAAAACGTTTAACCTAGGATTAAAATTGATATTTTGACAGAATTACTATACAACATCTGTCAAAACATCAATTTTAATCCTAGGTTAAACGAAACGCGGAGTTGGTGAAATTGGCACTTAGTCTGGGACGAGCGTTTATGACGTTTGAAAACAAGTTGCGTACTATGTGACAATTGGGTATTTGACAACTAATCAAAACAGCAACAGAAACGACAAATCACGTGCTTAATTTGGGATTTTGTATGAAATATTGAATAGTGACGTCATCAAAGTTTAAGGCAATTTTTTACTTTAATCTATATTTTAAAATGGTTATCAAAATAAAACTAACAGGGGACGTGGATATAACGACTTTTGGGAAATCCTCTATTTAATAAATAATCACTTAAAAATAATTTATTTGAATAGTTAGTCAAATAGTCAATAGGGATGATGCCTATATCAAAAATAAATTATTTCTATCTGATTATTAAATAGAGGATCTTCCAAAAGACCTAAAATTCACATCCTCGGTTAGTTTTAAGTTTGATAACCAGTTTAAAATATGGATTAAAGAAAAATGGGTGTTGAAATTTGATGACGTCACAACTGTGAATTTCATACAACTTCCATACTAGAAGAGCGTTTTCAAGTTTGATAAAGAGTTGCTGGTTTGATTGAGTTGTCATGATCCCTATTGGTGTTAATTCCGCAGGTGGTGGTCGGAGGCGAGGTGGGCGTGATGAAGACCCCAGTGCTGGGCCCGCGGCCCTACAACGCGCTGGCGATCATACACACACAACAGAGCAACACCTTCGATATGCTCAACTCGCTCACCACCAGTGTTGTAAGTACTTATCTTTTTTTTTAATTGCGTGATAGGCTTGCGCTTGACGACAATCATACTTAGTACAAAGCAATGACGAGGTGTAGGTTGGAACGCGCTTGCCTAGAAGCTGCCTATTCACTCTTGCCTAGAAGGTTCTTAAGTTATAAGTGGCAGGAAACACGTGCGCTGGTAGGGTGTTCCATTTCATTCCATCCAAATGTTCCATCAGCATGTTTGCGTCGTTGACATAGGCATTTTCACCCATCATCACACACATCTGAGCAACAAATTCGTTATGCTGAACTGACACTCTACCAGCGTTGTGAATATCCATCCAATGTTTCATCCATACATCAACATACTTGCAATCACTGCTGGGCATTGGCATTTTCACCGCACATCATCAATCATTCATCCATCAATTCTCATTTCGATACCTTGTTTAAGTCACCTTATTCGGACGTTATCCAACACCACTGGTATTTTTTTTCCCACACCAGAATCCTTAAGTAAACAAGTATCCGAAAACTTAAAATTTGAAAAATCAAGCATACATTTTACTAAATTTTTTCTTCTTTTCTCTGCTACAACATATCTGTGACCTTCGATAAGTAATTATATATGTTTAGCACTTCGGCTTCTCACCAAAGAAAAAAGCCATAAGAATGGCCTTAACCTAAATGTCTAAAGCCAATCTTTGCAGTTGCACAGTCGCCCATTGACCCTGTAAAAATGATTACGGCAAATCTAAGTGCTTGTCTATTAACAATCAGCCAAAAAAAACATAATATTTGCGAACAGAAGTAGACGGCTTAAATCTTCAAGTACCAGAAAACGATTATAAGTAAACTATTGTATTTGCGAAATCTTGTGGTTTTGCTCTTCAGATAAGAATGTGAAAAAGTATTGGTTTTTTAAAATTATTAATTTATAAGTAATATAATATTCAAATTGCCCCTGCCGGGGATTTATCAATGGACCTCTCATTTAATGCACTCCGCCAGATAGGTTTTCAGAACGAAAAAAACCGGTCAAGTACGAGTCAGACTCGCTCACAAAGCGTTCCATACACAATATAAAATTCTTTTAGTGTTGAAGAAATTACAAGAAATATGTCATAACAACACGTAATCCGCTGTGAAATAACTGGCTTACATAATGGAGCTAAACTGGTAGCGCCTGTCAAACAATAGGCATGATGACTGATTTTGAAAAATTGTCAGATTATGTTCGGAAGTATCTACTATTTCGAAAAAATATCTTATTTCAGTAGAAAAATAAAGTTTGGTAGATAAAATTAGCATTTGAAATTTAAATTTTAAAATTCACGCCAAAACGTTCGGCGGTGTCATCGCGTCGTTGTGACGTCACTATTGTTTTTACCAATGTACTCTGTGCAGTGTGCTGTGATTTTCAAAGCTCGAAAACAAACAATTGTGACGTCATTCGCTTCTTTGTGTTTTATGCAATATGGCGGATTGCTGTATTTTATAGTTTTATTTTATCAATATAAATAGCAATCTCACTCGAAATTGAAAAATAAATACGTTTTTTATAATCCATGAATCCTATTTCATTAGATAAATTCATAATTTCATTGATTCTTGGTTACTGTCATCATGCCTATTCGCAGCCTAATTAACGATTTTCGTTTTTTTTTCCTTTTTCTGTGCTGTGAGACCTTGCTTCTTGCCTTCATCTTCTTGATTTCTTGGTCAACGGGAAATTTGATATTAATTTCAACTTGATACCTTCACGCGTTCCCGCGAAAAAGGTGGTTAAGGTGGTTAACAGACACGTCTGTCTGACATACGGACAACGAAGTGGTCCTATAAGGGTTTCTTTTTTCCTCTTGAGGTACAGAACCCTAAAAAGGAAAAATAAGAAAGGTATTAAAATATCGTGTATGTATTTCAGGCCAGCCAGCCAGTGGTGGGCGGGTACCGGCGCCGCAGCTCGGGGCAGGGCGCGATATGCGACCCGGAGCTAGACGACAGTGGAAACAAACTCGTCGCCAGGCTCGAGGACGACGCTTTCATCTCTGAACAAGATCTGGTAAGTACGATCGCTGGGCGGTAGTTGTGAAATCGAGAGAATAAGCGTCCAGTCAGTGGCGTGCAGTTCATAGAGGCATAAAAGCACTGCTTACCCAAATGGAAATTGGTCAATGCTCATTTTTCATCAAAACAGCAAGTTAATAGGTATTCTGACCAACTTAAAAACCTTACTTACCCCAGCTTAAAAAACCTGTGCACGCCACTGCGTCCAGTAGGGCTAGCGTAGTCAGCCAACCCGCATTCGAGCAGCGTGGTGGGTCTAAGCTCTAATTCCCTCACTCTGAGAGTGGAGGCCTGTACCCAGCTGTTGGACGTTAATGGGCTGTAGCGGTAGGGCTAGCATGCGCACAACGAGTAAAATTATGTCTACCCATCATCTATATTTGTCTACCGAACCTAACTTAGTTACGTCTTAGCTAAGTAGAGATAAAAATAATATTTCTTATCTGTGGTATTTTTCTCTACTTACCCTTACATGCCGATTATTTTTTCTTGTAATATACCGCATTATGTGCATGTTAGCCTAAACGAAAAGTAAGCAAGCAACGACAACACCTCTCTCTCGACGCGAGATATCTCGCTGTGCGCATGCTAAGCCTGCATATTTCAGTACGTAGAAAACGTAAGAACATCTAGTCTTCTTTTGTTAGGTCATCAAATACTGATACAAAATGCATTGAAGTATACTGTCTTATATGAACTAAGTGCGGTTTAAACAGGCATTGTGGCCAATTCTGTATAACATCTCTAAACAAAACTAAAATGACAGCCCTATATGTAGTGGTGCCCCTTTCCGCAGGGTGTATGAGAGGGATAGCAATATAAATAGAGCTGTCATTTTAGTTTAGTTAAGAGAAGGTTTACAATAGAATTGGCCTCATTAACTGAACTTAAGGATGAACACGTTCAGCCTCTCTTAAACGTGTCCAAAGCTTTTTTGATGGCTTCAAATTGGCTTCAAAGCAGGTTTTCATTTGGGTTTGTCATTTACAGGAAGAGAACATACAGGCTACGGAAAAGGGTCTACCTCACGCCCCGACCGACACCGCGGAAGAACAACAGGAGAAACCACAGAATGGTATGTGAATTGCCCAGTGTCATACAAAAATAGTGCTTATCTTTAAGGCTGCACGAGTCAGTATTTTCGGCAAGAGTCATACATCAGACTCAGAGAATGCGTTGCCTGTAAAAGGATCTATGTGCATAATTATTTTATGGAGATATATGTTTATATTAATTTTCATCACTGTTTAATTTATATAATAGATGGCGCATTACACTTGAAATAGCAAGATTTTAGCCGCACGCATTGGCCAGTTGTGGCTTACGCACTTCTCAACAATTGTCCTAAAAATGTAGATTACATGTCTGTCGGTGCTTCTAAAGTCTAAATCACTTAGGGGCGATTGCGCAAGGACATTTCAACTGATTTGGTTAAAGTTTGTCATGCTGTCATTTTTTAGCGACCGCATTATGGCTATTGCCAAAAAGTGACTGTACGATACAATTAACTATATCAGTGTTTTGCAAGACGGCGTTAAAGTTTAAACCAGGTATCCCACTCATTATTAATTAAACCTGCTTTAAACTTACTGAACCAAATGCTTTTGCAGGAGTATACGATCAGTTCGAGTTAGAGAAATTAGAAGATAAAGACAAAGAGAAGATCGACAAAGAAGATGAGGAAGAACCGATTGGAGTGTCTCCTTGTGGAAGGTATGTACTTGAATATTGATGGAAAAAAAGGAGTTTAGAAGTTTCGACATGAGCATAACTCAAATGTTTCTTCCGACAGGGGTAACATTCGAGTTACGAGTCCGTTAAACTTATCCGGCCCGGTGGCCAAAACTAATTTTTATGCCTGTTTAGTTTTTGTTTTTATTGGAACGAAGTTCCTTATCGCGCGTTACGAAAGGGAGCTAGATGTAAAAAATTAAGACTAAAAGTTGTAACAACACTTCTTATGAAAAGATGATTTTGGTTGCTATGACTACTTGTGTTGTTGACTTCAAGTTGTTGAAAATAAAAAGGCGAAAAATTTTAAAGAATTATGTTTTCAATAGTTACATAGGCTAGTTATTAGTTCCATCCGGGTGCCCCTTGGACACCCGGTGGAACGAAGTTCCTTTCGATTAATTAGTGAAGGAATTGTAATAAAATTTACACAGAGAAACCCCCGCACGCCGCACGGCTTACAACTATAGTAAAAAGTGTCGTTACAACTTTTGGTACTTTGTTCCACCGGGTGTCCCTTGATACCTCTCAAGCTTTTTTTGTTTTTCAATAGACAACAGCGACGCTGTCAGATAAGTTTGTGGGACTATACATGATACTATGATTACCTCTTTTTTTAATTTTAAAGGTTTTTCAAGTACGATAAAGAAGTCGGTCGGGGGTCGTTCAAAACAGTGTACCACGGTCTCGACACGCAGACCGGAGTCGCCGTGGCTTGGTGTGAGCTGCTGGTATGTAATTTTTTATTGAGAATTATAAGCAAAAGATGATTTTTTATTATAACCAGACTTGGTGCGTATTATACAGTCTTACCTTAGAATTTAGATACTGTCAAAGACCTACGAAAGGCATAGTCCGCCGCTTGGAGATTGTAATAGCCATTTTTTAGTTATAATTAATGCCGGATGGGATTTCTACAGGAGAAAAAGCTAAACAAAACGGAGAGGCTCAGATTCCGAGAGGAGGCGGATATGTTGAAGAAGTTACAGCATCCGAATATCGTGCGCTTCTACAACTACTGGGAGGGAACAGTAGCTAAGAAGAAGAATATCGTTCTCATCACTGAACTCATGGTCTCTGGCACGCTCAAAACGTGAGTATAATCCCATTTTAGTATCCATACTAATTTAATATTATTTGACGACCTCTCTGGTGCTATGTTGACCTTCGTGGAAGGTCCCGGGTTCGATTTCCGGCAGGGTCAATTTGGGAATTTTAATTTCTGAATTCGTCTGGTCTGGTGGGAGGCTTCGGCCGTGGCTAGTTACCACCCTATCGGCAAAGACGTACCGCCAAGCTATGTAGCGTTCTGGAACGATGCCGTGTAGAACTCGACTAGGGGTTATGGGTTTAATATACCTGCCATACTCCTAACAGGTTAGCCCGCTACTATTTTAGACTGCATTACCACTTATCATCAGGTGAGATCGCAGTCAAGGGCTAACTTGTAGTGGAATAAAAAACAATTCTAATATTATAATATCAAGTGTGTCTGTCCTTTACGTTTTCACAACCCTTACACGTTGTCCTAGGTGAGCGACAGAAACGATGCCTCGCGAGGCGAAACGATGCGAATGACAAACTTGTTTTCGCGAAAACTTAGGCCATGTGAAGTGTCAGCTACTGTTTGATACTGTCGCGTCGAGTCATATTTTTTTAAACTTTTACTGTTGTTCTTAACAACCTTAAGCCATGTCGGCTTGTCTGTGTGCTGCACATTCCACTTAACAATATATTTAGCTTACGTAATTGTTTGTCGCTGTCGGACAACATGTTACCATTTGACCCATTTTTGCACCCTGGAACTTGATAGATCATAACAAAAAAAAATTCGGGGCGGGATTTTG
The DNA here is from genome assembly GCA_963932025.1 of Erebia epiphron. Lineage (NCBI taxonomy): Eukaryota > Metazoa > Arthropoda > Insecta > Lepidoptera > Nymphalidae > Erebia > Erebia epiphron. Next base: position 23,990,923 of record OZ009947.1, on the reverse strand, counting down.
CGATAACCCAAAATCCGGAAATAGATAAGGCGCAGGCCCGAGGGCTTTACATGTTCTCCGAGGCAAAAAAGAAATGGAAAGGCTTAATTCGGACCTGCAGTTACCCATCCAGTTCCCGGCTTAGGGGTAGACCTTAGTCGGGAACTGGGTATACGTTGTCAAACCAGCACATAGCAGTAGTTACGTTGCTGTTGACGTTGTCTACTGATAATACTGTTACATTTATTTAAAAAAAAAAAAATAAAAAAAAAATAAGGAACTTTGTTCCCATCTGGTGTAAAGTTCCTTATTTTTTTATAAGTTCCTAATTACATAAGTATTACTTTTAAAATCTATTTTTAGACTTTTTTTAAAATAAAAAAAATTAATAAAATTTAAACCTTAACACTGAAGCATTAAAGTTTAATTTCGAATGTAATTGTAATACCTTTTGTCTTCGTAAAAAAATCTTAATCATTTTCGTTATGGACGTTTTTTGCCGGCTGGGTACCCTAGCTCCGCATCGTCCCATAAGTAACTTCGTTCCAAAAAACATTGAGTGATATAGTAATTATTATATCAACACTATTTTTGCTGCAGATACCTCCGTCGCTTCAAGCGTATAAACCCGAAGGTGCTCAAGTCTTGGTGTCGGCAGATCCTCAAGGGCCTCAATTTCCTACACTCTAGAACGCCGCCTATCATTCATAGGTAAGAAGTCAAGGTATAACCAAGAGTTTTCAAGCTAAAACCATCATTGTCTATTGAACACAATCTTAAAATTAAATTGACAGGACTAAATGTAGTGATGTTCCACAACAAGTATTATGTAAGGGATAGCAATATATCTATCCATCTAAGTAATCCATACTAATACTATAAATGCGAAAGTGTGTCTGCCTGTTACGCTTTCACGGCCCATCTTTTATATGAAATTCGGTATAGAGATGGTTGCATCCCTGGGATGGACATAGGCTACTTTTTATCCCGGAAAATTAAGGAGCTCCCGCGGGAAACAAAAGACTTAATCCTCGTGGAGGAAGTCCCAGGCATCATCTAGTTTAGAATTTAAACATATCGTAATACCTTTATTTTAGTTTAAAGATTGTGTACAACAGAATAACCAACTGCGTAAGTTTTAAGGCGATTTTTTTTAATATTAGCTTTGTAAAATAAATCGTATTTTGCAGAGATCTGAAGTGCGACAACATCTTCATAACGGGCGGGACGGGTAGCGTGAAAATCGGCGACCTCGGGCTCGCTACTCTTAAGAATAGGAGTTTCGCCAAGTCTGTTATTGGTATGTATCATTTACTTAAATGTAATGAAATAGCCGTTCCTTGAGAGCCTTCTTGGATGGCAGTATCGTTCGCGTTACTTTCGACAATGTATCCAAACAGAAGAGCCGCACGTAAAAACTTACAAGATGCCGATGTCAAAAATAAATTATTTCTTACTTAAGTAAGAAATAATTTCGTAATAATAATATTAATATTATTAATAAATAGAGGGTCCTTGAAAAGACCTAAAATTCACATCCTCGGTTAGTTTTGAGTTTGATAACCATTTAAATTTTAAACTATACAGAAATAAAGTGCGTTGAAATTTTATGACGTCACAACTATGAATTTTATACGAACTTCCATAGTAGAAGCGCGATTTAAGTTTTATAAAGACTTGATGATTTAATTGAGTTGTCATAATCCCTATTGCGGCCTTCTTCTTCTTATCTTCTTGGTGATGTGGCTATGCAGGGCTCTGTAAAGAGATCCGGTATCACTTTGACCGTTGCCGATCTATTGTGATCGCCATCATCTAAAGTTCCTGGACAATACTACTTGCTGCTTGGAACAGCAGCAGTTTCTTGACCGGGATATTTTTTGCCTCTTCGGGATCCACTAAGTGCTTCCCTAGGAGGATGCTACGTTTAAGAGGCCGGGGAGCGGCGCTCGCAACTTCTATTCGAACCGCAAATATAAATTTGGCGGTATATTGCTATCTCTATTTGGCTGATGACACATGATCGCGTGCAAGCGCGATAGCAATATGAGCGTACAGAGTTTGTTATACATTTTGGTCTTGTTCCGTGAATACCAAAAATGATAAATGAAAAATTTTAACTTCGTGTTGTTATTCTGTAACTCGACCATATTATAGGCTATGTTCCTGATCAATTAGTACGTGAGATATCGTTGGTTTTAATATGAAACAAATAAGTAAAAAACATGTCATTTATGTCGTAAAAACATGCTAAACGCAATGTGCTTACATTTAATTTTGGGAAAGTATTTTGAAAAGATAATTATCCAGGGACCTAGATAAATACAAGTTCAATCTTAATAATCGCATAATATGGTGGAAATATTCTCGAATTACAAATTATTTTGGTATTACGTTTGTATGGGCAATTCGCCCTCCGCCGGCCCGTTAAGCATTAAGGCGGGGCAGTAGCAAATGATGTGTAATGGCGTTTCCTCAGACTCACAACAGAGCTTACACACATCTGAGTCTCGAACTTAAATTTAAACATAATATGTCTGTTCCGCCCGCACTACCCCATCAGTGTCCGCACAAGCTTTTCCTACTAAGCGCTCGTGCCGCTGAGGCGGCCTTCTTGTTGAAGGATTTGACTAGCGCTTTGGAGTGTTTTGTTCCTGGTAGTTCTTGCCAGAATCAATATGTTGTAATAGCAATAGTTCAACATTGCGGCCTTACACACACATCACTACACTACACACACAAACACAACAGGACTATCACGGCTTGTTTGTTCCAGGTACGCCGGAATTCATGGCGCCCGAGATGTACGAGGAACACTACGACGAGTCTGTGGACGTGTACGCGTTCGGTATGTGCATGCTGGAGATGGCCACCGGCGAGTACCCCTACAGCGAGTGCAGTGGCCCCGCGCAGATCTACAAGAAAGTGGTCTCGGTGAGTGAGCTCACTTGCACAACTAGTAATGCATATATACAGATACCCGCGACTTGTCTTTGGTTCCCGCGGAAACTCATTAAAAGTAGCCTATTTGTTATTCTAGACAATAATCTATATCTGTGCCAAATTTCATCTAGATCTGTTAAGCCGTTCCGGCGTGATTGAGTAACAAACAACCATCCATCCAAACTTTCGCATTCATATGTTAGAAACACCACACTGCACTCCAAGACGAGAATCACAGATGTTGGAGACAACGTGGCAAAACTGGAGAGAGACTGGGTCCACGGGGACATGTCCGACGACTTGTGGGCAAAGACTACAAAACACTGGGTGCCACAAAACTCAAAAAGACGTCGAGGAAGGCCGAGGCGCCGCTGGCGCGACGAACTTGATGCCGTTATGGCGGAATGGCCCTAAACATCTATGGACCGAGGAAAGGGAGTCCCTTTGCCCAACATTGGGACTCTACAGACTGCAAATAATAATAATAATAATATAATAACCTGAAACCATCCCAATCGTAATATCTGCGAATGGGTTAGTCCCAGTCAGCCTTGCTCATCATCTGAGGCGACTGGGGTTCCGTGGCAGTTCGCTCGCAGCCAGGATGCAGAAAGCGGTGTTGCTAGACTCGGCTAGGATAGTCCGCCGGTTTCTCAACCTGTCGCCCTGACCCCCGGCCGTCTGGTCTCCCCTGCCGGGGTGTAATCCTCCGCCCGCTACAACTATTTATTTGTGTATTTGTGTATGTAAGTTTATTCATTTATTTTTATTTACGTAAGTTTATTATAACTCTTTTGGCCATATATATATATTTAGGAAACAGAAGTGGAGTAAAGTGAAACTAAGCAAATATAACAAACCACAATTTATTCTAGTGAACGATTACAACATATCACACATAAAATAACCAAAAAGGAACACACTTTAATTTAAACTCATTGTGAGTCTCTCAACTGACAAAATGCTAGCTCAAAAGGCGAATAAAGAATGACTACGCGGTAATACAGAGAGCGCTTTTTATACACCTTCCTGCCCGCTTTTATAGGTTTTAGTCGGGTACCTACACTACTCACAATAATTTTGCTAACTCGGCCTATCCTGATTGTGCGCCGCCCTCGGCTGCACCGGAAACAATTTCATCAGAAGCAGGAAGGGCTGGTGTGCGTATGCCATCTTCATTAGCTCCCCCTCTTGCGGTGTCTCCTGAACTAGTGAGGGCACCCAAAGATTCACCCGCATCGTCACAGTTACTGTCATCAGAACCTGCATAAGACACAAATGGTTGATTATTCATGACGATGCACGCTATTGCCTATTCTGACAATCATCACGCATACGAGGCCCTCATTCAAAATAACAACTTTCGCTACACAAAATAAAACGCTTCACATTCAAAAGTATGCATACTTCTCCAGACATTACATCTCAGTTAATCTCATACCTGAACTTGCAAGTTCACACACACACACACCACGTTTAAAACGTGCCAGGACAGAGCCTGATGCGCATTCAGAGAACGCGACTTCCCAGGACAAAACCTGCCAGGACACAGCCTGATGCGCATCCAAGGGACGCGACTTTCGGAGCCAGCCACTCTAGGTCGCCAGCCTCGGGAGCACTCTGCATCTGGGCCACACCAGTCACACAGCTCGACCAGCAAGGCAATTCACCTCACACCCAAATACATCAAACGTGCTACTGTAATCATAAGAAAACATTAAAATGTTCGGTTGAATCTAACTTTCAAAAAAAATGCAGTGCAACTCTCGGGACACCATTCTCCTTTCCAAGGAACCATGTACTGAACTGCAGAAGTCTTTAGTGCGCTCACGCACCTACCCAAAACCATGGGTACCATTGTGATTTTCAAGATGAACCGGGTCCATACTTGGCCCGAGGTTGACACACACATTCGTGTGCATCTCCCCGTCGGTGGTAGCCATTCTACCACCCACCTGACAGAGTGCTATGCTACACTCCTCGCAAGTCTGCCGACATAACCTTCTTCTCAATCTGCCCACTACTACTACGCTGTCCGCTGTCATCCACTAGCCTAACAGAGCCTAAAGTAACCTAACCTAACATGTAAGCTTACATTTTGACCTAACAACTGAACTAATAAGTAGCCTAACGTTTGACCTAACAACTGACCTAACGTCTGATTTACGACTAACCTAACTTTACTAGAGAAAGCATGTAACTAAATTGGATGACAACAAGCAGAGCCATAGGCAATGTTTATGCAAATTAAGTTGAAAGTGTCTGTCACCGAAGAACGTGCCGCGTAGTCCGAAGCACGACTTCGAGGTACCACTCCAAAGCACCGCTCCAGGGCACACCTCCAGGGCACACCTCCAGGGCCCCGATCCAGGGCACCACTCCATGGCGAGTACGAGTCAGTAGAGCTCATAGAGCAACAAGAGTCGGTAGAGCTGGTAGAGCCCTCACTAAAGGTCGCTTAACCATAGTACAAACTCACAGTTGTACCATGTCGAAACAACTTTGAACATTCAAAACATCAAACATCATCATCGATGAACACAGAAAATGAAGAAAGTTTACTCATACCAGTTATGTTCAACCATATCGAGTAGGCTAACGAGCAGCCTCGCGCACTATACAAGCACGCAGCCCTGCGCGACCAGTAGACGCGCAGTGTCACGCCTCACAGCGTGGCATGCGAGCGCGCAGCATCGCACCCCAGGCGAGCGCACATCCATGCGCAACCAGGAGCGCGCAGCATCGCGCACTAGGTGGGCGCGCATCCCTACGCGACCAGTGGACACGCAGTGTCACGCCTTAAGCGCGGCAGGAGAGCTCACAGCCTGGCGCGGCCAGAACACCTCACACGTGGTGAGCGCCGGAGACGAAAGGAACATAGAACAGAAAATGAACCTGTGACCTGTAGGTCACAGCACACACGTCATGTCCATCACAGGTTCTGACTACCTTTACGAGCAATTTATAGCATCGACGATCAATTGTCCTAACCAGCTGCCACTGTGCCTCATACATTCACAACATGAATTTTAACTTTATTGCACTTTATGTAATCCTTGTTTAGTGCGGATTACAACCATTTTGTTTATAAAAGCCTCGTATGTAAAATTACTAACGAGAAAAAGTTAAGATTCTGACAGGTAGGTATGTAGACTCGTAATCGATTTGTATGAAATCAAACTTTAACTATCCACGAGGGTAGATAAACAATACTTCTCTAATCAAAATAGAATGCAACATTCAACAACAAATTACGTAACCTGGTTCGGTAATATTAAAGAAAATAACCTGTAAAACTCAAGTTAATTTTAACGTTTATCAGAACTATAAATATGTTTGCTCGTCCATACCTGACCTCAACAATTATTGTTTTGTGTACAAGCACTATTCCTTTGTAAAAGTATCACAGAAGCATTAACAAACCCCAAGGGATACTAGCGAGTTTAACAGGTTTTCTTAAACCGCTGTCTAACATCACGAATGCATCGCATCATTCGAAACACAGTGAGCGTTATTAAGAGACACGTAATCGTAAAGTGGGTATAATCTGACTTTTAACCATCACGCATTTATTACGTATTTGACGCACAAAACTTTCTAAATTGCGGATGATTGGTATCCGATCGTAACTAGGTCAAGAGTTTTAAATAACAACCCTCATTTTAAATACAAAAAACCAAATCACGCAAAAACAATTTATCCGTACATCATGCTTTAGCAAAACATTACTACTTTATGTGTTCAAAACTCAGCAAACTTAGAGGTTTCAAGTTATGCATTCAAACTTAGGGTATGAGTCACCTATTTTTCTCAAAAATATTTCTGTACCCGGTCGGTACCCACAAAGGCTCCACTTTTGAACAAGATGTTTCTGCTAGACACCTCACACTGTTCACAAACTAGCATTCAGGGCGGCTTAGGGACTCAAATGTATGCGTTATGCCAATAACAACCACTGAGCCAACACAGCTTTCTAATTTAGTGGGAAATTATCATAAAATGGAAATCGCGTAAATACAATTGCGGTCTAAACCTTTTCTTAACACAATTAACAGTCAATTCAGTAACATGAATTACTGTTCATTTACTTTGTGGCTACGCTTGGTGGGTATTACATCCTTTAGCAAATAAATTAAATGGTCTTACCGATGTCGCATATTACGTCATATCACCAGAGGCTCGATGGTGTCATCACCTCACCACCATTCCAGGCAAATGCCAGGCGTAACACGGGAAAGCGCGCAGCACCGCGGCTCCGAGGCACGCAGCAAGGCACGACAGCGTGTCGCGCAGACTGAATTGCCCTCGTGAACGCTGCCCAGAGCGCCCACGTGGCATGCACAGTTGCACACCCAAGCGCACTCGTGAGGCGCCTCAAGCACACGAGCTGTGCAACACCACAGCTCGGCCACGCTCCGCGAGCCAGCGATAACAATCACATGAAAACAAAACACAACTTTAGCACACAAATAAACACTGCACATTACGCGAGTCACCCTTCGAGAGATATCTTGATCGGTCACGTGATCAACTTTAAGCACTTTAAATTTGGGTATGTTCCTTTTTGATTCATCTCGTATGTGGGCCTATTTAGCGGTCCTTTATCCGACTTCTGATCAGAAGTGGGATAAAGTGAAACTAAGCAAATATAACAAACCACAATTTATTCTAGTGAACGATTACAACATATCACACATAAAATAACCAAAAAGGAACACACTTTAATTTAAACACAATTATGACTCATTGTGAGTCTCTCAACTGACAAAATGCTAGCTCAAAAGGCGAATAAAGAATGACTACGCGGTAATACAGAGAGCGCTTTTTATACACGTTCCTGCCCGCTTTTATAGGTTTTAGTCGGGTACCTACACTACTCACAATAATTTTGCTAACTATGTTTATTTTGTATGCGGGCGGGAGAGCTAAATTTATGCTGATAATAATAAATAATAATAGTATAGATTAGTATTCAGGGGGGCGTGTGTGCAGACGTCTTTGCTCAATCACGGGTTTGCGCTCACTTCTTAGCCGTTAAAAGATTGAAACGAAGGGCGTGCGTGCGTGCGTGCGTTGTTACGTCTTTATGAAAATCACATTGAATTAAATTGCCAGTCTAGTCTTAGAAACATCTAGAAATTCTAGTTTAGCACATTTCTAAACAAGCGGGGTTAGTGAAGGTGAGCTCATATAACCTCCCGCCTCCCTTCAACCCGCAGTTGTGATATCACGATTTAAAATTTGATTTTGGATCATATTATGCGGAAATTAGATCATTTGCGAATCAGACATATGTGAATTTGATAAATCGCGTCTAAACAGAATCAAAGAGCTGCCACGCGATTTATAAATTCTAGCTTCCAAGTATCAGGTAGCATGAAATATAATTTTGTTTTTTTTTCTAAGTTCATATGTTTTCACAGGGCGTAAAACCGCAAAGTTTAGAGAAGGTCACGATACCAGAAGTAAGGGACATCATCGAGTCGTGCATCAGGCCTAACAAAGCTGACAGGTATAATTTCATTACCATTGTAATACAATTATCAATGTGTTTTCTTATACATGGACCAATAAAATTATTTCAGATACTGATTGTAATGTTTCTCTTCAAAATGTAGGCCGAAAGTGAAAGACCTGCTCAATCACGAGTTTTTCGGCGAGGATATCGGTCTGCGGTTAGAGATCGTCGGTCGGGACCTAGTTACGTCTTCGGACATCACAAAGATTCAGTTCCGGTTGAAGATCATCGATCCCAAGAAAAGGTATTTATGGCATACTATTTTGAAGACATTTGCTACATTTTATCTGTGAATATCTGTCTCAGGGACCAGAACAATGATTTTTTATTCTTAAAAATATGCCTTACATCTGTGCTTATATCATAAATACATAGCATAATAAATATTTAGATTTTTTAAGTAACACAAAATCTAACATCTGAAGCGTACAAGAGTAAAAAAGTACAGGATAAGAGTAAGCAATACGCGTCAAAGCCATGCGTCATAACACCTTTATGATTCAGTAAAACTTGAGCAGAGATTCCGACTTTTATCTTCATCATTTCGCTTATTTTAAAAGATAATCCCTTAATCTCCTACTTAAATGAATTGCCCAACCCATTTATTCTGGGACTATGTACCTATTTATCATACAGGGATTAACCAGCCTTTCTTGTAACGCCAGACATACTAATATTATAAATGCGAAAGTCACTTTGTTTGTTGGTTTGTTGGTTTGTCCTTCAATCACGCCGCAACGGAGCAACGGATTGACGTGATTTTTGGCATGGGTATAGTTGAGGACCTGGAGAGTGACATAGGCTACTTTTCATCCCGGAAAATTAAGGAGTTCCCGCGGGAATAACAAAAAACTTAAACCACGCGGACGAAGTCGCGGGCATCAGCTAGTACTGATATAGAAATGAAGACTTTCAGGAAGATGTTGTGTTTTCTTGGCTTGTTTGAATTGAAAATGATAACGATAAAGGGTGTGGATGTACCAGGATGTTTGATCAACCCTTGCCAAAGTAAAGAAAACTTTCTTCTTTGTTATCTCCTGCTTAAACTTTAGGAGTACTCGCATCTTTTTTATGCCCACTTTATAAGAAAAGGACAGACGGACTAATTTTAGTTTAATAAAACTGTCCTTGACCTTACCAGTCTTGAGTATGGTATACCAATTTGTAGTAGGTATACCACAACATATTTAACAAGTACAATATGCAGATACTCCAAATTTAGTTTAGAAAAAGATGACAGAATGACATCTTATATCTTTGTTTCAGTCCCTCGAAATGGAGGACTCTATACATTTTTTTAATTCTTTCAAGGTCGTACACACACAAGGAAAACGAGGCGATACAATTCGAATTCGATATGGAAAACGATGACTGTGAAGAAGTAGCCAAAGACATGGCCAAAGCTGGTCTCATCATGGAGGAGGATGCCCGGATCGTAACCAAGCTCCTGAAATCGCAGCTTATTAGTCTCAATCGGTGAGTAACCATCTTATTTTCAACCGACTTCAAAAAAAGGAGGAGGTTCTCAATTCGACTGTATTTTTTTTTTTTTAATGTTTGTTACCTCAGAAACTCCAAAACTCTCCTACAAGTTCTGCTACTGGAACGCCGCCACGCGATCTTCGAGAAATTCTAGTTATCACGTAAAACTATCGTCCGTAAATTATCGTCTCGTTATTGTGAGAGAAAGAGAGAACGTGCTCACGCGATACCATTCATCGATGAGGCGCTCACCGACAAAGGTGATGATCTCTTCTAAGTTATGAGTAGATGTGTGTGAGAGAGAGAACGCCAAAATTTCTCACTGCCAAGGGTCACTGGTAGAGATCTCTTAGAGAGAGATAAGTGCTTCCTTGTCCGCTATGTTTCTGTTTTCAACCGACTTCAAAAAAAGGAGGAGGTTCTCAATTCGACTGTATATTTTTTTTTGTATGTTTGTTAACTTTTGACTGGGTGGACCGAATTGGATGATTCTTTTTTTATTTGAAAGGGCATACTTCCCAAGTGGTCCCATATAAATTTTATATGGGATTTTATATGGGATTAAATTTTATATTAATTTTATATAAGATAAGGTCAAGGGTGCTCTCATCATGAAGGAGAAAGAACGCTCGGATCGTAACCACGCATTTCAAGCTACAGCTTATTAGTCTTGATTGGTGAGTAACTGGCTTATTTTAGGTCATAGAAGGAAAACCCTGGCCAAAATAAGGTCGAAACTGGCATCATCATGAAGGAGAAAGAACGCTCGGATCGTAACCAAGCATTTCAAGCTACAGCTTATTAGTCTTGATTGGTGAGTAACTGGCTTATCTAGGTCATAGGAGGAAAAATATGATCAAGGCTGGCTTTATCATGAAGGAGAAAGAACGCTCGGATCGTAACCACGCATTTCAAGCTACAGGTTATTAGTCTCAATCAACGGTGAGTAACCGTCTTATTTTAGGTCATAGAAGGAAAAACATGATCAAAGACAATAGTCAAGGCTGGTGTAATCATGTAGGAAAATTACCGTATCGTCCCCTCGACGCGTAGCCTCAGTCGGTGAGTAACTCTGTCATACTCTAGGTCCTAGGAAGAAGATATGACCAAAAATATGGTCCAGGCTGGTCTTATCATGGTGGAAGATGCCTATATAAAGTTCTTTATACAGGCATCTTCCACCTTCTTCTGCATCTTCCAGCCTCAATCGGTGAGAAACTCTGTCATATTTTATGTCCTAGGTACAAGGCATGACGAGAAACGTTAAAATTATTTAAATTGAGATAATTATTTTTATCAAAGTATTTTCTATGTTCTTTTTCTTAGCCACACACAAAAATAGCAGGCCAGAACAAAGTCGCACGCAACTAATAGTAGTCAGCAAAAGTCACTATTAGAATATTCTACGATAAGAAAATGATAATAAGTACAGTCTATAGATATACTCGTAACTTATTCTATACACGCCATGCTGATCTTTACGGCCTTGACATTGCAAGGCCGATTTGTCGAACAGTTGTACATCGTAACATTACATACAAAGTTTTTCTTTGCTTATTCGCATAATGTTATAGAACATTAGATAAAAAGAAATAGGTATCACTGGTGGGAAACAGTATTTGCTACAAGATAGATTTAAATAATCAATCAAATCAAATAAATATTATAAATGCGAAAGTTTGGATGGATGGATGTATGGATGGATGTTTGTTGCTCAATCATGCCCCAACGGCTGAATGGATCTGGGTGAAATTTGGTACAGAGATAGATTATAGCCTGGAATAACACATAGGCTACTTTTTATCCCGGAAAATTAAAGAGTTCCCGCGGGAACAGAAAAACCTCAATCTACGCAGACGAAGTCACGGGCATTAGCTAGTCTGACATAAACATTAGCAGTATTTATTGAACTCAAATTAAATTCATTTATTTTATTACCGTTACCAATAATACCGCTTTGATAGATTCCACTACCTGTTCGGAAAGTAAATTCTACACAGAAGAGCCGGCAGGAAATGATTATGATTAAATTAATTTTAAAAAGGTATAAAATGAGTTATGACAAAAAAATTACAAGTTTCTTACTAGTTGTTTTTTCTTCGAATCGATATTATCATGTCGTTTAGTGAATCACGAAATAATTTACAGCGTACCAATGAGATAAGATCGAATTGATGTCTCATACATAAAACATAATTATTATGTATAAGCAAAACAATACCATTAATATATCGTTAACTTTAATTTACATTGATTTCTTTATTAGTAACGATTGTTTTTTTAATAGCATTCATAGTATATCATTGCGTAGGTTTTGAAAATATAATCAATGGATCAATTAAATTAATCTATAATTTCTTTATTAGTCGCTCATCGCTATTAGGAACTAATTTATTGATAAAACTTAAAATCGATCAATGTATAGGTGTTTCTTTTAATAAAATATACGGCCTCATCTTTAAGTAACAGATGTGTAAGTAACAGTTTTAGAAATCGTGTGCTTTTCAGTGATGGATTCTAGAAAGATACCAGTTTTCCGAACAGGGGTCAATGTATTTTTGTTTATAATGATTATTTATTGATAGTATAAATGAGTGAAGGCGTTTAAATAATCGCGACCCTGAATTCGTGTTTCTAATCATGTCGGGTACTAATAAACGTAATCTTTGATGGCTTAATGCAGTAAAGATCAATTTTATATTTTACTAGCTTAATAGCAATGCGACTCCAGCCATGCGTGGCATCCATTTCACGTTTATGACTCTATGGCAGACACCAGATGGACGATGCGCGAACCAGTTTCCGAATAAATATTTTTTTTAGAAAATAAAAATTTCCATATTTCTCCTGCTCGGAAATACTTAGTCCCACTTATAATAACCAAGGACCACAGAGCTCACCACTGCAACAGGGAGGTCGCTAAAATCTGTAATGCTATAGCATATCAGCTGCATTATCCATACTTAATATTATGAATGCGAAAGTGTTTTTGTCTGTCTGCCTGCTACGCTTTCACGGTGGTCCTGCTACACAACCGATTTTGATAAAATTTGGTACAGAGACAGGTTACATCCCGGGGAAGGACAAAGGCTTTTATCCCGGAAAATTTAAGGGTTACCGCGGAAATAGAAAAAAGCAATCCACGCGGACAAAGTCGCGGACATCATCTAGTTCTATTATAATCTATACAGCTGCAGTGTAAGTTAAAAATAACCGTTGGCGTCAATTCCTGAAATACACGTATTATAATATGCGTTTGAAATCCATCACTCGACGCGCTCGATCAACTCTCGCATAACATCGACATATTTCGAATGCCCATTTCGACGCTCCAATGCGCTCAATTAATTGCTATGACGCGATATAACTGCACTGACATAATGTATGCCGCGGATTTGTACGACGTATCGGCCGGTAAAACGACGTTTTAGCTTTTTTTTTTAATACGATTTTTTTTTCTATATACGAGGTCGTTTATAAACGGTTTTATAAATATTATTGCCACGTGCTTCGAGTGCTGTGTAATTCTTGGCAATGGATTACGACAGGCGTGCTGTGAATTTTATTTATGTTTTTGTTTGGTTTATTGTGTATCGTAATAAGTAGGTAGGTGACAGTGACGTAATTTAAATTATCTCCCTCTTTTATTTGATGATGGCGGGCGCCCATCGACATTCTCTTCTGTTATGTTTCAATTCTAACCCCATACAAAAGGTTTTGTAATGCTTATCTTTGTTCACGTCTTATGTTAGGAGATGCTTTATGGATTCTGTCTTAATTCTCTGAAATCAAAACACCAACTCGACATTTGTATGCCGAAACGGTAAAAATATTGTACGGGAACGCTAAATAAATTTCTTGGAGTATGGTTGTGGCAGTAATGTTGAAGGCTTTCTTAACTCATTCATTCATCATTTTCAAAAAACCCATACCATTATAATGTGCAGGTAAAGCTAATGGAGATGATTTTCGATCTTTGCAATGAGTCATACGCCTCAACATCCTCTTTGCTATGAAACTGGTATCCGATCTACCGCTACAAAAAAGTGGTTAAAATATTGCATTTATTGCATAAACTGTGTTACAGTAAAGGTCTTATCTAATAGTTATAATATTAAGGCACCTAAGTAGGTACAGTTTGCCAATTTGGGCTTGCAACTTAATTATAAATCGAAACTAAATTAATGTGTTATATAAATTGATTAATGTAAACACTGTTTCGATTTTATTTGACCCAAATTTTTAACTATAGTAACTCTTTCCTCATTTATTTGAAAACTAAGTTTACATAGCAGATTTAAGGAAATATGTAAATTAATTCGAATCTGTGGATCAGAATTATTGATTTATTCTTAGTTTTCATAACCTTGTTATTGTAATTAGTATCTAATTACAATAACAAGGTTATGAAAATAGTTGTAGGAAAAGTACAATATAGAGTTTATAAACTTGTGCGTTGCCATGACAACGAGAACCGTGTAGTATTTTGTACGATAAATGCCAATCAGTTGTTAACCTTGCGTGCAATGGGTCGTATTCCTAATTTGCCGTTATACCTACTTCGTAAAACTGAGTTCACAATTACGGTTGAGTTTGATTTGACAACCTCGGATGAAAGATTTCCTATTCTATACGTTGATGAAAAATTGCAGTATTAACTCACGTACTTCAAACAGTGTCTGTGAAAATGTCAGCTCAAACACGGTTGTTAGTGTTTGTTATTTAGTTCCTTTATAATATCTGAATATGGTAAGTTTTACAATCTTGTATCTGAGATCTTTTGAAAATATTTCCGTTCCGTATTTTCTTATCCTCTATTCGCCTCACAGACCGCAGCCAAAAAAACATCTTGTATAGTATAATATTTTTCAAATACTGACAGTTCTGCCTATGAGCTGGACATAATATTATAGCTATATAGGCCGTACGGCCAGATATTTGTTGTTGTATTATATTCAATTATTATATATCAGTAATTTGAATCATAAATTTACATTACATGCATATCGTCTGATGCACGAGTTTTTAAAAAGTCAATTAAAGTCTATGACCCAGACTCTAGGTCGTAGACCGAAATTTATAGATTTCTTATCATACTATCTTCACATAACTGGGAAAGAGTATACCTTGCGTGCCTACATCGATCGGACAGTTACTGAATGTACTTTTGTAACAATTATGCTAATAACAAAATATTAAGACCTCGCTCACGATTTTACCGCCATGTGGAATGTAATACCTACTTGTATCGGTCAATGCCCTCTGATAAAAGAGAATAGAAATTCTCAAGACCAACTTGAGGAGATTTCGTTCGGTTTTTGGGTCATACACCGTATATTACTTGAGAAGTTGAAACGGAGTGTCAAACGGTTAATATTACGACACACGCTATATCGACGTATCATTGATATGTTTACCATTGATAATTATCTCTAGAATCTTAACAGACTTAATTGTTACCTGGGATCCTTAGTAAATATTCCAAAACACTAATTTATAGTTTTTGTATCTGTTAGGACCCTGGAAGGAACGCTCAACAACTGCGTTGAAAAACTTTTTTTGGAAAGTGGTTAAAACCTACTTCTGTAACATGGATTATTTGTTACAGGGAGAGGAGTGAGAAGAAAGCCCAAATGCTGTTCAACCAGGAGATCATCAATGAGCAGAATCAGCAACAGCAATTGCTTTTGGAGCAGCAGTTGAGACAGGTTTGTTTTAAAAGTTTATTTAAAAAAGCTTAGACTAACATGGTAGCCTTATTTTACACTACGATCTAGCCTATGTGCTAATAAAGACTACTATTATATAAATATATGGGGCTATAGAACTCAAAAAACCGCTTTCAACTAATTGTTACAAGTCAACAAACAAAGCTAAGCTTAAAATATTCTAGTCGACTGGTATGTGCTAGCCATAAAGCGAACTTAGGAAATACTGCTTTTTATTTATTCTTTGAAGTTTTATATTTGAAATAGTTCATGCCCGCGACTTTTTCCACTTAAATTTTCTGTAATAAAAAGGAGCCAATGTCCCTCCCTGGGGCACAACCTTTGCCTGTACCGAATTTCGTCACCAATTTTCATGAATCAGGTTAAATGATGGGCCTTCGAAAAAGTAACAAACATACTCAAGTCTAGGTAAGCAAACCCTCAAGTCTTTTTCGGATCGACTGATATTGTTGATCCTTTGTGATATGGTAAGAGTTAATGTTCGTCAGAAGTATAAGATACTTCACTGAACTAAAAGAACAAAATTCATCCATATAAATGGTTTGAAATAATTAGAGTTTTCATATAGTTTCATTTTCATAGGTTAAAATGATCCAGAACCAACAGCAAGCAGGCCCCGTGGACCAAGTAAAAGCCGGACTTCTCAACGGCGTGGGTTCACAGCCTAACTTAACATCTGTGCAGTAAGTATTCCATTAGTGAGATATCCCATCTTTATTGTCGTCCACATTTTCTTTTTTAGTTAGTGTATGCCTTCTCAACTGGTGGTAGAGCACTAGATTAGACAACTGTATATCCTATACCAAATAAAAAATTGACAAGTTTTTGGGCAACGACGAAATCGTCACAGCATTTAATATTAATCATCAATAAAAAATCTTTAGTATCTTAACTTTTTAATATCAAATTCAAAAGTGATGTATATTCTTAGTGGTTTTATGCTACATTTCATTATCTAATTGAGGTTTTTTGCAATAATTCTCAGTTGTTGAGTCGTTAAATACTGTACTGTTGCGTGTATAAAAACAGAGTCCTTTCATTTCTACAGACTGGACCAGCAGTCGCAACTGTTGCAAGCGCAGCAGCAGCTGTTCCAGCACCAGTTCCAGCAGCACCTCAGCAACGAGGAGAAGGCCATGAAGCTGTTCCAGCAGAACCTCATGCAGGCGCGCGTGTCGCCCAGCCTCGCCGCCGACCAGGCGCTGTTCCAGCAGCAGCAGCAGCTGCTCGAACAGAACCTCAAACAGCAGGTGATGATGGAACAGAATATCCTCAACCAGCATATGCTGGATCACACCAGCCAGCTGCGTGAGCACCAGCAGCAGCCCCCGCTTCTCAACCAGCAGTTCGTGGCCAACGAGATCAACAACCAAAACCAGGTGTTGCAACAACACATTATCCAGCAGCAGCAGAACATCATCGCCCACCAGGCTGCTGCTATCCAGCAGAAGCAGCTCGAGGAGCAGCTAACTCAGGAGAACATGATGGCCGGGCCTCAACCGAATCTCGTTGCGAATCAAGTATTGGACCCGTCCCTTCAGACTCTACAAAACATACTAGCTCAAATAATACAGAGGCCGGATCCCTTACAAGCTAGAAAAGAATCCGAGTCGGAGCAGCTGCAGCAACAACAACAGCAGCAACAACAATCCATGCAGCAACAAATCGTTAACCAGCAGACAACAGAAAACGTAGATGTCCAACAGACATCTCAGCAGGAAACAGATGCTGCCCAGCAAAGTAAAAACTTCGTTAACACTCAAGTTCAACTTCCCACTAGTCAGAATATTAATTTTCAACCAAATCAGCAGTTTATTCAGCCGAGTTTATTACAAGCGGCTGTAGACCCGGTCATCTTGGTGCAACAGCAGCAAGTAGCGCAAGCGCAGCAACAGGTTGCGCATGCGCAGCAGCAATTGAATATGCAGAAGCAAATGTTGGCTCAGCAGCAACTCGTTTTACAGCAACAGTTGTTAGCTCAGCAACAGTTAACGATGCCGGGTCAAACGTTATCACCGCAGCACATAAGAAACTTGCAGCAGCAGCAATTTCTAACACAGCAGGAGATGCAATTGCAAACTCAACAAAACTTATTAGATCAGCAGAATTTTGCGTTGTTGACACAGAAGCAGCAGTTGATGGGGCAGCAGCAGCAGAAGGTTGAGGAGATGTTACGGTCGCAGCGGCCCATGTACACGAGACAGGGATCCGAGCAGAGTCAGATGAGTGCTGCAGATGTTCACGATCAGCAGCAAACGTTAGTCTCGGATCAGTATCAGCAAAATGCGCCCCTACAATCTCAAATGTCCGTAGATCAAATGCAATTCCAAAATCAACAACAGCAACAGCAGCAGTTTGTAGAAAAGCAGATGCAAAAACAGCCATCTGACGAACAGTACCACCAAGTTCACCAAATGCAGGGTCAATCCCTACCACATAATATGGCTATCCAAAACTTTAACCTGGTACAGCAGAATGAGAGGCAGATATCTAGTCATGAAGGCACTCCCGTGCAGAATTACCCTGCCAATCCTCTGCAGATGTACCAGCAGAATCAACCTGTACAAAACATGCCGAATATGGCATATCAAGTAGAAGCGTCAATCGCAAACTCAGTTCCTAGTTCGTTACCTCAGAATCCGCCCGCGCCGCATTATCAACAAGGTGAAAACGTTTCGCATTCACTTCCTGCATCAATGTCCGCTCAAATCCAGCAGGAAGTACCATCAAATCAACCTCCTCAAACAAATCAGATCCCTCAAACAAATCAGCAACCATCAAGTCAAATCCCGCAAACAAATCAGCCCCCAACAAATCAGGTTCCTCAGACAAGTCAGCCCCCACCAAATCAGCAGGTTCTACAGACAAGCCAAGCTCCAGAAATGGTGCCGCAACAACTCAACATCCCCGTGGAGGAAGGTTTGACCAACGGTGGGCAAAAGGAACAATTCCACACGCCAATGACGGAGTTCCCGTCCGGCGCTACTCATCAAGATGCTATTCGGCAACCTGAATTGAGTTCCGTGGAGGAAAAACAGGGGGAGACTCAACAGCAAGAGGGTGAGTTGATGTTGTGCTATACCTATTTTATTTATTAACCAGATTACAATCGGCATTGGTGTGAAGTTTATTGCGTTTTTATGGGACGAATTCGTATTGCACTTTTGCTAAATAGTTTGGCATTTTTTAGCCAACGTTAAAGTGTGTGCCAATTAAAAGGGCTCAGTTAGAAACTGAATATTTTGGTGAATCCTGAATATATTATCACGTCTACGCGTATTAAAAAAAAACTGTTATTGACATAACTGTATATATTGTGGAAATTGAAAGTGGAGCTTGTTTGTTTGCACATTATCTTTAAACTTAATTAACAGGCTTAATTGTAGTGCTACGTAACCTCAACTATGCTCCAGTAAAGAAAGATACCTGTAGCACTACTTTAAGGCCTAGTCATTTAGTTTAGACATTGTGTACAACCAAATAGTAACTGCGTATAGTTCGATCCCTGTTTATGAAGAAGTCCCACAAACTTATCTGACCTGGTGACAGCATCGCTAGTAAATATTGAAAAAAAAAAATCTGAATTGGCATAAAAATTAGTTCCAATTTCGGCCAGATAAGTTGGTTGGCCTATAAAAACATTTTAAATGAAGGTGGAAGTACACCTTTTTAAGATCAGTAAAGATATCTACCAGCTGGTACTTTACACACTGTCAATTCCACAGCGGGTACAGCAGTTCCCTCCCCCATTTCGGGCGAGAAGAAATCCCGGGGTTCGAAAAAGCGTTCCCGGGAGAAGGAGAAGTTCCCGCGTCTCACCGTCCTCACCGTCAGCGATAACAACACAGTGGTTGAATGTCAGCTCGAGTCCAAGTCCAAGACTGTCACCTTCAAGTTCCACGTACCTGATGTCAACCCTGAGGAGCTGGCCAACAATTTCGTGAGTTAATTTAGTTTTTATACCTTCTTCATAACCTTATGCTCGTCATTCTTACGGCCAGAATTGTCCTAACATAAATATGAAATAAGTATGCGTTGAAACGCGTCTTCCTGGCTGCAGAAGATTGATTATTTGTCTCCTTAAAGCCAAAAAACTTCCTTGTATCACAAATTTAGAAAACTTGTGACTAAAGAATCAGAGTGCAGAAAATTTTTTGGTGGTTTGAGATAGTCTTCGCACGTTAAGAAATTCTGAAAGTCTGGATAGTTGTTATTTCTAAATATTTTTCATGAGGATAAGAAAATTATTCGGCTTTATTCGGCTAAATAAAGGGCTTGAATATGCGTTCTAGAGCAATGTAAAAAGATGTGTAACTGTTATGGTTCAATACCAACGTACATATACGTTTATTTATTTACATGTGCGGCACAAATGTTTTTCTTGGTTGACTCGTTCACAACATGTTCGCAATGTTTTTCTGCCTATCCACTAGTGATGAAAATGTCTGTGCATGAATGTGCTGCACACAATTTTGGTGGAAGCCGTAAAAATAAAATCTAAGTAGAAAAAGATGACTGACTGACTGACTGATCTATCAACGCACAGCTTGAAACCACTGGATGGAGCGGGCTGAATTTTGGCATACAGATAGCTATTATGATGTAGGCATCCGCTAAGAAAGGATTTTTGAAAGTTCAATTTTGTTTGGAATTTATATGAAAATCGAACCTTACGTGAGCAAAGACGCGAGTAAAAGCTAGTCAAAAATATGTGCATACAGGTAGCGAACAACCTGCTACCCGAATGGCAGAGCAGCGCATTCATGGAGCTGATCGGAGACATCGTGCGACAGATGCGCGACCCCGGCGCGACCCGGCCTCCGCTCGCGCCGCCCGAGCGCCTGAGGCTCAATATAGATAAGGTATCTTGCTATTTAGGTTGTATGCAATAAGGTTAAGTCACATGTACACATTCCCTAAACAAAAGTAAATTGCTGTAAATTTAGCTGAGGGCCCGATAGGCAGGTCCTCAAATTTTGCAGGTATGTGGAAAGGAGACAGTTAAATGATTAACAAATTCTTCCAGCGGAGTAACAATGTTTTAATTTTTTAATTTGGCTTTAGACATAGTACCATAGACACTATAAGGATTATACGTAATAGATGAAACAATAGTCCGTAAGCACTTTTTACACTTTAGAACATAGTTGGCCGCGACTTAGAGTATTTTTTTGCTTCTAGTCTTGTTATTTTCGTTTAGAGATTGCTTACCAGAGAACTAGCCACAATCTGAAACAAATTAATATGATAGGCTAAAGGCCTATTTAAAGATTTTTTTTTTTTCCTCCAAAGGTTTAAAAGGGATACTTTTTGACCTGTTTAGTTTAATCTCCGAATAGGGAATAAATAATAATATGTGCGTAGTTTGTTTTCTAGTGTCACTTTGAAATAGGAAACATAAGCTTAATATTTTTTTCAGTCGGACTACGATTCCGAAACGACGGAGCGAGATGATAACTTAACGGACTCAAACCAGGATAACTCGGAATGCACTACGCCCACAGCATCGCAGGACTGTATAGCGCTGGCGGAGCTGGGCGACGAGCCCGAGCCGCCCCCCCTCGCGCACGAGCCGCGCCCCCCCGCGCCTCTCCCTGCCGTCGCGCGCAAGATCAGCACCGCGTCTTCCATAGGTAACTCGCAATGCGCCACGCCCACCCCCCTCCCCTTCTAACCCCTCGTGGTTACCCGAAACCCCCCTAACTGATGTTTTAGATTTGGACCTCGCAAAGTTAGACGGACGCACCAACGAACGTGGTGTTGAAGCGCCCATTATTGCCCATACAAATGAGTGTAAGTGTGTTACTCATCCCAAGTGTAATGTACAATAAGAATATGTTGAAATCTTTCGAAGTTTGGTTGCTCAAAATGATTGTGACTCCTCCACAGGTTCTAATCAATCCGACGGTGGGTCGCTAGCGGACCGGTCGGGTAGCACGGAGTCGAACGGCGAAAGGAAATCGCAAAAACCCACTCGTAAGATATCGAGGTTTCTAGTCAGCCCCGTCGTGGACCGCGGCGAGGACGTCCCGGAGGAGCGCGGGGAGCGGCCCGAGGAGCGGCCGGCCGAAGCCCCCAAGCTGCCCGAACCCACCAAAGAAGCGCCCAGGGAACCGCCCCGGGAGCAAGTCAACGGCCTGCCCGAACCGGAGCCGGCACCGATGCTGCCCGAAGCGCAACCCGTAAGTTGTTTGTTTACTTACATAAAATATCAAGGCAATTCGATGATACACAAATTGTTTTGCGCTAATTTGGCAGGTCCTGCTAGCTAGCCAGCTAATGATAGCTGGCATTACATTTAGACCCCTCAATTTGTTTTGGCCCGTCATTACATTTCCGTCAAACTATTCTTTCTATCATCACTGAACTTAAAAGACCTTTGGGGATTCAATTTTTGTTCTTGCTTGGATGATACAATTTGTGAGAGAATTAATATTTAAAAGCTGTGTATGTTTACGATGCAATAAGTTTCAATTAATAGGATATTATGGGTTGATGATGTTCTGTTGAAGGAATTTCCATAAATTTCGTAGTCTCCGTTCCACATCGTAACCTTACAGCCCGAACTGCCTGGAAATCTTGATATCAGAGTTCTGCTTATATATGCAATGAATTTGATGTGTATTCATTAGCCCTTTTTATTGGTCAGTATTTCCAAGGGTAGAACTGTGAAAACATCAATCTAGGTAATTGGTATTGAAGCTTACTTATTTATCAATATGGTTGCAGGAAATAATACGGCCGGAACCAATACAGAAGCCAATACCACAGTCAGTTCCAGAAAAATTCGTTCCTACACACCAGTATTCACTTCCTTCACAACTATCCCACACCCCTCAAACGATAACCGACCACAGGCCAGAAGTCAAACCGATGCCGAGCGAACAAAACGTGCAACTACCTCAGAGCACAGCGCCGCCAATTACCACCTCTATGACGAACATTTTACAGTCCACAATCCCTCAAACGATACCGTTCCAGAGTATAAACCAAACGCTACTAAACGGGTCGCTACAACCTAGTCTAACAAATTTAACGACTCCATTACAAATAGCAACAGATACGCCCTTGCTTGGGTTAAGTCAAGTTGGAACTCCGGTAGTTGGCGGGGATCTAGGGTTGAACCTCGGGTTGGCTCAAGTGACCCAGGGGTTGGTGGATCCTATGGGGTTGAGCAGGCTCCAGTTGGGGCAGCCAACCCTGACGCCAAGCACGGGGGTGAATGAAACGTTGGCGAATGCTGAAAATATACAGAGGATGCTACTGAAGCAGAACATTATCAAGTGAGTTAATATTTTAAAAAAAGGAAAAGGTTCATTTTAGGCCTACTCCTGTACACTCTACCATGAATAGAGGAAAATACATAGATTGTATTAAAAATATAGTT
Organism: Erebia epiphron; assembly: GCA_963932025.1. Taxonomy (NCBI): domain Eukaryota; kingdom Metazoa; phylum Arthropoda; class Insecta; order Lepidoptera; family Nymphalidae; genus Erebia; species Erebia epiphron. Next base: position 23,967,885 of record OZ009947.1, on the reverse strand, counting down.
ATTCGTTATTCTGACAGTCACTGTCAAAATAACGTGTTTTTCTTTTGAAAACGTCAAAAAATATGAATCCGCCATTGTTATCCACTCATGTTTAGTGTTGCTTAACTTGGAAAGATTAAACAATTTCGCCACTTAAATTACGACGAATTCGTAAATTTGACCAATTAAAACTAGTCTAGTATTTTATTTTCCTTCATTTCTCTACTTGTATAAGACCAGCCTGCCTAGCATGCGCACCACGAGAAAATTATGTCTACCCATTTTCTCGCGTTATATCTATTTGTCTACCGTAGCTAACATGGTTACACTTATGTCTTGTCTCGTGTCGTCAAAAATAGAGATAACAATAATATTTTTTATCTGTGGTATTTTTCTCTACAAACCCTAACATGGCCGACTATTTTTTCTCGGATATTGACCTATTTTGACATTTCGACATGGTTATTTATCGACTATCAATCTTGAGGGCGAGATACAACGAGATAGATTATCAACCATTTCACAACAATACAATTGAAAATTTTCGGGTGGTTCCTCCACGATTACGATGGCGGGTGCATACTACAACTATTTGGTATCAGTATACCAAGAGCGAGAAGCGCGAAAATTACAACGCAGACGAATTAGGGATGTCTGTGATCCACTTGGCGGATCTCGAAGCCGATGGCAATCTATACTGTCGAGAAACTTGCCGAGGATTTGGAGCCTGTAACCAGTGACGGCCTACCCGTTCATTTAAAGGTAAGCCTAAGGCGAATTCCACACTGCGACGCGAATATATTTATAGAAGGTATCATCTTCTACTTTTATATTCTCCTTTAGTGTTCATCGTATTAAAATGCCTAAACCTATTTACAAATTTAAGACTCTGGTGAATGGGTGCATTTTCCTGCTACAGAAACAACCCGGAGGAGTATAGCTTCAGGCTTTGAAAATAAATTTAACGTGCCAGATATATTGGGGCTCATTGACTGCACACACATAAACATATTTCCTCCATATGGACCACAAGGAGCCCAGTATAAAAATAGGAGAAAAGATGCACACACAATAAATGTGCAACCGGTATGAGTTTCCATCTTTTCATGCTTTTGGCGGAGACCTAATAACTAAAACACCTTACAACTTTATTCACAGCAAACTTTTAATTTTGTTAAATTTGTCTCATTACAACATTACCTTCTTAATCTACATTAGTGAATCACCCTGCAGCATAAGATTTCAAGAGTTGATACTTGGAGTTCAAGTTAATTGTTAAGTCTGTAGTCTGTACTTGGTACCTAGAACCTGAAAAAACCAATTCACCATCCAAGAGTCATGAATCCCTTCAGTGCTGCAGCATCAGGATTGAGGAGTCTTGAGAGGGACTTTTAGCTCAATAATGCAAATACTTAGCCCACCTGCAATATTATTTCACCATCAAAGGCTAACTTGTAGTGGATAAAAAAAAAACCTAGTAGGAGTGTGCCGCATGATTCCTCATCAGTGTTGAAGAGTTGTGACTTGGAGTTTAATATGAAGTTGTTGCTAGTTATCTACAATATACATCACCAGCAACAATTCCTAAATCTCCATAACTTAGGCAGGCAGTAACCCTACAGCATCAGGAATTTTAAGGAGCTGGATACAGGAAATTGTATCATTTTGAAAAAATCTTATCATTTCATTATAGTGCTTCTCACTCTAGGAAATTCGGATTTATTAAAATTGGTCCATTAGTTTCCGAGATCAAAACAAACAAATCTCTCTAAATCTCTTTATAATATTAGTTTAGATATTGCCTGCAGCTTTGCTTACGTTAAGTTTGATTTTCATACAAATTTCCAACCCCTATTACCCCACTTAACTCCTTAGGGATAGAGCTATCTGTATGCCGAACTTCAGCTAGATTAATTCAGCAGTTTGAGTTGTTGATAGATCAGACAGTCAGTTAGTATATCAGCCTCATGGAATCCTAGATGCAATTTCAATAGTAATTCTAATATAAATCATCGTCAATATAACAACCCAGTTAGTATTGGTCTCCTCTCAGAATTAAAAACCTTAGACTATTAAAAAAATATTTATTGAATATTAAAATATAAAATTATACAGGTACCTACCATCTATCATCAGTCATCACCGTAGCTTAGTTTTCAACATTAAGAATTATTAATAACTATTCTCATAATTTCACATTAATTAATTGTTTTTTATTAACTGTGGGTGCATGGGGGTGATGTATTTTTGAAGTTTTATTATTTGTTGCAGGGTACCACTGGGAGGGAGATGATGAAAATGTGCTCATTTTTGAGAGAGAGAGAGACTAGTCGGGTTGAAGAACCTAGGCATCTTTTTAGAAACTCTCAGGCACACTAGCTCAATGAATTGCGGGATAATATTATGATTGTAATTTATTAAAAAGAGCAACCCCAGTTTCTTGCTGGTTCATCTCAGTAGGAATGGCATTCTGAACCAGTGATAGATTCACTAAATGATTTTAAAGTATTTGTTAAAGTATAAAGTTGAATAAAAAACATTAAAATTTGTGTTTGAATTTTTATTTATAAGCCAGAACAAAGTGTTTCATGCATAGGGAAATTATTAGCTATTTGTGAATATAGATATGTAGAAGTTAAATCATAATATTAGTACAATGAATATTACCTAATATCTGTTTAATTATATTTAATTATATTGTCCTAAGAGGAAGCTTTAGGTATAATATGAATATTATGATCTACTGAGAATATTTTCAAATTAATTTTAAATACTTAGCTTTAGCTTTGCAAATCATTTAAGAGCAGATCATTATAACATTCATTGCCAACCAATTTCAATATTTCTGCAGACAAGAAACATTCCAATTTCATACAAGTACACTACATAAATACTCAAGAACTTGAGGTGTTCCTCAAGTGAGGTGTGTTGAGGTGTTCGCCGCAGCAGCCAACAATGAATAAGTTCCTTACTACCGCTTCGAACCAATGGCGATTTGTAGTCCCCGGGTGCTGCGCAATATATTGGCACAAATTTTTTAATTGTTTGATTGTGTTCCGAAACAGGCCGTGTAATTATTTTATGTTTGACTCCATATAAAAGTACACTGCATTTATCCATATCACCAAATTCATTATCTTCCTTGTTTTGTAAGATTCTCCTACTTAATTAGTTGCTTTTAGAAATAAAAATAAAAACCAACAATATCCAACTTCAGTAGCAGGGCGACCGCGACCCGCGTATCTTTAGTTTTGCATCAATCATCGATACGTCGCAATCACCTCTGATTGGTTAGCACTCTTCCACTATTGGACAAAATCCATTGACGCAGCAAAAATACCATAAATTCAGCCAATCACAACAATTGATACTGTAACAATGATTGGTGCAGAAGTTATGCAATCGCGGTGCCTTTTCTTGTCACTGTTAATGTCAGAGACAAGATAAGTCAGTGTCATAAAGACGTCATTTTTGAAGTTTACAGATTAAAAAATCTATTAAAAGCCTCAGAGCAAAATAAGAAGAATGAACAATGAATGAACTAAATCGGTGTTGCAACATTAGAATATCGTATGTTATTGAGAAAGGGCAACATTGGTTTCTCCACACGACAAGGCCAAATCTTCCACGAGAATCTTGTCACGCGTAGCGTGCATGTTAGGGTAAACGAGAAATAAATCGACACGACAACATCTCTCTCTTTCGTTGCGAGAATATCTCGTTGTGCGCATGCTAGGCGGGCTGGCCTACGCCCCATACAAATCTGAACCGTATCTTTTAAATGCCAAGTTAGACTGCGGTCTTAGGCATAATTTACATCAAAAGAGTGGGTTATTTTTAACTCTTCCGATGTAAATTGGGTATTTGACTACTAGTCAATACAATACATTATTGAAGTGAAACTTCTTTAAAATCGTTGTGATTTGAAAATTCTATGAAACGAAAAACGACACCCAATAGAGACAAACATATTCATAATAGGATTTAGCCTGCGAGAGAATGAGATCGAATACAAGTTATTTTTATTTCATTCTCTGTCGTAGGCTACTTTTCTGAAGTTTCACTTCTGCCGTGTGTGAATTGCAAACACACACTTTTTTTAGTGATTATTAAATAGAGGATCTCCCTAAAGTCTTAATGTCCACGTCCCCTGTTAGGTGTTGAATAACCATTTGAAACTGTCGAATAAAGCAAAAAGTGCGTCGAATTTTCATGACGTCACAATTGACCGATGGGATTTATTTAGGGACGAGCGCTAATTTATAAATTTTAAAAAAATATTATTCAACAGCCAACAGCAGAATCTCCAAGGCCCCAATCTGTTAGGGCTTCTCAACCAACCGCAGTTCCCGCAACCTGAACTAGGGTTCCACAACAACCTGCTCAATACGCAACCTGGTACGTAACCTTGACCAAATATAATTAGATGTATAACCTTATAAATCTATTTGTGGTTTTCTCTTGACCGTTGTATCTGTTTTTTTTAATAACTAATGCTAAAAGTTGTTGGTGTTTAATTGAAGCCAGCCCCCCAATTATGTAAGAATTGTCGATCAAATCGTCAAAGTTCGGCTTCAAAGTATAATAAATCATAATAACATTGGATTAGAGCTCAATTTCATGTATCCATTCTTTTACGTTTAGGTATGTACGATAACCTAAACGGATGAGAATAGATACACGAAATTGAGCTCTAATTCAATGATGTTATGGTTTATTTTACTTTGAAGCCGAACTTTGACGATTTGATCGTCAATTCTTACATAATCGCACCTCTGATCATGTTATATTGAGGTAAAAGAGGGCTATAGATAGTTAAAGATATTTTGTATATCGACATATTATCTAACAATCCTCTTATATATGAATAGTTAACTAGATCATGTTCAAATTACCCTTTATTACTTTGTTATAAATATTCCCTTTTTGCTCTACTGACTATTTCGTTGTTATCCGCGATTTTATTTGCATGAAATCTGAATTAACTAGTCCCTATTTTAAAAGCTAGATGCTGAAGTCCTATAAGCCTTTTGCCACTTCTGGACAAAATCCCTTGCTAGAGCGTTTATAGATTATCCGATCCTATATTGGATATCGGATCCGATACATATATCGGGACAAGTCTTTATGAATTATGATGACTGACTGACTGCCTGACTTTCAGATATCGGAGGATATCTAAATATATAAAAGAAAAAGGTTACTGACTGTCTGTCTGATCTGTCAACGCACACCTCAAACCAGTGGATGGATTAGGCTGAATTTTGGCGTACAGATAGCTTTTATAACTTAGGCATCCGCAATATAAAACATTTTCGAAAATTCAACTCCTAAATGGGTAAAATAGGGGTTTTAAACTTGTTTGAAGGATTACTTAAATGACAAGGAAGCTTGGCAATAATTTGCTCTAATGGCTCTGATAGTTCCTTAGTTAAGATGATTTGTGAGATGGTGATAATGAAAAAAAAAAACCCCCCGGCTGAGTTTGTTGAGGGCTCTTCTCAGACCAGGGCGCGTTTGGAACCCTCGTAGCTTTAGTAACCGATTATCACCATCATGTTTTATTTTTATTTTTAAGTAAGTAATTTTTAACGTCAATAAGTGTACCTACAGTGTACCTATATTGAATAAATGATATTGACTATGAAAATCAGACTTAACGTGAGTGAAGCTGCGGGCAAAAGTTTCATACATTTTACTCGGATCGGATGATCTGGAAACGCTTTTAGGCTTTTGCCAATGAGTTAATCTCCTTGGAATGTGCATGCGTAATGCGTATGCTTGTAACTAACAGCACGTGTGTACAGGCGCGGTTGGTCGGCTGCCGTACGCTCCGCAGCGGTACTACCAACCGATGCTGGCTACAGCGAACGACTTAATAGGTAACTATTTATTTGATAGAAGCAGGCAGTACTTAGTTCAATCCACGAAGACGTGCCCAAATCTTATCTATTAGGTCTACATGATTAGGTTTTTTTTTAAATTCCTGGAGGAACTTCTTAATTTTCCGGGATATAAAGTCCTATGTCCTTCCCCGAGATGAAACCCACCTCTACCAAATTTCATCAAAATCGGTGGAAAAGATGGGCCGTTAAAGCGTAGCAGACAAACAGGCAGACAGATAGATAGACAGACAGATACACTTTCACTTTTATAATGTTAGTATGGATTGTGTATTTGTGCTCCCAAAAAGTGTAATACCTGTTACCATTGGGTCCGATATGGATGTAAAGATCTAGATCCGCATTCGTGGGCGTGAGGTTTGGATCCAGGGAGACCCGATAAAATGGTTGTTCAGTTGTTGTGAAATACCAATAAACCATATGGGTACAAAATGTTCCCACGACAAGTTCAAGTTAAGTGTATGCTCCTTAAAAAATCTTATTACACTACTGAAGATTATTTAAACTATAATAGAGCATGTATTTGACTCGCTCCAACTATGCTCGGAACTGCAGTTATTTGTATCCTTTCTAATGTCTGTAATTTTTGATCGAAAAGAGCAATCACAGAGTTTCTCGCTGTCTCTTCTCGGTAGGGATGACATTCCGAACCAGCGGTAGATTCATTCGACGATTCAGAAGCACTTGTAAAAGTCTATTTGAGTAAATAAAGATTGAAATTTGAAGTTCAATTTTGTTTCCAGCTCAACAGCAAGCTCTCCAGTCATCCGTGAACCAATTCAACCAACCAATGGGCCCTGCATTCGGCCTAGGCCTCGGCCTCGGGTCTCCCCTGCAAGCCGGCCTCGCCGCACAGAATCTCGGCCTCCAGCAGAATATAGGCCTCGCCACTCAGAACATAGCTCTCAACCAGAACCTTATGGGGCAGAATCTGGGACAGAATTTAGGTAAGCCATTTACATTTCGCTATTATACTATTCGAATGCTAACAGGCTCAGACTTGCGCCTACTTTATCTACAAAAAATAATGTGTTAAAATTATGAATAGGAAAACCAATAGGGCTGATTCTAAAGTGCACAATCTCTAAACTAAACTAAAAATATTGCTTACCCTTTCATAATACTCCCCGCAGAAAGGGACAAAACTAGATTTAAAGCTGTCATTTTAGTTTAGAGATTGTGATAAACAGAAATGGCCACAATGCCTGTATCGTCTAGTGACACATTAAAATTATGGTTTGTAAAGAAAATACTTTTCATTGCTACTGTATGGATTGTAAAATCGATTCAAAATATATTGTTAGTTATGTCATACTATGACAGATACTTATTCCTATTCTTAATTTGTACGTATTATTAGATGCCCGAAAGATGTGACCGTCCAACTGCATCCTTTATCCTTTCAAGAATTTGTTACTAAAAGTCTCGTCGTATCTCCAATAAGGGTTTTATAACGCTTGTCAGATATAATAGCATCGTAAATGCGTGTTATATGTAACAAAATATAAATTTTTACCTATAATTAGCATAGTGCTGTGGCTAAAAGTCTTTAGTAAGTCTAGTGGGTCAAAATTTGAAATACACAAAAGCCGGACCTAACGTTTTTGGTACGTCATCATAGCGGAGGACACTTGTGGTGTGTTGTGACATTAAGATCGGAGTCATAAGTTTTGTCTGAGTACTAACCAGTAGCCACATATTCAAGACACTTGTAACCTCTTACCGAGACTTAACTTACTGTTTACTTAACTTATTACTCAAAGGCGGATTGAATATTCAAACGGGTGGTTACTAGTTATGCACATAAAGCTTAAAATACGCTAATAATTACTCGAAACAGACACGTCACAAGGCGTTACGACGCAACGCGTCAGAATAGAGTATAAGCATAATATTGGCTCAAGCCTCGCGTCTTCCGGCTTCTGTGTGTTTAGTGCCTTAGACAATGATATTATAACAAATGAAAAGGAAGTAGATATGTTTCATATGCGCCTAAAAAACTACTAGATTTGGTCCCATTTTTAGAGCGCTATGATCCTTTCTACTCTCGTGCAATTTGTCTCTCCTGTCTTACTTATCGCATCTAATAAGCCATGTAACATGTCTATGGTATAATATCATTGGCCTTAGATCACAATGTATTGGCTTTCAGAACATGGGATCGCTCGGACAAGCGCTACCGGTCGGCTATTCAGAAACTGATCTTTATGCATAGGGACCATATAGTGTATATTGCTAGTACTAATCGACCCAGTCCACCTGTTACCATTTTCCATAAGTCTAGTGGGCTTGTACCTCATGATCGAAGTACTGTGCTATCATTTTGATAGTTGTATTTGAGTTTTTATATTTTGTTCGTCAGTAGATGACCTATAGAAACTTCTTTCACTAAAATCTTTTACGTCAAACCTATCCAGATTGCGCCCATGCCAGTCCATAGCTCGTAAGCTTCTATCTATAACGTAGTTAACTCTGCTATTTTCCACCGTAGGCCTAGGGGGCCAGAACTTAGGTTTAGGTCAGAATCTCATGGGGGGTCAGAGCCTGGCACTGGGGGGCCAGGGTTTGGGGCTCGGAGGCCAGAACCTGGCGCTGATGGGGCAGAACCTTGGCCACTTGGTGGCGCAGAGGGCGGTACAAAACGCTTTGGCGAGACGAGCCGTTGATTTGGAAATGGGTAAGTCCCTTGTTGTATTCGAAGAATAACCTTAATTTACTATAATTTGGACAAACTATATCTGTATGGTCGAATATTACCATTACGCAAGGCCCACTTCTATACCTGCAGAAAAAGGAGTGCAAGCAACCAAGAGAACATACGTCTTACATTAATATTGGCCTTTTATATTATTAAAAAAAAAGTAGAATTATTGCTTGTTTTTTGCTATTCCTAGTGATTGATTGTAATAAATTCTTCAATTTATGTCGGATATCATTTTATTCTCAATCTCATTCATTTTAGTCTCTGTTTAATGGAAGGCGTACAATTAGTGAATACCTATGATTTCCCGCAAGTTTGATACATAAATCGATGTTTCCTAACGTAACAATTACTATAATATGACAGGTATGACAAACGTGAAATCGACAGGTTCTACGCAGCCCGGCTCGCCCAACAAGAGCCAATCCTACAACGAGTACATGATGACGCTGCAGAACAAACTCGCCTCTACTTCCAACAGCGTAAGTGTCATTATTGTAACAACAGGTGTGACAAACGTGAACTAGACAGGTTCGACGCAGCCGAAACTCACCTCAATACTGTTTTGCACATTTCGACGAAGTTTATATCATTATATCGTCCTAAGTAGAATCGACCTACTGAATGTAGAATATAATAATCTTTATTTGTATAAAGTGTGTAATAATAATAATAATAACGTAATATTTAATGGTCAGTTTATTTTCTTATATTCGTTTGACAGCGCCCTATAAAATATGTCGCTCGTCATTACAACCGAAAGAAAGCGTTTTGGAAAGGTCTAGGTGATTTGTTTTTTACGCCACTTCAAGTTAGCCTGCAATCTCACCTGATGGTAAGTGATGATGCAGTCTATGATGGTAGCGGGCTAACCTGTTAGGGGCATGGCAGTTATATTAAACCCATACACCTAGTCGGTTTCTATACGGCATCGTACCGGAACGCTAAATCGCTTGGCCGATAGGGTGGTAACTAGCTACGGCCGAACCAGACCAGACCCGAGAAAATCCAGAAATTATAAATTCCCAAATTGACACTGCCGGGAATCGAGTCCGGTACCTCTTACGATCAGACAACAGTGCTCAATACTGCGCCAGGGAGGTCTTTAAAATCTCTTATGTCTTTGGCTGTCAAACTGAAGGTCGATAATGAATTGTCAGGGTCCCGTGTCTCCGCAGTCCCCGCTTGAGTACAGTCCGGCGCTGTCGCCGACGCAGCGACAGTTGCACGCGATTGCACACAAGGTAACACTAACCCTTTGTCCTACGTGAGCGACAAACGCGACACCGCCACTCGATACGACGCGACCCTTCACGTGGCCAAGAGTAGACAAGTTTGTCATTTTCTATGGCGTCGTGTGGTGTCGCTTCTGTCGCTCACCTAGGACTGCGGGTGAGAACATTGTAGACGGGTAGTCTTATGGGGGTACTCGTGCCTTCATAATTTCGTCCATATTGCAACAAATTATTATAAATAAGAAAATTTCAATCGCTGAACCTGATCTGAAAACATTGAGAATTACGTATTAAGTACACCCAACGCCGGCGCACTCACTGGTCACTGTGACCGATACAACATTGACATTTAGCTTCACTCTAAAATCGTACCACAGACTATATCTAAAACTTGGGATGTCTGTGCAGCGGCGGACTAAGAACTCCAGAGGCCCGTGGCGGCCGAACAAGTGTTTCTATTATGAAAATGAAATTAGGAACTAGAACCCGAATAGTGTTCCGAAAGCTATTCGCCGGTAGCGGTCGCCTGACGCAGACGCCGTACTCTGTACCATGTTGTACGTGCAATAAAGGGTTAATCAGAATAAGAGGTTAATTTAAGGGTTAGTCCGTGTTAGAATTGTGGAAGCAAATCGTGATCAATTGACAGCTTAATACGTTTACTCGAACTGTTTAGGGAGTTCATACATGTATTTTGATGTACAGGCTATGAACTCCATAAACAGGTCGGATTGTTCCTTTGACAAACGATTACGATTTCCTAACAGGGCAGAATAATAAACTTTGTGCAAAATTTTTGAGCGTTAGTGATGGTGATAATGATCAATTACGGTATCCTAAAACCACGAGGGTTCCGATCACGTCCCGGTATGAGAAGAGCCCACAAAAAACTCAGTGTTATATAATATACATATGCAGCGGACGATCCTGGAGGGCGCGGAAGCGGTCCCCGGGGCGGAGGGGGCGGAGGGCGCGGAGGCGGAGGGCTCGCACGCGGCGCGCGTTGCGCACCTGGAGCACGAACTTAGCAAGATTAGTTCCTACTACAAGCATAGCGCGCCCAAGGTAACGTTGCTGAGATCTATCATAGAGATGTATATATTTTTTAACGTATACTTACTATATACGTATAATATTATAAATGCGAAAGTTTGGATGGATGGATGGATGCTTGTGACTCCATCACGCCGGAACGGCTGAATGGATCTGGATGAAATTCGGTATAGATTTACAGAGATAGGTAATAGTCTAGAATAACACGTAGGCTACTTTTTATCTCGGAAAATTAACGAGTTCCCGCGGGAACCAAAAAAACCTCAATCCACGCAGACAAATTCGCGGTCATCAGCTAGTCTTAGAGACATTTTTAGGGTTCCGTACTTCAAGAGGAAAAAGGGACACGTCGTTTTCTGTTGCCTTCTGTCTGTCTGTCTGTCTGTCTGTCTGTCTGTCTGTCTGTCTGTCTGTCAACCACCTTTTTGTCGGGAACGCGTGGAGTTATTAAGTTGAAATTAATATCAAAAACTTAGGTGTCTGGTCCCTTAGAGCTGTAAAGAAATCACGCAATCAAAAAAACGCAATAAATCAAAACCTATAGATTACATCACGTCGACCTAGAGTCATGAAATTTGGCAATAAGCAAGACTAACGAGAATAAGGTAATTTTGACACGACAAATTGCCTTATTTGACCTTCGCCGTGCAATTTACGCAATAAACAAATTCTAAAAGGAAACGACCGAAACTTTTTGTCCTCAATTGAAATTGAAATTACTCTTTTTAAGAGGATCTCTTGAAATACATTGGCTTGTTTTGTCAGGACGCGTTCGATGAGCAGGGCGTGGAAGTCCTAGGGGGCGATATCGCCGGCACCGCTGTTCCTACTTATAACGAAGGTAAGACAATTTTTTCTGATTAAGATTTTAATTCAAATCTAATGCTCCTACAATAAATTATTTTATGTCTGATGAAGGGACTAGAAGTTTAATTCGCTGTAATCCGCCACAATAGGTAAATTTCTATGTGGTATAGTGTGTATCTTGCACTTATAGCTTGCGATATTCACCACACCACAGAAATCTTCCAAATTATTCTCAACGTACGTTTCACTCCGATACCGGAGCATCTTCAGGAGATGTTGACTCAACAATGCACGATTGTAAAGTGGTGCTACAAGTCGAGTCAACATCTCCTGATGATGCTCTCATTATCATAGACTTCCGTAAAATAAATCTTTTAAATCTGTTTGCAGAAAAAGACGGGCGGTGGGTGGTATCCCGCGCGACGCCGCTGCGTAGTTATGCCCTATGCAGGCTATTACCCGAACACGCTGCTCATCTTGCGCATGGTGACTATTTAAACAATGGCATTTCTACTTACCATAGTATAATTAGTGTTATCAATCGTTAATAATTTATTGGATCGGATCTTGACACCAAATATCCGTGTCCGCGGATACGGATTTTAACATTCTTATTCAATCGGTGTCGGTGCGCGTGCGCGTGACCTTGAAACTCGCTACGATAAATGTTTGCAATATAAAGGTGCCAAATATTTGATTTTAAGAAATAAAAAATAATCTGATTGGAATGGAAACTATTAAGCTTTCCACTGTTATCTAATCACATATATATAGAATTTCGTATATGTATTGAAAATTAATAAGATAAAAGATCCGTCAAAAAAGTAACGGATACGGATCTTTCTTCTCCCTCGAATATCCGCGGATACGGATTGGATACATCACTAATTACAATACACTTATACTTTGACCTTCAAAAAGCGTACAATGTACCAAAATTGAGAAAAGATTGGAGTACCTTGTGTGTAATAATGATTTTAAAAACTAAACCGCTAAGTTGTGTTTGTCTTTAACACCAATATACCCCCGGGCTGGTCATGAACGTAATGATTGGACGTTTGCAGGGAAAGAGAAACTCGATCTGTCGCAGACGCAATTCGCGGGCGAAACGGACGAGTTGTCGTGCGACAACACGTCCCTTTGCGAGGAGGGCGGCGAGGCGGGGGCGCGGGGCGAAGCCGAGGGGGAGGCGGAGGCGGGCGAGAGCGAGGCGGAAGACTGCGAGACATACGTGCTGACAGACAGAGCGCGCGCGAGGTGCTATGTGCTGGAGGACGCGCTCGCCTCGCGCAGGCATACCATACTCGACCCAGCGCCGAGACTCGCCACAGTGAGTAAAAACACTATAGACGTTCTGTTATCTGGGTATCTTCCGATATACACTGTGAGTACTGTTCAGGGAAAAAAATTCGTTCCGTTTTGGACTGACAGTATACTTTTACTAGGGAAATATATGACGTCATAAATCTTCGCCATTTTTGTACTGTGAGCACTGGCGTTTAAGAGGTAATGTGCTCTCAGTTTTAAACAGTAAACATTATAGCTAACTGTAAAGGAACGGCTTCGGAGTACACTAAACTGACGTCACACCTTACAGTGCTCGCAGTTTATATCGGAACATACACTCTATTTCTATAGGCAGTAAACTTGATACTTCGACGACTTTTGGGAGATCCTCTATTTAATAATCTCTAAAAAATAATTTATTTGAATAGTTGTCAAATACCCAATTTGACAAGAGTACTGTTGAACGTCTTACACTCTTTCTCTTTTCTGTAACAGTCAAAACAGAGTCCCGCGGAAGTAGCAGAAGAGCGGGATCGAAGCTACCTGATCCTGGATCCCATCCGGGATATGACGTGTACGGTCATCGACCGCACGCTGGCTTTAGATGAGGAATTCCTGCCTTTTGTAGAGAAGAGGTACCAGCCCACGTCCGTCGAGGGAGAGAAGGTAAGACAATGACACTTCACGAAAACATATCATACATATGTTAAGGAACCAATCTGATTGATTTGACAAATACTCTCTATTTGATTCACTAATGTTCGGGCGGCGAAACAATATGACGTTGGCGAAACAAGGTTAAACAGACTGTATCTGTATTGTAGTAAAGCTCAAATTCGCTGAGCAATAGAGCAAGAGATTCGGCTTACAAGACGAAGCCGAAGCTACTGATAATTTCTTTCAAAAGGTATTTGTGTAATACTTAACGGGTAGGTACTGTAATGAATTTTAAATTTGAAGTCGAAGTTGTTATGGTGCATTTTGCTCTGGCGTTATAGTAATTTTATTCTCGAATCCTATCAACGTGGATGTGATGTTGAATCTCATACTTATCCGTTCTAAATACATCTCTGCGTCAGTGGACACCATATTTCTATTTTCCGTATGTCTTGACGGCCTTGATGATAATAGTAATCACAAAAATAATTTGATAACGTTTATATTATTAATACAACCTTTTTCTGATAAAATTATATTTAATTATTATTACAAAATGTTTGTTCTTAATCTACTGTCGAATTAAATTAATAAGTAATATTAAATAAACCTATGGCAACTTTATTTGCGTCTGCAAAAATATTATAGAAAGCTGAATATAAACATTAATACAGGTTCACACAAATAATTTGTTGGTTGTTTTCCGGCAGCGAAATGTTTTTGTCTTGGTAACAATAGAAAAAAATGTTACAGGTGTCCGTAAGCGAGGAGCTAGGCAAATGGCGGGAGGTGGAAGGGGGCGGGTGGGTGGAGGGGGGCTGCGCGACGGGCGCCAACCCCCCGCGGCTGCTGCGCGACGCGGCCGCCGCGGACCTGCGGGCGGACCTCTTCATCGACGAGGCGCTCACCGACAAAGGTGATTATCTTTTCTAACTTACGAGATCTTTGTGAGAGAAATAAAGAACGTGCTCACGCGATACCATTCATCGATGAGGCGCTCACCGACAAAGGTGATGATCTCTTCTAAGTTACGTAGATGTTTTGACGTGATAACGTATTATAAATCGATGAGCACGGGCTGCACGCACGAAAAAGTGTCACGTTACGCCTGAACCTGAGCGTGCAAGTGAGAGCGCGGAACAAGCGATACAGATGCAAGATGACGTCAGAGCTAGCAGTTCGCGAATAATTCTGCTACTGGAACGCCGCCACGCGATCTTCGAGAAATCCTAGTTGTCACGTAAAACTATCGTCCGTAAACTGACTTTACAGACAACCGTAAATTTTTTTTTTGAGAGAAAGAGAACATGCTCACGCGATTCCATTCATCGATGAGGCGCTCACCGGCAAAGGTGATGATCTCTGCTAAGTTATGAGTAGATGTGTGTGAGAGTGAGAACGCCAACATTTCTCACTGCCAAGGGTCACTGGAAGAGATCTCTTAAAGAGATAAGTGCTTCCTTGTCCGCTGTGTTTCTGTTTTTCTACCTATTTTATAACTTTGGTACAAAAAAAAAGAACGTGCTCACGCGATGCCACCGCGTCGTCTGACCCACCTCTCCCTGTGAAGCGCGGAGTTAGGGATTTGGACGGGAATGAGAGGCCCCCCTCTTCTTCATCGACCAAGCGCTCATTGACCAAGTGAAGTTCTTCTCTATCTTATGTACAGTCCCACAAACTTATCTGGCCCCGTGGCCAAAATTGGAACTAATTTGTATGCCTGTTTAGTTTTTATTTTATTTTTCATATAAACTAGCGACGTCAGATACACCAGGTCAGATAAGTTTGTGGGACTATATTTATATGTGTGAGAGAGAGATGGCAGTCAAGAAAATGACGTAGTCCTATTTATGTTAGCGCGACCTATGTAAGCCCAGAGTTAGGATAACTAATGGCTGGGAGGGGGTTGGTATAGTAGGGTAGTGCAATGGGACCAAACCCACTGCGGTAGCTGCAATCCGAACTCTTCATTGATGAAGCGCTTTTAACCAACTTCCAAAAACGAGGTTCTCAATTTGGCAAATTTTTATTTTAGAACCTATTTTATTTATTGAAGTATTTACTTGAAATTTAATAGGAACACTGAAAAACTTAATAGGAATTTAAGTAATCACACAGCTGTTTAAGTAACTTGTGCCAGCCGCAGAAATGGCTGCTGAGCATCTTCGATGAGAAATCCTCCATTATCTAATCTGTAAATGGAAAAATATTGGAGTTATGTACGTTCTAAGCAATCAAATATCGTATATTCCGCTGCATAACATGTACATATAAAATACTAGATAGTTCCCGCGATTTCGTTCGCGTGAACTAAGTTTTTTCGATTCCCGCGGGAACTCCTCAATTTTCCGGGATAAAAAGTAGCCTATGTCCTTTCCCGGGATTTAACCTACCACTATAACAAATTTCATCGAAATCGGTTGAATAGATGGCCGTGAAAGCGTAGCAGACAGACAGACAGACACACTTTCGCATTTATAATATTAGTATAGATAGTATGGCAGTATGGATACAGTTTTTTTCAACCGACTTCAAAAAAAGGAGGAAAGGAGGAGGTTCTCAATTCGACTGTATGTTGTTACCTCGACGGTTACAAACGAATGTTTGTCTCAGAACTTTTGACTGGGTGGACCGATTTGGATGATTCTTTTTTTATTTTTTGAAAGGGCATACTTACCAAGTGGTCCCATATAAATTTTATCGAAATCGGTCGAGCGGTTTTTAAAATATCAAGAATAAAATAAGTACTTTGTATAGCGTGTGCTTGTTGTTGTAAAGTTGGCGCGGGAGTTAGAAGTCGGTTGTTTAAAAAGATTTTTTTATATTAAATCATTTGTAATTTAATCGCTGTAAAAGTATGTCAGTAAAGTATCGCCATGTTTGTTTGTTGCAGCGCTGTGCCGGCAGCTGGTGCTGGTGAGCGTGCGCGCGGCGCGCTCGTGACGTCACTCGTACCTTACACACACACACACACGCAGACAAACAGACAAACATATTTATTGTGTACCATAACGCCACACAACCATACATAACTATGTTTATACTATACTATATCATTACAACGTTACGTTAATTAATTAATTAAATATTCATATGTGATATCCTGAACTGTGTTTTCATTTCGTATCTTACCTAAATACACTGTGACGAATTAAGAAATGCCGGTATCGGCGAATTGGGCATTTGACAAATAGTCAAATCAACAACTTTTTTTCAACGTCAAAACGCGTGCTTATAGTTTGTATGAAATTTTGAACTGTGACGTCATCAAAGTTCGACGCACTTTTTTTAACTTTAATCGGTAGTTTTAAATGGTTATTCAACATATAACTAACAGGAGCCGTGGATATTACGACTTTTGGGAGAGCCTTTATTTAATAATCACTAAAAAATTATTTATTTCAGCAGTAGTCAAATACCCAATTGTTTATAGTAAATAAGTGTGTAGTATGTATGTATGTGTGTATGTTACAATGTTAATAGGGAGTCAAGTGGATAGGGATATCCATACCAAATATTATTAACTAGATGATGCCCGCGACGATTTAGCTTTTTAAATTGGCTTTTTCAGATTTTCCCGTGGGAATTTTCTGGGATGAAAAGTACTTTGTTACTCTCCAGATTTTCAATCAACTAGGCACGCCCATGGGGAATTCATGTTCCCATAGGTTTTTTTAAACCCACGCGGTTATCGTCTAGTTAATAATATTTACATTAATTGCTCATTGCTGAGACATACACTTACAAAAATGAGTCCAATTGTAACTGTTATTAAATTGAGTTGCACGGACGCCGCAGCGTTGATGCGAGCTTGCGGAACCCCCGACACCTGGGAATAAAGTCTGTTTGATGCGATCCGAAATACTATATCACCGTAACATATAAAAATCATTGATACTAAGGAAATAGTCGGGCTTTTTCCGACAAAACCAGTGTGTTACAACCGGTGATAGGTATATTTATAGTTATAATGAATATTTCTCACGATAGTTTAAACGTTAAAAGTCTGTCAAGCACCATACCAAAAACCTCAATTTACAAGTACAGTGTACAAAAGTCCCACAAACATAACTAACTCGTCGAAAAAAAAACAAACAAAAAACACATAAAAATTTGCTCCAATTTTGGATACCGGGTCAGATAAGTTTAACGGACTTTATACTATTCATACTATTGGGGTGGTACCATAGAGTTAGGATTCGTCCAACCTTTGGGTTACTACATGTCATGTTATTTTCTGTGATTCATCACTACAATGTGACTGCCTCATTGGTCTAGTGGTTAGCCTAGTCGACTGCGGATCACGAGGTCCTGGGTTCGATTCCCGGTCGGGCATAAAAAGTTAGGTATTGGGTTTTCAATTAAGAAATTCTCAGTGCCAGCCCGGAGTTGGAAGTTGGCGGTGTTTCACCCCCGTGTCTCGGAGAGCACGTTAAGCCGTCGGTCCCGGTTATTTTCACTAACATGATAGTAGTCGTTAAAGCCCGCCAACCCGCATTGGAGCAGCGTGGTGGGTCTAAGCTCTAATTCCTGCTCTCCTATGAGAGTGGAGGCCTGTGCCCAGCAGTGGGACGTAAATTTCTGTGATTAGGGTTGTATTTTTAATTTTTTTTGAGTATACAACAAAAATAGTACCAAAAACGACGTTTACTCCGACTTTGTAGTCATTAAAAAGGTGAACACGATAAACAAACGTAGGCGCCCATTCGTAGTATGGTTTGTTTAGGATGATAATTTTGGCAGATGCCATTTGCATAGTAGGTACTGCTTCAGCTTGTCTAACTCTAGTCCTTCACTATTATATATTATATATATATATATACACCTCTCATCTGTCAAAATTATCATCCTAAAATAAGGCCTATGGGGTACAATTGGTTCCGTGGTATAGTTCTTTCGTACATACCGTACTGTTAATCCACGTAGTAAAAGCAGACACTCTTGTGTAGACGCCGGGGAATAGCGGCTGAGCGCATCCCCAGCCCCAGGATACGACCCCCACTAGCACGTCGCCGCGAATCAGCGGCCCGCCGCTGTCGCCTTGACACGCGTCTTTGCCTGTCACACAGAACAACACGCTACTAATCAATAAAACATTAGTTCCCACACAGTTGAGCACAGATATACTTGGCCTGTTTATTACAGACGCATATTACGCGCAAGTTCGACTGCGACCGACGAGGTCCCGGGTTCGAGTCTTGGGTCGGGCCATTGTTAAGTATAGGAAGTCCCGGACCCGGTGTTAGGAAGTTGGCGGTGTCTCACCCCCGTGCCTCGGAGAGCACGTCAAGCCGTTGGTCCTGGTAATTTTCACTAATATGATAAAAGTCGTTAAAGCCCGCCAACCTTCTAAGCTCTAATTCCCACTTTCCAACGAAAGTGGAGGCCTGTGCCCAGCAGTGGGACATTAATGGGCTGTAGTGGTGGTGGTGGATATTACACGACTCATTATCGAAATTTCTTCGAAAATTATATGTAGAACCAGCTTCCATCTTCTGTGTTCCCTTATGAGTACAATATGGGGCTCTTCCTCTGGTGATGTGCTGTTCCTCAGGGATGACTTTACGGTTCTATATCAACTTGCTTAATGATTACCTCCTATATCGATGAGTCCAGCGCAGAGCATGTTGTCACTGATGGGGTAGGGGTCACCAGTGATCTGCTGCAGGTACTTATAGCGCGCTTCGCATACTGAATGGTTCACCTTGTAGATTTGAACCTCGTTCAGCACCGGGGACGCTCCTGATAGCGATGCCTGTAAACATTCTAATTATTCCAGGAAAAAAACTGATCGAAAATTTTGTATGATAAGAATTTTATGACATGTCGGTTTATGGCCATGGCTAGGCGCCATGGTATAAACCAGGATTTGGGATTTTCGAGCTAACATGGTTACTTGTATCGTTACGTCAAACGTAGAAATAAAAGTAATGTACGGATAGCCGTGGTATTTTTCTCTATGAACCCATACATGCCGACTATTTTGTTCTTGTAACATACCGCATTTTTTCTGGCGCAAATTTAGCCGGCTACGACATCATCTCTCTCTCTCGTCGCGAGATAACTCGTTGTGCGCATGCTAAGCCTGTAGGTATTTTTCATTGATTACATTATAAAGGAAACTTCTGTGCCAAACAGCTCTCTTAGGTGTGTTTGGGGCGTACTAGGCGTAGATGAGTCAGGAATTTGCATGTTATTGGTTTAGTCTATTGAGTGGCTTCAACCGGGATTCTTTTCACTACATCATACCCACTGAGTTGGTCAATGTGACACGTCATGACAGCGATTTCATAGTCGTATCATACTCACGTTGGTCCTGCCCCATCCCACAGTGGTGACAAGCGCATAGTCCGCCAAACGCACGTTAGGAGCTGGTATGTACACCGTGCCAACTGAACTGGACAGTGTGACACGCGATGACAGCGTCATGACAGCGATGTCATAGTCGCGGATGGGCGTGTTGTAGGAGTGGTGGACTATGACTTCAGATACTGAGTATATAGTGCCACCTGGAAAATTAATTTTGTATCACTGTTGTATTTTGAAACAATGCAAATGGGAAAAGATCTACAACTAGGACGCCAAATAATCACTTCCTTAGCCCAAAAATTGATAATGATTATTATTATAATTGGCTTCAAGATGATTTGCCGAATTTCGCCGCTAATCAGCAGATATTAGAATCATGCAAATCTTATATTTACGAGTAGGTACACAATCACAATTCACAACAATTCAAATCCATACTTTAATATTATAAATGCGAAAGTGTGCCTGTCTGTATGTCTGCTACGCTTTCACGGCCCATCTATTCAACCGATTTGGATGAAATTTGGTACATCGATAGGTTACATCCCGAAAAAATTAAAGAGTTCCCGCGGGAATTAAAAAACTTAATCCACGTGGACGAAGTCGCGTGCATCATCTAGTTGTGAAATAAAAATCTAAATAGAAACTAGGCTAATAGTCCGTCCGTCATCTGACCCGGTGACTGCGTCGCTTGTATATAAGTTATAAAATAAAAACAAAAACTTTACAGGCATAGAGGTAGTATAAGGTAAAGAGTACTACTATCGCACCGCACTCCTTGTGCGCGGCGTAGGCAAGTGAACTATAGCTACTAATATTCATAGACATGTAAAAAATAGGGATGGGCAATAGTGCGCTGCAAGTGCGAAGTCGATAAAATACATCTGAACGGTACGGTACCTATTGTTTGTGTTTGTTAGTACCCTATCATACTAATATTGTTAATCTGAAAGTGTGTTTGTTTGTTGGTCTATTCAATCACGCCTCAATAGAGCAACGCAAGACGTGATTTTTTGAATGGGTATAGTTGAGAACGTGGAGAGTGATATTTATCCCGGAAAATTAAAGCGGTTCCGTGGGAATTAAAAAAAAAATATTCCACGCGGATTAAACCGATATGTTTTTTAATGATCGATCGTATATCCATACTAATATTATAAATGCGAAAGTGTGTCTTTCTGTCTGTCCGTTATGTATATGTATATGTAATGTATGTATATGTAACCTATCTCGATATCAAATTTAATCAAAATCGCTTAAGTAGTTGGGCGTAACATACAGACAGACACACATTCGTATTTATAATATTAGTATGGATTGATATATATCCGATGTATATCGAATGCATAAAATATGTAAGAAAAGGTGCAAACCTGTGTTTTAATGTGCTATTATAAAATAAAAGTATAAGTTTGATTCTTTGATTCTTTTATTATAAAAGTATCGAAAACAAATTCTTTGAATTTAATAAACATTCTTTCATAACATACGTTAATATTTATCTTTAGTTTCTGTCCATAATTATGTTACAAAAAAATATGGCACTGGCCTTTTTCAATTTTGGTAACATATACCTCTTTTGTGATCTCAGGGAACCCTGATTTTGAACGAAATCGGCCCAATAACAAAGAATTTCAATATGGCACTGGCCTTTTTAAATTTTGGTAACAGTTCCCTCTTTTAAGATCTCAGAAAACCCCAAATATCGATTTTGAACAAAATCAGGCTCTGGTTTAGTATATGTGCCGCGCAGTAGGCGGTTCATATTTTTTTTACAGAAAGGTATTAATGTAAAAAACGTAACGCCAAAATATTTTCCGTCGATTCGTAATAGTTTTCGAGAAATTAATTTTTAAAATCTCAAAATTTTGAGGTTAGTTTTCCCGAAATTCGTGCAAATCTCTACTTATTTGTGTGTCCCATAGTGTGAGGGAATTAGGGCAACCTACCTAGGCCACGTCCCCCCCCCCCTTCCCCTCCCCACTTATTTTTTTAACTGCCCAGAAAGACAACCATTCAGAAATCCTTACAGTTGTGATAGAAGGCTGTGATGGAACCAGAGCGGTTTAAGGTTTAGGTTTTTATTGGGCTAATATACTGAACATAAGTAAAAAAAAAATTGTCAAAAGGCTAGGTTAGGTTAGGGTTGAACGTAAATAGCCAGGCAGTGCCCGGCCGCAGGCCGGGCACTTAGGTTCCTATGGGGCTAATACACCAAACTTAAGTAAAAAACAAATACTTGTCAAAAGGCTAGGTTAGGTTAGGGTTGAACGTAAACAGCCAGGTAGTGCCCGGCCGCAGGCCGGGCACTTAGGTTCTAATGTGGTTAATGTACCGAGCTTAAGTAAAAAAAAATAGTGAAAGCAAACATAATATTTATATGTGAACAGTTAAATCATAATATTATTGTTATTAGACTTGTCCTAAGAGGAAGTTATACATTTGCTACTGCAAGGAATTTAAAAAATGCTCGGTTTTTTAATATATGTGCGGGGGGAGGGGGAGGGGCGAGGAGTATCCCCTGGCTCCCCCTACCGACAACTAAGCACTCGCCACTTAACTAAACAGAGCTAAGCCCGTATTTCGGTAAAACTAACCTCAAAATTTTGAAATTTAATAAAATTAATATCTCGAAAACTATTAGGATTCGACGAGTTTGGCTTACAGGGGGGGGTAGACCCCCTCCCCCTCTCCCCTTTCCCCCACTCCCCTCCCCCCTCCGCCGCGGCACATATACTAAACCACAACCCAAAATCGGCCTAATAACAAAAAGTTTGAATATGGCGCTGTCTTTGTACATTTTTTTTTTTTTTTTTTTTATTTAGTCTACAAAACTGACCACAATTGCTTTGAGTACAACCCATAATAAAACAATATTTGAATGTAATATATACAATTGAGTCTTCTTGAAGTAGACATGGCATGCATGGTAATAGGGCACCTTAACTACAACGCAACATTACTAAACAAAACAAAACAAAATTCTACCAAAACACAAAGCAAAGAATAAATAAATAATTAAATTAATAACTAAAATTAACTAACTTAACTTAAGTGTGCTTAATTTCTTCTTAACTATCGGTACACTGTCACAGAAGATATCTATCGAGTCTCTATAACTATTCGCGAGAAATTGCATCCTATACAACGGGCTATGTTGACCAAGGTTGCTTTTGGTTTGAGGCAAAGAAAATGTTTTACGATTATGTAAACGGCTGCAGTCACGAGGCACAACGAATTTTATGCGTTCCAGTAACTCAGAGGCATTTTCCTTTTTTGTGATCTCAGGGAACCCCAAAATATATCGATTTTGAAGAAAATTTTCCAAACTTACAAAGAATTTCAATCTTGCGCTGACTTTTAAGATTTATGATCTCATGGAACCCTAAATCGTAATTTGAACGAAATCGGATCAACAATAACGAATTTCAAAACCTATGGTGCTAACTTTTTTTAAATTTTGTTATCAATTTTCTCTGTTGTGATCCCAGGGAACGTCGATATCTGTGACGGCGCCCGAGTCGAATGTATCACATCACTATTCGATTCGATGAACAGTCGGCTATCGTAGCGGGGTTGCGGGGCGGTGCGGGCGGTATTATGTTACCTTGCGTCCCACGTCTGTATCACCCCCGCGACACGTATTTCTATTTTACATGAAAGTTTAAAAAATACGACTAACCGGTGAAATGTGATGCTGGAATTATGTTTATAATGATAACGAGAATCATGTTTGCATGTTTCTATGACACATTTGACCATTTTTTCCAGTTTAATAACGGAATTTCGGTCCCGAGTTCGCGATGAGCGCTCTCAGCGCTAGCGTTCCTTTGACTAAAGGGCTTGCTGATGGAACGATGCTATGTTCCTACCGGTACCTACTGTTCTTGCTTAGAAGCACGCACTCTATAGGCTATACTACCTCTGTGTTTACAGGCATAAAATTTGTTCCAATTTTGGCCACCGAGTCAGATAAGTTTAATGGACTAGTTGAATAATCTTATCAAAACGATTCACTAATCACTCACCCTTGTTGAGATCCGTCGAGCCGACTCTGACACTAAAGTACACGGGGCTGACTTGCTGACCGTTTCTGAAAGGATTTAATATAGGTACTATATTTTATACCTACTTACTATCTTAAGTATTGTAAGCATAATTCCAGAAGTGGGCGAAGAATTAAATTCCTTTTAAATATATTTGTACTCTCTTCAAAACTTGCACGAGCGAATGGTCACAACGTGAAGCGGTTCCACGAGAGATTTAATGGAATTAGTTAAGTATAATAACTTGGTTAAACTTAAAGACAATATTCATTTGATCCGGCCACGATTGTCGGCTCTAAATCAACTTGCGATCTTAACACAAAAGCATTCAATAATCGCTGAGTCTGCCGGCAGGAGACTGAGGGTAACGTATACGAAGGGTTCCTATTTTCCTCTTGAGGTACGGAATGATAAAAAAAGAACAAGCCTTACGCGGCGATGAAGCAATGCGCGGCAGTCAGCACGTGCCTGCGGGTGATCAGCGAACCACCGCATGACAACTGAGAGTTGTACAGGACCTGGAAATTACTTACTTAAGTACATTTGGCATACAGTCGCAACATAACGGTTATCATTTTAACGTTCAAACATAAAGCCGTCATGAATTATTTTCGCCTCTCATGAGCCTATTCGCGCGAACAGACTAATTAAGGACCCCGGACGGGTCCGAAACTAGTCGGGAATAATCCGTGGAACTAAATAACTCGCATAATCAAACAAGTGAGTTACAACCGGTGCCATAGCTCCTAAGTAGGCGTATATATACCTATCTAGAAGTTTGGACAAATAAGTATAGATATCTAAGACGAGCCCTCACCTGAACAGCGAAGGGATATTTCTCTATTGTGGTAGCGTTGCCACCAATAATTCTAGTGCTGGGGTCCTCGACAGCGGACGACAGCTCTGACGTTTTGATGGTGTCTTGCGCATGCAATGCTGTAATGAACATGGAAGTAACTATGCATGCAAATCTTACGTAGGTGTGTACCAGTAATAATGCTCAGTTTGAGTTTATCACCGCGTTTAAAATTTTGAAAAACCCATATTACAAGATACTTGATAGCTAATCTTTATTGTCATCATTTGAAGTGGACTTTATAATATCATGTAAAAAGTTGTAATGCAAAATAACTAGTTACTTAAATCTATATTATAATAAAGTCTAAATTACTTTAATACACTAGGAACGAAGAAATTACGATCTACATAGGTTAGCGCGAAGAAATAATTTTCTTTCGAGTGGTTAAAAGTTAGATCTCTCGATCTTTTACTGTTCGTACCTTAAATAATACGAAAAACAAGAGATATTTCATGCATAAAATTGTTAGATACTTACTTAGGTTAAATGTATGAAGTTTTGGGCTAAGTCCGTGTAGAAACCGAGGAGGGGTATGAGTTTAATCTAACTGCCATACCCCTTACAGGTAAGCCCGCTACTATCTTAGATTGCACCACCACTTACCATCTGGATGAGATCACAGTCAAGGGGTCAACTTGTGGTGGATAAAAGAAAGATGTTTTCTGGAAAATGGTGCTTTAAATTTCAAACGTCATTTTCCCGAAACAGTATTTTCTGACTTATCTGCTCTATCAATAACCACGGCAGTATAGATGCCCCAGTAATGATTATGATGGTTGGAAAAGAATTTACCAAGGTACCTTGCACAGGATCACCGGTCCTACCAAGAAGTTTAATTAAGAAATCGTACTTATTTAGCACACATATCCTATCATCTCTCCAAAATATAACGAGTGTATCCATTCCATCTCGTCACTAGGTACTCACTGCGCAATAGTAGTGGCACCCCGCCAAGTAAGTAATCAATCATTAATTATACTCACTCGCGATAAATATCGAAAGTACACCTAGACGCCACATATTCGCGAGCAGTAATCATCGACTGTCGATCGTGTTGTCTCTTATCGATAGATAACCGATCAACGTCGCCTCCCATCGCTAGGGAGCAGCTGTAGATACTTACCACAACTTTTTCATCTGTCAATTTACCGGACCACTTGATCAAAAATGTAACCGAGGTGTCATCATAAAGACGTAGGTAACTATATAGTGTTCGTTTCTAAATGCGTTTTTAAGTATTTTAATGTAAACTAATTCATATCGCATTTAACCCCGAAACTTATATTAATATTAAATTAATGTGTGTGCTTGAATTTGAAGGTAGCCTAAATAAGAATTGATCAGCCCGATTAGTAATCATGGGACGATGGTTTCAATAGTTAACCTTGTCTTCTTGTACACGAGTTACTCGTAACCTGATAACAGCTGATATCAAACCTGAACCAATTCTTTTGCATCTTCCCTAGATAAAACTCTTCAATTGATGATTCACATTACAAAACAAAGAGATAACAATAGCATTTCTAATTAATATTGATGATTTAGTATCAGCTGATAATAGTCCTATTTTTCAAATTCAAATTCAAATGAAATTTTTATTCAAATAGACTTTTACAAGTTCTTATGCGAATAGTCAAATGAATCTACCACTGGTTCGGAATGCCGTTCCTACCGAGAAGAACCAGCAAGAAACTCGGTGGTTTCTCTTTTGAAAAAAATATATGGTATGTTTACAATAATCTACATACAACATATACAGATACATAAGTAACCACAGTCCTGAGCATTGCTGGAGCGAGTAAAATCCATGCGCCTTTATCATTAATATAATCTTCGACAGTATAATAAGCTTTTTTTAAGGAGCATTTTTTTAATTGTTATCTTAATCTTGTGTAAAGGCAAGTTTATAATAGGTTGAGGAATAATAGGTTTTCTTTCTAAATGGCAGCTATAGTTCAAAATTTGGGTGTTTCACCGGAGATAAGAATATTAAGCAGGGTTTCCATGGACTCCGTTTAACTCGCAGAGGAAAACTGCATGCAAGCACTTTTACCGACAAAGAGCCAGCGGAAAGGACTGAGCGAGCAGAGTTCAAAAGTGTCCCATGAGCAATAATTGAGCAACTCTTTGTTATTGGAAGCGTAATTTTATCTACACAAAATCTGTTCCTCTCAGCCATTTTCCGCTC
The DNA here is from genome assembly GCA_963932025.1 of Erebia epiphron. NCBI lineage: Eukaryota > Metazoa > Arthropoda > Insecta > Lepidoptera > Nymphalidae > Erebia > Erebia epiphron. The sequence continues at coordinate 23,940,861 of OZ009947.1, read as the reverse complement.
CCGAATTTGCGAACAATAAACTCGCCTATTTTATCTGGAACACAGGACTACATTCGGGCTATGGAGGGTAGAGGTTGGTAGAGGTAAGGATCTCTTATGGGAGAAAAGTTGAAAAAGTGTCCAGTGGTTGCTATAAATAACAGTTCAAAAACCTTCCACAGTGGCGCTGGTGTAGGCAAAGGGTCATAGTATGAATGTAGCAATTGTAGATGAAGTGAAGTATGCCGAGTTAAAAAATTTAATATAATTGTCGACTAAAGTAGTCATTTAATAAAAATTTCATCAACTTACGTTGTACAAAATGATGATGAATGTTTTCTTTCCCTGTTTATTTCTCAAACCTACTTCCCGAGGGGGGCAATCAGGGGAGACACGAGCCCGAGACCAATAATATTTGGCGCTTCCTTTTAAATTTACCCTGATGCTAATGTGGCGCCCCCAATTTAATGCATTTTGACCAAAGACAATATATAAACCAGTTTATAATTAATCTATGATTTTGACCAAAGACAATATATAAACCAGTATAATTAATCTATGATTTTGACGGACACATTTCATATATACAGATGATTCTCCTTACCTTTACCCTCCATAATTCGGGCCAATACGACTACAGATTATAGAAAAAATTTACACCGAACTAATGCTAGAACGCGTCAAAAGCTATATGTTTCATACATTAGAAAGACACGATACAGGAAGTCACGTGATGCCTTGTGTCGTGTCTCTCTCTAACGTATGTCTAATGTATGAAACAGATAGATGTATTTCTAGCGTTAGTACCCGACAAATCAGTAACCACAGGCTCAACGAACGAAATGTACATTACAAAACACCTAATTATTATTAGTGAACATATTATTTAACGCCCGCCAACCCGCATTGGAGCAGCGTGGTGGGTCTAAGCTCTAATTCCCTCTCTCCTATGAGAATGGAGGCCTGTGCCCAGCAGTGGGACGTTAATGGGCTGTTGTGGTGGTGGATATTATTTAAATACCTCGCCGCTGTCCAGCAATTTCTATTATCGTCCTCTGGACAATTATTGGGAATTGCTGGCGTGCGGCTTAAAAAGGGCGTATACACTGTACGTATTGTTTCTTTTTATTAATGAAAAAAAATCTGAGCAAGTAGAAGGAAAAGTATTTTTCCACTGACTTATGTCATAAAGAAAAACCAAAATATATAATTTTTGTGCCATATTTTTATTTCCCATAAACAAAAACTATTTGCACGCATCGCAACAAACTGCTATAACTTCTTAATAACAACATTAAACCACTATTTATATCTACTCGTTAAATTGAGAACTATAAAAAGATTCCAAGACAGATCCTTTGAAATGTATAATTTATAAAATGTTATATGAAATACATTGGGAATGTATAGATTATAGCGAAAGAGATAGATTAATTATGGAAGCTCTCTTATTAATAAATGTAATGCCTATAAAATGTAGGTATACCACTGCGTCGACAGGGCCTCGAAAAAGTAACCTACGGATTTTAGCAACGTACTGTTTCTAATTATTTTATACACTAACTCTAAACTAAAATGACAAGACTAAAAAAGTATAGCTATCCTTTTCATGATTTTCCCTGCGGAAAAGGAAAAAAATATGAGTAGCGCTGTCGTTTTAGTTTAGTTTAAATATTGTGTAGGACATAATTAGCCACATAGCATTACATTTGTTAATAAGACAGATTACATTAAAAGTAGTATAAAACTTTGATATATTAAAAATTCTAAGAGAAACTAGTAAATAAATTTTGGTCAGTCACTGAAGTTTTAAATTCGTATTAGTTATAAGAATATATAAAATATAGAATAGACAATACATTTTTGTAGAATACTTTTTAAATATTCGTATATCTATTTGTATATAATATTTAAAGTATATTTGTAAATTATCAACAAAATATTAATATTGAAGATAAAAACGATAAATATAATTAATTGCAGAAGGAATGTCGAAATTAGAATTAACGGCAAAGATGTAACATTTAAAAGTGTAGTCTCTTTGAAAATAATAACAATAGGTTACATTTTTTGACCACAAAATAACCGAATGACTTAAGTACATAATATAAAAAGAGATTACCATGATTTTTCTATACTTAAATATTTAGATAAAATCGACTTTACAAGCGGATTAAAAAAAAATATTCGTTTTGTTTTTCTATTTATAATAGATAGAAAACATTTCACTAACACTTAAGTACAGTACAGATAACCTGCGACTTTGTTGTTACTTTTCAAAATTCAGTAAGAGATTGAAAAATAATTTTCTTGTCAAATCGTGTATACAATTTGATAGTTTCTCTCGAAAAGTTACACTAGGTCTGAAAATGTGAGTATTTATAAAGAAGATAGGTAATAATATTATACAGTACTCGTATGTCTGCTTTTAGTGACAAAGGAAAATCTTAAAACAATATTAAAAACCTTAAAATCTATTTACTTATTTTAATGGCACTATTTCATTGAAAAATCCAATCAAAACCGTAATAAAATTTAAAATACTTAATAATAAAATATAAAATATTTGATATTGTTCTAAAATAAAAAACGAGGAATAATTTTACATAATAGATTTAAATTAAGTCCTAAAGCGTCCATTAGACGATAGGTTTTACTGTCAGTTCTCTCAACAGTCCCTGCCGTGTGATGAACGCTTAATATACCAACCTATATAGGTAATTAATTACATACTTAGGTAGATTTATTTTCGAAAATATTATGAAAGTTTTAACGGTAAAAAGTAAATCTTTATCAATTGTCAGCATTATTTGAAGTCAGTAACTACGTGCCTACTCTTAACCCTTTCCAAGCGGCTGGCGTTATATTACGTCGTATAGAGTCTCATCTCGCCCTTCGTATTAGAGAGAACTGACTCTCATACAAAGTCGTCTGTATAGACATTGAATGTATGATGCCGCATGGAAAGGGTTAAAAAGGAAATATCTAAATTGAAATAGAGACTTTGATCTTCATTAAATAAATCACCTGGATATGTATCAAGTTATAACTACAGATTAACACCTAATATTTCGAAGCTCTTTCTAAGGGTAAGTAATAACGTCTTCGGTCGTCATTTAGTAGTAACAAATATTTCGTCAAATCCTATACATTAAGATCTATAAAAATATGACAGTAAAAAATATAATACAAGGTCTATCGGAAAAGGGTATAAAACTTAACTGATATAATCGATTAGTAGATGATGCCCGTGACTTCGTCCGTGTGGATTTAGGTTTGTAAGTATCCCGTGGGAACTCTTTTTTTTTTATCCACTACAAGTTAGCCCTTGACTGCGATCTCACCTGATGGTAAGTGATGATGCAGTCTAAGATGGTAGCGGGCTATCCTGTTAGGGGCATGGCAGTTATATTAAACCCAATACCCCTATTCGGTTTCTAAACGGCATCGTACCGGAACGCTAAATCGCTTGGCGGCACGTCTTTCCTGGTAGGGTGTTAACTAGCCACGGCCGAAGCCTCCCACCAGGCCACTCTTTCACTTGTTAGCCCATATCCGTCTCGGGAATACAAGCTATCTGTAGTACTAAAAATGTATCAAAATCAGTTAATCTAATGGGCCGTGAATATATAACAGACAGACATACTTTCGGATTTATGATATGGTTTAGTAAAGATTTAAACTATGGGACCAAATCATACATTCTGTCTGATTTAGCCCCCCAATTGTGTAAGGAAATCGTAATCAAACCTGACAAAGTTCATTCGACCTGTTTAAGGAGTTCATAGATGCCTGCACGTCAAAAAGCATGTTCGAGTAATATGTTTTAAGCTGTCAAATGATTACGTTTTGCTTATTGAACCTCTGGTCCATAAACTTTGTAGAGTGATATGGACATGTTTGTGTGGAACAGAAACTTTTTGTTAACAGTTCTAAAGTAAAAAGTGTTTATAACGATGAATATATAATACTGACACCCGTTCCTAAAGACCTTGTACAATACGATAATATAATAATAATCAAAACACATGAAACATCGTAAGATAAAATCTTTAAATAAAATTCAAAATTTCGTCTAACTACAGTTCACTATAGTAAAGTACTTTGAGCTATAAAATATTGCACTTAACATAAATAAGTAATTTTTGGGGAGCGCAAGCGGTCTGAAATCGAAGCTACAAAATTGGTACGTCGAATTTTAAAAAAAAGTTGAACTAGAAAAATAATACGAATCGCGAGGTGTCCACGAAACACAACACAGCAGAAGTGAAGCTGTGTCTGTGTCGTGCGCTACAACCATACCCCTATTCAGCTTACGCGACATCGTACCGGAACGCTAAATAACTTGGCAGCACGGTTATTCAGTAGTGTGGTCAATAGCCGAAACTTTCAATTTAAAATATAGTAAAACTGAAAAGTACAGGTAAGAAAAGAAGAAAATCCTTTTACGATAATCTAATAGATAACTAAGGAAATTAAAATTTTACGAAAACAAATTAAAATGACAGCTCCCCACATAACAACCACAAGTCTTAACTATGAACACTACTAAAACATTGTTCTTAGGAATAACAACAAAGAATTATCTAATATGTATTTATAGGTCCCGTCGCGTAAAAAGAATGCTGAGGGCAGTGGAGGGGAAGGTCTCTCGGCTCTCCATGGGTACAGTCGCGTCCTAAACACCTATCGTCCTCTATAATATTACCTATTATTATAGAATCATATTGTAGTATCATTCCCTCGTCGCACCCCCTTCATACCACTAATTTGATCAATAAATCGCTCAGGGCGCAGGAAAATGGCCAGCGTTATTTTTACGTGACGGTACCTAATATAAAAATTCTAATAAATCCTCATTACTCTTCAAGTATTTTCAAGACATATTTTTTTAACCGCTATAAAAACCTATACAAAAAATAGAATGAGTTACAATTTTACTAAAAAATATTTTTAAATTAATATTGCTTATTTTTGGATGTGTTTATTTGAATGGAATATGTCCGCAATTTTTAGTGTATGATTTGTAATAGAACCAATTAGAAATAACAGATATTATAAGAACAGATTTTCAGAAACTCTTTATTTTTCTAAAACTACTGTACTGTAAAATATGAAAGAGTAAAAACTGATAATATTCAATATAAGATCTTAAAATGCCAGATAAAAGAATATAACATCATAAATAATTAATAAAAGTTAAGATTATCAAAAAATAAATATCTAACAAGTTCATTGAATGTATAAAATCAAACTCTTTTGGCGAATTATACGTCAATACTACCCAACCATCTAACTTAGCAGATAAATCTATTAACTTCTAAACAGTAAAATATTCACTATCAAATCCTTTACATCACATGATTACTACAGATCTATTTGATGATTTTACACAATTACACAACTATTCTACACAAATATATTATTACTAGCTGATGCCCGCGACTCCGTCCGCGTGGATGTATGAAAAATAGATAGTAGCCGATTCTCATACCTACTGAATATATATATGGAATTTCATCAAAATCGGTCAAGCCGTTTCGGAGGAGTATAAACACTAAAACTGTGACACAAGAATTTTATATATTAGATACTTTTCAGAGATTAAGTAAATTCGGTTATACAAAAATCTTTGAATAAAAAAAAAAGATCCATCAACAAATTACTACAGCATCGATGTTACTGCCAACGCTGTGCCAACGCTACTATTCTGAAAGTATTTTTAAAAGTGACCTAATAGATTTAGGACTTTATAATAATACTCAAATATTTTTCTTAAATAATAAATGTTGAATTATTAACATTTCTGGTGTAGGGATCGCTTTTAGATATATTTTACTACTTACACGTTTTTGGCACAAATAAATGTAATAAAAATTCGTGATATTATCTGTCATGAAAGTGATTACGTTTTAGCATAAGGCATCTTTTTGTAGTAGTATGTAGGATTCCACCACGATTTTTATCGATCTAATCCAATTTTAAACAATAATTCGAAATTTTCGCTGCCCTAAACTGTAGCAACGCTTTTGGACTTATGTGATATTCATTTCGGAATTTTCGTTACCCTAAACATTGCTTGTAAATATGTAGCTTTGCTTTTACTTTTACATTTAGATTTGTGTACAACCGAATACACAAATGACGTAAGCTAAATACATTTAGAACTTCACATGTTTCTATTTTATTCTCATTTGATCCTTAAACATACGAAAGTCAAAGCGACACCATGTCTGAGCAAGAATCTCATGTTATTTAATGGAATAATTGTGTGATCCTTAACTTAAAAAATATGTAGCGGAACATATAATTTATGTTGAGTGACAATTTTAATGATATTTACGACCTATTCCTAATGTCTCCAGTAAACATTGGCCAAAGCGTTCGGCGAGTGCGCGCCAATGTGTATAAGCTGTTTAGGAACTGCGCCATATTATTTGATATCCGTATATTTGATATATTACGCACCGAGCGCGCTGGCCTTTTGTGTATCTACAAGACCTAAATAATATTTTTATTAAATATTTAATTTAACTATTAGGAGTGTTTTTAAAAACGGACATTTCGTTATACTTATACAGAAGTTTTAATTGTTTGAAGAAAAAAATACAGTATCAAAAGTATAGGAGTTACGCTGTTTTTTACCATGTTCATTTGACCCCGACTTTTGTAATAATATCAAATAATGTGCCTTTTGACTAGTTTTTATAACTGTAATAAGGAAAATGAAAGATAAGATCAAATGAAAAGAATTAAAAAAAGTACAAAAAACAGATCGCATCACATACTTATATAAAAATTCAACAAAAAGTGCACTTTTGAAAGATCACACCTTAATTATATTTAAAAGAGTTAACCTTTCAACTTGTTGTTGAAATATTGATGGTGAGTAGGGATTTCAACTTGATTATCATGTATAGTTTAACGCACGAGTCGCAATGACATTTTCCGTATAGTCTATCAGCAAGGCTTATATTTTGACTGTACCTATGAGAAACCATCTAGCATCACTTCTAAGCTATCAAATATTTGTTGATATGTATTTGTATTAAAGTAATCTGCAATTACTAATACGCTACGAAGAAGTCCAGAGTAAGTGTATAGGATCCGGTATCCATATAGAGATGTTGCCAATGACTTCATAAACATTTAACATGCTTTTTGTAGTTAAATTGATAATTGAAAATGGTTAATTAACAAAGAGCGTGGATTTTTACACATTTTCGACGACCCCTTTATTTAATAATGCTTTTTATTTAGTTAAATTTAGTGATGCTGTCATTTTTTCACCAGTTTATTCTAAGGTATACATAAGAAAACTTATCTCCCATATCGGAAAACTGATTATACTTGCTGGCTCTTCTCAGTAGAATCAATTTTCCGAACCGGTAATTCAACTTTCCGACATATCATAAGTGACACAAGTTGTCCTACGTGAAATAAATAAATCATTTATCACATTTTAAGGGTTGGTGCAAGGGGTCCTAACAAGTAATTTATTCATGACAGAGCAAAAATCCCTATTCTATAAGCGGAAGTATCTCTCACGGCGGTAGATTCATCTGCATGGTCTGCAGGTAAGAAGACGTGGAGTTCAGTAGACCGATGCGTTGCTTCTGCTTCCGCTGCTCTGTCATCTGCAAGAAGATTAGTTTATGAGCATAATCCCAAAACCCTTATACCACTAAAAAAAGAAGAATCATAATTAAACATATTATATCGTCGTTACCTGGTCGCGCAGGTCGGTGAGCAGGTCTGTGAGCACCCTGACGGCGGTCTGCGCTCGCTCGAGCTGCGCTTGCAGGTTGCGCAGCTCCAGCTCGCCGCCCTCGCCCTGCCCGCCGCCCATCAGCGACAACGCTCTCAGTCGTTACCTGGTCGCGCAGGTCGGTGAGCAGGTCTGTGAGCACCCTGACGGCGGTCTGCGCTCGCTCGAGCTGCGCTTGCAGGTTGCGCAGCTCCAGCTCGCCGCCCTCGCCCTGCCCGCCGCCCATCAGCGACAACGCTCTCAGTCGTTACCTGGTCGCGCAGGTCGGTGAGCAGGTCTGTGAGCACCCTGACGGCGGTCTGCGCTCGCTCGAGCTGCGCTTGCAGGTTGCGCAGCTCCAGCTCGCCGCCCTCGCCCTGCCCGCCGCCCATCAGCGACAACGCTCTCAGTCGTTACCTGGTCGCGCAGGTCGGTGAGCAGGTCTGTGAGCACCCTGACGGCGGTCTGCGCTCGCTCGAGCTGCGCTTGCAGGTTGCGCAGCTCCAGCTCGCCGCCCTCGCCCTGCCCGCCGCCCATCAGCGACAACGCTCTCAGTCGTTACCTGGTCGCGCAGGTCGGTGAGCAGGTCTGTGAGCACCCTGACGGCGGTCTGCGCTCGCTCGAGCTGCGCTTGCAGGTTGCGCAGCTCCAGCTCGCCGCCCTCGCCCTGCCCGCCGCCCATCAGCGACAACGCTCTCAGTCGTTACCTGGTCGCGCAGGTCGGTGAGCAGGTCTGTGAGCACCCTGACGGCGGTCTGCGCTCGCTCGAGCTGCGCTTGCAGGTTGCGCAGCTCCAGCTCGCCGCCCTCGCCCTGCCCGCCGCCCATCAGCGACAACGCTCTCAGTCGTTACCTGGTCGCGCAGGTCGGTGAGCAGGTCTGTGAGCACCCTGACGGCGGTCTGCGCTCGCTCGAGCTGCGCTTGCAGGTTGCGCAGCTCCAGCTCGCCGCCCTCGCCCTGCCCGCCGCCCATCAGCGACAACGCTCGCAGGCGCGGGAACCAGTCCAGGTTGTTACTCTGTGGACATTCGTAAGGTTGAGAAAGTGATGTTGAGATCTATAATAATATTTAACTTTGCCCAGGTTTAACGCTTTGCGATTTAACAATGACTTCATCAGCCATTATTGGCTTTCGTAGGATTTCTTCAGTAATGACGAAACATGTTTAGTCAAATTTGGTCTTTGTCATTTTAATTGTGCAATGTTTACAGCAAATAAACGTTTAATTTATATTTATTTATTTATTTATTTATTATAATATTCCGAAGTTGCACCCCCCTCGTCATAATTGTCAAAATAAACAAATTATTGTAGTCAGGCATTGCCGTTAGATAAATCGATAACTAGTGGCGTATTATTTTTATTATTGCAGTTTTATATGACGTCCTTTGACAATCCTAAAATAAGAATTGCAATTCTTAATCAAGAGCGACAGCTATATCATAATAATACTGCTCTAAGAGAGTCAGTAAGCCTCATGGCTTTGTTTAAATCTAGAACAACAAAAGATGGAATAATCAACGTCATACGTTAGTAAGGAATAGGGGAGTAACTGTTACCTTAATCATGGAATGCACGTAGCTCTCGGGGCCGGTGAACTCTGTGGGGTCCTTGACCCGCACCAACACCATAAAGTAAAGGTAGTGCCACATGTTGTGCTCACTCTTTATGTGCTCTTCGAAGGCCACTTTCTTGTTGTCGAAGGCGGAGCGGTTCAGTCCTAAGAAAAAATAACAAGCAGACGTTCATTTCATGTGTTTAATTTAAAATAGGGACTGCCGATAGAAGTGAAAACGAATATTTAAATTTTTAAATAATGTTACTAATAAAAATATTCAAACAAAACCTTAAAACTAAGGTATTAAAGTTTAATTACAATTGTGTATATTTAAGCGGTGTCCAGTCCACGCGTGATTTTTTCACTTCAAAAAAAAAAAAATTTAAAATATAATTCTTAAAACTAAGGTTAACTAACTACCTTGCTCAAGGCGCCTAAAGAAGTTTTCACTTTAAAAAAAAATAGGTAACCCCTAGGTCCCTTATAGTAACTTAAAATAATATAATAAATATTATAAATGCGAAAGTTTGGATGGATGGATGTATGGATGGATGTTTGTTACTCAATCACGCCACAACGGCTGAACGGATCTGGATGAAATTTGGCACAGAGATAGATTATAGTCTGGAATAGCACATAGGCTGGTTTCCGCGGGAACCAAGAAACCTAGATCCACGCGTACGAAGTCGCGGGCATCAGCTAGTAACTTATAAAAGACTGTGCTAAACAGTATTTGTTAAGTCGAGGTTTTTATACTATCGATGATTTTCTTAATGACAAAGTTGCATGGAAGCAACCGGCCTCGAATCCAGTAGCCCATAATTCAGTTGAGTTCCAAATTGATTTACGGCTAGGGATTGTTTTTAAAACATGATAGAATTGCCTACTGATATCTATACTAATATTTATAAATGCGAAAGTTGGATGGATGGATGTATGTTATTCAATCACGCCCGAACGGCTTAACAGATCTGGATGAAATTTGGCACAGAGTTTATAGTCAGAAATAACACATAGGCTACTTTTTATCCCGGATAATTAACGATTTCCTGCGGGAACCAAAAAACCTCAAATCACGCGGACAAAGTCGGGGCCATCAGCTAGTAGGTACAATGTAAAATCCTCACCGCATATAAAGCACGTGTTCTTCAGTATGAGCTCTTTCTGCTGCTTCTCGCTACGCAGGTCAGCGAAGGTGTCGATGATAACACCGAAGATGAGGTTGAGGACGATGACAATCACCACGAAGTAGAACACGAGGTCGTAAACCACGCGGCCCACGTACAGCGGCTCCTGGGAAACCAATATATTGGGTTTTATGACTTTTAATCGAAACTTTGTACGCGAGAGTTAAATGTTCATGCAAACCGAAGAATGTTTAAGAAGTCTCTATAATCTGTTCCATCCATCCATCCATCCATCAGCCTGTATTCGTCCACTGCTAGACATAGGCCTTTTGGAGAGCGCGCCACCACACACGGTCCTCCGCTTTCCTCATCCACCCACTTCCCGCTACCTTTTTAAGGTCGTCGGTCCAGAGGGCTGGAGGTCTTCCCACACTGCGTTTACCGGTACGCGGTCTCCACTCCAGAACTCGTCTGCCCCAACGGCCATCGGTCTGCGACAGACATGACCTGCCCACTGCCACTTCAGCTTACTAACTCTCTGGGCTATGTCGGTTACCTTGGTTCTCCGGCGGATTTCCTCATTACGGAGTCTATCCCTCAGAGAAACGCCCAACATAGCCCGCTCCATAGCCCGCTGAGCGACTTTAAATTTGTGGAGAAGGCCAGCTGTCAGTGTCTACGTTTCCGCTGTATAATCTGTTAACGACTCGTAATAGTAATAACGATTCCTAATTATTTTTGTTTAAGAACATGAGTAATACCGACAGTTCAAAAAACGATGATGCGATGATAATTTTAAACTCTAAAAGACGTTATTTTTTTGATAAAGAAAACATTCGAGAGGTGATTTGATGTTTTTTTTTATTTTTATTGCAACATAGGCTTGCGCTTGACGACAATCACGCCTAATATAAAGCAGTGATGAGGTCTAGGTTGAAGCGCGCTCGCCTAGAAGATGCCTATTCACTCTTGCCTTGAAGGTACTTAAGTTATACGTGGCAGGGAATACATGCGCTGGAAGGGCATTCCACATCCTTGCGGTTCGAATCAGGAACGTAGAGCAGAACCGTTTCGTTCGAGCTATTATCAAGATGACGTATCTATTCACACCGACAGTCGAGCCTCAGTTTGGAACCATATACAAACTGACAATGCAACCTCAGGTTGTATGTGATTCGCACAAGCAATTTAACTTTGTTCGTTGTTGTTTCGTCAGCAGAACCTTTTTGAAGTGAAAACTTCTTTAGCAGCGTTGAGCACTTTTTGGTAGGGGGTAAACTTGTGGTTTGCGCGTCACCGACACCTCGCGTTGTTACGAAGACAAAAGTTCTTAAAATATATAAATATACTACATTCGTAATTAAACTTTAATACCTTAGTTTTAAGGTTTACATTATTTCTTTTTGATTATTTTAAACTAGCTGATGCCCGCGACTTCGTCCGCGTGGTTTAAGTTTTTTTAAATTCACGTCGATTGCCGTTGCTCCGTTGCGGCGTGATTGAAGGAAAAACCAACAAACCAACAAACAAACTCACTTTCGCATTTATAATATTAGTATGATATTCGTTTTCACTTCTAACGGCTATGAAGTCCCTATGACTGCCATTTTTTTTTTGTATAATGCTCGTATATGAAAATCCCCACATTTCCCCCCCTGCAATGACGTTTCTGACACAAATAAAGGCAGTGCACTCACAAAGCTAGCAGGCGAGCGTAGAACGTCCCCAATCCCTCCTCCGTTCCTCAGCCCCAAGTTGAGGGTTGTGATGATGCACATGATAAGGGAGTCACAGGTCCTCTCTCTCAGTTCACCTCCCACTGATATGAAGTGCGGCTGAGTGGCGGTACGCTGGTACTTGGCTGCGGGGTCGTCACTCGTCGTGCATTTGTCCGGCTCGAAACGTGGATCGTCGTCATCTATAATAACGGGTATATCTTTAATAAGGCTGTTATTTGATTCATCAGCGCAGTAACTGTACTCATCGGTAAGGTATTGGTATTTATTAGTAACTGTTGATGCCCGCGACTTCGTCCACGTGGAATAAGCTTTTTGATTCCCACGGGAAGTCCTTATTTTTCCCTAAGTCACTCTCTGGGTCCTCACCTATACTCATGTAAAAATTCAAATCGATACTTTGCTCTGTTGCCTATGTCACTCTTCAGGTCCTCAACTGTGGCTATGCAAACAATAACGTCGACACGTTGCTCTGATGCAACGTGATTGAAGGACAAATCAAAACACTTACGCGTTTATAAGTTTAGTATGGATAAATACTTTCGATCAAATCCAAAAAAGCCCGAGTTTCGGCACTAAAAATCTGAATAACCGGATCGGCTGTGGATCGGTTCAGTGGAGCGGTCTCTACTAATATACTCGCCGTCCAGTCGGTCGACGTTGACGAGGAAGTGGTCGCGGAAGAACATGTAGCCAACGATGGAGAACATGTACACCAGCACTAGGGCCAGCACCGCCGTCAGCAGAATCGAGCGCCCGTTGCGAGTCACCGAGCGCATCACGTTCAGTAGTGTGTCTTCACGGTAGACGAGGTCCAGCAACTGACAAAAAAATGAATTTAACAGTCAGTCAGTACTGACTTACTGAGTCAGGACTTTTCTTTCGAGATCCTAAAACTTCAATTTAGGATCCTTTATGAAATGAAATGATTTATTTGCATGAATATGACGTGAAATTGAGATGTTTACACAGCGGAGAGCCGATATCCAGTCAGACAACCCTGATGTATAAATAATTTTTACAAGTGATGTTTTCACAATATTACTTTCAAAATAATATAAAAATAGGTATATGAATAAAAGTCACCAAACTTTATGCTTGATAAATCCATAGATAAATCGCATAAAATATTCAAAGTACCCGCTTTTTATATTTAAATCTGAAAATATGTGATTCGCTAAAGAACCAAAGTGACCGACAACGTCCTTAAGCCTATAAGGTGTAAATGGCATTGATCTGGTCACGGGAGTTGGAAAAATCTAAAGGATCTCGTGTGGAGACCGCGTCTGAGCAAAAGCATAATACTCGCTGATTCAAATCAATGAGGAGTAAGATGCAGAGAGAATATTCAGGGTTCTCACCAGAACAGAAAAGAAGAACGGATGGCAGCAGATGCCCAGGAAGCAGAAGATGAGGTAGACTCCATGGTACAGCAGTTCTGGGTCGGTGACCACGCTGCGTGTTGACTTGGACAATGTGCCGCGGTTGCCCATAATGCTGACCAGGTGGACTCCTTTCACCACTATCTGAAAACAGAATAGGCATGATGACAGTAACCAAGAATCAATGCAATTATGAATTTATCTAATGAAATAGGATTCATGGATTATAAAAAACGTATTTATTTTTCTATTTCGAGTGAGATTGCTATTTATTTTGATAAAATAAAACTATAAAATACAGCAATCCGCCATATTGCATAAAACACAAAGAAGCGAATGACGTCACAATTGTTTGTTTTCGAGCTTTGAAAATCACACTATTGCTTACTGCACAGTGCACAGAGTACATTGGTAAAAACAATAGTGACGTCACAACGACGCCATGACACCGCCGAACGTTTTGGCGTGAATTTTCAAATTTAAATTTCAAATGCTAATTTTATCTACTAAACTTTATTTTTCTGCTGAAATAAGATATTTTTTCGAAAAAGTAGATACTTCCGAACATAATCTGACCATTTTTCAAAATCAGTCATCATGCCTATTTGATACATAAATGGGAAGATATTCCTCAATCCTGAATTCTTACTTAGGAATGCTTGCATTTTTACGAGCCTTGGCTTAACTTTGGCTTGAACACTACCTCGTGAAGGACATAAATGCCTAATACTAGTGCCTAACAATATTATGGCCTAACTGGATAATACCCGAGACTTCATCCTTCATGATTTTTGTGATGTGAATCAAATTAAAGTTCTTGCAAAGCGCTACAGTTTTAGCGTATGCGTTGTCTTATCACCGTTATGTGAGCCCTAAAAGTGAACATTTTAATACAGCCAATTGTCTACAAACGAAGGAGTTAAAATATTTATTGTATGGAGCCTGGCCTACCTACCGAAACAACGATCACTCATTAAACCTGATTTAATCAATAGCTGGCATCAATACAAGCAAGTATGAGACAAAATTGATAGTTTATACATCGGGAGATATTTATATTGAGAGAAAAATATATAAATGTCGGAAGCGTAGGTAAGCCAAAATATTGAAACCCCTTTGTGATACCTACTTAGTGTGGGTACCGTTGGACATACGAAAAGTTGTAGTTTTTTTTTTCATTTTCATACTTACAGTAAGCATCCCCAATGCCCATAGGGTGGGTTCCGGCCCGGCTGAGAAGAGCAACCGTACTATTCCCGTAGCTAGCAATGCTCTCGCGCCTGAGCTTCGCGGCAGCCACGTGACCAACGCGCCCGCCGCCAGCGTCGCACACCACACCACGAGAGAGAGGTGCTGGCCGAGTTCTGAACAAAACGAACAGTCTACTATGAGCTCTTATAGCAGGACAGATATTGAACTGCACTTAACTTCAAGGCATTGAACTGATAGGCAGACACTGCATTGAACTGTGCTGCAATTCAATTTCTGTCCTGCTTTAAGAGCTCATAGTAACCCCCCTGGGCATTGCATTTAGGAGTATAACATTCTCGATTAACAAACTGTTAGACTCAATGTATCAATAGTCTATAATGGCCATTATCTGTTTAATCTACGCCCTGCATTATTGAAGGTGGCAACACTGGTCGAAGGGCCTCGGTAATGGAGTGCAGCGTTGTGTACAATGCTAAATAAAAGTATAACTAAACGAATAACCGACTTTTCTTCCAATAATACCAACGTAATCTTACCCGTTGTCCTAGGTGAGCGACAGAAGCTACGCGATGCGATACGACGCCATATAGAAAATGACAAACTTGTCTACACGTCAACTTAGGTCACGTGAAGGGTTAGCTACTGTTCGATACAGTCGCGTCGAGTCGCATCGCTTTATGTTACTATAATTTTTAAGGATTAGACACCCTCTATACAGTGGTGTGCATATGATTCGAAACTCGGGTACGCATTAGTCCTTGGAGTATACTTTTATGGATTTTAATTCATAAAAGTATGAATTAAAATCCTGCATGACACTGTCTCTAGTCCGTTTAGTGCTTCTAGTTTTTTTCATATTTAAATGAAAAGACCTTAGGGACCTTATGGCATGTCAAGACTGAACTTGAAATAAATAAAAAAGTACAAGTACATTCCAACCAGTAACGATGCCTAATAAATAAACTATACGAGCTGAGAAAATCAGTTAACTTACCGAGGTGTTCTTCTCGAAACGGATAGAAGAAGGCGACGATCACGTTGATTAGCACCGCAAAGTTGAACAAAACGTTGCTCCATAGAGACATGTAGGACGACACCCAGAATAGGAAAGGTTGACCTGAGTAAAACAAAAACTTGTTTTTTTTTTATCCAGACAAATAGATATCCAGGTGAAAGGGCAGAAAGTATATTCTGTCTCTTTCTCTAAAGTAAATTCTAATTACTCTTATTAATTTATGAAAAGATTACATATTCTATACCACATTTCTCAAGAATTAAGCGACGTTAATAAGCTTAATCTCTTTATTCTGCAATAACGCCCAGACAATGTTTTTATTTTCATATTAGATCGCGTTCTGCCATACAAATGCCAAGTCTATGCGCTATGTGTAGTAACCTATCTATTTTTAAGGCAGAATAGCTGGCTAGCTAGCTTAATTCAAGCCCTCATTCTAGCCTATTAAAAGCGGTTAGCAGTCATACTTGGTCACGGTTCGAACTATAACGTCTTATAACCGCCTTAAATCACTCAATCCAGCCCTATCTTAATATTAAGATATGTACTCGTATATATGTGTAAGGGTGTACGCAAGTTTGCGTGTGCATTTGTGAATGCGTGTGCATTTGAGCGTGCGTGTTAGTCAAGTGTAAGCTGGTAACTCGAGAAGCTGATATGTTTAGTGCTTACGCATGTACGTATGTGTGGTTTGTATGTGTGCGTACGCGGATGCGTGTGCGTGTGCGTTCGTGCGTGCGAATAGGCCAAGTGCAAGCTCGCATACCAAAACGTTGACGTGTAAACCAGTGTCCCCGTACCTTTAGAATACTTACCGCGCAGCTTTTTCTGCCACTTCATCTCGTGGAACAGATTGTCTAGCCTCGAGAAGAAGTCTGCCACTTTACTGCCTTTTTCATCTCTTTCAGCGGTTTGCAAGACTCTGCTTTTGCTGTCCGAGGGAAGGTATTCGCATATTTCCGGGATCGGGAACACGATTTGCTCCATGCTTCGGTCTTTGCGGACTATCTATATCGATAGAATATAGTTATATTTTCTAAATAATAAATGGCCACCGTGAATTTTCATTTTGAAAAATAAAACAGTAGAATATTAATATAGACTGCATTAAAAAAGTGAATGTGTCACACACGGCAGAAGTGAAACTTCAGAAAAGTTGCCTACGAGAGAATGAGATAAATATAACTTGTATTCTATCTCATTATCTCGCAGGCTTAATCATATTATGAATATGTTTGTCTCTTTTTAGCGTCGCTTTTTCATTTCATCGAATTTTCAAATCAAAACTGTTCTAAAGAAGTTTCACTTCCACTTTCACACAAGATTTCCACTAGAATGCTGGGAAACGAAATAATTTTTTTAATCAAAGCCAAAGTCCGATACATGGAACTGATAGCACGGAGAAGATACTCGTGAGTATGTCCGTGTGTTTGTGTGTGTATACCCACCTCAATCTGTGCGGTATGTGTGCGGTAGTACTGCAGTGCAGGCGCGGCGGGGCCGGAGGGTGAGGCCCGCACCAGTGTGGCCAATTCCTTGTTGTGTTCCGCTAGTTGATGGCACAAGATGTAGATGTTATGCCCAACCTGCGTCAAAAAAGCAGTATCCGATATAAATCACACTTAAAAGACAATAAAACCGACATTATGGGGTTTCGTAGTTGCCCGTCCTACACCCACAATATTTTTGAACGGATTTTTCAACGGCACCCACTTAATGGGATATACGAGAGAAAGATCCCCAATTTATGTGCAGGGGGGTACCCAAATTTTTGTCAATATTGTAATTTGATTTAAAATATAAAACAGCAAATTTAATTTCATTTAGTAATCCTTAATCTATTCGTTTTGACCTCATGAACTCGATGTTGACTCGACGAATAGTCTTATGCTGATCTATAAATAGTAAGAAATAAATAATATTTCAGTTTTACTCACTTCTTTAGGAGATACGCCTTGTATAGGCGCGTCATCCTCAGAATCCGAGTCCGCATCCATTGAGTTTTCTTGATGGAACGCTGAGCATGCGACATCAACCTGCACAAATAATATAAATGGAAAATAATTTGTCCATCCATTCATCTTCTTGTTACTAGACAAATCGATTATATTCATGGTAATTACTCCTACTAACTATTAAGCGTACATTAATGACGTCATTCGAATGACTTCGACGCGTTGAGCATATACCCTTAATGTTTTTTTTTCTGATTTATTTGGGGGCTTTTTTTCACAAAATAAAGAAGGTCAGCCCCATCGTTCCCTGTGACAAACTTAACTATTAACTATTAACTATAATTAACTAACTATTTCAATTAATTATTAATTCTAATAATGTGCTTTTGCTATGCAAACATCTCAAACATAAACCTGCATCAAAAAAATTACACTTACCAATTGTTTAGGGTTCATATTATAAACGATCCGTTCAGCGTTGTTCTCAGAATCATTACATGACTTACTCGTAATAATGGCCAGTAGAAGTTTGGACGCACTGTTTCGTACATTAATGACGTCATTTGAATGGCTTCGACGCGTTGAGTGTATACTCGTGAAATAATGTTAGTTTTGAGAAGCAGAAATTCTAATAATGTGCTTGTGTTATGCCAATTACTTAAAAAAAAAACAAACTTACCAATTGTTTAGGGTTCATATTATACAGAATCCGTTCAGCGTTGTTCTCAGAATCGTTCCTTGACTCCATAATGGCCAGTAGGAGTTTGGACGCGTTGTTTTTAAGCTCTAACACGAGGTCCATACGGGTTTTTCCGAGGGGATTAATGTCGTTGAGGATGAGAGCGGTTATTATATCAAGGCCGTTGCTGTCGTGCATCGCTATGCAATTCTGATTTTCGTGGCAGGGGCCTGGCAAAAAAAAAACATTTAAAAAAAGTGTGTGTGTGAAACTTCAGAAA
The DNA here is from genome assembly GCA_963932025.1 of Erebia epiphron. Lineage (NCBI taxonomy): Eukaryota > Metazoa > Arthropoda > Insecta > Lepidoptera > Nymphalidae > Erebia > Erebia epiphron. The sequence continues at coordinate 23,922,192 of OZ009947.1, read as the reverse complement.
AGTAGCCTACGAGAGAATGAGATAAATATGACTTGTATTCTATCTCATTCTTTCGCAGGCTAAGTCCTACGTATGTTTGTCCCTTTTTGGTGTCGCTTTTTCGTTTCATTGAATTTTCAAATCACACCGATTATAAAGAAGTTTCACATCAAAAACACTTCGTATCTGCACTTGATTAAGTTTTTTCAAGTTTATAATAAGATAAGAAAGTTCAGCTAATCTCATGATATTATGATGATGGCATAAATATTAAAAACTGGCCATTTCTTCAAGAAGTGGGGCCAGTTTTTAGCAGTCAGCCTAAAAGGGATGCATGAAATTTATTTACCTCTGCATAAATACACAAAAAGTGACTTCTTGATTCATTTGTACCTTTGAATTCATACACTAGTATGAAGTTGGAACAGCTTTCTTTCTTAGAATCCCATTATTTATATCAACAAAACGTCTTTCGCAAACAAGCCCGTACATACCCTGACAGTATTCCGTGAGGGTCTCTAGAGTTTGGTTGATAAGCGCCACGTTTCCCTCGTTGATGTAAAGTCCCAGGAGCCCCAGGCCTCCAGTGGTGGACCCACAAATGCAATCCAGGAACATGAGCGTCTCAGAGACGAGGTTGAAGTTAGACTTGTTGTTTTGGTTGCGAAGGAGGTTCTAGAAGCGAAATAAATTAGGGACACATTTATTTACAGAAATCAAGGTGTTTTCTATGTTTGTTGCGACTATGAAACTGGCACTTGTGATTTATTTGAGTTTTTATTACGCTATGAGCGTACGAACTTATGATAAGAGTGGTTGTGCAATAGATAAATGATTTATTTATTTCACGTAAGACAACTTGTGTCACTTATGATACGTCAAGACTCTACCACCGGTTCGGAAAATGTTCTACTGAGAAGAGCCGGCAAGAAACTCAGCAGTTGCTCTTTTCATAAAAAAGAAAGAGAAATAAAGCAATCATTCAATATATTAGTATCCCACATTATGAGGGATAGTACTGATTAAGGAAATTTTGGTTTTTTGGATCCTTTTATTTATTTCAATACATTGTTTTTGAGCAAGCTATCTCAGAAACGTCAAGTCAAGATTGTTTGAGGTAGCGCGCTGTCGGAAAAGCCTATACCAAGCACCGGAGCTGATTGCTTGATCTTTACCTGCAGATTGGGATTATGGTTCTCACAGAGCAGTTGCAAGAAACGCAGGATCGGCTTCATCACAGCGACCTTTGCCGGCAAAACATCTGCGTTGCCCGTCTCCCGTTTCTTTTCCGCCATTATCTCTTCTAGGACTGTTGTACCTAGAACCATTATAATATCTTATGGCAAGATATCCGGATAAGGGGCATACTTTGAAACGAAAAGATATCCTGAAAAAGGCCACTGAGACGTAGAAAGGATACCTATATAATATAGTTTAGTCAAAACAATAATCTGTTTCGTTGTTATTGAAATATTGCAAGTTCCAATACATAAAGTTCCAATACATATTGGTATAAAAGACTGTTTTTAAGTTATTGAATAGAAGCTGACGTTACATTGCGGAAGTCCGTGATAATCAAGGAACAAGAAGCTATAATCCGCCGAAGTGGCGCAGTGTGTAGCGCTGTTGCCTTAAAGTGCGGAGGTTCCGGGTTCGATCCTCGGCGGGGTCAATTTGGGAATTTATAATTTCTGAATTTTCCTTGGTCTGGCCTGGTGGGAGGCTTCGGCCGTGGCTAGTTACCACCCTGCCGGCAAAGACGTGCCGCCAAGCGATTTAGCGTTCCGGTACGATGCCGTGTAGAAACCGAATAGGGGTATGGGTTTAATATAACTGCCATGCCCCTAACAGGTTAGCCCGCTACCATCTTAGACTGCATCATCACTTACCATCAGGTGAGATCGCAGTCAAGGGCTTACTTGTAGTGGATAAAAAAAAAAAAAAAAAAAAAAAGAAGTAGACAAATCTATGTGGTACAGCGTGTTGCTTGCCATATTCTACGCCAACAATGAATCATTGTCGAGTCAACATCTCCTGAGGATGCTCCGGTGTCGGAGTGAAACGTACGTTGAGAATAATTTGGAAGATTTGTATGGTGTGGTGTGCCGTGCGAATTGGGTATTTGACAAACAGTCAAATCAGCTACTTTTTTCAAACGTCAAAACGTGTCCTAAGTATGGGATTCATATGTAATTCTAAAATGTGACGTCATTAAAGTTCGACGCACTTTTTTACTTTGATCGATTGTTTAAAATGGCTATTCAACATAAAACTATCAGGGACGTGGATATTACAACTTTTGGTAGATCCTCTATTTAATAATCGCTTAAAAATAATATTTGAATAGTATTCAAATACCCATAGCTGGCTTATTGATCGGTGAATATAGCAAGTGCATGTAATCAATACGCTGTACCCAGTGGCGTGCACAGGGTTTGAAGGTGGGGTATTAGTTGGGCAAACATGTTTACTACCTACCTACCTGCTAACTGTTTTGGTGCAAAATGAGCATTGGCGTATCTTCATCTGGGTAAGCAGTGCTTTTATGACTCTATGATATGCACGCCAATGGGCCCGTACCATATAGATTTGGCTGCTTTGGCGGATTAAAGCGAATTAAGCTTCTTGCTCCTAGTTTTTAAGTTACTTCCCCAAAGATACAGTACTATGAAAATTTTTAATGTGTGCGTACCATGCGACATAGTGTGTATATCGGAGTACGCGTGCACTGCGGACGCGCACGCACTGGCCACTTCCTCGTCCATGTCCTCGCCCACCACCATAGGCCCAGGCGCCGGCTTACCTGACAGCATCCATACAATACAATTGATTTTTTACAACTAGTTGATGCCCGCAAATTGACGGCATTTGCATTTAAATTGAATTGAGAGTTCAAATAACACAAACCGATTGATCAGTGCATAATGAATTTAAGTTTCTTACCTTGAAAAACCCCAATTTATGCGTGTTCTGACACGGACTTTCCCAATTACGAATTGAAACATTTATTTTTAACTAGCTGATGCCCGGACTACGTCCGCGTGAATTGAGGTTTTTTGGTTCCCGTGGGAACTCCTTAGTTTTCCGGGATAAAAAGTAGCCTATGTGTTATTCCAGACTAAAATCTATATCTCTGTGCCAAATTTCATACAGATCCATTCAGGCGTTCGGGCGTGATTGAATTACAAATATCCATCCATACATCCGTCGAAACTTTCGCATTTATAATATTTATTTGATTTATAGACTAGCGCCTGTGTGCGATTAGACTTGCTGGAGGTAGTGACGCAGCCTAAGGCGGAGCGCTCTTTCCTAGAGGATGCCTATTCACTCTTGATTTGAAGATACCAATATCTTCAAATCAAGAGGAGGAAAAAACGACACTTCGTTAATCTTCGACTGTATAGTATGCTTTTGTATTATGATTGGTTTTGTATTGTCATTGGATAGTTACCATCGATATGGTTGGGTTTATGCTTGTCTGCGGATGAGGCGCGCTTGTCTGTGGTGGTTGTGGTGGTACTGTTCACGGCTAGCGAGCGAATCTCCTGTTGGGCCTCGCGCATTTTATCGTAGAACACCTATGAATATTTATGTTGAGTTAAACGAATGTTTTTGGAGTTTTCTCTTTAAGAATCGATTTTCATTCAAAGCCCGGGATATGAAAATTTATGGGGAGTAAAATCAAACTTTCTCCGTTACGTTAAGTTATGTTTATGGTATGGTATGGTTTTTCCATGGTAACATTTGTTTATGTTTCCATGACTATTGTATTATGGACTAATGTATTTGGATGAATATAAATTATATAATTAATTGACCGAGCGAAGAGAAGGTCTCTTAGTCTACTTGAGTGAATTTGCACTTGTCCGTCCGTCCGTCTGCCAGAGCCTTATAACTTCGGATAACTAAACGTAAGTACTTACTTCAAATTTAAATATTATGTATATAAACCGATGGCCTCCAGACGAATATGGCTTAAAAAGTTATAAAAATCCTTATGTCAGGGGGCTCTCATAGAAGCGAATTCGAAGTTAAATATTTTTATAGGGTTACATAGATTTGCGGTATATCATTTCAAAGATAATTAGGAATAGAGTCCAAAAATATATATTTTTTTAATTTTTCCCCTAAAATTGACGAAATGGTCAGTGGAGATTTTCTAACGTCCAAAGTTGACCACCTCTTAATTTTCTAAAATACTGAGCCTGAAACTTGATCAATTATTTGAATTATATCCTGTACTTGAACAACAAATACTAAAATTAGATAAATATTATAAGGAACCGAAATTATTTAATTTTTAATGAGCTTCAGTATTTACAACAGAACTTCACAATGATATCAACAGATGGCGCCGCGAGGTCTCAGTTTGGGGCGGACCACTCGTATAAATAAATGTATCAAGCATGCTTTCAGTAATACAAAGAATCCGTTCATTTATTAATCTATATATTTTATAATCGTTCGTAAAGAGTAAACTCCGGTCGTGCATCGGAGCTGACACACACAACTGTTTTTGCTAAGCCTTTAAAGTGACATTTTGATACGTACGCAGTGCGTATCGATCAAAATGGTAATTTACGCGGCAATGAAACTCACAAAATTATTGGAATTTGATCATCTCATCCAAAACTTCTTGCCGAATGAGAAGTGTTTAGGCCATAGTCATCAGAGGTGGCTAAGTGCGCATTAGTAGGCTAGATTACTAGTCTCAGGCATGCAGGATTCATTGGGATGTTTTCCTTCACCGTTAAAGCTTTTTTGTGAGCAAGATAGAGCATAAGAAAGCGAAGCAAAGAGTGAATGAATTGTTCCCACATGAGGGAGTGAGAAAATGTTTTGCTTTTGTTAGCCTATATTTTTTAAGGTAAAACCTTAAATATTTAAACTTATGTTTAGGGATGAATAAAATTGAAAGTACCTTCAAAAATGCGTTTGAGATTTCGCCATTCTGTAGCTTGGTGAAGATGCTGCGCTGTATGATCGGGTTACCGCCTTCCAGGAGTGCGATTCCTTTAATAAACCGTGACTATATTATTTAAGTATTTGCAACTTAATATTCAAGATCTATGAAGCCTATTTCCTATTTTAAAATAGGAAATAGTCTGGTAAAAAATATACTTCGGGGTCTCTCGTGAAAATCAGCGCTGCGGTGTGGTAGGTACATACCTATGCTGTGGCACAGGCTGAGGAGGTGGCCCAATGAACACACTTTTAAATTAAGTAGGTACCATAAGTTCGTTTTTGTAATGTAATGGTTCAATGAAGATTTACTCGTATTTATTTTTAAAAAAATATTTTTAGATTTATTTATTATTAATTTATTCACTCACCCAGCTGTATCGCCTCGAGGAATATGGCAGGCCTGTTGGTGCTGTTGATGACCAGCTCCACCACCAGGTCGGAGGCACCTTCCTTGTCCAGGTGCGCCTGGACCTGCGCCAGGCTCTGCCCCGTGCGAAGCAGCACCTTCGCTGTACAGACACCGTTGGAATCAGCTCTTCAGTGTAACAATACCCAAATTACAAGGTGATCTGTGTTTCGATGCATTCTTGCATTGACTGGGTATTTGACAGTCAAATCAGCAACTTTTTGAAGTGAAAACTTCTTTAGGCGCGTTAAGCACTCTTTTGTAGGGGATAAAAATGTGGAATACGCGAGACCGACACCGTTCTTCTTAAGACAGAAGGTCTTAAGTATAATAATATAGTACATTCGTAATTAAACTTTAAAGCCTTAGTTTTTAGGTTTATATTAATAAGTGCCGTGTAACCGTGGCCCGACACCTTGCGCTGTTACGAAGACAAAAGGTCTTAAATATAAATATAGTATACTCGTAATTAATGCCTTAGTTTTATGGTTTATAATTCTTTTTCTCATTAGAAAAAAAGATTTTTTTCAAACGTCAAAACGTTTGCTTGGTATGGGATTTTGTATGAAATATTGAACAGTGACATCATCAAAATTCGAAGCACTTGTTTACTTAAATCGATAGTTTAAAATCGTTATTCAGCATAAAGCTAACAGGGGACGTGGATATTACGACTTTTCCTCTATTTAATAATCTCTTAAAAAATAATTTATTGGATTAGTTGTCAAATACCCAATTTTAGGGGTCACCGAGGTGATAGGATAGGTTTTGGATTGGTCTCGGTCATAGGCGCAGCGGATAGTGGGTATTTGATAAAAAGTAGTAATCCTACTGCCTATAATCATAATGTGAATGTGAGTTTATTACGCTTTCATTATTTCATCATTTTATGTGAAAAATATCGTCTCCTCTGAGAGCTACCATGGCGTGCGCTGCGTAAATATTAAAGTCACACGGAAAAAATGTATGGTGGAATTGTTCCTCTTTCAAATAACTACATGTGTAGTTTGGCGAGAAACAAAATTTTGAATTTTTTTTATAAAATAAATTAATTAACAAAAAAATAAATTGGTCTAAAACAATGCTTTACTTGTAATTTATAAAATCAAAAAATACCATGACATGGAAACCAGTAGCCCTATTTTGAAAAATCTGCAACAATCATTATGACAATCTCAATTGATGTGATTGGTAGATTTTTTGTTATACTGGCTGTAGCAACGGATTTGGATCATTAGCGAAAAAGTGTTAGCCAAGAGATGATTGTGATCATATAACACCTGTATTTACGTAACTGTCTAGAACTAAATGCTTAAACACATAAAGAGGATGAGAAGGGTTAAATGCCATGGACCCACCTCTCTTCGGCTGTTGTGGCACATTTTCTGCAGAGCATGCGTCGTGAAAAAAAACCAAACGTTTCGCTACACTATTAAAGCATCTAATACGAATAGTATAAAATATAAAATAACATGTGAGACTATTTAGCTTCAAGAAATTGATACAAACTTCATATTTCCAGAGATGCAAACCAAACAGCGCGGTAAAAGACTTTTTCAAATTTCTAAGTGTGCATTTATAGGGATAATTTAAAATACGTTCTAATAATATGTGTAATACTTAAAAAAAATCGGATGAAAAAATACTTTTGCATACAAGAAAAAAGACGTTTAAATTAGCTATTCTAAGAGGGCATTATTCTACGTAATTTTTATCTCGGAAATTAAAGAGATCCCGCGGGAATAAAAAAAAACAATCCACGCGGACGTAGTCGCGGGCATCATCTAGATACTAATAAATTAACCCTACATAATCCACCTCTAGAACATCCTAATTAATGTGTTTTTTTTTTACTTACCACCGGGTCCATGGGTAACCAAGAGGTTAGGCTGGCTTTGTATTTTAGGCTCGGACTTGCGGTCGACGAAGTATTGCGATAAAAGCTCGCTACGCAACTGGTTTCCCTGCAACAAGAGTCGAATAATTTTCAATCTTCCATATTAATATGTGTGCATAATAATGCGAAAGTGTGTGTGTCTGACTGCCTGTCTGTTACGCTTTCATGGCCCACCTGTTCAACCGATTTTGACAAAATTTGGTACAGGGATTGGTTGTATCGCGGGGAAAGACATAGGGAACTATTAATCCCGGGAAACTAAGGTGTTCCCGCGGGAATGGAAAAAACTTAATCCACGCGGACGTCTAGTATCTACATATATGAAAACCTGTGTGTTTACAAAAACTGCCTGATCATCTATCGAGAGTAGGTTCATTTTATACGGTAAGCACTGACACTCGCTAAAAGTTCTTTTTTTTTGGATTTTGAACTCCTAAATTATGGCTGAACAAACTACAATCATATTTTTTTTTAAATTTGTATTTGTACATTCGGTCAACAAGAAATGTGTTTTAGGATTTTTGGAACTTTTACCTTTTATCGATTTGCAAAAATTCCCCGCAAGCGAAGCCGGGGCATGTCAGCTAGTGTAACATTAACGATAAGAATTTTTGAGTTCATTACTTAGTTTGAGGTTATATCTATCACGAATATGGGTTCAATATAGTTGTCATACCAGGTTAAACCACTTCTATCTTAATCTGCATCATTAGCCATCACCAGATGAGATCGCACTCAAGGGTTGTAAAAATATATTTCAGTAAGTTTACCTTCTCTCCGTATTCGGGGTCTGTGGCCATCATTTCCCGCAGCGTTCGCAAAACTTTGACGCATAATTTCTCTTCCTTTTCTTCTAGAAGCTTCTCTGTGTGCCGGATCAATCTGAAAGAAAGCTTTTAAATTTAAAAAAACCGGCCAAGTGCGAGTCGGATTCGCGCACCGAGGGTTCCGTACTCAAGAAGTAGGTATAATTACCTTTGTTAATGAACCGCAAAACTAACTTTGTTTGTAGAGGTTTACTGTTAATATCAAAAAAATACGTTTGTTGTATGGGAGCCCCCCTTTAATATTTACTTTATTGATATTTAATTATTTATTTTGAAAGGTAATATACAAGTTAATATTCTGTGAAAATTTGAACCGTCTACCTGTTACCGTTTTTAATATTGAGCAAAAAAATACGAAAAAAACACGTTTATTGTATGGGGAACCCCCTTAATATATGTATTTTTTTAATTTTTAGTATTTGTTGTTATAGCGGCAACGGAAATACATCATTTGTGAAAATTTCAGTTTTCTAGCTATCACGGTCTATGAGATACAGCCTGGAGACAGACAGACAGACAGACAGACAGACAGACAGCGGAGTCTTAGTAATAGGGTCCCGTTTTTACCCTTTGGGTACGGAACCCTAAAAAACGATACATGATAGTTAGATACACAAAGGGTTTTATGCGGTCACCAATAGCAAAACCTTTGTCCTCCAAATGACGAGTATTAATCTTTTTACAGACTGGATTTACTTTTAGTCCTCTCACTCTTGCTCCTGTTGTTTGAACATACCAAGGGAAGTTATCAGTATGTTTAATATCACCGTAAATTTACTGTAAGTCATTTGACTTAAGTCTTGCAAACACATTCGTGGTACGGCTAGTATTATTGCCTAAGTTCCCTTCCAAGACCAAACATGAAATTTATGGTGTCCTGTTTTGCCTCCACCACTATTACTACAGCCCACTAACGTCCCGCTGCTGGGCACAGGCCTCCACTCTCATAGGAGAGAGGGAATTAGAGCTTAGACCCACCACGCTGCTCCAATGCGGGTTGGCGGGCTTGGACGACTATTATCGTGTCATATAGTGTTGATAATAACCGGGACCGACGGACTAACGTGATCTCCGAGCCTCAGCTGGTCTGTTTTTAAAAAAAAAACCAAAATTTTTTTTGGGTAACAGGTTTATGAACAAGTTACCTGGATATAAAAATCCCGCTAGTGTCTGGATGGGACAGTTCCCCCGAGCTAGTGAACAAGCGATGCGGCTTGTAGAGGATGTCCACCAGAAGAGACTGCTCCGCTTGAAGCAACGGTCTGAGTTGCTCTTCTAGAAGCGCCACGATTTCCTGCAGACCTTCCATTACCGATCGGTCGTTTTGGAAGTTTGCCTGTAAATCCATACTAATATTATAAATGCGAAAGTGTGTCTGGCTGTCTGTCTGTCTGTCTGCTACGCTTTCACGGCCCATCTGTTTAACCGATTTTGATAAATTTTGGTACAGGGATAGGTTGTATCCAGGGGAAGGACATAGGCAACTTTTTATCCCGGAAAATTCAAGAGTTCCCGCGGGAATCCAAAAAAACTATCTCATCAACCGATTTTGATTAAATTTGGTATAGGGATAGTTTGTATCCAGGGGAAGGACAAAGGCTACTTTTTATCCCGGAAAATCAAAGAGTTCCCGCGGGAATCAAAAAACATTAATCCATGGACGAAGTCGCGGGAATCATCTAGTATTCAATAATTACTCATTGAAAATATTTATTTGTAATCTATATAAGTGAAAAAAAATTGGAACTTCCTTTCAACCTATGCACGTAAAAATAACCAGTTTGTTTAGGTGCACTTTGAGCGCTCCGAATCATTTCAACAACGACATCAAACAAATTAACCGGGAACAGCTGACAAACTGCTGCGTCTAGAAGGCCCTTAAAGAGGCCTATCCAGTCCAGTAAGACGTATATCGGTTGACAATGACGACTAAAACGGTTCGGTTTTCTGTATAACTATAGTACTAAAATCCGGCTTGTTCGGGGAAATCGTCGAACCTACATGCAAGACAGTTTGTAATGACTCTCGGAAACAACTTATAAATATGACTTAGAAGTGAGTGGGGTCTGTAATTCTTCAACAGGTTTTCTGCATAACTATGGTACTAAAACCTTTTCAGAATCCGGCTTGCTCGGGAGGCTGTAAGTCTTCAAATCTAAAAGTGAGGGGTCTGCAATGCTTCAATAAGGTATTATAGTTCTTCGTTAATAATACCTGAGAAGCCATCTTCTCCAATTTTGCGGTCTTGGAGGCCAAAAGCCATTTGCTGGTCTGTCGCGACAGTGCTGCGGCCTTTTCGAACACCGTTTGTATTTTAGCTTCTAATTCCAGAGGGATTGCTATGCTTCTGGTTTTCGCTGAAAGATTTGTTTTCTAGTTATAGTTCTGCGACATATCCAACAGCCCAAGTCAAATACCAGTATTGGGTATTTTCTTGTAGCATATTGGTATTTTATGCAAATCACCATGGTAGTTTCCAAAGCAGTTGACAAAATCAGAAAGTTGGTAAACCATATTATAATTATTATATGAAAGGTCATTTTAAGATTTTTAGCGGAACACGATACAAAAACCATCAATTTGTATAGCTTTGGAATATTTGTACTCAAAATCGCAGGTAAATTGAATGAAAGAAAACTGCAAGAAACTATTATTACTTGAAAACTGTAGAAGTAAAGCAAGTGGCCAATGCAAAAGACTTACAACACTTACCGACTTCACTTAGGGTCCGTATGCATTTCTCTACGTTCAGTTTTTGTGGAGGTGTGAGCCAGGGGCATTTGTAGATGCTGAATGTAGTTTGTAAAAGCTTCACGAAGATCGACTGCCGGGTCTGTTGGCAAACATTTAAATTAAGAACAGCAGGCCGAGCGGGCGTTTTTTATTCCTGGTGTTGACTACCATTTATACGGAACTAGATTATTTTAAGGCTAATTTGTTTCGATTCCCGCGGGAACTCCTTAATTTTCCGGGATAAAAAGTCTATGTCCTTCGCCGGGATATAAACTATCCCAATAGCATGGATAATTGTATATGGATTGATCGAGCGCCCGCTGTCAAGCTCTTGACAATTCCATACAAATCGTAGTTAACGTTGTCGCGATCGAATAGGAAGAAAATCTCACACTAGGCACTCAGATGAAGAAAGGTTCTGGTGTCTTACTTGTATAGGAAAACTGTTACTAAAGAGGGGTCCCAAATACGTTAAATATAATTCTAGGTAATTTAGGTTGAGTATCGATACCGAAACCGTTGCAAGGTACGTATGCTGGGAAAATACTGACTAATACATTTTACTTACGTTACATTTAATCCATGGCAGCAAAATGAAACATAAGTATTAAATTAGATGATTTTAAATTTGTGATGCAAGATATTTCGAACATTTTTATACGATTTATCTATCAATTAAATTGAATTCACCACCATAGCAATAGCTATACGCTACAAAAAAATATTGTATTCTAGCAAAGTACATCCTAGGAAAGATTGTGAGAACGTAATTATAAAGTTAGTCCTAAACAAAATATTTAATGAAAAACGTGTAAAAACGCAACATCTCATACTGTTAATACAAATTCAAATCCTTTAGCGATGTACCCACAACGCACTTACGGGATCTCCAAAAGGAACTCGCGTCGTCTCGCATATCAACAAAGTGTCTATTTTTGTCTTTTTTATGTCCACTGTCACCTTTTAAATACGTAAAACGGCATTAAGAACCAAATTCCTAAAACTGTTTCATAATTAAAGTATTTTCTTTTTAATAAACTCAGTTGTGATTACGCAATAAACATAGAAAAGAGAAATATTTTTGAAATGTTAAATAATGTGAAAATTTGTAGACCTCATCAGATTGGTTTTATTGCAGAACATATTCGATATGTACAGTTGTTTTCATCTACAAATCATTCAGCTACAAAATCAGTATTTAATCATTAACACACGCCTGAAGAATCTGACAAGACGGTTTCCGAACCAATCCAGGATAATGACTTTTCTGGGATCTCGTGGGAATCTCGTGGGAATATTTTTACGGAAATAAAATTTGTGTTACATGTGCTTGACGATGCAAGCCGAATTTCTGAAAAGTCAATAGACAGACAAACGTACTAACGCATTTATCTAAACTAATATTATAATGAGGAAAGATTTGATTGTTTGTTTGTAATGGATAAACTCAAAAACTACACAACCGATTTCAAAAATTCTTTCACCTATAGAAAGCTACTTTATCAGCGAGTAATTTATCATGAAAAAAATTACTATACTGAAAAATTACTGAGGCTATATTTTATTTTGACAAAAAAAAGAGATCCCTACGAAAATCATAGAAACAAAGTAACGTGCAACAGAAAATTGCGCGACCACAGCCGGCAGTGACCAGTGGGCACTGGACTTTTATGATGATATAAGTGCTACCCGTGCGAAGCCGGGGTGGATCGCTAGTAATATAATGATTGATATAGTATAGAATGGATTCCTCACCTGAACAGTGGTACTCTGGTCACTGAAGGGCGAGTTGAAGAATGTGCAAATGGTATGCATCAGCACATCTGTGACGTAGTTGACCCACGCTTGCTTCGCGCTGTTCGACGTTTTGATTGGCCTCACTTCGGTTGATGAGCCTGGGATTTTAGATTTCAAGGGTAACTATTTTAACTAAAACTATTTTTATTAAGATAAAAAAAAAGTTCTCACATTAATAAATAATAATAATAAAATTAGATGATGTCCGCTGGCTCACTACCGAGAACGTGTCGCCTCTCGGAATGAGAAGGGTTTGGCTATATATAGTTCACCACGCTGGTCAAATACGGATTGGTAGACCTGACACACCTTCGAGAACATTGTGAGGAACTCTCGGTCATACAGGTTTCCTCCCGATGTTTTCCTTCACCATTTGAAGCAAGTGATTAGGCCGAAAAGTTAAAAGGTGCATGCCCGGTGATCGAACTCGCGACCCCGTTTTTTTTAATTGTTTAAATCATGCAACTACGAGTCCATAGAAATATAAACAAAATATAACATTAAAAAAATCTTAAAATACTATAAATAAGTACATATGAAAATTTATATCTATACTCATATTATAAATGCGAAAGTTGGGATGGATGGATGTATGAATGGATGGATGTTTGTTACCCAATCAAGCCAGAACGGCTTAATACATCTGGATGCAATTGATACGTTGATAGATAATAGTAGTCATAGACTACTTTTATCCCGGAAAATTAAAGAGTTCCAGCGGGTAACAAAAAACTTCAATTCACGCGAACGAAGTCGCATAAAACAGTAGGATAAAGGAGGTTGGGTGTTTAAACTGCTAGGCTATCACCATTTTTCAACAAAGCATTCAGAAGGAAATATATCTTACCTGGTACAGAGATCTGTAGATCGGGCTGCAGTATCGCATTCATGTCCTCTAAGAACGACCGTTCGAACAGATCCCACATGTAGTTACTGGAGTAAATCTCTTTCATTTCCACCTCAGTGTCGATGTAGCAATGGTTCAGAAACCCTACGTAGGCTTCTTTCACCTAAGACAAAATAGTCAGTTTTGATATGACTATCTGGCGTAACAGTCTTAATTGAGGTAAAATAAATAAGAAAACTTTGGAATGATTTGAACTAACAGCTCTGATTGTTCTAAGCTATAAGTGATATTGTGAGATGGTGGTGGCAAAAACATGTGAACATACTATTGAATAATTAAAAATACGACTGCCCTGCCATATTGAACTTTTACAGCCAGTGTCACTGGATGATGTAAGGATTCTATTGATACCCCATACATCCAGATTTGTTCAGGCATTTAGAAATAAAGGTAGAATAAAGGAACTCACATACTTGGACCCGAGATCATTACATTCCTTTTTGGGCCTTTGTGTAATAAATAGATTTTTGTGGAGTTCTCAGACCATGGGCAGTAAACTTTTGAGCTATCGTTAAACTACTGAATTTTGAAATAAATAATTTTCATTAAAATGGGCTCCATCAAAAAAAGTATCTTAAAATCAAAAACATTTGTCCAAATTGTAGACAAATTTACAAGCTATCCCATTTTAAATATTAGTCTCTGCCTGATATCGTCACTGCTTTAACACTTTTTCATCACATTTTTTTTTGTGTGATATTTTTATGCACTCAAATTACCTTGAATGCCTTCTCACTTTACGTCAACTGAAAATAATGTATATTAAATATTGGATATCCTCATGACGTACGTTTCACTCCGATACCGGAGCATCTTTAGGAGATGTTGACTTGACAATGCTCATCACAATCATGCATTGTCAAGTCAACATCTCCTGAAGATAGGAGGTAGAAGGTAGTTTTGAGAATTTCTGTGGTGTGGTGAATATCGCGGGCTATAAGTGCGGGACACACACTGTACCACATAGATTTACCTGTTGTCGCGGATTATAGCGCATTAAATTTCTAGTCCCTTCATTTTAATGTATATCAGTACCTCAGGGATACAGTCCGGGTGAGTGATCATGGCTACGATATCATCTAACGGCAGGAGGCTGTGACACTTGATCTCTGTGTACACATTCTTGCCGAGTGTACAACATGTCAGCAACTTTACTAGGTCGATGTGATACCTGGAACAATATTCCAACTATAAACGAGCATTTTTAGGGAATATACATTGCGCTTTGTTATTTTCCAATTCAAATTAGTTTATTGTGAAATAGGGTTGGTCTTGTGGGTGTGGGTTGGTCTTTTTCAATGTCTTAATATAAACTATTTTATTTTATTTGGTTAATATACTTATTTTTTTCACTTACTGATTATTAAATAGAGTATTCCAAAACACCTAAAATTCACATCCTTGATTTTAAGTTTCATAACAATTTTAAACTATAGATAAGAGTAAAAAAAGATCGCTGAAAGTTGATGACGTCACAGCTATAGTACGCGCGCGAGTTGAATGCAACGCTTTTGTGTGTGTATATTATAATACACTAGATGATTCCCGCGACTTCGTCCGCGTGGACCAAGTTTTTTCGATTCCCGCGGGAACACTTGAATTTTTCGGGATAAAATGTAGTCTATGTCCTTCTCCGGTATACAACCTACCCCTGTACCAAATTTCATTAAAATCGGTTGAACAGATACATTTTTTGATTCCCGCGGGAACCTTTGAATTTTCCAGGATAAAAAGTAGCCTATGTCCTTCTCCGGGATACTACCTATCCCTGTACCAAATTTCATCAAAATCGGTTGAACAGATGGGCCGTGAAAGCGTAGCAGACAGACAGACAGACAGACAGACAGACAGACGGACAGACAGACAGACACACTTTCGCATTTATAATATTAGTATGGATTAGCTCTGCATTCAACTCGCGCGCGATCTGTATGTCTTCTATACTAATATTATAAATGCGAAAGTTTGGATGGATGTATGAATGTTTGTTACTCAATCACGCCCAAACGGCTGAACGGATTTGGATGAAATTTGGCACAGAGATAGATTATAGTCTGGAATAACACATAGGCTACATCATCCTACCTAGTGTCATCATCCGTATCATGAAGAAAGCCACTCACGTCAAAGCTTCGGGCATTTCTCCCGTCCGTTTGTATGTCCGCATCATTTGTATGAAGTAGTTGAACGTGACTTTGTCGTTGTAGAATACTAGCACGTCCTCCCCTGAGTTCACCATCTACGGATACACAAATTAATTAAAACACTTTTATAAGATTTTTTACTAGCGCGAGATCAGTAATTTCAAAAATTCTTAAGTTTCTTCAGTTCATATTCGTCAGTATGACTTTTGTTTTTATTGAATTTATTTCTTATATATGTCACCGTAAGATTGTAAAAAACGTAAGATTGTAATCTAACGCTTTTTTTTCGATAGATTGTAAACAGTCGAAGGATTGTGAACCGTTCAATGTTCTAAGTGTCAATTTTTGAAATATTCATTGTATTTACGTTTTCTTGTCTCTATCTTGTAGGTTAGGTTAGGGTTCGACATAAATAATCAGGTTCTATCGGGTTAATAAACCTAACAGTTTACAATCTACCAAAAAATAATGCGTTAAATTGTAATCATTCGACAGTTTACAATTTCGCGAGATAGATTATAATCTAACGGTTTTTACAATCTTACGGTGACATATACATAGTGCCATCTCATATTGGAAATTGGTTACTATTAAGGCTATCTGCAACTTGCGTAGGCTAAAAGACATTGACTATCTCTCCTTCTTTCTATTCTCGATTATGCTGACGCAAGCTATCTTAATTTGACTGAGGAACAACTTAACAAGCTTGAGCGACTCCAGAATCTTGCCATTCGGTTCATATTTGGTTTGCGCAAATATGACCACGTATCCGAATTTCGTCAAAAGCTCAAGTGGCTCCCTATTCGCCGTCGCCGGGATTTGCATGTACTTTCTCTTTTGTACTGTGTGCTGTTTCATTTAAAAACTCCGTCCTACCTCAAGGAGAAATTCAGTTTTTTTGGAGTGCAATCTGATTTAAGGCCATGTCGAACCTTGACGCTGAAAACCCCAACACATAAAACGAAGTTTTATAGTAATTCATTCAGTGTACGAGCTGTTCAGCTGTGGAATGCACTTCCATTGACCATACGCCAATCTAAGTCTCTGGACATATTCAAAAATTCAGTAAAGAATCATTATCTTGCAAACTAAAGACGACACCAAAATTATTCCTTAAGCTGAGTCAAATATATTAAGTATATATTATTATACATATGTATTAGTGTATTTTATAATTAGCTATATTATATAAATTTTTACATCTTTTTTATATGTTTATTATTGGTTTATGTATTAGTATGTAGTTATCTGAATGTAAGTAGGTATATTATAGAACCACCTGCAGTCTATTTTCCTTTATTTTCTCCTTTTCCTAAGGTTGCCTGGTAGAGATCGCTACCTAAGCGATAAGGCCGCCTTTTGTATCCTACTTCTGTGTTTGTTTTATTTCTAATTTTTGTTTTTGTTATCTGTACTTGTTGTGGTGGTACAAATAAAGCGTATTGTATTGTATTGTATTGTATTGACTAGGGTATAAAGTTACCCCGCGCCTCACCCGGGTAATGAGGCCAGGTCTCGAAGCCCGTATCCCTGCTGCTAACTTTCGTGAAATAAGGACCGGGTAGTCTGCCTGAAGCACTGGCTTAAATTTTTCTGCCTATTTGTTTTGTCGGTTAGATGGCCTTTTGCCGACTAGCAAATACGCACACATGCATGACATTGTTCACCGAAAATCAGTCCATCTTTCGAGCTACTTTTACGCTTTTAACTCAATTGCCCATAATCTGAGCCCACTATGCAACAATTTTCGAAATTTAGAAACAATAATAGACAATATTTCACAACCTCTTTTAGTAAATATGAAAACATGTAATACTGACCTCCTGCATCACCAAATCCTGACTCCGTCTTATATGCTGCCCCCCAGCCTTCACGATAGTTCTCAAAAATCGTAAATAAGCCGGCCTCCGCCCATGAGACTCGATGCAATGCACAAAATGCGCAGCCACTTTCTCATTGCCCTCGTGGGCGCAGAGCGCTGCGTTTTCTTCGAAGATCGCACATACAGTTTGCGCTTCACGTATCTGCAAACGAAAACCAAATAACTATACATTTTAACTCCCGGATAAACTCACGTGTTATGTCGGAAAATGCCTGACTAGGTTCGAACCCGTTCGGGGCCCTTCTTCATGAGCCTGTTCGTGCGACTCGGTCGCTGCTCGACTGCGGGCGGCATGTCGTACAGCTCTGTGCGATGGTTGAGGTGAGGCAACCAAATAAATCCTCGAATAAAGACCGAATCTTAACAAAAAAAAGCGTCCTTCGGCTAGGCTAGGGAACAGTGACATCCGATGCATACAATGGATGTAAATACAAATGCTTTTATTTTGCTAGCGTGAGTTAGAATTAGTAGAATGAAAATTGTTTTTTTATGTCTAACACATTTTGCCAAATAAATAGCATGCAACATTGGCAGTATAGTTATATACCTACTAAATCAAATACATTATTAGATTAACATACAAAATTAAAACAGATAGGTTACTCTATGCAAACAGCAAAGGATAGGCAACGTTGGCACGATCTGAAAGAGGCCTATATCCATCAGTGCATATGTTACTGCAAAAGTTGCTAAGTCCGTTAGAGTTGTGAGTTGGTGGGCGGTGCTTTTGAAGTTGGCGGACGGATTAACGGAGTGGTAATGGGCGGAGCTGCGGTGGTGGGCGAAGCTGTCGGTGGTGATGGGCAGTGATGTTTGTGGTGGTGGGCGAAGCCTTTCTGTGGTGGTGTTTGTGGGGGTGGATGAAGTTTTTTTAACACATAGATGCAAGGTGCAAATGCTCACCCCAGCGTTTAGGAACAAATCCAGGTGTTTGTGCAGAATGGCCTGGTTCTGTTGGTTGCCGTGGCAGAAGTGTTGCAAGAACTCATGCGCCAGCGCTAAGAGTTCGTCCATCGCCGCATCGCTTTCGTCGTGAGGGACCTAAAGGGAATAAACGCTTTAAAATCTGTAACAACCCAAATACCAGCTCGTCCTTTCCCCCGGATATGAAATGGCATTTCGACACCCCAAAAGTCAAAATTGACAATCCCAAAATTATTTTGTACTCGTTTGAGTCCCTGGAGCACCGAAGAGACGTCAGTTCTTTTTGTCTGTTCTATCGTCTCTACAACAGGGGGTGTTTTGAGGAGTTACTTAATCCTTCCCTGTTTTTTTATCGCATCTTACGCCATAGAAAAATTATCCCCACCGCCATTCATGGTCCAAGGAATTGGGTTGGACATTGAAGAGTCAGTCGGTGAGTCTTTTAGTGAGTCAGGACTTTTGTTTCTATTTTCTTTCATAGAAACTTTCATTTTTAGCGACTGGTAATTTACCATTTCGAAATTACCAGGTTTTCTAAAACTTTTTTCAATAGTTTAAGTTCTGCGAATGTCCTAGCCTAGACTCAATTTACCTGCAATAAGTCTAGCACGATGTTGTGTACGCCGATATTGCGCAAGAGTCGTTGTTCGTGTCTCCTTGGCCGGCCCGGGACCACTTCGCCCGTTATCCCCTCCACATTGCTGTTGCCTTGTGTGCAGTATTTTATCATGCGACCCAGGATCTATGAAAAACATATCTCAAGTGAAAAAGTATCCTGGTATATTTCCAACTACTATGCTGGAAGGAAGCTTGGCAATAATTTGCTCTAACGGCACTGATAGTTCTTTAGTTTAAGGTGATTTGTGTGACACTTTATTGTACACTAAACTAGATACAAAACAGAAGAACATAGACACATACACAACGGGAAGAAGCTGTAGGCGGCCTTATCGCTAAGAAGCGATCTCTTCCAAGGCAACCTAAATAGGAACATGTAATAACAGAAATACTGGATGACGGTGTACACTAAAGAAGAATAAAGGATGAAATAATGATGGTGATGATAAAAAAAACCCCTGGCTGAGTTTGTTTTGGGCTCTTCTCAGACCAGAACGCGTTTGAAACCCTCGTAACTTTAGTTTTAGGATACCGTTATTGATTATCACCATCATGTTTTATAAGTTATTGGACATCCAAAAGTGTACCTAATTTGAATAAGTTAATGTTGATTGAAGCTATGTTAACAAGCACATGAATAACTGACGGATAACCTTTCAAATCAGCCTACCCTTACTATCATTTCGTATGTCTACAAAATTAGGTTATTAGTGTGTCAATGCAAGATGATAGTATCAGAAGATGGATCCATAAGTAAAACGACCTAGTGCTCATTATTTCAAAGTATACATCGCAAAAACTTCCAAATGAAACTTCTTCCAAGCAAGTTCCTCCGCTGTTTGACAAAAGTTCATAAAAGCTTTTGTGGGAGAAAATTTAAAACTTTTCTGAAACATACCTCTTTGATCTTCTTGTACTCATTCATGTGATCATATTTAGTTGTTCTGGACGTATCGAGCACATTATCGAGTGACGCGTTTCTCTCTAGCACTGCACCTCCGGGGCCCACTGTGCCTTTGATATCTGTTTAAAGATAATAAACTTAATTATTTTGTTGTACAAATTCGACGAACATTATAATACTCATGCATACGTGGGACTTGATTTTAGTTATGAATTTTGTCAAAATATGCACGGTTAGTTTGTCTAAATACGACACGTTCGAATCTAGTTGGGCATATTCCGACAAAATAAGTGAGTTAAACCTATATATATTCATGTTTATTATGAAATTCTACTCCTGACAGCAAAGCAAGCTAGATAGATTAAACTCTTTATTGCACACACTTAAAACAAAATAAACCAAAGACAATAAACCAAAATGTTAAAAGATTTGAAACAGACAGATTGAGGACAGATTGATTGAGGATTGAGGTGCAAGGCAGTCTTATTGCTAAATCTCTTCCAGACAACCTTTGGGGAGAGGAAATTTTATCAAACAAGAGCGCGATGAACTAGGCGTGGATAATGATGTACCTACTTTAAAAATAGAAACAGAGAAATATCAGGACCAGATTGTTTTTCGTGCATTTTGTGTAGAATATATTTGATTATTCAATATAAAATCTTATGATACGTACCGCTGTCATCTAATGCGCCGTTTCGCCCTTTGTTGAACACCCATAGTTCGGATTTCTCCACACTCTGCCGTAGGATGTCAAGGTCCGCTTTGATTTGTTTGTACGACTCCACGTCTGCGTCTGATACGAGCAATTGGACCTAAAATGTTTTACTTTATATTCACCAATATAACGCAAGAATATGTGCTAAATATCAAACGCTAGGATTTTTATTCAAAGCTCATTAAATTGATTAACATAAACCTCATCATTAAAATAAAAAAAGGACTTTTTGTATTAAAACAATGTGGCGCATTGTTTTACTACAAAAAGTCCTTTTACACACACACACAAAATTTCATTTTTCTATAAGGTAAAGCTTGATCAGAATGACTTCTGTATAGTTACAGAAGTCATTCTTCTTCTTCTCTTCGTCTTTCTCTCTTTCTCTCTTTCTCTTCTTTCTCTTTCCTTCTCAGCTGTAATCACATTAGTGACAGCTGTCATTCTAATCAAGATATATTTTAAGAACTATAGTAGGTACCTGTTTGGTACAAACGCAAGCCATAAAACAAAGAAGAACAACCATTTAGACTGTCCCGAAATTACGAGTAGTTAGATTTTTATAAGATTTCTATAATGATAAAATAGTCAGTACCGACCTGTTTAAAAGCCGCCAAGACTTCTTGCCGTTGGCTGAAGTGCCTGAACAGAAGCGCCAGGGCTCCGGAGACCAAAGCCGCTGATGCTCCTTGAGAACACAACTGTAGTAACACTCTTAACACCATACGACCGCCGCAACCGTCCAAATCCAGACCGTCTCTGGGAAAAACGGTGGATCTTATTATTGTGTGGATATAAGGTGTAATTTTGGACACTCACTGCAAAACAGGTGTTATGATTGAAAAACTTGGATCACTCAACGAAATATTGTGATAGAGTGCATATATGTCAGAAATTAGAATACATTTTTGCTAGGCTGTGGCGCACCTGTTAACAATGATTAGAAAAGTTGAATCAATGATAAATGGTTGAGTTAGAGAGGCATTTCTGTTAGAATAAATGTGGCGCACCCGTTACCAATGATTGGAGAAATTGCATCAATGAAATGAAATAAGGTGCATATAGTATGTTGGAGTAAATTGCCAGACCATGGCCATACTTGAATGCGCGTAAAACTACTGACAAACTGTCAAATTCCCGGTTTTTTTAAGAATGATGGTTCATGCCTTAGCGCTACAAGTATATTCAAATAGCGAGCAAGGCGTATACATGCAAGAAGAAGAATTAGTAACTTATAAATTCAAGAAACAATCATGCAAAACATTGAAATAAACACTGATAAAGGAGTTTACACACAAACCTACGAGTTATACAGTCCACAAGGTCTAAGAGCATTTGTGTAAGTGTCACCGTAAAAATACGACGTGCGCGACTCTACGCTATCATTACTTAAAACCAAAATTCACACCAATTATTGCAATATCCTTTTCTTAACAAAAATGTCTTTGACTGTTAGAATATAATATATTGTTTAAAGAAAAACATGACAAATACGGATGTTTTTTTTATTTGGGATATTCAGCATACTAAACCAAAAAGGCTCGTAAGTGAGGCATCGGTGTCAAAGCAAAAACAACTTTGTTTGAACACGGTTAGTGGGGGGTTTTAAACAGCGTGCACCATGCAATATAATGTTCTTACTAACAAATCTACATTTTTTGGAAGACAGTGGTCAGGCACAGTCTGTATCGTTCTGAAATAATGCCATATTAATTATTAATACTTATCAACACAGTCCAATTGCTAACTTAAAAAAAAATTGGTTGTCTGTAAAGTCGGTTTACTGACGATAGTTGAACGTGACAACGTCTTAAGAACATTACCTTTATCGCTGTAATTATCGTTGCTATAAACAATTGACACCACATTCACTTTTCACTGCACTTGATACTCGATCAAAACATGTAAATGTACTATAGTATAGCAGCTGTCCACGCAGACGCATCGCTCACTCAAGTAGGAGAGAGACGGATGTCGAACGCTGCCGAACGCAAAGGCCGATTGTGCCTCTTTGTCGCTCGTTCCGCGCTCTCGCTTGCACTTCAAGCCTTACATGGAACGCCTCAAAGCGAGGTAACGCCGCATACGTCATCTTTTTTCGTGCGTGCAGCCGGCTATATCGAATTATAAGACGTTGTCACGTCAAAAATAAAAACTTAATTTGCCAAATTGGTTGAAGTTCTAAGCCAATTTTAACACATGGCTAATCAAAATTTAGAATTAACAACGTATTAAAACATTCATTGATGGTAGTGTTGGTCATACTAATATTATAAATGCGAAAGTATGTTTGTTGGTTTATTGGTTTGTCCTTCAATCACGCCGCGACGGAGCGACGGATTGACGTGAATTTTTGGCATGGGTATATTTGAGGACCTGCAGAGTGACATAGGCTACTTTTTATCCCGGAAAATTAAGGAATTCCCGCGGGAATAACAAAAAACTTAAACCACGCGGACGAAGTCGCGATTTTTTTATAACTTGAAATTAAATTAAGATCTAGAAAAGTGAAGATAAAATATAAGAAGAACGTTAGAATACACCAGATTCCCAATGTTATGTTAAGTGACAATGCTTATTTTTCTATGGCCAGTCGCACATCCGGCGGTTGAAATTACCATAAATCCAATCAGGGTTTGTTGACTAATAATCAAAATTTTACCCTTTTTCTTATCCATGAAGGTATGAATACTATGCACTAACTTTGCTTGATCCTTAATTTTAACTTTATCAGTAAACCTAACTTCAACCGCCTGTTGTGAAACTGGCCCTAAACCATAATATTAAATAGTCTAGATTCTAGAAGAAACCACATTCCGATTAAAAATGATATAACAATAGTTTATAAGCCAGTACATGAATGTGTTGCATTGTTTATGTACTTAGAAATCTAATTTATAATTATCAGACGAAAAAGAAAAATTATAGAAGTTCCTAATCGGCCTATAAAAATAATAATAAATCTTGCAGGGAACCTTGTAATACAATAATAATTCGTCCTCGTCATCCTACAGACGTCGTGTGGTAATCTCTTGTAGAGATTTCCACACGATTCAGTGGGTAAAGAGGTCCACATAACCCAACAGGAGTTCTGACACCTTAATGAGGTTTCCCAAATAACAACAGCTTGGAATGTCTCAATCGAACAACGTCCATTGTAAGACAGTCTACAAATTATAGCATCACATAGCGTCAATACTATATTATAGCATCTCTACGCTCCATGGTCGCGAAGATTGATTTGTCTTTTAATTTTTTTGGAAGCAAATATTCCTCAACCCCAGATTCCAAACACTTTCGATGGTTTTGCATTTGCACCTTACAAGGAGAGATCAATCCTTAAGTCTCAAGTTAGGATTGCCAGAATCCAAAGTCTGCGTGTAACTCGTTTAGTCATCCATCCACCTAATGTACCTTCAAGGCAAAAGTGAATAGGGATTTTCTAGGCAAGCGTTCTCCAACCTCATCATTGCTTTTCGTAATCATGATTGTCGTCAAGCACAAGCCTATCTTGCAATTTTAAAAAGGGGTTAAAAATTTAATTACGAATGTTGTATATTTATATTTAAGACCTTATGTCTTCGTAACAATGCGAGCATGTCGGTGTTCGCGAGCATGTTTACCCCCTACCAAAAAGTGTCCAACGCGGCTAAAGAAGTTTTCACTTCAATAAAGACATGAACTCACCGACAACTAAAGATGCCTTCAGCCTGTAAGCCGATAGCCTCCACGTCAGCGCGGCCGATGTTGTCGGTCTTATCGCCCGATTGTTCGAACTCCTTCTTGAATATGGATAACAGGCAACTGATGCGGTAGTCTAACCGCACGTCTAGGATGAACTGTATATAAACGAACATACTTTTGGTGACATCGTTTTAAATAGGATTGGGACTATATTAAAAAGAAATGACGAAAAACAAGCCAAAAAGCTTATTACCAAAAACAAAGGATTATCTTTTTGCTTATACACTGTCATAAATGTTAAGTGTGTTATGCTGTTAAATAATGCCGTAACATTTAACTTCATGGATTTAAGACACTTTCCACATCTCAAATCCATTTTAAGACCTTATGTAGGTATAACCGAGATAGGTGTTTTCTACCTTTCATTTCATTTATTTATTTACCCACATTGAAGAACATACATTACAGGTGTTACATAATATTTTAACATAGTAGCATACAATCTGCAAAATTCATAGGCAAAATTATTATTATTCTTTCTTTCTTTTTAAGGTAGAACGCGCAGTTTCGTTCCTATCAAACTGCGGCTATTTAAAAATTGAGTTCCAGATCACGATATTGAGTTCTTGTTTACGGCTCAGATCCGAATCAATATATTAATATACTGACCACTTTAATCTTCAAACAATAGGGGTTAGGGTACAGTTTATTTACCTGTAATATTTCTATAATCTTGAGCTTGGTTTCCATGACCAGGGGATGTTTCCTCGCCAGCGCCAGGGCTGAAGGGCTCCTCTGCGCACCGCCGCTACTGGTACCCTGCTGCCCCTTCACAACACATAATACAAACCACTTTTAACTTAAGCAATTACACATCATAGCTCTGACCAGATTTCGACGACCTCCCTGGCGCAGTGTTGAGCGCTGTTGTCTTAAAGTGCCCCGGGTTCCATCCCCGCAAATTGGGAACTAATAATTTCTGAATTTTCCCTGGTCTTGTCTGGTGGGAGGCTTTGGTCGTGGCTAGTTACCACCCCACCGGCAAAGACGTGCCAGCAAGCGATTAAGCGTTCCGGTAGAAACCGATTAGGGGAATGGCTTTAATAAAACTGTCATGCCCCTAACAGGTTAGCCAGCTACCATCTTAGACTGCATCTTAACTTACCATCAGGTGAGATGCTAACGTGTAGTGGATAAAAAAACCGTGTCAGGCAATTTTTGCTTTGTGTGTAAAGGAAAGACATACAGGTCTAGCGGGGTCTAGAAAATTGAGGTTTCTGTATGTAGTTTCGTCTATAACGTTGGCCAAGACTAAGAAAAGATTTTAAGATATTCAATTCTTAACTATTTTTCCCTACAGTTTTATATTTTGACATTTTGATAATAATTAATTTATAATATTTTCTTTATATTATTCCTTACATTATTAGGTCATATTTATAATTTTTTCAAATCATTGTTTTGTACCTATGTTGCACGCCCGAAGAGGCAATGTAGTATTTACGCAATAAATGACTAGAATTCTGAATTTTAAAAACAATACGTGCTGAATTGAGAACCTCCTCTTTTTTGGAAGTTGATTATAATAGTTATTTGTTATACAAGAGTGAAAAGTTGTTTTTTCACCTCGTGCTCTTTTGATTCCCTCGCTGACGCTCAGGATTCTAACTTTTCACTCGAGTGCAACACGTAACTTTTCATCCCACCTCAGCGAGGAAATTACATGACGTGAAAGAAAATGGTGCGCGCAAATTAAAAAAGTACACAAAGAAGGTTACGAGTGTGAGTTTTTAACAAATTAAAAAAGGTTGTATGGAAATTCGGCACCATTGAGGTAAAAGTAAATAGGTTTTAACGATGTTTTGAATTCACAAACTTCATAGACGAGTGATATTTACTAACGTGCACACGATGTTCTAAATTCAATTAACTTTATCCTCAAGAGGATAATAACGGCTTTTGCATTCAGATATCGAAGATTAAAAATACTCTTTCCGAGATGGTGGGATGAAAAATATATTAAAATCCTTACATTACGTGGTACAGTTCCGAGAGTGATAGAAGTCACCACTGCACCCATGTCTCCGATGCTGCGTAAAACACCGCCCTCCGCTACACATAAAAGACAATCAAATTAGCTTGTGCGATCAAAATTCCCATTTCTTTATTAATTTGTGCTATCTTATTGGATATTTAGTAGTTATCACTTACGTTGCACGATATCAACGTCCGGTGCTGCTTGTAATTTAAAATTAACAATATATATTATAATTTTTTACTCTTAAAATTAGCTATGTATAATTTGCGCAACATAAAAATCAGCATCATACTATTAGTCGATAAACCATTGCCGGTCAACTACCGAGCACGGGTATCTTCTCAGAATGAAAAAGAATTTGGCAATAGTCCATCACACTGACCAAGTATAGACTTCACACACCTTTGAGACCACTATGGAGAACTCTCAGGGATTCGACACGATTATAAAAAAAATACAACAAACACAATGGAGCACTAAATCTTAATTATAATGGAACGCTAACTTACACTCAACTTCACCCGTAAGGTTGTGGGTTTCATTCAACAAATCCATCGCCGTCACACAGTCCAAGATGCTGAGCAGCGTCTTTGTTAGCCTCAGGAGATCGCTAAAGCTGAGGGAGAAAGGTGCTTTTAAAAATCATTAAATCTTTTTTTTTTTTTTTGTCCACTACAAGTTAGCCCTTGACTGCAATCTCACCTGATGGTAAGTGATGATGCAGTCTAAGATGGTAGCGGGCTAACCTGTTAGGAGCATGGCAGTTATATTAAACCCATACCCCTATTCGGTTTCTACACGGCATCATACCGGAACGCAAAATCGCTTGGCGGCACTTCTTTGCCGGTAGGGTGGTAACTAGCCACGGCCGAAGCCTCCCACCAGGCCAGACCAGGGAAAATTTAGAAATTATAAATTCTCAAATCGACCCTGCCGGGGATCGAACCCGGGACCTCCGCACGTTAAAACAACAGCGCTACACACTGCGCCATGGAGGTCGTCAAATCAAAATAAAATAAAATAAATTTTTTTATTCAAATAAACTTTTACAAGTGCTTTAGAATCGTCGAGTTAATCTACCGCTGGTTCGGTTCGGAATGCTAATCCTATCGAAAAGTACCAGTAAGAGCTCTGTGGTAGCTCTTATGAAAAAAATAATTTACAATTACATCAATGTGTAGATACATAAGTAACCGCAATCAACAATCAATCAATTTTCAACAATAATAAGCTATTTTCAGGAGCATACTTTTATAATATGAACATTTTAACAACTCACCTATAAAACCCGAAGTAGATCAATTCCCTAGCCAGTTTGACAACTTCGAAGGTCAACTTGTTCTGATCATGATCACTTATATACCACGTCCCAGTCACCACATTGCACAGGTAGTCTTCTACGAAGCGAATGGTCGACGCGAATTGCTTCTTGACTATCTCTCTCGTAGCATCGGGGACTCCTTTCACGCATTGGTAACTGGAAGATAATGGCTCTTTAGGACACTCCCATTTTATTCTTACAATGTTCCTCAAAATTATCCCAAAAGGAAAGATTTTTTGCGATAATTTTGGTAGGTAATGAATTTTAATGTTATAGGCTAAACTGCATGTGAGTAATATTGTATTTAGTAACTTAAGTTTGTAGTTTGTTTCATATTAGTCCATCGGGTCAGACTTTTCATCCGCGTGGATAACTCCCATAAGAACTTTGGAATTTTTGTATGAATATGCGTCTCCAGGTTGTAAGCAATCTCTAACACAATTTGTTATGATAGGTTGAAAAAAATATATGAGAACACCGCACATATTTGACCGGTGTGACGGGCTCTTGCGGGCAGAACGACGCACGTAGCTCGTGCGATATTAAGCCCAAAACACACAGGGAACGGGTGCGGGTCGGGTCGGGTAGAGGGCGGGTGTAATTCCTTGTATTTATATGGACGACATCACACAGAACGCGGGCGCGTGGCGGGTGACGCCGTCTACCCGACCCGGTTTTGCGCTTTAGAGACCAGAGAGCCCTACAGAGTATACCGACTCGTGCACGTGTACGGTGCCGGCAACCTCTGCCCAGAGCCGCGCGTATTTGACCGGTGTGACGGGCTCTTGCGGGTCGCGGTCGGCGTGCTATTAGAGAACAAACAGAGTATACCGACTCGTGCACGTGTATGGTGCCGGCGACCTCTGCCCAGAGCCGCGCGTATTTGACCGGTGTGACGGGCTCTTGCGGGTCGCGGTCGGCGTGCAGATGCAGCATGAGGCGGCAGAATGACGCGCGTAGCTCGTGCGATATTAGAGAACAAACAGAGTATACCGACTCGTGCACGTGTATGGTGCCGGCGACCTCTGCCCAGAGCCGCGCGTATTTGACCGGCGTGACGGGTTCTTGCGGGTCGCGGTCGGCGTGCAGATGCAGCATGAGGCGGCAGAACGACGCGCAAAGCTCGTGCGATATTAGAGAACAGAGTATACCGACTCGTGCACGTGTATGGTGCCGGCGACCTCTGCCCAGAGCCGCGCGTATTTGACCGGTGTAACGGGCTCTTGCGGGTCGCGGTCGGCGTGCAGATGCAGAATGAGGCGGCAGAACGACGCGCAAAGCTCGTGCGATATTAGAGAACAAACAGAGTATACCGACTCGTGCACGTGTATGGTGCCGGCGACCTCTGCCCAGAGCCGCGCGTATTTGACCGGCGTGACGGGCTCTTGCGGGTCGCGGTCGGCGTGCAGATACAGCATGAGGCGGCAGAACGACGCGCAAAGCTCGTGCGATATTAGAGAACAAACAGAGTATACCGACTAGTGCACGTGTATGGTGCCGGCGACCTCTGCCCAGAGCCGCGCGTATTTGACCGGCGTGACGGGCTCTTGCGGGTCGCGGTCGGCGTGCAGATGCAGCATGAGGCGGCAGAACGACGCGCAAAGCTCGTGCGATATTAGAGAACAAACAGAGTATACAGACTCGTGCACGTGTATGGTGCCGGCGACCTCTGCCCAGAGCCGCGCGTATTTGACCGGTGTGACGGGCTCTTGCGGGTCGCGGTGGGCGTGCAGATGCAGCATGAGGCGGCAGAACGACGCGCAAAGCTCGTGCGATATTAGAGAACAAACAGAGTATACCGACTCGTGCACGTGTATGGTGCCGGCGACCTCTGCCCAGAGCCGCGCGTATTTGACCGGCGTGACGGGCTCTTGCGGGTCGCGGTCGGCGTGCAGATACAGCATGAGGCGGCAGAACGACGCGCAAAGCTCGTGCGATATTAGAGAACAAACAGAGTATACCGACTAGTGCACGTGTATGGTGCCGGCGACCTCTGCCCAGAGCCGCGCGTATTTGACCGGCGTGACGGGCTCTTGCGGGTCGCGGTCGGCGTGCAGATGCAGCATGAGGCGGCAGAACGACGCGCAAAGCTCGTGCGATATTAGAGAACAAACAGAGTATACAGACTCGTGCACGTGTATGGTGCCGGCGACCTCTGCCCAGAGCCGCGCGTATTTGACCGGTGTGACGGGCTCTTGCGGGTCGCGGTGGGCGTGCAGATGCAGCATGAGGCGGCAGAACGACGCGCAAAGCTCGTGCGATATTAGAGAACAAACAGAGTATACCGACTCGTGCACGTGTATGGTGCCGGCGACCTCTGCCCAGAGCCGCGCGTATTTGACCGGTGTAACGGGCTCTTGCGGGTCGCGGTCGGCGTGCAGATGCAGCATGAGGCGGCAGAACGACGCGCAAAGCTCGTGCGATATTAGAGAACAAACAGAGTATACCGACTCGTGCACGTGTATGGTGCCGGCGACCTCTGCCCAGAGCCGCGCGTATTTGACCGGCGTGACGGGCTCTTGCGGGTCGCGGTCGGCGTGCAGATGCAGCATGAGGCGGCAGAACGACGCGCGTAACTCGTGCGATAGAGACGCGTTCGACATGCATCTGTGTAAAGAAAAAAATATCTTATGAGTTTAATCTAACGGGTATTCCGTTAGGCGTTACCACTACCCGTTATACATTCTTCACTTGTGTGATGGGTATTTTGACTTTGAAAATAGATGTGATTTTAGTAATCGACACAGCGACGAAACAGAAAATGACTCAAATAAAACACATTTTTGTTAAAAATATATCCGCCATTTTTTTTAATGGATAAAATTTTGGATAAAAAACTCACTTGAGTATGAGATCGATATGCAGCTGTTGCGAGAGACTGTTGAGCGCGAGATACTGTCTGTTGAGACACATATTGGAGAACAGGTCCAACTGATGGCGATAGTAATCCAAGATGGCCGCCGCCTCGCTGCGCGGGTCCTCGGCCGACTCGCGCGCTAGCTCCGACAGCAGCCTTGAACACTGGTGACAACGCATTATTTTTTAGTGATTATTAAATAGAGGATATCCCAAAAGACGTAATATCCAAGTCCCCTG
Source organism: Erebia epiphron (assembly GCA_963932025.1). Lineage (NCBI taxonomy): Eukaryota > Metazoa > Arthropoda > Insecta > Lepidoptera > Nymphalidae > Erebia > Erebia epiphron. The sequence goes on along the minus strand of OZ009947.1, from coordinate 23,891,349 downwards.
TTAGTTTAATGTTGAATAACCATTTTGAACTATCGACTAAAATAAAAAACGTTGATGACGTCACAATTCAGTCTTTCATACAAAACCCCATACTAAGAGCGCGTTTTGCGTCTGAAAAAAGTCGCTGATTTGACTAGTTATCAAATACCCGATTCAGAGGAGCAGAATGTTCAAATATTATTCTTTATTTTTATTTCAGGACAAGTAAGAAACCAAGAAACTCTTCTCAGTAGACTTTCCGAACCGGTGGTAGAGTCGTGACTTATCATAAGTGACACAAGTAAATAAATCATTTATCAATACAAAAAATTTAACTTATTATACACATTTAATGGAATGGTGCAAGTAGACCTAAAAGCTTTTTACCTTTTTGTTGTTCCACAGAAGCATGACGTCATCTTCGACCGAGACCTTGCTGCCGTCGTCAGACTCTGAAAGGCTCTGATATTTTGTCGTCACCAATCTAGGGGGACAACATTTTTATTGTACGACACTTGAGTAATAAAATTAAAAATTTTAAAAACCCACGATTGCCACAGAGTGTGGTGGACTATAGCTCTAAAATATATCTAAGAATCTTCACAGAAGCTATACATATTATCTGATACATAAAAACCGCATCTAAAACGGCCTTATAATTTTTCAGAAAAATTGTATCATATTTAAAAAACTCGATTGCAGCGCAGCTTGGTGGACTATGGCCATTAAAAATATCTTAGAACCTTCTCAAAAGCTATACATATCTAATGCAAATAAAACGCATCATAATCGGTGCAATAGTTTTAAAGGAATATGGTAACAAAACAATGCCCAAACAAACAAACGCACAACAGCACAGATGGAAGGTACACACCTATTTGGTGGACGTTGCATCTCAATTGAGTCGCTATACAATAGAGGTTTATATTATAGGAGATGGCTGCACTTTTGGTAACTATCACTAGAAAGTCTGATTTTTATTTGGTGGGTCCTAGGCTCTCCACTGATGACGATAGTGAAGGTCTGTCCGCATGCTGATGGGCCTTTCACTAGACATGGCCGTTCAAAGACGTGTTATGGTTGCCAAAAATGAACCATAACTAGAAAGACTGATTCTTGTACAGTATTTAACCACCGAGATGCAAGGTCACCTGGTCTCAATGAGTATGTCAGCGTTGTTGGCGCAAAGAACGCTCTTGCAGATGAGCTCTTGTGTGACGGCGATGGCCTTTTTGTTCGAGATGCACAAGTCGCTCAGGTAATCCAGGAATCGAGACTGCCACGTTTTCATGTTCTTGCGCACCAAACCTGAATTGAAGATATATTAAGTTCACCAAAGGCGATAAGAATTTGGTACTTGACAACTATTCAAACAAATTAATTTTTAGTGATTAATAAATAGAGGATCTCCCAAAAGTCGTAATATCCATGTCTCATGTTAGTTTTATGTTCAAAAACCATCTGATTTAATTAGCTACTTCTATTGACAAGCTTTAAACAATACTACTAGGCACATTACTTACTAAAAATGCTTAAAGAAAACTCAGGCGTCATATCGATTTTAATTACAGATCGATAAATGTATGTAATCGAAATCAGTTGAAAAGATGAGCCATGAAAGTATAATAAACAAATTAACTCACACTGGCATTTACTGTAATATTAGTTTGGTTAATAGTTCATAGTTAGGACTAGCTAATGCCCGACTTTGTCCGTGTGGAATATTTTTATTAGTGCCCCCGAGAACTCCTAAATATTGTGGGATAAAAAGTAGCTTATGTCACTATCCATTTATCCATGTCCTCAACTATACCCACGCAAAAAATCACTTCAATCCATTGCTCTGATTGAATTGAAGGCGTGATTAAAGGACAAACAAACACACTTTGGCATTTATAATATTAAGTATGATTCCCTCACCAACAAAGGTCTCAATCTCGGATGCTGTGATGTGTTTCTCGAGCAGTTTCCTGTTGTTGTGCAGCAGCGCGGTGATGGTGTCCTCAGCGAGGATGTCGTAGCCGATCTGTTTCTGCATGAAGCCGAAGTGCTTCGCAATGTATTCCTGGGGGATAACGAAAAACAATTTACGGCTGTCTGTAAAGTCGGTTTACGGACGATAGTTTTACGTGATAACTAGAAGTTCTCTCGCACGCTCGCGTGGCGGCGTTCCAGTAGCAGAACTATTCGAACTGCTAGCTCTGACGTCACGCGATCGTGCCTCTCTATCGCTTGTTTCGCGCTCTCACTTGCACGCTCAGGCTCAGGCGGAACGTGACACTTTTTCGTACGTGCATTCGGTGTTCATCGATTTATAAGACGTTATCACGTCAAAAGTTAAATAGAATAGAAAAATCTTTATTGGAAGCTATGAACATAAATAAAATAAAATGAAAACTGAGTTACATACATCATAAATAGTAAGTTTGTACAGCAGTGCAACACTACCTCAGCTTGTATTTGGGCTCCTGGCCTCTCTGACTTAAAACTTGCGATGCCGCCGAATAAATAGCGCATAAGAGTCTATCTAGTGAAAGCTGGGGGTCGGATTTTTAGATACTGGCAAAAAGCTAATGTAGATATACCCAACCAAATTTTTGTTTAAAATTCCGCCTTTTTCCATACATCCGCCAGACTATAGGATAAATATTTCAAAGATATAGTGGTGGTACTTGGAGACTTTGCACCAATAAACGCGTCAAAAAACATCCTATTTGGTGGATGTAGGTTCCCAGTCAAATTAGAAAAGAACTAGCTGGTGCCCGCATGGATTAAGGTCTTTTGGTTCCCGCGGGAACTCGTTCCCTATGTGATATCCAGACTATAATCTACCTCTGTGCCAAATTTCATCCAGATCCGCTCAGCCGTTCTAGCGTAACTGAGTAACAAACATCCATACATCCATCCAAACTTTCGCATTTATAATATTTATATTTGATTGATTTGATTGATATCATATTATAGTATAGTATTTTAAAAGTATAGATTTACAAGAGTTTTCGTACGTCTATCTATCACATATCAGTTAATCACTGGTTCGGAATGACATTCCTACCGAGAAGAGCCAGCAAGAAACTAGGTGGTTGGTGTGGGTCACAAAGACTCTAGCACTGGACGTGTAAATGAACAAGATCTCAGTACATACCTGGTTTTTCCTATAGTCCTGTTGGCTGAGACGTAGGATGCGATAGCACAGTCGGAAGATGAACTTGTAAGGAGCATAACGCGGATCGTAGAGCTCTTCGATCTTGAGAAACGCTTCGCCTTCTGATGACTCTTGGAACGGACCCTGGAATATAAAGGAACTAGTTGATGCATAGATTTAAGCTAAACGGGGGCCGCTAAAAAGGTAACAGAATGATTTTCGAATTTATAATATTAGCATAGGATAAAATTGCCGTTTGGAAAAATCAAGACAAGTTGGTAGAATATTTAAGCAAAACTAAATTGCTTCTTTTTGTCGAAATAAAAAGACTAACGACAACCGCCATTTTGATTTTCTGATGATTTTCCCTACATCGATATATCGATAAAAGTTTATTGTATATTTAGTAGGTAGCTAAATGTTTTTTGCAACCAGAAGAAGATTACATCGGAGATTGCCAGTTTATAAACTGAAAAAGTTTTTTTTTTTAATATATATGCTAGCGCTTGACTGCAATCAGACTTGCATGCAAGTAGTGGTGCAGCCTAAGGTGGAGCGCGCTTGCCTAGAAGATTCCTATTCACTCTTGATTTGAAGGTACCTATATTAAAAGAGGAGGGGAAAATGTTTTGTGTTTTCCCCTTTTCCCCTAAAAAAAATAATTGTTTCTAAGCCACCATTACCTGTAGTATTTTGAAGAGCTGTCGCAATATGTACTGTTCCCTCAGAAGTTTCTGCCTGTCTCGATTAGGATTTTCCACCACCAGGTCCAAAGCTTTGGACTTGTTTGGCTCGTTTTCAAAGCCCGCTATGAAGTATACGATGTCTTGAAGGAGACAGGTTAACGCCCTGAAAAAAGATCTCATATAAATAAAAGAAAGTTCTGAGTTTGCGCACTGACTGATTTTCTCATCAATGCCTCAGCCCAAACCCAACGTCCGGATTTAGCCAGTTTTTTTCAAAATTTCCACGAAAACGAAACCGTGGCAGGTCGCTTGTACAGTATTTTTTCCAGTATATTTTATTGTTTGAATAGAGGATGGATAGATTGTTTTAGGTGTTGAACGGATTTTTTACTTGCTCATAACAAATTTAGCCAAAAATAGTTCTCTCTTCCTAGACAAAAATATCTGCCGCCATAATATCGCATGGGGTTTATTTTTTGCGTTTGACCTTCTTGGAGAAAAGAGAGAATGGAAACATCAAACAGGGTCTACGTTATAAATGATTATAGTCTATATTGGAGCTTAGAAGCCATGCCAGATGATGTATGATACGAGGAGATCACTTTTAGTGATAAGACCGTCCATTTCGTTTTCTGTACTTGTTTATGTGGCAATAATGAATTTGTCTATTTTGGACGACCTCCGTGGCGCAGTGTTGAGCGCTGTTGTCTTACGTGCGGAGGTCCCGGGTTCGATCCCCGGCAGGCAATTTGGGAATTTATAATTTCTGAATTTTCTCTGGCCTGGCCTGATGGGACGCTTCGGCCGTGGCTAGTTTAGCCACGTTAGCGATTTAGCATTCCGGTACGATGCCGTGTAGAAACCGACTAGAAGCATGGGTTTAATATAACTGTCAAAACCGTAACAGGTTAGCCCGCTACCATCTTAGACTGCATCATCACTTACCATCTTAGACTGCATCATTACTTACCATCAGGTGAGATCGCAGTCAAGGGCTAACTTGTAGTGGAATAAAAAAAAATTGTGTGTGACAATAAAAAAAAATATTTATCTATCTGTATGAAGGGGAATAACTCACTTCATCTCGTTATGCTCAATGCTGCCAGTCTGCAGCTTGGTGGAAAGTGCAGACAGAACCTTGCAGGCATCATTGGCGAAGTCCAGATCCCTAACCTCGCTGGGCGATACCGATATGAGGGCGAAAGCCTCTTTATCCTCTTTAATCACTGAACACCCTACCTGAAAAGTCCTTCTGATTTTTATAAAGAAATTGATCACGATAATTGAAACTGCCAACAGTCCAATGCTGAGATCTATAAACCGAACTTTGACTTTGCTTAGACTTAAGACATGGTTAAAACGAGACAGATTTATGTAACTCACATAAGTCCATCTCGTTTTAACTCTAAGTAAAGTCTGAACCAAGTCAAAGTACGCTCTATAGATCTCAGCATCCGACTGTTTGGCTGTTAAATATTTTGTGAAGACAACAGTACGTATTTTCTCAATAAAAATTGCGAGTAAATGTTCCCAAAGAACTAAAGCACCAAAATAATTGAAAATTAATTATTCTAAAACCTGTTTCTTTAACATGTACACAACTAATTCAGACCATGTTACATACCTTCGACATAACAGGTTTTTCTTCTTCCTTATCAATAGGTATCGAAGTTGAGTGGACCCACGTGTGCGTACATAAATGTTGTAACCTGAAAAATATAAACATTTCGTAGGAAGCGCATTTTTTACGCACGTACGGAAAACTTCACGGCAAACTGTAGTAATCATTGGTAATGAAACTTCTTTAGAATCGTTGTGATTTGAAAATTCAATGAAACGGAAAGGTGAAACGAAAAGCAACACCAAAAAGAGACAGGCATATTCATAAATAAATAGGATTTATGCGAGAGAATGAAATGGAATACAAGTTGTATGTTCACCACCAATAGATGGGGTTGTACGATATGAGTCGCCCTACTGATCCATTGTGCTCAAAAGGGTATATTTATCTCATTCTCTCGTTTTCTGAAGTTTCACTTCCGCTGTATGTGAATTGCACATACACACTTTTTTTAAGAAAAAAGTTTCACTGTGCACTTACGAACTTTGCGTTCGTGATTACTATTTGCAATATTCAGATACAAATTTTAGAGTTTAACAATTGAATGGGAAGCTTTAACAAAACGCCAAAACAGGTGTGTCAAGACTACTAATCCGCACTTGAGCAGCGTGGTGGACTATGGTCTAAAACTCTATACCCTGCTAAATTATGACACATACCTCACGTAGCTGCTTTGCGGCACAGGCGTGTCCGAATGTGTCATAGTTGTAGGGTCCAACTCAAAGAGCGTGGCGATTTCTGATGAATGAGGCACTGATATTAACTGGTAGGCTGGTTCTTCGCCCTCGGTATCATCGCCGGCACCTTCCCTATGAAATAATTTAATACTAGAAATTATGCATTGGAAACCCTTTTCAACCGATTTCAAAAAAGGAGGAGGTTTTCAATTCGACTGAACAGAACTTTTGACTGGGTAGACCGATTTGGATGATTCTTATTTTATTTGAAAGGGCATACTTCCCAAGTGGTCCCATATAAATTTTATCGAAATCGGTCCAGCGGTTTTTAAAATATCAACAATAAAATAAGTACTTTGTATAGCGTGTGCTTGTTGTTGTAAAGTTGGCGCGGGAGTTTGAAGTCGGTTGTTTAAAAATAATTTTTTATATTAAATTATTTAGATTAAAGTACCCAAATTATTCTAATACTACGGCCGAAAATAATAAATAGTCTATAGTCCGGACGCGAAGCAGGAAGAATTTCGTACAATGAACTGTTATTACCTGTCTCTGTCACTCTCGCGTAAATATAATGCGTCTCGTTCGCACAGAAGCAATGCCATTACATCTGTGCGAACGAGACGCATTATATTTACGCGAGAGTGACAGAGACAGGTAATAACAGTTCATTGTACGAAATTCTTCCTGCTTCGCGTCCGGACTTTAGTCAAGGAATGCTCAAAAACTGGTGTAGAGTGCATGGAGTGGTCGAATTATAAGCCTCTGAAAATCGCCTACGGAAAGATCAAATCAAGCTTCAGATTTTTAAAAAATGTGTGGTACAATACACTCAACAGCTACAAATTCTCATTTGTTAACATCCTAACCCGATGTGTAAAAATTTACAAAAAATTCCAGACCATTAAAAGCTTTGGAAAGTATTATACGGTTTGTTAGCTGACACAAAAACCGTTTGGTACCCTGGGAAAGGACATAGGCTAGGCATAGGCTTTTTATCCCGGAAAATTAAAGAGTTCCCGCAGGAATCGAAAAATCTTAATCCACGCGGACGAAGTCGCGGGCATCATCTAGTGTAAAAAAAAAAAATGAATATGAATATAACAAAGAAAAAGTGTTTACTGTTTGGTGCAAGCTTCAGCGGCTAAATAGTGTCCCGTGGCGAGATGCTTGAAACGGAATATGGAGTTCCAGTGGCCCGCGCCGCCTCGGCACGGGTCGTGCTGCACTACCTGCGAAAACAATCCAAACTAATATGAGAAAGCAAGGAAAATAGTTTATTCACCAGAATTTTAGGTCTATTGGAAAGCCCTCTATTTAATTATTTATTTATTTTTGGCATAGGCATCATCCGCATTGCAAGGTCGACGCCTCGTCAGTACCGCCACGCCGCGTCGGCTATGTGCAGACAGCTTAACTCAAATTCAAATGTTTTTTATTCAAATAAACTTTTACAAGTGCTTTTGAATCGTCGAGTGACACTACCACGATCTACCTCGATGTGGAACAGCCTCACCACGTTACCCCCTTTTGCCAACTCCTTACCCAGGACCATTTAATTTGGTTGGAATTTCCTATACAGCTTTACTACTTCACAGGTACACGTGGTGACTTCTTCTGCTCAGCACGGAACAGCCTTACATTGTAACTCCCGTTGGCATCTTCTTGACGCTCTAAAAATTATATTTCTACTACGCCCATCCCTGGGCAATAGGAGATTGAAGAGTTGGACGCGTACCTCAATCTCCCACAAAGCTTTGCTACTGGTGGCAGCCGTAGCGCTCGACCGACCCGTAGTACGCAGAAACACGTGGTGACGTCTTCGGTATTCGTCCATGGTGAGGAATTTCTCTTGCTCGGCGTGGAACAGCCTGACCACGTCACCACCTTTGAGCATTTCCTCCTGGTTCTCTTTGTGTTCGAGGAATAGTGTCACTTTCCAGGATGTGGAGGAGTTTACCACGTTCACCTTTGGCATACACAATATTGACAGTTAATAACTACAGCTCAGCTCGGCATGTTTACACCACAATGATGACGCCAGTGAATCAGCAGGAGTGGTCAGGATTACCACCTCCCGCCCCACCTCAACACCCTTCGCAGAGAGCTTTACGGTACGCGGCCCGCAGTCAAACAGCGACCGCGTTGCGCGAGCAGACTCATGAATAAGGGCCCCGTACGGGTTAGAATCTAGTCGGGAATTTTCCGACATAACACGTGAGTTTATCCGATAGTTATGTATGGTTAAAATGAATGTCACTCACGATAGTTTAAACGTTAAAATTAATAACTACTAAAGTGTTCATACAATTATTTAAATTGGCAAGTATTTGGGTTCTTTGGAAAAGATGGAACTTCTGTTTCAAAAATAAATGTACAAGGGACTTAAGCTGATTATAATCTAGTCCATAGCAGTAAACAATTGGTCTTGCTAACAAATAAACATCTTTTTATAGATTCTAAAGACTTAGGGTCACTATAATTAAGATATAATATGTAGAACGTTCTAGCAGCGCAGCGTTAGACTAAAACCCTTACCTCCATACACCCAGCGTTGTCCGGTAACTCATGGTTTGAGGATACGTGCAATACTTGTTGACCAGCATTTACGGGGTTCAGTATCACCTTGTCCCCAACCACCACATTGTCTCCTGCATAAGATAATGATGATTCATTAAATTAAAAGTAAATAAATACGATCATGTTTCAGAAATAAGTTTTAGCCACTTCTGACTTAAACAGCATCACTTCAGAATTCACTCGCTATGTTCGAATACGACAGATAAAAACCACTTTGTTGTTCTTTTTGTGTTTACAATCTTAACGTCAAGCAATAAGGTCTGTATTTCATTAGTATTCATATTCGGTTTTAGTCATTGTTAGACTGCGCTTCTGCGTTAATTAATTTTGCCGATGCGGCTTGTAAAAGTGGTATCTATATACCATATTACCTATCTACCTGTAAATTAATCTAGAAATAAATCTATTGTGCAATAGACGATGCCTGTTCATCTAAAATTTTCCCCGTGTGAATTTGTGTTTTTAAAAATCCGGTTTCAGTGATTTTCGGGAATATAAAGTAGCCTATGTCCTTCGAACGAGGCTCTGGCGACCGACCTGTGGCAGGATAACCACACCCACCTGGCGGGGCAACCTGGCAGAAAAGGCTTCAGCAGCCTTGGGATTCAAATTATCCTCAAAAGGACTGGTGCAGGAGGCAAAGGGAAACCACTGCAACTAATCTTCCAAAGAAAGTCATGGAAGATGTCCTTCCCCGAGATGAAACAGATCTCTTTACAAAATTTCGTTAAAATCGGTTCTACATAAGGGTTCAAACTTGACAATGAGAAGGAAAATGCAATACATTACAATATACTAACCAGTAGACCGCAGTTTGTAAAACGGTATGACATAAAACCAAGACCCCTCATTTCCATTCGCGTCCAGGTGCACACGCATAGCGTTTTTTTCCAACAACGCCGGTAACCTTTTATTTACCTGCACACAAAAAGTTCCAATTGGTAGTTAGGTTGGCTTTGATTTATTTTCACGAGTGTCAAAATATATGCAAAACATGCAGCATATCTTTTGATTGAATTGACTTAGAAGCTCGGTTTTTTTTACAGCTCTCAGGGACCCTAGACCTAAGTATTTGATATTAATTTCAACTTGATACCTCCACGCGTTCCCGAGAAAAAGGTGGTTGACACACAGACAGACGGACAACGAAGTGATCCTATAAGGGCACCTTTTTTTCCTGTCGAGGTATGGAACCCTAAAAAGCCAGAAGTAAAATGTGATACTTACAGTGAGGTACTTGTTAGATTTGACGTGCAGCAGCTGTACAACGCTGCCGTACTGTACAACTGATCCTAGCAATTTCTTGTTCTCCATATCATTCTGCTTCTTCTCTATCTCAGCGGCATGCTGGACAACAAAGAACTTCATAAGTTTTATCGTTTTCGTCCTATATGTTACTCGTAATTTGTTAGGTACACCAAGCACCTCTGACGACACTATCCTAATCTAATATATAAAATTCTCCTGTCCCAGTTTTAGTGTTTATACTCCTCCGAAACAGCTTGACCGATTTTTATGAAATTTAATATGCATATTCAGTAGGTCTGAGAATCGGCTACTATCTATTTTTCATACCTCCACGCGGACGGAGTCGCGGGCATCAGCTAGTATCCTTATATTATAGTTCTTCGGACTAGCTGAGTCTTCAACAACTTACAAGTATAGGTCGCGCGCGAGTTAAGTGCAGAGCTTATGTAAGCTCTGCATTCAACTCGAGCGCGAACTATGGGTTTGTAGTGGTTTTCTCATCGATTTGGTCTCGATGAATACTTTGCCGACAGTGGTTTAATGATGAGTCGTTAGATGATGACAGGAACTCAGCTCTATAAAACCTAGTCGGACGAGTTTGTACTTCCTAGTTTCAAGCAATTGGTTTTTCAAACGTATACCCATACAATTTATGAGACAGGGGTTTGTTTTAAAATATTATAGAGCAAATGGTACACAGTGAAAATGAGCATAGAAACAGATTATTAACTCTAAATAAGAGGAAATTTATAGCCAATATAAATTGCCATTCGAGATCGTCCCCATTTAATAAAGGAGGTCAATCGTGTATCATTCCAGATCATTTAGACGAAAGAAAAGAAATAGATGGTGCCTGTTTTCCAGACGTTTCTATACAACGAAGTATCAAAAATTAGAACGTGCAATGCGACGGATTCATATGAATGCCGCAGAATAAATACATATAAAAGGGAATAGGCTTTTTGTCACGCTGATTAATTACCTGTGAAACTTCACTTTTCGAGGTGTCTGCCAATGGTTTTGACTGCCCGAAGAAACTAGCAAGAAAAAACTCAGCGAGATTGCTTTTTTTTTAAATTTAAATTTAAAAAACAACCACAGATATTTTTGCTGGTTTTTCTCGGTGGGAATGGCGTTCTGTACCATCGGTAGATTCACTTGAAGATTCAAAAACACTTGTAAAAGTTAATTTGAATTTTGTATACAAAAAAAAATTTGCTAGATAGTTAGTCTAATATGCTTACAAATTATTTTTGTATGACTGGCAGAAATAATTGAAAGCAGCATAAACATCCAAAGTTACGTTAGTAAAACTATTCAAATCCGTCGTTTTTAGGGTTCCGTACCCAAAGGGTAAAAACGGGACCCTATTACTAAGACTCCGCTGTCTGTCTGTCTGTCTGTCTGTCTGTCTGTCTGTCTGTCTGTCTGTCTGTCTGTCTGTCTGTCTGTCTGTCTCCAGGCTGTATCTCATAGACCGTGATAGCTAGAAAGCTGAAATTTTCACAAATGATGTATTTCCGTTGCCGCTATAACAACAAATACTAAAAATTTAAAAAATATATATATTAAGGGGGGTCCCCATACAATAAACGTGTTTTTTTCGTATTTTTTTGCTCAATATTAAAAACGGTAACAGGTAGACGGTTCAAATTTTCACAGAATATTAACTTGTATATTACCTTTCAAAATAAATAATTAAATATCAATAAAGTAAATATTAAAGGGGGGCTCCCATACAACAAACGTAATTTTTTGATATTAACAGTAAACCTCTACAAACAAAGTTAGTTTTGCGGTTCATTAACAAAGGTAATTATACCTACTTCTTGAGTACGGAACCCTCGGTGCGCGAGTCCGACTCGCACTTGGCCGGTTTTTACAATAATGTGCCAGTGTTTAAACATTACAGAGAACACCTGCGCGTGCCACAATTTCTTACTTCTACAATCATTTGGTGTTCTGCGGTTGCCTCACAGTTTTACCCCTCTGTTCCCATGCAGGTTATTTATATTTCACGTAGACGATACCTCAATAAGAAATATAGTTATGGCCTAGAAGTTTAACGGGCCGGTGTCATTTGTTTCGGCTTCAAAGGGCTACATTGTTTAAACTGTGATTTCATATTTCCGTTGGGAAATTTAGATGCAAATTGCCACGTTTAATTTTCCTTTACAATGTTGGTGAATGGTGACTGTGCCAAATTCTGTGCTCATAATTACTCTATTTCCTACAGCGGTTCAGCGCTTATTCTTACCTGGGTTGGGAAACTTGGTGTCATTATATAAAACTAGATGATACCCGCGACTTCGTCCGCGTTTTTATTTTATTTTTTCGGGATAAATAATAGCCTATGTCCCTCCCCGGGATACAACTTATCCCTTGTTATCCCAAATTTCATCGGAGTCGGTTGAACGGATGGGCCGTGAAAGCGTAGCAGACGGACAGACAGACACACTTTGCATTTATAATATTAGTATGGATCTTTATAGACAACTAGGGCCCGCATTAATAAACCGACATCAGCTAAGATCAGGTTCTGAAATATCGGTCATTCTATGGTAAAAACCGGTCTTAAGTATAAACCGACCAATACATGAGAATCGGTGCTTAACTGATATCGGTTTATCAATACGGGCCTAGATGATGCCCGCGACCTGGATGTAGGATTTAAACACCTGTCGAAACTCTTTGATTTTCCGGGATAAAAAGTACTCTATGTCTGTCCCCGGGATGCATCTTTGTACCAAATCTTGTAGAAACGGGTGAAACGGATGGGCTGTGAAAAGTTAGCAGACAGACAGATACGTTTTCGCATTCATAATATTAGTATGGATACCTATTGATATATGATACGATGGATAGATATTGAAGTTTATTTATTTATTTAATACTTTATTGCACACAAATAAAGGAGATAGTTTGCTCCGGTATCGGAGTGAAACGTATGTTGAGAATAATTTGGAAAATTTGTGTAGTGTGGTGTATATCGCAAGCTACAAGTGCAAGATACACATAGATTTACCTACTGTGGCGGATTATAGCGAATCAAAATTTCTAGTTCTTTCATTACAGTTCAAAGTTTTGCATGCAAAGGCGGTTAAAGTGATCTCTCACAGACACCTTTCCGGACCGGTGGTAGAGTCTTAACGTATCATAAGTGACACAAGTTGTCCTACATGAAATAAATAAATCATTTATCATTTATCAACCTTACTGAATTGGTACTTACGTGCAGCCTCTTCAACAGGCCGGTGTCGGTATCGGCGCTGGCGTTGGCGGACTGCTTGGCTGTGTTCCAGAACTGCTTTTGTGCCGAGTAGCGGTTCATAGGACATATCTTGAACAGGCAATCTGCAATAGGTTAAATCCTTTTTGTGTGATTTATTTTATTGTATTTTAGTATAGCTCTTCTTTCTTGCTGTAGTCAATTTTGACGACCTCCCTGGCGCAGTGTTGAGCTCTGTTATCTTAACGTGGGTTGTCCCGGGTTCAATTTCCGGCAGGGTCAATTTAGGAATTAACAATTTCTGAATTTTAACTGGTTTGGTCTAGTGGTAGGCTTCTGCCGTGGCTAGTTACCACCCTACCGGCAAGGACGTGCCGCCAAGCGATTTAACATTCCGGTACGATGCCGTGTAGAAACCGACTAGGGGTAAGGGTTTAATATAACTGCCATACTCCTAACAGGTTAGCCCGCTACTATCTTAGACTGCATCGTCACTTACCATCGCAGTGAGATCGCAGTCAAGGGCTAACATGTAGTAAATTTCTTTTTTTAAATCTCTGTTCTACCACAGAAAAAAAGATGGAAACCGTCAGCGTTGGCATCCCTATGTGGTTAACGTCCAATCTGCTCGCACGAAACGTTTTAGCTCGACGTTTCTGATACGAAACGCTAAGGTGTGGAGCACCCTCCCAGCGCACGTGTTTCCTGCCACGTATAACTTAGATACCTTCAAGGCAAGAGTGAATAGGCATCCTATAGGCAAGCGCGATCCAACCTAGACCTCTGCTTTGCACTAAGCATGCTTGTCGTCAAGCGCAAGCCGAAAAAAAAAAGTGGTGTCAGCCATTCACGGCCCTAGTTTGCGATTGTACCATTGTACATTACCCGTTGACTGCGATGTATATAACGAAAACTTTAGAAACTTTGCGACAAGTTTGTTTCAAGAGGGACATGTTTTTCACGCTGATTGTAGAATGGGCTACCTATACAGTCCGCCCGCGGACCCGCTCCCGTGGGTATTCTAAGGAGTCAGTTAACGAGTGAGTGAATGAAATTTTTTTAAAATGTTATGCATTGATTGATGACTTGCCCTGACTGACTGATTGACCTAACAAGGCACAGCCCACTAGAACATAATAGGAAACAAGTCAGCATTATGGGATTACAATATTTCGACAATAGGGATGATCATCAATCAAATCAGCAAGTCTTTATCAAACTTAAAAACGCACTTCCAGTATGGAAGTTGTATGAAATTTATAGTTGTGACGTCATTAAATTTCAACGCACTTCTATTCTTCGATTCTTCAATCTATATTTTAAAATGGTTATCAAACTTTAAACTAACCGAGGATGTGAATTTTAGGTCTTTTGGAAGACTCTCTATTTAATAATCAGTTAGAAATAATTTATTTTTGATATAGGCATAACCCCTATTCAACTTTTTAGGAAGTCGACGTAGTTGACCTGAACGGGACAGAAACTTGAAATTATGCGTGAGTTTTTATTTCCTATTATTGAGTACCAGCGAGGTACATTTAACTACGATCTAGCCTAACTAACTGGCTAATGTAATAATAGTTTTGCTTTAATCTAAACTTTTAATAATAATTTATAATAATAATTTATCGTCATCATCGCAAGTTCGCTGCAGGAGCTTCAACAGATGCTTGATATCCTCCACGCTGCCTCCCGACGTGTCGGTCTCCGGATGAACCTAGACAAGACCAAAGTCATGTTAAATGACCTGGTCGCTCCGGAGCCGATCAATGTCGATGGGTCTATTCTCGAAGTTGTTCAGGAATATACATACCTTGGGCAAATTTTCCAATTGGGTAAAAACAGTTTCGAGAAGGAGATCGATAGGAGAATACAGCTAGGCTGGGCAGCATTCGGTAAACTTCGTCGAGTCTTTTCGTCGCCCATACCACAGTGCCTGAAGACTAAGGTCTTCGACCAGTGCGTCCTACCAGTAATGACCTACGGTGCCGAAACGTGACACTGACAGCGAGACTGGTACACCGACTGCAGGTCGCTCAGCGTGCTATGGAAAGAGCTATGCTCGGAATTTCTTTGAGGGATAAACTCCGGAACGAAGTGATTCGTCAAAGAACTAAAGTGACCGACATAGCTCTTGGGGCTAGCACGATGAAGTGGCAGTGGGCTGGTCACGTGTGTCGGAGAACCGATGGACGTTGGAGTCGAAAGGTCCTCGAGTGGAGACCGCGTCTTGGTAAACGGAGCGTAGGGCGCCCCCCAGCAAGGTGGAGCGATGATATCCGGAGGGTGGCTGGCATCGATTGGATGCGGAAAGCCGAGGAAAGAACACGTTGGCGCTACTTAAAAGAGGCCTATGTCCAACAGTGGATGCTAGTGGCTGATGATGATGATGAATAATTTATCATTATATGCGTGAGTGTATCAAGTTATATTCACGAAATTGTGGTTTCTATGGAGCTATGTGGATTTTTGGTGACAAAAGTAATAGTAGGTATGTGATTAAGTACCTAATGTAGAAAATTCCGCCTAGTGATTATACATTGGCGGTTCAACTAGTACATTTATAGCAAGGAATAGATTTAGACATAGGCGGGTCAGCTAGTAGGTACATTTATAGCAAGGTACACATCTGAACGCCTAACCTCGGAATTTTTTCGGTGGATCAGTCAAGTCGCCGGCCTCGGGGCACACCACGCATCTGTCATCCACCAACCTGAAACAATATTATCATTAAACAATCTGCTCTTCCAAAAAGATATCTATTTAAATGACGGACCGGACGTCTCTATTTTAATTTTATAACGGATTCAATCATACTAAAATTCTACATCAATGAATTCAATAAATCGTATTTAACACTTTGGCAGATTTTTTTTGGCGAAATATTCGATATTAGATTATCTCATTCGGAGAGGAAACATTAGTGAACCGGCAATGGGTTGAAGATGGTGATATCATATGGTACCTCAAGGTACGAGTAGGTACATGATGTGAGACTAAAGTAAGTTGCCTATTATCTAGGGCAAGTACAATTTTCCAAAACACATCATGGGAAAATGACTGAAAGTCTAGGACCCCTTCACACAGGGTT
The DNA here is from genome assembly GCA_963932025.1 of Erebia epiphron. NCBI lineage: Eukaryota > Metazoa > Arthropoda > Insecta > Lepidoptera > Nymphalidae > Erebia > Erebia epiphron. The sequence goes on along the minus strand of OZ009947.1, from coordinate 23,875,093 downwards.
ACTATGAGCTATTAAAGCAGGACATAAATTGAACTGCACTGAACTTCAAGACACTGAACTGCTGAACTTAAATTGCATCATTACCACCAGAAGCGATCAAGAGCTAACTTGTAAAGTTGTAATGGATGAGTAGAAACAGATGACGAAGATGATCACTGCGAAGGCCTGCAAAGAAAATCAATGAGATATTCGATATATATCTTACCCCAGGGTACTGAGGAAACCAGCGACAGATCCCTCCGCGTAGAGGGACACGATGTCCCCCAGGTGTAGGAAGCTGTCCCCCATCTTGCCACGGTCTCCTTAGGCCCACCATGCAAACACTCCTGTTGAAGAAAAAAAATCAAATCTTACTAAGATACCTAAATAGATAGATCACTACAGCCTATTAACGTCCCACTGCTGGGCACAGGCCTCCACTCTCATAAGAGAGCGGGAATTAGAGCTTAGACCCACCACGCTGCTCCAATGCGGGTTGGCGGGCTTAAATAGATAGATAGATAGATAAAGTATTTATTGCCACACTTAAAATAGAACTAAAAGTGATCTCTGAAATAATATAATATGGTTGTTGGGTTTTCCTTCAATCACACTGCAGCAAAGTATCGGATCTTTGTGATTGTTTGCATGGATATGTCACCATAAGATTGCAAAAACCGTTAGATTGTAATCTAACTAGCAAAATTGTAAACTGTCGATAGATTGTGAACCGTTCAATGATCTGAGTGTCAATTTTTGAAATATTCATTGTATTTACGTTTTCTTGTCTCTTTCTTGTAGGTTATGTTAGGGTTCGACAAAAATAAACATTAGGTTTTACCGGGTTAATATACCTAACAGATTACAATCTACCGAAAATTGTAATCTGTCGACAGTTTACAATTTCGCTAGTTATACTACAATCTAACTGGTTTTGCAATCTTACGGTGACAGTTATAGGAAAAGATCAGAATACCATACGTTTATTTTTAACCCGGAAGAGTCCCCAAACTTTTAATAAATTTTAAATCTATGCAAATGATATAGCGGGAATTTTCTAGTAAAAGGATGAGGAAACTGGTCATACCTAATGTGTATTTACAGCTTACACCTGAAACCGCTGGGTTTAGAAACATGATATTTTGAGGTAGGTTTTTCCTGTAAAGTAGGTACTCGTATAGCCCCAGGTGGGCTATGTCAGCTAAGTAAGATTCCTTGTTCTCTGATGTCAGCCACTAAACAAGACCCATATCATACATTTTGACACTGACGATGATGATTTTGACCTTTTTTATATTTTTATTAAACTTTTAAAATTATTTAAAATATTTTTGTAATATGACATAAAATTTATGCCTTTCGCAATTTTTCCTTTATTTGTGCTATAAGACGTTGCTTCGTATCAAATTTCAAGATTCTGAGTTCACGGGAAGTACCCTGTAGGTTTTGATTCCCTTGCGAGTGTCGAAAATTTGCAGCATAAACGGCTATATGTTTTGATTGCGTTGGCTCAGAAGTTTGTTTTTTTCACAGCTCCATGGGCCGGCCACCACATCGTAGACGGCCTTCCACGTCACAGTTTGTACGGAACCCTCGGTGCGCGAGTCCGACTCACACTTGGCCGGTTTTTTTATAAACTAGACCAGCTAGACTCAGAAAAATACACTAAATACATAGTTACAAAACGAAATGCCACACACTTGCAGGAAAATGTTGCTCAGTGCTCTACATTCAACATACTTAAAATATTATACCTTATTTTCCTTAAATATATAGTTAAAAGTAAAAGCAGATGTGTTAAATATTTAGAATATGATATTTTGTTTAGAGAATTCTATTTCTATTTGAAAAGCTAAAAGCATATGCATCTCTATAGATACTGAAGAACTGTAAATGGTCCCATGCCGCAATGTCTCACGTTCTAGCGTAAATGAATTTTTATTATAGCTTGATACTTTGGTTACGTACTTAATCTATGGTAGACTACGACTTTGAATAATCTCCCCCCATAAATCACTACAATATGAAGTCAAAACATCCGGGGAGTTTTTTTTCAGTTTTTTCACAGTTCCCTATTCTTTTCTCATGAATTAAACAACGAGCCATGTGTTTTGTTCACGGGAATGCATGACGGTTGTTATCAAATATCAAAAAATGCTGTTTAGTGCTATTCGAGTCTTTAGTGGCACAACAAAGGCTACTTCAATAGACTTTGCGTAAACTAACGTTTCCAGTTTATAAACACTGCTATTCTGCTATTATATAATATGATATTGTACAATCGTCGAGGATTCGTGATGTACCCACTCACTTATAGTTATAGCAAAGTATTTTACTAACCTTCTATCTGTGCACCAGAGAATGACTCTAGTCGGAACTACCTTTTTTGGTAAGCTTACCATTATTTGGTAAGAATCGTCACCTAAAACTTTTTATTTAAATTTGGAAGTGCTAGGCCATCTGACACAGATATTTTTGTGCTTAATAGAAGACTCCAGCCACAATTATTTGTTAATTATTTAACCTATTGCCTGCTCTTAACTTGACGATGTTCGCGAGAATAGGACTGTCGCAACAATGCCAATATCGCATGGGGAAAGTCGCGAAGCCACGACAGTCCGTGTCAAGTCACCATCCAACTGTTTAGAAAATCAAATCTTAGGAACCTACATAATTTACTCTGGTGGCAATAATATGGCCTTTTTCTGCTTCTCATTCGTCCACTCTTGGCAGAGTGATCGTGGTTATGAATTGGCATTCATACTCACAGCGGCTCTTGCGATCTCCCTCCATCGACTTCTGTTGGCGGCATCAGTCATCACGGGAACACGCGGAGACCTTATCGTTCGGACTTAGTATGTATCAAGTGCCAACTGCCAATAATTAAGGAGCGTCTCTAATCTCTACCAAAGCTGCGCTGAGCGAGGCTAAGGAAATACAGTTATCCTTGCGCACGGTCTACCTTCCTCGCATACTTCTGGTGGAAATGCACACTAAATGGGGAGATTCATATGAACGTCGAACATGCATAGGCTTACAACAGGTTGGACAGAGAGGTTGGACCACGAGTCACGGCCTCTGATTCCTGAATGAAATGCATATTGCAACTTGCAAGCAAACGACAACCTCCCTGGCGCAGTTGAACACTGTTGTCTTAACGTGCGGAGGTCTCGGGTTCGATCCCCGGCAGGGTCAATTTGGGAATTTATAATTTCTGAACTTTCCCTGGTCTGGCTTCGGTCGTGGCTAGTTACCACCCTACCGGCAAAGACGTGCTACCAAGCGATTTAGCGACGATGTCGTGTAGAAACCGATTAGGGGTATGGGTTTAATATAACTGCCATGCCCCTAATAGGTTAGCCCGCTACCATCTTAGACTGCACCATCACTTACCATCAGGTGAGATCGCAGTCTTACTTGTAATGGATTAAAAAAAAGTTTCCGACGAGCTATTCGACTCACCAGCACTCGACAGGATCTTCAGTAAAGCTCCACAAGTTTCATGAGCAGTTTCAGCATATCGCACACGAAGTAAAACAGGTGCAGGAGCAGTTTATAGAAAGCACGCTTCAAGTCTATAAGGTGGTAACCGAGCACTAACGCCACTACACACGCACAGTAACATAATAGCTTACGATCTTTAGTCATAACCATCTGTAATTGGGCCCTAAGAAATTTTATATGAATTTCAAGTAGGAAAAATTTAAGACAAGTATGGGACTTCCAAGTTCGACCTTCGATAGAGGAAAATCGCCACTGTAAAGACGAATATTGAGTAAGTATGAGATTGTTTTTATAATGACCGGAACTGCGCTTGACTACGATTTCAGTTAAGAATATTTAAGTAACTTCCTGTACTATGTACTACCTATTCAAGTGATGAGTGATGTATTTAAAGGTAAGAAATTGGACATCAGGCCCTGTGGGTTTGAGTGTGGGTGGGCAGACCGAAGAGGCAGGTAGCTAGTGCTGATAAGTTGTCTGTGGCAACCTCTTTGGTTAGCACGTTCGACTGCGAATGACGAGATCATGGATTCGATTCCTGGATCTTGCCAGAAACTTTTTTCAGCAGCTGAGCATCATTTTCGAAAACTATCCGAAAGCCGGCGCGGCAGACCAAGGCATCGTAGCTAATTTTTGCTACGCCCTCTTCTATATGAAAGACTAGCCCGAAACAACGTGTCCGAGAACAGAAAAACGTGAAACAAGCAACAGATAAATGATTTCAAATTTTCTAGTAACCTAAAGCCGCTTAAAAGCAACTAACTGCATTAGATTAATAGAGGCCCTACTGTTTTTATATTTTATTGTAGAGATTAAAATTTAGATAACAGTGCACTATGGAAAAAAAATCAGGAGTTCCGAATCACAGAGTTTTTATAACACAGAACCGTCAGGCCACAACCAGCCCATTAGACATCGAGTATTATCTGCTACTAACTTTTCCCGCCCATAGATAGAGGGATCAATCAATATAAGTGGAGTAGATGCGTGTGCTAAAGGTAATCAGGCAAGAAAAAGGGCTCGATATATTTAGCTGGCTCACCTGAACCGTGGCTTTCCTTTGAAAACTTACTGACCTAGATCAAATACTGCCTAGGTATAAGTCTGTTTTACCCACAGGGCTTTAATACGTTTTACATCTTTACTTTTACCTTAATTTAGACTAAAAGTACACGATAAGTTTTTCGCTGCAACGCGTTTTCGCTTTGCACGGCGAATAGGACGTTGCTACCGTGAATAAACTATGAAATCGGGATACGGGGACCAACTGACAAATAAACACGCTTTCGCATTCATAAAACATTTAAATAGGACATAGGATTCGCTTCAATTCGCTGCCATTTGGTTATTGAAGGGGTTTAAATAGGGTATGATGGAAAATTCTGCCGACCAATACATGCTGACGAAGTTGCAGACATTAATTATGAAGTAAGAAGAGTGTAATTCAGTCCATAAAATACTCCATATAAACGTGATATAAGTATATCATCACCAGTTGAAACGCCCAAGCTTGAAAGTGCAAGATTTTTCCGCGTTAATAGGTAGAATTTCTTTTAGAGCTAACACAGCCACTAACCTAGATCAACGAGCTTAAATACCTACCTGAAAAGATGTTATGTATTGTCTTTTTGGCCACCAGATTTTGTCTGCGGATTTTTTGTGTTTCAGCGTTGAAAAATCAGAAGAAATTTAATTGTGTTCCTCCGTCTAACTGTCTGTTAACTTTTTTTTTTAATGATGAAATTCGGTACACCTGGCTACCATAAGCTACTTTTTTTCCTGGAAAATCAGAATTCCATCAGCATGTTTAGAAACCTGAATTCAAACCCAAATTCTACTCAATAATACACGACTCTGTCCAAGGATATCATCTTTTATTTTAAATACTCGTACAAAGAAAAATATATCCCACCAAAAACATTTCATGTAAAATTGGTTGCCAAAGACTCACAAGTGCATAATGCTTTCACTGTTAAAAAGTTATGAGATCTCTAATTAGAGCCAAGCCCGAAGGTGAGCTCCTCTTTGTGCTGCGCATCATAACCCATGGAGTCTGTCTCAAGTTCAAAGTACATAGTTCTAAATGCTCTTTACTGTGTACCAAACTAATAATATTAAATAACATGTAAGTCTATATATAAAACTTGTCCCTAGAACCTCTACATCTTGGTAAAAAGGTATGGCTTGGCCGTTTAATATTCGTCGAACATTTCCTGACATAACATTTAAGTCATTAAGGAATAGTTAGGGCGACATATACGAAACGGCCAAGCCGTACCTTTTTACCAAGATGTAGAGGTTCTAGGGACAAGTTTTATATATAGACTTACATGTTATTTAATATTATTAGTTTGGTACACAGTAAAGAGCATTAATTAGAACTATGTACTTTGAACTTGAGACAGACTCCGTGGGTTATGATGCGCAGCACAAAGAGGAGCTCACCTTCGGGCTTGGCTCTAATTAGAGATCTCATAACTTTTTAACAGTGAAAGCATTATGCACTTGTGAGTCTTTGGCAACCAATTTTACATGAAATGTTTTTGGTGGGATTTCATTTATTTTTGGCAGGCGCCCTAGATTTTTTGATTTTTTTTAGCTGATTTTCCTGTACTTCAGCTAATCCTTTTTTCATGGCCCACCCTAGAGTCCTAGAGATTTTGATTTTTTTCGTAAAAGTGAAAAAAAAAACCTAAACTACGTATTTCAAGTACCAATAAATCTGAAACCATAAATGCTAGATGATTGATACTTGGTAAGTTTAATAAGTGAGTACGAAATCGACGTATTTTAGGTAATCAATAAACTGAAACTATAAATGCTAAAAAATTGAAACTTGGTATATTCGGTAAGTCCCCCAACAACATCTTATCCTGAAAATTTCAGCTTTCTAGCGTCATTCGGACCGAAGCTATGACGGTTCGAAAATTCGACGAAACGCTTCGAGAAAACGTAGGTAGTGCCCCGTTTCCTTTGGCTCGTCTTTGGCGGGGACACTCCCGTGTCCCCAGATCTAACAACCATTTTTTGACTGAAGACAAAAGTTTTGTCAAATCTCTTGGTCTCATGAATGGCTTTTCCCATAGATCGTCGATGGCACAGAATCAACCTGGATTCCAGATTGCTCATCATAAGTACCAGGAATTCAGCGTTCCAGTGAATGTTGCGTAAGCAAGGACGCATACGTCCATGTGCGTAAGATTTTGAGTTCTCTAGTTTACAATTAAAATGAATGTTTATCGTTAGTTTTAAGTATTAATCTTTATCAGACACTAGTAGGCCCGCAGACGTTGCCCTGCCCTATCTTCTTCGCAATTTTTCCATATTTTCTCACCGTTTAAACCTTCCCTGGACTACGACAATCATTTCAAAACCAAAATCAGCTAAATCGGCCCAGAAGTTCTCGAGTTTTAGCGAGACAAACGAACAGCAATTGAATATGTAGGTATTTAAAGAAGATTGGGGCTGATTCTGTTGTACAGAATCTCTAAAATTAACCAAAATGACAGCATTAAAAATATTGCTAACCCTTACATAATACTCCCTGCGGAATGGGATAGAACTAGATCATTTTAGTTACACAGAATTGGCCACATTAACATAATATAGGTACTTCGAGCCAATAAAAAATAAAATAAAAAATATCGACAGAAACGACCCATGAGACAGGTTGGGCTGCCTATTTATTACATCATAGGTAGCCCATGTAATAGCCTTTTGAAAAGATTAACTGCTGAGTTTCTTGGAGACTCTTCGCTGTAACATCTGTTTCCATACCGATGTTTGAGTCTTGATCTGTCTTATGCGTCTATAGGTAAATATGCCTACATTCCTATGATTTAACAAGAGTGAATAGGCATTAGGCATCTTCTAGGTAAGCGCGCTTCACCTTAGGCTGCATCACTACTTGCCATCAGCAAGTCTGATTGCAGCCAAGCGCTAGTCTATTAATTAAAAAAAAAAGATCTCAACTATAATAACTAAGCACGCCATCTAAGACACTTTTGATAGCAATCTATAGATATTTTATGAAAAAACTTCACTTTTTAATACAATCACACACTTTTTCACACCGAGTAGCGAGTAGTACTGAGGAAAAGTTAGAGCTTTCATGATCCGCATAAAAGTCCGCAATGAGTGATGATGACTGGCACAACCTTGCCTTTGTCTAAAGTGTTTATGTTTGCTTTTTTTTTCTTTTTTTCGTACATCCACGTTTGTGTCATTTTGTGATGTAATGTATAAACATCTCTAAACTCTGGCATTAGGTATCTTTAGCTTCTAAATGACTTGTGAATTACAACTTCACCATGCTAAGGATACCAATCCACTGACCACTGAAGATCCTCGGATCCATCTATACTAATATTATAAATGCAAAAAATTGGATGGATGGATGTTTCTTACTCAATCACGCCAGAACGGCTTAACGGATCTGGGTGACATTTGGCACAGAGATAGATTATAGTCTGGACTCTGAAATCTCAACTAATGGTAAGTGATGATGCAGTCTAAGATGGTAGCGGGCTGATCTGTTGCGGTATGGCAGTTATATTAAACCCATACTCCTAATCGGTTTCTACACGGCATCGTACTGTAACGCTAAAATTAAATCGCTTGGCGGTATCTCTTTGCCGGTAGGGTGCTAACTAGCCACGGCCGAAGGCTCCCACCAGGCCAGACAAGGGAAAAATCATATAGATAAATTCCCAAATTGACCCTGCCGGGGATCGAACCCGGGACCTCCCACGTTAAGACAACAGCGCTCAACACTGCGCCAGGGAGGTCGTCAAATGTCACACGTGGAACAATGAGCTCAAAATAGAGACTTAATTCTTTACTCCTCCAACGGCATCCACAAACCTATGGGAAATCCTGTTCGCTAAGCGCCCCCCGCTCCCTGCCGAAGTCTTCATAATCGTTGAGGGCAAGGGTCAACACATGCAATCTAACCTGGGCCATCACTTCATCAGTCATTACATGTGAAATCGATGACCTTACATTAGTATTTCATATTGAAATCAAATAAATATTATAAATGTGAAAGTTTGGATGGATGTCTGGATGGATGTATGGATGTATGGACGTTTGTTACTCAATCACGCCCCAACGTCTGAACGGATCTGGCTGAAATTTGGCATAGGGATAGATTATAGTCTGGAATAGCACATAGGCTACTTTTTATCCCGGAAAATTGAAGAGTTCCCGCGGGAACCAAAAAACCTCAAACCACGCGGACGAAGTCGCGGGCATTCGCTAGTAGAAAAATAATTATATGTATAGGGGACATAGAGGCGGCTTGTTGAGAACCTAATCCATGCTCAGGAATAGTGCTTTGAGATTCATATCAGCAGTTAAATGCCGCTTTCTCTACAAATGCTCATATGATGATGCCCGCGACTTCGTCCGCGTTGATTAAGTTTTTTTTATTCTCGTGGAAAATCCTTTATTTTCCGGGATCAAAAGTAGCCTATGTCCTTCCCCGGGATGTAACCTATCTTATTCCAAATTTCATCAAAAGCGGTTGAAAATATGGGCCGTTATAGCGTAGCAGTGAATAGAATATTACGTAGGTACCTAGATCCAATGGAAAGGGTTTTGAGAACTCAAAAAAATCAAGAGAGTTAGTTTCTTTTGAGTTGATCCATACTTTTTATACGACTGCCTGAAAAAAGTAGCATATTGTTTTCAGGGTTCATGTATGTATGTATGTGAGTTTGTATATTCCACCATAACTTCTATACGCCTGAACCGATTTTGATAAATGAGGTATCGTTAGAATCCCTAGCTTATTCCGGGTGACATAGGCTTGTAAAATTTAAAAAAAAATGATGGGGTGACCATGGTACCGCATTAAAGACTAAAGTTGAAAAACAAAATCGAAAATAAGATTAACTACATAATTATCATCTACAAAATGATGAGTAGATTCCAAAAATATATAACACTATAGTTCAATATCCAGTGATTCACAAAAAATATCATTTTATAAAAATGTGAATAAGATTCCAAAGGTACAAGTAATTAATAACCAAGTCTGTATTATCTATGTTAATAACTGTGCTATCGTTACGTAGTAGCAGTGGTATAGTACGGGACTAATAAACATTGACCCTAAAAAAAAAATGTAAAACTGATTTTTGGCACAAGTGTTCCTTGGGGTCTGAGAAGTACCTCAAAAAATATTAGTGCTAGAAAAAAACCATCTATGGCGAAAATATTCTACATTAAATAATCTGCCAAATAGCATTTAAATCATTATGATAGGACAAATAGTTTTGGAAATACGTCGGCCTATTTTGCGTATTTTTTTATTTTTTTGAAAAATTGTTTAATTTTCTTGTGATTTACACGAAAAGTATTAGAGCTATGAAAAAAACCACAAGATCAAAATGAAAGTTCATAAAATTGTCTACAAAATGCTTTTTATTTCTTTAAATTTACATTTTTTATTTTAGGGTTCCCATACAAAGCTTGCATAAGTAGCCTGAGCTAGTAGCCGTACTTCCATTCGAGGGGGATTTTTTATTACACGACTGCCCAAAAAAGGAGTGTTATGTTTTCAGGGTTCGTGTATGTATGTGTGTCTACGGCAGAGCAGTCTTTTTTTTTAATAATTTTAATTAGGTATATTCACTTGTTGAAACGACTTCATATTATAAACTTCCTGCTTCAAGTTTATAGTTTTGTACAGTAGGTATGTGTGTTAATGTCCTATGTCCCACCAGTGGGGCAGAGGGCGTCAGATTCAGATTCAGATTCATTTATTTGCATTTAACATGAACAATACAATAATTGACGTCTACAGTGTTGCGCCATCTCGAGCGGTTAGAAGCTTCACCCAGTACACCTACAAACTACAGTAGGTATGTACCTATTTAATTAACTAAAGTACTGCATGCATATAAATCGCACATGTCAGCTTCTTGAGCACGACCCGAACCCGTAACCTTTGCCTTTCTCTGTGCCGGTATGATAATAACATCCGTAAGTCCACACAACTGAATTTACATACATATAATATACCTAAATAGCGATCCGCCCCGGCTTCGCACGGGTAGCACTAATAATCCTAATAGTCTATACCCAATGTAGCCAGTGGGCAGTGGGCAGGTTTTACTGTTTAATATTACTTTGTAGTAATTATACGTCCGTCCCCGTCCTCACCACACCTACCACATTGTTTTTGTGTAACTTTACCTAGGTATTTACTCGTAGTCAGCGCACGCCTCGTAAGCTCTCAGAAGGGACGATTTTTTCCGACTTCGCGGACATCATTGAAATTTTCGTAAGGATCTCTAATTTTTTTCAAAAAAAAATATAGCCTATGTTACTTGCGATAATGTAGCTTTCTATAGGTGAAAGAATTTTTAAAATCGGTTGAGTAGTTTTTCAGTTCATCCATAACAAAAAACAAACAAATCTTTCCTCATTATAATATTAGTATAGATAAACTGCAGCTTGTAGATCCCTGTACATCCTACTTACATTAGGTACCTACAGACGTGAAAGTTTGCATGTTTGTACCTGAGTAAGTTAATCCGTAATCTACGCAGACGAAGTCGCGCACACCATATAGTTAAATATCATATTTTTAAAATAGTTAGCAAGTTTTTAAAATAGTATAAGTAATAGATTCTTAGGCCGAGACGATTGACAAGCCCGCAAGAGGCGCAAGTTCCTAAAGCTGCTAGACGCAAATGCAATCATTTTTTCCAGAGTTCAAAAAAAAAAAAAATCGCCTCGAATTTCGATATTTCTGAACTGATTTGGATTTTTGTCTAGTCTGTACGCTCCCGCCGAGGCTACGGCGCGACTCCTAGTGACTAGGAGATGAATAGGATCTGCTGACATTTAAACCAATTAGCCTCTATCTTATAGTTTTTTTAACGCCACTACAAGTTAGCCCTCGACTGCAATCATACCTGATGGTAAGTGATGATGCAGTCTAAGATGGTAGCGGACTTACCTGTTAGGGGTATGGCAGTTATATTAAACCCTAATCAGTCTCTACACGGCATCGTATCGGAACGCTTAATTGCTTGGCGGCACGTCTTCGCCGGTAGGGTGGTAACTAGCCACAGACAAAGCCTCCCATCAGGCCAGGCCAGGGAAAATTCAGAAATTATAAATTCCTAAATTACGTTGACGAAAAAACTAGAAGTTTAATTCGCTATAATCCGCCACAGGAGGCAAATCTATGTGGTACACCATACCACATATGTAAACCACGTGTATGTGGTACCACATATATTTGGCAAATCTATGTGGTACACCATACCACATATGTAAACCACGTGTATGTGGTACCACATATATTTGCCTTCTGTGGCGGATTATAGCGAATTAAAGTTATAGTTTTTTCATTGTCATGGACTTCCGCAAAGTAACGCTTGCTTGATGCTTCTATCCAACACTCTCACTTTAAGACAACAGTGCTCACCAGTCACCAGTCACCACTGTACCAGGGAGGACGTCAATTTCAGAGCGGATATGTGCTACAGGCGTTACAGTTATCTATCACCGTAGACTGTAGAGCGTAAAGTCTGAAGTAACACAATCGCGCCTCGCTTCTCGAGACCTTCACGGCATTAACCCAAAGAGGCTATTGTGTGCTCCAGCCTCCAAGCGACGCTATTCAGGGGCATACTGCCATAGCTTAAAAGCCGTATTCATTCAATATTGTAGACGTTTGTGATTTAGAATTATAATCCTTATTTTAGTAACGTTAAGGTACGTTAATACGTAATACTGTTTAAAGTAAACGATGGTAGTAACCCCCCCCCCCCCCACAGCTCGCCAGCGAATTTAAGAGCCCATAACAAAACAAATAACAATAATGTGAAATACATTTTTTTTTCATTACAATTTATTTACTATAGTGTACCAACTGAAGATGATTTGAACTAATGATTGTGTTTTAAAAATAAGTACGTCCATAAACGACATTGGACAACCTTGATGATTATTTGGAGTAAAACTGAAAACTGGGCCTTTTTATACGACTGCCTGAAAAAAGGATATGAGTTATAGGATGTGAGTTTGTATATTCCACAATAACTTCTATACGCCTGAACCGATTTTGATAAATGAAGTATCGTTAGAATCCCTAGCTTATTCCGGGTGACATAGACTAGTAAAATTTAAAAAAAATTGATGGGGTGACCAAAAAAGGAGTGTTTGCAATTTTTGAAGGTTTCATGTTTTTAAAATTATGAAGTAGGTAATTTATCGAAAAAAGGAAAACATAGGGACATGGCACGGATACATAATATGGATTTTATGGTGCAAGAATATATTCTTTATTGTGATTAAGTATCCACGGAGAAAATAGTTGTCATATATTTGTATGAAGAAACCGCTGTTCCATTTCGGCTTAGGGAAAGCAGCAGTCAGAGAAGAGTGGAGTGAAGTCACATAATCAAGCGCGCCACAGCACTGAATTGACGACAGAGAAGTAGTGCCTATTACAAGTACCAAGTTTATTAAACTGTATCTTGAAAATTAGCGACAAGGTCGCAACCATAGAGTTTTGTCGCACCAACTATGCAATAGGCACTTGGAATTAATAATTGTTGTACAAATAGACGGCATGCGTTGATTGAGTGGATGTTTTGATGCTACAATAATTCAGGATGAATATGTCGTAAGATTGCAAAGGCCGTTTTATTGTAATCTAGCTAGCGATATTGTAAACTGTCGACAGATTACAATTTAACGCATTATTTTTCGGTAGATTGTAATCTATTCGGTATATTAACCCGATAAAACCTAAGTGATTACTTATGTCGAACCCTAACCTAAACTACAAGAAAGAGACAAGAAAACGTAAATAGGTACAATGAATAGGTACCTATTTCAAAAATTGACACTCGGAACATTGAACGGTTCACAATCTGTCGACAGTTTACAATATCGCTAGTTGGATTACAATCTAACGGTTTTTGCAATCTTACGGTGACAAATACACTTTAATATATTTACAAGTAGAGGATGCCCACAATCATCACGTAGCATCGTTAGAAACTTTAAAGAGCATAAGCTTTAGGGGTCTCAACTCCCAGAGTATTTTTGGTGGTTATATTGAATCCCAATAATTATGGGCCACTAGCTGATGCCCGCGACTTCGTTCGCGTGGAATTTTTTTTTTAATTCCCACGGGAACTCCTTAATTTTCCGGGATAAAAAGTCTATGTCACTCTCCAGGTCCTCAACTATATCCATGCAGAAAATCACATCGATTCGTTGCTCTGTTGCGGCGTGATTGAAGGACAAACCAATAAACCAACAAACAAACGCACTTTCAGTATTGGCAGTAAACGTGTGGTTTTAGGTTCGAGCCTCGGATTGGGCCAACGAGAACCAAGAACCGTAAAACCGTTGCTTCTGTTCTGCGCCTGATCTCTCGGTCGTCGAAATTCGGTCAGAAGAACATTATTATATTTAAATCGTAAAACGTACTTGCAATTTATTTCACAAAATTACGAAACGCACCATTTTCGGCATCAAGGTTTTGACCTCTTGAAGATCTGTAACCCTTACGTAACTTGGTAATTGACGTTCCGAAAGTAACTATAAGTACCTAGTACCTACCTATTTTAGTTATAGATCCACGAGCAAGCATTGAAATTTTCTGATAAGAAAATCTTAGTACTAATACTAGGTAGGTATTCTATCTATATATATGTACTAGGTAATTTGTGGAAACCTAATTCCATCCATCATTCAAAGCCCATCTTTAAACCGATTTTGACGTAATTTAGTACACACATAGATTGTATACCGGGGAAGGACACTCACATAGGCAAATTTTTAAACCGGAAAAATAAGGAGTTCATGCGGGATTTAGGTAATTACGATTTTAACTAGGTACTTATTTTAGGTAGGTGTTCTAAATCAAAAAGTTCAATGTAATCTATACTAATATTATAAATGCGAGTTTAGATGGATGGATGGATGTATGGGTGGTCAGATGTTTATAATATAACTCAATTAAGTCAGAACGGCTGAACGGATTAGGATGAAATTTGGCACAGAGATAGATTAGTCTGGATTAGCAACTTTTCATCCCGCGCGGAAACCAAAAAAAACCTCAATGCACGCGGACGAAGTCGCGGGCATCAGCTAGTGTAACTATATGGTGCATCAACATCAATGTAACTACAGCAAATTAATTAATTAGTGCTGAGCGCCGACTGCCAATTGCCAGTTAGCGCAATTAACTGTGATCTAAGCGCTGAGAATTGAAATGCTTCACAATATTATATTCGGGTAAATTAACTAGGGAAGATAGCGTGATTTTAATGAAACTTTTAAACAAATGTTGAACACATAATACTGTGTTTACTTAAACCACAGATGTGATCTGTCAAAATTTTTCTTTAATAACTTAACAAGAAAAAAGATGATGCCTGCGACTATGGGCTTTTGATTACTGCAGGAACTCTTTAATTTTCCAGCGAAAATTATCTCTGTACTTTCATCAAGATCAGTTGAATAGATAGATCGTGAAAGTGCAGCAGACAGACATACACATTTTTTTAGTGTTTTTAATTTTAGTTCCAGTTAATTGGTACAATTAATTAAGTACTTAAGAAATTAAAATTATTTAAGGAAGTAACCTACAGAGCGTATTATAGTTACTTCCTACAATAGTAGTTATAAATTGTCTAATAAGTCTCTGAACCTACTCAATATTGACTACTAATAAAAACCCCACCAGAAATATTTTAAATATTTCTACATTAACCTAGTACAGTATTGACCTTAATGCAAATTATATTTTTTTGCTATCCATAAAAATGTTCTCATTAACTAAACTAACTAAATATAAGGTAGTTAAAAGTTATGATAAGAGATGTGATTATTTTATATTGGGTCACTTTATCATAATGAGAGCAAGGGCTATTTTTAACCGACTTCCAAAAAAGGAGGAGGTTCTCAATTTGGCGCGTATCTTTTTTTTTTAGTTAGTACCTAATACACAAATTTGAATTCAGTTAAAGTACAAGCAACTTATCTGGACCAGTGGAAAAAATCTGAACTAACTTTTGACTTTCCTTAAATGACTGTTTAGTTTTCATTTTAATGTAATAGCAGCAACATTGTCACCGGGTCAAATATGTTTGTGGACTATACTTAAGTGCTTTGCAAGAATTTTATTTACAAAAATTTACATCACCCACAGCAAGGGAATGCATACAAAAAAATTAACAAACACTACCTTACTATACACATTGATCAAAATAGTTACACACACAGGGACATATGTACACAATGGTCATCTTAGCATTTTATAACTAGTGGTTCGCCCCGAACTGAGACCTCGCGGTATCGCCATAACAGAGCGCCAACTATTGCAATCATTGTGAAATTCTGTTAAAAATACTGAAGCTCATTAAAAATTAAATAATTTCGTTTCCTTATAATATTTTAAATCTAATTTTAGTATTTGTTTTTCAAGTAAGTACAGGATATAATTCAAATAATTGATCAGCCCAGCTCAGCCTTTCAGAAAATTGAGAGTTCTGAAGTCAACTTAGGACGTTAGAAAATCTCCACTTTGAAAGCCCCCGATTTCGTCAATTTTAGGGGAAAAATTAAAAAAAAAATTTTTGACTCTATTTTTAATTATCTTTAAAATGATAATATACTTACTGCAACCCTATGTAATGCTATAAAAAATATTTTACTTTGCATTCACTCATATGAGACCCCCCTGAAATAAAAATTTTTATAACTTTTTAAGCCATATTGGCTGGAGGCCATTGGTTTACATATTATATTAAAATTTGAAGTAATTACATTCAGTCATTCAGAAGTTATAAGGCTCAGACAGACGGACGGACGGACAAGTGCAAATTCACACAAGTAGACTCAGAGAGCTTCGCTTCGCTCAGTCAAAAATTATGCCAACATGGTTGCTTGCTGGTTCCTCTTCTCCCATATCAGATTACTTGGTAAAAAAATGTTTTTCACTTTTTAGAGCTACTTAAGTTTACTATTAGCTCTTTAGTGCTTGCAACTTTATTTTCCCATTTTTGTGACTAAATATAGCCTAGTGGTTGAGACCATGCTAGTTACATAATATGCATGTTAAATATTGCTTGCTTTAACAGTGAAGGAAAACATCATGTAGAAGCTGCATGCCTGAGATTTCTCCATAATGTACACAAAGCTCTGTGTGAAGTCTAGCCAATCCACACTTGGCCAGTGAGGTAGATGATGGCAATCCCCCACAGTCTGAGACAAGACTTGTGTTCAGTAGTTAGCCGGCAACAAGTTGAAATGATGATGATACTTGTGACTAAACAACTTTTAAGTCTTAAAACAGACTAGACAATTATTTTTAATTGTCAAGCCTTTTTTTAAGTTACTAAGTAACAGACTGAATTGAAGAAGCATTTAATTTTTTTGGAAGTTTAAGTAATTTCAACAGGGAGCACACAGAATCTATAATTCATACAAAGTAATATTATAAATGCAAAAGTGCATCTGTGTGGCTGTCCATCTGCTATGATTTTACAACTTTTTAATAGGGGAATAAGTACACAGGTACTTATTTATTTGACTTCAATAATCTAAAAGCAAGGGTAAATCAGCCACAACCACCTGAGTGCAGAAATCTGTTCAGTGTGAAGAGTTTCGAGTTTTTTACAAGCTCTTTTTAGTAGAATCTACTTTCCGAAACAGTAGTAGAGATATATATAGATATAATGGCACACAAGTGACACAAATTGTGCTACTAGACTTAAATAAAGATGTAATATGTAAACTTATATTGCTCTCTTCAATTCAGTGGTTGGATCCAAAACTGTAAAACTACTAGTAAATAATAGTCTTATTAGCTTTCTAATTAGACTCTTACTAGAACGCTCAATCGAAATATTTAAAACCGGTCTGATATTATCTGAATTCAAACTAATACATGGGACCTAGGTACTTACTAACTAGTTAAATACAATGTCATTTAAAACTAAGTTTTTTAATAAGTAATGTTAGTATGAATACCGCTCAGACAAGAGACGGTAAACGTAAAAAACAAAAAATTCGTGATAAATAAGAATATTAGTCTAAATAGGAATTACAATTTCAACGCAAATATACGCTAGCAGCTAGAGAATCACCGTCTGACCGCCTGACATGTGCACCTACAGTGTAAATGAATAAACGATTACCTACCTTAATTAACTTTTATCACACGGCTTCGGCCCTCGGAAACTGATAACACATAATCACAATAATGTCTACACAAGATAATAACACGGATTAACCACGATAATTCGACAAAAACATACAATCATAAAACTTGCAGCGACACAAAAAATATCGTAGAACACACTCGCCTCTCGCTAAAGGCGCGCCAGTCGCCAGTCGCCACTCGCCACTGTGCAACTGCATAGGGATACCATATTAAAATTTCATTTACCCATAACTTACCTCTATAATACTATGGTACTAGCTAAGCGATCGCTGTGGCGATCGCCTACGGTACTTTTGGAGTCGCCTTGGCGAGAGCGTGGCGAGAGCATAGAGTAGGATGTATGGCGTAAGTACGGCCTACATGGTAAGTACATCTTAGGGGAAGCGCCAAAATGGCCAAAACAACAGCTGGGCAATGTTTAAACAAATTTCAACACCATATTAATTTACGTATTTTATTCTGCAGTGGCCTATAAATTGATTTTTATTTCATCATCATCATTATTTCAACCATTTACCGGCTTACTACCGAGCAGAATAATGCAGAATGAGAAGGGTGTGGCCATAGTCCACCGCGCTGATCAAGAGCCTGAGATAGAACCAGTGACCAATTCATTCGACTATTCATAAGCACTTGTAAAAAGTCTATTTGAATAAAAAACATTTGATTTTGAACTTTGAATTTTTGAGAGCGGAAGTCTGCCAGACTTCACACACTTTTGAGAACAATAGGAATAAGTCTCGGGCAGGGATTTCGGACATTTTCTGTAAATTATTAATACATGCTTGCTTCACTCGGCCGCGCTTCTTAGTTAGTATTTGTACTTATTAGCGTTAACATGTAAAAGTTTGCTTTGTCTGCTAAATTCGAATCTCAAATCTCAACTTTCGTTAGTCAGACGTCTGTGACCACCATTTATCCTATTAGTATTTAGTATCGAGTACGTACCATTATTAGCGTACCATCACAATTTCACCTAGGCCCCTAGGACGCCGAGTTTGCTCAGGTTGCCGCTGCTAATAACGAAATACTGATTAAGAAATGGATGACTGAAACGAAATATATCTATTTTCTTATATATAAAATTCTCGTGTCACAGTTTTCGTTCCCATACTACTCCGAAACGGCTTGTCCGATTCTCATGAAATTTTGTGAGCATATTGAGTAGGTCTGAGAATCGGCCAACATCTATTTTTCATACCTCCACGCGGACGGAGTCACGGGCATCAGCTAGTATTAATATATAATGCTTATAATATATATCTATTTTGTTGTACACCTAATGTTGTTGAAATAAGTCTTGCGGCCTCATTTTTACTTTTGTGCTATTTGGTTATTTGATATGGCAACATTTTCATGAAATTTCAAAATACTATAGCATTGACATTTTGACATGTCAAAGACACATGCGTCACAGCTGAGCGTCACAACTCACAGGCTATAAAGGTTCGAGCACATTATGCCGGGCCGCAGCGTGTCGGGGCGGAGCGCAAAAATCCGCTCAAATCGGTTGAATATAATTTGTATGAATCATCGCACACTGTGCCAGGCCGCAGCGGCTCGCATTAATGCGAGGCGGATTCTCGTCCGTGCGATGCGGCCCGCCCCGCCCCGCTGCGCCCCGTCAACACTCAACAGTGTGCTATAGCTAGCGTATTGGTGCGCACGCGCGCACGTGTTTATTTTACGATATTTTACGAACAGCAGGCAAAAAAAGTAAGTTCTTCGTCAGAGCTATCCATAACGTACAGTTGCAAGCAAATTCTGGCAGTACACTGAACTCAAAATCCGTCAATGCACTGTGACCCGGCCCGTCACTAATGTGCTAGGTAAACATTTTGCGCTGCGCTGCGGCCCGCTCCGCCCCGCTGCGGCCCGGCATAATGTGCTCGAACCTTTAATGTGTCTTCGTTCCATTTCACTCGGAATTTATAAGAAAACCGGCCAAGTGCGAGTCGGACTCGCGCACCGAGGGTTCCGTACTCAAGAAGTAGGTATTATTACCTTTGTTAATGAACCGCAAAACTAACTTTGTTTGTAGAGGTTTACTGTTAATATCAAAAAATTACGTTTGTTATATGGGAGCCCCCCTTTAATATTTACTTTATTGATATTTAATTATTTATTTTGAAAGGTAATATACCTACAAGTTAATATTCAGTGAAAATTTGAACCGTCTACCTGTTACCGTTTTTAATATTGAGCAAAAAAATACGAAAAAAACACGTTTATTGTATGGGTAATTATAATATATATATTTAATATATATATTTTTTTAATTTTTAGTATTTGTTGTTATAGCGGCAACGGAAATACATCATTTGTGAAAATTTCAGCTTTCTAGCTATCACGGTCTATGAGATACAGCCTGGAGACAGACAGACAGACAGACAGACAGACAGACAGACAGACAGACAGACAGACAGACAGACAGACAGACAGCGGAGTCTTAGTAATAGGGTCCCGTTTTTACCCTTTGGGTACGGAACCCTAAAAAAGGATTATCTTCTGTCTAAATAGGTATCCTACCCTCCGATCCTCATCATCGTCAAAGCGCTTCAGCCCTGGTGGCCTTCTCCATCTGAGGCGATCATTAGCCGCCTTCCTCCAACTCCGTACTCCCAAAACTCTCATGTCCACTCCACTACGTCAATCCACCGGCCTCTAGGTATTCCTCGGCCTCTACGGCCCTCTGGATTACTGAGCAACTTTTTTGAGGCTTTTGTATCGTCCATGCGTTTCACATTTCCTGTCCATCGCGTTCTTGACAATTTAATGGTTTTGACGACGGTTCTATAAAAAGTCTGGACAGAGTTCGTGATTGTAATGAATGCGCCAAATACCATTATCTTGAACAGCACCAAAAATCCTCCTCTGAATCTATCGTTCAAAACTTAGCAGGCTGTTTTCATCCTTCTTACTTAGGACCCAGGATTCACCACCATTAGTAGCTGAATTGGTATAAGTATGGTTTTAAAGAGGAGTAGGTATTTTAGAGCTCTTGGCAGGGTCTTTAAGATCGGAGGTAGCGTAACAGACCAAAATAAAATAATTTGTTTGCTGAAGTAATTCTTCTTTGAATTTCTATTGAGATTTCGTTCACTGATGTGACGAACATATCGTTCTTTAACAAAGGTGTTCCTCCCAATTTTAATTTATTCATTCAATGGAGTTATAATGGAGTGTGTTGGTCCCTCACTAAGGCCCTGAGGGCATGTATTTGGTATTTTGTTCATTGATACACAATCCAGCCACGTGTTGCGTTCTCCAGTACTACGTACCTACCTATGCGACTAGTTTGTAATTTTCAGCTTATTCAGGGCCTATTAATAGTGCCCTCTTTTTAATTTTTGAGTCTCGCACACATTATTGTCCAGCATACCCACTTACTTAATATAAAAAAAAAGCAAACAGGAAACGAATCGCTTGGATTTTTACCCTACATTCTGTCTTATCAAGGGTCATTTTTAGGGTTCCGTATAAGTAATCCGATATACCTACCTAATCAACTTTGTTGGTATGTTGATATATTATATAGAACATCATTGTACGTCATTGCTTGAATGGTTCGGCTCTGGGGTGTGATTCTCTGAGGTAAAATATTACAACCGTTGCAGTCAAGGTCGATCTCTACGATGTTACATCGCAGACCGCATCGATGCTAGCAATGCTTTAAAAGAATCACACTGCAGCAGTGCAATGCAGTGTTTAAACATCTAAGCATTGCTAGCATCGATGCGGTCTGCGATGTAACATCGAAGAGATCGACCTTGACTGCAACGGTTGTAAATTTTATTTTACCTTAGAGAATCACATAGCTGACCAACTTATCGAGTGATTGTACTTTTAACAGATAATTCGTACGTGCTGGATTTTCCGCGCCAGGTTATCTTTGTAAGCTTGATCCTGATTTAAATACAGCGTGATTATAATTATAGTGAGAAAACGTACACATCGAATACTTAAGTATAATCAATTACCGTAAGTAGGTACGCAAGGGCATTTTGGCATAACAGTGAGGCATTATCTTTAGTTTACTGAGGAAACTGAATGAGAGTTTCTGACTAAAGCACTACTCCCATGTGAACGCAAGTTCTGGAACAGAAAATTGGGTATTTGACAATTATTAGTCAAATCAACAACTTCTTTTCAAACGTCAAAACGCGTCCTAAGTAGATATGTATGGGATTTATATGAAATTCTGAAATGTGACGTCATTAAAGTTTGACGCACTCTGTTACTTTAATCGATTGTTTAAAACGGTTATTCAACATAAAACTAAGTATCAGGGGACGTGGATATTACGACTTTTGGTAGTTAATAGTAGTCAAATACCCAATTAATTATGTACTGTTCGTGAACTTCTGTTCACATGCTAGTAGATCGTTCTTCACATGACACTACGCACTTTTCTGTTCCAGAACTTGCGTTCACATAGTTCGTCTTTAATATATTATATGCGTGAAATCGGCATATATCAAAGACTGAGAATATAAGCACCATGCATCTACAGCCATTGTAACTGCGCCTGGTCTCTCTCTGGTCATGTCGGGTTACCGTCCTGTCGGTGATATTGGGGGAATAGAGTGAACCTGAATTTAAAGCGCACACATCTGCTCTACACAAATATCTATAAGTACTTCTTTTATAAATGCGAAAGTGTGTACCTACTTCTGTCTGTCTGTCTGCTTCGCTTTCACGGACCACCTATTCAACTGATTTTGATGAAATTTGAAGACGGGGAACGGGGAAGGACGGCTACTTTTTATCCTGGAAAATTATGGAGTTCCCGCGGGAATCGAACGAAGTCCACGCAGACGAAGTCGCGGGAATCATCTAGGCTTCTAGTTATTTATATATCTTCTGCATAAGCCTGCCTCCATTTCATTTTCTGCCTACAAACTTTTTAAAATATATTTTGTAACTAAAACTACCTATTCGTCCTAGGATTAAGGTTTCTTTTTTAAATTCCGTAGGAAGGAAACGTTCCGTTTGTTGCGCTCAGAAGAAAAGGTTTGATATAACAATAACACCCTGTATGTGAGCTAGGATCAATTAAAAATAAAGATATCAGTCCCCAATAGGAACCCCCGAAAATATAAAACGGGACTAATTTAATTTAGAATTTTAGACCGTCTTGGTCAGTGTCAGTGCCCAGTCGCAGCCATGGTTACCAAAGTACTTTGTCTGGCCTTGGCCTTATTCTGTGCTGGTAAGTACCCGCCACTGCTATTAAGGGCGTTACGAGTTTACGATCCTCGACATAGAGAGAAATTTACTCAGACAAGCATCAAACTGTGGTGCTGAACTGTGATGCCCACTTGCCAGGGTAGGTACCTACCTACCTACCTAGCTACTAAATAGTTTATGATACAGCTATATATACAACTAGTATGGCGCGTGGATGCGCGGCCCGCTGAAGCGGACCGCGTACGGCATCGTACCGGAACGCTAAATCACTTGGCGGTAGGTACGTCTTTGCCGTGTAGAAACTGATTAGGGATATGGGTTTAATATAACTGCCGTACCCCTAACAGGTTAGCCCGCTACCATCTTAGACTGCATCATCACTTAACATCAGATGAGATCGCAGTCAAGGGCTGACTTGTAGTGGAATTTAAACATAACCTAATTCCCCAACCCAACCACCTATCTTTAATACCCTGCTCTCTAGCTAGCTCTTCACCCATTTTGCAAACCCTCGATCTCCATATGTTTTCTCCGAATCATTTGTCAGAATGACAGTACGAAGATACAAACTTTGAAAAGGTCTTGCATAATTTCCAAATCCTAGTCAACATTCGCCATACATTTTCTATGGAAAAATAAATTCCGGCATCTTGAATTTTTTTCCTGTTCATCAAGTAGACCTTCATGTCCTGATCATCTTTTGCCAAGAAACCACTCTTCCATCTTCTATACTCTCCGAGATAGACACCGACGAAATTTGTATGGCGGCCATCTTAAATCCGCCATTTTGAA
This sequence comes from Erebia epiphron, assembly GCA_963932025.1. Classification (NCBI taxonomy): domain Eukaryota; kingdom Metazoa; phylum Arthropoda; class Insecta; order Lepidoptera; family Nymphalidae; genus Erebia; species Erebia epiphron. The sequence goes on along the minus strand of OZ009947.1, from coordinate 23,851,425 downwards.
ATTTTTTTCCGCTCACTGTCAATTGGATGAAGTTTCGAATGACATTTGGTCGAGCACCCCCCACCTATCTTCAATACCCTGGCTGTGCTGTTCACCCGTCTTCGAAATCCTCAATCATCAGCTCTCTCCGTATTTTTCCTCTTCATGAATTTTTCCCCTCTATACGAAATGGTCAGTGAAAAAATTTTTTTTCATACAAAATTGTTCAGGAGAGGTGATCAATCAATGAATCAGCACGAGCAGCTATACATATATTAACTAGTGTTTCGCTCTGTGCGCGAGCTGCTAAAGCAGCTCGCGTAACCTATTTCACTATCTTCGGGTAACTGCGACGCGAGAATGATCAGCGCCTTTTTTAATATATTTAAATAGGTAAATACAACGGCAGTAGCTGTGGACACTTCGACATTAATTTGATAGTTGTACTTAAGGAGTGAGGCGGCTTTGTATGAAACTACTCAATGATCATTGATTTTAATTTTCCTACCTCTATATGTTATTTCAGCTAACTGCCTCAAAAACGGAAAAATCAAAAATTTCAAAACGCTACAGCTCGGCCGCCATCTTGTTGTTCCAATTTTTTCCACTTTTTTTATTGATTGTTTACTAATTTCTTCAACAGTTGCGAGTTTTAACGAAATCGATTGAAAAACAAAAGAGTTGCAAGGATCACGTCGGCCGCCATCTTGTTTTTCCGAAATGTCATAATTTTTCCTCACTCGAATCCCGCACTCGAACACATCTCTGGTACATCATTGTATTGTTTTCTGGCTCTTTCCGTTTCAAAATCTTGCATAGTTCTACACTTGTAGTCTCTTCAATATTCGCCATATATTTTCTATGAAAAAAAAAAATAATCCGCCATCTTGAATTTTTTTCCTGTTCATCAAGTAGACCTTCAGGTCCTGATCATCTTTTGCCAAGAAACCACACTTCCATCTTTTATACTTTCTGAGATAGACACCAAATAAATTTGTATGGCAGCCATCTTAAATCCGCCATTTTGAATTTTTTTTTTGCTCATTGTCTATTGGATGAAGTTTCGAATGACATTTGGTCGAGCACCCCCCACCTATCTTCAATACCTTGGCCGTGCTCTTAACCCGTCTCCGAAATCCTCAATCATCAGGTGTCTCCATATTTTTCTTCAAGTTAAATTTTCTGACTTCTATAAGAAGCCATCAGTGGAAAAAAAATTTTTCATACAAAATTTTACAGGAGGAAGATTTTGGGGAAAATCTCGAAAACTTCCCCAAATGTGGCAACACTGTTTAGATACCTCGATACTGCCGGTCGAGATACACAATCGATCCATACATTTCAACTTTCCCAAATGTTGCCAACTGCCTCAAAATCGTGATCGAAATTTTCAAAAACACAAAAAGAATACAAAATGGCCGCCACCTCGTTTCACATAAACATTTTACTTAGTTTAATAATTTTCCCGTAAACTACAGGATATACCGCTCCTGATGACGTTTCAATTTTTCATCTCGCTCGCACCCAGCCGAAATGATTGCTCCTGAAAAGAGGCCATGTCGAAAATCACTTTTTCTTTGATAAATTCCAGTGTTGCCAGACCTTGGCGACGAAAATACCCAAATGTCATTCATACAAGTGGGACACGTGGTTGCTCGTACTCGAACTTTGCAAAAAATACGTATTTCGATTTTTTTAATTTTGGGGTAAATCTTGAAAACTTCCCGAGAAATGGGGTAATTTTTTTCCCCAATCCATACCTCGAGTCAGTCACACAATCGCCCCCTAGAAGTCGAAACGATCCGACGTTGCCAACTGTGAGAAATTTGAATTTTAAAATTGCGTTTTTTCGTACCTCAAACCGAACGGCAGCCACGACAGCCGCCATCTTGAATTTTTGAAAACTACTCCCATTCTGTCAAAATACAGGATAATTGTAGACGAAAAAAGGAAAAAATATTATGCTCGACCACGCCGTTTCGGATCTGTGGCGCCGCGGTTCGGGGTCGAAAAATCAAAAATTTCAAAACACTACGGCTCGGCCGCCATCTTGTTTTTCCAACTTTTTCCACTTTTTGTATAGATCGTTTACTAATTTCTTCAATAGTTGCGAGTTTTAACGAAATCGGTTGGAAAACAAAAGAGTTGCGAGAATCACGTCGGCCGCCATCTTGTTTTCCGAAATGTCAATAGTTTTTCCTTTCCCTCATCCCGCAACCAAACACATCTCCTGTACATCATTGTATCGTTTTCTGTCTCTTTCTAGGAGAAACAATTCTGTCAATGAGTGAGTGAGTGGTAATCGAGCTATGTATAGTATAATACGTAATGTAAGTAGTTAGTATAGTACCTAATTGGTAGAGTCTAGGGACTAGAGCTATTGGGACCTGCTCACTTTCAGATGATATTTTCTTAGGTATTTAAAACTAATTTAAGTATGTAAGATAAGTAGGTAGGTACTAGGTACCTGATAGTAGGGTTTAAAGTTTAAACAATCCAGAAATTCTCAATGCCTTCGAACAACATGTTGTCAGATATCAGCGATCCGAGGACCGAGACCGTAACGGTATTAGGTAGGTAGGTACATATATAATATAAAAACTCAGAGCGGGCGATGTTAAGGGTCCGTATTCTCGCCCGCCTAATTGCGCGCTCAGCCAATTTTGGAATCTGTAGGTATACCGCACAGCAAGACCGTTAGCTGCACTCACACAAAGACGGCATAGGCCGATAAAGCTACTTTGATACTTTGTCAAATTGTGTAGTCAAGTTCGTAATATTTTCACCATGTTAATAAAATTGTATAATCTTAGTTATCACTTAAATATTATTTTCCCGTTTGATAAATGTTTATTTGGCATACATAAACTTTTATAAAATAAGTTTGCACACGGGTATCATAATGCAACACTAAAAACTAGATACACCTACAAGTTTTTCGTTTATTTACTTATCATTAAAATTTATGATTTTTTAAATTTTAAAACCTATACGGCTATCTGACTGTTATTAACAATTAAGGCACACGATTATTGATCAAGTTTTACTACATGGGTCATCAGAGTAATTCAGTTGTCTCGAAAACGCCATTGTTATTTTGAAAACAACTCACAGATAAGCGATTGGTATTGTGTATTACGCAGGTGTAGTTAGTTAGCACGTGCAGAGGATTGGTCATAAATAATATCACAAACACGCGGACCCTCTCAGGTATCAGGTAATGTAAATGTTACCAATTATATTGTATTAAAATGTCTTTGCAAAACATACCTTATGCAGTTTATGATAAAGTACAAATTCAATTGTAATCATGATTAGTTAAAAGATATAAATAAATCCTAACCCTATTTTCAATTCACAAATTGACCACTGCAAGGTTATTTCCGGAATTTGCAATTTCCAAATCTTGTCTGGTATTGTCTAGTTGAAGGCTACGGCCGTGGCTATATATCACCCTATCTGCAAAGATGAGCCGCCAAGGGAGTAAGCATTCCAGTACGATATCGTTTAGAAACCGATAAGGGTTATGGGTTATAACCGATTAGGGATATGACATCCCTAACGGGTTTGCCCGCTACCGTCTTAGGCTGCATGATCACTTAGCATCAGATGAGAAAGCAGTCAAGGGCTGAGTTTTAAATATTCTTATATAGTATACTTATATAAATATTTTTATCATAAAACTGTCTCTGAGAGGCATAGATCTAGCTTTTCAGGAATCCAAAATTTCTGGAAGTAAATAAGTATAATAATTTTTTGAGTTATGTGTAACTGGCTCTAATTTGGTAATACCATAGCTCAATTAAAAAAAAAATTTTTGACTCTATTTTTAATTATCTTTAAAATGATAATATACTTACTGCAACCCTATGTAATGCTATAAAAAATATTTTACTTTGCATTCACTCATATGAGACCCCCCTGAAATAAAAATTTTTATAACTTTTTAAGCCATATTGGCTGGAGGCCATTGGTTTACATATTATATTAAAATTTGAAGTAATTACATTCAGTCATTCAGAAGTTATAAGGCTCAGACAGACGGACGGACGGACAAGTGCAAATTCACACAAGTAGACTCAGAGAGCTTCGCTTCGCTCAGTCAAAAATTATGCCAACATGGTTGCTTGCTGGTTCCTCTTCTCCCATATCAGATTACTTGGTAAAAAAATGTTTTTCACTTTTTAGAGCTACTTAAGTTTACTATTAGCTCTTTAGTGCTTGCAACTTTATTTTCCCATTTTTGTGACTAAATATAGCCTAGTGGTTGAGACCATGCTAGTTACATAATATGCATGTTAAATATTGCTTGCTTTAACAGTGAAGGAAAACATCATGTAGAAGCTGCATGCCTGAGATTTCTCCATAATGTACACAAAGCTCTGTGTGAAGTCTAGCCAATCCACACTTGGCCAGTGAGGTAGATGATGGCAATCCCCCACAGTCTGAGACAAGACTTGTGTTCAGTAGTTAGCCGGCAACAAGTTGAAATGATGATGATACTTGTGACTAAACAACTTTTAAGTCTTAAAACAGACTAGACAATTATTTTTAATTGTCAAGCCTTTTTTTAAGTTACTAAGTAACAGACTGAATTGAAGAAGCATTTAATTTTTTTGGAAGTTTAAGTAATTTCAACAGGGAGCACACAGAATCTATAATTCATACAAAGTAATATTATAAATGCAAAAGTGCATCTGTGTGGCTGTCCATCTGCTATGATTTTACAACTTTTTAATAGGGGAATAAGTACACAGGTACTTATTTATTTGACTTCAATAATCTAAAAGCAAGGGTAAATCAGCCACAACCACCTGAGTGCAGAAATCTGTTCAGTGTGAAGAGTTTCGAGTTTTTTACAAGCTCTTTTTAGTAGAATCTACTTTCCGAAACAGTAGTAGAGATATATATAGATATAATGGCACACAAGTGACACAAATTGTGCTACTAGACTTAAATAAAGATGTAATATGTAAACTTATATTGCTCTCTTCAATTCAGTGGTTGGATCCAAAACTGTAAAACTACTAGTAAATAATAGTCTTATTAGCTTTCTAATTAGACTCTTACTAGAACGCTCAATCGAAATATTTAAAACCGGTCTGATATTATCTGAATTCAAACTAATACATGGGACCTAGGTACTTACTAACTAGTTAAATACAATGTCATTTAAAACTAAGTTTTTTAATAAGTAATGTTAGTATGAATACCGCTCAGACAAGAGACGGTAAACGTAAAAAACAAAAAATTCGTGATAAATAAGAATATTAGTCTAAATAGGAATTACAATTTCAACGCAAATATACGCTAGCAGCTAGAGAATCACCGTCTGACCGCCTGACATGTGCACCTACAGTGTAAATGAATAAACGATTACCTACCTTAATTAACTTTTATCACACGGCTTCGGCCCTCGGAAACTGATAACACATAATCACAATAATGTCTACACAAGATAATAACACGGATTAACCACGATAATTCGACAAAAACATACAATCATAAAACTTGCAGCGACACAAAAAATATCGTAGAACACACTCGCCTCTCGCTAAAGGCGCGCCAGTCGCCAGTCGCCACTCGCCACTGTGCAACTGCATAGGGATACCATATTAAAATTTCATTTACCCATAACTTACCTCTATAATACTATGGTACTAGCTAAGCGATCGCTGTGGCGATCGCCTACGGTACTTTTGGAGTCGCCTTGGCGAGAGCGTGGCGAGAGCATAGAGTAGGATGTATGGCGTAAGTACGGCCTACATGGTAAGTACATCTTAGGGGAAGCGCCAAAATGGCCAAAACAACAGCTGGGCAATGTTTAAACAAATTTCAACACCATATTAATTTACGTATTTTATTCTGCAGTGGCCTATAAATTGATTTTTATTTCATCATCATCATTATTTCAACCATTTACCGGCTTACTACCGAGCAGAATAATGCAGAATGAGAAGGGTGTGGCCATAGTCCACCGCGCTGATCAAGAGCCTGAGATAGAACCAGTGACCAATTCATTCGACTATTCATAAGCACTTGTAAAAAGTCTATTTGAATAAAAAACATTTGATTTTGAACTTTGAATTTTTGAGAGCGGAAGTCTGCCAGACTTCACACACTTTTGAGAACAATAGGAATAAGTCTCGGGCAGGGATTTCGGACATTTTCTGTAAATTATTAATACATGCTTGCTTCACTCGGCCGCGCTTCTTAGTTAGTATTTGTACTTATTAGCGTTAACATGTAAAAGTTTGCTTTGTCTGCTAAATTCGAATCTCAAATCTCAACTTTCGTTAGTCAGACGTCTGTGACCACCATTTATCCTATTAGTATTTAGTATCGAGTACGTACCATTATTAGCGTACCATCACAATTTCACCTAGGCCCCTAGGACGCCGAGTTTGCTCAGGTTGCCGCTGCTAATAACGAAATACTGATTAAGAAATGGATGACTGAAACGAAATATATCTATTTTCTTATATATAAAATTCTCGTGTCACAGTTTTCGTTCCCATACTACTCCGAAACGGCTTGTCCGATTCTCATGAAATTTTGTGAGCATATTGAGTAGGTCTGAGAATCGGCCAACATCTATTTTTCATACCTCCACGCGGACGGAGTCACGGGCATCAGCTAGTATTAATATATAATGCTTATAATATATATCTATTTTGTTGTACACCTAATGTTGTTGAAATAAGTCTTGCGGCCTCATTTTTACTTTTGTGCTATTTGGTTATTTGATATGGCAACATTTTCATGAAATTTCAAAATACTATAGCATTGACATTTTGACATGTCAAAGACACATGCGTCACAGCTGAGCGTCACAACTCACAGGCTATAAAGGTTCGAGCACATTATGCCGGGCCGCAGCGTGTCGGGGCGGAGCGCAAAAATCCGCTCAAATCGGTTGAATATAATTTGTATGAATCATCGCACACTGTGCCAGGCCGCAGCGGCTCGCATTAATGCGAGGCGGATTCTCGTCCGTGCGATGCGGCCCGCCCCGCCCCGCTGCGCCCCGTCAACACTCAACAGTGTGCTATAGCTAGCGTATTGGTGCGCACGCGCGCACGTGTTTATTTTACGATATTTTACGAACAGCAGGCAAAAAAAGTAAGTTCTTCGTCAGAGCTATCCATAACGTACAGTTGCAAGCAAATTCTGGCAGTACACTGAACTCAAAATCCGTCAATGCACTGTGACCCGGCCCGTCACTAATGTGCTAGGTAAACATTTTGCGCTGCGCTGCGGCCCGCTCCGCCCCGCTGCGGCCCGGCATAATGTGCTCGAACCTTTAATGTGTCTTCGTTCCATTTCACTCGGAATTTATAAGAAAACCGGCCAAGTGCGAGTCGGACTCGCGCACCGAGGGTTCCGTACTCAAGAAGTAGGTATTATTACCTTTGTTAATGAACCGCAAAACTAACTTTGTTTGTAGAGGTTTACTGTTAATATCAAAAAATTACGTTTGTTATATGGGAGCCCCCCTTTAATATTTACTTTATTGATATTTAATTATTTATTTTGAAAGGTAATATACCTACAAGTTAATATTCAGTGAAAATTTGAACCGTCTACCTGTTACCGTTTTTAATATTGAGCAAAAAAATACGAAAAAAACACGTTTATTGTATGGGTAATTATAATATATATATTTAATATATATATTTTTTTAATTTTTAGTATTTGTTGTTATAGCGGCAACGGAAATACATCATTTGTGAAAATTTCAGCTTTCTAGCTATCACGGTCTATGAGATACAGCCTGGAGACAGACAGACAGACAGACAGACAGACAGACAGACAGACAGACAGACAGACAGACAGACAGACAGACAGCGGAGTCTTAGTAATAGGGTCCCGTTTTTACCCTTTGGGTACGGAACCCTAAAAAAGGATTATCTTCTGTCTAAATAGGTATCCTACCCTCCGATCCTCATCATCGTCAAAGCGCTTCAGCCCTGGTGGCCTTCTCCATCTGAGGCGATCATTAGCCGCCTTCCTCCAACTCCGTACTCCCAAAACTCTCATGTCCACTCCACTACGTCAATCCACCGGCCTCTAGGTATTCCTCGGCCTCTACGGCCCTCTGGATTACTGAGCAACTTTTTTGAGGCTTTTGTATCGTCCATGCGTTTCACATTTCCTGTCCATCGCGTTCTTGACAATTTAATGGTTTTGACGACGGTTCTATAAAAAGTCTGGACAGAGTTCGTGATTGTAATGAATGCGCCAAATACCATTATCTTGAACAGCACCAAAAATCCTCCTCTGAATCTATCGTTCAAAACTTAGCAGGCTGTTTTCATCCTTCTTACTTAGGACCCAGGATTCACCACCATTAGTAGCTGAATTGGTATAAGTATGGTTTTAAAGAGGAGTAGGTATTTTAGAGCTCTTGGCAGGGTCTTTAAGATCGGAGGTAGCGTAACAGACCAAAATAAAATAATTTGTTTGCTGAAGTAATTCTTCTTTGAATTTCTATTGAGATTTCGTTCACTGATGTGACGAACATATCGTTCTTTAACAAAGGTGTTCCTCCCAATTTTAATTTATTCATTCAATGGAGTTATAATGGAGTGTGTTGGTCCCTCACTAAGGCCCTGAGGGCATGTATTTGGTATTTTGTTCATTGATACACAATCCAGCCACGTGTTGCGTTCTCCAGTACTACGTACCTACCTATGCGACTAGTTTGTAATTTTCAGCTTATTCAGGGCCTATTAATAGTGCCCTCTTTTTAATTTTTGAGTCTCGCACACATTATTGTCCAGCATACCCACTTACTTAATATAAAAAAAAAGCAAACAGGAAACGAATCGCTTGGATTTTTACCCTACATTCTGTCTTATCAAGGGTCATTTTTAGGGTTCCGTATAAGTAATCCGATATACCTACCTAATCAACTTTGTTGGTATGTTGATATATTATATAGAACATCATTGTACGTCATTGCTTGAATGGTTCGGCTCTGGGGTGTGATTCTCTGAGGTAAAATATTACAACCGTTGCAGTCAAGGTCGATCTCTACGATGTTACATCGCAGACCGCATCGATGCTAGCAATGCTTTAAAAGAATCACACTGCAGCAGTGCAATGCAGTGTTTAAACATCTAAGCATTGCTAGCATCGATGCGGTCTGCGATGTAACATCGAAGAGATCGACCTTGACTGCAACGGTTGTAAATTTTATTTTACCTTAGAGAATCACATAGCTGACCAACTTATCGAGTGATTGTACTTTTAACAGATAATTCGTACGTGCTGGATTTTCCGCGCCAGGTTATCTTTGTAAGCTTGATCCTGATTTAAATACAGCGTGATTATAATTATAGTGAGAAAACGTACACATCGAATACTTAAGTATAATCAATTACCGTAAGTAGGTACGCAAGGGCATTTTGGCATAACAGTGAGGCATTATCTTTAGTTTACTGAGGAAACTGAATGAGAGTTTCTGACTAAAGCACTACTCCCATGTGAACGCAAGTTCTGGAACAGAAAATTGGGTATTTGACAATTATTAGTCAAATCAACAACTTCTTTTCAAACGTCAAAACGCGTCCTAAGTAGATATGTATGGGATTTATATGAAATTCTGAAATGTGACGTCATTAAAGTTTGACGCACTCTGTTACTTTAATCGATTGTTTAAAACGGTTATTCAACATAAAACTAAGTATCAGGGGACGTGGATATTACGACTTTTGGTAGTTAATAGTAGTCAAATACCCAATTAATTATGTACTGTTCGTGAACTTCTGTTCACATGCTAGTAGATCGTTCTTCACATGACACTACGCACTTTTCTGTTCCAGAACTTGCGTTCACATAGTTCGTCTTTAATATATTATATGCGTGAAATCGGCATATATCAAAGACTGAGAATATAAGCACCATGCATCTACAGCCATTGTAACTGCGCCTGGTCTCTCTCTGGTCATGTCGGGTTACCGTCCTGTCGGTGATATTGGGGGAATAGAGTGAACCTGAATTTAAAGCGCACACATCTGCTCTACACAAATATCTATAAGTACTTCTTTTATAAATGCGAAAGTGTGTACCTACTTCTGTCTGTCTGTCTGCTTCGCTTTCACGGACCACCTATTCAACTGATTTTGATGAAATTTGAAGACGGGGAACGGGGAAGGACGGCTACTTTTTATCCTGGAAAATTATGGAGTTCCCGCGGGAATCGAACGAAGTCCACGCAGACGAAGTCGCGGGAATCATCTAGGCTTCTAGTTATTTATATATCTTCTGCATAAGCCTGCCTCCATTTCATTTTCTGCCTACAAACTTTTTAAAATATATTTTGTAACTAAAACTACCTATTCGTCCTAGGATTAAGGTTTCTTTTTTAAATTCCGTAGGAAGGAAACGTTCCGTTTGTTGCGCTCAGAAGAAAAGGTTTGATATAACAATAACACCCTGTATGTGAGCTAGGATCAATTAAAAATAAAGATATCAGTCCCCAATAGGAACCCCCGAAAATATAAAACGGGACTAATTTAATTTAGAATTTTAGACCGTCTTGGTCAGTGTCAGTGCCCAGTCGCAGCCATGGTTACCAAAGTACTTTGTCTGGCCTTGGCCTTATTCTGTGCTGGTAAGTACCCGCCACTGCTATTAAGGGCGTTACGAGTTTACGATCCTCGACATAGAGAGAAATTTACTCAGACAAGCATCAAACTGTGGTGCTGAACTGTGATGCCCACTTGCCAGGGTAGGTACCTACCTACCTACCTAGCTACTAAATAGTTTATGATACAGCTATATATACAACTAGTATGGCGCGTGGATGCGCGGCCCGCTGAAGCGGACCGCGTACGGCATCGTACCGGAACGCTAAATCACTTGGCGGTAGGTACGTCTTTGCCGTGTAGAAACTGATTAGGGATATGGGTTTAATATAACTGCCGTACCCCTAACAGGTTAGCCCGCTACCATCTTAGACTGCATCATCACTTAACATCAGATGAGATCGCAGTCAAGGGCTGACTTGTAGTGGAATTTAAACATAACCTAATTCCCCAACCCAACCACCTATCTTTAATACCCTGCTCTCTAGCTAGCTCTTCACCCATTTTGCAAACCCTCGATCTCCATATGTTTTCTCCGAATCATTTGTCAGAATGACAGTACGAAGATACAAACTTTGAAAAGGTCTTGCATAATTTCCAAATCCTAGTCAACATTCGCCATACATTTTCTATGGAAAAATAAATTCCGGCATCTTGAATTTTTTTCCTGTTCATCAAGTAGACCTTCATGTCCTGATCATCTTTTGCCAAGAAACCACTCTTCCATCTTCTATACTCTCCGAGATAGACACCGACGAAATTTGTATGGCGGCCATCTTAAATCCGCCATTTTGAAATTTTTTTCCGCTCACTGTCAATTGGATGAAGTTTCGAATGACATTTGGTCGAGCACCCCCCACCTATCTTCAATACCCTGGCTGTGCTGTTCACCCGTCTTCGAAATCCTCAATCATCAGCTCTCTCCGTATTTTTCCTCTTCATGAATTTTTCCCCTCTATACGAAATGGTCAGTGAAAAAATTTTTTTTCATACAAAATTGTTCAGGAGAGGTGATCAATCAATGAATCAGCACGAGCAGCTATACATATATTAACTAGTGTTTCGCTCTGTGCGCGAGCTGCTAAAGCAGCTCGCGTAACCTATTTCACTATCTTCGGGTAACTGCGACGCGAGAATGATCAGCGCCTTTTTTAATATATTTAAATAGGTAAATACAACGGCAGTAGCTGTGGACACTTCGACATTAATTTGATAGTTGTACTTAAGGAGTGAGGCGGCTTTGTATGAAACTACTCAATGATCATTGATTTTAATTTTCCTACCTCTATATGTTATTTCAGCTAACTGCCTCAAAAACGGAAAAATCAAAAATTTCAAAACGCTACAGCTCGGCCGCCATCTTGTTGTTCCAATTTTTTCCACTTTTTTTATTGATTGTTTACTAATTTCTTCAACAGTTGCGAGTTTTAACGAAATCGATTGAAAAACAAAAGAGTTGCAAGGATCACGTCGGCCGCCATCTTGTTTTTCCGAAATGTCATAATTTTTCCTCACTCGAATCCCGCACTCGAACACATCTCTGGTACATCATTGTATTGTTTTCTGGCTCTTTCCGTTTCAAAATCTTGCATAGTTCTACACTTGTAGTCTCTTCAATATTCGCCATATATTTTCTATGAAAAAAAAAAATAATCCGCCATCTTGAATTTTTTTCCTGTTCATCAAGTAGACCTTCAGGTCCTGATCATCTTTTGCCAAGAAACCACACTTCCATCTTTTATACTTTCTGAGATAGACACCAAATAAATTTGTATGGCAGCCATCTTAAATCCGCCATTTTGAATTTTTTTTTTGCTCATTGTCTATTGGATGAAGTTTCGAATGACATTTGGTCGAGCACCCCCCACCTATCTTCAATACCTTGGCCGTGCTCTTAACCCGTCTCCGAAATCCTCAATCATCAGGTGTCTCCATATTTTTCTTCAAGTTAAATTTTCTGACTTCTATAAGAAGCCATCAGTGGAAAAAAAATTTTTCATACAAAATTTTACAGGAGGAAGATTTTGGGGAAAATCTCGAAAACTTCCCCAAATGTGGCAACACTGTTTAGATACCTCGATACTGCCGGTCGAGATACACAATCGATCCATACATTTCAACTTTCCCAAATGTTGCCAACTGCCTCAAAATCGTGATCGAAATTTTCAAAAACACAAAAAGAATACAAAATGGCCGCCACCTCGTTTCACATAAACATTTTACTTAGTTTAATAATTTTCCCGTAAACTACAGGATATACCGCTCCTGATGACGTTTCAATTTTTCATCTCGCTCGCACCCAGCCGAAATGATTGCTCCTGAAAAGAGGCCATGTCGAAAATCACTTTTTCTTTGATAAATTCCAGTGTTGCCAGACCTTGGCGACGAAAATACCCAAATGTCATTCATACAAGTGGGACACGTGGTTGCTCGTACTCGAACTTTGCAAAAAATACGTATTTCGATTTTTTTAATTTTGGGGTAAATCTTGAAAACTTCCCGAGAAATGGGGTAATTTTTTTCCCCAATCCATACCTCGAGTCAGTCACACAATCGCCCCCTAGAAGTCGAAACGATCCGACGTTGCCAACTGTGAGAAATTTGAATTTTAAAATTGCGTTTTTTCGTACCTCAAACCGAACGGCAGCCACGACAGCCGCCATCTTGAATTTTTGAAAACTACTCCCATTCTGTCAAAATACAGGATAATTGTAGACGAAAAAAGGAAAAAATATTATGCTCGACCACGCCGTTTCGGATCTGTGGCGCCGCGGTTCGGGGTCGAAAAATCAAAAATTTCAAAACACTACGGCTCGGCCGCCATCTTGTTTTTCCAACTTTTTCCACTTTTTGTATAGATCGTTTACTAATTTCTTCAATAGTTGCGAGTTTTAACGAAATCGGTTGGAAAACAAAAGAGTTGCGAGAATCACGTCGGCCGCCATCTTGTTTTCCGAAATGTCAATAGTTTTTCCTTTCCCTCATCCCGCAACCAAACACATCTCCTGTACATCATTGTATCGTTTTCTGTCTCTTTCTAGGAGAAACAATTCTGTCAATGAGTGAGTGAGTGGTAATCGAGCTATGTATAGTATAATACGTAATGTAAGTAGTTAGTATAGTACCTAATTGGTAGAGTCTAGGGACTAGAGCTATTGGGACCTGCTCACTTTCAGATGATATTTTCTTAGGTATTTAAAACTAATTTAAGTATGTAAGATAAGTAGGTAGGTACTAGGTACCTGATAGTAGGGTTTAAAGTTTAAACAATCCAGAAATTCTCAATGCCTTCGAACAACATGTTGTCAGATATCAGCGATCCGAGGACCGAGACCGTAACGGTATTAGGTAGGTAGGTACATATATAATATAAAAACTCAGAGCGGGCGATGTTAAGGGTCCGTATTCTCGCCCGCCTAATTGCGCGCTCAGCCAATTTTGGAATCTGTAGGTATACCGCACAGCAAGACCGTTAGCTGCACTCACACAAAGACGGCATAGGCCGATAAAGCTACTTTGATACTTTGTCAAATTGTGTAGTCAAGTTCGTAATATTTTCACCATGTTAATAAAATTGTATAATCTTAGTTATCACTTAAATATTATTTTCCCGTTTGATAAATGTTTATTTGGCATACATAAACTTTTATAAAATAAGTTTGCACACGGGTATCATAATGCAACACTAAAAACTAGATACACCTACAAGTTTTTCGTTTATTTACTTATCATTAAAATTTATGATTTTTTAAATTTTAAAACCTATACGGCTATCTGACTGTTATTAACAATTAAGGCACACGATTATTGATCAAGTTTTACTACATGGGTCATCAGAGTAATTCAGTTGTCTCGAAAACGCCATTGTTATTTTGAAAACAACTCACAGATAAGCGATTGGTATTGTGTATTACGCAGGTGTAGTTAGTTAGCACGTGCAGAGGATTGGTCATAAATAATATCACAAACACGCGGACCCTCTCAGGTATCAGGTAATGTAAATGTTACCAATTATATTGTATTAAAATGTCTTTGCAAAACATACCTTATGCAGTTTATGATAAAGTACAAATTCAATTGTAATCATGATTAGTTAAAAGATATAAATAAATCCTAACCCTATTTTCAATTCACAAATTGACCACTGCAAGGTTATTTCCGGAATTTGCAATTTCCAAATCTTGTCTGGTATTGTCTAGTTGAAGGCTACGGCCGTGGCTATATATCACCCTATCTGCAAAGATGAGCCGCCAAGGGAGTAAGCATTCCAGTACGATATCGTTTAGAAACCGATAAGGGTTATGGGTTATAACCGATTAGGGATATGACATCCCTAACGGGTTTGCCCGCTACCGTCTTAGGCTGCATGATCACTTAGCATCAGATGAGAAAGCAGTCAAGGGCTGAGTTTTAAATATTCTTATATAGTATACTTATATAAATATTTTTATCATAAAACTGTCTCTGAGAGGCATAGATCTAGCTTTTCAGGAATCCAAAATTTCTGGAAGTAAATAAGTATAATAATTTTTTGAGTTATGTGTAACTGGCTCTAATTTGGTAATACCATAGCTCTTATTTTGTGTCATTGATTGATTTACTGCTTTCCACATTTTATTTTATTTGATTTTGCTTTACGGCTTCCTCAGGATCCTTTCCAATGGCAGATTGGGGACATTTTATTTCTATTATCTCTTTACTATACAATGCATCTGGCGTGGCACCCAAAAAAAAAACAGAGAAAAAAAACAGAGTCCCAAAGGCCGCATCTTCCAATTTTGATATTTTCTTGTTCAGCCAGCTGTTCCTAAACAGCAGAGCTTCGTTTTCTCTACTAAGTTGTATAGCTGAAATGTTATCCGTGAAAGCGTAGCAGACAGACAGACAGACAGACACAACACACTTTCGCATTTATAATATTTTCTGCTCTGGTCTGGTCTGGTGGAAGGCTTCGGTCGTGGCTAGTGACTATGCAACTTTCAGGTTACTGAATATAAAATAACTAACTAGCTGATGCCCGCGACTTCGTCCGCGTGGTTTAAGTTTTTTGTTATTCCCGCGAGAACTCCTTAATTTTCCGGGATAAAAAGTAGCCATTGTCACTCTCCAGGTCCTCAACTATATCCATGCCAAAAATCACGTCAATCCGTTGCTCCGTTGCGGCGTGATTGAAGGACAAACCAACAAACCAACAAACAAAGTGGCTTTCGCATTTATAATATTAGTAAGTAAGTATGTTGATCTTACCTTGTGATATATAAAACAAGTAAAATCAAATCCAGAAGCGAATACTCCAATCCAATTACAAAGCAAGGGCCTAAATATTATTTTCACTGATTACAATGTCAAAGTCCATATAGAGATGCCAAGGTCAGAAAAACAAAAACACTAAACTTGTATGGTTTTGTTGGAAGCAGTTGAGCAGAGCAGAGTATCTCAAACGAAACAATATGCTATAAATAAAAACTTTATGACCATTGAGCTTTGTTACTCTAAGTAAATTTGTAAAAGAAATGATATTGTATTAAAATGTGTATTGCAATATATACCTTGTGCAGCTTACGATAAAGTACAAATTAAATTGTATTCATGATGGGCTTCTTGGTTTTAGAATTTCAAATCGTTGCGGTAATATTTTATGACTTATAATATTGTTTAGTATTTTGATCGAAAGACAGTGCGATTTGCACGGTACTATTGTCGAAAGGTAAAAGAATAAATAAAATCTATACAAACAATGAACAAGTGAATATAATTAAAATTATTAATAAATACGACTGATCTGCCGTAGCCCGTAACTATCTACTACGTAACGATACCACAGTCATTGATTAATTAACAATGGAGTCTTATTCACATTTTTATTAAATGATATTTTTTGGGAATCACTACATATTGAATTATATTAGTATATATTTTTGGAATCTACTCATCATTTTCTAGATGATGAAATTATACTTAAACTTATTTTCGAAAAAAAAATCTACTCTAGTCTTTAATGCGAGACCATGGTCACCCCATCACTTTTTTTGAAAATTTTACTAGCCTATGTCACCCGGAATAAGCTAGGGATTCTAACGATACCTCATTTATCAAAATTGGTTCAGGCGTATAGAAGTTATGGTGGAATATACAAACTTACATACATACATACATACATACATACATACATACATACATACATACATACATACATGAACCCTGAAAACAATATACTCCGTTTTTCAGGCAGTCGTATAATTTTTTTATAATAGGTACCTTTTATTGACCCGTGATATAATGATTGTTTACGATCAATTTGGGAATTCATAATTTCTGAAGCCCTTGAGCCCTTGACATTCACAAATAATGTGGCTTTCTATTGGTACCAGTATTCTCAAAATCGGTTCAGTAGATCCCCCCCGCCAGAGATTACCTACCCCCTACAACGTCACAAACTCACAAACTTTACCTCTTTATAATATTAGTATAATATTTAGATTTTGATTATAGAATAATGCAAAAGTTTTTATGTGTCGCCACCAAATCGTAAAATCCGCCGTATTTCAAAACTTTTCATATATTCCAAATAACTTTTCCTGAAAAACGTTACTATTAACGTCCCACTGCTGGGCACAGGCCTGCACTCTCATAGGGGAGAGGGAATAAGAGCTTAGACCCACCACGCTGCTCCAATGCGGGTTGGCGGGCTTTAACGACTATTATCATGGCAGTGATAATAACCGGAAACGACGGCTTAACGTGCTCTCCGAGGCACGGGGGTGATACTAACTCCGGGCTAGTACTGAGAATTTCCTGTCAGAAAAACCCGATACTTAATTTATGGCCAGACCATGGACCTCGTCGGCCGCAGTCGAAGATGCTAACCACTAGACCAACGAGGTAGTTGATACTTTACGAGACCAACGAGGCAGATACTTATCACAAAATCTTATTTTTCAGTTAGGACAACTATGCCGACACCACAGAGCAAAAACATCTGCATGGTTACCTTCTTTTTACTATCGTGGATTTCTGTTGGTAAGTGTAATTATTCTGCTGTATAAAGCGCAAGTCCCGGAGGGTTTGGAAATTTATAATTTCTGAATTTTCCCTGGTCTGGCCTGGTGGGAGGCTTTGGCCGTGGCTAGTTACCACCCTACCGATAAGGACGTGCCGTCAAGCAATTCAGCGTTCCGATACGATGCCGTGTAGAAACCAAATAGGGGTATGGGTTTAATAGAACTGCCATGCCCCTAACAGGTTAGCCCGCCCTCTTAGACTGTATCATCACTTATCATCAGGTGAGATCGCAGTCACGGGCTAACTTACTAAAACTAAAAGTGCAAGTTCGGCCCCACATGGAGTACGCTCTCACTTCTGGGCCGGAGCACCCCAGTACCAGCTCCTTCCTTTTGACAGAGGCGGGCAGTTCGACTCATAGTGTGAGAACTATAGAGGGAACTTTGACTTTGCTTAGACTTAAGACATGGTTAAAACGAGACAGAATTATGTTAAGTACTCACATAAGTCCATCTCGTTAAGTAAAGTCTAGCCAAGTAAAAGTACGATCTCTAGATCTCAGCAGTAGACAATCCTAAAATTACTTGCACGCTGGGAGTCCCTAGAGCACCGAAGAGACGTTAGTTGTCTTTGGGGTTCTATCGTCTATGGGGAGTGCTCTGAAGAGTTATATAATGTAATAATGTGTTATATAGGGCAGTACGATGCCTCGTAGAATAGAAATCATCAGTTACCATCAGGTGAGATCGCAGTCAAGGGCTAAGCTTGTAGTGGATAAATAAAAATTTAATATAAGTAATGCTATGAAAACTGTATTCACCAAAATATCTCAGCAACAACGTATGCCACGTTGAGTTTTGCAATTACGATTTCAAAGAAAATATAATATTTCAGGAAAGTAAATTCAAAACCCATACAAATATTACGCATACTTAAATCCCGATATACGAGAAAAACAGTATGCGATTATATAGTGTATCGTTCAAAATTATTTAATAGTTATAAAAAATTTATCCTTATTATTAAATACGTATCACGCATTCATTCAATATCGATTGAATCGGATCAAGAACCTAACATTCTCTGCTCATCAAACTAAGGCAGTCGCGCTATGTATTGTTAGCAACACGTTTTTACAAAGGCTTGTGAGAGAGCTCACGCACACATACAAAAGAGCCCATCCAGCAACACGTCCACCCTCGAAGAGCGCTGGGCTCGGTATGCCGGTCGTGCGGTCTGCAGTAGCATTTTACACGTGAAATTTATAAGACTTTTGATATTTTTTTTGGTCATATAGGTATTTTACAGAAGTGTATTTTTGTACAATTTATGTTATATAAATACTAAACATTCATGGGAAATTTTATTTTATCAGTAAATTCGCCAAACTTTTAAGAAATAGGGGTTATTATGACGCGTAAATTTTGATAAATCGTGCACATTGATTTGATTTTTTTATTAATTAATTTTGTATATAACGTTTAAAAACGAATTGCAACAGTCCAATTTTAAGAGTGTGTTTATCATATTAATATTTTTTATAAGTCATTTATTACAATTTTTCTTGGATTTATATGGGTCAAAAGTATCGCCTAAAAGTGTAAAAATGGTAAACGTATTCCGCAAGAATGAGAATTTCACTATTATATTTCAATAAAATTAATATTTTTTTTGCAACATTCTACTAAGGAGGGATCAAACTTTAATGTTTTAATTTTCTTTTTGTTATAATACTACTATATCATGCACAAAGCTCATCAAAAGTTCTTAAAATTTCGGTTAGCGGGGATACGGATTCTTAAGCTCATGTTCTTGGGGCCTTTCAGCCGGTTTCTGAATTGAGAATTTCATGTTGAGTCTGTCTCAAAGACTAGGTACTTAGGGACTAATTAAGCAAATTTTTGTTACTGAATTGATATTGGGCCGGTTTCTGAATAAAGCATTCAAGCTAAAACAGCAAGTTCCAACTCTTAAACCTTACACAATATCAATTCAGAAACAAAGAATTCGTCCTTAAGTAGTCTTTGAGACAGACTCAACATGAAATTCTCAATCCAGAAACCGGCCGTTAGACCATAATTAAGTAGGTAGGTACTTATATTAGGTCTAAACTTTTTTTTTGGTGAGTGATTAAATTGGAGCGTTGTCTTTTTAGTGTCAGCGGCACCTGAAAACAGACTGGTGGGCGGATCCCCCGTCTCCATCAGGCAGTTCCCGTCGGTCATAGCCCTGGTCTACCACTACCCGCGGCCGAACATCTACGTCCAGCGATGCGTTGGCTCGCTGATCTCCTCATTTCATGTGCTGTCTAGCGCTTACTGCTTCACGTAAGTTAGAGCAGTCTCTACGCTTTTTATAGAGATAATAGGTAAATACAAAGTACCTACCGACCTACGGCGAGGGACATACCTGACGGTCGCGGGCGAGCTGTGGCGAGCTGCCGGCACAGAAGTGCCGGCGTGGTGTGGGCACGAGTGGGCGCACCGCTGCTTCTTTTATATTTCGTACAAAATGTACCTATATGTCACCGTAAAATTGTAAAAACCGTTAGATTATAATCTAACGGTTTCTATCCCGCGAGATTATTAAACACTCGAAAGATTGTGAACCGTTCAATTTAGTCTAGTATCATCTAGTAATAAATCCATAAAATTTCAGAGCAAACCTTCAATGGATTAAAAATGTATGTCAGGCTTTCATATTTTGATAGCCACTGAGTTGGAGAATAGGAGGTCTGGCCTACTTATGTGAGGCATCGACTTATTTAATCTTAATCTTTTACAATGTCCTACATTTACCTAATTTACCTACTAAAATCGCTGTTGAGCTGCTTTTATAAGTCTTCAGTTTTCAACCGACTTCAAAAAAAGGAGGAGGTTCTCAATTCGACTGTATTTTTTTTATTTTTTTTTTAATGTTTGTTACCTCAGAACTTTTGACTGGGTGGACCGATTTGGATAATTCTTTTTTTATTTGAAAGAGCATACTTCCCATGTAGTCCCATATAAATTTTATCGAAATCGGTCGAGCGGTTTTTAAAATATCAACAATAAAATAAGTACTTTGTATAGCGTGTGCTTGTTGTTGTAAAGTTGGCGCGGGAGTTTGAAGTCGGTTGTTTAAAAAGTATTTTTTATATTAAATTATTTAGGGTTCTGTAGTAAAATGAGAATCCTTTTCATCCTTTTTTTTTTTTTTTTTGATCCTGTCTTTATAATCAAGACACGCGGAAGCGTGTCCAGCCAAAGTCCAAAAAAGAAAGAACTGGCAGCACCGTGTGTAATATTACACGAACCATTTGGAGCCACTTTTGACCCCCTCATAACTCAAAAACTATTACACTTAAACATGTCAAATTTGGCTCATATATTGAGACCCGCGAGATACGTATGTGCTCCAAATTTCATAAGCACACCTCAAATGGTTATTTAGATATAAACGTCCAAAAATCGTCATTTTTATGATCTACCTACGGATAGATCAAAACTCTGACACGGGGCATACTACCATCGCTTAAAGCCGTATTATTTTAATATTGTTGACGTTCATGTTGTAGTGTTATAATCATTATTTTAAGGACGTCAAAGTACGTGACATTCAACCGTTACTTTGAAATAATACTGCTTTAAGCGGTGGTAGTAACTCCCTCGTCCACTTCCTTCGGCAACTTGGATTACATTCTACGCATAGTGCATGCACAACTAAATAAAACAAGAGTTGTTAAGTAAAAAAAAAACTCCTATTACATAAATCATACTGCAGGTCTTTGTTTAAATTCGTTATTTTGTGTTGTTAACTATTGAAAATGACACATAATTATTATTTTAATGTAAATAATAATGAATAATAATATAGTTGCATTAAAACCTTACCTTCGTATTCACGCATTTTGTGCAACGAAACGTCATTGACAGAAAAGAAGAAGAAACGTATTTGAAGTCGTCAGTTCAAGTTGTCAGTCATTGTGATTTTTAATCATTGTTTATAGTGGTTTTAGTGATATCGACTGTTTACCGTGCTTGTTTTCAATGTTTCACTAAAAACTTTTGCTATACTATAATATGGATTCGATCTCGCCGACTTCGCGCTATATTCCATGGATGACCATTGTTTGCAATTTGGGTACGTTACGTTGAGGTGCATAAATTGTCACCTGACTGTAAACAGGATGCTAAGACCTGTTGTTACCATGGGTGGGCTCACCATCGAAATGATATTGTTGCACCGGCAGCTTTCTTGATAATGTAACGACAGTGATTACCTATTTAATATGAAGATGAATAAATCAATGAACTAATAGAAAAGTCCTATTACAGTGTAAAGGATTATTTGAATGATAGCAAGGCATGGGTATGAATTGTTACAGCGGCTGATTATGTAACTGTTATATTGTATATATAATTTCAAATATTTGTGAGATGGTGATAATAAAACAAACACAGTTGAGTTTGTTGCGGGCTCTTCTCAGACCAGGGCACGTTTGGAACCCTCGTAGCTTTAGTTTTAAGATACCGTAGTTAGTTATCACCATCACGTCTTATGCTCTGTAAGCATGACGTTCAGAAGGTGTACTTTGTAGGTACCTATTTTGAATAAATATTTTTTGAGTTTGAGATTGTGTTCAATAATTTCTGTACAAAAAGAAATGATATCCCATCAAAAACATAAATGTAAAATGAGAGCCAAAATCCAAAATTGTGATATGTATATAATATATGCATTGGTTGTTGACTTCAGCGACAAAAGAAGTGAGATCTAAATGGGTGCCAAAGTTCAATGGTCAGTCCTGCAATTTATTTATAACAACATAAAATATTTTATAACAACTTAAAATATCATTTCTTCTTATAACTTAGGATAATATGTTGAAGACTAAGGCTTTGGCTTGGCTAGTTTTCATATACGAATTATAGCCTTCGCAAGTTGTAAAGCTGTAAGTTCTTATTTTATTCTTCCGAAAATTTGGCTTGCTAGTAGAAACTGTACTTTTAGGTACCTACTTAATAATAATTCGTATATGGAAACTAGCCAAGCCAAAGCCTTAGTCTTCAACATATTATCCTAAGTTAGAAGAAGAAATGATATTTTAAGTTGTTATAAAATATTTTATGTTGTTATAAATAAATTGCAGGACTGACCATTGAACTTTGGCACCCATTTAGATCTCACTTCTTTTGTCGCTGAAGTCAACAACCAATGCATATATTATATACATATCACAATTTTGGATTTTGGCTCTCATTTTACATTTATGTTTTTGATGGGATACCTACCTACTATATTCCAATAGTACCTACCTAATAGTTTGTAATTTTGTATTCTGTGATTCTATAATCGAGTAGGTACTTATAGCCACGTGCAAGGGTTAGTATCTTCTAAAATGTTCATTTCATTAAAGTTCACTTAGTTAACTACTAACATATTTACCTAAATGTATTTTAGACATAAAATTTTATGTCGCCCAAAGATAACGATTTTTAGGTAGGCATATAATACAACTATAAACGCTTAATAACTAATAAAGCCATTATAATCCACCAGTTGCGCATTAGTTGTGATAATCGGTACTTTGCAAACAAACGAATTAATATGCGGATTAATTATTTAATAGGGCTTTAAGTAAATAGATAAGTATCTAATGATATTATTATTTCCTCATACATATACCTACCTAGTCAACAGTTGAGGGACGAGTGATCCTAGTAGTGACAACGCATATCAGTCAATTACGATTGTTAAGCATAGACCCTTGAGTAAGTAGCTGGATGGGTGACTGAATTTGGAAGTTAAAATTTAGCCTTTTCGTTTCCTCCGTGCCTCGGAGAGCACGTTAAGCCGTCGGTCCCGGTCATTATATCTAACATCTGATAATAATCGTTACAAAAACCTAAGAGTTTAAATAGTACCTAAGTAGGTACCTAAATACCCTTAGTCGAGTCGTATGCGGGAACCCACCGCATTATTATTGCAAGAAAACTCCTACCATTATTTGATTAATGGAAAGGGGTCACGACTCACGACCCTCGGTAATGAGGAATACGACGCAGACAGTTTACAGTTTTTTTTTACAGTCATAGTTTTCAACCATGTGTTTTTATGAAACTCCCAATTTTTTATTTGCAGCGGCGCAATCATAACTAATTTCCATGCTAGCGCGGGTTCCGCCGAAAGCTTGTCGGGCGGTCAAGTTAGAGACTTGCGCCGAGTGATCAAGCATCCAGAGTACGACGAGGAAACACGCAAAGCGGACATAGCAGTGGTGTTCCTGAGCCAGCCCCTGACAATGAGTCAGACCGTCAACATCGTGTATCTTCCTCCTGCTAACACTTTCCTGCCCGTCGGACTGCCGACCACGGTTGCAAGCTGGGGATTCGAAACTGTAAGGTTTTTAAGGTTTGAGGGTATTTTTGAGGGTTTATGTGGACGTGTGGTGAATGTCGCGGGCATCAGGTTCGAGATACGCACTGTACCACATAAATTTGCCTTCTGTGGCGGATTATAGCGAATTAAACTTCTAGTTTTTTTCATTTAAGGTTTTTAACTTTAGTAGAAGCTGTAGAACTGCCACGTATCATAGGGTTCTCAACCGATGAACCAAGACTAGAGCTTTCCCCATCCCCATGCAGTAGTAGCCTATGTCCTTCCCCGGGATGTAACCTACCCCTATACCTTTCATCAAAATCGGTTGAAAAGATCGGCCGTTAAAGCGTAGCAGACAGTCAGACAGTCAGACAGACAGACAGACAGACAGACAGACAGACAGACAGACAGACAGACAGACAGACAGACAGACAGACAGACAGACAGACAGACAGACAGACAGACAGACAGACAGACAGACAGACAGACAGACAGACAGACATACAGACGGACGGACGGACGGACGGACGGACGGACGGACGGACGGACGGACGGACGGACGGACGGACGGACGGACGGACGGACGGACGGACGGACGGACGGACGGACGGACGGACGGACGGACGGACGGACGGACGGACGGACGGACGGACGGACGGACGGACGGACGGACGGACGGACGGACAGACAGACAGACAGACAGACAGACAGACAGACGAATATTGTTGCCGACAAATGAATTATTACAAAGTATAACGACAAAATATGGATCCTTGCTTCCTTACTAATAATATTATCGCGAAAGTTTGTATGTATGGATGTTTGTTACCTACTCTTTCACGCCAGAACGGCTGGACGGATCTGGATGAAATTTGGCACAGAGATATATGATATCACCTATAGTCTGGAATAACACATAAGCTACTTTTATCGCGGAAAATTGAAGAGATCCCGCGGGGACCAAAAAACCTCAATCCACGCGGACGAAGTCGCGGGCATCAGCTAGTTACAAATTTTTTACAAATTCTAGAAGCGGGCACTACAATTTTAACTAACAAGAGCCAATTGTTTTTGCAGGAGGACGGACCCCAGCACGCCAGTCTGAGGGCTATCACACTCACCATTAAGAACTTGGAAGAGTGTGCAGAGGCCTACAAAGATGTCAAAGATATTGACATCAATGCCGGTATGCTTTAAGTATATGTTCCGATATACACTGAGAGCACTGTTCAGTGCTCTTACTGGGGACAAATTCGTCCCGTTATGGACTGACAGTATACTGCCGCAGTATCCTAGGGAAATATATGACGTCATAAATCGTCGCCATTTTTGTACTGTGAGCACTGGCGTTTTCGAAGTAAGGTGCTCTCAGTGCTGGCTGCGTTCCGTTTTAAACAGTGACCAGTATACTAACTATAAAGGAACGGTTTCGCAGTATACTAAATTGACGTCACACCTTACAGTGCTCACAGTGTATTTCGGAACATACCCATTATCATACCTACTAGACACTAGTACAACTTACCTACTACTGCTGTTTCTTTTTTATTTATTTATAATTAGTCGGTCAAAACTGACTGCAATTGTTAAAGCTAACAAAACTATACAATTGTGTCTTCTAGATGAGGACATGGCATGCATAGAGGGGCACATTAACTACCTACAGCGAAAAAATATTGACAAAAACAAAAAAAAAAACAAAAAAAAAAAAAAAAATTATGTGCAGTGAGTTTGTTTTTGACAGTAGTCGTGCTGTCACAGAAGATAAGATATCCTATCCTACATCGGGCTATGTTGACCTTGGTTGCTTTTTGTTTGAGGCAAAGAACTAAGTTTCTGTACAGTTAAAATAATATCAGATGCTTTATTTAGCTATAATGTTTATTGCTTTGATTAGAGCATAGAAATTCCATAAGCGTCTTACTGAGAGGTTCAATCATAAAGTACCTGTAGGTATTAAATTCAATCCAGCATCACCAGGATTTTGAATTGTGAATTTATGGGATAAACGGTTGGTAAGATTGGACTAGGACTTAGCAACGATTTTAGCTTTATGAGTAACTAGCTGATGCCCGCGACTCCGTCCGCGTGTATTAAGTTTTTTGATTTCCTCGGGAACTCCTTAATTTTCCGGGATAAAAAGTAGCTTACATTACTATCCCACGGTATAATCCTCCTATAATGGTGAAACACGTAAGTTTCTTCATATATTAACGAAAGCCCAAATGCTGTTTCATGGCTATAACTTGAGAAATTAAGGATTTTCACACAAACTCTCAACCCCTAGTTCACCCCTTCGGGGGTGGAATTTCGAAAAACTGTGAAACACATATGTTTTCATTTTCAACCCGCACTCCGAAGCTCATATATCAAGTTTCATGGCTATAACTTGAGAAATTAAGGACTTTCATACAAACTTTCAACCCCTATTTCATCCCTTCGGGGGTAGAATTTCGGAATAAAAAGTATCCTATGTCCTACCTCGTAGTATGGGCTCAAATCGTGCCAAGTTTCGAAGAATTCATTCAATAGTTTCGGCGTGATGCGCGGCCAAGATACAGACAGACAGACAGACAGACAAAAATTAAAAAAAATTACAGATTTGGCTTCAGTATCGAATAATGAGTGCCCTCCAAAAAAAATTTTCAAAATATCTTCAATGTACAGAATTGGACCTGTTACAGTTTTATTATAAGTATAGATATTAGTAGATTATTACCCAACGGGATAAAGCAGTGTCTTCTGTCGCGGGTGACGATTTAAATCGCGAGTGTAGCGAGGGATTTAAGTTCACCCAAGACTAAGACAGCTTTATCACCGAGGAAAATACTCTACTTTTCGTACCATTTGCGAAAAAATTAACACAATAGTAATATGAGATAAGCATTTATTAAAAACTAGAGGTCGCCCGCGACTTCGTCCGCGTACAATTATTGATTTGTTATGAGAATGAAATTTTCCCGCTGCAAACAGCCTATCTATAGACGCTTTATAATGTAGCTTATGCAGGTTTTTAATTGTTTAAACCTGATAACTTCAATGCTGATTTTTATGTCTATACTTCAAAGTCATTAAATTTGTATGTAACCTTTCACCCCCATTTCACCCCTTTTGGGGTGGATTTTCGTAAAATTGCTTTTACAGGTTATTATTATTTAAAGCTATTAAACTAAATCCCGATTTTCAAGTCTCTAACTTCAGAAATATAGGACTTTCAAAGTTTCATACAAACTTACAACCCCCATTTCACCCTCTGTGGGGTAGATTTTCCTAAAATTGCTTAGACAGTTTATTATAACTTAAAACTAATAACCTAAATCCCGATTTTCAAGTCTCTTACTTCAAAAACTTGGAACCCTTATGTAAGCTTCCAACCCTCATTTCACCCCTATTGGGGTACGTTTTCGTAAAATTGCTTTTACAGGTTTTTATTATTTATAACTATTAACTTAATTGCCTATTTTCAAGTCTCTAAATTCAAAAACAAAGGACTTTCATACAAACTTCCAACCCCTATTTTAACCCTTTAGGGGTGGATTTTCTCAAAACCCTTTCTTAGCTGGCGTCTACACCATAGAAGGAATCTACCTTCCAAATTTCAAGTCTGTACGCTTTATAGTTCCTGAGATATCGTGATTAGTCAGTGAGTGAGTGGTATTTCGCTTTTATATATATAATAATATAGGTATCTAGGAAGATAGATAATAAAAGTAAAAGTTAACATTCGAAACATTGGTCCAATTATTGATTTACATTTTTGTTTGGTACATTTATTGTTGATGAGTTGATTTGAGTATTTCTCTGTTCTTGCGTCTGAGGAACTGTTTAGAACATCAACTTATTTATAAAAATAAATTAAAATAAACTTAACGTTTATGTATTTGAAGAAAACAAAAACGCGGCAAATTCCTAGATTAATTTTTTTTTGTCGGAAAAGCAAAGGCATCAAGCTCATACGGCCTCGTTGGTTTTCGTAATTTAATTTAATAATCTTAACTGCATAATAAATGCGTATTCCTTTGTCAAAAAGATGTTTAATGCTTTTATACAAACTCAATGGTGTAAACACAGATGTAGTTCAGTATAAATTTCGGTAAGTATTCCAAATTTAAATCACATTCTCCCCCTAGAGGTGAATGAAATTCAGTACAATTTTCTTTCCCTGTTTTTAACAGATTAAAAATGACTTGTTCGCTTTTTGTGGCATAGAATGTCACTTTTTTGAGCAAGTGGTACGAAAAGATAGATTATCGGCTATCGCCATTACGTATAGCTCGCGCGTATTTACTCTGCATTCAACTCGCGCGCGAACTGTACGTATGATACTATTTTATATCTAATGGTAATAATCGCTAAGTCACTACTATTTGACCGAGCGAAGCGAAGGTCTCTGAGTCTACTTGAGTGAATTTGCACTTGTCCGTCCATCCGTCCGTCTGTCAGCGCCCTATAACCGCTGCCGAATATGGATTAAAAAGTAATAAAAATCTTTATTTCAGGGGGGCTCTCATAGAAGCGAATATGAAGAAAAAATATTTTATAGCGTTACATAGGGTTGCGGCATATCATTTTAAAGATAATTAGGAATAGAGTCCAAAATATATATTTTTAAATTTTTCCCCTAAAATTGACAAAATGGGGGGTTCTCAAAGTGGAGATTATCTAACGTCCAAAGTTGACCTCAGAACTCTAAATTTACTGAAATGCTGAGCCTGAAACTTGAACAATTATTTGACTTATATCCTGTACTTGAACAACAAATACTAAAATTAGATAAATATTAAATGGAAACGAAATTATTTAATTTTTAATGAGCCTTAGTATTTACAACAGAACTTCACAATGGTGTCAATAGATGGCGCTAATGGTCAAAGTTAACTATTACAATATTTTCTGAAAGGCTGAGTCTGAAACTTGTTCAATTATTTGAATTATATCCTGTACTTGAACAACAAATACTAAAATTAGATAAATATTATATGGAAACGAAATTATTTAATTTTTAATGAGCCTTAGTATTTACAACAGAACTTCACAATGATGTCAATAGATGGCGCTGCGAGGTCTCAGTTCGGGGCGAACTACTAGTATATGGAAACGAAATTATTTAATTTTTAATGAGCCTTAGTATTTACAACAGATCTTCACAATGATGTCAATTGATGGCGCCGTGAGGTCTCAGTTCGGGGCGAACCACTAGTTTATAAGGTTGTTAACAATCATTGAAAAGATGTATAAATATATGAAAGACTAGCTGATGCCCGCTGCTCCAATGCGGGTTGGCGGGCTTTAAAGACTATTATCATGCTAGTGATAATAACCGGGAACGGCATAACGTGCTCTCCGGCACGGGGGGAAACACCGCCAACTTCCTAACTCCGGGCTAGGACTAGGAATTTCTAGTTAAAAACACCCAATACTTAATTATGGTTCTATCAGTCAATCAATCGTTTATGTGCAAGAAACATTGTACAATTAAGATGACAAAATAAAGAACAAACATGTTTCGTCATTGCTGACGTGCAAATTCTTGTAGCACCTAGTACCTACTTGTTTTTTTTTTCAGGCCAAATCTGCGCATTAAACGCAACCGCCGGCATTTGTTTCGGCGACTCCGGCGCACCTATGATCTATAACAACGTGGTGATCGGTATGGCGTCCTACTACAAGGAGTGTGGAAACAGCGCCTACCCAGATCTGTTCACCCGGGTCGACGCACACACTGACTGGATCATGAATGAGGCTGTGGCCCCTACTGGTGAAACGCCGCTAAGACGCACTGTTGTTTAATTTCTTTGTAGTTTACGTACAACTCAGGTTGCACAAAATGTATAGGAATATTGTATAGTTTGTTCGCCTTAAGAAAATAGTGACTCATCAACGCTGAAGGTTTATTCAGTGGTGTAAAAAAAAAAGTTATTTATAAAAAAATATATTTAATTACCTAGTAAATTTTGTTTCATTACGCCAAAAGACCCAGTGCTACCTACTTAAGTTTATTTTCAAGTCAAATCACGCAACCGCCGGCATTTGTTTCGGCGACTCCGGCGTACCTATGATGTATAACAACGTGCTGATCGGTATGGCGTCCTACTACAAGAATTGTGGAGACAGCGCCTACCCAGATCTGTTCACCCGGGTCGACGCACACACTGATTGGATCATGAACGAGGCTGTGGCCCCTACTGGTGAAACGCCGCTTAGACGCACTGTTGTTTAATTTCTTTGTAGTTTACGTACGACTCAAGTCGCAAAAAATGTATAGTACATAATATAATATTGGTTCTGTAATGCTTAATCTCTAAACTAAAATGACCTCCGACGTGGCGCAGTGTTGAGCGCTGTTGTCTTAACGTGCGGAGGTACCGGGTTCGATCCCGGCAGGGTCAATTTGGGAATTTATAATTTCTGAATTTTCTCTGGTCTGACCTGGTGGGAGGCTTCGGCCGTGGCTAGTTACTATCCTACCAGCAAAGACGTGACGCCAAGCGATTTAGCGTTCCGGTACGATGCCGTGAAGAAACCGACTAAGGGTATGGGTTTAATATAACTGCCATGCCCCTAACAGGTTAGCCCGCTACCATCTTAGACTGCATCATCACTTACCATCAGGTGAGATCGCAGTCAAGGGTTAACTTTTAGTGGATAAAAAAAACTTTAAATCTAGTTCTGTCCCTTTCTGCAGGGAATATTATGAAAGGGTTAGCAATATTCTTGTTGTCATTTTAGTTTAGAGATTGTGCACCACAGAATCAACCCCATTGTATAGTTTGTTCGCGTTAAGAAAATAGTGATTCATCAACGCTGCAGGCAAAGGTTTATTCAGAGTGGTGTAAAAATAAAACAATATTTATAAAAAAACTAGCAAACCCGGCGAACTCCGTTTCGCCACCAGATGGCTTTCCCGCTAAAAAGATTTTCCCGCTTTTCTGTTGAAATTTTTCCTGAATTTTCTTTGCTATAAACCTCACGGAGCCCGAGACATTTCCAACGAATGCAAAACCGTGGAAATCGGTTCGTGCGTTCTGGAGTTATAGCGTCAGGAAGGAAAACCCGACTTATTTTTATATAGTAGATATATTTATTTACTTAGTAAATTCAGTGTTTTATTACGCCCAATTACATTTTTTTTTAAATTATTGACTAAAATTTTATACGTCAAGTTTTATGCAAGTATTGGAAGTTTTGGTAAGACGTAAGATTAACATGGACGTACCCAGCGGCGAATCTCTTAAGAAATGTGGGTGTAGAAACGAAAAGAAAAGAATTTTTGTAAAAGGCATTCTAAAACATAATTAAGTTAACATACACGTTGATATTAACAGCTGTTCCAACTTTCCAAGAAACAGTTGTTTATCGTCAATGACGGATGATGATGACCTTAGGCTGCATGTAATGGCGGTTACAGCACTGATTTGATTACTGCCCCATTATTATTATTTTTGGAGGGAGGAGTAACCACAGCCCAGTAGCATCAAGCTACTAAAAATACTATCGATTTTGTTTTCATATTACACAAACCAAGATTACCTGATAGTGAAAATAAAATTAATAGCGACTACTTAGTTTTTTAAAAAGTATTACAAAGTATGAAACTACCATTGAATACCTATAAACGCAAGCGAAGGGAGCGCGTGATTGTCCGTTCTAAAAACAAAACAACATAATATGTGACATAATAAAAACCTCACAAAACTACCAGAATTGCAATATTGATTTAAAAAAACTATATTCATGGGTACGTCAAGTTTAATTCAAAATAACAGTATGTGTAGCAGCTGAGGCCAATCATTTAGTCGCGTCTGAAGTTGAACGCAAGACGCGTCGCAAAAGCATATTTTCGCGCGTAGTATGTACGTTGAGTTCGGCAGTTTGTATGAGTGATGCGCAAACAAGCACTCGCACCTCAACTCAGAGACCATTTGATTGGCTAAGATCTAAGCAATTTTTACATGATTTTTGCATCTTTGGGCGCATTCTATACAAATATACAACAATTGGATAACGGCAAGACAGAGCTAACTCGAAGGCACAGTTTATTGCAATACTTAATACTAACAACTTCATAACTATGTGTCATAATAATAACATAATTAATGTATAATTATTATCTAGCTACCCTCTCGGTGGTCCCATATAGTTACAAACAAACTTACACCACATCTCATCATCAATGTTAATCATACAATATTATCATACAATAAAGCTTGACATGTGCTATAGCTATAATAGAAGTTACGGATATCGATACGTATATGTCTTTTATTCGGATCGATAAAACTTTGTGACTGATTTTTGGTGTAAACTAGTTATTGACTGCGAAATCTTCCACCTGGATTATTTTTTTTCTAAATTCCTTTTTGATTTTGCAGGATAAAAATCCTATGTTTGCCACCGGGATGTAAATTTCCTACGGATTTAAAAAAAAGAACCGAAAACCATGCAGTCGAAATCGCGCGCATAATCTGGTTTATATATATATATATATAATAAAACGTGATTAACATCGATGAAATCATTAATAACAATAATTTATTATCTATGAAACAAATATTATGCCTAAGTCTTATCACGAAAGAAAATGATTAATATTTACAATACTGTTGAAGTATATGGAATTTTCCAGTCAAAGAATTATAAAGTAATCTTATTTATCTACTCTATACTTCGATCATTAAAGTATGACACCTACATGCAGTCCTATACAAAATCGAATAAGTGTCCGCTTTTAGTTTATAGGTAACTTTAAATACTTATTTCAAAATCATGCTAACAGCGTAACCACATTTTGAATTAAAACGTCATCAAAATTTTAGTTTTTACAACTTAGCATACTGAGATAGATCTTTAAACGCTTTTATATTTTACTAGCTGATGCTTGCGACTTCGTCCGCGTGGTTTAAGTTTTTTTGATTGCCGCGGAAACTCGCCGGTGAGCGTTTATTTCTCTTTTACACTTTTTGAGTAGGTACCGATAGCATAAATTATGTTAATGGGGAAACACACTGTTACTTTATCCCGCTAGGTGTCGTATCGTCGCTAGTGTTGTTTACCTATCAATACAATGTATATAAACCGGCCTAAATAAAGCCGCACACCATTTATCTCCTGATGAGGAAAGAAGAAAACTGTTCGCCTATAAATTGGAAACCCAGTTCATCTGCAAGGTTATGATAGCGCTCTCTTTAGACCTGACAATTTTTATGGTGAGTCCAGTTAAACTGATTAGTTTCATGCCCTTGAAAACAATTAAATATATTGTTTACAATAGGTATTGCAAAAGAACCTGACAGTTATGAACGAGGGAGGCACCATCTGAGATTAGCTTTGCCTGTCCCTTCTCATATATTTTAATGATCGAAGTCTTCATTGTTATTAACCCGCTAATGAGCAAACTTATCAAGATGAGTCCACATAAATTACCATGTTATGTTGTTAGTGTACAACAATAATACAACACATGACTGAAACATGTAATATAACAAGTCCGTGCATATCTAAATAACAGTACAACACTATATTGATGTTACGAAGAATCACTAAAATTTACAATCTTTAATTTTCTTTAATTAGGTTCACTACGCGCACATAATAATGTTATAACTTTGTAAAATGTTTTATAACAAAATCTTTCGTATTTTTACGCTCGAAAAGTGTACATGGGTATAAACTTTAAATATGTATATAGAACTACTACTACACGCATAAAATAAAACCATTAGATACAACATATTATATAACAAGTTATGTTATATAATTTGGACTTACCTTGAACGACAAATTTTCGCCCTGTCGATATTTATGTGACGTAACGTGTGTACCTTTATAATTATCCATACAAATATATTTGTATAATGTAAGGCTAACATAAAACTTAACCTCTTTAAGTATATAATTTGGACGGTCTATATTCGGAAGTTGGTATCTTTATTATTTTACAGTAAAGCCTAGAAAATAAAACTAGTCATAGAGTAAAACTTATTCTAAAATGTCCTAAAAATAGATTTGATATTAAATTAAAGCTATTGGATTGAATACTCTAGGTAATTTTAATTTAAATACCTGTAAGTCATCTTAATGCATAATAATTTTCGAAAATGAGAATTTTACCTCAACTGGAACGCAGATTGATTCCATTTCGAGTTTCTGTAACAATACATAGAGGTGAATATAAAACAAGTGAACATACTTCGCCAATGTGTTCGAATGTTCGAAAACGATCAACGTAGATGTAATTTAAAAACTTGTAGTAAAGGTTGTTGCTGATCGTTTATTGCGACTATTACGTCGCCGACTTAAGGTACTCACTTAATAAACTTAACTCGGGAAGGTGGTGGGACTCATAACAGAGCACAGACGAGAGTTGTTCAAAACTGCTTTAAATCCATTGCACGCTACGGACTATAAACTATAATTTTTTAGCATGCTTTTAAATACGCTATGTTATAACGCACTTGTTCTAAGAAAGCGTGTGAACGGCTGGCAGGCGCGATATGTCTTGCAGCACGCTACATTTCGTAACACACAAAGATGACGTTCACTCACAACAGCTCGTTCCGGTACGATGCCGTGTAGAAACCGAATAGGGGTATGGGTTTAACATAACTGCCATGCCCCTAACAGGTTAGCCCGCTACCATCTTAGACTGCATCATCACTTACCATCAGGTGAGATCGCAGTCAAGGGCTTACTTGTAGTGGATAAAAAAAAAAAAAAAACTCGTAGCACTTGTAGCGGCGCTACCGGCAAGCGGGCGCCGTTACAAGTGCTACGAGGCGCCGCGCGCGAACGCGTGATATTCATAACGCTGTAGCGTCATGGCGGCTCCTCACATAGCACGTTATCCGCGTGCTATGGAACAAAAGCACGCTATGATGTTGCGCTACGTATTATATTAACCACCTCTAGCACAGCCCATTAAACAAACACCTCTTCGTTATAGGTGTCACCGACAGTCCTCTGTGCAGGGCTTGCACTGAGACAGACGAAACGCCGACGCACGTGTTGCTAGAATGCACGGGCGTCACAGACCAACGCGAACGACACCTCGGATCCCCAACCTAGCCACGAGAGGCCCTCGACAACCTGGGCTCTCTTCTAAGCTTCTCGAGTGAGCTCGGATGGCTGGAGTGAAAACTCCGGCGGGGAGGGGCATCTCACGTACAACAGACTTCCGATTGAAGGTTTAAGTGCGGAAACCTGCCCAGTAGAAAGAAAGAAAAGATAAGGTAAGAAAGAAAAAATAAAAGAAAAGGTAAGGCCACAGACCATACAACCAATTGACTGAGCATAGCGTGCCCCCTCACCAGCCAAACGTTAGCACTATCAGTACTAACGCTACGTTTTGTGCCTATAGCCGCCCTCAGTCCGTATTCGACCGTGCTCGGAAATTGATCGAGTCTCTCTGTAGCATTAAATGGCGTGGAAAGAGAAGCAATACCTCCAGCTATGTAAACGATGGGATAACATTACATAAGTAAGTGTAGTTTTGTAATAATAAATGAAAATCATCAATACGCAAAAAAAATAAAAAACAAAAATATTTACCAAAATGAAAAGGAACCCGTTGATGTCTTTCAGTTTTTCTTTGTCTTTCACATGTAGTTCTACATATCTCCGTCTCTTCCACGCATAGCCCAGTGAAGCCCGTGTAACTATCGATAAATTATATCGATAGCCTTAGACTACTTGAATGCCAATAAATTAATTTACTGAGTAAAAACGTATATTTCATTAAATTCCGAACAATTCTGAAGTAGAAGAACAGGTTAGATGTCTATTATTTATATTTTGATTAAAAGCTGTTGTTGAAAACTTGTTCTTTAGTATAGAACTTGGGCACTTGGGCAATTAAAAAAAAATTATATATCAGATAATTATCTATAATCATACATATGGTTGTCTTTTGCTGTTTGAATAAAATTATTTGTATTGATTTTCCAATGATAATTTTTATCGACATATTTTTGTCGCGCAGCGGGCAGCCCAAGTGCCGCGGTAACATATACTTTGTACTTATAACTGTGTAAAGTTGACCTTGAGCCAGCCAGTAGCCAAGGCGTCGGCGCAGTCGAGGGGAGAAATGCTATTATTACCTCGTCCCCCACCTGAAAGTGGTGAGATGTGTTTCAAAGCGAAAATGTGGCTATTAGCTCTCAATAGGTTTACTACTCGGTGGGTAAGGCGGTGAGGGTGACAGATGTGCCGGATCTCTTTATGAGCGCCACGACGTCCGGGTGCGGCAGGTTGCGCACCGGCTGGCCGTTGATTGCGACTGTTGCGTCGCCGACATAAGGTACTCACTTCAGTCTTGGTGTTCGCTGTCGCTGCGTCAGTCTTGTCGCGAGTGTGTGACGGTGAGGGTGAAAGATGTGCCGGATCTCTTTATGAGCGCCACGACGTCCGGGTGCGGCAGGTTGCGCACCGGCTGACCGTTGATTGCGACTGTTGCGTCGCCGACATAAGGTACTCACTTCAGTCTTGGTGTTCGCTGTCGCTGCGTCAGTCTTGTCGCGAGTGTGTGACGGTGAGGGTGACAGATGTGCCGGATCTCTTTATGAGCGCCACGACGTCCGGGTGCGGCAGGTTGCGCACCGGCTGACCGTTGATTGCGACTGTTGCGTCGCCGACATAAGGTACTCACTTCAGTCTTGGTGTTCGCTGTCGCTGCGTCAGTCTTGTCGCGAGTGTGTGACGGTGAGGGTGACAGATGTGCCGGATCTCTTTATGAGCGCCACGACGTCCGGGTGCGGCAGGTTGCGCACCGGCTGACCGTTGATTGCGACTGTTGCGTCGCCGACATAAGGTACTCACTTCAGTCTTGGTGTTCGCTGTCGCTGCGTCAGTCTTGTCGCGAGTGTGTGACGGTGAGGGTGACAGATGTGCCGGATCTCTTTATGAACGCCACGACGTCCGGGTGCGGCAGGTTGCGCACCGGCTGACCGTTGATTGCGACTGTTGCGTCGCCGACATAAGGTACTCACTTCAGTCTTGGTGTTCGCTGTCGCTGCGTCAGTCTTGTCGCGAGTGTGTGACGGTGAGGGTGACAGATGTGCCGGATCTCTTTAAGAGCGCCACGACGTCCGGGTGCGGCAGGTTGCGCACCGGCTGACCGTTGATCGTGACTGTTGCGTCGCCGACATAAGGTACTCACTTCAGTCTTGGTGTTCGCTGTCGCTGCGTCAGTCTTGTCGCGGGTGTGTGACGGTGAGGGTGACAGATGTGCCGGATCTCTTTATGAGCGCCACGACGTCCGGGTGCGGCAGGTTGCGCACCGGCTGACCGTTGATTGCGACTGTTGCGTCACCGACATAAGGTACTCACTTCAGTCTTGGTGTTCGCTGTCGCTGCGTCAGTCTTGTCGCGGGTGTGTGACGGTGAGGGTGACAGATGTGCCGGATCTCTTTATGAGCGCCACGACGTCCGGGTGCGGCAGGTTGCGCACCGGCTGACCGTTGATCGTGACTGTTGCGTCGCCGACATAAGGTACTCACTTCAGTCTTGATGTTCGCTGTCGCTGCGTCCGTCTTTTCGCGGGTGTGTGACGGTGAGGGTGACAGATGTGCCGGATCTCTTTATGAGCGCCACGACGTCCGGGTGCGGCAGGTTGCGCACCGGCTGACCGTTGATTGCGACTGTTGCGTCGCCGACATAAGGTACTCACTTCAGTCTTGGTGTTCGCTGTCGCTGCGTCAGTCTTGTCGCGGGTGTGTGACGGTGAGGGTGACAGATGTGCCGGATCTCTTTATGAGCGCCACGACGTCCGGGTGCGGCAGGTTGCGCACCGGCTGACCGTTGATCGCGACTGTTGCGTCGCCGACATAAGGTACTCACTTCAGTCTTGGTGTTCGATGTCACTGCGTCAGTCTTGTCGCGGGTGTGTGACGGTGAGGGTGACAGATGTGCCGGATCTCTTTATGAGCGCCACGACGTCCGGGTGCGGCAGGTTGCGCACCGGCTGACCGTTGATTGCGACTGTTGCGTCGCCGACATAAGGTACTCACTTCAGTCTTGGTGTTCGCTGTCGCTGCGTCAGTCTTGTCGCGAGTGTGTGACGGTGAGGGTGACAGATGTGCCGGATCTCTTTATGAGCGCCACGACGTCCGGGTGCGGCAGGTTGCGCACCGGCTGACCGTTGATCGTGACTGTTGCGTCGCCGACATAAGGTACTCACTTCAGTCTTGGTGTTCGCTGTCGCTGCGTCAGTCTTGTCGCGGGTGTGTGACGGTGAGGGTGACAGATGTGCCGGATCTCTTTATGAGCGCCACGACGTCCGGGTGCGCCAGGTTGCGCACCGGCTGACCGTTGATTGCGACTGTTGCGTCGCCGACATAAGGTACTCACTTCAGTCTTGGTGTTCGCTGTCGCTGCGTCAGTCTTGTCGCGGGTGTGTGACGGTGAGGGTGACAGATGTGCCGGATCTCTTTATGAGCGCCACGACGTCCGGGTGCGGCAGGTTGCGCACCGGCTGACCGTTGATCGCGACTGTTGCGTCGCCGACATAAGGTACTCACTTCAGTCTTGGTGTTCGCTGTCGCTGCGTCAGTCTTGTCGCGGGTGTGTGACGGTGAGGGTGACAGATGTGCCGGATCTCTTTATGAGCGCCACGACGTCCGGGTGCGGCAGGTTGCGCACCGGCTGACCGTTGATCGCGACTGTTGCGTCGCCGACATAAGGTACTCACTTCAGTCTTGGTGTTCGCTGTCACTGCGTCAGTCTTGTCGCGGGTGTGTGACGGTGAGGGTGACAGATGTGCCGGATCTCTTTATGAGCGCCACGACGTCCGGGTGCGGCAGGTTGCGCACCGGCTGACCGTTGATCGCGACTGTTGCGTCGCCGACATAAGGTACTCACTTCAGTCTTGGTGTTCGCTGTCACTGCGTCAGTCTTGTCGCGGGTGTGTGACGGTGAGGGTGACAGATGTGCCGGATCTCTTTATGAGCGCCACGACGTCCGGGTGCGGCAGGTTGCGCACCGGCTGACCGTTGATCGCGACTGTTGCGTCGCCGACATAAGGTACTCACTTCAGTCTTGGTGTTCGCTGTCGCTGCGTCAGTCTTGTCGCGGGTGTGTGACGGTGAGGGTGACAGATGTGCCGGATCTCTTTATGAGCGCCACGACGTCCGGGTGCGGCAG
Organism: Erebia epiphron; assembly: GCA_963932025.1. Lineage (NCBI taxonomy): Eukaryota > Metazoa > Arthropoda > Insecta > Lepidoptera > Nymphalidae > Erebia > Erebia epiphron. The sequence continues at coordinate 23,812,357 of OZ009947.1, read as the reverse complement.
GTTGCGCACCGGCTGACCGTTGATCGCGACTATTGTGTCGCCGACGTGAAGGCGACCGCAGCGAGACGCGGGTGAGTTGGGGATGAGTTGACCTAAGGGCGAAAAACTCGAGTAAGTAAAATAACTGTGAGCGGAGCGTGCGCTTGGAGCAATACTATATAACTATAACTATCATTAAAAAATCGAATATTAGTAGATGATGCTAGCGACTGCTTCCGCGAAGCTTTAGGTTTTTGTAAACCCCATAGGAATACCTTGGATTCACCGTAGGATTTTCCGTAATAAAAAGAAGCCTATGTCACTCTCCAGGTATTTAACTACATCATGTCTGTTCAAAAATCCGTTGCGGGAATGGCAAACCAACAAATAAGTACTTTTGTTACTACAATTACTGAACTACTCTTGTTCGCGTAGAATGGTGGCAACAATGTTGGCTGAATGTTCGCGTTGAACAGCCAGGCTGAATCTTTACTCAAAATAACCAGCCCTTCTGCCACCAGATGTCGCAATTAACCGCTGTGAAATGTCTGAATAATCATATTGATATACATATACCTAATATGATGAGATGATGTGATATACTAAGGTAAATGACATAGCCCAGAGAATTATTAAGCTGAAGTGGCAGTGGGCAGGTCATGTCTGTCGCAGAACCGATGGCCGCTGGGCAGACGCGTTCTGGAGTGGAGACCGCGTACCGGCAAACGCAGTGTGAGACGACCTCCAGCCCGCTGGGCCGACGACTTTAAAAACATAGCGGGAAGTGGGTGGATGAGGACAGCGGAGGACCGTGTGTGGTGGCGCGCTCTCCAAAAGGCCTATGTCCAGCAGTGGACGAATGCAGGCTGATGGATGGACATATACCTATAGTGCTGGTCGCCTTGTTGGTGGAAGAGATGACTACGAAGCCGAAGCCCTCGCCCTCGTTGCGCGTCACCGTGACGTCATAGGGCGCGCTCGACCACCCCGGGGAGGTACTGGGCTCGTATTGGACCCCGTACCTGCGAACACGTACATTTACATACAAAAAGAAACATACAGAAGGTACTTAAGTTATACGCGGCATAATATAGTAATTATTTTAAGTTTGTAAGTTTTTTAACGTCTTTGAGAGGTGATGTCTAGTGAATGGCCCGAAAAATAGCATCAGTTTTTATACAGTTTACATAGGTACTGTGCATACTTTAATACTGTACAAGAATCAGCCTTTCTAGTTATGGTTCATTTTTGGTAACTATAACACATCTTTGAGCGGCCATATCTAGTGAAAGGCCCATCCGCATGCGGACAGACTTGTGTCGTCATTAGTTGATAGCCCTACACCTACTTAATACTGAATCAGCCTTCCTGGCGATAGTTACCAAAAGTGCAGCTATCTCTTAGTCTAAAACTTCGCATAGGTATGAGTGGCAGAGACGAAGCAACTATGAAGCCGAAGCAACCTAAAATAAATCTAAATTATCTAAATAAATCTAAACCGTTAATTTATTTCTTTCAAACGCTCGATGTGCAATCTCTATTGCCGGGTATTGTATCTCCTTAGAGTTATAGGTATTAATGTAGTATAAAACTTACATAGGTATATGTACAGCCGGCGGATAGAGCGGCGCAGGATGCAGGATGTTATAGGGTGCCGCTGGCACGTGATGAAGAGGTTCCGCCCTGAAAAACATTCCAAAATATTTTTAGGGTTCTGTCATTGAGTTTCGAGCAACCCACGTCCTTGGTCTAACGGCTAGCTTATTTGTCTGCCAATCATTAGGTCCAGGGTTCGGATACCGGATCTGACCAAATCAAAAAGTTATCTGGTTTTTAAAGCGCTTTTATTGCCTTTGCCTGTAGTTAGATAACTAACTTTGTATGTAAAGAAATCTTGGGCAACAAATCAAGTCGAACTTAACCAACTTCTGATAATGTTGTATCGATTTGAAACTTCGCAAATGTATGCAATACAAATGACTTTTTACCATTTATCACTTGGCTCTATCAAGCTAATTTGATGTAGGAACCAGGAGGTAGATATGTGGAACCCTGCATTGGCATCTAGTAAAAGTAAGTAGTTTGAGTTTGGGCTCATTTGGTTTGTTTTAACGAGTTCCATTTATATTATAGGTACAATTGGTAAAGCAATGAAGCCGTCTATCCTGCACACGATTTATCTACGGTCGTGTCGGATTGCCGGTATATGAGAGTGAGGAAATGTAGTTTCAGGAGTAATCTAGTAGACTTACGCGAGTAAAGGTTGGTGTGCGTGCTGCGCCGGTATGCTCGGCAGTCCTAGAGGTTGTATGTCTGCCCTATTATGACGCACACCTAATGTTACCTGAAAAGTACACGATAGTTAATTGTTTCTTCTTAAAAAATTTGGTCAAATTATCAGTAATTTTTTGTAAGTAGCGGCGCGGCAACAATTTTTTATAACTGCACCTAATGTTTTAGTGCCAACTAATGGAATGGTGGTGGCATGTAATTCCAGAACTTGGAGACCTACGATCGAATGGGAGACTTATAACTAGTGCAAAGTAAGGTGGTAGAGTCAAAACATAAGAGGCACGTGTATGTCCTACATGTAATAAATAAATTGAGAGCCGTTTCGAAATGTAGTCGCATTTTTTTAAAACTAGTATACTTACATGTCCTCTAGACGCGGCTTGGCAGACGTAGGCCACGGCTCTGGCGTGCGTCGCACCCGCTAGAGGTATTCCGTCCACAGATGTTAGTAGATCACCCGGCCGGAGCAAACCGTCGGCTGGGCCACCTAGGAGAAAGTAAGTAAGTAAGTAAAAACACTTTATTACACACAAACAAATAATAAAACAGAGGTAAAACGAATCATAACAGAATTTACAACTTGTTACGGTGTAAAGGCGGCCTTATCACTATGAGTGATCTCTTCCAGGCAACCTTTTTATGATCGGAGATTGGTTGCATGATGTCAGGGCGGTGCACACGTGTACATTTCAAAGAGAAAAATAATAACAATCTACTACTTATCTATTACAATATAATAAACTTACTTAACAGTACATACTATAGTTACATACTATTCTACTTATATGACAATATAAATCTAAAAATAAAATAAAACATTATATACTCATATAATAGATACAATAACATAAACTTACACGAGCTTTACATAGATATTTATACTTTCATAGCGATAAATAGTAATTTTTAAGACGAAGTTTAAAGGTTGACACCGACACAGAGTGTCGGATATCCCTCGGTAGCGCATTCCAGAGGATCACAGCTTTGACAGTGAAGGAGTCGCCGTAGCATTGCGAGCGACTGCTTGGCATCGCTAATTTGTTGTCGATCTTTGAACGAAGGTTGAGAAGATGGCTAGACCGAAGAAAATGAAATCTTTCCTTTAGATATGGAGGAGTATGTGGGAGAAAGAGGATAGAGTAGAGAAGAGAAAGGATATGGAAATTACGGCGTTGTTTAACGGTGAGCCATTTGAGTTGGACTCGATATTGAGTTATATGGTCAAATTTTCTCAGCCCAAACACAAATCTGAAAGCCATATTTTGCAGACGTTCAAGCTTATTAAGGAGAATCTGTGGTAAATCAGGATAGCAGGAGAAAGTATTTTTTTTTTGATTTTCAACCCAATGGAATCCTTATTATTTTTTTTTGTTATTTTACAAAATTGCGAAATTTTCCGTCTAGTTGCGAAAGGATCTGGTCACCTTATCACGGCCCATCTACAGATATCATAATATAGAACGTAGGTCCGTAGACTGACAATCTCATAATTTATAACCATACTAGCTGATGCCCGCGACTTCATCCGCGAATTTTCCGGGAAAAAAAGTAGTCTATGTCACCTCCAAGTCCTCAACTATGGCCATGCCAAAAATCACATCGATCCGTTGTTCCGTGACTGAAGGACAAACACACTTTCGCATTTATAATATTAGTATTAGTATGATAATCATTTTTCAATTTAAACTAGTATCGTCGTGAATCCTGAAAAGCGATAAATTGACTGACGTACACAACACTTTTTACTGCCAAATCCATACTTCCATACTAATATTATAAATGCGAAAGTGTGTCTGTCTGTCTGTCCGTCTGTCTGTCTGTCTGTCTGTCTGTCTGTCTGCTACGCTTTCACGGCCCAACTACTCAACCGATTTTGATGAAATTTGGTACAGAGATAGGTTACATCCCGGGGAAGGACATAGGCTACATTTTATCCCGGAAAATTGAAGAGTTCCCGCGGGAATCAAAAAAATGTATCTGTTCAACCGATTTTGATGAAATTTGGTACAGGGAGAGGTTGTACCCCGGGGAAGGACATAGGTGGCTTTTTATCCCGGAAAATTGAAGAGTTCCCGCGGGAATAAAAAAAAAACAATCCACGCGGACGAAGTCGCGGGTATCATCTAGTATATCCATAAATTCTTTGCGGGCTAGTCCACTGTACTGCATACTTTCAAAGCCAGTGATATTGGCTTCTGAGCTCTTTTTACTAGTCGACATAACTTATTATACTTATTATATTAACGTATTTACCTGGTACAACGTATCCTACGGCGACTCGACTCCCATCCTCGGTGCCCCCAACTATACGGAACCCGAAGCCGGCGGAACCTCGCGCTAGTCTCACCAAAACATCCGCTTCCGGGTCCGTTGTACCGCCCGCTTCTACCTAAGAGTTACAATAGAACAGCTTATAGCTAGCTAGCCTTATAGCTTACCACCACCACCACTACAGCCTATTAACGTCCCACAGCTGGGCACAGGCCTCCACTCTCATAGGAGAGCGGGAATTAGAGCTTAGACCCACCTCGCTGCTCCAATGCGGGTTGGCGGGCTTTAACGACTATTATCATGTTAGTGATAATAACCGGAACCGACGGCTTAACGTGCTCTCCGAGGCACGGGGGTGAAACACCGCCAACTTCCAACTCCGGGCTGGCACTGAGAATTTCTTAATTGAAAAACCCAATACCTAACTTTTATGCCCGACCGGGAATCGAACCCAGGACCTCGTGATCCGCACTCGACTAGATTATAGCTTACAGTTTCATTTAATTTTGAGTTGAAGAATTCAAAAGAGTTTACAATATCTTAAAGTTTTGACTTTGACAATTTCTTTATTTCCAAACAAAACATTAAATAAGAAGAAAATTACCAAGTATAAGAAAAAAAGAGGTACAAAGGCGGCCTTAACTACAAGTGATCTTCAGATAACAGCGAAAAGAGAACTGGGGACAGAGAAGATACTAGCTACTAGATACTAGCGGCAGTTCTGTGAACATCCTTGCGAGAGACGTATTGTTTATTGTTTACTAGATGATTCCCGCGACTTCGTCCGCGTGGATTTATGTTTTTTGCCTATGTCCTTCCCTGGGATGTAACCTATCTCTGTACCAATTTTCATCAAAATCGGTTGAGTAGTTGGGCCGTGAAAGCGTAGCAGACAGACAGACAGAAGACAGACAGACAGACAGACAGACAGACAGACAGACAGACAGACAGACAGACAGACAGACAGCCAGACAGACACACTTTCGCATTTATAATATTAGTATGGATGTGGTACACAAAACAGGAAATAACTACAACATTTCAGGTAAATATTTAATGATAGGATCGACGTATGCCCAACAGTGGACGGATATCGGCTGGAGCGGCAATATTACCTGAGGGTAGTTGGCGACATACAAAGCTGGTTGCTCGGGCTCATAGCACGGCGATCGCGCCGGACTGTGCATGTGTCTTGCGGGCGATTGCTCACGAAGCCTGCAAATGAAATGTTTTATCATTTCGGACACAGCTTTCCCGCGTATACCATCTACAATTTACATACATTCACAAAATAATATCAAACCAAATGACCATGTGCATGGGTGTTTTTTGTTAGTGTCTTTGCACATGGATACATTTTCACGTAAAAAGATCGACAACGCGACGGTGCAAAGAAAACCACTCAAAGTAAAGTGGACCTAAAAATTATTGCTTTAGAGTTGTTTTTTCAATAGTACCGATTTTGTTAAACGTTTAACCGTTTACAGCGCTGCCGGTAGATACACGAACGAATTCAAACGTTAAATTGTTTAAGGTTTGATTTCGTTTAAATACATTTTGACGTAATATAGATTTGACAATACAGTGCAAAACTTGTACTAACTGACGACGTCCGTTCGTAAAACGCACAATTCTGGTGTACAAAATCTGTAAACTACATAGAAATAACAACTGTAACTATTTTACTACTTAACCCTTTCCAAAGGGTAAGTAGTATTATGAAAGAAATAGCAATATTTTTACAGGTGTCATTATAGTTCAATTTAGACATTGTGTACAACAGAATTAGCCACATTGCGCGATAAAATGTGACCATGTGTAAAGACCCTAAAGCTTTGTGGGTATGTCTTAATATAAGAATCTTGCTCTTGCTTTGTGCAGTTGTACGGGAGTAAACATCACATTTTGCTTATATGGGAAACAATTGTGTACATAACTTCTTCACACAAACAAATTACAACACAGGTTTACACAAAACTTACTTAGTGTAAATGACTATAGTAAATGGTTTACATCTTCCTGGGCAGCTATGTAAAAATAAATTGTATAATTTCCGCTTTAATTTCATTTAGATACAGTCAAATATATGCGCTTGTGAATAAATGGAAATTAGAATTGAATTAAAGAGATAATTTAGTCCAAATTTAAGACAAAATTACTTTTTCAATATTTCAAAATTCTAATTTTTAACTTATAATGAAACTAGCTGTCAAATCCTGGTTATTCTCGTGTGGAATGAAAATCCTTTCAGAAATTTCATGTCGCGATTTCATCGTTAGTTCGTGGTAAGAAAATAAGACCTGGGCCTGATATATCTCTGGTTGTGTCGGATCGTCCCATCAGGCTATAAGAGTAAATGATTAGATGATGCAACTGTTGATTTTATATTGCACAAGTGTGTCGCACATCAATTGCAATTCACGAGTGCCCGTGGCTCATGGTTGTGTTAAAGTCCTATCTGTATACATTTGTATACATGTAAATGTGTGCGTTGACAGGCACGCACACTTACGCAATGTGCATAACTACAAGTAAAGTTCACGTGCGCTCGTGAATTGCAAGAACTATATAACCTATTCCAATTATTCAAAATCAAAATCAAAATCAAATGTTTTTTTTATTCAAATAAACTTTTATAAGTACTTTTGAATCGTCAAGTGAATCTACCACTGGTTCGGAATGCCATTCCTACCGAGAAGAACCAGCAAGAAACTCGGTGGTTGCTCTTTTTAAATAATTCATTTACAATAATTATTATATCAATGTGTACATAAGTAACCGCTGTCCTTAGAATTGCTGGAGCGATCAAATCCATGCTCCTCTATCATTGACATAATCTTCAACAGTATAATAAGCTTTCTTTTAGGAGCATACATTTAAGACGCTCATGACGCTTTACAAGCGTATTTCCGTGTTATTAAACATCTATTTTCTTCTTCAAATGACATCACATAATTTTGAAAAAAAATGTAATGCAATACTTAGATTCATGCTCTTCAATTGTGTGGAGGCCTTTTTTTAATTTTTTAATTATTTAGATTAATACAAGCAATTATAAAATAAATAACCTCGCACATGATTGTCTATTAACTTTATTACCTGAGGACCCACGAAAGTGAAACTTACATAAAAATAAAGAGAATATTTATAAGGTAAAAACTCAGCAGTGATTTTTTTAATCTTTGGCGATTTTCTACGAAAATTCACATATTTCGGCCAAATAATGCTAGCGGGTGTTGTGCGGGCGACGGGCGGTAGATGGCAGATGCCTTTCAGACGGGGAGGACGTATCCATTTTTCCCGCCAAAACGCTCTCGCGCCAAAACGACAGACGCAAATGAAATATTGAAAAAGTAGTGAATTCTAATAATAGGCATGATGACTGATTTTGAAAAATGGTCAGATTATGTTCGGATGTATCTACTATTTCGAAAAAATATGTTATTTCAGCAGAAAAATAAGGTTTGGTAGATAAAATTGGCATTTGAAATTTAAATTTTAAAATTCACGCCAAAACGTTCGGCGGTGTCATGGCGTCGTTTGTGACGTCACTATTGCTTTTACCAATGTACTCTGTGCAGTGTGCAGTAAAAAATAGTGTGATTGTCAAAGCTCGAAAACAATAATTGTGACGTCATTCGCTTCTTGGTGTTTTATCCAATATGGCGGATTGCTGTATTTTATAGTTTTATTTTATCAAAATAAATAGCAATCTGACTCGAATTAGAAAAATTAATACGTTTTTTATAACCCATGAATCCTATTTCATTAGATAAATTCATAATTTCATTGATTCTTGGTTACTGTCATCATGCCTATTACTGAATGAATGATAATGGAAGATTTTTTCCATATCTTAGCACTGCTGGACAATATATTAATACTGGTACATATTTTACTTTCCTTGTGTATTTTTCGTTTCTTTTTTTATATTGTGCTAAATCAAACCACGCCATCTATTGTGAGATGGGGAACCATATGTGTTTATTCCTGCAGCAGAACTATTTTTAACAATGCCTAAAATAAAACAACACACAAACAAGGTAATTAAAAATATGAATATCGCGTAAGTATCTAGTAAGTACCCATAATTTTTTTACTAGCTAAATTATGAATATACCCAAGTTCAAATCAATACATAATTCCATACACGGGAACACGTAGTATAAAAGTCTGGCCAGTATTACCTAAGTACCTAATGAAAATTTCTTGTCAAAAAAAAAGGAAAAAAGGGTAAAAAAGGTAAATAAAGGTAACCAAATCAGTTTTTAAGCCCGACCCAGGAATTGAACCCAGAACTACGCCATCCTCAGTCCAACATGCTAACTACTACACCAACGAAAATCAACCGATCTAGGTAGGTACCTACTAGTTTGTGTTCAGACATATTATATAACTTATTTTAGAAACATCTTTCATTTACGAGCTGATAAATCATAGTAAGGTAGTAATAGGTATACCTACGTGTAAAAATCTTGTACTGAGTGACTGATCTACCTATCAACGCAAAGCATAAGCAAGGGCTGGGTGGGGTCAGCTACCTATTAGCTATTCTTTGCTATTACCTACCTACCTAGATAATGTACATAGGTACCTATACCACAGTATTGGTATCTACTATCTATATAATATTACCGTGCCTATACTTACCTACTAAAGAAACACCTATCCAATCTATATATTATTATCATACTAATGTGTGTTTGTTTGTTGGTTTATTGGTTTGTTCGTTTGACCTTCAATCACGGCGCAACGGAGCAACGGATCGAAGTGATTTTTGGCATGGGTAGGTATACCTAGTTGCAGACCTCGAGAGTGACATAGGCATAGGCTTTTTATCCCAGAAAATTAAGTAGGTAGTTCCTGCGTGAATAAAAAAATACTTAAACCACGCGGACGAAGTCGCGGGCGTCAGCTAGTATCTTTTATATGAAATCGCTCAACAATCCCTTACTTACCTACCTACTACTTACTTACTAACGGCTACCTAAATATGGAGAAGTACTTACATGTTACACCACTTTTGAAAATTCGACCCCCAAACGGGTGAAATAAGGGATGAAAGTTTGTATGAAAGTCTCAAGATATTTTTTAAGTTATATCAACGAAACTTGTACTTATTTTGGCTTTCAATAAAAAATAAAGAAGTACGTGTGTCACAGTTATACCTACAAAATTTCATCCCCAAAGGGGTAAAATAGGGGTTGAAACTTTGTATGAAAGTCTGTCATTTTTAGGGTTCCGTAGCCAAATTTGGCAAAAACGGAACCCTTATAGATTCGTCATGTCTGTCTGTCTGTCTGTCTGTCTGTCCGTCCGTATGTCACAGCCACTTTTTTCCGAAACTATAAGAACTATACTGTTGAAACTTGGTAAGTAGATGTATTCTGTGAACCGCATTAAGATTATCTTACAAAAATGAAAAAAAAACAATAAATTTTGGGGGTTCCCCATACTTAGAACTGAAACTCATAAATTTTTTTATTCATCTAACGGCTAACCCATACGTGTGGGGTTATCTATAGATAGGTCTTCAAAAATGATATTGAGGTTTGTAATATCATTTTTTTCTAAACTGAATAGTTTGCGCGAGAGACACTTCCAAAGTGGTAAAATGTGTGTGTGTGTGTGTGTCCCCCCTGTAACTTCTAAAATAAGAGAAGGATAAAACTAAAAAAAATATATGATGTACATTACCATGCAAACTTCCACCGAAAATTGGTTTGAACGAGATCTAGTAAGTAGTTTTTTTTAATACGTCATAAATCGTAAACCGCAATTTACCTTTCATTCAATCGACTCAAATATTTAAAATAAAAATATTTTAATAATTTAAAACTTACTACAGGTTTGTACGGAACCCTCGGTGCGCGAGTCTGACTCGCACGTGGCCAAAATAATTATTTGGAATTTTGGTGATTACGTATTGAAGAAATACGTGATTCACAGTTTTTGAAAATTTTATCCCCAAGGACGATAAATAGATAGGTAGTTTGTCCTTCAATCACGCCGCAACAGATAAACGTGATTTTTTGCATGGGTATAGTTCTGCCGTCAGTCGACTTATACATTTTGCCAATTTTGAGTATATTATATACTATGTGAAAGAGCAAATTTTTCTCTATCGAACAGTCAGTGTCACATTTTTTCTATCTTTGATAGTCTTTGAGATCTGGGGACCCCGAACACGGCTAATTACATCATTTTTGCGATTTTCCGATACTTAAATGCATTTATGTGACTTTTCGACAGTAGAATACGGCTTTGCGTTTGTAACCGTCTATTTCAAGTTTATATTTCAGGTACTTTGAATTTCTACAAAACGGTTACATCAAATTACGATAGTATAAGGCCGATAAATAAGTTTATAAGTACGTAATTTAGTGATTTGTACTAAAAAGTTTTAATGGCATTTACGAAAACTAAGTGACATATTTCTTCAAATACTTATCTACAACACAGTAAGGCACACTTAGCTGACTTATTATCGGAAAGCTAATGTCACATTGAAAATTGTCCGTGTCTAAAAGGCAGTGAGCGTTTTTTAGTTGTCATATTTTTTGTTAATAAGTGATTAAAATATACTATACTGCCGTCCATTTACTTAAAGGCCGTTAAGTAAAAAAACCAAATTTTGAGTTATGGCCAAAAAACATGAAAATTAAAGATTCTAAAGTTTTATTAGACGTACAGCTATCTTTTATAATCCAAATTATTTGTTTTCTTTTAAGCTTTCATTTTATGAGTCTGAATGAGTGCTAAGGTAGGTATAGTTTTAAATAACGTTTTTGTGTTTAAGCCATGTTTATCTATCCCTTGATGCGACCTCTTAAAATACTAAAAAAACAACTGGCTGAAGCGCAATCGTATTATAGAGTGGTAATGGAATTTGCATAAAACTGTGACACAAGGTATACAATATATACCTTGTGTCACAGTTTATGCAAATTTTTTAGCTTAAAAGCCGTTAAATCGCTTAGTCTTCTTTTAAAACATGTGAAAATCAACGGCTGGTATTTTAAAAAAAACCGTTATGAGACGAAAACTGTTTATTTCATTGTGTAGAGCTACTAATACAAAACAGATTTCTTATCAAAAATATGGTCTTTGAATAAACCACGCGCACTAGCTGTCTTTTAGCTAAGCAATAACTGGTACTTTCATATAGCACTAAATTAAAATTAACAACTAAATGCCAAATTTAGATATATTTGTCAAACTTTTAATGCTTTTAAATTGAGTGATAGTTAGGGAATTAAAATAAAACAATTATTTTCATTTATATTCAAATGATTAAATTGCAATAATCATTAAAAAAGTAGTAAATACACCTTTGTGGCCCATTACATAATATTTAGACACTCGCGCCACGGTACAGGTTGGTGAAGTTTCGTAACTGCTCTACGTTGGTGTGCACTGTACACTGACGAATTTCGTGAATAAACTATGAATACAGTAAAATGTAATATCGTGATAGAGAACAACTAGCGTACTTTCAAAATAAAATATCGGAAATGTAGATGAAGAAATCTTAAAATAATATGTACATCAGCGTTCACGAGCAGTAAAATTAGCAAGTCCAATTTCCACTATTTGATTCTCTGCCATCGGGGCAGCGGAACATTTTGAGAAAGGGTAGTAGAAAATATGAAAGGTGTCTTCAAAACAATGGAACCTAATATAATTTCAGTGTTTGTAGCACGGGTTCTTGAAAAACTATCTCTTATTTTGTTTGATCATCTTACCGTACAAAAATGCTAGCGTGGCGAAGAAGTCCGATCAACATCAATATCTACGATATGTGCGAGCCCAAGTGAGTCTCTGGAATTACTTCAGCAATATAAGTCATGGGTTAGGGTTGAGTCTTTATGAAATCACTATCCATGTTGAACGAAGAATTAATTTCACTACCCATGAAATGAAACATTCTCAACCTATAGACGTCCACTGCTGAACGAAGGTCTCCTGCATGGATCGCCACAGACCGTGCTCTGTGGCGATCCTCATCAGAAGAATAAAATTATTCTAAGAAGACTCAACCCCAACCCATCACAGATATTGCTAAATTATTATCAGATACTCGCTTGGGCTCGCACATATCGTAGATATTGGTTTTGATCGAACTTCTTCGCCGCCCTCACAGCTGTCCAGTATCCAGTGCCATTGGTGGTGCCACTGCCTCCAACGCTGGCGCTACTGAAGCAGCTGGCACTTCCGATGACTCATGCACAGCTCGAGATCGCAGCTTACATACTTACAGCACTGTTATATTCTGTAGCCACTACGACTATCTACGATTTTACTGTTACAGGTCATCTTGCTCGTCCGCTGAACTATTGTGGTCCAATGTTAGCCTGACCATTCGAATATGACCACTCGTCATATTCGAAACCCCCCATTTCGTGTTTTCATAGCCGATGGTTGGATTTTAAAATGGAGAAAGCGTACTTCAGATTACGTATATCAGATCGCCATTTATCAAACAGCTTGGCAAGCTTGGCAAGTTTGCCAAATATATTTAAATTTGGCACTCAGTTGTTCATTTTAATTTAGAGCTATATGATAGTACCAGTTAGTCAAGTCAAGTCAAGTCAAATAATTTTTATCCAATTTAGGTAGGTATACTACACCTGTTGACTTCCAGTTATTTATAAATAAAATATAATGGTGATAATCAGTAACGGTATCTTAAAACTAAAGCTACGAGGGTTCCAAACGCACCCTGGTCTGAGAAGAGCCCACAACAAACTCAGTTGTTTTTTTTTTCATTATCACCATTTCACAAATCATCTTAACTAAGGAACTATCTGAACCACTAGATCCAATCATTGCCAAGCTTCCTTGTCATTTAAGTAATCCTTTACATGGTAATACGATTTTTTAATCAGTTTACGTCTTACATTAACTTTGAACATTTTATTCAGAGACATTTTCAACATGTATTCTGGGAGCTTATTGTAGAAGCGGACACTATTTCCAACAAATGAATTGATAGTTTTACTAAGCCTAGAAGCAGGCATTACAAGTTTATTTTTATTTCTAGTATTGACATTATGACAATCACTTTTCTGCTTGAATTTATCAATGTGTTTATGCACGTATACTAAATTTTCAAATATGTATTGGTTGTGCGCTGTCATAATATTGATTTCTTTAAATTTATCTCTTAGTGACTCTCTTGGTCCCATAATATTATATGGCTCGAACAGCCCTCTTCTGCAGCACAAAAACATAATTAATATCAGCAGCATTACCCCATAATAATATACCATACGACATAATGCTGTGAAAGTAATCAAAATAAACTAATCTCGCCGTTTCTATATCTGTCAACTGGCGAATCTTTCATATAATTTTTGGCGATAAGTCATTTATGTGATTGCCCCATTGGAGTTTAGCATCTAACGTTATTCCCAGAAAAACAGCGGTATCCACTAAATCTAATTCCTCATGATCAAGTTGTACAGTGGTTTTTACCTGTTTGACATTAGGTAATTTAAATTTGATACACTTTGTCTTTTTACCATTGAGGAGTAGGTTATTAGCTTCAAACCACTGTACCACTATATATTATTGACTAAAAGACAGCTATTGTGCATGGTTTATTAAAAAACCATATTTTGATAAGAAATCTGTTTATATTAGTATAGTATAGTTGTATTATTAGTAGCTCTAAACAATGAAATAAACAGTTTTTGTCTAACAACTGTGTTTTTTAAGTGCCAGCCGTCGATTTTCCAAGCTTTACTATTTTAAAAGAACGCTAAGCGATTTAACGACTATTAAGCTTAAAAAATGCATAATTTGTGACACAAGGTAAATGTGTCAACAGTTACGATTCCATTACTACTCCATTATTACGGCTGCGCTTCAGCTAGCTGTTTTTTAGTATTTTTAACCGACTTCCAAAAAAGGAGGAGGTTCTCAATTCGGCGCGAATTTTTGTAATGCATGTTACCGCAAATCTCCGTGGTTTTCAAACCGATTTGAAATTTTTTCAGTGGTTAGAGGAAGCTCGCGAGGTGGTCCCATAAAAAATTCTTAACCCTGATGCTGACTCCAAATCCTTAACCCTGATGCTGTAGGTATACCTACGACTCAAAACTAGGGAGTTAGGAAGTTTTGACGGTGAATTCATATAGTAGGTATCAAGTGACGTGTAGGTATACGATTCAACTCTGAGTCCCAACTCCTCAACCCTGATGCTGCAGGCTACAGAACTCCTTAAAAATAGCGATTTAGGATTTTTATAGTGAATTAATATTGTAGGTGTCAAGCAACGACTTCATAATTAAACCCAAGTCCCAACTCCTCAATTTTGATGCTGCAGGGTACTGCACTCCTAAGCCGTGGGGATTAAGAGTACACAAAAAAGTTAAAAATAAAAATTCTTTCCAAAAAACCGACTTCCAAAGCCACTGTATAGTAAAAAATAATTTTGATTTCTACACACTATGTTGAATTTGGGCGAGTATAACAAAGATAGGCAAAGTTGACGCGTCAGGCTTGCCCGACTTCAACATAGTGTGTAGAAAGCAAAATTATTTTTTACTTTACAGTGGCTTTGGAAGTCGTTTTTTGGAAAGAATTTTTATAAGAGATTGCATCAAGGAATAGATAAACATGGCTAAAATACAAAAACTACATTATTTATCTTAGCACTCATTCAGACTCATAAAATGAAAGCTTAAAAGTAAACAAATAATACCCCATATAAGTACCAATTTCAAAAATCAGTACCTACGATAACAAATACCAAATGGCGCTGACTTCTTTAAAATTTTAGTAACAGTTTCGTCTTTTGTGATACCAGAGAACCCCAAATATCGATTTTGAACGAAATCGATACGATAACAAAGAATTTCAAACTGGCGCTAATTAGAGAACTCTAAAAATAAGTAATGACTACCTATTCAAAAACACTCGAGTCCGTACTTGAGAACCTCCGACTTGAACCCCTCTGTGATCCAAACCCTGTGACGAGAACCTTTACCTACGTAGAGATTCGACGCATCGACGCGAGATGGCGCGTAGATGACCTCAGTTATGTGAAAATAGCATTCGGTCATTGCCACAGGCGGCGGTAAAAATTATTGGACATGAAGCGAGGGGGGGAAGGGAAGTCGAACGCTCAAGGCCATTGGCAGCTTGGAGCCCCTTAATGGATTTCTTAAATTTGTGTATAGGCAAGTTTAAAATAGGTCGTGGAATTTTGTTATAGAAAAGAATGCTCATTCCCACGAATGACCTTCTGACTTTTTGGAGGCGGAGCGATGGAGTCACGAGCCTATTACGGCCTCTAGTTTGCCTATCGTACAGATCGCAATTATTAAATATTACTAGCTGAGGCCCGCGACTTCGTCCGCGTGGATTGAGATTAACTCTTCAATTTTCCGGGATAAAAAGTAGCCTAACTGTTTTTCCAGACTATAATCTATCCCTGTGCCAAAGTTCATTCGGATCCGTTCAGCCGTTCTGGCGTGATTGAATAACAAAAATCCATTTGTGGTTTTTTAATTCCCGCGGGAACTCTTCAATTTTCCGGGAGAAAAAGTAGCCTACGTCATTCCCCGGCATGTAAACTATCTTTGTACCAAATTAAGAATTAAATTAAACGCAATTTTTTTTTATATATAAAAACATACCGTGGAAGTTTAGGAACATACGCAAAAAAAGCCGTTCTCAAGTTTTGCGCTTAGCAACATTCATTTTTATTTCTATAGATAGATAGATTTACCCCTTCCGTTTTCTATTTCAATGTTTCCTTTGCCCTAAGGTTGCCAGGAAGAGATCGCTATTTAAGCGATAAGGCCGACTCTAAGGCCACCTGTTGTGCCATGTCCATTAGATTATTATTTTTGTTGTATTCTTTTTGTATGGTGTACAATAAAGTATATTTTACTTTTACTTTATTTACCTTAACGGTGAGCCCTTTATTCTGCTATTGGAGGAGTTATTAGAAGGCGATTGGCTCTGCAGCCGCGTGGATGGTGAATTGGTTAACAGTCTATCCGTTGCGCTGGCGTTTGAAGGGGAGTGACTTCTCATGCGACCTGGGGAGGAAAGATGTCGATTTATATTAATTGATGTCGGCTGGTAAAATACTATTTGGGTGGTATTTAAAATATTTTCATTTTTAAGCTATTGCATAGCTTCTATAGCGGGCCTTGAGCGTGGAGACCGAATCCAGAAATTCCGTAACGAAAAAAAACCTAACACTTTGGTTGCTATGACTACTTGTGTTGTTGACTTCAAGTTGTTGAAAATATAAAGGCGAAATAATTTTAAAGAATTATGTTTTCAATAGTCCGGGTGTCCAAGGGGAATCAAAAGGTTTTTTGATTCCCCTTGGACACCCGGACATAAAATTATTTCGCCTTTATATTTTCAACAACTTGAAGTCAACAACACAAGTAGTCATAGCAAGTTGATAAAAAATGCTATGCAATAGCTTTACCGCGGCAGTCTCCTAGTGCCACACGTCTCTTTTGTTGCAATTTTTTGGCTAAATAAAGGATTTTTTTTTTAATCAAAAATCAATTAAGAAAAAAATAGCACATCTCAAAAAATGCTTACATTTACAAACTAAGCGCGACAGGAAGTTTTTAATTTTATATTTTTTATTTGTTCCATATAATTTCCCCGATATTTCTATTTCAGGATCCTTGAATTCATACTAATATTATAAATGCGAAAGTGTGTCTGCCTGTCTCTCCGTCTGTCTGCCACGCTTTCACGGCTCGTCTGTTTAACCGATTTTGGTGAAATTTGGTACAGGGATAGGTTGTATCCCGTGGAAGGACCTAGGCCATTTTTAATCCCAAAAAATTAAAGAGTTCTCGCGGAAATGGAAAAAAACTTAATTCACGCGGACTAAGTCGCGGGCATCGTCTAGTAATCTTATTCAATTATATTTTATGCATTTTACTTGCAAATTTACTTTAGAAATAATAATATGGTACCTAGCCTAGGTGTAGGTGTAGGTGGCCTAGGTAGTAGGTGAATATTTAAGGATGCTTTCATGACACCAACGCAAAAGTTAGCGAACTTTAACCCTGAAAAGGTCCTGAACGATCACCACATAGGAGAGAAATACAGTTCGAAGTCGTAAGTCTGTCAAAGGGCAGGTGAAGATCACTTACCAGTAGAATTTGAGGGTGAATGCGGTCTTATTCTGCTTGTGGATGGAGATTGTCGCGACATGCCGCCTATCGCGGCCGTGTGGGGCGAATGGAGCATGCCATCCTCGGGGAAACCTGAAAGTTTTTTTTAAATAAATTATCTGAGAGCGTTTCACAGTCTTTATTCTTTCCCCCTTCTACATTTGTCTATACTCAGCTGAGACTCAGCCAACCTTCCTCAGTGTGAGAGACACAGACATTCCTACAATGTGAGAGACACAGACATTCTAGGCGTTACCCATGCGTAAGCGGCATTCTTTGTGTTTGAGTGGCATCATCGCTTACCATCAGGTGAGATCGCAGTCAAGGGCTAAGATGTATTGGAATAAAAAAAATCTCCTCACCTCCGTTATCGCTGCTATCTGCGACGCTCGCGTTCCCCCTCCAATACGCAGCGTTCATATCTACGTGTACTGTAGGCGTGGGCACCTCCCCCCAAGTATTATTCCACCTTCCCCCCTCCCACCCTTCACTAGGCCCATCCAATCTCCCTATATACTCAGTTGTATTCCCATCCCATTTCTGTCCGCTTTCCTCCCACTTTTGCCCGTTCTCATCCCACTTCTGCGATTCAGCCCAGTTCCGTACGTTACTAGAGTTGTCCAACCAAGGTTGTTGTTGCCACTGGTTATCCTGGTTAATGTTGTTTATATTGGGATCGGTCCAAGGAGTAACGACCGGGAGGGTCAGTCTTGCCCCGGGAGTGCTACTTCGGCGGCGTCTCTCCATTAACGTTTCCCGGTTTTCGCGGTTTTTGTGTTCCGGGACCGCGTATGTTGCTTCAACTAGGGGACAAGGTAGAGAAAGAAATCAATTTTATTATTTAAAAAAAAAACTGTGCGGCGAATTGAGAAGCTCCTTCTTTTTTGGAATTCGGTTTAAAATATCCGTCATTTCCCAATTTTGTCAGAAACTTTGAAGATTGAAAAACCTGTAATCTGTCAGGGTCTCGGCTCTGCCTCCTCGGCATTAAAAAACGGAACATATTTTTCAACGAACTAAAAATAATTAACAAAATCCACGCTAATATTGACAAAGTGTGTCTGTCTGTTTGTCTATGCTTTCACGGCCCATCTTTTCAACCGATTTTGATGAAATTTGGTATAGAGGCAGTTTGTATCCGGGGAAGGCTACTTATTGTTCCGGAAAATAAAAAAGTTCCCGTGGGAATAAAAAAACTTAATCCACGCGGATGGAGTCGCGGACATCGTCTAGTACAAAATAAGCATGCGCTATGGGTGGAGCGTGTGTTTGTTTGTGTGTTTGGTTATTATAAACCATAATTTAGGGTTTATAGTCATCGATATTTATATATGGTACTAGATGGGCCCTTTCATAGAAACAAATTGGGCGTCCGACCTGTAGAGCGCGCTCCACACCTGTCATAAGCCGTCATAAGCCTGTCTTTGTCCCCGCCATAGCGCTGTCCCGCTTTTCAGACTAGATGGCGTTACTAAAATAAGTTCACATTCTTTGTTTGACAGGGCCCGTCTATGTAAATTGAGGTCGTTGTCTATGGTGAATTAAACACAGAGAATGTGTACAACACAGATAGCAACAAAAAAAAAATGTTTAATGGATTGAATATCATACCAGGGTCCATGCCATTCTGTCTATCTCTAACATCATTGTCGGTAGTGTGAAGAGGCTGGGATCGCAATTGTTCCGCTGTTGGCGTTTTACTCCTGCCCATTTGATTGTTATTTGATGCGGCTGAAACAGAGGTAAGGACATCTAAGAGCGCTCTAAGGTTAGGTATGTAATCCTACTGCCATGCCTCTAACAGGTTAGCCCGCTACCATATTAGACTGCATCATCACTTACCATCAGGTGAGATCGCAGTCAAGGGCTAACTTGTAGTGGATAAAAAAATAAAAGAAACTTTATAGGACACCGATATTTGCTAATTTGACCTGGATTTGACTATTTGTCAAATACCCAGTTAAATAAGTTTAAAAAACGCCGAAAAATCACGTTTTTGGTATTGGGGGACCGGAGAAATATACACTGTGACAATTTCAACTGTCTGCCTACGGTTCATAATAGACTATAGATAGCTTTACTTTTGGTAACTATCGCTAGGAAGGCTAATTCCGTATTTGGTGGGTGTAGGGCTCTGCTCTGGTGGGAATAGTGACGGTCTTCCCGCATGCGGCTGGCCAATTGACTACTTTTCGCCGCTCAAAGACGAGTTATGGTTACCAAAAAAAGCGTAAAATAAAACTTTAAAAAAAAAGTGACCAGTCTCCAAACGCACTGAAAAGCATTAAATAAATTTTTAATTCGTTTCATCCAATTAGTTTCAGCCTTTCTCGCGATAGTTCTCTTATAATATGAGATACAGCTTGCTGACAGACGGACGGACAGCGGAAGCTCAGTAACAGGGTCCCGTTGGCACCCATTGGGTACGGAACCCTAAAAAGCACGAGTAAAATACACACTTGGAGTAGGTTGCACCCGAGTAGCAGATCGGCTTCTCGGCGCTCTCGTAATGGTGTTCCGTCGCCACACACGCAGAGTAGTCTCCGACATCGCCGGACAGTCTTTCAGTACCTGCGAAGGAAGGTTGTGAGAAGTATTTGAAAGAGACCGGCCTGGTGACGCCAGTAGATTATAATATTGACAGCTTATCGGCCGGTTTCTGAATTGAGAATTTCATGTTGAGTCTGGCTCAAAGACTACTTATGGACTAATTTAGCAAATTTTTGTTTCTTTCTTTCTAAATTGGGATCGAACCCGGGACCTTCGCACTTTAAGACAACAGCGCTCAACACTGCGCCACGGAGGTCGTAATGCGTTTCTAAAAGACAGAAAAAATTGACTGGCGGTGAATACAGTTAGTCAGTTTTATATGGTTCACACACTGGTGCGGCAGAGCAAAACGTCGTTGTCCTATAACGTTTACAAAAGTTTTGTCCAGTTGTGGGGAAAAAAACCTACTTACTTGTACAACATGTTGATGCGGCGCGTGTCTGACGTCATTTTCACCGATCTGCAGCAAAAGATCCCCTTCCCTTAGCCCGGCACATCGACTGCGATCCAAAACCTACAAAAATAATCATTTAAACCATAAACATTTAATTTATTTACTACTGCTTTTAAACTGTATCATACTAATATTATAAATGCGAAAGTCAGTTTGTTTGTTCGTTTGCTGGTTTGTTGGTTTGTCCTTCAATCACGCCGCAACGGAGCAACGGATCGACGTGATTTTTGGCAGGTTGAGGACCTGGAGAGTGACATAGGCTACTTTTTATCCCGGAAAATTAAGGAGTTCCCGCGGGAATCAAAAAAACTTAAACCACGCGGACGGAGTCGCGGGCATCAGCTAGTACTGTATATTTTGTGTGTGCAATAAAGATCTAAATAAATAATTTCTGTAAGTTATATAGTATACTGTGTGCCTAGGGATGAAAAAAGACGATTTCAGACGAGGGTGAAGTCGCTGGCATCACCTGAAGTCTGAAATCGTGTTTCATCCCGCGTCGGAAAGTTTCTGCCCGCTGAATGACGCATTCGTCTGAAATTGACTAGTTTCAGGTGGCTCAACTCGCACTTTCACTCTCACTGCAAGTTATATGAAAAATATTTTTCATATTCTGGACCTGGATATCACAATAATAGGCATGATGACTGATTTTGAAAAATGGTCAGGTTATGTTCGGAAGTATCTACTATTTCGAAAAAATATCTTATTTCAGTAGAAAAATAAAGTTTGGTAGATAAAATTAGCATTTGAAATTTAAACTTTAAAATTCACGCCAAAACGTTCGTCGGTGTCATGGCGTCGTTGTGACGTCACTATTGTTTTTTTACCAATGTACTCTGTGCAGTGTGCAGTAATAATAGTGTGATTTTCAAAGTTCGAAAACAAACAATTGTGACGTCATTCGCTTCTTTGTGTTTTATGCAATATGGCGGATTGCTGTATTTTATACTTTTATTTTATCAATATAAATAGCAATCTCACTCGAAATAGAAAAATAAATACGTTTTTTATAATCCATGAATCCTATTTCATTAGATAAATTCATAATTTCATTGATTCTTGGTTACTGTCATCATGCCTATTGTAATCGGTTTTGTTTTTTTTTTCAAAATTCATTATAGGCTTACGCTTGACAACACTCACACCTGATGGGAAGTGATGATGCGGCCTAAGATGGAACGCGCTTGCCTAGAAGATGCCTATTCACTCTTGATTTAATGATACCCGGATTGTAATTGGTGGGAAACACAGTTATTGGTAGTGACTCTAGAGACCCTAGCTCTGCCAATAAGGAATAAAGACGCAAAGCGCTTTGTATGTGATGTATGTGTCACCGTAAGATTGTAAAAACCGTAAGATTGTAATCTAACGCTTTTTTTTTCGATAGATTGTAAACAGTCGAAAGATTGTAAACTGTTCAATGTTTTAAGTGTCAATTTTTGAAATATTCATTGTATTTACGTTTTCTTGTCTCTTTCTTGTAGTTTAGGTTAGGGTTCGACATAAATAATCAAGTAGTAGCCTGCGGCCGGGCACTTAGGTTCTATCGGGTTAATAAACCTAACAGATTACAATCTACCGAAAAATAATCCGTTATATTGTAAGCATTCGACAGTTTACTATTTCGCGAGTTAGATTATAATCTAACGGTTTTTACAATCATGTATGTGATGTATGATATAAACGACAATTGTTAATACATTATAGTTTTTGAATGAAGCCAGCTAACGTATTTTATTTTGTGATCCCTTTAATTCTGTTGGATTCCCTGCGAATGGAACATCACAGGTTGTGTTGCGTGTACACATTTATTTAACGCCAAGGTGTTTCGACGTTCAAAATGCCACACTACAGTAATCTTAGAAAAAACCCTCAACATATTAACCCTGAAACCAGAGCATTTTCTGATTTAGAAACGGGACGACGGGAAGGATTTTGTCTGTTTTAACGTATTATACGCTTCTTGTTCCTTGGTAAATAAAATATACAACCAATACCTTTTTAACTTTCTGCCCATGGACGCTGTCGGCAATCGTAAACCCAAAGCCGGCGGCGCCTCTTCTCAATGTTAAGACAAGTTCTCGTCCTGGTTCATTCGATGTGCCGTTGTTATTCCGGGAGTCTGTAAAAAAAATTTAGGTTATATGGATGATTTTTATGTTGCTCTTTTGGCTCGAAAATATTACCATTTCAAGCAGATTCTAAGTGGTAATGTCTTAGACGTTGTTGCCAAGTAATTTTATTGGTGACAATTCTGATATGACACGGAACCTTGGAGTCAAATCCGCTAACGGTCAGGGATTTCTGATAATTCATTTTAAATGTCTACCCCGAAAAAACAGGAGCTTTTTATGGTTTAAGCATCAGGACTCAGCATAATCGCGATGCCAGGAGACAGTATGTTCTCAGGATGTATACAGGGTTGCAGGATTGTTAATCCGGGGTGTCTTGATTGTAGATCTTGAAGATTCTCAGAGTTAATTTTTTGCCATAGGTGGGAGGATTGTGTACTAACTAAGGATCTGGACATGCTGCCTGTGCTTGGCTGTGTGGGGAAAGAGAGTACAGAGGGGGTACAGAGTTGTGTGTACTCACCAGTGGCCAGGGTCAGCAGATGGTCTGCAGAGGGGCACCTGGGCGGCGCGGGGTCGCGGTCGCTGGTGGTGGCCAGTTCGTCCAGCTCGAAGGATCTGGACAAGAGCCGCCTCTGGTTGGGGCTGTGTGGGGTTACAGAGTTGTCAGTTTCATCGCGTCCTTGAGACTCTACGTGATTTGGCGAGCCGAGGTTAAATCTGCAGATATATTAAGAAGATAGTTAAGAGTTAGACCTCGTTAGTTAAACTCGACTTATTTAGGGCCAATCATTTAGTCGTTCTCTGAGTTGAGGTGCGTTTAAGCTTGTTTGAGCAGCTCTCATACAAACTGTCGATATCAACGTATTTACTACGCGCGAAAATATGCTATTGCGACGCGTCTTGCGGTCAACTTCAGACACGACTATTTGATTAGCGCCATCTATACTTCTAAAAAACCAGTTTACCAAATGAAGCTGTTAATATTTTTAAAGAAAAGAGCAAAAGACAATAACCAATGTGGTTATAAAGGCAATAGACTAACTCTGCTGTTGTGAATAAGAAAAAAGTATGTGTGTGCAATTCACAGACGGCAGAAGTGTGAAACTTCAGAAAGTAGCCTACGAGAAAATGAGATAAATATAACTTGTATTCTATCTCATTCTCTCGCAGGCTAAATCCTATTATGAGTATGTTTGTCTCTTTTTAGTGTCGCTTTTTCGTTTCATCTAATTTTCAAATCACGATTCTAAAGAAGTTTCACTTAAAAAAATATCCAAATCATAATTTACCTGGTCCTCAAGGCCCGTGTGAGTTGTTGCATTGCAACAGCGTCTGGCGTAGCGGCTGTTGTTGAGTCGACTGCTAAAGTGCTGAGAACGCGAGTGTTTGGGTCTTCCGAGTCAAATGACAGGGGATAACCTTTGGAAAATCAATTAATATAATTTAATTAATACTTCGTGTTACAGTAACAATCTTTTTGAGAATAAGGATGATCAGTCAAAAATAAATATTTTTTTACTGATTATTAAATAAGGGGTCTTCCAATAAGACCAAAAATTCACATCCTCGATTAGTTTTAAGTTTGATAACCATTGAAAACGGTAATATTAAAGGAAATAAGTGCGTTGTGATAACGTCATATGTATGTATTTCATACAAACTTCTTTACCAATAGCAAGTTGCTGATTTGATTGAGTTGTCATCCCTATTCAAAGTATCGTAAATCTAAGAATCTTCGCGAACTAAGCTGCCTAGCACACGAGGATGGAGGTATTCTTTCAGTGCTTGCAGTTGTATTACTACGTATTTCTTCAAACAGGTTTCTTTGGTTTATTCGCTCCGCCTCAAAAAAGTCCGAACGCCGTTCGCGGAAATGAGCGTATTCTTAAATATACTTGCACTACCACGTCGGCGGCTTGGAGAGTATTCGACTATCAAATTTGAGTGAATGCTAGTTAATTGTATAAAACTCACAATTAACTAGCAGATTTTGCTGGCCGCGATTTTATTCGCGTGGTTTAAGTTTTTAGGGTTCCGTACCCAAAGGGTAAAAACGGGACCCTATTACTAAGACTCCGCTGTCTGTCTGTCTGTCTGTCTGTCTGTCTGTCTGTCTGTCTGTCTGTCTCCAGGCTGTATCTCATAGACCGTGATAGCTAGAAAGCTGAAATTTTCACAAATGATGTATTTCTGTTGCCGCTATAACAACAAATACTAAAAATTAAAAAAATATATATATATATTAAGGGGGGTCCCCATACAATAAACGTGTTTTTTTCGTATTTTTTTGCTCAATATTAAAAACGGTAACAGGTAGACGGTTCAAATTTTCACAGAATATTAACTTGTATATTACCTTTCAAAATAAATAATTAAATATCAATAAAGTAAATATTAAAGGGGGGCTCCCATACAACAAACGTAATTTTTTGATATTAACAGTAAACCTCTACAAACAAAGTTAGTTTTGCGGTTCATTAACAAAGGTAATTATACCTACTTCTTGAGTACGGAACCCTCGGTGCGCGAGTCCGACTCGCACTTGGCCGGTTTTTTTATTCCCGCTTGAAATCCGGGTCACTCTCCGGGTCCTAAACTATACCACTGCCAAAAACCACGTCGATCCGTTGAAGGACAAACCAACAAACACACTTTCGCATTTATAATATTAGTATGGCATGGTACTCACCGCGCACGAGATGCAGAGTAACCTCAGTGCCGGGCGTGATGGACTGGAAGATTTGCGCGACTTGGGCGTGGGATAACCCACGCACGCCTCTGTTGCCCACGCCCACTACCACGTCGCCGGGTCTAAGAGCACCTGCGAAACAGATGAACCATGAAATCTAGTAGCACACCATAATTATCTAAACTAATATTTTAAAGAGGAAAGATTTGATTGTTTGTTTGATATGGATAAACTCAAAAACTACTCAACCGATTTTAAAAATTCTATAAAGAAAGAAAACTACTTTGTCAGTGAGTAACATAGGCTATATTTTATTTTCAAAAAAATTATAGATCCCTACGAAAATTGCAATAATGTGAATGAAGTCGCAAAAAAATCATCTCATCTCCTCTCAAGAAGTTCCAAAAAAAGTCTGCGATAGCATATATATCCATCTTTTAAGGTTGACTAACAATAACCATTTTTATGATTTTCAAATTTGGTCTACTACAATGCTTTACTTGTGGAGTTATTTTTACCAACATAGTATCAATCCAAATATTTTAGTAATCTCAAGTATTTAATTTAGAACAAAATTGCTCTTTACAATATTTAACTACCATGAATATCTTTAAGATATCATAAAATTGATAAAGTAGCGTGCAACAGAAAATTGCGCGGCCGGCACGTCACGCTTGATGGGCGACTCTGACTCGTACTTGGTAAGTTTTAAATTTATTATCTTATTATTTTCATAAAAAAGATATTACATACTCCGGTACCAAAAACTAAATACAGATCGAACTCATTTATTATTCGCGCGTCTCGCCTTCTGAACTCTGCCTACAACGAACCTAGCATAGACTTATTTTGTGGCAAAATGTGTAGTGTTCATCGAAATCTAACCAATGTATTAATACTCGTACAGTCAAGTGCAACTAACTGATTAACAACAGCTGTTATAGTTCTCGATAACTTTCTTGTGTATCAACAGGTACCTCTTTTTTTTTATTAGCCTATATTTATAAACCTATTATTAGCTATAAGTTACCTGATTTTAAGACTATTTAGAATAATAAGCTGTTGGTTTGATAAATAAAATAAAATAAAATCAAAATAACGGTTACCATCAATCCATGCAGGACTATGCGGCACGATGCTCCTAATCTGCAGATATCCCTCAGTCTCCGGTATGCCCTCAGCGCCGATCAGTGTGAACCCCAGACCCTGGGTGCCTTTAGTCAGGTTGAGGGTGAACCGTTCCCCTCTTAGCTCTCCTGTGGGAGGAGGGCCGTTCATCTGGTTGTTGTTTCCGTTTTCCGCTGCCATTTTTTCCGCTACAAAAGTACACATTTCAAACCCATACTTAAAATACTTAATATTATAAATGCGAAAGTTTGGTTGGATGAATGGATGGATGTTAGTTACTCAATCACGCCAGAAAGGCTGAACGGATCTGGTTGAAATTTGGCACAGAGATAGATTATAGTCTGGAATAACACATAGGTTACTTTTTATCCTGGAAAATTAAAGAGTTTCCGCGGGAACCACAAAACCTCAATCCACGCGGACGAAGTCGCGGGCATCAGCTAGTTTATAATAATAAGAAAGTGTGTTTGTCTAGAATATCTGTTGTTGTTGAGTCACAACTCATCAAGCTAGCTGCTTTGGTCGAAATTTGGCACAGTGATTACTTGCATCCCAAAGATCACCAAAGTTCAGGCTGATCCTTTGCACACAAAATAAGCCAGCCCTTGACTGGGATCTCACCAGATGGTAAGTGATGATGCAGTCTAAGATGGTAGCAGGATAACCTGATAGGGGCATGGCAGTTACGTTAGACCCATACCCGGGCCAATCGGTTTCTACACGGCATAGGGTGGTAACTAGCTACCGGCCGAAGTCTCCCACCAGGCCAGATTAGGGAAAAATCAGAAATTCCCAAATTGAACCTACCAGGGATTGAACCTGGCACCTTCTCACGTTAAGACAACAGCCCTCAACACTGCCCCAGGGAGATTGTCAAAATCAATCATAATCGGTCGATTCATAACAGTTTGCATGCTATAAAAGCTTAAAAGAATGTAGCGTTACGTCCATCACTTCCTTACCTCTAAGCCGCCTTGCCTGCAATACTGGGTTCTCATACTGAGTGCGCCTGTTGATATGATCCACATAATATGAGCCATATCTTTCATCTGTCACTCGTTCCCAGCCATACGGCAGTTCATCCTCACCACATTCACCAAGGGAGTGCTTCCTAACTCTTGCCAGTCGAGGGTCAAGCCAATGTGATGTGCCAGTATTGTAGCTGTAAAGAAAAAAAAAATTTTAACTATACAAAAAACATAGCAGGCATCAGCTAGTTGTCAATATATTTAAGTAGGTATATAATCTAAACTAATATTATAAAGAGGAAAGATTCCATTGTTTGATTGTTTGTAATGGATTAACCCAAAAACTACTCAACTAAGTATATTTTTAAAAACTGCCATACCCTTTTTTATTTCTTCCCTTTTCTGTGACAATAATTAAATCACAAAACATTACTTTCCCTAAATAAACGAAGTGAGTTTAGTTTATTTTTATAAGTCTATTTCCTGTGAAACACTTTGGAATAATCATTTTCAGTAAGTAGACCATATCTTTACAAACATAAGCAATTTTTAAGAAACTTAACACTTATAACAAAATTACTTAATTATAGTTATATAATTGTAACACCTACTCTATTCTGTGTCAAATAACAAAGAAGTCAGTTAATTGAGTGCTAAATTTAACAGGCCATGTAATCTGCATAGGATTATTAGAGTATAAATTTGGCCCTGACACCCTGAATAGCATTAACTAAATTGATTAGTAAGTGGCACAGTTTAGAAAGAATTGAGTCTTTTGTTTTGTTTATGTAATAAAAACTTAAATAAGTACATTTAGCTAGCTATTTATTACTAGACTAGATAATACTTGCGACTTTGTCTGCATGGAATAAGTTTTTTAATTGCCATGGGAAATTTTCCGGGACAAAAAGTAGCCTATGTCACTTTCCAGGTCCCCAACTATACCCATGCAAAAAATTATGTTGCTCTGTTGAGGACTGACTGAAGAACAAACCAACAAACAAACAGACTTTCACATTTAAAATATTAGTATGATGAGGTCCATGCATTTGGCTGTGAGGAATAAGGTTTCTTAGAAATCCTGTGGGAACTTCAATGGTAAAAAATAGTGTATGTTCCTGGGATGCAATCATCTCTGTACTAAATTTTGTCCAAATAAGTCTAACATACAGGCTGTGAAAAGATAACTGACAGACACACTTTGTAATGTAAATGATAGACAATAATAGGGCTCCAAGTAGAGGTAGTTTAATCTACAAACTTATTATTTATTCCATCTCATCAGGAAAATGACTTGACAAATATTGAAGTTGAAGTTGTGGGTTGTATGGTCACTCTTGGGTACATACTATAATAAAACAATATATTTACACTTAAAGGTGTACTGCATTCCAAATGGTTTCATAATCACACAAAATAAAAAGCTTTATTTGGCACACCTAAAACATGCTATCTAGATACTCGGAACCACATTTTGTCCAGGAAAACAAAAATTCCAGGGGATTAACCAAAACCTAAATCCATATAGACGACATTGTGAGCAAGATCTAGCAACTTAGGCATAATTCAAATAAATAAAATATCTATTACCCCCTGTTGATATTCTTTTTTGAATAGCACAAAAACATTTTACTTAACACCACACACTCTTCAAGTTACTTAAATAAGTTAAACACTAAAATTTAATTCAACTTTCTAATCACGAAGAAGATATAGCATAAGCAGCTGCACGGTAAGAAACTGAGATTTTTCAGCACACATTAATAAAAGTCTATTTTTGGTAGTCTTCAAAATATTTATATTATAACGCTTACACAGAAGGCTGGTTAACATCACTAACAAGTTGTATGGGATACACATTTTCTACTGATTGAATTGGTAATGTGCATTACTAAGATAGATTTACGATTAGAATCCAACATTATTCAAATTTCACTTTCATGAAAATGTTATTTGCATAGCACATAATTTGTGAATGCATTTGCATTATGTTGTTGTCTATATGAAAGGTTGATAATAATAATTTAAACATCAAAAATCATCTGCATAATCTTACGGGAAACAAGCTAAAACAAGGGCCAAGGGTCCTTACCACCTAACATTTCATATTTTAGCTAAGTTCATACTTGGCAACCTTCGAAGATGATCAGGTCACTGTGCTATAGAGTTAATATATATTTCTATGAATGTATTGTATTATATGAAGTGTACTGAGAATGTAGAGAAACTTACTCTATAAAGTATCTTTCCCCAGAAGGTGTAAAGGCTTTCTCCCACATTGGAGGCAATGGTCCCAAGTTATAGTCATCTTCATCCTCTCGTTTGTGGTTGGGATCACCAGCCCTGACACCAACGACAGATCCCCCGACTGTGCCAGCAGTACCAGAGCTGTGGGTCGAGATGTTTGCCGAAGAAAGTCTATCCGAGTCCACTGAGCTCTGAGCCATTGCTAATAACCACTACACTTTTATGAAACCGTGCACATTTTACGAAAACTATTACAAACGAAAACAAACTAGTTCTCGCCAAATAGTAATACCAATTTGAATTTGGCACTATAACTTTTACACATCACTTGATTTGCAGCATTCCTTTAACTTTTCTCATATCGGAACGAGATACATTCCACAAAAACAAAACAATAGAGGCGCTGTTCACTGTGACTCATTTTTCTAAACTGATGACTCCCATCCCAAGTTATTTAGGGTATATTTTTTTGTTCTTACAAGCAGTTCCACGTAAACAGACGAGTATTACTTTAAAATTTGTTGCACATTCATGCCTCATCAATGGTGCACGTTAAACGTTTAATTAACGCCCGATGTTATCCGCACTGCAGGTGCATCGTAATTCGTAACGAAATACCTTTGATATTGAAAACAACACACATTCCGCGTCCCTGTAACGGTAAATTAGATAATACAATCCGAAAGCCAATATTACAACATGCTAATTAGTTAACGAGTTCACTTTCTCACATAAACTTGTAAAACTTTTAAATTTTTGAAAGTAGGTGCAACAAGTTAAAAATATGAGCGAGTACCTACTCGTCGTAACTCGACTCGAGTAGGACGACCGACGAGGCTCACACAAGTTTTACAACAACGTATTCAGCTGTTTCATGAGTGACACGTTTACACAATCGTCAAATCGTGTCGTAGATCGCGTGTCACGTAAAGTTACAATTCTAAAAATGTGCTTTAATACTTTTAATACAACCGTAACCGAACGTTTAGTGTGAGAACATTAATAAATTTTTTTTTTAATTTTAGTTGGAACTAATAAAAAATATGTATTTAATTTTTGAAAAAACAACAATGTTCTTCCAGCATTTGGGAATGGATTTTCTCCATAATTTGATAAAAATCGGAACGATCAGATGATTTGTTTTGGAAAGTGGATCTTCTCAATGCAATTGCGATTAGTGTAATTATAAAAGCTCTAAAAAAGGTAAACCATACCACAGGCCATGGAGATATGTTCTTTCCTGTTCAACGAAGGCGTTTAGATAGAGCAACGCTGCATTTTCTATTCGAGAGGTTATAGCTCTACTAGTTTTGTGATTATCAAGTATTATGCCTTAGTATTTGCAATTCTTGCACTTGGCTGAATTTATGGTATTTTTCCTACAACTTCGCATTTTCACCGTTAAGTGATTGCGATGGTCACAAAGTTGCTGTTAAATTAAGGCCGTAGGCCAACTGATTATGGATTGAGTAAGACAAAAACAGACTTGAAATGCTCTCCGAGACACGGAAGATAGTTCAAGGCCTATAACGTTGGTCAGCAATCCTCTTTTGACTTAGATAAACGTAGCTTGATCAGCGTAATCGACTGCATGCGAACGAATCTAAACTAAACTGCTTTTTTAACAAATTGCGCACTTATTAAAAATTCAAATCCTGTGCAGGCAGTGTGTTTTGGAAAACTATTTTACTGTGACATACATGAGATAACAGGTTGTATTTTACTTGGTAAGTATTTTAGTCCACTTTAGTATGGTTTTTCTGATGGTAAGCTTATGCGTTTGCTTTTTATTTGGTTCTAAACTTAAGTATGCTTGAGCTGTTGCGCTGCACGTTTTTACGCTAAAAACTTTATTATTGAAACTATGTGGCCAATTTTGTAAACACAATCTCTAAACTAAAATAAAATGACAGCTCTATATCTTGTGCTGCGCCATTCCGCAGGAAGTTTTATGAAAGGGATACCGATAAAAATAGAGCTGCCATTTTAGTTTAGCTTAAAGATGATGTATAACCAACGACCTCAATTTACATAGACGGGCCGGGGGCCCTGTCAAACAAAGAATGTGGGCGTATTTTTAGCAACGCCATCAACGCCATCTAGTCTGAAAAGCGGGAACTTGCTTGCAACATATACTGAAAACGTATGACTCGGTCATAGATAATATAGGTCATGGCCATAGAAATCGTTAGGCCAGTTAGTAAAAAAAATATCATACAGTTTGCCGCGGAAATTAAATGATTGCGTAATGGATAAATAGGAAGATTAAATAACGTTTTTTTGGAAATGTATAGTTGTGACTTGAAACACTTACCTTAAAATAAAAATTGTACAGTGCCAAACTAATAAGACTTTAGATCTTTACCTAAGAATAACAAATTATCTACACAGTGACAGCGCTACGATGGGGACAAAGACAGGTTAGTAACGCGTTCTCATAGTCGGTCGCCAGACCTTTTGCTATGAAAGGGCCCATCATATTATATATCGATGTGTACAACACGATTAACCTCGTTATCTTAAGTCCATTGTGTAAACGTGGTTAAATTAAAGTTACTTCGTACCCTTCGTACCATAGAGATAAGTAAGGCACCTTTTTTAGGCTGTGGAAAATTAACCATAGTGACGATGTGATCTTACTCTTAGGTTTGATGTTTTATTTTTCAATTTTCTGCCCTCTGTTGATAAATTTTAAAACTAGATCGAGTGTAGAATATAGGTATTATGACGTTTTGTATTGCAAGTTAACCAACAGCTACATAGATGGCGCAACCTGAATTAGTACCTAACAAGTAACAACTGTGGAGTGTGGCGTAAACTCACCGTAAACTAACTAAACGTAGTGATTATAATATCCTCTTTGTGTGGCGTCATGAAGGAAAGCACAGAGTACATTGAATATCACGTTTGCTGCGACAGTAACTTTTCAATACTTTCCATTCCTTCGGTACAAGGCCTATACACCTGGTAATAAAACTTCCATTGTGGCGGCACAAGGCTTAGAGACCCTGTAAAATTTAAGAAACTTAAATCCTTTTTTTGGCTTCATGTAAAAATATATATGTTTTTTTTGCTTTGAATAGTGTCGTCACGTTGAGTGCTGTTAAATAAATTCATACGCCTTCACAATTTTAATAGCAATGAACGTGACGTGAATAATTGCTAATATTTTTTCCCAGTATGTATGTTCATAACGTCTTTGAGAGGTGATATCTACTGAAAGGCCCGATGTATAGCGTCAGTTCTCATACTGTTTATATAGCTATTGCGTATACTTTAATACTGTACAAGAATCAGCTTTTCTAATTATGGTTCATTTTTGGTAACGATAACACGTCTTTGACCGGCCATATCTAGCGAAAGGGCCAACAGTATGCGGTCAGACTTTCACTACCATTATCAGTGGAGAGTGTAGTACCCAGCTATTACTGAATCAAATTTTCTGGGGATGGTTACAAAAAGTGCAGCTATCTCTTATAATAATGGGGACAAAGACAGGTTTAGGAACGCGCTCTCATATGCAAAGTCGGATGCCCAACCCTTTTCTATGAAAGGGCCCATCTAGTACCTACATACATATCGATGGTAATGATACCTATTGAGGTCTTTTCTCTCAGTTTCCTTATTAATCTATTGTTATCTATAACTGCCCACCTTAATGCTGCAATAAGAAGAGAATACTGTAAAAAAATCGGTATAGTCATGATCCACCTTAGCGCGGCATTAAATCTGAAATATTTTTTTGTACATAAACCCTGGCAGTACCTAACGGTTTTTTGATCCCAGCACGGAGTTCAACGTATTATAATTGGATGCAAGTGCGAAAATGCATGCAAGATTTATGCGTTCCAGAATACATCATACAAATTTTCAGCCGAGCCATTTAAAATTTACATGAAAACGCGTGAATTTCATTTAGTCACGTATGTTCGTTGGCTTAGTTCACTAGCTACGAGTACATCGCCGATAAAAATCAACCCAAGCTAAAATCGAACAATATTAATTAATTAGTATAATATTTCTGTTTTGCATAAATCGTTGTACGAGAAAACCGAGTGAACTTTTACGCGGTTGATTTCGCGCGCTTTTTCCGGCAGCCATCGATAATGCAAATTTTTTTTTGGAACGTAGTGACGATGAAATCCATTTAAACAGCCAATCGGTCGTATTTTGATTGAGTGTTGTGTTGAGTGTAAAACGTCAGCAAAAGGTAAGATTTGGAAAATAATGTAGAGGAGCTCTCTGTCACAGTTACACTAATTTAGAGAATAAGAATACTTACTTTTTTTCAAGATAGGCTTGCGCTTGATGACCAATATTGCTAACAGGATGACGGCCCTATCCCTCATCCTTAAGCGTGTTTGCTTCAAAAAAGATTTCCTAGGTATTTAGTATTT
Source organism: Erebia epiphron (assembly GCA_963932025.1). NCBI lineage: Eukaryota > Metazoa > Arthropoda > Insecta > Lepidoptera > Nymphalidae > Erebia > Erebia epiphron. The sequence goes on along the minus strand of OZ009947.1, from coordinate 23,778,141 downwards.
ACTCATACCTTGTAGGTACCTATACTCGTAACTATTGAAATTAAATAACTACTTAAATACTTACCTGACCTTAAGGCCTTAAGACCTTAAGGCCAAAGGTAATCTCTGAACAACATTTTGGTACCAACATTTTGCAATAAAGAAGAAAAGTTAATAATTTTCCCGATGACCTTTAGTGCGTGACTTTCTTGGAAATGACGGGGCGTCGTGACAAATGGACGGTGTGCACTCGGCCGGCCGATTATTACGCAGAAAACATTAAATTGGGCTTGGCAGTATCGCTGGATTTCATATAAGCTATAGCAATCTTGCTTGCATATACTTATTACTATAGGTATAATATCTTGCTGTCACTTCACGTCTTCACGTGGCCTGCGCTATCGCGTAGACAAGTTTGTCGTTTTGTCGTATGGAGCTGTAGCACGTCGCGTTGGTTTTGTCGTTCAGCTAGGCATCTATACTACGCTACCGGGTTCAACCTGCCGCGCCGGCCGAAAAGTTACCATGCAACTTTGTCATCATGTCATTTATGAATTTTTAATTGGAGCAAGTCTTATTGTCGGTAGGTTCCGACTTCCGAGCCCAATACCGTATTTTATTACTAGCTGAATAGCTGATTCCCGCGACTTCATCCGCGTTGTTTAAGTTTGTTTGGTTCCCGCTGGAACTTAATTTTCCTGGATAAAAAGTAGCCTGTGCTATTCCAGACTATAATCTATCTCTGTGCTAAACAGCCGTTCAGCCGTTCTGGCGTGATTGAGTAACAAACATTCATCCAACCATTCAAGCTTTCGCATTTATAATATTAGTATATAGATTTCATATATGTGTCTATCTATCTGTGTGGCTATAGACACGTCAAGCTGAAACCATTTAGCGTACTTGAAGCTAGTCACAAAATAATAATTTCGAGATTTCAATTGATCTTTTCTGTGAACTCTACAGTAGAATGTCAACACGTGATGTAATCGGTAGTTAAACCTCTCTATTTCGGGTTAAGCCCGGAATCCGCTAATATAAAAGAACCCAACGCGCGCGATATTTAACGTAGGACGTGAACACTGTGATTATTTTTAATCTGTGCATATTTTCATATCGGATTTGCATCGCGTTGTTTGAATGTTAGTCATACTGAGAAGAATGAATGAATTCCACTTTATCCGACACGATATCGTTACGGACTTCAACTCGGTGACGGTATAACCTTTAGGTAAAGTCGTCATCGTCACAGTCGTGTTGCCGTCGTCTTTATCAAACGATAGACGTCCATAGCAGCTGGTCCCTTGAGAGTCCCTACAAGAGACCTATGACACATTAAGTAGAGTCTAGGTAGAGGCTAGCTACTTCGGTAATTTTCCCCTTTTTTATAAGAGATTCCCACCTTTCTTGTCACTTCCCCCGGATTTGAAGTTAAATGTACTACCAGGATTAGCACCAGGAGCAATTAGGATTTTAACCCAAATAAATGGTATTCAATGGGACTATCCACTTATAAGAACACAGCGGTCACTATGGAAATTACATTTTGGCAAAAATGACATTTACACTGTACACACAGTGAAAGACGTTCATTTGCAACTTCTTTATTCCTGGGTTCGTGTGTAGGTCTATGTACAATGAAAGTGCGTAGGTATCTGTAGAGGTCACAACACTATGAGTGTGGACGTCCCTATCAGGACTGTCACTTTGACAGCGGATATTATAAGCAACGCTAGTAAAAACTGGAGGTTTACTTTACAGAGTTTTGTTTTAGGCACTGTTGATTGTTAATGAGAGAAATAAATAAAAGGCTCTTGAGTTTAAAGCTGTTTAATTTGAAGCCAGTACATTGGCGACGAGGATGTCACAGTGCAGCGGGGATTAATGTAGGTTAAGATTTATATCGCCGTGCACTTCGACGAACACGTGTAAGGCGTAAACAATGATTCAAGATTATACTGCGGGGGCATCTGGTCCGAGATTCAACCCCTATGAGAATGCTAATACAATACCGGAGAGATGGCGGATGTGGAAAAGAAACTTCCAGTACTATATAGAAAGCCAAGTTGGGCTGAGTGACAAGCAGAAGGTTGCAAGGCTGTTGCACCAAGCAGGGCCTGAGGTGCAGGAAATTTACGAAATTATTAAGGATGAGGCAGTGGAAGGCTCCACAGATTTCGATAAATGTATAAAAAGGTTGGATACCTACTTTGAGCCAGAAGTAAATGTAAATTTCGAAAGACAGAAATTCAGAAATATGGAGAAAAATGATAAAGAAACAATAGAACAGTTTATTATAAGATTGAGGAAGCAGGCAAAATATTGCGAGTTCTCGAATCCAGAGGAGGCAATTAGAGACCAGGTCATTGAGAAATGCCGAGACTCTAACCTCAGAATTAAATTTCTGAAGAAGGGAAAGGAATTAAATCTTAATAATCTTATAGAAATATCAAGAATCTATGAGTTAACAAGAAAGATGGTTGAGGTCAAGAAGGAAGATGAACCAGAAGGAGCCAGTATTAATAGGATTGAGTGTTATAGATGTGGACGGAGAGGTCATATAGCCAAAAGTTTAGAGTGTGGTGCGACAAATGAAAAATGCAATAAATGTGGAATTAAAGGACATTTTGCCAAATGTTGTAAGACCAAAGTCCCATCAAACAAAAACAAGAATGATACAAGGAAAAGGAAGAAAATCATAAGGTATGTAATAGAATCCTGTTCAGAAGACTCGGATGATTCAGAAAGTGATTGTGATGGTGGTGAAAATAGATCTGTTAATTCAGTGTTTGCGGTAGATAGTAGTGGCGGAAGATTTCAAATTGAAATTGGTGGACAGGTAAATTGTCCGTTTATTATTGACTCAGGTGCATCAATCAATATCATAGACAGGCACACCTTCAAAAAGCTGTTGAAGTCAGGCTTACCATGTAACTTAGTTGTCAACAATTCAAAGAAATATTATACATATGGGGGTTCTGAAGTTTCCAAAATGGGATTTTTCAAAACCACTCTATACTCTCCGGACAGTAAATTAAGAGTAAATGCAGACATTCTTGTTTTTAATGGTTGTGGACCATCTCTTTTAAGCAAACAGACATCCACAGAGCTGGGCTTATTGAGGGTGGGGCCTGTTGAGGTTAACTGTGTAGCTAAAAAATATATTACTGAAGGTATAGTTCTGAAAGAATATCCTAACATTTTTAATGGCATTGGTAAGCTTAAAGATTTTAAATTAACTATTCCTATTGACCCTGATGTAAAATTAGTTGCTCAACCAGTTAGAAGACAGCCATTCAATGTAAGAGACATAGAACAAAATTTAATTAAAGAACTTTTGGACAATGACATTATTGAACCTGTGACAGGACCGACCCCTTGTGTTTCTCCTTCCCATATAGTAAAGAAGAGAGAAAAAGGCCAATACAGACTTGTAATCGACATGAGAAAAGCAAATGAAGCGGTTATGAGAGAACGTGTACCTTTGCCAACTTTTGAAGAACTGCTGGCAGATCTCAATGGTTGCAAATACTTCTCAACTATCGACCTCCAATCTGGGTATCATCAACTAGAACTTGATGAAGACTCTAAAATCATCACTGTTTTCAGTTCTAGTTTGGGACTTTTCAGATACAAGCGATTATTTTTTGGTATCCGGTGTGCATTTGAGATGTTTCAACGCGTGATAGCTCATTTACTGCAGGGTATTGAAGGAGTTGCTAACAGCCAAGATTACATCCGTATTGGTGGACGCACAAGAGACGAACATGATGCTAGACTCCGTCAGGTGCTGGACAGACTAAGTAACAGTGGATTAACTTTAAATAAAAAGAAATGCACATTTGGTGTCACTGAAATTACTTTTCTGGGTCATCATATTTCAGCTGAGGGAATAAAACCAACTTTAAGTAACTAACAAGTAGTACAAGATTTTCGAGCACCACAAAATAAAGCAGAAGTAAGAAGCTTTTTAGGGCTAGTTAATTTTTTTGCCAGATTTATTCCCAATTTTAGCACAATTACAGAGCCTCTACGGCAGCTCACCAAAAATGACATTGATTTCATCTGGAATGAAGAACATGATAAGGCCTTTAAACAACTGAAGATGCTGATATCATCTGCACCTGCTCTAGGTTTCCACGATAAACAAGCAGAAACAATTTTAGTTACAGATGCTAGCCCTGTTGGTGTAGCTGGGGTGTTAATACAAAATCAGGTCATAAATGGAGAAAAACAACCCATTATCATAAAATACTTAAGCAAAGCCCTATCTCCCACAGAACAGCGTTATTCTCAGACAGAAAAAGAGGCACTTGGAATTGTATGGGCTTGTGAAAATTTATATATGTACCTAATAGGCAAAGAATTTAAGATTATATCAGATCATAAGCCATTAGAGATCATCTATTCACCAAACTCTAAACCAAGTGCTCGTATTCAGCGTTGGGTTTTAAGACTTCAGCCTTTCACATTTAAGGTTATATACAAGCCTGGAAAGAGCAACATTGCAGATGCAGTTTCTAGACTACTGGACACCAGCGAGAAATCCATAACAGACACAGCAGATGAGGAGGATAGACTTCTGCTTGCTTTTGTTGAAACTGTTGTAAGAGCTATTACATTAGAGGAAGTAAAAAAGTTCACTCTAGTAGATGAAGAACTGATTAAACTAAAACAAGCCATAGAAAAGGACACTTGGAGTAAAGAATTAAGACCTTACGAATTAATCAAAACGGAATTATGTACAATAGACGAAATTATCCTCAGGGGTACTAGACTCATAATACCAAGATCTCTTGTACCAAGAGTACTGGAAGTGGGACACGAAGGACATCTGAGCAGCAATTCAATGAAGGCCAAATTAAGGTCCAAAGTGTGGTGGAAAGGAATGGATGGAGATATTGAATATTGGTGTGATACTTGCAAAGGTTGCCAATTAGTGAGGCAAACTGCAGCGCCAGAACCTATCACACCTACAGCATTGCCTGACAGGGTATGGCAGCTTGTTGGAATGGATTTCCTTGGGCCACTTCCATCAGGCCATTACCTCCTGTGTATTATAGACTACTATAGCAGGTACTTTGAAGTTGAAATATCAAAACAACAAATAGCAGAAGTTGCTATACAGACCTTAGAGAAAATAATGTGTAGAGAGGGTATTATGGATGAAATTGTTTGTAACAATGGCCCGGCTTTCATCGACCAAAAATTTAAACAATTTCTGGCCACTAATGGAGTCCTTTATGGCCACAAGCAAATGGGGAAATAGAAAGGCAAAACAGAAATATCCTAAGAAGATTACGGATTGCACAAGGCTTAAAGCAGGACTGGAAAAGAGAGCTAATGGTGTACTTATGTGCATACCGTTCCACGCCACATAATACCACTGGACTACCACCTGGAAATGTATTCAGAGGGAGAAACATAAAAACCAAACTACCAGAAAGAAGGAAAGAAGGGAAGAGACTTGAGTAGGTTTGGCACAGAAGAGTCTGACCCAGATAATACAACAAGGGACATGCAAAGGCATTTTAAACGGAAAGATTCATCATTAGCTGACATGACAAATACATCTTCACCGGGTGTGACAGGTACAACTTTAATGGACTCTACAGATGACCCAGTTAGTTTGACTGACCCTGACTCCAGAACTTTGTATAAACTACAAAGACAGACCCCTGCTAAGTATAGAGATTTTGTTCTTAGTCTGATTTTAGATTGTATGGATGAGTAATATGTTAAATCTATGATTTAGCCGTAGGACATACAAATTACATGTTGTATGTATTGAAATATATGAAATATATTTCAATGATGCCAAGGATAAATGTAGATTACTATTTCTGACAAATTACCTATATTGTGTATGATTAATCATATGTCTGCATTTATTATATTATGTTAATTTAGATTCTCAACTGGTTATTGTTATTATAAACATCTCATAGCGTTTGTGATTATGTTTAATAAACTATATATGTTTAGTGATACTGATTAAGCTTACAGCAATACTATTTATTTTATAAAGAAAGAAAGGGATTGTAGAGGTCACAACACTATGAGTGTGGACGTCCCTATCAGGACTGTCACTTTGACAGCGGATATTAAAAGCAACGCTAGTAAAAACTGGAGGTTTACTTTACAGAGTTTTGTTTTAGGCACTGTTGATTGTTAATGAGAGAAATAAATAAAAGGCTCTTGAGTTTAAAGCTGTTTAATTTGAAGCCAGTACAGTATCCAGCGAAAATTATACAATTAATAACAAAATCTACGCCATCGCATCTACTTAGAAATCGAATCGGATCGGCTTCTGTATGGAAACGCTCTAAAAACTTTGATTTGGTTTGCCAAAAGTCTTGAAGATTTACGCATTCTTTTAAGTGGCGTCGGTGACGCGTGTTGGATCAGACAAATCTGAGATCTTGTAGAAAATATGCTTATGAATGAGATTAGATTTATCTGCACTTGCTTTGCATGGGTGGGCTTACGAACTACATCAAACTAAGTTCCAATGCCATTAGGGCGGAACTTACATCATTAAAACATCGTAGATCGTAAAAAATTGCCCTATACTTAATGATTTTGAGTTGTAGGTAGATACCTCATGTAGATACCTGCAATATTAATAATTTTTAGTTGTTACTTAATAATATGTAGATACCAATAGTGTTAACTCAAGTTTACAGTTTCGAAAGAAATGTGCTAAATGCGTGGTGCTAGCAAAACTTTGAAATTATCGGACTTTTTTCAGTTGCCCATGGCATTTGAAAATTCTATTTATTTCACGCGGATCAATTCGCGGGCATTATTAAGACATCGTTATTACATAAAGTACGCGCGCGAGTTGAATGCAGAGTTTTTGTATGTGTCACCATACATCTGCATTCAATTCTCGCGCGAACTATAGGTACTTATAATATAATGGAAATGACCAATGAACAACGACAACTTTCTAGACCTATGAAAAAAATTCTTTCCAAAAAACCGACTTCCAAAGCCACTGTAAAGTAAAAAATAATTTTGATTTCTACACACTATGTTGAAGTCGGGCGAGCCTGACGCGTCAACTTTGCCTATCTTTGTTATACTCGCCCGACTTCAACATAGTGTGTAGAAATCAAAATTATTATTTACTTTACAGTGGCTTTGGAAGTCGGTTTTTTGGAAAGATTTTTTTTTAAACCTTGTAGTGTACTCTTAATCCCCATGGCTTGGGAGTGCAGTACCCTGCAGCATCAGAGTTGAGGAGTTGGGACTTGGGTTTAAGTATGAAGTCGTTGCTAGACACCTACAATATGAATTCACCATAAAAAACTTCTAAATCGCTATTTTTAAGGAGTTCTGTACCCCTGCAGATTCAGGGTTGAGGAGTTGGGACTCAGAGTTGAATCGTATACATGTGACTTGATACCTAGATACCATATGAATTCACCATAAAAACTTCCTAACTCCCTAGTTTTTAGTCGTAGGTATACCTGCAGCATCAGGATTGAGGATTTGGAGTCAGGATTTTTTATGGGACAATCTCGCGAGCTTCCTCTAACCACTGAAAAAATATATTTTCATATCCGTTTGGAAACCACGGAGATATGCGGTAACATACATTAAAAAGAAAAACATACGCGCCGAATTGAGAACCTCCTCCTATTTTGGAAGTCGGTTAAAAATTATAATAAATGGTTTGATTTTTCTGTAATACCCATTTAAGTATAGCAGGAACTTACGGGTATAGTTATGTAGAACATACCACACACAAAAGTTTACATATAAAAGCGGATAACTATAATGTCACCGTAAGATTGTAAAAACCGTTAGATTATAATCTAACTCGCGAAATTGTAAACTGTCGAATGATTACAATATAACGGATTCTTTTTCGGTAGATTGTAATCTGTTAGGTTTATTAACCCGATATAGCCTAAGTGCCCGGCCATTTATGTCGAACCCTAACCTAACCTACAAGAAAGAGACAAGAATACGTAAATACAATGAATATTTCAAAAATTGACACTTAAAACATTGAACGAATCCATCGAAAAAAAGCGTTAGATTACAATCTTACGGTTTTTACAATCTTACGGTGACATATACATTTTATTTTATAGACGAGAAGTGCACACTGTCTCGTAAAGATATTCATCTAATGACAACAGTCCACGCCCTGTCTATACCAAATGGTGCATGCAATAAACTGAAGCCACTATTGTACCTACTCCGAAAATATCTTGTACCGATATTTATGAAGATCTTGCACACAATCCATACCTTACTTTCAGTTACATACCTAATCTTCTGTAAATATAAAACACGATTTTATTTTATTTTGGTGTTATACAGTTATAGTCCTTAATCCACGCAGACAAAGCAGCGGGCCTCATCTAGTTTCAGAAGAATCCCAGCAAAATAAACATCCCGTAAGTCGTAAGATAGAGAGAAGCCTAAGGAAATATCTAAGTATTCTCGTCATAAATATACATAACCCGGATACACTCACGTTTTATGTCGGAAAAGTGCCCGACTAGTTTCGAACCCGTTCGGGGCCCTTATTCATGAGCCTGTTCGCGCGACGCGGTCGCTGCTCGACTACGGTTCGCATGTCGTGCAGCCCTCTGCGATGGTTGGGGTGGAGGGGGAGGTGACAATGCGTCTTCTCCCGACGACTCCTGCTGATCGTCCTCACTGGGGTCGTCATTTTGATGCACGCACGCCGAGCTAACCGTGTCAGATTCCAAGTTTGCAGAGTGTACTATATTAGTGTTAAAAAGCGGTTTCCACGCCGGGGGCAGCATCCATCCACCATCACGGTTAAAATTCGGGTGACGACTGATCTCTATGGCTTCTCGTATTTTCCGAGGTACTAGTAGGTAACTTTTCCCTGGCCAACACAGACGTCTTGTCGAATCTTATGTAGTGAGTCGTACCCGAACTGAGCAGATGTTCCGCTATGGCCGACCCATTGGTGTCCACATTTTTAACACTACGTATGTGCTCCATCACCCTTATCCGGATGTTCCGACACGTCTCACCTATGTAGTTTTTACCCTAATGCCTATGCCTATGCGCTTAATGCCTTGGCCAAAGGGTTGAATTTTGCTCCGACACCCCGAAACATTCCGATGGAATCAATCGTGTGCAGTATCGAGGACACAATAGTGAGGAATTCGATTCCTGCTCGGGATGTTGAATGTTTACGGCAGGACATCAACTTTTTTGCGTAGGGCAAAATTACCGCAGAATAATATCAGCAAAGAGGACGTTTTGTCTATACGGGAATTGCGCAATAATAATGATATTTTAATCTTGCCAGCGGATAAAGGTAATGCTACGGTTGTTGTTGATACGGTGCGGTATGAAGACAAAATTACCGAATTATTGTCTGACAAGAACACATATAAAAAAGTAAGTTATAACCCAACAAACCGTATTGCGAACAAAACTATTAAATTATTGCAGGCGCTGGAAGACAAAACCCTATTAGCACGGCTGCGGCCCCATAATCCAACTTCCCCAAAAATCTATGGTTTACCTAAAATCCACAAACCAAACTGGCCCCTAAGACCGATTGTTAGCCAGATAGACTCACCAACCTACAAGTCTTCCAGACATCTAGCCACTGTGTTAAAACCGTTCACGGGTAACACATCCAGTTATGTGAAGGATTCGAAACATTTCGTAGATATAATTAAAAACGAAACCATCGCAGATACTGAAATCATGGTGAGTTTTGATGTGGAATCTTTGTTTACTAATATCCCCGTGGATGAAGTAACCGAGTTAATCTACAACATGATAAAGAAGTCAAATCTGTCTACGGGGTACTTAGATCTGAGTACGTTCTGTCTCAAGAGCGGCTATTCTCTGTCGCGGCTATCTGTTGGCGGGGTGAGTACTACCTTCAGATAGACGGTGTTGCGGTGGGTTCCCCTATTGCACCCGTGACGGCGAATATTTTCATGGAATGGGTAGAAAGTGAGTTGGTAGACAAGATGCCGGTCAAACCGCGACTCTGGCTACGTTACGTGGATGATGTGTTTGCCATAGTTTTTTTTTTTTTTTTTATATTAAAATTACTCTCCACAGACTCTCGGTCCGTGCCTTTTTTTAACAGATTTTCATTAATTTGATAATAAGGTTGTAAGAAACTTTTTACATATAGCTCACTAGGTGTTATACCTATACTATCAACACAGCATCTTATAGGCTAATCTAAACTAATACATTTTCATATCATTATCAATAGTAAGTATATATATTTTTTTTTTTTTTTTTTTTTCTCCTCATACAGTATAAATCAGTACACAAACAGATTTCTAGTGCCTGGTTCTACTATGGCTATAATTCCCAGCTAAATACTAATAGTGACTATTGTTTTTGTTTGATGGATATTATCTCCCTCGCAAGGCCCTCATCGCCATCTCGTAAGGACATCTTGATATTATAGTCTAAAATTACCTTTGTTGGGGCACCTTGTACTCCCAAGACGAACTGTGCGATCGTGTCGGTGCTGTCGTCGCTGTAGTATGTGCAGCTGGTGGTGTGCCGCGACACCGCCACGACCGCGTGTGGGACGCTGTCATGTATCTGCAGCTTTTTCTCCATAGTACGCACAACAACTACTGTCTCGAAGGTCGATCCCTGTGCTTCATGAATGGTGTTTACGCGCGATCCCTCACCTGTTCCGTAACCCTCAGCTTTAAGGAGTTCCTTTTCGCTTTGGGTATAGGTTAAATATAAGGTGTTATTTGTGTTCTTGGGGATCGCGGCGCCAGAGTATCTCTCAAGCCGTAGGGATCGAACCCGAGTGTTGGACGAGTATATGCCGTCATACACCTCTCTTAGTGCGTATGCCACGTCCAACGGGTTCCTGTGCGTACAGAGGAGATCCTGAGACACAGTCACGACAGAGTCGGGACGGCTGTAGTTGAGCTCAAAGATGTTGCAGCGCTCAATAAAAAGCAGCTGATTCTTGTCTCCGATCAAGAGGGTTTCCTCGGCTTCTGCCAGCCTCGTTGCCATCACAATGGAGCCGAAATGGTTCATAAGAGCCTCGTCTATTATGAGACGTTTACTGGGCTCTCTGAAACCATTTGTCAGCACCGAGGCCATGGTGCGAACCTTGATCTTGGTAGTCTCGCCCAGTTGTGGTGTAAGCCTTACCCTCAGATCATTCGCTGCCTCCGTGGTCGTTGTTATGACCACGTCGTTCCTCCGGTCGAAGTTCCGGACTATCTATCTATCTATGTTTGCCATAGTTAAAAAGGATGAGCTGCCAGGTATATTCCAGCATCTTAATGGGTTACATAGGAAGGTACGGTTCACCATGGAGGAAGAGAAACAGGGAAGGTTGCCATTTTTGGATGTGATGGTTATAAGAGTACCAGGCGGTGGTTTTTGTACGACTGTTTACCGAAAACCCACACATACCAACAAATACCTACACGCGAATTCACACCACCATCCCTCGCACCTGGCGTCTGTGCCAAGAAGTCTCATGAACCGAGCCCTGAGGCTGTGTGACCCACCGTACATAGAGGAAGAACTTGATCGTGTCAGATACGCCCTGGAACGTAATGGGTATAACTGGCGTCAGAGTTCACGGTTGGGACTTAATACTCGGATTCAAAAAACATTGAGCGCAGATCGTTTTCCAGCCTTCTTGCCTTATATCAAAGGAGTGACGGACAAGATAGGTCACTTTCTACGAAGAAAATGTGATATCAAGACCAGATTCCGTTCTCCAGGTTGCATACGTAGTTTGCTGCGCTCACCGAAAGACCGGGACCCATTAGATGTGCCGGGTGTGTACATGATCCCGTGTGACTGCGGTAAAAACTACATAGGTGAGACGTGTCGGAACATCCGGATAAGGGTGATGGAGCACATACGTAGTGTTAAAAATGTGGACACCAATGGGTCGGCCATAGCGGAACATCTGCTCAGTTCGGGTACGACTCACTACATAAGATTCGACAAGACGTCTGTGTTGGCCAGGGAAAAGTTACTAGTACCTCGGAAAATACGAGAAGCCATAGAGATCAGTCGTCACCCGAATTTTAACCGTGATGGTGGATGGATGCTGCCCCCGGCGTGGAAACCGCTTTTTAACACTAATATAGTACACTCTGCAAACTTGGAATCTGACACGGTTAGCTCGGCGTGCGTGCATCAAAATGACGACCCCAGTGAGGACGATCAGCAGGAGTCGTCGGGAGAAGACGCATTGTCACCTCCCCCTCCACCCCAACCATCGCAGAGGGCTGCACGACATGCGAACCGTAGTCGAGCAGCGACCGCGTCGCGCGAACAGGCTCATGAATAAGGGCCCCGAACGGGTTCGAAACTAGTCGGGCACTTTTCCGACATAAAACGTGAGTGTATCCGGGTTATGTATATTTATGATGAATATCTCTCACGATAGTTTAAACGTTAAAATAGCTAACCTTTACGGTATGGTATGGCAAAACAAAGTGAAACAGTTCGCGCGCTTAAGAACAAGACGCGTAAAATTGGAGTGTGGTTTAGAATACACAGTGCAGTGCCGTGATAATGGTGTGGTTCCCAAGTTTGTACGTATTAAACCTATAAAGTGTATTCCGAGTTATGAGAGTTTCTTCCGTACGGCTAATGAGAAGTTGCTGAGACGGGTAATCAGTGAGTACCGGCGTAAAGTTATGTGTGTAAACAAAGACCTTTATACTTTACACCTAGAACTATCGGGGATTATAGATACTGAATTATGGGCGTCTATTGATGCGATGACATACAGTAGGTCCGAGATGATTCGTTTGAATACAAAACAGGTGCATAATAAAAAACTGAGACGGCTGCTAAATGGTGTAGGCCGAAATGTACCAAATATCGAGGAATACCCACATAACGTCTCGCAATGTGATGAATCGCGACCAGTTGTAGTGAATTTGTCGTCGTTAGAGATAGAGGAAAATGCGCTTAATGCCTTGGCCAAAGGGTTGAATTTTGCTCCGACACCCCGAAACATTCCGATGGAATCAATCGTGTGCAGTATCGAGGACACAATAGTGAGGAATTCGATTCCTGCTCGGGATGTTGAATGTTTACGGCAGGACATAGCAACTTTTTTTGCGTAGGGCAAAATTACCGCAGAATAATATCAGCAAAGAGGACGTTTTGTCTATACGGGAATTGCGCAATAATAATGATATTTTAATCTTGCCAGCGGATAAAGGTAATGCTACGGTTGTTGTTGATACGGTGCGGTATGAAGACAAAATTACCGAATTATTGTCTGACAAGAACACATATAAAAAAGTAAGTTATAACCCAACGAACCGTATTGCGAACAAAACTATTAAATTATTGCAGGCGCTGGAAGACAAAACCCTATTAGCACGGCTGCGGCCCCATAATCCAACTTCCCCAAAAATCTATGGTTTACCTAAAATCCACAAACCAAACTGGCCCCTAAGACCGATTGTTAGCCAGATAGACTCACCAACCTACAAGTCTTCCAGACATCTAGCCACTGTGTTAAAACCGTTCACGGGTAACACATCCAGTTATGTGAAGGATTCGAAACATTTCGTAGATATAATTAAAAACGAAACCATCGCAGATACTGAAATCATGGTGAGTTTTGATGTGGAATCTTTGTTTACTAATATCCCCGTGGATGAAGTAACCGAGTTAATCTACAACATGATAAAGAAGTCAAATCTGTCTACGGGGTACTTAGATCTGAGTACGTTATGTCTCAAGAGCGGCTATTTCTGTTGGCGGGGTGAGTACTACCTTCAGATAGACGGTGTTGCGATGGGTTCCCCTATTGCACCCGTGACGGCGAATATTTTCATGGAATGGGTAGAAAGTGAGTTGGTAGACAAGATGCCGGTCAAACCGCGACTCTGGCTACGTTACGTGGATGATGTGTTTGCCATAGTTAAAAAGGATGAGCTGCCAGGTATATTCCAGCATCTTAATGGGTTACATAGGAAGGTACGGTTCACCATGGAGGAAGAGAAACAGGGAAGGTTGCCATTTTTGGATGTGATGGTTATAAGAGTACCAGGCGGTGGTTTTTGTACGACTGTTTACCGAAAACCCACACATACCAACAAATACCTACACGCGAATTCACACCACCATCCCTCGCACCTGGCGTCTGTGCCAAGAAGTCTCATGAACCGAGCCCTGAGGCTGTGTGACCCACCGTACATAGAGGAAGAACTTGATCGTGTCAGATACGCCCTGGAACGTAATGGGTATAACTGGCGTCAGAGTTCACGGTTGGGACTTAATACTCGGATTCAAAAAACATTGAGCGCAGATCGTTTTCCAGCCTTCTTGCCTTATATCAAAGGAGTGACGGACAAGATAGGTCACTTTCTACGAAGAAAATGTGATATCAAGACCAGATTCCGTTCTCCAGGTTGCATACGTAGTTTGCTGCGCTCACCGAAAGACCGGGACCCATTAGATGTGCCGGGTGTGTACATGATCCCGTGTGACTGCGGTAAAAACTACATAGGTGAGACGTGTCGGAACATCCGGATAAGGGTGATGGAGCACATACGTAGTGTTAAAAATGTGGACACCAATGGGTCGGCCATAGCGGAACATCTGCTCAGTTCGGGTACGACTCACTACATAAGATTCGACAAGACGTCTGTGTTGGCCAGGGAAAAGTTACTAGTACCTCGGAAAATACGAGAAGCCATAGAGATCAGTCGTCACCCGAATTTTAACCGTGATGGTGGATGGGTGCTGCCCCCGGCGTGGAAACCGCTTTTTAACACTAATATAGTACACTCTGCAAACTTGGAATCTGACACGGTTAGCTCGGCGTGCGTGCATCAAAATGACGACCCCAGTGAGGACGATCAGCAGGAGTCGTCGGGAGAAGACGCATTGTCACCTCCCCCTCCACCCCAACCATCGCAGAGGGCTGCACGACATGCGAACCGTAGTCGAGCAGCGACCGCGTCGCGCGAACAGGCTCATGAATAAGGGCCCCGAACGGGTTCGAAACTAGTCGGGCACTTTTCCGACATAAAACGTGAGTGTATCCGGGTTATGTATATTTATGATGAATATCTCTCACGATAGTTTAAACGTTAAAAAAGTATTCTCGTATTATAGACGATTCAAAAAGTATTTGTAAAAGTTTTAATTTTAAAAAATATATTTTGAATTTAATGCTGCGACGTTATCGATTTCCGTACTATTATAATCCAAAATATATTTTCTAATGATAAAATTCAGGTAAATTTGTTATTTGGGACGGGACAACGACCTTAAGGGCCCGACTTACATAGTCGGGCCCTGTCAAACAAAGAATGTGGACATATTTTACTAACGCCATCTAGTCTGAAAAGCCGGACAGCGCTATGCGGGGACAAGGAAAGGGCTAGCTATACACTTATACAGGTTAGGAGCGTGCTCTAAAGGTTGGACGCCCAATTTTTTTCTATGAAAGGGCCCATCTTGTTCCTACATACATAGGTATATATCGATGGTAGTATAATATTAATAGATATAACCGGTGGGATTATTTTCGGTTGTGTCTGGCCGGTTAATTAATTAACAGCTGGAACTGGGTCACGGAACGGGAATAAGCTGTTCCAGCACGTGAGTGGTTTCCTGAAAAATTGTGACACGTTTAAAAAGTTCTTTTATTTTATCCGCCAGTACCGCCATAACTATTACTTAAGACATTTAAAAGCGCGTATCCATACTATATTATATATAATATATAATATTATAAATGCGAAAGTGTGTCTGCCTGTCTGTCTGTCTGCTACACTTTCACGGCCCAACTACTCAACCGATTTTTTGATGAAATTTGGTACAGGGATAGGTTGTATCCCGGGGAAGGACATAGGCTACTTTTCAGACCGGAAAATTGAAGAGTTCCCGCGGGAATAAAAAACATCAATCCACGCGGACAAAGTCACGGGCATCATCTAGTAATATAATAAATATAATTAAAGGAATGAAATTTAAACAATACAATAAATCAAAATCTAAATCATCAAAAAGAAAATGCATTCAATAAATATAAGTCATAGCGCTTATATTGCATGCATGCATTTAATTTCAAAATACTATCTATATATAATAGTAAGTATTTATGATCGTTACTTTGTATTATAGCGTCGGGGCTAATTCTGGTCGTCTGTCTAATTAATTAGCATCTGGAAGTGGGTCGGCTGAACTTCAGCAGTCAGCTTTCCCGGGAAGCCGCTTTCCGGGACATTCCGTATGGCCATTTATATAATTATCTATTTATTACCATCGCTCTATAAATTATGATTATATGGCTGTATTATTGTCGTAGCATCCGCATATGTCACCGTAAGATTGCAAAAACCGTTAGATTGTAATCTAACTAGCGAAATTGTAAACTGTCGACACATTAAAATTTAACACATTATTTTTAACAATATATATTAACCCGATAAAACCTAATTATTTATGTCGAACTCTAACCTATCCTACAAGAAAGAGACAAGAAAACGTAAACACAATGAATATTTCAAAAATTGACACTCAGAACATTGAACGGTTCACAATCTGTCGACAGTTTACAATATCGCTAGTTAGATTACAATCTAACGGTTTTTGAAATGTTACGGTGACATAATATACACATTTAATTACCTACTTATTTACCCTCACTCAATCCTACTTATTTACTTATTTACCTACTTATTTTTTCAAGGCCTAACTTGTAGTGAAATAAAAAACTTATCGCTGTTTTCATAAATAACATGATAAGTAGCAGTAGTCCCGCAGTAGCCGGTAGGTACCCAACCCATAGGTAAGTAGATTTTCCGGGGTTGTTCATGAAACATCATCGGTTGGCAAGAAACTCAATTTTTATTAAGTTTATTCTTTACACAACTAAACTACTATTGTGTATTTTAAGGAAACTCTATTACATGATGCCAACCTAAATTATCAATACTAATTACTAAGATAAGATACCCTCCATATTAGGTACATGAAATGAGATGTTGTACTTAGTGCCTACGCTTAGGCCTCAATTACACATCTTAGTAGGTACTGAGTAATTGTCATAACTAAAATATTTTGCGAACGATTCGCGACTTGCAAGATTGTATACATTTTGTAAGTTACTCATGTAAGAGAGTTACGAGTGTAAAACATACGAGTTTAATTTCGGACTGTAAAAAGGAAATAAGAGAAAACAGCGAGGCATGACGTGCACTTAGTACAGTCCATTAAACATTAGAGCACTAAATTATCTAGGACGACGTGTGTTGTATCCGTCAAAACAGTAGAACGTTTCCTTAAAATTAGGGTTACTATGGTAAAGACTCATTTCAATGGAGTTAAAAACAATTTTTAATTTGTAAGATTAAATTGTTATCATTGTACCTACTCAATAATATAATACTCTATAACTCTACCTAATTATTAGATTTTACTTACATTCCGAATGGAATGGTAGTGCAAGTATGAAATGCAGTCTAACTGTTGTCTTCAGTTTCCATAAAATATTTAAAATTCATAAAATTACTGGCTCGGCCGCCATCTTGGAGTTGCAACAAAAGGAACAATAGATTCGCACGATCTTTCCCATATTTTGTATGAAGTATCTACTGAGATCTTGTTTAAAACAGTTCGCACACCAAGGATTCGGAAATGACGTCATATTGTCAGGGTTGCGTTCCGTCTATTAGAGGTATCCCTGCAGGGCGACCGCGTATCTTTTGCATCAATCCTTGATACATCGCAATCACCTCTGATTGGTTAACACTCTTCTACTATTGGACGAAATCCATTGACGCAGCAAGAATACCATAAATTCAGTCAATCGGAGGTGATTGTGATGTACCTATCAATGATTGATGCAAAAGATACGCGGTCGCCCTGCAGATTATTATGCTGTCATTGTGGTGGCAACCCTAATGACAGTAAGCGAAGTAACTATATAAAAATATCGCATTCCGCTAAGAATTTTCGTATTGTTAATTAATATCTTGGTCGGCTGGCGGGTAGCTATTTATTATAGTTTTATAGTTTGCTACGTGTCGCGACTGTGAGTCTCTCTCGAGTCTCTACTCTTTAGTAACGTGACACTTGTCTTGTTGACGGGTCCAGACACAATACTTCATGGCTTCATCATTTTATCAGTCGTAATAAGAAGCTACCTAATATTGTGTCTTATTGACATCCCACTAACCAGAGAAGACCATAGTCTACCACGTTCACCATGCGCCCGTAAGTACAATCTGTCTCTGTACGAAATTTCTTCAAAATCGGTTGAAAAGATTAAAGCGTAGCAGACAGATAGACAGACAGACACACTTTCACATTTATAATATTAGTAAATTTGGATGCAAAAGTGTGTTTATCTATCTATTACCTTTTCAAGGCACGTTTGCTTGACCAATTTTGATAATAGTGCGGGATATGTACCTATATGTCACCGTAAGATTGCAAAAACCGTTAGATTGTAATCTAACTAGCGAAATTGTAAACTGTGAACAGATTACAATTTAACGCATTATTTTTCGGTATATTGTAATTTGTTAGGTATATGAACCCGATAAAACCTAACCTACAAGAAAGAGACAAGAAAACAAAAAGGAATATTCCAAAAATTTACACTCAAAACATTGAACGGTTCACAATACAATTTCGCCAGTTAGATTACAATCTAATGGTTTTTGCAATCTTACGGTGACATAATATTATATAAGACTCAAAAATGTGGATTTAATTAAAGGTACCTTCGACATTAATTTGACCCATTTTGTCGCCGTCGTCGCGTCGGCCCACTGATACGGGTCTCTTCTCACAATGGCAGGGTTTAGTCCATAGTCCACCAAGCCGGCCAAGTGTGTATTGGCTTCAAACATATTTGAGAACATCATGGATAATTTTCTGGCTCACTCTTTTAACCATCCTCTTAAACGATTGAACCATTTTAAAGCTCGCATCTCGGGGATGGATATATAACCCAACTTCTTTTTATCCTGGAAAATCAAAGAGTTCCCAAACGTTAAAATATCCTAAATCCATGGAAGCGGAGACCCGTGTTTGCTGGCGCGATCTCGAAAAGAGTTATAAAGCCCATTTAAGTGGAAACCAATTCCTAATTAAATCACAAGACCGACTTATTTCGATATAATAATACCTAAGTGGGTACCTAACTATTCGATTCGTCGTAAAGCAATATAATGTCGCAAAATATCGTTAAGGCCAGTAGAAATTCCGATTCGTAATGATCATTACGCTGACTTATGGACATTTGTTTCGCATTATATGAACGCTTATTATAGCATTTCATTCCATTGCTTTTCCTGGATAACAAATAAGACAGTCTTATCTGGTTTCCAAGATGATGGAATTACTTAAATCCACATTATTGAGTCATAAGTAGGTACCTATCCCGCACTGTCGTCACAACAGGCATGATGACAGTAACCAAGAATCAATGAAATTATGAATTTATCTAATGAAATAGGATTCATGAATTTTAAAAAACGTATTTATTTTCCTATTTTTAGTGAGATTGCTATTTATTTTGATAAAATAAAACTATAAAATACAGCAATCCGCCATATTGCATAAAACACAAAGGAGCGAAGGACGTCACAATTGTTTGTTTTCGAGCTTTGACAATCACACTATTGCTTACTGCACACTGCACAGAGTACATTGGTAAAAACAATAGTGACGTCACAAACGACGTCATGACACCGCCGAACGTTTTAGAGTGAATTTTAAAATTTAAATTTCAAATGCTTATTTTATCTACCAAACTTTATTTTTCTGCTGAAATAAGATATTTTTTCGAAATAGTAGATACTTCTGAACATAACCTGACCATTTTTCAAAATCAGTCATCATGCTAATTGGTCAAGCAAACTTGCCTTGAAACGGTAATATAAATAGACAATTTTGCATCCAATTTACTAATATTATAAATGCGAAAGTGTGTCTATCCGTCTATTTGTCTGCTACGCTTCAAATTTTTCAATCAATTTTGATAAAATTTGGCACAGATGGGTAACATATCCCGAGGAAGGACAAAGGCTACTTTTTATCCCGGAAAATTATAAGGAATTTCCGTGGGAATAAATAAAAACTTAGGACCACTTGCACAAGGACTCTTAAATTGATTTCGTTAAATATTTTGATCTTGTCCCTTTTTGGCAACTACAATTTGCATTTGCCAATAATCTTCTATTTGTATAAAAATCAATTGCTGTTCGTTTGTCTCGCTAAAACTCAAGAACGGCTGGGCCGATTTAGCTGATTTTGGTTTTGAAATGTTTGTAGTAGTCCAGGGAAGGTTCAAACGGTGAGAAAATATGAAAAAATTGCGAGAAAGATAGGGCAAGATAACGTCTGCCGGGCCCACTAGTTTAATATAAAAAATTCTTTTTAAATTAACCGACTTCAAACTCCCGCGCCAACTTTACAACAACAAGCACACGCTATACAAAGTACTTATTTTATTGTTGATATTTTAAAAACCGCTCGACCGATTTCGATATATGGGACCAATTTTATATGGGACTAATTGGGAAGTATGCCCTTTCAAATAAAAAAAGAATTATCCAAATCGGTCCACCCAGTCAAAAGTTCTGAGTTAACAAACATTTAAAAAAATAGTCGAATTGAGAACCTCCTCCTTTTTTTGAAGTCGGTTGAAAAGGGACAGCATTACAAAATTTAACTAAATCAGTTTAAATGTGCAAGCGGCTCTTAATCATGCATCAACTAGTTTATAATATTAGTATAGATTGGAATGTTTTCCCTAAAAAATTATTTCAAGAGCAGGTAAATAATACAAGTAGGTATGTGTGTACGCTCTGGGCTGGTGATATAAACTGTCGTGTGAACATTCAGTCTAGTTCAGTAGTCCAAGGACTTGCCATGTATTTCTAGTTCAAAATCACACATTCGATAACAGCTCTTGATAATCACTTTCCTTTCAACACGTAATTTTTCTGCCTCGTCCTAGCACTGGACTGTAATATCTACACTATCCAGCTCGACTGTGGTTGTCAGTTGATGGTTTTTTTTCATCCATTACAAGTTAGCCCTTGACTGCGGTCTCACCTGATCTTAAGTGAAGATGCAGTGAAAATGGTAGCGAGCTATAACCTTTTAGGGGTATGGCAGTTATTCCACACGAGTATATTGGTTATTCTAAACCCATACCATACATACATATAACATTCTAGCTAATGCCCGCGACTTCGACTCGTGGATTGAGGTATTTCGGTTCCCGCGGAAACTCTTTAATTTTCCGGGATAAAAAGTAGACTATGTGTTATTCCAGACTATAATCTATCTCTGTGCCAAATTTCATCCAGATCCGTTCAGCCTTTGGGGCGTGATTGAGTAACAAGCCTCCATACATACATGCATACATCCATCCATCCAAACTTTCGCATTTATAATATTTATCATTATTTGATTTGATTAGCATAGACATCGTACCGGAAGGCTAAACAATATTACTCAAATTTTAGCAATTTCACGACCTGCATGGCGCAGTGGTGAGCGCTGTGGGGTCAAGTGGGGAGTGTCTGGTTCGATGTCCAAGTGTCTGAATTTTCTCTGGTCTGAAAGGCTTCGGTCGTGGCTTACCACTGTAACCTAGCCCTCCTTATTCTCGTCGCACTCCTTTTTTAAGGTCCAAGCTTAAGGTCTAGCCCCACTACAGAGGCACGGCGTGGCACGGAACGTAGCGGCAAGTAAGTATTCTTTGTATGAGGTTGTGTTGAGCTGGGCCCACTTAAGCGATGCAGTACGGAGATGCATTGCGCGGCACGTACCTATAGCGGCAATAGTATTTGCCGCTACGTGCCGCGCCGCTCCGTGCATCTCAAGAAAGGCTAGACCTTTAGTTCTACCTTTAGTTTTATCCATACTAATCCATACTATATCCATACTATAATATTATAAATGCGAAAGTGTGTCTGTCTGTCTGCCACGCTTTCACGGCCTATCTGTTCAACCGATTTTGCTGAAATTTCCAGGTTGGTACAGGGCTATAGATTGTATACCGGGGAAGGACACAGGCTACTTTTTATCCCGGAAAATTAAGCAGTTCCCGTGGGAATCGGAAAACCTTTGTCCAAGCGGACTATTACTACTCGGTGATCGAAATCACATCGAAATCGACTAGAGGAATCGTCTAGTCTTGTATAATTAATTTTCAACCCGAATAATGTTACTCCAAAGTATTACATTAATATAGTTTTCATAAACAAATAATGGAATGCACATCTTTGTATGAATATCCATATATCATATCACGCGTCCAAGTGGGCTGCCAAGATAAACAATTTATTCTCTACTTTTGCATGTCTACGAATGACCGCGATGGCTTGCCGGAAAACTCCACTCTCCAGAATCCTTTACAGCAAGACGTAAATCAAGAATATGTTTATGTTTAAAGTGACCCAAATATGATTAAGATGATTCAATGGTTGCGTCCTATATACCACACAGCCATTTCACACCTCCCGACCGAATTTCGGCCACGGCGGCCTAACTCACGACGGCTTTACGTGCTCTCCGAGGCACGGGGGTGAAACACCGCCAACTTCCTTACTCCGGGCTAGTGCTGAGAATTTCTTGTCAGAAAAACCCAATATTTGCTGCGGCTCGACCCGGGAATCGAATCCGGGACCTCGTCGGCCGCAGTCGAACATGCTAACCACTAGACCAACGAGGCAGTTGAATCAATTAAATTAAGAATATAGTAGAAATATTAAATTAAGTATTTTATGAACCGCCGACGCATTAAAACGAACTCTTAAAAATATGTCGGAAGCAGGTGTTACTTTGAAGTCCATGATAATCAAAGAACAAAAAACTTAATTCGCTACCACCAAAAACAGACAAATCTTTGTGGTATAAGCATCGATATAGGCACTAGATGGGCCCTTTCATAGAAAAAAATTGGGTGTCCAATCTTAAGAGCACCGCCATATCGCTGTCCCGCTTTTCAGGCTAGATGGCGTTAGTGAAATAGGTCCACATTCTTTGTTTGACAGGGCCCGTCTATGTAAATTGAGGTCGTTGGGTATAAGGTGTAGCTTGCTTGTACGAATACAAGGCAGCATGCCCCGCTTCTAAAAATGCAGTAAAAGTACCACCTAAAATTCACATATTTTTATTTAGGTTGCAATACTTGATCTGGATATGTGAAGTTAAAAAAAGCTTGTTAAAGCTTGTCTTTTGTTATTCGAACTGACTTTATAATATTCCTATTTTTATTAAATTGATGTAGAGTTGGCAAAGCATATAATCCACGGTCCACCTAGCATAATGATTCGCGAGCTATTATACTGAGTCAACGCGGCTATTTCAAGCACTTGTTGCGAAGTGGACTTTACAAGATCTCAGAGATTTTACGAGTTCTTTGGAAAACACCTCATCAGAAACTATATTACGTATGTTGCAATGTTCTGCGATTAAGAGGATAGAAAGGACGTTCAGATGTGGTAGATTCACTTGACAATAGAGATGGTGACAACTCAATCAAATCAGCAAGTCTTTATTAAACTTAAAACAGAGATTTTACAAGTTCTTTGGAAAACACCTCATCAGAAACTATATTACGTATGTTGCAATATTCT
This sequence comes from Erebia epiphron, assembly GCA_963932025.1. Lineage (NCBI taxonomy): Eukaryota > Metazoa > Arthropoda > Insecta > Lepidoptera > Nymphalidae > Erebia > Erebia epiphron. Next base: position 23,754,553 of record OZ009947.1, on the reverse strand, counting down.
GCGATTAAGAGGATAGAAAGGACATTACTGATGTGGTAGATTCACTTGACAATAGAGATGGTGACAACTCAATCAAATCAGCAACTCTTTATCAAACTTAAAAACGCGCTTGGAATGGAAGTTTGTACGAAAATACATACATCAAATTTCAATTTTTTCTTTAATCTATAGTTCAAAATTTTTATCAAACTTAAAACTAACCGAGGACGTGAATTGCTCTGTTTAAAAATCAGTGAAATAATTTGTTTTTGGCATAGGCATCATCCCTATTGAAAAGCAATTGTAAAAGTTTGTCTACCTTGATTTTAAGACCTTTCGTCATCATCATCAACCGATAGACGTCCACAGCTGGACATAGGTCTCCTGCATTGATTGCCACACGCCGCGGTCTTGCGCCGCCTGTGGCTCGTCTGATGTCGTCTGTCCGCCGAGTGCCAACGCTGCGCTTCCCAGTTCGATTTCGCCATTCCAGCACTTTGGGACCCCAACGTATATCGGTCCTTCAAACTATGTGTCCCTCTTATGACATTAATTTCAATTTAATATTTGATTTCCATTTCAAGAAGACAAAAATGTACCTAAAGTAAGGCTAACTAATATTATGTATTTCTACAAAGTCATTTGGCGTTTATACTATTGGTATAATATAAGGAGATTTATGTTATTCATGTGCTAAAAGCAACAGTATAAACAATTAACGTTGAATGTACACAATATACCTATCAAATGGCCAATGAAACTTTGAAAGCTTGAGAGTAAGGTAAATATTATTCTCAGATACACAGACAGATCTACATTCTATACTCATCTGATGTCGGCAATTCAAAGTCGTTTTTCGTTATGAGTATATTGAACATCATACTAATGGTTGGTTTGTTGGTTTGTCCTTCAATCACGCCGCAACGGAGCAACATCGACGTGATTTTTGGCATGGGAATAGTTGAGGGCCTGGAAAGTGACATAGTTTTATCCCGGAAAATTAAGGAGCTATACCGGGGGAATTAAAAAAAACTTAAGACACGCGGACGAAGTCGCGGGCATCAGCTAGTAAGTCAATAAAATAAGGTATCAAAGAGAAAAAATCCTAAATTAGGTACTACTCTAAAATAAATATGGAAAACGGATGCTAAGTAAAAGGAATCAACTGCGTTAGGGCATTATTATATCCATACTTCCAAACTAATATTATAAATAAGAAAGTGTGCCTGTCTGTCTGCTACGGTTTAGCGGCCCATCTTTCCAACCGATTTTGAGGTATATGGTGAAAAAATAGGTTATAAAGGGAATGGCAATAGGAAAGGACATAGGCTACTTTACTTCCCGGAAAAATACGGAGTTCCCCCGGGAAATAAAAAAACTTAATTCACGCGAACGAAGTCGCAGTCATCGTCTAGTTATAATAGAGACTTTTCCCGAAGGTGGCACGGCATTTCTTTTACGTATCTTTAAAGGACATTGAACTTTATGTCTACCTATCCGATGTCACGTTCCCTCACGTCTTCATAAACGTCCGCATCAACTCGATTTTAGTTTCGTTCCGTTCCATCCCAAACTGTATTTATAGTTCATGTTTCCTCACGATTGGAGTCACGCGGCGGGATATTATATTTTAAACCTATATTACAACTAGGATCGTGTAGACGTCCATTTCTAGATAATTAGGTTTAGTGTAGCGTGTAAACTTAGTTTAGTGCAATTATAGTTTAGTGTTGTGTATTAGTCACGGGGTAAGTTTTTACTGTCGCGAGATTTTTAACTTTTAACCGGTTTTTGTCATAACTTTTCCGAGCAGCTGTTTCAGTTTTGATTTATTGACGGTGATTAATTTATTTTTAGGATACGTTGAACTCTTCTTTTTTTTTGTAATTTGTCGTTTGTTGTTATTTTATTTTTAAACGGCTTTTAAACCTTCAGTTTACCTGAGTCATGAGTGTTTTTTTTTCGTTTTCGTGTTAAACTTTGTGGTAGAGACCAGTATTACTAAATCACGATATTATATTTTGAGCATCGCTAAGATTGATTTGAGGTTCTTACAATACAGCCTACTTGATTTTAAAAACATTTGTTTCAGACAAAGTATTATCGAAGCCTTTTCGTTGGCTTATTTTTCATTTTCTTTCGCACTGTTAGGAGTAGTTGAATTATCGATAGGTCATCGATTATTCAACTCTAATCTAAGTATCAGATTAAGGAAGCCTTCTTGAGTCCTTCCTCGTCGAGAAATGCAATTTTATATGTAGCAGGGATAAGTGAACTCAGAGCTGTTACACCAATCCCTATCTAGGGATACCTTGGTAGAAATAAGTGTACCAGGCCCTTGTGAGTTTGAAATTAGAGCTCTGATAAAGGGCATAGGGTTTAGGTTTGGTTAGGTACGAACCGAAAGGAATCAAAAGGAGCCGCTTTGTTAGTGGAAATCTATGTTATAAAAAAAGCCTCCCTGCGAAATGTCTATAGTTTAGTCTAAAGTCTATAGTTAGGGTTAGGGGCTTGAGCCTAACTAGGACATACATAGGTACAGTACAACATCCAGCATCCTCATTAATATAATAGCTCTATTCTATGTCTGTACGTTGATATGCCAATCGGCCTATTTCTCCTATAGATTAATTACAGATCTTACTTCTTACTTCTTACTTCTTATACTAATATTATAAATGCGAAAGTTTGGATGGATGTATGGATGTATCGATGGATGTATGGATGGATGGATGTATGGATGTTTGTTACTCAATCACGCCCCAACGGCTGAACGGATCTGGCTGAAATTTGGCACAGGGATAGATTATAGTCTGGAATAACACATAGGCTACTTTTTATCCCGGAACTAAGGAGTTCCCGCGGGAGCCAAAAAACCTCAATCCACGCGGACGTAGTCGCGGGCATCAGCTAGTATTTCATAAATTAAATGAAGGGAGTCAAATCAATTAGATTATATACCAAGATAATTACTAAATGCGTGTAATTCGATAGCATCGTGATGATCGTGACTGATCGTACTAAAATAGTTTTACACCAATTGGTGTTTAAGTAGGTATAGCATTTTATATTAGACTTACGTGTTTGTCGGAATGTCTTCTCAGAAGATTTCACGCAAAAAACAATTAAAGATCACATAAATCACCAGCACATAACTCTGGCCGCGCACTGAAAACTATGAATTTCTTTACTTGCATAATGTGGGTGTGTACTATAGTGTGTATGTCACCGTAAGATTGCAAAACCGTTAGATTGTAATCTAACTATAAAATTCAATGTTCCGAGTGTCAATTTTTGAAATATTCATTGTATTTACGTTTTCTTGTCTCTTTCTTGTAGGTTAGGTTAGAGTTCGATATAAACAATTAGGTTTTATCGGGTTAATATGCCTAACAGATTACAATCTACCGAAAAATAATGCGTTGAATTGAAATCTGTCGACAGTTAACAATTTCGCTAGTTAGATTACAACCTAACGGTTTTTGCAATCTTACGGTGACATGTACTTACAGTTTCTAGTATTACCACTAGGTATTCATTATCACGTGATGGCATCTTAAACTGACCCTCAACGCCTTTTTTCTTAAGAATGCGTGAACGTATCAAGTTGAAATTAATATCAAATACGGTCCCTTGGAGTTGTAAAAAAATCAAGCTTCTAAGTCAACGCAATCAAAAGATACAGCAGTTTATGCCGCATATTTTGCATAAGTTGACACCAAATAAATCAAAACTAGGGTACTTCATGTTGACCTAGAATCATGAAATTTGGCAAGAAGCAAAGAAAGTATAGGATAAATTAAAAAACCGTTAAAAAGGGTTCCGTATTCATAGGGTGTCGAATTAAATTGTTTGTCAGATACTACCCGTTTAGAAATAATTCAGAAGCATATTTTCAAAGTTCAATTCAAATTTCAAATTTAATATTCTTCAAGTGAAAAAAAACGTCTATTCTGTCTTTCTAACAGGCATCGGAATTTAATTTTAAACTGCCGTTAAAACGTTAACGAGACAATTGAGTGAAGAACAAAAGGAAAATCCAAGATGGCGGACGCGCCGCCACCTGTCAAACGTAATTGTACAGCTGTCAACGGGTAATTAACACGCGTGACATCGAATGACTTATTGTCGTTAATTTTAAAGTGCTATTAACGTTTTAATAGGTATTCTACCTACCTATTTTGAAAAATTAAATTATTAATTTGGGCAAACCAACAAACAAACTGACTTTCGCATCAAATAAATATTATAAATGCGAAAGTTTGGATGGATGTCTGGATGGATGTATGGATGGATGTCTGGATGGATGGATGGATGGATGTTACTCAATCACGCCCCAACGGCTGAATGGATCTGGCTGAAATTTGGTACAGAGATAGATTATAGTCTGGAATAGCACATAGGCTACTTTTTATCCCGGAAAATTAAAGAGTTCCCGCGGGAACCAAAAAACCTCAAATGGATGTTTGTTACTCAATCACGCCAGAACGGCTGAACGGATCTGGATGAAATTTGGCACAGAGATAGATTATAGTCTGGACTAACACATAGGCTACTTTTTATCACGGAAAATTCAAGAGTTCCCGCGGGAACAATAAAACCTCGATCCATGCGTACGAAGTCGCGGGCATCAGCTAGTTGAAGTATGAAATCTACCTAATCTAAGACTACGTCGCAATCTGATTACATCCAAAGAATACGTATTAGCACAGAATAGGTAATAGCAGTATTAGTACCTTTCATACATCTAAATCATACTAATATTATAAATGCGGTTTGTCCTTCAATCACGCTGCAATGGAGCAACGGATCGACGTGATTTTTGGCATGGGTATAGTTGAGGACCTGGAGAGTGCCATAGGCTACTTTTTATCCCGGAAAATTAAGGAGTTCCCGTGGGAATCAAAAAACCATATTCCACGCGGACGAAGTCGCGGGCATCAGCTAGTAATCTCTATAATATAAGAATTAATTCGAAGTCTGTCTATCAGTCACATCAATGGATTTACTTTTACATCTAAAAATATGCCTTTCATCAGACAAATTGTTGCTGAAAAATTTCAAACGTTACGAAAAAATTAAACACGTCAAGTAAAAAGTGCGGTATAAATATTTGAAATTGTGCTCATTTCTCTACAAGTAAGTAGTACAGTCGCAGTCAGAAAATGTTTACCACCTTAAGGTTCATAATTGCATGGACCTTAGATCTGTGTCTTTATGTTGTTTGATTAGGCATAGATCATAGATTTTTTAACTTTTTTAGTATGTGGCAACCAGAAAAGATTGGTGTAGAATACCGAGAAAACCTCATTTAATATAATTTTTGGTAATTGTCACTTTAACAAGAATCCGATGATGCTAATGTGCCAAACTTGAAATTAGGAAATTGTCAATAATACTCTTTTTGTTGAATTCGATGTTTGAAAACTTTTGATAACTTTGAAAAATGAAACAAATAGCTTGCAAAACATTTACAGATCGCGACCGTACGTTACAAGTTTTATGACATTTGATAAATTGTTTTTTGCCTGTCTGTCTTCATGTCAATTAAATGTAGTATTCTTCTAATGTTTTTCGGAGAAAAATTAGTCTTACAAACATCGAAATAGATGCTGCATACAAATTCTAAAATTCAGATTGTAATGACAGATACTTAACCCGCGTGGATCCAGTATTTTTAAAAAATCCCGTGAAAACTATTTGATTTTCCGGGATAACAAGTAGCCTATGTCCTTCCCCGGGATGTAACCTACCTCTATACCGAATTTCATCAAAATCGATTTTACAGATTGCCGTTAAAGCGTAGCAGACAGTATGCAAAATTTCATCTCAATTGTCTGGGTTACTGTTTTAAAATTCAGTTGCAAGCACCCAACTAAATATAAAGAGTTCGCTGGATATAAAATTGATCTAAATAATTTAATATAAAAAATTCTTTTTAAACAACCGACTTCAAACTCCCGCGCCAACTTTACAACAACAAGCACACGCTATACAAAGTACTTATTTTATTGTTGATATTTTAAAAACCGCTCGACCGATTTAGAAATTTCACTTCGGAAGTATGTCCTTTCAAATAAAAAAAGAATTATCCAAATCGGTCCTCCCAGTCAAAAGTTCTGAGGTAACAAACATAAAAAAAAAACAGTCGAATTGAGAACTTCCTCCTTTTTTTGAAGTCGGTTGAAAATCACGAGTTCATTGGAAGTTAAATAAAAGCTTGTAAAAAATATATTTTTAATTAGGCCCAATGACGTTCTAAAAACTAAAAATCCTACGTAGCCTAAGTGTTCTTGTAATTTGCTAAATTAATAAAATTATCAATCGCTGTTAATCAAACATCCAAATATAATCAGCCGTTGATATACAATAGGCATGATGACTGATTTTGAAAAATGGTCAGATTATGTTCGGAAGTATCTACTATTTCGAAAAAATATCTTATTTCAGCAGAAAAATAAGGTTTGGTAGATAAAATTGGCATTTGAAATTTAAATTTTAAAATTCACGCCAAAACGTTCGGCGGTGTCATGGCGTCGTTTGTGACGTCACTATTGCTTTTACCAATGTACTCTGTGCAGTGTGCAGTAAAAAATAGTGTGATTGTCAAAGCTAGAAAACAAACAATAGTGACGTCATTCGCTTCTTGGTGTTTTATCCAATATGGCGGATTGCTGTATTTTATAGTTTTATTTTATCAAAAAAATAGCAATCTGACTCGAAATAGAAAAATTAATACCTTTTTTATAATCCATGAATCCTATTTCATTAGATAAATTCATAATTTCATTGATTCTTGGTTACTGTCATCATGCCTATTGCGCGAAAAAGAAGTAACAAATAAATGATATATCAGCCTTGACCTATAAAAAAACCTTGTATAGGCCAATGAGCCTACCTTCGCGTATCTTCGCCTTCAATCCCTGACCTCGACGTCAAGGTTTGACCTTACCCCTCAAGGGCACCTCAATATCACATCCCGGTTTCGAGGGCGACCTTCCGCGATCGCTGTCCCCGGGGCCACGGCCTTGCTCCAAGGACGGACCTTGAGCCAAGGTCTTATCCAAGTTCAGGAAGGAACGAGATGGGTATAGATTTTTGTCTCGTTTCAGGAAATTGAAATGAGTTTTATCTGTATAAAGATCCTAGATATGATTTGATTCGAGGTTAATGTTATATTAAAATTGTGAATCCATACTATAATGTAGATTGCGAAAGTTTGCTATGTTTTCACGGGCTGTGTGCTCAACCGATTTTAACGAAATTCGGTACAGAGATAGGTACATCTTGGGAAAGGACATAGGCTGCTTCTTATTCCGGAAAAACAAGAAGTTTTTACATGGTTTTCAAAAAACTGTGCTGACGTACCTGTTACGTTTAGTAGTTTGATTGTTTTGTCTATGTATAGTTTTCTGTGTATGTTTGCAGCGTCGTAGTGCTGAAACAGAAGATGTACCCGTATAGTGATTAACACAAGTTATCCTACTTGTAATAAACGCAATGTGATACGAAGCATTTGTATAGTATTTGATCTACATGCATTCAGTTTTGGTTTAGTCATAATATCTTATCTTCAACTTTTTAGTATTTAGGTACCTAGTACCTACCTAGTACCTACCTAGTACATATTATTATTATTATTACCTACCTACCTAAGCTTACCTGAGCTTTTCAGTCATTTTAAAAACCGTGTTATTATTAAGGTCATAGAGAGACAAGAACATTGTAAAAAGAGATAGAACGTGGATACAAGATTAACCACCCATAATGGGTGGTTAGGGTTGGCCTTTGTCAGGGTCGTTTTCAGGCAAAAGAGAGCCCCATTTCTCAGCCCTGTACAGGGAAGGGAGGTTTCTTTGAACTTTTCACCTGTACGTGTATGTGTGACGTCACGGTCTAAAGTACATTGACGTCACAGAACGAAGCACTTGAGGTATAGCTATAGGTAACTATGGCCTATACCATGACTTTTTTCGTAAATATACTGTTACAGTTATTAATTTAAGTTTAAAAAAAATCTGTAAAACAAAATAAATTGTGTGAATTTACTACTTGAACTTATGCCCCGGCCCGTGGTTGGCCTGCTGAATTCTGAAAAGCAGTTTTGTAAAAAAAATACCGATTTTATACTGACTTTGTAAACAAAGCATTAAATTACCATACGAGCCTGTAACAAAATTTCTTTATTTAAAATTTATAAAAAAAAAACAAATTTGAAATTTGAAATAACAATAGCTAACCGGAGGGATAAAGGTGTAGAGTAAACAATAAACGAATAAATAATTAAGACTGTGTGATACAGCGGGATAGCCCATCACCATTCATCACGGGTGGGCAGTGCGCCAATACACCTGTCTGATCCCATCACATTCTATCACACCTATGGAGAGGCCATGGAACCAGCAATGCAAGCAGCTAGAAACTAAGCTCACAAAAATACTGTTCAATCATGCTTTAAAAAAAAATAGAGTAACTAGACGATGCCCGCGACTTCGTCCGCGTGGATGAAGCAATTTTAATTCCCGGGGAGCTCTTTAATTTTCCGGGATACAAACTAACCCTATACTCAATTTCATCAAAATCGGTTGAAGCGTAGCAGACAAACAGACACTTTCGTATTTATAATATTAGTATGGATATGGATAATTCCATACTACTAATAGGTACTAATGTACCTATGGATATAATTAATAGTCTTTGTTAATTTCTTTTAAAACCTGAAGACTTTCCACCAAACAGGCATATTAGTTATTAAACTTGTTTTCAATCTTGTAATTGTTTTTTCTTTTTATCCACTACAAGTTAGCCCTTGACTGCGATCTGACCTGATGGTAAGTGATGATGCAGTCTAAGATGGTAGCGAGCTAACCTGTTAGGGGCATGGCAGTTATATTAAACCCATACCCCTATTCGGTTTCTACACGGCATCGTACCGGAACGCTAAATCGCTTGGCGGCACGTCTTTGCCGGTAGGGTGGTAACTGGCCACGGCCGAAGCCTCCCACCAGGCCAGACCAGGGAAAATTCAGAAATTATAAAATTCCCAAATTGACCCTACCGGGGATCGAACCCGGGACCTCCGCACGTTAAGACAACAGCGCTACACAATACGCCACGGAGGTCGTCAAAATAATTAGTTACGATGTAATATTTGACATAAATTAATTACTATTGCATTTGTTTATAACATCTTCTTAATAAAAAAATGTCAAAAAGGAAACGCATCCTTGGTACTATTTTGCCGGTATAGTCAATAAGTGGGTTTCCAATAAAAGCTCTGTCGTTCAATTTCCACCGCTCATTTCGTGGCTTTGGCACTACAATATTGTAAGCTTTCATTTAAACTATATCTTACGCAACACTTTCGTCATGAGCTTATAATGAAAGTTAGGATTATCTAATTCGCCAAACTATTTTATTTAAAGATTTACTGTTTTTACGTACAATGAATATTATTATTTTGAGCAGCGGTATCTACGTACTTATATTTTTTTTTTATAACATAAAATGTTGGACAAGTGATTGTGACCAGCAAAATTTTGGTAAAGTAATTAAAATGTTAATACCAGAAGTCTTTTGCCCTGGTTGACATATAACGAAAAGAAACTTTTTGACGGCCTCCCTGGCGTTGTGGTCTTACTGTGGGAGGTCCCGGGTTCGATTCCTGGCCGGGTCAATTCGGAAATTTTTAATTTCTAAATTTTCTCTGGTCTGGTCTGGTGGGAGGCTTCGTTCGTGGCTAGGTACCACCCTACCGGCAAAGACGTACCTACCGCGAAGCGATTAAGCGTTCCGGTACGATGCCGTGTATAAACCGATAGGGGTACTTACGGGTTTAATATAAGTGCCGTACCCCTAACAAGTTAGCCCGCTACCATCTTAGACTGCATCATCACTTACCATCAGGTGAGATCGCAGTCAAGAGGTAACTTGTAGTGGAATAAAAAAACACTACCTGAGCAATCAGCAGTCAAAGATGACAGACTAAGTAAAAGCATGACTCTTAAAAAACATTAGTTAGGTGGAGTGCATTTTGCTGCTCTAGCAATACAAGTATGACAACTCTCTGCTTACAATATATTCGTTTGTGTCAGCGTAATTGTAACGGATAGGTTCATAGTTATCGTTTTGGGATATCCATCGTGTTCCATAAGTCAGAGGCAATATAATGGATGCTAATAATAAATTATCCAATTATTCTTCGGTACATTGAACCATTCCTATGTCTTGTTGTATGAAAACATCTCATTAATCTACTAGAACATTGGATACTGGTGGTACATATTGGTACATGAATACCATGATAGTACTCGTAGGTGTAGTGCTGTGAAACTTGAGATATAGTATTTAGAACTATTATATAGTTCATGATACCCATTAGGTAACTGTCACACCTGAACGGTAAATCGATGCAGTCTAAGATGGAAGTGGACTAACTTGGAAGGGCTTCTATTGACTTTATCATTGCTTTTATGCATGATTGTTGTCAAGCACAATCCTATCTTGATTTTTACCATTTTGGTACGGAACCCTAACAATGCGATTAACGCCACCATTTAAGTATTTTACGAGTTTCAAAGAAATTTCGATTATTGACCGAGCGATGCGAAGGTCTCTGAGTCTACTAGAGTGAATTTGCACTTGTCCGTCCGTCCGTCCGTGTGTCAGAGCCTTATAACTTCTGAATTACTGAACATAATTACTTCAAATTTAAATATTATACATATAAACCGATGACCTCCAGCCGAATATGGCTTAAAAAGTAATAAAAATCTTTATTTCAGGGGGGGCTCTCATAGAAGCGAATATGAAGAAAAAATATTTTTATAGCGTTACATAGAGTTGCGGTATATCATTTTAAAGATAATGAGGAATAGAGTCCAAAGATATTTTTTTTTTAATTTTTCCCCTAAAATTGACGAAATGGGGGGCTTTCAAAGTGGAGATTTTCTAACGTCCAAAGTTGACCTCAGAACTCAAAATTTACTGAAATACTGAGCCTGAAACTTGATCAGTTATTTGACTTATACCCTGTACTTGAACAACAAATACTAAAATTAGATAAATATTATATGGAAACGAAATTATTTAATTTTCAATGAGCCTTATTTACAAGAGAACTTCATTAGTATGTCAATAGATGGTGCCGCGAGGTCTCAGTTCGGGGCAAACCACTAGTAGTAAAGAAAATATTTTAATTAAATTCAAAGCGGGAGATGCTGCTGGCGATATCTTTCATAAATAAATTAAACGAAAAAAAACTAAATTGTTAGCAAGGTCATAGCGATAGTTATTCTTTCAAATGATAATAAATATTGTAATAATGGGGCTATTAGAAAACCGAGCTTCCTCTGGATTTATGTCAGCCATTATAAAATATTAATTCAATGTACCTACGTAATGACGGTGGACGGATGACGTCAGGGGAGTCACTTGGAGCCGCTACGATAATTTCAGGCGGCGCAAGACCGTGGTTTGTGGAAGTCCCTACTAATCATTTTTGTCCAGTTGTGGACATTTGAATGATAAATTAATTATTTATTGATTTCATGTAGGGCAACTTGTGTCACTTTTACGTGAAGACTCTACTACCGGTTCGAGAAAATATTCCTTCGAGGCCCCGGGATCGATCCCCGGCAGGGTCAATTTGGGAATTTATAATTTCTGATTTGTCCCCGGTCTGCTCTGGTGGGAGGCTTCGGTCGTGGCTACTGACCACCCTACCAAAGACATGCCGCCGAGCGGTTTAGCGTTCCGGTACGATGACGTGTAGAAAGCGAATACGGGTATGGGTTTCATATAACTGCCATGCCCTTAACAGGTTAGCTCGCTACCATCTTAGACTGCATCATCACTTACCATCAGGTCAGATCGCAGTCAAGGGCTAACTTGTAGTGGCGTAAAAGAAAACTCCCTCGTGAAAATCGTGACGTAACGTACCACCAGCCTATATAACTGTCACATTTCAACTCTAGCACTCTAACAACTCTATGTTTCAGTTAACTATTTCAGCCATGGCGCTCTGACCGAATATCGTGTCAGATATCGTGTTACAAACACTCGGGTTGGTGTCCAAACGTGCCAGGCAACTGCCAAGTTTTGTTTGTATTGGCAAACGATTTACTAGCGGCGATTAAACCGCTCGCCACTTAATTGATTATAATGTCGACTGTTTTTCCTTTTGTCTTCATATTGTCAGCTTTACTTTAAAATTTGAATTGAATTTTTAGAAAAGATAAAAGATTGTTAATTTATTTGTTGATGAAGGTTTAACTAGGCGGATATTTGACTAATTCGATGTATTTCACTCGGTTCGTTCTTTGGCGGGGATACGCCATATTGGAATAATTGGCATAAATACGAATATTTTGACGTTTGAAATTCAGTCTCCTGCCGGCAGACTCGATTATTGAATACTTTTGTGTTTAGATCGCAATTTGATTTGGAGCTTAGCAGTAGCAACTGCAGTCTGATCAAATGATTAATTTATTGTTGTTGTGATGCTTTGGTCAAGTTTTATACTTAAAAGTTCAAATTAAATTTCTCGTGAAACCGCTACACGTTGTGACCATTCGCTCGTGCACTTTTTGAAGATACAAACATATTTTAAAACTAATTTTAATTATTTTCCCACATCTGGAATTATGTTTACAATATAAGACCGGCCATACACGGACAGCTTGAAGCAGTCAGGCTGCGACTGCATAGTGAACTACAGTCTTCTACGTACACACATACATGGAACCGCTCGCATGTTGCGACTGCTTCGGGCGGTTGGCAGCAGTTATCAATGGTAGCTTCAAGCTGTTGACTATGACTGCAAGAGCGGTCCGTGTATGTTGATCACTGGCTAACTGCTCGAGCAGTCCGTGTATGGCCGGCCTTAGTCTATATATTATAATATACTTACTAATATTATAAAGCCCGCCAACCCGCATTGGAGCAGCGTGGTGGGTCTAAGCTCTAATTCCCGCTCTCCTATGAGAGTGGAGGCCTGTGCCCAGCAGTGGGACGTTAATAGGCTGTAGTGATGATGATGATGATGATGATGATTATAAAGAGGTAAAGTTTGTGAGTTTGTGACGTTGTAGTGGGTAATCTCTGGATCTACTGAATCGATTTTGAAAATTCTGGTACCAATAGAAAGCCAAATTATTTGTGAGTGTCATATTCTATATGTATATTAACCCGAAAAATTAGGGAGTTCCCGTGGGAATTAAAAAAAACTTATTTCACGCGGACGAAATTGCGGGCATCTGCTAGTGACAAATATAGGTGTATTTATTTCTAAGAGCTATTATACAAAATCAACAACCAAAATCACGGGAGGTGTAAGTTCTAGATTATACTCAACTCCATATCAAACCTGCAAACGTCTACTAGGAAAATTTTATGAATTACATACAACATAGTTGTGACGTCATAAAAATTCAATATACACTACAAGATAAACTGTAACAATAATAATTTTATGTTTTGCAACGAACCCTAAATATCTCGCTGATAAAAAGCTTCAATCTTATAAAAGCTTATTGTTTTTCTTAACGCCATCTGTTACGAGGTAACACAAACATGTAAGGAAAATCAGTTCTTACAACCAGCGCCATCTCTTGGCATTTTCATGCACTACTTCCCACCGTTTTAGATTCGAACCATTTTCGCTGAAACTGAAAGCTCGATAATAATTACTTTCAAAGATATTTATATTTTGCGGGAACCAGTGTGAACTTGGGTGTCCCAAAATAGTACAGTTTGACATATCAACGCTGGAAACATGTAGTTTTTATTTTGAATGTCGTCTTTTCGCGAATTTATAATAGTTAAAGTATTTCACGTATCCTGCCTATATAGATGACAATCGACATGGATTCCGGGTAATTATTAAGCCGTATTTCCAAAAGCATGCTTCCTTATTTCATTCAGCGAAAAATATCACGTCGTGCGTATGTTTTTCTTTGTGATAACCTCTTTTGTTCTCTTGTTTTTGTTTTTAAGCTTGAAGTTAGACAATAAAACTTAGTTATAACGTTGTGAAGAGCACTATAAAAGTTTTGAATATATTAATTTGCAACTCATTTAAGAAAATATGGACGTTTGTATCATAAAATTTTGCTATAAAGCATGACAGTGTAAAATAGAAATCGATAAGTAGGTACCTACCTACATAAATCTATGAACCTATAACGTATCTTTTAAAAATATTTTTCTTATTATTTACATTAATATCACGTCGTGATTAATTTTCTATAATAATATAATTATTATCTTTGATTTTATTAGATACGTTTTATTGTAGTTTTACCATAATATTTTATACTAAGTATTTTATAATATAAATGCGAAAGTGTGTTTGTTTGTTGTCCTTCAATCACGCCGCAACGGACCAACGGATCGACATGATTTTCGACATGGACATAGTTGAGGACCTGGAGAGTGACATAGGCTAATATTTATCACGGAAAATTAAGGAGTTCCCGCGGGAATCGAAAAAACTAAAACCACGCGGACGAAGTCGCGGGCATCAGCTAGTGGACTATAATGCTCTATGCAGTTACGAGGGATGGCCTATATTATGCTAGCTAGGAAAAGTTGTATATATCTACCTACCTACTCTAGTACATAATTATTTGATTCAGTATTTCCTTACAGACTTTGGCTCATTAATCTTTTCATTGAATGGACATTCGTTGGCGAATCAGTTATATTAGTCACTAGTTAAACGAGTAATTTTTCTTTGTTTTTCGTAAACAACGACCAAATTCATTCATGCGGCTATTTCAAGTGACTGACCCATTCTGAAGTCTGTGTGATTTCTGAAAAAAGATTTTCACGGAGCGCCCGCTCATTTTACAGTGATGATAGATGTGAACGACAATATGCAGTGTTGCTAGAGATTTTTTAATATTATTATTTCTTACATCTCTCTCTGCGTCGTATTCCTCATCACTGAGGGCGGTGACTCCTTTCCATTAATCCAATAATGGTAGGAGTTTTCTTAGGATAATGATGCAGTGGGTTCACACATCCCTTGTCTACGATTCGACTAAGAGTATTTAAACTCTTAGGTTTTTGTAACAATTCTTATCAGATGTTAGTGATAATAACCGGGACCGACGACGGACTGATTCGAGGCACGGAGGAAACGAAAAGGCCAAATTTTAACCTCCAAATTTGGTCACCCATCCAGTTACCGACTTGGGTCAACGTTGCTTAACATTGGCAATCGACTGATTTATTATGCGTTGTCACAACTAGGCCACTATTACTTTTAATCTTATTTTTACATTCTAATAAATTTATGAATGCTAATGTGTCTCTGTGTATTAGTATGGATTGTTGGATTGAATTATGTTAGTATAGGGGTACATAAAATATAGTGTCCTTATGATTTGCAAGTTCAAGTCTTTACAGCAAGCTTGTAACCAACATAGCTCGAAGAGTCGTCAAGCTTAAGTACCTATGGGCAGGGCACATAGTTCGTAGAACCGATAGGTGTTGGGGTCCCAAAGTGCTTGAATGGCGGCCTCGCATCGGAAAACGCAGCGTTGGACGACCCCCCACTAGGTGGACGGACGATCTCAAGCGTGTAGCTGGGAGCCGCTGGAAACAAGCGGCACAAGACCGTGCTCTGTGGCGATCCATGCAGGAGACCTTCGTCCAGCAGTGGACGTCTATAGGTTGAGACGACGACGAAAAAATTATTGATTTGAATAGTTGTCAAATTACCTATTGAAAAATGCAGCGATGGTGGTGTACCAACAATATCGTAACGTATTCTTCCGTTATTCCAGAGGCAGTGCCAAGAGGCTGGGTGAGGGCAGTGATCCTCGTTGGTACATCGACTCCGTGTACGCATCCTCCCTGAAAGTTTCCCTACGGCTACCCACCCGCCAATTTCTTGAAGGTAAGATATGAAATGGTAGGCAAATATGCTATATAGCGGGCGAAAACGCAGTACGGGCTAAAACGAATCTGGCGAACAAAAAGGGAAACGCAGTCGCTTACCCAAGTAACACAAAAGTGCTGCATATCAACTGAATCACAGTCCACATTGGAAACTTTAGCTGCAAACTTGCTACATATTAGCTGAATAAAAGCTGAATAATAGCACCCTCAGAAGATATAACTCTGATTTGGGCACAAATTATACAGCAACTAGCTGATTAACTGCCTAAAACTGCGTTATATAAGCATTTAATAAGCATTAACAAAGGTAACGGTCGCCCCAAGAGCTGAACATCGGCTGATACAGAGAGTATGTTTTATCTATTATACAGCTCAAACTACAAACCAGCACCCTTTTTACGCTTTTAAGCAGTTAAAAGAGCACGAGCGGCGAAATTGTGAATAAATATTACTCCATATATTCTATAATATATCACACTATCTCGATATTCTGCAGCATTGTTTATTTAAACGCACCATCATACAATGTGACATAATATATGTCCATTAGTTAAAGTTAATAATTCATTTTCGGTAAGTAAAACTTGTATTTGTATTATTAGTGCCTGAAATTTGATAGGGAAAGCAAGTTTATTGTCAAATATTATATACTTTTAGACCAAAATTTTCACGCGCTCTCGAAATATAACTGTTTCCTAGGAAATCCTATTATAAAATGGATTGTAATATTTTAAAAATGCCAACAATTTCTTAATTATGGAACATTGAATTTGACGAAAAGCTTTTTACATAAAAATTATTAAAAACCTTTTTCGAATCCAGTAGATATTTTCGTAGACAAAATAAAAAGAATTAGTAAATATCATAAATATAGTAGTTTAGAACATGGAAAATGGTGGACAAGCAATGTGAACCGTAATAATGCCAAATAAATGCTTCAAGAGCTATATTAAGGTGCTAGGGGTATATTAATCAGCAAAAAGCTGATACGAGTGATTCTTGTGTCTAACAAGTCAGCCATAGATTGATGTAGAGCTTGATAGTCGGTAACATATACGCAAATACCCTCCCAATGAACAGCTGTATATAATCTGTCAAGGATTAACTTTTAGGGGTCCGTGGTGGAACGTTTGGGCATGAGCTAAATAGGTCGGTACTTATTTTAAAACCTAGTTTTTAGGTAGTGTATAAAGGCTAGGTATAATTTTATTGTGCCTAATATAAAATCGTAAGGATAATAGATACATTTCATTCATCATAATTCATAACATAATCAAATACTCTAGGGAAAGTTTATAGGTGATCACTCTGTTAATAGGTTATAGGTACCTACTACGAGTCTACGAGATTACGTCAAGATATCAGTTGTAATTTTAAAAAGAACAATTTACAAAAAATAAACTAAGTACATTTTGGTATGCGCTAAGTAGAACAACAATAGGTACATTATACCGTATTTATTATAACCTCTAGTTAAATCGTACATACATAATACAAGTATTCATGATCTTATATATCTGCATTAGCTGATTAAATGCCTACGGCAGTACAATTATTCAGCCCAAGTAGGGACAAAGAGGTACAAGTGAATAGTTTTATACCAGTTTGCTGTACTTTAACACCATATACGTCCACCCAAAGTGAACATGTGGGCTAGATAAGTGCAGTTATAAGAGTGCATATTATAGCTGATTAAAACTGAGAAAGTTCAAATATATGCAGCATGAAGCGATAATTGAATTCACAGAATAACTGATAACATTATAATAACTCACATATGGTTTGTTAAAATGCAAACATTTGAAGGATACACATGTGACCTTTTATTCAGAAAATAGCTTAGTTAAGAGTCCATAAAAATACTTCATTGTAGCTGAAAGTACTAAAAATAGCTAGGAGCTGAATAACATGACCTGCGCACCTGATAGTAACGCTCGCAACATTACAGCGGTGCCTTCGTGGTGCTTAATAAAGTCAATGTACAACAGAAAGTGTAATATTAAGCTTTTAAAGTAACGGTGGACTCTAATAAGTCTTCCTAAACGCTTAAATTACCGATGTGGACCTCATGTGACATCTTTTAATGCAGTTTTGTGTTACTTGGGTAGTGGTTTAGAAGCCTTGCTTCTTATAATTGGGTGGTTGGGAGTTTGATTCCCCTCACGCACTTCTGACTTTTACTGAGTGTGTATCTAAGTATGTGAGTTTTAAGACTTTTAAGCAATTAATGAAAATATTTTGAAGAAATCTGCATGCCCGAGGATTCTGCATAATCTTCTGAAAGGTGTGTGAAATCTTCGCACGTGATCGGTGTGGTGGACTACAGCCATTTACAAACCCTTCTCATTCTGGGAGAAGACTCATGCTCAGTAGTGAACCGGCAAGTCGATGCCAGTTAGTGAGCTTCGAATTTTCATTTTATTGCATGAAGATTTAAAAGAAAGCGTACCTACTTATATTTACAGATTTCTGCCAAACAAACTTGCGTCAGAGTCAGCTAGCCTTAAACGTTATGGGTATGTCAAATTTGCCCCCTGACCCTGATTTCTTGTGTTTCATGACACCTCTTTTTATCTACTACTATTGTAGTCACATTATACAGCCTACATCTACCTACTTATGTTTTTTATTGTTGATTTAGTAGATCTTAGTAATTTATTCATACCTTTTATATTTTGTCACTAATAAGAAATACGGTAATTTCTCGGTATCTTGTATTTTTCATACCACCTAGAATGTTAAATTGTTTAAATAACGCTGTGATGCCAGCATATCAGCGCCATCTCTGGTTTACTCTTTATACTACAACGACACCCAGATCTGAACCATGTCGTGCGAAGAGCTGTTGAGATAGATTCATAGATGGAGCTCTAAGCACTTTAAATTGAGCGAGTTACTCAAAGCTTTAAAGGTGGCGGGAAGCGGGTGGATGAGGAAGGCGGAGGACCGTGTTTAGTGGCGCGATCTCGAAAAGGCCTATGACCAGCAGTGGATGCATACAGGCTTAATGATGGATGCAGGCTTTTGAATGCAAGTAATTTTCCAAGGTTAAGATTTTGTTAATTTTACTACCTCAAACCTTTCTCCGGGATGATGCGTCTTATTTTACATAATACTAGCTGATGCCCGCGACTACGTCCGCGTGGATTGAGGTTTTTTGGTTCCCGCGGGAACTCCTTAATTTTCCGGGATAAAAAGAAGCCTATGTGTAATTTCAGACTATAATCTATCTCTGTGCCAAATTTCATCCAGATCCGTTCAGCCGTTCGGGCGTGATTGAGTAACATGTATTCACCCATACATCCGTCCATACATCCATACATGCATCCATCCAAACTTTCGCATTTATATTATTTATCTGATATTTGATTAAAGTTAGAAAATTATTTTGAAGCATTGAAATTAAATGTAAGACAACAAGTTCTTGGGCAACATTTTCGGTCTCCGTTTACACAGATTTTCACAGTACCCATTCATCATTCTCATACAAACATCCAAATTTTCATGTTTATAAGATAGTAAGATAATATATCTAAATAAACAGACGGTCAGCCAGTCTGGACGAAACTAGGTTATTTGTATTACAAAAAAAAAATATGTCTTTTTTATGAACCTTCCCTGATTTTAAAACGTTGACAGCCCTATCCATTAATACAGATAGATAGAGTGACGCAACTCTGAATGTTTTATGTGGACAGGTGTCGGAATTCCGTTATTATATAACATACATTTATAATACAATTTTATTCATATAACAGACGGTAGTTAACTAGAAGGTATTTATAAAACGTCCCATTAAGATTAGGGAACTAGGTAAGAAGAATCTTACACTTACTATAATATTATAAATGCGAAAGTTTGGATGGATTGATGTATGGATGTTTGTTACTCAATCACGCCCCAACAGCTTAAAACGGATCTGGCTGAAATTCGGCACAGAGATAGATTATAGTGTGAAATAGCACATAGGCTTTTTATCCCGGAAAATGAAAGTTCCCGCGGGAACCAAAAAACCTCAATCCACGCGTACGAAGTCGCGGGCATCAGCTAGTAAATAAATAAATCTAATATAAAAAGTATTTAGTACAAATTATTTACAAAAATACAAACAAACTATACGGTGCCTGCTTTTTGTACAAATAAAATATGTCTTACTAGATGATGCCCGCGACTTCGTCCGCGTGGAACTCCTTAATTTTCCGGGATAAAATGTCTATGTCACTTTCCAGGTCCTCAACTATACCTATGCAAAAAAATCAGGTCGATTCGTTGCTCCGTTGCAACGTGATTGTAGGACAAACTAACAAACCAAAAAAACAAACACACTTTTGCATTTATAATATTAAGTATGATGATATAACTAAAAGAAAATAAGTGGGCAAAGACAAAGGTTAACTCTCGAACAGAAATTTCTTCCAGCTTTCCTTGAAATCAATCAATCAATCAAACCATTTATTCAATATAGGTACACTGTAGGTACACTTATTGACGTAAAAAATTACTTACTTATAAAATGTGATGGTGATAATCGGTTACGGTATCTTAAAACTAAAGCTACGAGGGTTCCAAACGCGTCCTGGTCTGAGAAGAGCCCACAACAAACTCAGCCGGGGGGGTTTTTTTAATCCTCGTATCACACGAAAGCTAAGTTTTTGCTATTTTTTGTTTATTTTGTTGTTTTTGATTATCAAGTAAAACTATAATAGTTATCCAATTTTCAACCTCTACCCGTGAATAGCACTTCGCCCGCCTTCAATATGTCATTTAACCCGCACACGTGACTCATGCGATTTCGAATTCATCTTGAATCGAGATTCTCGTCTGGAGACCGCGGTGTCGCCCACAGTACCTACGCGAATTATTCACACGCTTTGGCACTAATAACCACTCGGAATATACTATTCAGAATTTTGAAGCTTATTTTCGTAACGTTTGCGGGTTATATCCACCACCACTACTGCTGGGCACAGGACTCCGATCTCATACGAGAGAGGGAATTAGAGCTTAGACTTGTACGGGAGCAGGTGATATGGCTCGACCGTAACAATAGGATGATCATCCTCCGAGCGGGTGTTGTGCTCGGGGACCACTGGTCCGACCGTTCATCCTTGGAGGTCGTATATATAGCGTAATTCAGAGAAAACTTCGTAAGCGTGAGTTGGGCTGTTCGTGGTCGCGTGCGTGTACTAGTAATGCCATCTATTGGATTATGTGCGGACTGCGAAGACCGCCACTGACTCACCACGCTGCTCCAATGCGGGTTGGCGGGTTATATGCTCTGAAAGAATGGCATCCAATGGGGCTGATTCTGTAGTGCACAATCTCTAAACTTAAAATGACAGCATTAAAAATATTGCTAACCCTTTCTTCCCTGCGGAAAGAGACAGAGCTAGATTTAAAGCTGTCATTTTAGTTTAGTTTAGAGATTGTGCTAAACAGAATTGGCTGCATTGTTTGATTTTATAACATTGATTTCCGAGGGAAATCCCTAATTTTCCGCGATAAAATAGCCTTTCCCCGGAGTGTAGCCTACCTATGTACCAAATTACATAAAATCGGTTGAAAAGATGCCATTAAATTGCATACAGACAGACGCTTTCATGGCCCATATTCTGTTCAACCGATCTTGATGAGACACAGACTTGGTACTTACAGTGAAATTATATCCCGGGGAAACTTCGTGCGCGTGCATGTAGATTTTTGACGTCGGAATTCTTTAATTTACCGGGATATAAAGTAGTATGTCCGTACCATTAAGTTCGGTTGAACATAATAATAATATGGTCATAGTCATAGCGTAGCGACAGACAGATGGACACTCTTTCGCGATTATATAATTACTAGCTACTGCTCGCGACTTCGTCCGTTTAAGTATTTATTGATTGGTCCTCCAGCTCCACTATACCCATTCCAAAAATCACGTTGATCCGTTGCTCCGTTGTGACGGGATTGAAGAACAAATAAACACACTTTCGCATTGATTAATATTACGTATGATTATATAATGTTTGTTAATTATCGACTGCCTCGTTGGTCTTGTGGTTAGCATGTTTGACTGCGGCCGACGAGGTCCCGGGTTCGAGTCCCGGATCGGGCCATAATAAGTGTTGGATTTTTCTGACTAGAAATTCTCAGCACTAGCCCGGAGTTAGGAAGTTGGCGGTGTTTCACCCCCGTGCCTCGGAGAGCACGTTTTAAGCCGTCGGTCCCGGTTATTATCACTAACATGATAATAGTCGTTAAAGCCCGCCAACCCGCATTGGTGCAGCGTGGTGGGTCTTAGCTCTAATTCCCTCTCTCCTATGAGAGTGGAGGCCTGTGCCCAGCAGTGGGACGTTAATGGGCTGTAGTGGTGGGTATATAATGTTTAGAAGTATGATAGAAGCATAGACGATGATTTCTTCCCAAACAAATGATTCACAAGTATATTTAAAAGTGGCGCTTGGTTCTAAATGATATGACTCACAATTTCACAAGTGTGAACACGCCCATACTCTTGAAGAATGCAATTTTTCAGTGCCAAATGTGAAAGAATAATAATTATTCTTTACTACTTTACAGTTATAGCTATCTATATGTCACCGTAAGATTGTAAAAACCGTTAGATTACAATCGAACGGTTTTTAAAATCTTACGGTGACATATACAAAAAACAAAAATTGGAGATTTTGATGGAATGATGGGGTAAACTGCAATGTTTTTATCATTTGATGGCTTCCTAGCAATATCAGGGGGCTTCGGGCATGGCTAGTTACGCAGTTTTCTTTAATTGGGCACTTGACAAGTAGTCAAATCAGCAACTTTTTTTCAAACGTCAAATCGCGTGCTTAGCACCTAAGTATAGAGTTTTGAATTAAATTTTGAATTGTGACGTCATCAAAGTTCGACGCACTTTTTTACTTTTAATCGATAGTTTTAAATGGTTATTCAAAATACAACTAACAAGAGCCGTGGATATTACGACTTTTGGGAGATCCTCTATTTAATAATCACTAAAAAATAAATAATAATTTATTTGAGTAGTAGTCAAATACCCAATTGCATAATAGGCTTGCGTTTGACGACAAATGATGAGGTGTCGGTTGGAGCGCGCTTGCTTATAAGGCCCGCCACATACATTCGGAATCCCGAAACGGAATTCCGAATCGGGATTCCGAACGCAGCAAATCCATATAAAATCTATGGGTCTATCTATCACACACGCACAGTAGTTTTCCGTTCGGATTTATTTCCGTTTCGGAATTCCGAATGGAAAAAATGGCTACCGTATCTCGTTTTAAGGGGTATGCACCCAGTAAAAGCGACGTATTTTCTTCTTCTTAGATATAGCAACAATGCAATCGCCATGAGAAAATCGTCGTCCATATTCGCTGACAGAATATCAGAAATCAGAGGATAGCGTCTCCCAATATCTGAGCCTTGTTATTCCGAACGGAAAAAAACGTATGTGTGATATATGTTCGGAATCCCGATTCGATATTCCGAATCGGGCTTCCGAAACGGAATTCCGAATGTATGTGGCCGGATTAAGAGTGCCTTTTTTTCTTGCCTTGAAGGTAAGGTGCATAACCAGAGTTTTATGTGGTACTAGCGGACGCCCGCGACTTCGTTCGCGTGGCTAAAGTTTTTTAATTCCCACAGGCACTCCTTAATTTTCCGGGATAAAATAATAAATAATAAATAAATATGTCACTCTCCAGGTCCTCATCTACACCCATGCAAGAAATCACGTCAAACTGTTGCTCTGTTGCGACGGACTTTCATACAAACTTTCCACCCCTATTTTACCTCTTTGGGGATGGAATTTCGAAAAACCCTTTCTTAGTGGATACCTAGTCTTCACAAAGAACACACTCTTCAAATTTCGTGTCTCTAGGACCAGCGGTTTAGGCTGTGCGTTGATATATAAGTCAGTCAGTCAGTCAGGACTTTGAATTTTATATATATAGATAACGATGGAATTAACTATTATTTCATCCGTGGCCATAACATAACAGTATGAGTAACATCGTCGTCATAAAAAAAAGTATCTGGATTAAAAAATTTGGGAGTTCAGTCACAGAATAGGTACCTAATAGTTCATAGAATAGGTTTTGGTTCTTTAAAACTTTTGGGAGTTGAAGCAGTGGTTTGTGTTGTATATGTTGATATGTTAGTCAGTTTCAGCTTCTTTTTAGCACATCAGGTGGCAGAACATGATTTTAGTCTAAAGTTCAGTGTGCCTGTAAGAAGGTGCCTTCTAAAATCTTTTGAAAACATTTATAAAACGAAATCAATGAGCAAAAAAGGGTATTCCTTGGCGCTAAGCCAGTATTGTTTAAGCCCCAATCATGTTTAACTCGTATAATACTTTTAAAAGGTTTTTGCGGGTTAAGTAAACAGTATTATTTAGGCTTAAGAATGTCAGTGATGACAAAAAAACAATCAAATTATTATGATAATATTATGTTAAATCCAAATAATGAATTTTTATTTGATTATATTCGATATTGGTTATAACGTACAGTATTTATAATGTATTTGATGCTTTAGTAATGACCACTAGCTATTTCGTACACATCGAGCGAGAGAAAACTATTTTGGAATTTTGAATTGAATTAAATTGAATGTTTGAAAAAAAAATCTTTATTTATTAGGTAGAGTCTGTCTAGTTACACGAAATAGTCTCATATGAATAACTTCGTAAAAATTTCGTTAAAACCATATTACTATCTAATATTATAAACGCGACTATATAATATCTGTCTGTGTGTGCCTTCAACCTATTTTAACGAAATTTAGATAGATAGATAGATAAATACTTTATTGCACACATGAAAGAAAAAGAATACAGAGTAAAATTAACTATAACTAGGTATGCAAAGGCGGCCTTATTGCTTACTGAATTAAAATTATTCCGGAAATGAAAGGCTTCAGACAGGACTCTTAAAGAACTTAAATCCATGCGAATGAAGTCGCGCGCTTCGTCTGTTGGTAGATAATTTGAGCACAACCGAAGTCGGTCAAAAAAATAAATAGGCTGTAATATGTCACGTACAGATTAGCTCAGTTTTTGGAGATGTCCCAAAACGAGACACTAAAACCAGCCCGCGAGTAAACATCGATTAATAATGTCGATTGCGATTCGCGATATTTTAGGCATTTCGACGGGCAATTTATGACGACGACTGTACGACGTGCGGGATTAAATAACATGAAATTCCTCAGCTTTTGGGCTTAGCAGATTTTGAAGAAATAATTAAGAGGCGCTTAGTTGACGTAGGCAAATTGAGCAGGGCTTTTAACCGACTTTAAAAAGGAGGTACTGTATTCGACCCGTATGTATGTATATTGTACGTATGTAAGGATGTACCAATGTTCTCGGAATCCAACGGACCGATTTTAATGTTTTTTTCACTATCGTAATCTACGTACTTTCAGGAGGAAGTTGACTGCCTCATTGTTTTAGTGGTTAGCATGTTCGGGTCGGGCCATAACAAATATTGGGTTTTTCGGACAAAAAAATCTCAGTACTAGCCCGTAGTTAGGAAGTTGGCGCTGTTCCACCTCTGTACCTCGGAGAGTACGTTAAGCAGTCTTTCCTGTGCCTAATCTCGCTCCGGCCGTGTCGGATTCGGGCTATGAGAGTAAACCGAGAGTACACCTGTGTTTGCGCAGTGCGCACACACTTGTGCACTATAATATCTCCCGCGCAGTTGGTTAATCTCTCTGGAGATTGGCCGACCGAATGGCCAAAATTCGGTCGGGAGAACATTATTATTATTAATATTACTTTCAGGAAGGTTTTAGTATACAATACCTACCTATCTATATAAGTATCTTTCTTATGTACGATGTTATGTACGTATGTTCAGTCTTGTCACCAATATTTATTTCATAAGTTGAATTCAATGTTTAAAAATAAGTAGATTGTTAATGGCGGCAATAATTTAATATAAAAAATACTTTTTAAACAACCGACTTCAAACTCCCGCCGTCCCGCGCCGACTTTACAACAACAAGCACTCGCTATATAAAAATACTTATTTTATTGTTGATATTTTTAAAACCGCTCGACCGATTTCGACAAAATTTATATGGGACCACATGGAAAGTATGTTCTTTCAAATAAAAAAAGAATCATCCAAATCGGTCCACCCAGTCAAAAGTTCTGAGGTAACAAACATAAAAAATAAAAAAAAATAAAAAAATATACAGTCGAATTGAGAACCTCCTCCTTTTTTTGAAGTCGGTTGATAAAATAGCTGATGTTTATAATGGCAACCCGCATAGCCCGCCAACCCGCATTGGAGCAGCGTGGTGGGTCTAAGCTCTAATTCCCTCTCTCCTATGAGAGTGGAGGCCTGTGCCCAGCAGTGGGACGTTAATGGGCTGTAGTGGTGGTGGTTATAATGGCGGCCGTTTTATTACCGCACTAGCGTAAAAACTAACATTACTACACGTCTTTGTAGTCTAATAACTGGTAATTTTTTATGGTGGAAAAGTGTACTTTATAGTCTTAATAGCGGTAATGTTAGAGCAACTTTGTAAGAAAATGTAATGTAAAACACACTGAAAATTGTATTGAAGAGTCGACGTGAATTTCGTAGTTTTTATTGATGGAACATATGAAGTGACAACTCGTAATATTTTAATGTGGTTTCCAAGGCGTTTCCCATTTTCCAGTAGAAAATAGTTTCTACCCTATATCTAAGCCAAGATGTGTGATAGACTGTCATTTGTCAGTGTTAACGTTAGGGTTGTCAATACCCATTTTCTACAAATAATAATAAACTAATATACTAGATGATGGCGTGGATTAACGTTTTTTGGTTATCGCAGGTATATTTTGTAGTATGTTGACCTATGTCCTTCCACGGGATTTAACTTATAACTTAACGAAATTTCGTTATCATCGGTTGAACAGGTGGGCCGTGAATGTGTAACAGACAGACGATTGCATGATGATTTTATGGATGGCTAGGGCCCACGTTAGACTTTGTGTAGGTCCCTATAATCGGGCCGATATTTTCACCGACTTTTATCACCGATTTTGTGACCGAACCATTGTCCGAATCTTTCATTTCCCACCGACAATGATCGGTCGGGATGATTTGTTTGTGACGAATATGCGTTTCAATATTGCTATCTGCATCTGCATAATATTGGTATGAGTTTAATATGGGAAACATAAATTCAAGTCAAAGTTGAATTAAATTGGCAACCCTAGCCGAATCCAATGGCATTTCCTTCGAGACGTTAAAATCTGTCGTTTATCGAGGAAAATGGTAATAATGTGTGGTGAATTATTGCATCAATTATTATATATTATTACACTTTTGTATTCGGTTTCTTCTCTACGTTTTAGAATACCACACTGGCACAGGCTGTAGCTATTGGCTGGAGTAATTCGATAATTTAAAGTAGGTAAAAGTGACGCAGAAACTTAATTTCTTTTTGTGTGTTCGTTGGCTTGATACATAATTTATATTATGTTCGAACATCAATCGAAAAATATATGTTTGTGTAGTTTTTGTTGGAACTTATATGAAAGTTCCAAATATATTAACTTTTTACATCGACGGACATCGTGTATTGTCGACATGAGATTATTTAAAAACTGAGATCTTTAGTATAGTTTACCAGTAATGTACCACTTGACTTTTTACACAAATATTCACTGTAATTTGGCGAGGAAAATTTGTATCATGAATTAAGTACTCACACGCACTTTAAATCCGAAAGTCACAAAATCCAGATAATCTTTCGAAATATAAACACCAAATCAATCAGCTTATCTCTCGACAGTCGACATCACAAAGGACCTCAAAATGAATGGAGTACGTCACTCATGTAAAGCACATCACATTTTAGCGAAAACAACACGTGGCTTCATTGAGTAAGACCAAAGAACAGCAAACCTTAGCAAACATGAGGAGGGCATTTTTTTTTCTATTATTGAGTACCAGCGAGGTGCTCGTGTAACTACGACCTTGCCTAACTAATTGGCTAATGATTAGTTTTATTATAACCAAAACCTATTATTTATCTTATGAACCTACTAAGAAATTGTCCATTGACGCATCTTAGTGTTTCTTGACAAACTCAGCAACTTTGTTCACGTGTCCTTTAAACAGGCGCAAAGGCATGAGGTTAAGATAAATAAATTGGCGAAAGCTTTGAATAAAAACATACGGCGCTCCCTCTCGTAAGGGAAATTTTCGAAATTTTAGAACTTATTCCTTGTCTATGATATAAAAAGAACCTCTGATACGTTACATTCTCAGTTGGACGGTGATATGACAATCAGTGAGATTTTCATTTTTAGTCATTGAAATTTATAATATCGTTTACCGGCTATTAAGAATCAGGAAAGTCCTCCTTCTGGCCTTTTTAAATCCAAACACAGTTTTGACACACATGAAATCGAATAATTTAATTCATTTTATACGTTACATTTGACCTGATTAAAAACCTATTTTCATTAAGACATTCAAATTTAAAATTTACTCGTGTTAATACACTAGTAAATTTTAACATAAATTGAAAGGTAAAGAAAGTTCACAAATATTATTGTCAGATCAAGTAAAAGATTTAAGGGTAATTTATGAAGTGACGTCGAAGTGATGACGAAAAAGGACGTCGACTTATTAAATACCAAGCTAAGAAGAATAAAGTCCCCAAAATCCCCACAAAACCGCGATTGAGGCGATTTGGCAGAAAATTACTACTCTTGTTATGACAACTCTCTGCATCTTACGCCGAATGTAGAAAATAAGCGTAATTATAATAAAATATATAAATAAATACTTAGTTGCATGTTACTACGCAGTCGGACACCGACTGACTAGTCACAAGTCGCGCGTACCGCTGTACGGTACCCTCTGGAAACATTCAAAATTTAAAATTTTAAAATTTATTAGTGGGCAGTGACAGTGATAGTGTTCGGTAAAATTTAAAAATACGGTTCGTGTTTGGAATGGCGGGAGTACGATCTCACAGATTATTTATTATATCATAATTTTTAATACGTCACACAGATTACACACAAGTCACACACAAAAAAATAAAGAATCTTTTTAAAACGCATATAAATGAAAAATGTAATTGGTGAGTGAAGTTGCTACGACAGCGCTACGAGAGTTTAAAACTTGGCTACGAGTGATTTATTTCGGCGTAGAAGGGTCGTAGATCAATAATATTGTTTTAAAAGCATATTGCAGAGATATTTCAGCAATGCATAAAAACTTTAATGGAATAATAAATTAAATATACGCAAATTTTTACTTTTGACATTATTGCTAAAAATATGACGAAGTTATGACGTAAATAATGTGCTATTAAAACTTTACGTAGAGCTTACACTAGCAATAGGAACTATTAATTTAGTTAAATAAAACTGTTAGCTAAAACAAAACAGACTAATAAATTAAGATTATAGGAGAGGAAAAATATATGTAATGTCTGCTGTCATGGAAAATTTTCGGTTCTTTTAATTAAACGAATTGAAGTCTTTATGCAATACATAATAATTATTTTTTAGGATTAAAAATAATGATTATGAATGTAAAAATTAAATACGAATAACGATTAAAGTAGCCTCTTAAACAAATCTTTTAGGCTTACTAAACTTTAACTGATTCTTATGTTGAAATGGACGTCAAAGAAACATAATTACAGATCTGTTCCTTTCACTGGTTTAAATAGTTTTAAACGTACCACTGCACTGATTCAGATGACTGTAAATGACGATTGAATAAAAGTAAAATCGTCATTAGGGAAATTAGTACTCAAAAAAACCTGAGTTATTATTTAAGAATTGAAAATAATTCCGTGATTCATTCATTTTACATCATTAACCAGACGCCATCTTGGAATTTCTGTGACGTAACAGTACGACACCTGCTATCTAAGAAATTGATTGAAACTGTAAAGGAATGTTATTGTTTTTTTCGGTTCGCAATAGAATCTAAATGGCCGCCAACAATCTTAATTTATTGACAGGGGCTGCCCTGATTCGAAAGAAACGCCTTGTACATTTAATGTTTGTTCAATTTATTTAAATTATTGAATACATAATCTTTTCTATTCTTTTGTTGAATCATCATACTTTTCGATTATAAACTATCATTCGGCCGATTGCAGGAAATGGACGAATGAAAAAACTTTTTGATGAATTCTTTCAAAAACGAACTCGAGTGAAGCTATTAGACCAAACCACTAATGTTTGAGAGTTATGTAAGCATTTTTTGTCAAAGTAGTAGGTTTTCAAAAAGACTCCAGCCACATTGGAATCCAAAATATTAAAATAATTTGTATCAAGGCCAGTTTTATTCATTCGTTATATTTATTGCGTGTTAGAAATGAACACTTGTGCTCGTTACGAACACTGGAGTTTCAATTTTAGATGTTTGAGCCAAATTTCCATGCATTACTTCAGAATTTATATATAAATAATGTTGTCGTTGCGAAACTCTCTTAAGATCACTTTTAACCTTTGCAAATTATGTAATTAGACGTCAGTAACATAATATGCGTATGCGTGATGTATTAATGTATCTCTAGATATACAGAGGAACGTCCTGGTTCACTCACTGTCTGACTGACTCATCAATGCTTAACCCAGCTGAAATTTTGCACAGAGGATTCCTAATGTAGAAAAGGAATAAATTAAGAACAGATTTTCGAACATCCCACGGGAGAGAAGTCGCGGTCAGTCGATAGTAGTATCTGTTTCTCTTATCAACAACCCATTGCTGGCTTACCACTGAACACGAGTCTCCTCTCGTAATGAGAATGCCATAGTACACCACGCTTGCCAAGTGCGGATTGACGGACTTTACACACCTTCGAGAACATTATGAAGAACTCTCGGAAGTGCAGGTTTCCTCACTGTGTTTTCCTTTACAGTTAGAAGCAAGTTATATGTAATTTCTTAAAACGTACATGGGGATCGAACCCGCGACCCCGTAGTCTTAACCACTAGATTAAATAAAAGATTTGTTCCAACTTCATGCCGCATAACTTTTATGCCAAATACCGAACTAACAAAGAAGATTATGAACTGCTTTTATATCATCATCATAATAGTAGGTCTGAAGACCATTAGAAGTAGAATATCCTTGCAAACAAGTGAATATATTTAAAATTATTAATAAATACGACTGCTCTGCCATAGCGCGCAACTATCTACTACGTAACGATACCACAGTCATTAATTACCTATGGAATCTTATTCACATTTTTATTAAATGATATTTTTTGGGAATCATTGGATATTGAACTATTGAACTGTAGTATTATATATTTTTGGAATCTACTCATCATTTTCTAGATGATGATTATATATAGTTAATATTATTTTCGAAAAAAAAAAATTCAACTTTAGTCTTTAATGCGGGACCATGGTCATCCCATCAATTTTTTTTTTAAATTTTACTAGCCTATGTCACCCGGAATAAGCTAAGGATTCTAACGATACCTCATTTATCAAAATCGGTTCAGGCGTATAGAAGTTATGGTGGAATATACACATACATACATACATACATTCATACATGAACCCTGAAAACAATATATTCGTTTTCAGGCAGTCGTATATAAAAAAAAATACGCGCCGAATTGAGAACCTCCATTTTTGGAAGTCGGTTAAAAAGTATAGAAAATGAGTTGTTTCTAAATGTTAATTAAAGCTATAGTAGTATTCATTTCTGAATTAAATAATAATATTGAGCTTAAAATGTGAAGACTTTAATTGTTCAGTAATTTGTCGTTTTACCATTTGTTAATGCATACGAATATACTGAATTATTAACAAGCAGTTAATGTACATTTTACTGCCCACTCATTGTAATAGTAACGACAAAGCATGTAATTTATTTGCACATTGGTAACAATTTATAAGATTGCCGTACAGTTTTCAGTAAAGCACTCGTACAATAAGCGTTGGTACAAATTATTGTACAATACTAATATTATTAATGCGAAAGTGTGTTTGTTTGTTGGTTTATAACGTCGCAACAGAGCAACGGATCGATGTGATTTTTTGCATAGGTATAGTTCAGGACCTGGAGTGTGACCATAGGCTTACCGGACCATCTGAACAGGAGGCCCGATGTTTAAACCACTAGGCTTACACCTACCCGTCGTCCGTCGTCGTAGTAGTATCAGTAGCTGACTCTACCGTGGCCTACGTTGTCGTGTAAACAAGTTTATCATTTTCTATGTCGTTCGTTTCGTAATCGTATCGCGTCGGGTCACTTGTACCTAGGACAACGGGTTAGTTATGATCAGCCCACTTCAATATATATAGCAGCCAAGAGCTAACTTGTAACCACAGGCCGAGTGGGAGTTTTTTACGTGTCCGATCGCGTTAAAGTTAACTACCATTTACGAGTATGTGGAATTGATCGAGCGCCAGCTGTCAAATGCTTGACAATTTCATACAAATATTGGACAGAAGCACCGTAAGTCCATGATGATGATGATCAGGAACAAGAAGTTATCATACTAAAATTATAAATGTGAAAGAGTGTTTGTTTGTCCTTCAATCACGCTGCAACGGAGCAAGGGATCGACATGATTTTTTGCATCAGAATAGTTGAAAACCTGGAAAGTGACAGAGGCTAGGTTTTTTATCCTAAAAAGTTAAGAAGTTCCCGTGGGAATAAAAAAACTTATTCTACGCGCACGAAGTGGCGGGCATCAGCTACTTTGCTGTAATCCCCCAAAACAAATTGTAATTCATACTAAAATTATAAATGCGAAAGTCACTTTGTTTGTTGGTTTGTTGGTTTGTTGGTTTGTTGGTTTGTTGGTGTGTTGGTTTGTCCTTCAATCACGCCGCAACGGAGCAACGGATTGACGTGATTTTTGGCATGGGTATAGTTGAGGACCTGGAGAGTGACATAGGCTACTTTTTATCCCGGAAAATTAAGGAGTTCCCGCGGGAATAACAAAAAACTTAAACCACGCGGACGAAGTCGCGGGCATCAGCTAGTTCCATATAAATCGAGTTCGAATGGGAAGAAAATCTCGCACTAGGCACTCTGAATTAAAAAAGAAAACTTGCAATAGATTAGCTAGGTAAACGCACAGTTTCGCTGGAGCGTTTCGCACAGCTGTCCCGAGGCTGGGATCTGGACGGATGTATAAATTTCGATGTGACATTCTTGGCGTCCGCTGCCGCGAGGATAGATGACCCCGATTATTACTGTGATCGTGCCCAATTATTTTCATAGCGTTTTCTTGGAAATTCAGGAATGTAAACCTAAAATCAGTATGCATCCTTTCACCAAATGTTGTCTGTTAGATATTGCTTTAGCAACATTGATGTAGAATTTTAGTACCTACCTATACATTCTAATTCAATGTTTAGCAATAACACCGGCTTCGTTGTTCTTTGTTGTTTTAACTAAGTACTTCTGTGTAAAAGGGTTGATGCCTATGTCAAAAATAAATTATTTCTTACGGATTATTAAATAGAATGTCTTCCAAAAGACCTAAAATTAACGTCTTCTGTTAGTTTTAAGTTGATCGAGCAACAACTGTCAAACGCTTGATAGCTGGTGCTCGATCTAATCCATATAAAAAATGATAGTTAACGTGGTCGCGATCAAATTCGTAAAAAACTCCCAGAACTTACAGATTCTATTCATTTATATAGAACTAGATGATCCTTCTCCGGGATACAACCTACCCCTGTTCCAAATTTCATTAAAATCGGTTGAACAGATACATTTTTTGATTCCCGTGGGAAACTTTGAATTTTCCGAGATAAAAAGTAGCCTATGTCCTTCTCCGAGAATTCTTAGTATGGAAGTATGGATATGGATAAGATGAGACCCGCGACTTCTGTCTCCGAGTACATTTGATTCCCGCGTGTTCATCCCTGCGATGGTACCTATCCCTGTGCCAAATTTCATCAAAATCTCGAACAGATTGGCCGTGAAGGCGTAGCAGACAGACTGACAGAGAGAGAAACATACTTTCGCATTTATAAGATTCCGTTGTCAACAAATTAACGACCCTCATCTCAAAATTAATATGGTTATTAAAATAATACGCCAAAATTAACGACCATTTACATTACAAACAGCGTCAGGCAAAACGATTACGGTGACGTAAAACTTTACGACCCTCCAAATTTAATATGACGGTATAAATAATACGAAAACATGTTTTTAATAATATTGTAGCCCAAGTTTGTCTATTTTCTTTGAATTTCTTCATACTTTATAACATAGGATTAAATGCTTTTTAATTTATACATCACAAATCAAAAGAAAAATGTCAAAACAGTATCGACCTTGTCCTACTGATTATTATTTGCTTTTAATTTTTTTCGCTGGACAAATTTAGAACAAATACGTAGTGTGGTTGGTATAATTCAAGACCTGAGTCTGCTTTGATAGTTTTTGTATTTTTTATTTATTTTTCGTATTTTATAACATACAAAACATATTCATTAGCGGCGTTGGTTACAATAATTAGGTATTTCAATGACTGATAAGTACTTTTCTACCGTTAGGGATGAAAAAACAAAATGGGCAGAACACATAGGTACACACAGTATGCGTATGGACTAGTATGGTCCATCCGACCACCCCGTCCCAACGTCATCCTAAGCCGTGATCCGAGCCTCACACGAGGTGCCCTTGGAAAAAGTTGACCCCGCGATGTTTTCGAGCCCTAGGTCTCATTTCTTGGCGACGCCTAGCGCCTCGCCCAACTCCCCAGGGACACTGTAGCGGCCAGTAGGGCCTTCGCAGCATACACAATCTGAAAAAAAAAAATCTTTGCCCTAATATTTTTTCATCCCAATATTTTTATGCGTAAACTTTATTTTTTTTTTAAATAAATTTCGTAGAACGTCCTATTGGCAAATAACTTAATTCCGTAGGTATATATATCTAGCAAATATAATTTACAACCGAATTTTCAGAGTATAATATGACTTGTCTGTCATTAAATTACGACTTGTCGAAAGATTTTCTTATACGAGTACATTCAACACTTTTCCATTCGCATCGCGTTGGCGAGGCGACATGGAACATTCCAGCTGACATGGCCACATTCATCATGCATGCAGCGCGGAAATCCTTGATGAGTGATGGATGATCGGTTACAAGCCGCAAGGAGTTTGAGCCAAATGGGTTGGATGAATGTGGATAGGGAGTGGTTATTGTGACAGATATGGGGGATTCTACTGATTATGATAGAAGATTAAATTAATACAAAGTAGTCATGTAAAATTTAAAACTTAATTGCTTTTCAGCTACTAATCTATACTTAATATTATAAATGCGAAAGTTTTGGATAGATGGATGCATTGATGTAGAATTTTAGTTCTATTTTAATGAATGGATCAATGGATGGATGTTTGATACTCAGTCACGTCAGAATGGCTGAATGGATCTGGATGAAATTTGGCACAGTGATAGATTATAGTCTGGAATAACACATAGGCTGTCTCACTTTCTATCCCGGAAAATTAAAGAGTTCCGCGAACCGAAAAACTTCAATCCACGCGGACGAAGTCGCGGGCAACAGCTAGTAATAAAATAAAATAAGTATGTTATTTAGTATCTGTGCGCTAATGTGCACAAAACGTATGTACTTTTAGAACTCTCTTTTCACATTTAGAACTAAATCTCTTTAGCACTATTTTGTATCACTTATGGGCATGATTTACTGTTTAACATTTTACAAAATATACGCAACGATGACTATTCAAGATTGTCATTTTAGTTCCTCGAAACGCCACCGCTAACTTATATTTGTGGCACTATAACTGTATTTCTGGTTCATAAGAACTAGTTTATGTAAATACCAGTCAGAAGTTCGTAGAATAAACAAAATATTTTGAAAATAAAATATGAAATATCCACAAATATTTTGTCATAAATATTGTCACAGTGAAATGTGGAACATAAACTATTTTTGTGTTGAGTGACAAGCCCTGATAGACTTGTTAACAAGTTATTTTTCTCGCCTCCGGTAAGCCAGTTTCCATTTCATAATGCCGTGATAATTAAGCTGAGTTTTGCATTTAGCCCGGGCAATGAATTGATGGGTTGGAATTTGGGGGTAGTTAATACGAAAATATACTAAAAGCACGAGGGATGAATGGCCTAGTTGTAACAACGCAAATCAGTCGATTGCGATTGTTAAGCAACGTTGACCCAAGTCGGTAACTGGATGGGTGACCAAACTTGGAAGTCCGAATTTGGCCTTTTCGTTGCCATGTTGTTGTAACATGTAGACATATAGATGTCTCTTATGGTTTCATGTTTAGACTCTACCACCGGTTCGGAAAGAAGAGCCAGCAAGAAACTTAGACGACAAAACTCCTTTCTTAAATTTGCAATGAAGAGAGACACGAACCTTGTTGTTTATGTAATTTCCGATGGAGTAGAAGACAGTCATACACCTTTATCGCTCGTAAAAAGTGTATTTTGAGTTCGGGTGATTCAAAAGAATATATTAAAATAATGGGAAAATGTGTAAATGTGTACCTATTTTATTTTAAGTGCTCAATCGCGTGGAACAAATTGGTGTGACGAAACCTGAAGGACAGTTTCAAAAATAGAGATGCAAAAAAATGTTTATCAAACCTTTGCTTTACGAAATCACTAACATGATACAGAACGTGACAAATGAAGGCAGGAAATTTTGAAATAAAAGTTGCTTTGTCCTAATAATAATACTAATGTCCTCTCGGCCAAATTTCGGCCACGGCAGCCAATCTCCATAGATTTACCTAACCAACTAGCGCAGGATATTATAGGGCATAAGTGTGAGCTCAAGGTGCACTCTCTAGTCTCTAACTCTTATAGCCCGATGGGATGGAAAATCCGGCAACGACCGGAGAGAGATCAGGCACAAGACCGACGACTTTACGTGCTCTCCAGGGCACGGAAGTGAAACAACACCAACTTCCTTACTCTGAGCTAGTACTTACTAAGAATTTAATGTCAGAAAAACCCAATATTTACATAATATCTATTGTAAGCATAATTCCAGAAATGGGCGAATAATTAAAATTACTTTTAAAATATGTTTGTACTCTCTAAGACTTGTACGAGCGAATGCTCACAGCGTGTAGCGGTTTCACGAGAGATTTAATGTAAATAGTTGGCCAAAGCATCACAACAACAATAAACTAATCATTTGATCAGACTGCAGTTGCTACTGCTAAGCTCTAAATCAAATTGCGATCTAAACACAAAATTATATAATAATCGCTGAGTCTGTCGGTAAGAGACTGAATTTCAAACGTCAAAATACTCGTATATTTTATGCAAATTATTCCAATATGGCGTATCCCCGCCAAAGAATGAACCGAGTGAAATACATCGAATGAGTCAAATATCTGTCTAAATAAAAACATTCATCAATAAACAAACTAACAATCTTTTATCTTTTCTAAAAATTCAATTCAAATTTAAAAGCAAAGCTGACACTATTTATTTAATTGATACATTGACTCGATGCAGCGCAAAGCAAACTGCGTGCTACGCGGACGGCAATTTACGCAATGCGGGCTTAAAAACGTAATTAAAAATAAGTGAAAAACAGTAAGAATAAAAACACTGGCTCTATGTTAGTAATAAATAGCACGGATTGATTTGTTTTTCGCCAATTTGTCACAGCATAATATATGGGACGTCAAGCAGTTGTAGTCTTATAAATATTTTCTGAAAAAAAAAAAGTTAGTACTGTAATACGCTATTGCAAAGAATTTTAATCTCTCTTTCACAATGAGATATTGTTTCAATTTGTCAAAATTTTAACCAACTGTTTTGTAAAATTGGTGGTAAGAAATTATAGCATCGAAAACTATTAATCGTTAAATATATTACGACAATTTATAATAAATACAATACTTATAGAATTATGATCTTTAATAAGTTTTTCATATTGTTTAACATAGGAAAAAAAATCGTCTCTACATATAATTTGACGTTTGGCAAATTACTCTGGGTAGATTTTAATGTTGTTATGCCTAATTGACATTGGTAAATAGGTGCCTAGTACGTGAAAAACATTATAAAAATAATTCTTGGCTGTATCTACAAAGTAAACAAGCAAACTTTGCTGTTGTATTCAATTTATTCAAGAATGAAGATTTTGATTATTACACAACTATACATTTACATTATGGTATACTAGATGACGCCCGCGACTTCGTCCGCGTAGGTTAAGTTTTTTCAATTCCCGCGGGAACTCTTTAATTTTCCGGGATAAAAATCCTATGTCCTTCCCCGGGATACAACCTATCCCTGTACCAAATTTCATCAAAATCGGTTGAACAGGTGGCCCGTGACAGCGTAGCAGACAGACAGATAGACAGACAGACAAACAGACACACTTTCGAATTTATAATATTAGTATGGATTTGTTGTAAAGCTGTGCATTTTAGTCAAAAGTGAGAGAATAAAGAAACCATATTCCTAGCTTATGTAGATTGTAGCACTTTATTATCTTTCTATTTGTTTTTCACACCGGTGGAATTTTTCAAAAGCCATCTACGTCATATAAAAAACCTACCATCAGATTTTCAAAAGCCTTCTACATCATATAATAAACCTACCATCAGATTTTCAAAAGCCATCTACGTCATTTAAAAAACCTACCATCAGATTTTTAATTTCAAGGCTAAGGCTGTGCGTGGATATTCAGTCAGTCTGTTCACTACTTTTAATTTTTAGCTATGCCGAAAATACACTCACAGGACATGACAAAATATCAGTTGCAAAAAAAAGGCAAAACGCCCGCCGTCTTATGGGACATCTTATACAGACATGTACTTTTCGTTGCGCACAGATCTGTGCAAGTCCATATTCAAGGTTTTGTAATATCCTGTCAATAGCTATTTCACTATCAGGGCAAATATATTATGTACAGGGGCACAAAGTATAACCCGGCGATGGCTTGAGGAAGTAAGAGGGAAAATCATTTTGCCACTTGAAAGTTCAAACACATTCGTGGTCTTCGTTGGGTACCAAATTTTGCAAAATAAAACGGTGATTACTTATCATTAAAATGAGAGAAATTAATGCTAGAGTTGTAAAAGTACATTAATTTTGTGCATTGCATAAATGTAGATTAGTAAAAATGATGACAATAGTACATTACATCGCGAGAACGGAAAGTACGCGTTTTCTGGTCGAGTGTTGCTGTGTTGCTGGCTATATACGAGACCAGAAATGCTCTCCCGGTCGAGGTGTGTATAGTGCTTTTCTAAAAAATGAAACAAGTGACTTTTTTTAAAATATATTATATTACTAGCTGATGCCCGCGACTCCGTCCGCGTGGTTTAGGTTTATTTGATTCCCGCGGGAAATCCTTAATGTGCCGGGATAAAAAGTAGCCTATGTCACTCTCCAGGTCCTCAACTATAACCATGCCAAAACTCACGTCGATCCGTTGATCCGTTGCGGCGTGATTGAAGGACAAACCAACAAACAAACTGACTTTCGCATTTATAATATTAGTATGATGTAATTAAAAGAAAGTAAATAAAAAAGCAACCTACTTAAGAAATATTAAAAGTTAAATTAGTTTTTCTGACCAGCCTGTCGCTTGAATTTCCTCCTTCCACTTGATAAATTTTTCGTAAGTACGAATATGCCTTTCTTTGGAATTCGGCGGAAGCAAATTATTTTTAGCTAATTCGGCCTCCGCTCTCAGAAAAGGAGGCGTACAATCTAAATCCATAATATCCTCACTTGAACTCATTTTTTCGTCACTTTTAAATAATAAATTATAACGATTAGGTATGTAGTTAATTCCCGCCTTTCAATATTATAAAGATAAAAAATAAATATTATACTTTTAATATTTTTTTCTGCACTGTGAGTGCTGAACGCGTATTACGGTAGAGTTCCAAATTTAAACCATTTAGGCCAAAGAACATTATAACAAGTTACAAGATATTCAGGAAAAAAGATTCCAAATTCAAACTTATGATATGTCATGAAAATACATACATTCTTTACTGGCCTAGGCCGGGAAGTTTAACTTTCGAACTCATTTACAGGGTATGAAATGTGCACATTTCATATCATTTTTTAGAAAAATATTTTATTTCCGAGAATGCATGGCGCCACCGAGTAGTAAACCTATTGAGAGCTAATAGCCACATTTTCGCTTTGAAACACATCTCACCACTTTCAGGCGGGGGACGAGGTAATAATAGCATTTCTCATTGGCTGACTCAAGGTCAACTTTACACAGTTAAAAGTACAAAGTATATATTACCGCGGCACTTGGGCTGCCCGCTGCGCGACAAAAATGTATCGATAAAAATTACCAGTAGGTACCTATTGGAAAATCAATACAAATAATTGTATTCAAACAGCAATATACAACCATTTGTATGATTATGCATAATTATCTGATACTTATATATATTTTTTTAATTCCCCAAGTTCTATACTAAAGAACTTAAGTTTTCAACAACAACTTTTAATCAAATAAATAAGAAACCTGTTCTTCTACTTCAGAATTGTTCGGAATTTAATGAAATATAAGTTTTTACTCAATAAATTAATTTATTGGCATTCAAGTGGTCTAAGGCTATCGATATAATTTATCGATAGTTGCACGGGCTACACTGGGCTATGCGTGGAAGAGACGGAGATATGTAGAACTACATGTGAAAGACAAAGAAATACTGAAAGACATCAACGGGTTCCTTTTCATTTTTGTAAATATTTTTATTTCTTTGCGTATTGATGATTTTTATTTATTATTACAAAACTACACTTACTTATGAAATGTTATCCCATCCTTTACATAGCTGGAGGTATTGCTTCTCTTTCCACGCCATTTAATGCTACAGAGAGGCCTAATTTTCGTTTTATACTAGATCAATTCCCGAGCACTGTCGAATACGGACTGAGGGGCGACTATAGGCACAAAACGTAGCGTTAGCAGTCATACTGCTAACGTTTGGCTGGTGAGGGGGCACGCTATGCTCAGTCAATTGGTTGTATGGTCTGTGCATGGCGCAGTATACTATTTTGGAATAATATCATAATCAAAACACTATCGGATCGGAAATCGTCCTGCTTTTAGGTTTAGGCATCATTCCAAAATGATAATTACTATCAACGTCAATCAACAACGACATTAGAATTGCTTTAAATATAGTATAGGTAGTTATAGGTATACTTTACAAGATAGTGTGACTTCATCCACGTGGATTTTTCGTTAATTCCCGCGAGGTCTATGAATTTCTGAGATAAAAAGTAGAGTCTAAATAACCTATGTCATTCTCCACTTTTTTCGACGTATTCTTTTCATGGAAAAGAATACGTCGAATCGTTGCTTGTTGTGCGGTGTTATTGAAGGAAAAACCAATAAGCAAACACACATTTTTGACGACGTCTTAACGTGCGGAGGTGGTTCGATCCCCGGCAGTGTCAATTTGGGAATTTATAATTTCTGAATTTTTCCTGCTTTGCCCTGGCTAGTTAGTAGTTGCCACCCTACCGGCAAAGACGAGCCGCCAAGCGTTTGAGCGTTCCGGTATACCTACTGCCGTGTAGAAACCGAATAGGGGTGTATAGGATTGGTTTAATATGACTGCCATGCC
Organism: Erebia epiphron; assembly: GCA_963932025.1. NCBI lineage: Eukaryota > Metazoa > Arthropoda > Insecta > Lepidoptera > Nymphalidae > Erebia > Erebia epiphron. The sequence continues at coordinate 23,713,086 of OZ009947.1, read as the reverse complement.
CCTAACATAATATGAGCCCGCTACCATCTTAGACTGCATCATCACTTACTTACATCAGGTGAGATCGCAGTCAAGGGCTAACTTGTAGTAGATAAAAAAAACATTAGCATTTATAATCTTTGTAGGATATAATTTGTCAATAAATGCTGTGCAGTTATTATTTTAATTTCTATTCAGAACGGCGGAACGTAAACATGTTTATTAAAAGTTTTTCATGATGACCAGATGGCCATGTAATAACTAATAAGTAAATATTATTTATTATAGAAACCATGGTCTTATGTCATAAAACTATAGGCACGTTTTATACAGATGTCAAAACCCGTCAATCCCACAGAATAAGCAGCAGTTTTTCAAAAATAGATATTGGGTAATACAAAAGGTTTTTAATCAAAGAAACCTTTACACGTGCTTTGGCATCGTCATATCGAATTTACTACTTCTTCGGAAATATACACTCAAAACGTAATGTTACAATAACGGCACAATAATGAAGGGATTTTAAATCGAATTACCTGTGATGAAAAGTGGATCCTGTACGATAATCGGAAACGCTCATCGCAATGGCTGAACCCTGGCGAACCAGCCAAATCCTGCCCCAAGCGAAAATTGACTCAAAAAAATTACTTGTGAGCGTTTGGTGGACTAGTGCCGGTGTAGTTCACTACAGCTTTCTTAAATCTGGCCAGACGATCCCATACAATAAGCAGCAGTTTTTCAAAAACAGATATTGGGTAATGCAAAAGGTTTTTAACCAAAGAAACTTTTACACGTGCTTTCGCATCTTCATATGAATGAATATTCACTTCGGAAATATACACTTAAAACGTAATGTTGCCATAAATTATTGCTTTATTACATCTTAACAGGTTTTCTTTTATCGCCGTTGTTTTTCTCATATTTCTAACAAACAATTTTAAACCGCATGACACGGAATTAGGTTAAGGGGGCAAGCTTTCAAAAAATATATAGGCTAGGAGATAGCTGCTGATGTGATTTTCATATAATATTGTTATGTTGGTACTTCAGTGAAAATAAATTAGGATTAGATACGTAGGTATTGTTTAAATATAATTACATATCTAAGCCAATTATAAAATTATAATAAAACTAGATGTACTTATAATATACATTAAAAAATAAAAGGGAAAGATGATGTGAATTTTATATAATATTGTTATATATTTCAGTAATAATAAATGTCAGTTCTCATCAAGTGCTCGTATCATTCACAACAGTAACTATCGTCTGGTGGAATTTGTGATGGTCTGCCTGCAGTCGGCTGGGGACCTGACTACTTATCGCCGCTCAAAGACGAGTTATTGTTACCAGATATGACCAATAACTAGGAAGGCTTATTCTAGTATAGTATTAAAGTATGCGCTGTACCTAAGTAACCAGTATAAAAATTGACTCTATTCATCGGGGCGTTTACTAGATATTGCCTCTCAAAGAAATAATACGTCGTTAAGTACGTCAAGTAGTACTTACGTCAAGTAATAAAATTAAAATTTAAAAAAAACCCACGACGAACTGCAGCGCTCCATTATAATTTGTGACCTTATAACTTTGTAACAACAATTAGATCTTCGCAGAAGTAGTTTTATGAACACAAAACTGCATCTTTGTCGGTTCAGTAATTTTTTTGACCAGCGTGTTGGACTATGGCCAAATGGTAATGAGTAGAGGTGTCAAATTGTGTCAAACTTTAATATTCTGATAAATAAATGTTAAAATATATCAGTTAAAAAAATACGTTATAAAATATAATGGATAAAAAACTGGAGTTCCTGTGACCTTGCTTGTCAAATCAAAAGAGTCCAAACACGACGGGTTTATGATGAGAAGGAGTTCGACCACCTACCAAATCACGATTGCAGCACAGCTTGGTGGACTATGGCCCTAAAACATATCTAAGAACCTTCTCAGAAGCTAAACATTTTTTTTTTAAACCGCATCTAAATCAGCAAAGTAGTTTTCCAGAAAAAAGGTAACATAATAAAAAAACACGATAGGAGCGCGCACGATAGCACGATAACTTAAAATATATCTAAATCTAAAAAACTTTTTCACAAGCTATACATATCTAATGCAAAACACCGCATCTCAATGAGCCCAGTACTTTTTATGGTTTTTATTTGCAGCGGATGGAGCGAAATAAGAACGATTGATGGGAATATTGCGTATTTTATTTTAATTTACCACACAGTACAATTATGGACGTTGTCGCCTTGACCGGCTTAACGAGAGGTGTTGTCATACAAAAAAAAACAAATTACAAATATAAATGTTGCCACTGTATATAACATTATTCAATAGTACTTTTTCAGAAAAATGGAAACATATTGAAAAATTAAAATCAAAATTGCAGCTCAGCTTAGTGGACTATGGCCCTAAAACATATTCAAGAACCTTGACAGAAGTTATGCATATCTATTGCAAAAAACTGTATACTAATCGGTCCAGTAGTTTTCCAGGAAAATGGTAACTAAAAAGTACACAAACAAACAAACAATCGCACAACCTCTTAGGGCAAACACATAATAATATATACCGTCCGTTCCGTCATGGGTAAAAAATAGCTCAAGTGTCGCCGCTTTGATGTGATAATGTGTAGTGTTTAAATATCTCCCATTTAAGTTACAAGTATTTTAATTTACGTATATCACCTCTTAGACCACCTGTGATAATACTAACATAAATCTGAAACATGGAAATTAATAGTAAGGAGATATAATTATAGTTACCAAAAGATAGTTACCACAAATACAGTTATCTCTTAGGCTATAAGTTTTGACATTTGGGTTGGACGAGCCAGTGTAAATTTGTATGAAAAATTCGTATGAGGGATCTTTGGAACCAGATTGTACAAAAACTTTAAGTTGTATTGAAAATATTGTTTAATTAAAGTGTTCCTTGATCTTTAATGATTAATTTGAAATAACTTTTGTTTATATAAGGTCTCAGATTAAATCACAATAGTCGGAACGCGATAACGCCTTTGTTGAGTTTTCCATGAATTTCTCGATAATTTTCTGCAGTTACTATACGATTTTATGATCACTTTTTTTAATTACGTCATACTTCATTTAACTGAGTAGCAAATGGTATTAATTTAGTAATGAAATTTTCATTTTTCCTATCCTAAAACGTCGGAACAGAAAACAATGTTTCAGTACTTCGACCCTTAAGAGCATTAATCCGAACGACGGAATCCCATCTTTTGATAGATAATAAATATTCTTATTCTATTCGTATCTACTTGGCGAAAGCATCAAAAGCGATTGTATAGACAAACAATTTTTTTTATCCACTACAATTTAGCCCTTGACTGCGATCTCACCTGATGGCAAGTGATGATGCACTCTAAGATGGTAGCGGGCTAACTTGTTAGGGGCATGGCAGATAAATTAAACCCGTACCCCTATTAGTTTTCTACACGTCATCATACCGGAACGCTAAACTATATAATTTAATATAAAAAATTTCAAACTCCCGCGCCAACTTTACAACAACAAGCACACGCTATACAAAGTACTTATTTTATTGTTGATATTTTAAAAACCGCTCGACCGATTTCGATAAAATTTACATGAGACATGGGAAGTATGCCCTTTCAAATAAAAAAAGAATCATCCAAATCGGTCCACCCAGTCAAAAGTTCTGAGGTAACACCCATACAAAAAAAAAATACAGTCGAATTGAGAACCTCCTCTTTTTTTTGAAGACGGTTGAAAACTATTTATTTGTTTTATCAAAAATACTTAACGCCGGGTTCTAGATTCATAAAAATAAGAAATGTACGAGAATATGATCACTTTACGCTCGCGCTATGCAGGTCCAAAATTTCGCGAAATGTAGAATTTCGTTTCACATCATAGGTACTCGTACGTATGGTCCGACAATTATCTGACCTGACGGTGACAGCGTCGGTATAGTATTAAAAAAAAAAACTAAATAGAAATTAAAATAGTTCCAATTTTGGCCACTGGGTCAGATAAGTTTGAGGGACTATAAGCCTAAAAAAAGGCTAAAGGCCTGCGTCAATCAAAATAACAATCTCAAATGTTGTGGATGGCTGAATTTTGATGTTCTTGCTGCACCAATGGTGGATTTTGATCAAAAGTGAAAGAGTATTAGCCAATCACTGTGACTGTGATCGTTACTCAGTAGCAATCATTTTTACGTATTTAGCCAATCACTGCGAATGTGATCGTTACTCAGTAGCAATCCTTTTTAACCGTCTTCCAGAAAAGGAGGAGGTTCTCAATTCGGCGCGTATCTTTTTTTTTTACGTATTATATATACTTCTGCTCTGCTACGTAGCTCTCATATTAACTAATGCTTCAGTGTTACGATCTTAATCACCTCTGGGGCCATACTGCCAACGGTTATAGCCATATTGTTTCATTATTGTTGACTTTAGTGTTTCAGAACTATAATCCTTATATTAGGAACGTCAAGGTATGCGATATCAAACTGTCATTTTTAGTAATATTGCTTTAAAATCTGGCCCCTGATTAACTAACATATCAACCACTGGGTTTGGTTCGGTTAGGTATTCTTATATCCCCTATTATATACATTTTATGAAAGGACTTTACTTATACTATCTTGGAAAAGCCAAGGCAGGTCATCTATTTTTAAATAATAAATCGGAATAGCTATTTATGCAACTGTATCGTAATGAGGGTCATTTTAATTAGAGTGCTGTTTTTTGATACGAGGCTTGCCGAGTATCAAAATAGGATAGTACGAGAATTAAAATGACTAATTACGTACAGTTGCATACAAGATTTTATCTACGACAAGGACGTCTTTATAATTTTTTACTTTATAAATTAATAAAAACCAAAAGTGCCAGAACCCAGAGCCGCTAAGCTATAGGTATCCTATTTATGAAGATAACCATATCGATACAGCTACGACTCATAACGATACAGCTCCCATACAACGAACTGTATCGTTATGAGAAGCAAACACGAAAGAGGGTTCAATTCGATATAGTTGTCAAATTCGAAATTGGAACTTTTCGATGCTGGAGTAGATAAACTCAGTTTTCAATCCCTTCTCTATATTAAAACTTCTCTAACTAAAAGAAATCATGACGATTGGCGTATGAATATAATATGAATTAATGTAAACACATAATAAATCACAACTTTATAAACCAAACCTAGTTTAATAAAGTTTATCTTGCGAAAGAAAGATCTGTCAATGTTCCAATTTCGTAGGTACGCGTATGTTTGGATGGCCGATATTTCGCAATTTATTCCCATCTGCTGATATTAATTTAATGAAGGAAATGGGTTTATCTAGATTCTAGACTTAATATTACGACGCATTACTAGCAAGAATTAAGTTGGGCTGGGCAGCATTTTCAATGCTACGTCGGGTCTTCGATTCGTCGATACCGCAAAGCCTAAATACAAAGGTCTTCAATGAGTGTGTCCTGCCGGTAATGACGTATGGGGCGGAAACGTGGACACTAACGGTAGGCCTCGTCCACAAATTAAAAGTCACTCAGCGCGCTATGGAGCGGGCTATGTTGCGAATCTCTCTCAGGGATAAAATCTGGAACGAGGAAATTCGGAAAACTAAAGTGACCGACATACTTCTGAGGGTTAGCAAGCTGAAGTGGCAGTGGACAGGCCATGTCTGTCGCAGAACCGATTGCCGTTGGGGCAGACGGTGTTCTGGAGTGGAGACTGCGTACCGGCAAGCGCAGTGTAGGACGACCTCCAGCTCGCTGGTCCTAGTCTTTAAGCCACTAAAGAAGGTGGCGGGAAGCAGGTGGATGAGGAAGGCGGAGGACCGTGTTTGGTGGCGCGCTCTCGAAAAGGCCTATGTCCAGCAGTGGATGCATACAGTCTGATGGATGGATGGATGGACTAGCAACGACGTTTTTCAAAACCAATTTCAATTTACTATTGATTTAACGGTGAAGGAAAGAAAGAAATTTCCATAACTGGGAGCTCTCCATAATGTTGTGAATTCACCGTCGTGTACCTTCCTCGAATCGAAAATTGGCGGTCATAAACTTTATCAATTGATAAAGTGTATTACAGATTGAACGATTTTCTTGAAGAAAAATAGATTAATTTGAAGTTTTTGAGTTTGAAGAGTTGTCATCATCCATATTGTCCACCCTTTGCCTAACCACTTGCGTCTTTGGGAACTTGCAAGGCTGCAGCTCTCTTGCCTGCAAGCCGTCTTAAAACACTACTCTTAAGGCTGCAGCTCTCTTGCCTGCAAGCCGTCTTAAAACACTACTCTTAATGGTAGGTAATGAAAATTCGGCTTCTCTTTGTTAATGGTCCAGCGTGGTGAAATATCGCCTAAGACCTAAGATATTTGCATTCCGAGAAGAGATCCGTGTTAGTATTGAGTCAGTACGGCGCGACGACGTTTTGAGAACTTGTGATGCTGCTTATAATGATGATGATAAATTAATATGTATCATGGCCAAAAATCCAGACAAGGGAAATATTGTACGTATTGATTAATAGTCTATTTCTCCTTAGAAGAAGGCAGGCAAATCACTTTTTTTAATTTCATACGGCTGAATACCTACAGCACCGTCTTAAGATTTTACCAGCCGAATTTATTAATATTGGCAAAATTTAGAATGCGTGTGGGCCCAGACATGTTGACATCCAGAAATCATCGAGATGTCAGATAACGGAAATGTCGCGTGTAAATAATATATCAGCAGAGATGTGGCACACGCTTTGTGGAATAGTTTTTTTTGCAAGGGCGGGTTTATATTGAGGTCTTGAAAATTGAGCGCGGGGGATTTTACTTCGATAGCTGCAGAGTGATAATTACAGCCTAATCTTATTGATTAACTATAAGAATCATACCCACGTGCATTACTGTCAAGGACACTAGCTGGAATCTAGCGTTGAGTCAGCCTCTCATCCAGTGACCCACAAGTGAATGTAATGTTTGTAACGTTGCGATGTATTGTATTGCTTAAATATTGTAACCTCTTTCTTTTTTTGAGAAAAGAGCAACTGCTGAGTTTCTTGTCGGCTCTTTTCAGCAGAATCAGCGTTCCGAACCGAGAGTTAGAACTTTATAGAGTCTTGATGACGTATCATAAGTGACACAAGTTGTCCTATGTGAAATAAATAAATCTTTTATCACTTTATGAAGTCTACCCTCCTATTTTGTTAGGAAATCGTAATCGTAATCGTTGGTCAAATGGATAATACGGCCTGTTTGAGGAATTCGTAGATACCTGCACGTCAAAAAGCATGTATGAACTCCTTAAATAGATCGAGTAATACGTTTTAACCCGTCAAATGATAACGATTTGCTTAGACAATTGGGCCTCTGATTCTTTCATCCTTGATCGTATTATATTTCAGATTGTGTTAAAATTTGAAATAAGAATAATAACATTAGGACGTCATCAGGGACAGAAGCAGAAAAATATTTATTGTACTATTAGTATTCCAGTCTATACAAATATGTTTTTCATGACTCATGACCTCATCTTGTCGCGACGGGAACTGCAATTTTCGTTGCATTATGTCTGGTCGAGTTGTTGTATGAATTCGAATCGAAAAATTTATAAAGAAATACCCGCTGACATATAACCACTGCCTAATAATAACCACAGAGGCGCGTCCACTAAGTTGCCAACAATTTTTATTATTCCTAATGTCAAAACATTCGAATAAAAAACAGATTTCATATAATCGCATATTTAAACCTAGCGACACGATGTCGTGACGTAAATGTGACGCCACGTGGGCATAAAAATATAGCCTGTGGCTCGCGTATTTCGAATTTACTGGCATTCTTTAACATGAGCATGACGGCGATGATGAAATTTTTATATGACAAAAACATGGGTTTACGTAATATATTACGTATTTATATTGAACTTCTAAAACGTTTTTCAACCCCGATTGATCCATTTTAATCGTGATAATTCGGTTTTTTTTGTGCTAGTTTAAAAACAGAACACTTATTCACAAAATATTATTTATTGAGCATATTAAATAATCATATTTGCACTTGACTTGCACTATTATATCACGTCTTTATACTTTGTTTGATAAAAATTTTGTAGGAGTTTGGATATATTAATATAATGTTGAATTCTATGCAACGCAGGTTTTATAAAATGTTATCAGATCTGGACTCAGCTAAGATCGGTGTTTAAAGGGGATTAATGAGGCAAAATTCAAAGTCCTGGCTGACTGACTGACTGAATTATAATATATCAACGCACAGCCTAAACCGCTAGGGTTAGAGACTTGAAATTTTGACAGTAGCTTCCTTTTGTGACGTAGGCACTCACTAAGGAAGGATATTTCAAAATTCCACCCCTAAGGGGGTGAAATAGGGGTTGAAAGTTTGTATGAAAGTCCGTAATTTATCAAGTTATATCCATGAAACTTAGTATACAAGTTATTGGTAAAAAATAAAGAAATACGTGTTTCACAGTTTTGGAAAATTCTACCCCCGAAAGGGTGAAATACGGGATGAAAGTTTATATGAAAGTCCTTCATTTCTCAAGATATTTCTCAAGTTGTATCAACGAAACTTGATATTTTGGCTTTACGTAGTCGTAATAAATAAAGAAGTACGTGTGACACAGTTTTTCAAAATTCCATCCTTAAAAGGGTAAAATAGGGGTTGAAAGTTTGTATGCTTCATTTCTCAAGTTAGGTATAGCCATGAAACTTAGCATTTGGGCTTTCAGTTAGATATGCAGAAGTAAGTGTTTCACCATTTTTGAAAATTCGACCCCCAAAGGGGTGAAATAGGGGATGAATGTCCTTCACTTATCGAGATATTTTTCAAGTTATAACAATGAAGCTTGGTATTTTGGCTTTCGGTATAATATAAAGAAGTACGTGTGTAACAGTTTTTCAAAATTCCACCCCCATACGGGTAAATTGGGGGTTGTAAGTTGGTGTAAAAGGCCGGCGTTTTTCAAGTTAAATAGCCGTGAAACTTGATCTTTGGGCTACCGGTTTAAATTATGAAATACATAATTCACAGTTTTTATAAATTCTATCCGTCCTTTAAATAGTCCTTCAATCACCCCGCAACAGAGCAACGGGTCGACGGGTCTTATTATCCCGGAAAATTAAGGAATGCCTATGGGAATTAAAAAAATTATGCCACGCGAACTGTTAGTCCCAAGCACTCGGTGGTTATAAAGGAAACAACACGAGTACTCGAACTGTAGTTTATTAGTAGAGAAAATTGTAATATTCTCACAAAATAAATAAGATTAACTACTTAGATCACTTGTCGCGACTCGCGGAGACCTCCAAAAGGTCTTTCGGCGGTATTTTTGGTTCTTGAGCTTAGCTGTTATTGCTGTCCAGTCCGGCAGGCCGAAACCGGGTCCGTAGGTGGATAGCAATTAGGCTAATTACCAGAACGACTGGAGATTAAGAATTAATTAGCTCTTTTTATAGGCAATATATTGCTGATTAACACATTATCGCCTTGCGTCAATCTCGAATACTGGGTCAAAATGCTACATGATTGATCAGCAATATACGCCATAGTAGCTAGGGATGTAACACCTCCCCCGTTTAAGACGGAGCATCAAGGGATGATGCGAGTAGAATGAAGTGATTTAAGTATTACAAAAACAAAATTGTAAGAAATAGAAAATTGATAATACCATTATCATGTTATCGTTATTACATACATTTTAAAAAGAGAATTAAAAATTATCGTTTACATGAACTAAGAACTAGAAATATAAAATTCATTATAATTGTGAGAAAAACAAACAAAAGAGAAAAACAAATTTATCAAATTATCTATGTCAACTAACAGGAATTAAGAACGAAGATTATGTAGATAAGAATTATTTAAAGTGATCTAGAAATATAAAATTAGCAACATAATATTTTCTTAGAACTAGGAAAAACGAAGTAACTAGGTACATAATATAATAATTCCTCTAGTACAAATGAAATAGTAGATATAATTTAGTAATACAATATTTCTTACTGTAGGTTTCTCCGTAAACTATTGGGAGAACTCTCCGAGTTACTAGTTGCGTCAAAACCCCTATTACGAGTTTCAACATTGGAGCTAGTATTAATTGCTCGGATATTTTTGTCAGGGTTAGAATGGCAACTATTGAAAATCTGTATACAACAGCCAGGATTAGAACTTGGAATGTTATTACGCCTTGATCTATTACAAAGAAATTTAAATATTTTATAACAAATATAACTTATTACAGTTAAGGTTACTAAAGTCGTTAGGATACTAAAATAACTTCCATATTTAATGTGATAAGGCTGGTTTTCGATTTTCTCTATTTCGTCATTAACTTGGTTTAATCGGTGTGTGACATAATGCAAGGAATCTGAGTTTATATGTGACAATTTAATAGGTGTTAGATATGGAAGCGAAATATTTATTTTCTTTTTGGAACAGCAATCGTCATTTATAATGTTAAAATTGGGGGTTGGCAAATAAAGTTTGGATTCATACTCAACTGAGGGAATAAATTGTAAGAGCTTATGGAAAGCCTTGCATCCTTTCGGAACCTTGAGAATTCCTGTTCCAATAATATCGTAGTCGTTAAGTGTATTGTTACATTTTACAGAGACCTTAGTTATATCGGATTGAACATATATCCACTTATTATTACTTATCTTTTGCCATACGTCAATATCACTAATTATTATTTTATAATCACATGTGTCCGGTATTTTATTTATATATGCACTTAAGATCGACACTTTACAGATCGGATTTGTAACACTGGATTGTACATTGCTTAATTTACACAGATAGTTATTGCTCGTTAGGGTTTTGCAATCACTCATTGAGTCCATCGTAGAGTATATTAATTTATCGTCTGTTATTGCGAGGAATTTTGTAGTAGGATTTATCAAAGCAAATGAGTGCGGATTTTTAATATCATGTGCAGTAGGGAGGGCGTAAACATCGTAGAGGTTATATTCTTGTAAGAGAGTCAATGGGATTCCAATAACAAATACTAATTTGGTATCGGTAACGAAACTAGAAATGCGGGATATGTCTTAAAGAGTGTGCATGTTTTCTAAATTAATAGCTAGGGGAAAATTATATGCAACTTTATTCTTGTTAGAGCTGAGTTCTTTATAAAGCTGCATGGGGGATAATACTGATGGGTGAATCAAGTTTTGTTTACCGAACAGTATTGCATCAATAATATCTTTTAAGATTAAAATTTAAGGTCATTAATGAGCTTTCTAGTGCACTGAAGGTCATGGTTAGACGTGATGAGGCTTCTAATTTATTAGTGGTTTGCATAACACTTTCTAGGATTTTATCTAACTTTTCTATATTTTGGTTAAGTATTTGCTCGTTATAATTTAGTTTTTGAATAGTCGTATTAAATGTACTAATAGTGGAAGAGATAATATGGATGTTTTCTCTCATTAGAGATGCTAACTGTCTCTGGTCGTCTTGAACTGTGTATATAACATTTTTTATAGTCTATATATGAGGTTTTACCTACTTATATAAAAGAAAAATCAGTAAAGGTATAATATTCTTAAAACTATGATAATATTATGTTCCTAAGTTAACGAAGTGTAGGCCGAAAATGTAGATTATTATGAGATTGAAGGGATATTGTAGAATTGACAGATTTGGGAATAATGCATTCAGAGAAATTATAATAAAAATGATGGAGTTGGTTTTTTTTTCTTTTTATAATTTCTTATTGAAATATTAGTAGGATTGGTAATAATATCAATATGTCCACGGTCATGAATTTGGGGCTGGTTACCCTGTTTGTTGACTCGCGACATGGATACAGAGGATTTAGAAACATGGTGTCCACGGTCATGAATTTGGGGCTGGTTACCCTGTTTGTTGACTCGTGACACGGATATAGAAGGTGTAGTAGATTTTGATGTACTTTGCTTGATAGGGGGTTTTAAAGACTTGGTAGACTTGTTCGGTTTAGAACAAATGGATTCGGAGGAGTTTTTAGGACTAGGAGACATAGTATTTTCAATGAAATGTTTGGAATTATTATAACTGGACTCAGTGAACTTAGAAGACTCAGTGGATAAAGTAGACTCAATGGCTTTAATAGGTTCAATAGATTTAGTAGACTCAGTGGGCTTAAAATAATTAGGAGGAATTGCGGATACAGTGGAATCTGGAATAGAAATTATCGGTAATTGTTCCGCGACTTCTCTAGTGCTAAACTGATTATTAGTAGGCTTTAAATATCGCGAATTAAACCGATGGAAACAGTGGTTGCATTTTGCGTCGTTTTGTATAGTGGATTCCGAGCGACGCAAACGCGGAATCCGGTTTAGTTTAAAAACTCTTCCTCAGGATCGACATATGGGATATTTTCTGAAAGGTTATGAACAGTTTCAGGCGGGGGATTAGAAAATTTATGGCGATTGGCATTACTGTATTGCCTCTTGCGACATTCGCTAATTCCGTGGCCTATATTTTTGCAGTACCAGCAGATTACAGTTTTTCTAGGAGAGGATGGTTGTGGATTATGAGGGGTGCTTTGATTTTCTTGGGCATGATATGTATTGGAAATACGAGGAGGTGATTTTCCTTGTCGGAAACTTGCAGAATAAGATGCGTTATGTGTGGGATGTGGACGATAAGAATGGTAGTGTCTGTCCGTGTGTCCCAATTTATCATAATATTTTATACCCTTAGAGGTCTGAGCAAGATTGTAGAATTTTTCTTCCTGGATAGCCAAATTAATCGCTTCCGCGAGGTTTTTGGGGTCCCTACCTCTAAGAATATTTGATATATGGTTTGGTAATCCTAATAAGAATGTGTGTAAGGCTAAGTCTTCGGTATTGGCTAGTCGACCTTTTACTTCACTGGGGTCCCTAGTAGAATGGGAGATATCAGTCTGTAATCGTGTTAGATGGGTCTCTAAACGCGTACTGTATTGTAAAATCGTCTCATTAGGCTTCATTCTGCAATTTTGAAGGTCTAAAAGTAGGTGGCTTCGGTGTTTAGTTTCGCCAAAATTACTTTTTAGAAATTGTTTTAGTTCCGACCAGTTATCAAATACCTTTAATGAGCAGGCCGCATCTGCTTTCCCTTCTAATTGTGACAGAATAAATTGAAATAAAATTTCAGCGTGAGTGGAATTTACTAAGTTAAGGGCATTTTCGCAGTTTCTTATAAATGATGTTAACTTGTTTCGGTCACCGTCAAAGGGTTTAATAAACCGAGTCAAGTCACTGAAATTCATTTTGATGGATTCGACGGGAAAAGTGAAGGAATCATCTCGTTTTGCCATGATAAAAATATGTTACTATACTTTCCTATACGCAATAACAGAAAATAATTAATAATTATCAAGTTAATAGCACTAAAATCACTCACAGTAGTAGGAGAAACGGTGTCATTGCTGATTCGGCGATGAACTCGAAGAACTGCAACGGCGAATTGCAACGTCGTCGGGCGAGTCGAACTGGGTCACGCGCCGGGTGAGTCGATCTGGGTCGCACGCGCGGTTATTCCGCACGCCTCGTCGCGATGTTGTGATCAAGTAGGAATCTGGACCGGGTGGCAGCACCTCACGGCTGGGCAGAGAACCCTCGGGCACGATAAGGATTGGCACAGCTTGGTCTTCTTCTCGGTGCCAGCTGGGGTTTGACTGTCCGTCAGTCAGAGAGACCAGGAACGGCAGCACGGGCAGCTTGGCTTGGAGAATCGTGGACGTCGTCAGGAGTAGGCGTCCAACGGGAAATAATCCCGCTTTCTTCTGACACCAAATGTTAGTCCCAAGCACTCGGTGGTTATAAAGGAAACAACACGAGTACTCGAACTGTAGTTTATTAGTAGAGAAAATTGTAATATTCTCACAAAATAAATAAGATTAACTACTTAGATCACTTGTCGCGACTCGCGGAGACCTCCAAAAGGTCTTTCGGCGGTATTTTTGGTTCTTGAGCTTAGCTGTTATTGCTGTCCAGTCCGGCAGGCCGAAACCGGGTCCGTAGGTGGATAGCAATTAGGCTAATTACCAGAACGACTGGAGATTAAGAATTAATTAGCTCTTTTTATAGGCAATATATTGCTGATTAACACATTATCGCCTTGCGTCAATCTCGAATACTGGGTCAAAATGCTACATGATTGATCAGCAATATACGCCATAGTAGCTAGGGATGTAACAGAACGAAGTCGCGGGCGCCCGCTAGTTCTGTATAACACAATAGGTATCTAAAATGACAGCTTTTAATCTAGTTCTGCCCCTCAGTCCGCAGGGAATATTATGAAAGGGCTAGCGATATTTTTAATGCTGTCATTTTAGTACAGTTTAGAGATTGTGCACAAGAATCAGCTCCATTGTATGGATATCGTTTTGTAGTGAATTTTCGAAGCATTTTAGTAGTTTTACAAATTCAAAGATTAAAATACATATTCAAAATTCAGAGTGCTTTTGAATCATTTCAGTATTCATAACTTCACTCACCAGCAAACAGACACAAAAATAATTCATAACCTACAGCACTAGATACAACAGACACACAAAATTAAACATGCCTAGTATATTATAACACATAGCACACGACACATTTCAAAATTCACATTTCGTTTCAAGAGTTGCAAAGCTGGATAAATGGCGTTTATGTCTGGACTCTGGAATTCAATCGTTGGTGGCACCGACAACGAAAAAGACTGGAGTGAATTTTCAACACTGTATTTAGACACCACAAAGAAATATTTCTCAGTATCCGAAATCGATAGAGAGGAGAAACCAATAGTGTACTCTGAATGCCATAAGATCTCTTTCAACAAAACTGGTGGTTTTGGACTTAATTACACACCGCTAAATTTTGTGACGATCTTTCATATTGATACTAGAAAAGGTTTGTTGCTATTTTGTATACATATTTTTAGTAACGATGTTTTCGTCTGCGTACCCCTTTTTTAGGGTTCCGTACCCAAAGGGTAAAAACGGCACCCTATTACTAAGACTCCGCTGTCTGTATGTCTGTCTGTCTGTCTCCAGGCTGTATCTCATAGACCGTGATAGCTAGAAAGCTGAAATTTTCACAAATGATGTATTTCCGTTGCCGCTATAACTACAAATACTAAAAATTAAAAAAATATATATATTAAATATATATATTATAATTACCCATACAATAAACGTGTTTTTTTCGTATTTTTTTGCTCAATATTAAAAACGGTAACAGGTAGACGGTTCAAATTTTCACTGAATATTAACTTGTATATTACCTTTCAAAATAAATAATTAAATATCAATAAAGTAAATATTAAAGGGGGGCTCCCATACAACAAACGTAATTTTTTGATATTAACAGTAAACCTCTACAAACAAAGTTAGTTTTGCGGTTCATTAACAAAGGTACCGAGGGAACCCTCGGTGCGCGAGTCCGACTCGCACTTGGCCGGTTTTTTTAATTTAATCTTCAGAACAGCGAGATATTTTGAAAAGTTAAACGAATGAATGAACGCGGCGACCGCATCTCGTAGTTTTGCGAGATAGTGTTTTGTTTCAGCTCTGCCAGGAGTCTCACGACCATCAACCTCATAGTTTACGGTTGAACCTCGTGGTTTTTTATCCTAAATGTCACTACAGAGGTGCGGCGCGTCGTAGGGGCAAGTCTTCTTTGCCCCTACGACGGATTTTGTGATTGTACGGAGCCAGCGACGCGGCACGGCGATACACTGCCCCGTACAAACTCATATAAATAATATTTACCACTACGCTCCGTGCCCCTCAAGTGGTGCTAGATCTTAATCAAGGGTTTCTCTTTCTTTCCAGCTGAAGTAAAGATGCCGAGCGGCCTCATTGACCAGCCAGTGATTGAAGACAACCGAGATGGTACAGTCAGCATCAAATACGACCCTCGAGAAGAGGGCGTTCATGAACTATACGTGAAGTACAATGGAGAACATGTTCAAGGTATATTCTCGTCGAGCTAATTATATACTATGACTAGCGCTTTTAATATATTAATTGGTAAGGTTTTAAAACTCAACTCGATATGTAATCCCATGATGCTAGTTTTTTGGGAGTGGTGATAGCTTTGGCTGGATCCGGTTTAAATCCAAGCCATCGCACGTCTAACTTTTCGAAGCCTGGCCTACTATGGCGCTTCTCATTTTAAGAGAAGACCCGTGTTCAGTAATGGTAAGGGTCAGCGATGTGTCGAGTAGATGAACCAAATTATGAAAATAATTTGGTTTTTGCGTATTTGGTTGGCGAATCTCGTTTATTTCCATGTTCCTTGTTTATCATAGATTTCCTTATAGTAACCCCTGTTTCTATCCAATAATTATATCCACGTCCATTACTTTTTGTAAGTAAAACTTCAGTAGGTATATTATGTTATTTGGATTATAAACCATGAGGATTTTCAACATTGCTCTTATAGTTAAACAGTATTTAATTTAGGCAAAATTCCTTAGTTATCTTTTCTGTTGCATATTTCCAGGTTCCCCCTACAAATTCCACGTCGACTCCATATCTTCGGGCTATGTGACGGCATACGGACCCGGCCTCGTCTCTGGGGTCAGTGGAGAGCCCAGCGAGTTCACCATCAGCACCAAGGGCGCTGGTGCTGGTGGTCTGTCTATGGCAGTAGAAGGTCCCAGCAAAGCTGAGGTAAGTCGTCTCTTTTACCAGATACTAAAAGATAAGAAATTTATGGAATCTATGAGAAAATTTGGATGGATGTTTGTTACTCAATCACGCCAGAACGGCTAAACGGATCCGGATGACATTTGGCGCAGATATATATTATAGTCTGGAATAACACAACTACTTTTTATTCCGGAAAATTAAAGAGTTACAATCCAATCTATGCGGACGAAGTCGCGGGCAGTTAGCTAGTTATAGAATAAATTCTGGTTTAAGAATTAGTCCCGTCTAAAATTGAAACTCACTACCTACTTATAACCGATTTTATAGACGAAATGCGAAATGGGAAACGGAATAAAAAAATTGTTTGTTAATATAATTTTGTCCAATACTGAATCTTTTAAAATCATTGTGGCCTGAATTTCACAAACATTTTTTTTTGTTTTTTTTCAGATTTCATGCCACGACAACAAAGACGGCACCGTCTCGGTGTCCTACCTACCCACCGCACCTGGAGAGTACAAAGTCAGCGTCAGATTTGGCGAAAGGCATATCAAAGGCTCACCTTTTACTGCTAAGGTCAGTTTCGTTTATAGTCCTGCAAACTTATCAGACCCGGTGGCCAAAATTGGATTGGAACTAATTTTTATGCCTGTTTAGTTTATTTTTTCAATAAACTAGCGACGCTCACACCGTCTGTTTATTTTTTTATTTTTAGGGTTCCGTACCTCAAAAGGAAAAAACGGAACCCTTATAGGATCACTTTGTTGTCCGTCCGTCTGTGTGTCAAGACCCTTTTGCTCAGGAACGCATGGAGGTACCAAGTTGAAATTCATATCAAATACTCAGGTCTACTGTCCCTTAGAGCTGTGAAAAAATCAAACTTCTAAGCCAACGCAATCAAAAGGTACAGCCGTTTATGCTGCATTTTCGACACTCGCAAGGAAATCAAAATCTACAGGGTACTTCACCTCCCAGATTCCCCAGAATCTTGAAATTTGGTACGAAGCAACGTCTTATAGCATAGATAAAGGAATAATTGCGAAAAGTAAAAATTTTTAGTTAGGTACATCATATAATAAAAATATTTTTAATAATTTTAAACTTACTACCTCTTTCCGCATGAACGCGTAGAGGTATTAAATTGAAATTAAAATAGATAAGTGGAATAAAAATACCATACCTTTTACTTATATAACATGTAGGTATATAACGGAGTCAGACTATACTTAACACTAAAAGTATTAAGTACCTGTAAGTAAGGTTAATACTTTGTTCGTGTAATTACTACTAATGTTTCAATTCAACAATAATTTGAATAAAGTTTCAAATATTTATACGAGTGAATCACTCGACGATTCAAAAGCACTTCTAAAAGTTTATTTGAATCAAGAAATTTGAATTTGGAATGCATCATAATATTACATATTATTTCCTGGCGAATTTTGAAATAGTACGCATTTTACTTTCTAGTAATTGCTTATGCTATGCTTACAAATAGTATTTTCCGTCTCTAAAGCGTTTTTCTATTGCAGGTTACTGGCGAGGGTCGCAAGAGGAACCAAATATCAGTCGGCAGCTGCAGTGAGGTGACGCTGCCCGGCAAAGTTGCCGACGATGACATCCGCAGTCTTAACGCCTCCATCCAGGTACTCTTTCTTGCTTAACCCATGTAGGATACTTCCGAATGAGTCTGATTTCCGATGTTAAATAGCCTTGTATGACGTCACGACCAGGAAGCGACTAGCGCATTGTTAGAAGTGCATGTTTCCAAAATATTCGACCAGCTTCGAATTTTACCATGCGTTAATTAAAGTACTAAGGCGATGATCAAAATAAGCTTAACGTACCTGTCGAATAATCGCACTGAAAAGTCTTAGCTTTTGGATTAGGTTGATATTCATGTTGGTATGACTAAATTTGGTGAGTGAGCTTAGGAACGAAGTTTCTAAGAAATACATCGTTTCGTTTCCTGAGAATTGCCAAAATGAGTACCGAGGTATTGACAAAATATATAATGACACAAAAAATTAAATAAAGAAATGATAAATTAACCGAATTAATGATTGAGTACCACCAAACTTTGAGGCCATTAGTACAGATTTTTATTTCATATTTTAAAGTATTTCTCGTGCTTATGGTGTACAATAATAAAGAATATTTCATTCATTCATTCACCAAAGTTCGCTCTACCCTCCAAAAGTTACCTCTTTAAAACAGCGTTGCAAACCCCTTTAAATTAATAGCCCTGAAGTTCTTTCTCATTATACTTAATACGTGCTGTGCGATACGATCCTCCTAACATCAGCATTAATATATTCCAGGCACCATCAGGTCTTGAAGAGCCTTGCTTCCTCAAACGGCTGCCCTCAGGCAACATTGGCATCAGCTTCACTCCGCGCGAGGCTGGCCAGCACGTGGTATCTGTAAAGAAGATGGGCGTGCACATTCAGAACTCTCCCTTCAACATCACCGTCATGGCGCAGGAAGTTGGAGACGCTAAAAAAGTCAAGGTAAAGAGTTTATATAAATACTAGATGATGCCCGCGACTTCTTCCGCGTGGATTAAAGTTTTTTGATTCACGCGGGAACTCCTTAATTTCCCGGGATAAAAAGGTTAGGGAGCCGAAGTGGCAAGGCTCAGGCCGAACATGATCTTATTTTGTGAAGGTCCTAGCAAGAGACCACTGCTGGACATAAAATGTCTATTAGTTGGTCAAGAAGGTGGACTTGCACATCAAAGACTCGCCTTTTACCATTATGGTTATCAATTTGTTGCTAATGTTTTGCACCGGAAAGCATAGGTACCACTCGAAGAGCTCCTACTTTGTAAAGGGAAAATTCTAAAGCTGCTTGACACTAGATCATGTTCTGTGGACATCCTTCTTCTTAGAAGAATGTCTCTCTCTTCTCTCGTCGTCGTCTCGTCGTTCTTTTGAACGTCTATTGGTTGAGAAGACGAAGCTATTCAGATAGATAGATAGATAGATAGATAGATAAATGCTTTATTGCCACACAAAACATTAAAAAGAAACAATAAAGTTAACAATCAAAAAGAAATAAAAAGTGCGCAAAGGCGGTCTTATCACCAAGAGTGATCTCCTCCAGACAACCTTTAATTAAAGAAGCTAAAGCAATGAAGCGGGATAGTGCAACAACATTAATGCATATTTATAATATACTACATAAACTATACATTCTAATAATACATAAACAATTACACAGATAAAAATACTAAAACATATAAATAATAAAATACCAATACATTTAATCATGTATTGGTATGTAGCTATGAAGATCCTTGCATTCTGCACCTTCCCTTGGGTAACTTTGACAACAATTCGTAACTTAAATCCAATTTAATTCCTCTTGCAATCAACATATTGTGTTCGTTTCTGATTAGAAAATAACCTCAAAACTTTTAATTTAAACGTAGATTATTATTTCGTAGGTAGCCGGAGCAGCCCTCAAGGAAGGCAAGACCCAGGCAGAGAATACTTTCACGGTCGACACTAGGAACGCTGGTTATGGTGGTCTCTCACTCTCTATTGAAGGTAAGACTGAGAAAAATGAAATCACTATCTAACACGCTGTACAATTACCCAGAAGGAATCTTCTGAAAACCTGGAGAAAATCATACTTAAGAGCGTAGGGGATTACCAAAAACTATTACGGCTTACAGTTACTAAGTTGTTCAAGAGGGCACTTTGAAAATTCGAAAATTTTGATGACCTCCGTGGCGCAGTGTTGAGCGCTGTTGTTTACTTGGTCTGGCCTGGTGGGAGGCAAAAACGTTTTAGCGTTCCGGTTCGATGCCATACAGAAACCGAATAGTATGAGTTTAATATAACTGCCATGCCCCTAACAGGTTAGCCCGTCACTATCTTAGACCGCATCATCACTTACCATCAGGTGAGATCGACAGGGTCACAAACAAAAATTATCGCAAAAATATCCCAATTTGCACACACATAAACATTTGAGTTTCTGACTGGGAAATGTAGTAAAAGGTATCAGCGACTACGTTACGATTGTTTTCACTACTTTCATTTTCGCAACTCTTCTAGGCCCCAGCAAAGCAGAGATCCAGTGTGCAGACAGCAAAGACGGCGTGCTAGCCATCAGCTACAAGCCCACCGAGCCCGGCTACTATATCGTCAACCTTAAGTTCGCCGACCATCACGTAGAAGGATCGCCCTTCACTGTCAAGGTGAGATTGGGGATCAGAGGCCCAATAGGCATGATGACAGCAACCAAGAATCAATGAAATTATGGATTTACCTAATGAAATAGGATTCATGGATTATAAAAAACGTATTTATTTTTCAATTTCGAGTGAGATTGTTATTAATTTTGATAAAATAGAACTATAAAATACAGCAATCCGCCATAATGGATTAAACACCAAGAAGCGAATGACGTCACAATTGTTTCTTTTCGAGCTTTGACAATCACACTATTGTTTACTGCACACTGCACAGAGTACATTGGCAAAAACAATAGTGACGTCACAAACGACGCCATGACACCGGCAAGCGTTTTGGCGTGAATTTTAAAATTTAAATTTCAAATGCCAATTTTATCTACGGGTTTCAAACCTTATTTTTCAGCTGAAATAAGATATTTTTTCGAAGTAGTAGATACTTCCAAACATAATCTGCCCATTTTTCCAAATCAGTCATCATGCGGAACAACGTAATCATTTGAGAACTTAAAACGTATTACTCGAACTGTATGGAGTTCATACATGCTTTTAGATACGCGGGCATATATGAACGTTTGACAAACGTTTACAATTACAATTTTCTTACACAATCGGGGGGCTGAATCTTAATTTGAATGTTTTATACCTATACTTACTGAAAGTTTCGTTCTTATAGGCTCAGCCATTTAAGAGGAAAAGCCTTCTGGCTCTTTTATTATTCATGACTTTAGATTTTTTATTCTAGCAAGAAAATTTCGTCCAATCATGTTTTCCGTTGATCCGATACTCGAAAATATAATGAATTAAAATAATACTTATATTAATTTCAAATTTTTCGATCCTCGCGTCACAAATTTACCTATATCGAATTTAGAATAGATGAAAACTGAGAACCTCCTATTCGTTTACTAAAGCTCTAGCCCCACTACAGAGGCGACACGCGGTTGCGCATGTAGCGGCAAGTATTGTTTGCATGAGGTAGTATGGAGCTGGGTCCGCTTAAGCCACGGGGTACGAAGATACAAAAAAAAAGGATGCATTTTTTATGAAAAGAATTTTCGGTAATTTTTTAAAAATCTTAATTAAATATCTGTCTTTGTATGTTAATTGTTATATGAAATAAAGCTATTCTAATTATAAAGGTACGAATCAAGTAACACGTTTCGGATGGTTAACAAATATCGCTGAAATTGTGATACCGTCAATTGCTGTTATATTTTGAATTAGGCGTAGTCTTAACTTCTTGTGGAATTACCTGAGAACCCACCGCATTACTATCCCAAGAAAACTCAAAGCCCTTGGCAACGCGGAACCTACTAATCAAATTAGTGGACATCGGACACGAAGAATCCAAAAGAAAAGAAGATCTCAAAAACAGATCCACGCCTCTGGTGACCAAAGAGAAGGCGTTTATTTAGCCCAACGGCTTAGCCTTGCTATTCAACGAGATAATAGCGCCAGTGTTTTGAGCATCATGCCCATTAACGATCACTTGGACTTCGTGTATTTTTTGTAAATATAATTAGTAATAGTTTTTTCATCATTTCTTAATTTAATTTTTTATGTCCTAATAGATTTTTGATTGGTTCTTAAACTGATAATTGATATTTTTGGCGTTAAGGTCACCGGTGAAGGCAGTAACAGACAGCGTGAAAAGATCCAAAGGCAGCGCGACCCCGCACCTCTTACCGAGGTCGGCACTAACTGCAAACTCACCTTCAAGATGCCAGGTAACTGTAACTTTATACTTTATCTTATAATGTAGGTAAGAATTATTTAATCCACGCTAATAAATACCCCTATAATGCTAGTCGTGCAATGCTAGTCGTGGGTTGAAAGAAAAAATGAACAAAAATAAATAATGATAAAGTTATGAATGAATAAGGATGCTTAGGTAACCCTGAGCATTGGCATCCTTATATTGTGGTCGCCGTCCAATTTGCGCGCATAACGTTTTTGCTCGACGTTTCTGACACGAACATTTCTTAGGTTTGGGAAGTCCTTCCGGCGCATTTTCTGTGCGTATGACTCAAATTTATCTTCAAGTCAAAAATGATAAGACATCTTTTTTTTATTAAATGACAAAATTATTTTTAAGCCAAGTTAATTTTAAAATTTTTCATGACTTTCTATAATAATCTGTTTTCAGGCATCACCTCCTTCGACCTGGCAGCAACAGTGACCAGCCCTGGTGGCGTGTCCGAGGACGCTGAGATCCAGGAGGTGGAAGACGGCTTATACTCAGTCCACTTCGTGCCCAAGGAGCTGGGAGTCCACACTGTGTCTGTCAAATACAGGGAGATCCATATTCCTGGTAAGTCTTGGTCTTCACAGTGTCAAATTCTTTAAAAGAAAAGAATATCATTAGGTGCATTATCCATACTAATCTATACTAATGTTAGAAATGCGGAAGTTTGGATGGATGGATGTTTGTTACTCAATCATGCTAGAACAGCTGAACGGATCTGGATGAAACTTGGCACAGAGATAGAGTATAGTCTGCAATAACAAATAGGCTACTTTTTATCCCGGAAAATTAAGGAGTTCCAGTGGGAATCAAAAAACTTAAACCACGCGGTTGAAGTCGCGGGCTTCAGCTAGTATTATTAATGCGAAAGTGTGTCTTTCTGTCAGTCTGTCTACTACGCTTTCACGGCCCATCTTTTCAACCGATTTTGACGAAATTTAAAAATAACCCTTGCGATTGTTATGTTATTTACGTCCAAGAGAAGGTAAATTACATCCTATCTATAACTTTAAAAAAAACTTACATTTAAATTTCGTAGGCATCAGTTTTGCTCGAATGGAACCTTGTTCTAATGGAAGTATTAGTCAGCGTAAGATTGTAAAAACCGTTAGATTATAATCTAACTCGCGAAATTGTAAACTGTCGAATGATTACAATATAACGGATTATTTTTCGGTAGATTGTAATCTGGTAGGTTTATTAACCCGATAAAACCTAACTACTTGATTATTTATGTCGAACCCTAACCTAACCTACAAGAAAAAGACAAGAAAACGTAAATACAATGAATATTTCAAAAATTTACACTTAAAACATTGAACGGTTCACAATGTTTCGACTGTTTACAATCTATCGGAAAAAAAAGCGTTAGATTACAATCTTACGGTGAAATATACATTATGGACTTTAACTACAGTGCTATCACTTTAAAAAGTAACTTTTGACCTTAATTTAGCTCTCTAAGTTTAATTATAGAGCGTTTCTTCTTCTCCAGGATCACCTTTCCAGTTTACCGTGGGCCCGCTCAGTGACTCAGGAGCCCATTTGGTCAAAGCGGGCGGCGCGGGTCTAGAGAGGGGCGAAGCAGGGAGGTTCAACGAGTTCAATGTGTGGACGAGGGAAGCCGGCGCTGGCCAGCTCGCGATATCCCTTGAGGGGCCCAGCAAAGCTGAGATCGACTTTAAGGACAGGAAGGATGGATCATGCGATGTGTCCTATAAGGTTGATGAGCCAGGTAAGTTCATAGGGAACTCTTATGTGTAAATATCCATACTATCCATACTAATATTATAAATGCGAAAGTGTGTCCGTCTGGCTGTCTGCTACGCTTTCACGGCCTAACTGCTCAACCGATTTTGATGAAATTTGGTACAGAGATAGTTTACATCCCGGGGAATACTTTTTATCCCGGAAAATTGAAGAATTCCCGCGGGAATCAAAAAAATGTATGTGTTCAACCGATTTTGTTGAAATTTGGTACAGGGATAGGTTATATCCCGGGGAAGGACGTAGGTTACTTTTTATACCGGAAAATTGAAGAGTTCCCGCGGGAATAAAAAAAACATCAATCCACGCGGAAGAAGTCGCGGGCATCATCTATAAGTACTTTGATATTTGACAAAGGAATGGCGACCCCCATTGGAAAGTTCAGCTTTAGCAGACTCCCCAATCCGTGGACGGATGAAATCAAGCGAGTTTTAGGGAATAGGGAAAAGGGAGATCAACGTATGGACGAGGCAAGCCATCCCATGACCAGCTTGCGCCCAGCAAAGCTGAGATCAAAAGGAGCGGTTCATTACCGGCATGGTCGATTTGGGAATTTATGATTTTTGGTTGCTGTGGCTAGTTACCTACCTACTACCAGTACCAGCAAAAATGTGCTGTCATGCGATTTGGAATTCCGCTACGATGCCGTGTAGAAACCGATTATTAGTAGTAGGAACTTTCTTATAGCTAAACAGATTAACCCGCTACTATATTAGACTGCGACATCACTTACCGTAGTAGTTTGTGCTCATAAAAATGCACATAGGCGTATGGGTTTAATATAACTGCCATGCCCCTAACAGGTTAGCCCGCTACCATCTTATACTGCATTATCACTTACCATCAGGTGAGATCGCAGTCAAGGGCTAACATGTAGTGGATTAAAAAAAAAAATAAGAAATGTGCTTCAAAAATTGTGCATTATAAAAAACGTATGACGATAGTTTATGGACAAGGGAAGTAGCGAGGGCGTGGTATAGGCTTGTTATTTTAAACACCTTAGCATTAATTTTTTATTTAAGATCAACGGTATAACGTGTAAGGCACTGAAACAAAAAAAAGTCCACCCAACCCAACTAACTCATGTTTTGGCTAGGAAAACGGAATACCAATGGCTATCAGTTTCTTACCTGTAGGCCGAGCATGGGCGGGGAGATTTTATCCACGGGGAAAGGATAAGATGTCCCAGTTGGCTCGAAACATCTATTTTATAATTTAATGGTATGAAAATAAACTTAAACCTACGTCCTATGCACAAGTCAAACAGGGATATACTTCTCCTTTCCCCTGTTGCCATGCTCTAGCATAATTTTATCTCTTGTAAGTGGATATAATCGGGGGATAAGATTTTTGTCCCCTCCCATGCTCGGCCTGCTGATGAAGAAATAAGTCAACATAGTCGCCTTGATCTAAAAAAAACTGAATGTGTGTACAACAAAGGCTTACAAAAGCTACAGAAAAAACAAAAGCTATATTTAAGAAAACATAATAAAAGCGCAAAGTCTACTGTTTATGGAAAACTCCACACCAGTTTACCAAGCTTTATGGCACAGAACTAAATAACTTACTTTAAGGCTCTTTATTGTGCCCAGATCGGCATCACCAAGTCAAATGACCCGCACGCCCCCGCGGGGCCATACTGAACTGTACATTATAAAAAACCCACATAAACAACTGAAATGCACTTCATAAATAAATCGCCTGACTTGTTCCTTATTCGAATTGTGGACACGCCCCTCGACCAAGCTGGCCAATCGACGCTGACTTGACCACAACCCGTCCACGGCAAAATTTACTGCGAAGCATTTTGACAGATCGATTTTTTAATTTTCTTTTTTTTTTATAAATAGCTCCTTTCTTTTTTTTCTTTAAGCGGCACGGGCAATAGCCGACGCATTTTCGGCCGGTGATTACGCGAAATTTGCGGTATTTGTTTTTGCTAATGTCCGTCATAAGTTTTCCGAGTTGGATAGGTATTTTCGCTTTTTACGCGTTAATTTTATGAAGACATTTTTAAATGTTAATACTTAATACATTTTTAATTATTATCGTTTCGGATTCGATCGCCATGGTATACGTTTGGGTATTTGAATCAGCTTTTTTGGTTAATGTCTCGGAACCAATAACCGTAATATTAAAGCTTCCGAAGATCATAAGAAGAACTGAGGCCATGCTGTTTTGTAATTCCTCTTTGTAATCAAACAAATATTTAAACTGCGAGTAGGTCATACTAAGGCCAAGCATGATCACTCACTTATTCTTACTTCAACCCATTGCCGGCTCACCACTGAGCACGAGTGGCCAAAGTCCACCACGTTGGCCAACTGCGGATTTGCAGATCATCTCACACTTTAGAGAACATTTTGACAACCTGGCGCAGTGGTGAGTGCTGTGAACTTATAGTGGGAGGTCACGGTTGTTTTTAAATAAACAAATAAATATTTTATCTTATTGCTAAAATTTACATATTTAAACACTTATCAACTAAATCCTACGACTAAAAAAAGTAAAATAATATCTAACAATATAAACAAACTCAGCATTACTAAGCATTGTAACTAACATTGTTATATCAACAATGCTCAGCGCTGCGTTTTCGGTTTGTTCCGGTTCTATTTGACTGTAAAAAAATTGCGCTGCGGGCTTTGCCTTATATTAAGACTATAAATATTATAAATGTTACACAAGTAACTCATAAAACAAAAAAAGATATAAAACTTAAACTAAAATACACACCAAAAAAAAATTATAATAAAAAATGCGAAATTATTAAATAATTAAAAAAATGAGATAAAACGAAATAATACACTAACTTATACAGGTTTAATTGATCATTAGAATATATAAGTTTAGCTGCCTTTATCTGTACGTTTAAATAAAAGAGTTTACTAGAGGTGGTGGGAGATCATTCCAAATTTTTTCTGCAGTAAATCGGAAACAACCCCTTAACCCTGCCTTTTTATGAGCATCTGCCCAGCAGGGTCAATTTGGGAACTTATATTATATATAATTTCTAAATTTTCTCTGGTCTGGCTTAGTGGGAGGCTTCGGCCGTGGTTAGTTACTACTCTATCGGTAAAAACGTACCGCCAAGCGATTTAACGTTCCGAAATGATGCCTTGGGTTTAATATAACTGCTGTACCCATATCAGTTAGGGGTAACCTGTTAGAGGCATGGCAGTTATATTAAACCCATACCCCTAATCGGTTTCTACACGGCATAGTTAGTACTGGAACGCTAAATCGCTTGACAGCACCTCTTTGCCGGTAAGGTGGTAACTAGCCACGGCCGAAGCCTCCCACCAGGCTAGACCAGAGAAAATTCAGAAATTATAAATTCCTCAATGGATCCTGCCGGGGATTGAACCCGGGACCTCCGCACGTTAAGACAACACTGCGCTGGGGAGGACGTTTTGGTAAAAAAAAATTGAGATTACAGAATAGTAAAGATACAGAGAGACAGATAAATAATTTGATTATTTTTGATTAATTTCGGCCGTAAGCCGATGGGTCATCACCGTCATCGTCACGACGAACTTAATTTGTACTTAAATGGGATGAAAATAGGGAACTTATATATATGCCAAATCTCATATTTCCAGTCATAGTTTAAGTTCGTACAGTCAGTCCGTATGTCCTTCCATTTCAATTGCTATAGAATAGTTGTAAGTTAACGTTACTTTAATTAACTCAAAAGGCCATTAACTGCGGTGTATTAAAATAAACTCTAGGCCATAATGTGTAGTATGCAAATGCGAAATTAGCAAATCTAATGTGATTCCCTCGCGTTCAAACTGTAGTTAACCGCAGCTGACGCGGTGGTTATTGTTGACTGCGTTTGAATTGTTATAATTACTACGAAATAGCTATTTATGCAACTGTATCGTAATGACTAATTACGTACAGTTGCATACAAGATTTTATCTACGACAAGGACGTCTTTATAATTTTTTACTTTATAAATTAATAAAAACCAAAAGTGCCAGAACCCAGAGCCGCTAAGCTATAGGTATCCTATTTATGAAGATAACCATATCGATACAGCTACGACTCATATCGATACAGCTCCCATACAACGAACTGTATCGTTATGAGAAGCAAACACGAAAGAGGGTTCAATTCGATATCTATAGTTGTCAAATTCGAAATTGGAACTTTTCGATGCTGGAGTAGATAAATACTATAATAATGCAAAATGCAAGTTCATATATCAAAATTCCTCGTTGGTCTAGTGGTTAGCATATTCGTTCGCGGCCAACGAGGTCCCCGGTTCCAGTCCCGGGTCGGGCCTTGACAAGCATTGGGTTTTTCTGGCAAGAAATTCTTAGGAAGTTGGCGGTGTTTCACCGCCGTGCCTCGGAGAACATGTTAAGTCGTCGGTCCTGCGCCTGATCTCTCTCCGGTCGTGTCTGATTTTCCGTCCCATCGGGCTATGAGAGTAAAGGAGAGTGCACCTGTGTATGCGCACACACTTGTGCACTATAATATTTCCCGCGCAGATGGCTAATCTCTCTGGAGATTGGCCGCCGTGGCCGGAATTCTGTCGGGAGGACATTATAATATCAAAATTACGGATGTAAAAAAAAAAAAAAATATCCTCGTAAGTAGATAACATAAAACAGCTATTACGTACTCGATAGTTATGTAAGAACTCTAGGTGATAGCCTAGTTTAGACACTCGACCTCCTATACGAGATCGCGGGTTCGATCCCCGGGACTCGCATATCTAAATTTACGAAATTAACACGATGTGCTTCAAACTGTGAAAGAAAACATCGTGAGGAAATCTGCATTCCCGAGAGTTCTTCATAATGTTTTCGAAGGTGTGTGACGTCTAGCAATTGCATTTGACCAGCGTGGTGGACTATGGCCAAACCCTTCTAATTCCGAGAGAAAACTCATGCTTAGTAGTAAGCCGGCAATAGGTTGATATGATGGGATGACACTCGCGAGTCGCATGAAATCCTTGATTTTCTGAGATACAAATTTAGCCTATGTTCTCAACGAAACCCATATAAATAAAATCACGGCAATCTGTCATAAGCTTCACTACAAATGTGAACGTTCTACTTATCCCTTTAAAGGTATACAATTATAAATTAAATAATCATTTATGCAGCTCGTGACAATGTTAATACCTAGCTAAACAGAAAAACATTGGATTTAATCAAATCTTAACGCTTGTAATTTGTCGATTAATATTTATAATCTTTTTGCACGAATTTCTGAGAAAAGTGATACCTAGTTATCTTTATGATTCAAAGATTACGTAAATAACAATTCATCCGTTGCGATGCCACCTAGAAAACAAATAAACCTAAAAGAAATCTTGTTGGAATTTTTTATGGTTAGAATTTTAATAGATTCTTGTTAGATGTTATTTTATAAAATCATCTCATAATTCATAATTTAATTCCTCATTCTTTATTCGTCAAACGCGCGATTCAAATAAACCTAATGTAAAATTTTGAAAAGTGTAGCATAACCGACGAATCACTTCACTTTTACAGAATACATGTAAATACTTGTTATAAGAAAATCTGAGTTTACTTATCTTGTTATTATATTATAAAAATGAATCCCTATTTCCCTTGGTCACGGCATCACGCGTAAACAAACGGCTGGATCAATTTCGCTAATTTTTTTTTGTTGTGTTTGTTTGGACCTCGGGATGGTTTATATTCACAATTGGACCCGGTATGGGGCGCTGCAATCGGGTTCGAGGTTCATGGCAGGACAAAGTCTGCCGGGTTCACTAGTATTATATAAAATTATATTATAATTTAATAATTATATTAATTTGTAGTATAATTTCTTATAAATTTATACCTACGATTAATACATAAAAAAACATTAAACATCATTTAAAGATATATGAATGATATTGAATTAAAATGGGATTAGAAATAAAAATCTCTAAGTACTTCAACATTAATTTATTAAAATAAAAGCCGTTTATTAAAACTGAATCGATAGGAATCGAAGGATCACATCGGGCCGAAAGAATGTGCCCTTGTAGAAACTTTGGAATCGTATAAATGAATGGGCAAAATGACCGACCCTTTGACGACTGAGCCGCGGCTTGCTTTTAAAAGTATTCTTTTATTTTCATTTCTTTTCTTTCATAGAAATCATAAAGAAAGTTTACTTTTATAGGTTTGTTTTGTAGGGAATTGATTGGGTTTATCTGTCTAGCTGCTGCCTACCTAGTTATTTTTTTCATTTTCGATATTCTGATATTCCTCTCAAGTGGTTTCCTCGGCTTATTTTTTGAGGATTATTTTAGGATATTTGGTATTACTAGGTATAATATTTGAGTAGATCGTGTCTTCCTCGAGATAATATTATCTTGAACACTTACGATATGTTTATCACTTTTTTTACGAAGTTACGCCATTTCTCCCAATTGGAAGTCGCGCGAAAGGCATTGTCTTATTTTATCCACTACAACTATGTATCTCCTTATATAAGACTGCAATCTTATCTGATGGTTAGTGATGATGCAGTCTAATATGGTAGCGGGCTATCTTGTTAGGAGTTTGGCAGTTATATTATATAACATCATCCCAAACTGTCGAAGTCAACGTAGCTAATGCGCGACAATATGCTAATTATTGCGATGCGTCTTGCGGGTCAACTTCATACGCGAATAAATGGTTGGCGCCAGCTACGTGTAAATATCCATACTAATATTGTAAATGCGAAAGCGTGTCTGTCTGTTTGTCTGCTACGCTTTCACGGCCCATCCATTCTACCGATTTTGATGAAATTTTGTATAGGGATAATTTGTATTCCGGGGAAGGACATAGGCTTTTTATCCCGAAAAACCCTTGTCCACGCGAACTAAGTCAAGGGCATCATCTAGTATAAATCTACTCGATTCTATGTTGACAGCAAAGTTAATTTTCATATTATTTTTATCATCGGAAACACATGTTCTTACCATAATTATAATCTAATAAACATTTTACAGATATTAATGTACCCTTTTTTACCTTTTAATCACCTAAATAATATATTGCTTTACCTACTCATAAAAAAAGGGAAAACGCACTAGTACGAGTAAGTACACGCAACTTACTGTAAAGTTAAGACCTAGATAATTTTCCGCAAATTGTTATATCACCCATCAATGTATAATGTTTTACAAATAAAAGAAATATTTAAATTTTAAAACAAATATTTTCAGTAACTTTAAAATAATTAACGCGAAATCATAGCGGCTCGTAGCTTAAAACGGGGACAAACTAAACTTAAGTCATTATACGTCCGAAATAGCTTAAAAATTTCTAATCGCTATACACTTATGAAGTATCCTAAGACAAAAAGGGGCCGCTTCTTTGTCGGATAAACGTGTTTTTTTTCCGCGGTCGAACACAATGGGGCTGGACAAATTTAGTTTTAGGCCCCGGATTCCTGCGTCCTGGTGTTTAGGAGTCATTTTAATTGACCGTCGGCCTGATATCGTGGAGGGAAAAAAGGTTTGCAGCTCCGTTGGAGGGTACATCGCGCTATGATGGAATGCTGTGTTGGAACGGGATTTTTTCGGAACTGAATTCCAATTTTTAAGTTGCACCAATGTTTGTTATTCCTTTGTTTTCGAGGATTAAGTAAAGAGTAAAAATATGGGTTAGACTAGTCACTATTATTATATAAACGTACAACTCAGATTCACGTTAGATTTTGAAAATAGATTTCCTCATCGATAGTACTTATAACTAAGGATTTTTTGAAATCTCATCCAAGCGAAGGGTTTATACTTAAATGTGTTTTATATTGAGGATAATAATATAATTAATATGTCGTGGACTTACTTAATACTGAGAATCAAATACCTACTAAGGCCGACGTACACAACACTGTCTAAACTGAATTAGTTACATTTTTTAATCTACAGTTAATCCATCCATCAGCCTGTATGCGTCCACTGCTGGACATCGGCCTTTTTTCGAAAACTATATTATTTGCTTAATACGTCATTCTGTTTGATTTACAACCCATCTATCATTTGCATTTTAGAATCTGGATGATAGCTGCTGGACACTGGCTTTATTATTTAGGCCTTTCCTATATACCCGTAACCGGGTTTTTACACGGTATCGTATCGGAACGATAAATTATATGGCTGCACGTCTATACTGAAACTATACTCTATCTGAGACAAGTTATTATAGGGTTCTCTCTGTTACGTAATCCCATACACATGTCACAGACAAAACAGTCCCATTTTGCACTATAAAATTAAATGCTTAACACCTACCTTTTTAGTCTTTCCCAAGACTACACTTGCCTCCGTGGAAAGAGTTAAGTCACTGCTGCAGCTTCTCTCCAGACCAAAACAGACAATTTAGAAATTACCTTTACCAGTTTCGATTCCCTTACCGGGAATCGAAACTGTAGCCCTACAGCACGCAGCAGTGCGACAGGAAGGTTTTCATATTAGTCTAGATTTAATATTAACCAAATAACATAAAATATTTAATAACAAAGTTACAAAACAAATATTAAAACACATATCCCCGCAAAAACTACGCCACCTACTATAGAAATCCAACTATGAAGTAATCCATTAGGTATATACAATCACTTTTTAGGGAATTTTTGAAAAACACGTATCAATCACGTTTTGCGTTTAACAACAGTACAAGAAAGAGGAAGCGGTCCGGGCATCGAACCCGTAACATGTCAATACCACCGCCTTGCATGCGGCCTACATCATTATTTGGGGGTCGGATCGGTTGCATCGCGATCGGATAACTAAAGGTTAAAGAGAGCTAATTTACTAACGATAATAATCGGTTATGGTACTCTATGTCCATTATTAATTAGTAGAGTCCACAGATATATTGAGCAAGGTATCTCTACAAAGTCATACACTTACTTAAAATTTTAGTAAAAATTCTTAGCAAAAATTAAAACGAAATATCATAGTTTATTAATGCTCTTAATTTTGGTACATATTCATTTACAAAATTAACATGATTTATATGGAAAATTTGTTAATAAAATTGATAAACTAGGCTTGATTAAATATAAAGTTATCAAAAAGCTCAAATATATAAACAAATCCAAAAAAATATCGAATCAGCTTTGGCAAGAAATTCAATCTGGTCTGCTTTCTAAAAACTCGAACTTAAACAAATTAATTAATACTTAAACAAGTTAAATTCAAACACCGTGGTACTGGCCCAAACACTAGTTACAAGTTAAAAAACAACAAAAAAACACAAAACACACAGCACAAAACACAAAAAGATTTTTTGTCCAATCACCGAAAAACAGGATCGAAAAAACCTTACCACATGTAAATAAATCTGCAACAATAATGCCCTCCACGAAGCACAATAGTTAATACAACTCCCTGTATTACGAAACGTGGTTGCAATTATTGTGACAGTCGCAATCATTCTCCAGTGTCTGATATTGGGACTGATTCTGTAGTGCACAATCTCTAAACTAAGCTAAAATTAATTAAAAGTATTACCTCCCTTAGTCCCTTTACAGGGACAGAACAAGATTTAATACTGTCATTTTAGTTAAGTTTACAGATAGTGTTAACTGTTATACAGAATTGGCCACATTGACTAAAAATCGCAGTTATTGCAAGATTTTTAAAATTCGACTAACAGCAACGATTGAGACGATTGCAATGGATCAATCGCAAGAATTGTGATACGAGCGCAGAAAGAAATAGTATTTGTTCACCATTGATATTCTAAAGCAAAGACAGGCTAAGACTTACAATGGGTTCGAAAGTAAACACTTGCGAGCAACAAATAATCAGAATGACTGACTGACTTTTTAAGAAATTTTTCATATAACCTGTATTGAAAATGCGAGTTTCAATGTCTGTTGAGCCACTTGAAAGTAGTCAATTTCAGACGAATACATCGTACAGCAATAACGTAGCAGCCCTCCTTTTAATCCTGTCGGAGTATATTTTCAACCGACTTCAAAAAAAGGAGGAGGTTCTCAATTCGACTGTTTTTTTTTTTAATGTTTGTTACCTCAGAACTTTTGACTGGGCGGACTGATTTGGATGATTCTTTTTTATTTGAAAGGGCATACTTTCCAAATGGTCCCATATTAATTTTTATTGAAATCGGTCGAGCGGTTTTTAAAATATCAGCAATAAAATAAGTACTTTGTATAGCGTGTGCTTGTTGTTGTAAAGTTGGCGCGGGAGTTTGAAGTCGGTTGTTTAAAAAGATTTTTTTATAAAGGTTATTTCAAACCTTTTTAATTGTCATTTTACCCATCAACTAAACTGACAGATAATATGATATTTGTAAAGAACAATCTAGCAACTAAAATAATATATTATTAAATCACGTTTATGTCAGATTTAAAACTAAAGCATAATTACAATTTGTTAATATCTTTTATTTTTTGTATTACACATAAGAAAACTGATCGATGATGTTAATATTGTTGAAACGCTAAATCAATTGCATCGCAATTATTAGGTAATTCTTTTGAACATTTTGTTTCGTAAAAAAAGTAACTACATATTGAGTTTCTTACCGACTTCCTCAGTAAAATCTGTTTTCCGAGCCAGTGGTAGACACTGCACTTATCATTATAAGTGGCTCAAGTTAAATACCTACCTACGCCTACGGGAAATAAAGATATTTCGTTGCATTCTATAACATTCCATTTTCAAACTATGAATAAAACTTAGACCACTGAACAGACAATAGTACTGACGTACTTTCAATTAATAAAATATTCTTAGGAACTGTATATCCTTGATAGTTCAATATCATTGTATTTCAAGTAAAAATTTAAACTCTCGTCTCCAGGAAGAAATATCGCTGACATCGTTAGCCAGTTATTCAGATTGAGTGACGTATTCTCCGGCTGAGCCTTTTTTCATGCAATTCAAATTGCGTTTTTGCCTCTTTTTGCCACATTTTGTCCCGTTTTTATGCCAATTTTTTCCAATTTTGTCGGGTTTTTAGACCCGCCGCGAAAATTTATCGCTAGCACAAGTCGGGTATCGGAAAAGGGTTGAATTAGAAATCATTTGCAAATTGCATCTGGTTATGTTTTTGTAGCGTACAATAAAATTTAAATTAGACAGTTTGAATATCTCTATATCGAAGATTGTTCTTGCGCAGGTGGGTTTTACCTTTTTTTTATCCACTACAAGTTAGCCCTTGACTGAGATCTCACCGGATGGTAAGTGAAGATGCAGTAGGTACGTCTTAGTCGGCAGGGTTGTAAGTTTTCCCTGGTCTAGCCACGGCCGAAGCCTCCCACCAAGCCAGACCAGGGCAAATTCAGACGTTATAAATTCCCAAATTTACCCTGCCGGGGATCGAACCCGGGACCTCCGCATTTGCCTCCATAAATATTATTTATTTAATATTTTATTATTTATGCTGTATTTTTTTCCAGGTGAATACCGTATCGGCCTCAAGTTCAACGAGCAGCATATCCCCGACTCGCCCTTCAAGGTGTACATCTCGCCCGCGGTGGGTGACGCCCACCTGCTGGAAGTGGCCCAGTTTCCGGACAACGCACAAGTGGACAAACCCACCCAGTTCTACATCAGGCTTAATGGTGCTAAGGGCAGTTTGGATGCCAGGGTGAGTGTGATATGGTGTACCACCGGACCTCCCAACCGAAATTCGGCCACGGCGACCAATCTCCAGAGAGATTAGCCATCTGAGCGGGAGATGTTATAGTGTACAAGTGTGTGCGCAAACACAGGTGCACTCTCTGTTCCTTTACTCTCAAAGCCCGATGGGACGGAAAATCCGACACGACCGGAGCAGGTGTGCAGTGTATTTAGCCTTCAAGGTACATTTATTTAGTAAAATGTGGTACAAT
Organism: Erebia epiphron; assembly: GCA_963932025.1. NCBI lineage: Eukaryota > Metazoa > Arthropoda > Insecta > Lepidoptera > Nymphalidae > Erebia > Erebia epiphron. The sequence goes on along the minus strand of OZ009947.1, from coordinate 23,676,936 downwards.
AAAGGTGTTATATTATTGAAAATTTCACGCATATTCTGTCGTTACCAAATATATTATGTAAGTAGTTCGAACAATGGTACCTACTTCATGATTTTTCATTACTTTAATTTCATGATTTCACTGACATTTCACTTTTTCTGATCAATCTGCTGACAAATATCAAATCTGAAAAAAAGAAAAAGCTCTTGCTTTGTTCTTCTTAGGTTAAAAGAAGAAAAACCATTAAATTGCTTTTGCTCTTTCTAGCTCAAAGCTCGTAAAATCAAATTAATCAAAGTTTAATTAGTTTGATTTTACGTTTTAGTTTTTTTAGTCAGGCAGTCAAGTAATATGTTGTAAAGAAATTCTCATAGTCCCCTGTAGGCGCATCGATCTTCGAGCAAAGATGCAAAGATGGAAGTCCAAATCGGCTTAATTTTTTCAATGGCAGGATTTTACCTACTTTTGAATTATCTACATTTCTACAACCTTCGCGCATCCCCCGTGCAGACAATATATTCGCCAATGAGGGGTCATTTTGATTTATCGTGTGAACGCGATACCCGTCCAGTTGCCGCCTTATTAAAGATTTATGATCGATGATTTCGGTTGGCACAATATCACAGTAATACTGACCGGAGTTAACATTTAGTTTATAAATATTTAAATTCACTGGCGCAACTCCAGCTTTTTGTTTGTTTTTTTTATCCACCACAAGTTAGCCCTTGACTTCTCACCTGATGGTAAGTGATCATGCAGTGTAAGCGAGCTAACCTGATAGGGACATGGCCATTATAAATAACCCATACATCCATACCCCTAATCGGTTTCTACACGGCATCGTACCGGAGCGCTATATCGCATGGCAGCACGTCTTTGTCGGTAGGGTGGTAACTAGTCACGGCCGAAGCCTCCCTCCAGGCCAGACCACAAAATTCAGAAATTATAAATTTTACTCTGCCGGTGATCGAACCCGGGACCTCAGCGCTTAACACTGCGCCAGGGAGGTCGTCAGGGTGTTGATTGAGATCAAAAACCTTTTCACATTCAAGTATTTCATATCAAACCAAACGCAAATCGAATGCGGTTGCCCCATGAGGGGGTGCATTTTTTGAAATATCCACTGGCCTCATGGCTTGCCTCAAAATACTTAGGTACCTACTTATAAATAAGTAGCAGTATCACTCAAGTACACGGTTCTTTAAAACAACCTGATATTTAATTTTGTAATAATTAGGTCAATATATTGTCCTATTGTCGATTGCATGACTTAACTGTAGCAAAGACAATATATAAACCAATATAGACTGTTCACTTCATACATTCAATCAAAGCTCGCTAAACGCGCATTAAAGTCGCCGGTACCTTGTAGTTCTTCGCACAATCTGAGATGGCGTACCTGTGCAAGCTGTTTGTTAAAATTAGTTGAATGTAAATTTGCTATTTGCTTAAGTGATTTTATCAAATTTTTGTATTTTGATAATTTTATATAAATAATTAATACAAATAGAACCAAGAAAATACGATATTTCACCGATTTTACTATAATCATATAAAGAGCGAGCCTGGTAGCGCCATCTAACGATAGTATTAACCTAGATTTTTTTTTATAAGGGAGTTAGCAATCTATACTTGGTATTATAATTAATCTATGACTGTAGTGACTAGTGTCGATTCGTTCATTGTACTTATGACCTTGGACATCCAAATCAAAGATTGTGAAAATGGCGCCTCGTATTATTCGGCAAATGTATGCTGGAAGACAAGAAAAGGCATCAGAAAACTTTGGGAAAGAGTCCCTTCCTCTCTAGGGTTACACACACTGGTGTCTTGCTATTTGTGTGGAAAAAATGTAATAAAACAGACTGACCGCACGTGACCGCCCCCCTCATAAATCAGGGGCCGCTTAATATTTTATAACCCACGCTGAATACTGGGTAAAGTTTGCGCGATGCGTTATAAAAATTAATACGGTAACACTTGTATTGTGAGGGGCTGGATCACGTATTGCCGGCCGTTCTGTTTCTTACGAGTTAAACATTACAGTAAAGATTGTCGTGTTGTCCAAGTTGAATTTAGTGTTACTCTGGCTATAATTTTTGCAAGTTTCCAAAACAGTGCATGTAGGGGTTCCTAAGCGGAATATCTCCCTGCAGCCTTCACCCAAATTCAATTATTGTTAGAAAATAGGTAGTTCAGCAGTAGGTATATTAAGTTTGTTAGTTAAAGTAGTTGTAATTGATTTTATTATTTTTGTTTTACAATAATAATAAGGCAAAAGGGCCCAGTATACAGTACACACAATATAAATATACAGTAGTAAATTAAAAATAGAATACAATAAAATAAAAAAAAGTAACTATGTAGTTACTTTTAACTAGTTACAACTATGAAATACTAGTATGAAATTATTGAAAATAATTTCATTTTTGTGCCTTTCAGTGTTGAAACCCTGGGGTTGTGGGGCGAAGATGCCAGATCCTTTTTTAAGGATCTATCTTCTCGTCTCACAGAGTCCACAGGTGACCGGAGGGCTGGCAGTTACCTCGGCCAACATATAAGTTTGGCTATTCAGCGGGGTAACGCAGCCAGCGTTCTGGGCACACTGCCTCATTGCAGCGGGATAGATGATATTTGTAATGTTTAGTTTTTAGTTTTTAATTTAGTTTTTAATTTAGATTTAATTTAGATTTTAATTTTATCTACTTATATTACTTATATTTTTATGGAATAAACAGCTCTTTACTAGTTACTACCTATGCATAAAACTTATAATCTAACTGGGAATGTTAAAAAAAAGAACTCTTCCCAGGCGTCATGGTCGCAATAACCCTATGTCTATATTTCCTATTGCTATTCATGTGATGCACAGATAGCCAATAGGTAAAAATTTTGCTGGGCATACTGTTACAAACCATCTTGAGGATGCTTTTCTGAGATGTCCGGAGTGTCTCCCAAAAGGAAGCTACTTTTTTCCTCATTACAGCATAGAAATCAGGCACTCTCGACTCGACGAACATACCCGAGGCTACAATATCTAGGCAAACCCATCAAAATGCGAAAAGCATCATTACTGCACACGTATTGCCGTGTAGGACTTTCTAAGAAAATTTGTCCAAAGTTGGCAAGTGTAGAAACACTGGCAATACGATTTTAGTGTACTTTTTTTTTTCTGTAATTCTAATAGTGCTTAAATAATATTGTTACCTGAAAAGATGAATTGGGAAACGGTAATGTCTTAGCGGGTGTGTATTTTGAATAAATAAATAAAAAATTCGAGACATCTCTCTTGGTATTTTACATTGGCAAATACGGTTGGTTGACCCATGAGGACAAAGCATCGCAAAAACTAAAATAAAACATAAATATTATATCACAGATGTTTAAGTACCTACTTGCGATCAATTCTCACACAATCACTTTTGTTAGGTCGCGTCAGCTTAGACCAGTCGTCACAAACATACAAAGTATCTTTATAAAAAGGAAGGCCGTAAGACTTTTACCAACCACCCACCACCACCACTACAGCCTATTAACGTCCCACTACAGGGCACTCTCATAGGAGAGAGGGAATTAGAGCTTAGACCCACCACGCTGCTCCAATGCGGGTTGACGGGCTTTAACGACTATTATCATGTTAGGGATAATAACCGGGACCGACAGCTTAACGTGCTCTCCGAGGCACGGGGGTGAAACACCGCTAACTTCCAACTCCGGGCTGGCACTGAGAATTTCTTAATTGAAGAAACCCAATACAATCTCTAAGATCTAACAATTTTTATGCCCGACCGGAATTGAACAAAGGACCTCGTAATCCGCAGTCGACTGTGCTAACCGCTAGACCAACGAGGCAGTAAGACTTTTACCATGGCTATTTATTACCATGAAGCGGGTTAATCAGGAAATATACAAAATAGGTATACAAGTTTCACCTAATTGTCTCAAGATCACGTTTTTATCACAGATAGTCTCGCCAACGGGCAAAACCGACGACTGCTTTATCCAGAACATCGATGGCGACCAGTTCAGCATCAGGTTCATGCCCAGGGAGAACGGAGTCCACAACATCAACGTGAGGTTCAACGGCGTCCATATCCCGGCTTCACCTCTAAGGATTAAGGTAACTCTTGAATCTCTCCTGTAATTTTATTATTTTAGTGATACAGCTATTTGAATTTACCCACCGCTGCACTAAATAGTGACATATTGAGCTCATGTAGGCGAAAGTTCTTAAGCTAGGATATTATTCTTCTTCTATCAGACCGTTATTTGCCCTATGATAAAATGATTTATTTATTTCATGTAGGACAACTTGTGTCACTTATGATACGTTAAGACTCTACCACCGGTTCGGAAAACTGCTTCTGTTTATATATATATTTCGTACCAAACTTAAAAACTAAACATAAAAATTTAAAGGACATGTACAAAGACAACTTATCTCTTGAATAGTTGTCCTCCTCAAATATTTAACCTATAACCTTTATTTGGCTACACTTAGAGATACCTCAATTCTCTTTACAAAGATTAATACCTAGATACATACTGGCTCATAAAATGGCAGGACAGAGATCTCTACTGCAGAGCCGACAGGAATGGCATCTTTCTGGTTGTCTCTGTCTGAACTCTGAATATATAGGTCCATAGACCACGGTTCAATTACTCATCAAAACGTCAGGTCCTATCGATGGATGGATATATTGGAACACCTCAACTACATACAATACTCATACAATAGAAGCATCATTAGATAAGTGGGAGGGGAGAGTAGTTGCACGTATTCGTGCTAGTTGTTTCACGCCTCTTGCAGTTTTTTTGGTATTCTTTTTGCAAGTCTTTTTGCATTAAAACTGCAGCTACATAAATATTTTACTGTCCAGGTGGGAAAAGACGATGCTGACCCAGCTGCTGTGCATGCTCAAGGACCAGGTCTGGGAGCTGTTAAAACTGGTAAATTTTTTAAAATCTTCATCCCGTTTTTTATATCACTAAGTCTGAGTGTTGCTACGGAGCTTGACCCTCACGTTAAAAGCACCAAATCTATATAGACGACACGCAAAAACAACAATACATACATTTACTATTTAGGACTTAACACTGACCAGTCTGTAATTGTTGCAGGCGCTAAAACGGATCTTATCATCAACACCTGCAATGCGGGAACTGGTATTCTGGCTGTAACCCTGGATGGACCGTCAAGAGTGGCCATGGATTGTACGGAGGTTGAGGAAGGATACAAGGTGAGACCAAATAAAACAAATCAATCAAATATCAAATAATATAATATAATATTATAATAAATATTATAAATGCGAAAGTTTGGATGGATGTATGGATGTATGGATGTTTGTTACTCAATCACGCCCGAACGGCTGAACGGATCATGATGAAATTTGACACAGAGATAGTTTATAGTCTGGAATAACACATAGGCTATTTTTTTACCGGAAAACTAAGGAGTTCCTGCGGGAACCAAAAAACCTCAATCCACGCGGACCTAGTCGTAGGCATCAGCTACTCGTAGCAATGTAATAATGTAGGGTAGTTAATTTTTAAGGGATTATTGCTGTACCTTCAAAGTAATTACCAAACATTTTAAAAGATTTAAATTTAGTGCAAATTGTAAGTAATATCAACAGATCATTTTAGAATTATGACAACAATTTAAAAATGTTTTATGCATCGTTTTGTGACTTACGTTTTTAAAGTTTCTTATATATGTTAAATAATAGCTTTCCCTTTTCCTACCTTTTCCTCTATAGTTATTATTATTTTCTCTTTTTGTTTTGCCTTCTTTATTAAATTGTTTTTTTAGGTCCGATACACTCCTCTCGCTCCTGGTTTCTATTATATGAGCATAAAGTATAACGGAGGTCACATCGTCGGGTCACCATTCAAGATTGAAGCGACTGGTAATTGTTTCTTCTTAATTTGGATAGAATCAGGCGTAACTTTGCGGAAGTTCAAGAAAATAAATCCACCACCACCACCACCACAACAGCCTATTAACGTCCCACTGCTGGGCACAGGACTCCACTCTCATAGGAGAGGGGGAATTAGAGCTTAGACCCACCAGGCTGCTCCAATGCGGGTTGGCGGGCTTTAACGACTATTATCATGTTAGTGATAATAACCGGGACCGACGGCTTAACGTGCTCTCCGAGGCACGGGGGGTGAAACACGTCCAACTTCCAACTCCGGGCTGGCACTGAGAATTTCTTAATTGAAAAACCCAATACCTAACAATTTTTATGCCCGACCGGGAATCGAACCCAGGACCTCGTGATCCGCAGTTGACTACGCTAACCGCTAGACCAACGAGGCAGTCAAAAAGAAAATATATGCATTGCATTGTAAGGTCGACATCTCCTGCAGATGCTCCGGTGTCGGGGCGAAACGTGCGTCGAGAATAGTATAAAAGTCTTGTGTGTGGTGCATGTGAGTGGTGGTGGCATTGCTTGCTTGGGAACTTAGCTTTCTTGCTTGGTTGGGAAGGTAAACGGTGCTTCTCTTGTAACTGCATGTTTGATCATACAGAATTTTTTCTGTTCACGGATTATAGCAAAATAATTGTATTCTTTTCTTGCTAAATCTTCTTAATTTTATCCCTTTTCACTTTTTACTTCACTTTCTAAATATTATTTTTATTACTTATAAGTTTGCAATTTACTAATAAATAGTGACTTAACAGCAAGTTCTCTCAAGATTTAACTTAAGGACATTGTCAATTAAATTTTTTTCAGCTGTATTTTGATCAATCATAGAATTTTCTGCATTGTCTATTCAGGTCCAAACCTAGCGGAAATTGGTGCGCAAGAAACGTCCTCAGTGACGGTGGAGACAGTCCAGAAGGCATCGAAGCTGGCTGCCGCGAAGCAAGGGCCGTTGCTACCTGCTTTTAAGTCTGACGCCACCAAGGTGACCAGTAAGGGAATGGGATTGAAGAAGGCGTACCTCAACAAGCACAACCAATTCACGGTGCACGCGGGCGATGCTGGTGAGTAAACCCATATTAGGTATATGACAAATGATGTATTTTAAATGATTTATTTATTACATGCAGGACTACTTGTGTAACTTATGATACGTTAAGACTCTACCACCGGTTCGGAAAGCTGATTCTACTGAGAAGAGCTACCAAGAAGCTCACAGATGCTCTTTTCTTCAAAAATAAAAAGGTTACAATAAGTTAACAATACAACATATACATTACGTTACAAACATTACACTGACTTGTGGGTCACTGGATGCGAGGCCGGTTGCTTCCATGCAACTTTATCATTCAGAAAATCAACGGGAGTGACGTAATAACCTTGAATTAACAAATTCTGTATAACACAGTCTTTAAATTGATGTAACAAATGGCTAACTAGTAACTCCTTGGGAACCATGTTATAAAAGCGTACACTCTATATACTTGACAAGTTGTTTTTTGGACTACTCTTTTAGTGTTACTATACCTGCAAAACGACTCAACATTATTTCCGTCATATTTCTACATAGACATATGGACATATCCTACAAAATTATCGGGTTCTTGATTCAACTTTCCCTACTCCTAAGATTACTTATACTCACCACCACCACTACAGCCCATTAACGTCCCACTGCTGGGCACAGGCCTCCACTCTCATAGGAGAGAGGGGATTAGAGCTTAGAACCACCACGCTTCTCCAATGCGCTCGTCGGCCGCAGTCGAACATGCCAAACACTAGACCACTTATCCTGCTAGATTGAAATGAAATTAATATACAAAATATTATGTTAACAGGCAACAATATTCTCTACGTCGGCATCTACGGTCCCAAGGGTCCATGCGACGAGGTCCAGCTGAAACACAAGGGCAAGAACAACTATGAGTGCTGGTACGTCATCAGAGACAGGGGGGAGTACATCGTCATTGTCAAGTGGGGTGACGACCATATCCCTGGCTCTCCGTACAAGGTCGAAGTCTAAGCCAAAATTGTTACCACTAACAGTTCGATTCAAGTAAAAAAAGATAATTGAACAACCCCCCTATTCTCTAAGTCAGTGGCTGCCAAAAAATTGAAGCCACTGACATTTATTTTTTATCCATTGAAGATTTGGTATGAAAATATGTAATTTTTTTTTACAGCAAACATTCAATGGATCAAAAATATATGTCAGTGGCTTTTAGTTAGACAATTAGGGTTGCAGGATGTTCAGTCGGTTATTAATTATTTATTATATCGATCTAGCAACGAAAGTGTGATACTATACTATAGTATTATTTGGTTCGCTTGGGTATGTACACCATCACCGACATTATCATCTGGTGGTCTTTTTTATCTGAAACGAACTGTAGTAGCGTGTGTATACTCCGATTTTTAATTTCAGACCAGGTAATTTCGATAGTAGCGACATATCTATTTATTTAATTTCATTCTTTTGTGAACTTTATTGTTATTTTAACAATTTCATGTGTATCAGTGATGTTATTTTCGTTTTGTCTCAAAATCATGACATTTTCAAATTGAACGGCCTTGCTATTAACATAAGTGTTATTTCTTTATGTTCTTTTAGCTTAACATTCTCTTACGATAGCTATTTATATGCATCGTAAGTAAATATAATTTTCTTTCTACCTATTTTACGTTAATATAATTAAAAGACTAAAATCAACGAAGGCTGTACTGTTACTCTAATAATAAAGAGTAGGAAATTTTCTTCAGCATTTAATTATACACTTTTTAGCTGACTGACGTAGTTTTCTACTTCTCAGTAAAATTTAAAATGGCAATTAAACCATTATTTGGTCTTAAATTAAAAGTCGTAGTATGAATCATTAGTTAAAATAAATTAAAAAAAAAGTGTGTTTCTTCAAAGAAATTTTGTATTTCAACATTACGGATAGCTTAACTTGAATAAAGTTCGGGTTTTTCAAATTAATCTACATACACTGCATTCGAATTTTCATCATATTTTTATCCATGATTTTATGCTACTGCGTTTTATGATTTCAAAAAGGTTTTTCTTAGATTATGTACGTCATTATACTTGAATTCTATTAGACTTGTTATTGATCTCTAGTCGGTCTTTTCTTTAATATCGTTTCATACTTGCACCTTCCAAACTGAATATACCTACATTAGATGGAGTCACTTTGTGTTGTGTACCAACGATTTAAAAGCCTTGTTATATTAATTCACTGATAGCTTTAGTGAGGGGAACCATTCCAAATTTAGTTCATTCTTGCATATTTAGGCCACAATACTAGAATTTATTTGCTTTATCATATCAATAATGTGTTCTCCTGAACTTTGAAGACTTAATGAAAGACATTAGAGAGTAGTTTGGTTGGTGCAGTTTTGAAAGTCACCTTTTCAGAAATCCAGTATCAAATTATTATGTATGTTTGTTTTGTTGTTCCCTTATTGACATTTATGTGAATTTTTCCATGGTAAAATAATCATATTATATTTTGATGTTAGCATTACAAACATTATTTATCTAGTCGTACTTGTGCCAGTGTTTTTTTTTATCACAGATTGAAGGAAAAAAATAGATGGATATCATAATAAAATACTCAATATGAAGCCGCGTATACCAGTAGCAATGCTAATCTTGCGCGAGCAAGATTTTTGGGTCATACAGTGTAATTTGTTACTCTGACACGTTTGATTTAAAAAAATGATTTACGATTTTATTAAGTATCGTAGCTGTTATATTATCATAGTTGAATACAGCTGTAAGGTAAAGAAGCGACTTTTGTTTTAAACTTGTGGTGGTCTGTCTAATTTTTTCCTTAATCTTGTGGGGTTTTGTGATTTTATATGATTCTCGTTTAGTTTTTAGGGCGACTAAATGACAATACATATAAAGTATTATTTTGAAATATTCCCTTTTAGTGTTTAGGGTGTAGGATGTAGTTTGTAGATCGAAAAGGGTTAAGCGAATTCTTTATTTATTTATTTGTCTTTGTGTCTCATAATGGAAATCCTTCTGCATCTTTTTCTTAAAAAATGTTTTTGAAGGATCCTCAAAATTCGCTTTTCCGTTTTTGATTGGGATAAAATCAGAGCATCTATTCTATACGTAGAAGTACGTAAAATTATCGAAAAGGTAGAATTTCGCCGCAAATTCTTTTGCAGTTTTTTTAGTTCTAATTCGTAAGTCTGCTGTAAATGCAAAGAAAATATTTTGATTTGATTTAATTTATACAAACAAAAATATTGTTTGAATATTTACCGTCTTATCGAAGTATCTGGACCTTTTTGAAGTTTGAGCCTTAGTCTGAGACTGTGTTTGTGTTTATTGGAAGTATTCTATTTTAAGTAAGTATTTCTATTTCTAAGGCTATAAATTATCTTTGTATAGAATGGATGCGGTGACTATACATAATGGTGGATCAAACACTACAGTTTTTTTTAATGTCCGTTTTTAATTTTACTAACTCCTCGGAAAAATCTGTTTATTTGGTCTACCTTTGTTGATACAAATTGCATCTTACTTTGTTTATCTTTAGGTATATTTTGCTTTCTAATTTTTGAATGGTTTGTGCCTGTATGAACTTTACCTACGTAGGTAGAACAACCCCTTTTTATTGTAAATACCTATTTTAAGTATCTTATTTCAATAATAATTTGCGACTGTTTACTAAATAAAGAAGAAAAGTTTCAAAATAGGTTTTTAATTTCAAACCATTTTGCCTTTAGGTACCATCGACCGATAGACGTCTGTTATTGGAAATGGTTTCTTGTAAGGATTTCTCCAAAGTCTGGCTTCGCCTGAAATCTGAATCCAGCGGCTCCCCGTGACTCGGTTGATGTCATCGCTGTCTTCATTAATGTTATTTAAGTATTTACGGGAGCTAACAGACCCTTATTTTACAATAAGCCTACATGAATCCACTATTTGGTATCTCTACTAATATTATAAAATGCGAAAGTTTGGATGGACGAATGGATGTTTGTTTGGATGGATGGATGCTGAACGGATCTGGATTAAATTTGGCACAGAGATAGATCGAAGTCGGGGGCATCAATTAGCATTATAGTTCTCCAGCCTCGACTTTTCGCATCCCATCCACCACCCGGATATCGTCGCTCCAACTTGTTGGGTGGCGCCATATCTTCGGCTCCTAGTACGCGGTCTTTACACGAGTGTATAAAGCTACTTTTTCTTTTACCAGCCAGGAATCGAATCCAGTGCTTGTGACTTGGAAGTTAAGTCGACATTGATGGGATGCTCACATCTACGTTGAAATTTTCTTGATTGTCTTTGAATTTATTAATTTAGGTATATTTTATGATGAAAAGGGAACTTTGACGATTCTATACCTATGGTTACTAAGATTTTTAACTGAAATTGTACATAAAATCTGGCTATTAGATACGTTAATTTACTGACGTGAATTTTCTTACTAAAAACTTACTAGTGTAATCATGGCCTAAGATTTTATGGGCAAAATAAGTTTAAAATTATAAGTAAATCAAAAATATTATTGATATTAATTTAGTAGTATTATTAAATCAACAAGAGTTACATCTATGATATTTATTAAGTATGTGTGATTATAGGGATATAGAAATAAAATTAATATAGATCTTGGCATAGTTGTAATTAATTTTTAATCAATTTTAAGTAACAAAAAAGACACCGTTCACTTCGATCTAAAATCTTGAAACGGCAACGCCTAGACAAAGCGAAAACTATCCATACAACGAAAAAAATTACTTACAAAAATATTATATTTAATCATAAAAATAAGTTTACACTTAACTAACTAAAAAAAATCAATACAATATCACATTTCTACTTACAATAGAGAGATATTGGCGACCTTTTTAATCCCTTACAACCAAAGTTAGCAGATCGCATATCTGGCAGTACCACCGCACGTGACATACTCGTCGTTCGCATTGAAAACATCACATTTTGAAACGTCCAACATCTAAATTATCTGTGTCGATCGCACTGAAGAAATTCAGAGCATAAGTTACTGGCATATCCGCAGTCACATTCATCAGAGGCACTCCAAACGCCCAATGGAGAGTTCAAACGACATATGAATGGATCTTAAGGTGCTGGACTGATGACCCTGCACTGGAACACGTAGCAACGCTACACAGCTACACCGAAGACAAAATGGACAAACAACATTAAATGAGTCGTTGGCAACCGCTAGATACAATTTGGCATGAGATTGGTTGGTGACTCTTACAGGACGTTCATCGTATAAGAAATCAAATGCTTTCTACTTAGAGTTATGTAAAACATGCGATGAGTTCAATGCGTGCAGCGTGTTCGAAACGTGCGAACTGACAGATGAGCGATCAGCTTAAAAAATTTGGATAAATTCTCGGCTCAATGTCATCTATCTACATACATTGCGCGTAAGCACTATAACAAATTCGGAAGAGATTTATATTGCATTACGATACAATAATAATTAATAAAAAAACAATAATTTGTACAAGAACTTAAATTAGCATTTGGCTAACTTTGTGACAAATGGACAGACGGCAATACACTATAGACTTAGAACGAGTGTACTGTTTCTTCAAAATGTAAATTACCTATAGCCGAATTCTTTAATTAATATTCACATCCATTTACATTTCATAGATTTATACTACACAATATAGGTACTTTGATCACATCCCAAATTAAACGATAAGAAATATTGGCTGGTATGAGTGTTGTGCAGTTAGAATATCGATATTCACATAGGCCATTTAATGAATAAAAATGAACAAACCATGTAAAAACGTTTTGAAACAAAAACAGTCCACTTGTTCTTAAACCACTAGTCCCTTACGGAACAGTGTCCTGAATCACAATTAACCACAACCTAAGAATTCATAACCTAATAAAAATAAGATCAATAGCAAATCAACTTTTAGACGAAAGATTTTCGAAAAATACACCTCTCCACCGCACTTCGTCACTCCTATCACATTTTTTAAGGACTACACAATATTATGCATTTTTCAAAAGAAATAAATCAACAATATATTTTCGTATACTTCAAAATTATACTAGTTTAGGTTGAATTTTGGCCTAGTAAAAACTTTTAAAGAACATGTCATTTTCATGTCATGTCAGAAGTGATAGGTCTCACTGCCTTACCTGAATTGTCACTTTCCGTAATTAGTAGAGATTTTAATTTATGAGTCATAGAAAATTCGTAACAGTCTAAAGGCGTCTCCGCAGTCGATCGGATAAAATAAGAACATTTTGATGCAGATTTTCAAACCGAATGAGATAATTAGTGACTGTGAGCATCTTTTAGATCGAACAAGGACTTTTATTTTATGACCTTATAATTTAAATGGATACAATATTGGTTTGCATTCTTTATCTAATCATTAATTGGATTAATAATTTAAACTAAATTGTTGCAGTGCCAAAAAATTAAACAATTCAGCTAAGACTTGAAGTTGACACGTAATAAAAGTTGATCATAGACACCGCAATCATTAGACAATTGATTTTTCGAAAAATTAACGCTTTATCAAAAATGGAAGATCATTACTATTTAAGGACTGTAAACAAATGTACATAACAATGCAATTTTGCAATTATATTGCTTTAAATTTAAATTTAATTGCTTTAAATTTAATCCCAATAATTTCAATAGGATTAAGTGATGTCAACCAATTGTCTAATACTTAAAAAAATTGACATTGAAAAAATATCAACTGTTAAGTACAATCCAAAACTTGAAACAGAGGTATGGAAAATTGCCAACTTGATCACTGACACTAAAATTTTAACAAATAGATATTTAAGTGCCATTAGAGTACTTGCAATGTATCCATTACCAAACGACATCTTACGTCTAATATAATTGAGCATAAGCATTTTAGACTTAAAAGAAAAAATATTTTCAATTTTCAAGGTTTCTCAAAAAAATGTGTATTCAGTATTTACAAAATATTTACATAAGTGCGCTTTTATCGATATCGATAGATGAGAAAAAGCGATTTTGGCCAACTGTCGATATTTTTAAATTAGATAAGACGTATTGTACATAATATACAATTAGAAAATGTATTCAGCCTTCAAAATTGTGGTTTAGTTTTATATTTTAAAATGTTGAAAGGAGGATAATTACAATTAAATGTTAATTATGTTATTTTAAATTAAGCTGATATTACGATTAAATCTTAGTTGATTTACGGGATAAAATCAATATCATAATTATTTTATTTAATTATTATCAATTCATGTTAAAAAATTGTACAAAGCTGCCTAAAATTACTGAATACAATCACAACCTCTCGTATTTAATAACAAAACTATGCGATATTTGAAAACAACCCTAACTTTTTAACAATCATTTTATCTCAATTATATTTTGTACAAATCTGAAGGAAGACCACATTTTCTAATTTGTGAACTAAGATCATAGAATAAAAGATTGTGAAAAAGTAAAGCTTAATAAGAATTTAATCGATCTAAGTAGGAACTGAGTGCAAATGTGATGGTATAAGAGATCTGTCATGTCTAGTACTTCTTAATATATACGATAAAATGCAACAGATAAAGAAAAATCAAATTTCGAGAGGATTTTTACATTCTATCGATATTGTAACTCATCGAACAATCAGGAACTCTGTTTTTCTATTAAATATAGTATTTCAATTAACACATCATATACTGGATAATATTTCATGTTTCAAAACAATAATATAGTCACTATGGTTGGTTCGTCGGTTGAAACTATCATTTCTTTAAAATGTGTCTTCAAAAACAATACCTATATCTTTTTACAATTATTAAAAATAAAATTTTATTAACATATAGTATTTTCAGCGTTAAAAATGTGATTATTTATAGAAAAATTAAAATTCAGAGAGAGGAGTATTATTATGCCTAAAAATGTCTGTGAAGCCTTTTGATTATGCACTTGTATTATAATTTTTCTTATAAATTTTCAGAGCAAATTGTCGATACTATTATTGCTTTGACATTCAATTTAAAGATTAGTTTTCTTAAAAGCAACAAATCCAAATGTATGAACAATGAAACAACATTTTCGATAAATTGCGTATTTATAGTTAAATTAAAAATTATTTTTTATTCGATTCTGTTATAGGGCGGTAACTGGTGCTCAAACGAAAACTAATCGATAAATAAATTCATACATTTTATCCTCACAATATCTGAAATCACATTTCATACCCAATATATTTCGTTTACATAATATTATCTACTCAAAAAGTCAGAGTTTTTTTTTACAGAATATCGATATAGGTCTAAAAACGTGTATTTCGCATCACTAAATGACAAACGAACTTCGTATTTCATACATATATTTTTAATACCACCAAAATCTGTCTTGGAGAGCGAGATTCTAAACATTTTTAATAATTTTCGTTATTTTTTCTTTATAGACTAATAATACCATCATAAGTTCTAAAGTAAGTGCACCTACAGGAAACGGCAAGGAGGTTACTGCTTGTCTTTGTGAGATAGGGAGTGGGGGAGGATGTGTTCCGCTGGCAGCAGAGCGGACGGCTGATGTGCGTAGTTCCGAATTTGGTGAAGAGATATCAATTGGTTAGGGAAAGAGTTAGGCTGTTGCTTGCCTTGTTGAAAATGCAACGGATCGTACAGATAAGGTCGTGTAGGAAGCGCGCTATGATGGGAGAGTCCATTTAGGTGTGGCGCCATAGAGTTTATCGGTGTAAATGCCGAGTTCGCAGCCGACGAAACAGGGGGTTGGATACGATCCTCTTGGCTCTCGTGTTGAGCGAACAAAGCCCTCTGTTGTTGGAGCTGGTGTTCGTGATGGTCATCGTTTTCTCTCTGCTGATGGTATCCTCCTTCATCAGACATATGCGCCGCGGAGTCTGGACTGACTTTAGGCCAGTAGGGGTGATCGAACGGCGCGGCGGTAGGCGCAGCCGCAGCTAAGGACCTGTTGAGCCCGCTCAGTCCTAGCGCTGAAATCGGCGGCCTCTTATCAGCCCTTTCCGCGTGCTTATTCATGTGTTTACTTAAGTACGTCTCCTGGGTGTAACTCTTGCCACAGTATTGGCAGATGTGGGTTTTTAAGTGCTTGGATTCTTTGTGCTTGGGAATGTGTTCGAGGAGATCCTTCTCGTGGGTGAAACACTTGTAGCAGGAATTGCATTTGAACGGCTTGTCTGTTTGGTGACAGCGGCTGTGGCTCTGGAGGTTGGAGAGTTGGGAGAAGGCCTTGGTGCACCCTATCTGGGTGCATCTATAAGGCTTGTCACCTGTGTGCGTGCGGATGTGCTGCTGGAGATGCGAGAGCTGAGTGAACTTGCGCTGGCATATTTCGCAGCGGTAGGGCTTGATGCCCAGGTGGATGCGCGAGTGCTGGGCCAGGTACGAGGAATTGGCGAAGGCTTTGGGGCACTGGGTGCAGCGGTAGGGCTTCGCCTCGCGCAGATGGATCTGCGTGTGCAGCTGCAGGTCCGCTTTGGAGCCGAACACCTGGAAAGATGGAAAAGAGACACGTTAGTTTTTGTCCATGTGTTTTCAGTTTTTTAGGTTTTGACACAAGTTAAAGGCGCAATGACGATGCATTCATATATCTAATTAAACAGAATGAGAGTTTTTAGTATCTCAAACGCAATGAAAAGTTATTTGTACATAACTAAGGCATTAAATTAGGTAGGTAAGCAATTGTAATGAGCACCTGAGATAGATTAGTTCATAAAACAAAACATAAGTGAGCACATAATGAAGTAAAATTACACAGAAGCAAATATTTGTATTAGGTCGTCTCGGCTACCAAATAAAACAACCTAAACCCAAGGAGTATACCTAAAGGATGCGGATAAGTTTTATCCAATTAAACTATAAAACTCATCGGCGGCTTCATCCGAAAGTGAGTTTCGCCCTTGAACGACATCCGCAGGTAGCCGGAACTAATTGTTCTCAGTTTGAGCGAAACGTCAGAATTTTTTATTTGCCCAAGATTATAAGGCTATGTTTAGAATGATAAAAATGATAAATGATGAATGTGGTAGATTCACTTGACGATTCGAAGGCACTTGTACCAGTTTGTTTGATTGACAAGTGAACATAATTAAAAAAAATTAAAAAAAAAATTCGACTGCCCTGCCATCATAAATGCTACTAAAATGCGAAAGTGTGTTTGTTTGTTTGTTTGTTGGTTTGTACTTCAATCACGCTGCAACGGATCGACCTGATTTTTGGCATGGGTATAGTTGAGGATCTGGAGAGAGACATAGACTCCATACTTTTTATCCCGGAAAATTAAAGAGTTCCCGCGGGAATAAAAAACTTAAACCACGCGGACGAAGACGCGGGCATCAGCCAGTATTTGTATAAATGTATAGCCAGTATCACTCGGGATGATGTAATGATTGTAACGATACCCCATACATCCAAATCTGTTCAGGCTAGAAGTTATGGTGGGATAAAATAAGAGACTTCATAGTGTTAGAGATATTTAAAATTCAGGAAAAGTATTATTAAACTTTTATTTATTTATTTATTTATTAATTAATTTATTTATTTATTTACTATCGTGTGAACGTAGCTTAACACGGCAATAAAGGCAGGATGCCAACTTCACGGCTTTTTTCACGCATCTTGGTTAGCCGGCTTCCTCAAACTTAATCTACTGGACGATCTCAGTAATTATAAACATCAATAGCATCCATTTTTATTATAAATGCACATTTTTGTGTATTTTTAACCTGTTTAAAATTAAGTAAGAAATGATAATCATAAATTGAGTTCGCCTCTGTTGTTTCCGGTAGGATCGATTAAGTTACAGCTAAGTTTCAATTTTGTTTTCTTTTTCAATTTTAATGAAGGAACCAGAAGTTTAATTCGCTATAGTCCACGACAAAAGGAAAATCTATGTGGTACAGTGATTTTACATATATTGATTATATATTATATTTTATATATATTTTTTTTTTCAATTTTGCAAAAAGTGCAGAGCAAGAGTTTTAAATTAGAATCAAGCAAAAGTCGAGTATTTTCGAAAGGTATCCTGAAAAAGTACAGTATTTAACGAAAAACCAGTAGTAATAGTCCGATAACCGGTCGTAATCAGTATCTTCTGACAGACCAATAAATATCTTTTGATCAAGAGCTTTACCTAGTAGAAGTCTGTTTAAGTTAGGTTTAAGTATACAACTTTCGGGATTAAAAGTTTTATGTATTTTAATATAGCTTTCTACTACACAATTTGGATGTGAGGTGAGTACCGCGAAATATAAATATGGCGGAAATTTGTAGAACAAATAAAAAAAAGTATAAATATAATTATTAATCTCACTTAGGTACAATTTGAGCTATGAGGGTTCCAAACGCATACCTGCGATGAAGCCCACAAACATTCAGTCAGGTCCAAGAGAAGAAATAGTCTATTGCGACTCATGCATACTAATATTATGAATGCGAAAGTGACTCTGTCTGTCTGTCTGTCGACTACGCTTTAATGTATTTTCAACGTCCTTTCAACCGAATTTAATGAAATTCGGTACGGCATCGTCTAGTTATTAGTCATCCAAATATTTTAAGGTTATTTAAGTTTAAGTATAGTATTAAAATATTTCGATAATGATATTGCTAAATTGCCTCAAAGTGCCTATAGTGACAACGCGTGCCAACTGGGTTTAGTTATGTGTTATAATAGAACGCCGGCACTCTTCGCGCACTCAAAAGGCTGTTTCGGTACCGCATCGCCACTCATTGTGATCTCCCAAATTAGTTTCTGGGCTGAAAACGCGCGTCATCCTACCGAGACGTTGTATTCAATGTCCAACGATAATAGGCCAAGAGCTAGTGGGTGCTTTGAACGGGGAAACCTAACAGAAAAATGGCCGCGATAGCCAGAGAGATGATGGCTTTTAAAATTTTAATTAATCTAACAGGTGCAATAAAATACCATTAGTCATACCTGGGGTCTTATTACGGTAAATTAATGATTGCTAGTGTAAGATCGAATAACCTCTGATTAACTAACTCTCTGTGGCTATTGCGTCGTATCAAAAATATCATACATTCAGCCAATCATAATAATTGAGATTAACAATGGTTGATGCAGCTTTTATGGAATTGGGCTTCAGGGTTTTTTTAAAGTACCATATTCGAATTTCGAAATACAGTCTTTTAAGGTTAGTTGCCAAAATGTGATGCTCTGCTAATCGCTAAGAGACACAGGTATGGCAAGAGTAAAAAAGTTAAGCCCTACACTCTTTTTTATACTATACTTTGGTGCTTGGCCTGTAGCCTAACTGCACTCCGCGTACTCAGGGAAGAAAGATTTAATTATCTACACTTAATTAATTATCAACATTGTATTTCAAAAGTTTGCGTTTCACAAGCACCTCTTTATATTTTCTCACCAGCTTTCCAGCTATAAAGTCTATGGGCCACGTTCCTTCGGGCACCGGATTCTATTCAAGCACGACTCAATTTCAACTCGCCTATAAAACTTTTCGAGATCCAATCATTGTGATATTAATCTTGAGGTCCAAACAAATAGAGTTCAAATTACATCATCAACCATTGATTTGTATTGTTGAAAACTGCTTTGCAATGAATGAAATTTAAAAGGCTGCTGTCAACGTATCAGTTGCAAATAAAATTAAACTTAAAGCTAAAGATGGTAAAGTTGAGTTTACCAAAACATTTGGTGGCGGTGGTAAAGCTGTTTAAGTTACTAGGGTTATAGGATACGGTAGCACGTTGCATGACTTGTCAGAAAATGCAAACACGATCCCGATTGGTCACAGCCTGAACATAATTAAAGTTTGGAGCACTAGTTAATGGCGTGAGGCTGTGGATTCGAGGTGGTGGATGACTTTTAATAGGACTTCGAGAAGGATTGACTCAACGGAGAGGAATCTGTGGTTAATTGGTATATTGTATGCCTTCCGCTAAGTTACATTGTTTTGGCTACTTAGTTACCTATAAACTTTTGTAAACCTTTTGTTAACAATGATTTTAATTATAATACGATTCATAAAACTCAATTATTAACAACAAGAATATTATAGTCAGATTTATTAGTACTTACTAATAAATTAGTTACTTCTCTCGTAATCAATGATCGACAATATAATTTAGACATGTTCTAAGGTATAAGCCTACCGCAGATACCGAGAGATATTTAGGTTGATGGAGAGAATCATGACTGTTTTTCTATGTGGTCGAATTACGAAAAATGTTAAAAAGGAAAATCGATCATTTTTACAAATTTTATAAATCTATAATCAAAGAATAAGATGTAAGCTAAATGCATAATTACTACAAATAATAATAATAATAATAATTACTATTATGTCCCCCTGACCGAATTTCGGCCTCGGCGGCCTATCTCTAGAGAGATTAGCCATCTGCGCGGGAGATATTATACGAGTAGTGCACAAGTGTGTGCGCATACACAGGTGCACTCTCTGTTCCTTTACTCTCATAACCCGACGGGACGGAAAATCCGACACGACCGGAGAGAGATCAGGCGCAGGACCGACGCGACGGCTTTACGTGCTCTCCAAGGCACGGGGGTGAAACACCGTCAACTTCCTAATTCCAGGCTAGTGCTGAGAATTTCTTGTAAGAAAACCCAACACTTTTTATGGCCCGACCCGGGACTCGAACCCGGGACCGCAAATTACTACAAATATTGAGTGTCTGAATAGCTCAAACACTGGACCAATCTAAGCATGTTCTACAGATTACAAAATATCTTGGCATAGATATTATATAGATAATAATATGATGAGCAAAGGATACTTTTTATTCCACAAAATCAAATAGTTCCTACAACATTTAAAAACGTAAAACTATGCGAAATAAGTCACGGACGGAAGCTAGTTTTTGTAAAGATGGACAAGACAAAAAAGCTACAAAGACATTACGAATGTGAAAAAAGTGAGCAATTTGTATACTTAATCGCATTAATGATTTATGACTGGATACACTGAAGCGCTTAATTGAAATACAGATACAAAAAACACACGAAAAAGCATCGAAAGAACAAGTGGGAAAAAATTGTGGAAACAAAAACTCCTAATAAATACAAACAAAATGACTTCATAAGCATTTCGATAGTGATGTATTAGGGTTCATTATCAATATCATTGATTAGCATTTTTACCGTGACTTCGTCTGTGTAGATTAAGGTTTTTCAAGGATGAAAATTAGCATTACGATCTGAAGCTTAAATTTTAACATGTATGAAAGTTTTATGCGAAAAGCCTATGTTCCATGCATACCTTTCGCTTACGATTTTTTTTCTTGAAGCTACAACTCTGTAGACTGAAGGGTAGACCCTCAGAAAGAGAGGGGCTTAGGCCAACACCACACTGGCCAAGTGCGGATTGGCAGCCTTTACTCATCCTCGAGAACATTACTTATGCAAAGTTATGAACTTTAAAGGTATACAGGTTTCCTCACGATGTTTTTCTACTGTCAGATCAAGTGATATTAATTGAATCCAAACATAGAGGCATAAAGGTACTGCTTACCCTAGTTAAAAAAGCTCAATGCATAATTTTCATCATTCCCTGTCTGAAAGTAGGTATCCATGTAACCAATGCTTGCCCGCGCCACAGAATAATATAATAGTACTGACGTACCCGCGCTCCGAATACTGTGCAGTGTGCATTCCACTGAGTCTAAATTATTTTTACGTAAATCAGTTAGGTAAAAATTGAATGTAGGTTGTTAACTTACTTACCTTGACAACAATATATTACTCTAAGCTTAACATGTCATTTCGCCTGAAGGACTAATTTTTCCGCCTTTCAAGGGTCAGTGTAAAATGTGTCATAATGTGTCCGGCCCTTAATAAGGGCATTAATCCTTTGACCCTCCCCCACATCCTTGGGGTAGCAATCTCTCCTCAAATCAAAGTACTTTCTACCCTCAGATTACTACGTCATGGTGTTATGGGTAGAACCTTTGTCCAACAGACTTTACCATACTTATCCATACTAATATTATAAATGCGTAAGTGTGTTTGTCTATCTGTGGGTCTGTCAGTGCTCTGCTACGCTTTAACGGCACATATTTTCAAAGAATTTCAATAAGATTTAGTACAGAGATACATACACGCCGAGGAATTAAAAAAACGTAATCCGCACGGACGAAGTAGCGGGCATCGTCTAGTAGGTCGCATAGGTCCTAAGAGTATACTTTTCAGTTATTCATAATATCCAAAATATAAAATTTTAGTAAAAAATTTCGTATGGTATGGAATGGAATAAAATGGAGAAGATTTTTAATTTTGAAAATATTTATTTTAAAAATACATAGATCTAGATTTATAAAAAAAATCAAAATCAACTAGTGAAATAAGTGGAACGCGCGTCAAAGAAAGCTTTTTGAACTTAAAAAAAAATAACAAATATCTCAACATCGCAAACATAGACGATCATGGCTCAAAAACCTCCAAAGTCCAAACTAATTTCCTTGAGACCCCTCCGTTAGCAAAAACCTCCACAAAAAGTCCTAACAGGAGGACAGTTTTCGGTGTCCTTAAAATTATTATTAATCGCGGACATACATCCCGTCTGTTTATCTCAGGATGCTGGGGTTTCAGTGAGGGATTCCCTCTAATAAGGCGGTTTTTTGCCACTCCTAATCTGGCGGAACGATTTTACACTTACAGCAAAAAAAAACGCCAATTTGTTAAGCTGAGAGGAAAATGCATAGATTTGCAAACACGTTTTTCTAAAATAAAACGATTAATTATTAATTAACGTATTACCAACTTGTAGGTAAGTGAATGAAGTTCCGTCATTATTATACGAAGGCTTCTTATTACTAAGAGAATATTGTTAAAATATATTGAGCTTTCAACAATCTCTAATCTTAGTGAAATAGACAAAAATACTATACTTACACTGATTATTTGAATGGTTGAGGTCGTGGTTAGAGTTACATACCATGCTACTGGGAAAGACGTGCCGCCGAGCGATTTTGCGTTCCGCTACTATGCCGTGTAGAAACCGTTTAGGGGTAGGGTAGGTATGGGTTTAGATAGATAGATGAATACTTTATTGCACAAACGAAATAATACAAAGAGTACAGAAAAACAATATAACTGCCACACCCCCAAGTTAACCCACAAACATCTAAAACGGCATCACTACTTACATGAGATCATAGTCAATTGATTGACTGAAAGATTAAATTGATATCTAAGTATCGTCGAATTTTTAGATCTCTCCTATTTTTAAGCAATGTTTGTTTCGTTAATATACTAAAATAACCCTTCCAAATACCTACGTCAAGGCTGTAGTTTCAATGTGAAGTGTCTTTATCTACCTAATTTTACTTTAATGAATAAAGAAGTACGTAAACAACCGGAATAAATAAATAGGTAATTTATCTATTTTCCTGCCAACTATGGAATTTCGTAGCGCTTTTGAATGAGGTTATTATGCAAATTTTTAATTAAAAGATAAGTTCTAGGATGATAACTTACATTAATAATACTTTGTTGCCTACGTATTTTTGTCAACCTTTAGGTACAATTTAATTCATACATCCAAGCAATCCAGTAGCAGATAATCCAAGGTTTGATACCCGTAAAACTTAAACTTAAAATTTTGAAGCTGTTCAGCTTCCTTCGATCTATTTAATCTGCCAATTTTGTAGAACAGAGATTCAAATACGCTATTCTGTTTTTCGTATTCTAGATTACAAATTACTATTAATAACAGTATATTAATAACAGTACCTAACATCAAAACTTACACACGAGTTTCTACGAATGATTGACTTATTGCACAATAATATGAGCTAGCTGGTTCTTTGAAACTACCCTCGTTCGTTGGGAGATTAGGTTAAAGTATCAGGTGTGGGGATTTGAACACTGAGAAACTTGTCGTCCTTCTTATATTTTATGCCGTTTAATTTGGAAAAATTTGTACTTTAAGTGTTTAGAGTTTAGACTAAAAAACTAACTTTTGATAACATTTCAGTTAGAATTGTCAGAAACACCACTGTATTGCAAAGGAACCTTGAAATCCTGAAAACTATAAAAGTACGGAAGCTGGTGTACTTTAGCCACACTATGAGGAATAGCAAATACGACCTCCTCCAGCTCATAATTCAGAGGAAAATAGCCGTCAAAAGACCTCCTGGCCGTAGAAGAACATCTTGACTTAAGAATTTACGCCAATGGTACGGGAACAGTACCCGATCACTATTCCGGGCAGCAGAGTCAAAGGTGCAGATAGCCATGGTTACCGACCTCCGATAGGAGATGGCACAAAAAGAAGAAGAAGAAAATTTTAGTAGTTATCATCGATTGACGAATGTTTTTATAATATTAATGATTTTTTAGCTAGGTGTAAGATAATATGACATTAAATGGGGATAATTACTGGGATATGACATTTTAATTAAACTTTTTGAAAAGTAACTTTATTTATTCTAACTTTGTATAATATCACAGTTATGTATTTTGAGCAGTAACCGTACTGCCAATTCACATATAATATTGCATTGCACTATTAAATATTCATTTACCTACTCACATTTAGCAAAATAAAATTGATTCCATAATTTCATTTCATTTCATCGATTGTTATTTGTTATTATTAATAGAAACCTTTGGTTGAAGCGCAGACTAGTCAAAATTAACTCCTTAATAATAATGAATTTTCTAATTAACTATATTAACAAAATGGCCGTCCTGTATGTAAGTAAACTATGTACATGGAACGAGTTTTATTATTTTTAGACTTGTATCGTGTCGGAAACAGGTGGGTTTGTATTGTATTACATTTATCTACGTAACATTAATTACTAGTTGGATTTTGACAGTTTAACGTCGGTTTGACTCCCGTTTGTGGTATTTTTCAACTTAATAGGTAGCTACACTAATGGGGAGCCACACTCAAAGCTGTATGCAGATGTCGCTGTAGTCGACTGTACCTTGTTTACATTTTGAGACAATTGTGTGGTTATTATTTTTGAAAATAAAAAACTTAATTCAATTCAAAATGTTTTCATTTATGACTGTGCCTCAACTTAAAGCTGAGCTCCGTAAAAGGAACGCAACAATTAGCGGCAAAAAAGCCGATTTAATTGAAAGGTACTCACTTAAAATATTTGAGGTTAAGATTGTTTGTAAACCTGTTTTTTTGTTATCATAAATAATTTCCCAATTTTACTTATAGATTACAATCGTATGATCGAAACCAAAACTTTGGTACCGACTGCGATATCCTAGATGACACTGAATACCTAAGTCCAGCTTCTGATACATTCAGAGACATAAATGCAGATACTCCTCTGCCAATGATTAGCAGACAGTCAATACAGGAATATTTTGAAAAGTAAGTACCCACATTTAACTATCAAATCTTTAGGAGGCTTTTACTTTCATAAATTAGTTTATAATATGACCCACCTTCCTACCTATTTTCATCTTGGTTATTATGTTTTACAGATATGGTACACGGCCTAAAGGACAGCTTCTTTACGAATCTCGCCATCTTGTGACTGCCCGTTTTTCCAAAGATGGCATTCACACCTATTTGCGAGGGCAGTGCAAAGCCAGTATGAAGAAAGTTGTATATGTGGTGGATGTAAAGTTAAGCCAAGATGGAGTAATAGAAGAATGCCATTGTGATTGTGCTGCAGGTAGTGGTATTCAAGCTAGTTGCAAACATGTCTCAGTATTGTTGTTTGGTATACTTGAAATGGTGCATAAGAAATCAATAAAGTTGCTTCAATCATGTACACAAAAGCTAATGACCTTTAATAGACCAAGTAAAGTGTTTTATAACTCACCTATAGCTGCTCAAAATTTGCCAAACAAAAGATTAAAATCTTGTCATTTTAACCCACTTAATGAAAGTGACATTATGGAAAATTATTCTGATTATGTACGGAATTTGGCAATCGGATATGGAGAAAGCTCAATGCCTATATTGCAGACATGTGAACCTGCCAATCCATATGGAATTGAATGGGATCACTACTCATATTCGACAAAGAATCCACAAGATAAATTACTTGAAAAGCTTCTTTTAAAAAGTATAACAAATGAACAAATTAAGGCTGTGGAACATAATACCAGAGCCCAAGATAACTCTGCTGAGTGGCACGAGATGAGGTCTTGCAGGATCACTGCAAGCATGTTTTATTTAGTGTGTCATTGTAAAGCTTATACAAAAAAATTAATAGAAAAAATTTTAGCACCTAAGGCCGTACACACTAGAGCAGTAATTCATGGTAAAATCCACGAGAGCATTGCAATTGCTAAATATGAGAGAGAGTATGGACTGACTGTAAAAAAATGTGGTTTATTTATTTCGGCGGAATATCCTTTTCTTGCTGCTTCTCCAGATGGTTTATTGGGAGAAGACACTGTCATTGAAGTTAAGTGTCCATATGTGGCTAGGAATGATAAAATCACTGTTGTGAGTGTGCCTTATTTGGAGAAATGTAATGGACAGTTTCAATTAAAAAAGAAACATCCTTACTACGCTCAAATTCAAGGACAGTTATATTGTTCAGGCCGGCAATATTGCAATTTTATTGTTTATACTTTTGAAGACATGCAGGTAGTTTTCATTACAAGAGATGAATCATATATCAATGAAATGTTAACTAGTTTAATTAACTTTTATGTACATAGTTTAGAACCTGCCATTATAAATAAATACATTTTTAAAGACTATTTACAAATAATAAATAAAAACTGATATAATAAATAAAAACTGATATTTTTATAAAGTGTTTTATTTAATATTCTTCATAATACCTTCTCTAAAATTACAGCACATAAAACATATAAAAAAGATCTTACTTGCTATTGGAACATAGCTATGGTCTAGTTCATTTTTTAAAATTTTGTATGTTTTGGTTAACCCTATAATTCGTTCAATATGTACCCTTTTATTTGCTAGCTCCCTATCTTTTATCACAGTGAGACCAGGCAATTGTGATTTTCCTTTCAAAAAACTTGGGATCTTAACAGAGACATTTTTATCTGCACACATGTCCTGTATTGTAAAACCTCTATCAGCCAGTATAGTATCCCCACTGTTGCAATTTTTCAAAAGATCACTTCGTTCTACTGCCTGCCGGTCACTTATTGAACCTGCATATGCTTGTGAACAGTATGATAGCAGCCCACCAGGTGTTGCACCAACTAATATTTTTAGTGTGTTTGCATGCTTGTAGCTACTCCAAGATGCTTGTTGAGATTTAGGGTTCTTGGGTTTTTGAACTTTTATTTCTGTTCCATCTAATATCACTCTGAGATCAAAATCATATTTTCTAAAAATTCTAGGCATATAATATTGAACTAATCCCTTTCTGGGCCAAATTTCTATTTTTAACCACAATTGATGAATAAAGTTTACCCATGTAATAAAAATATTGGATACTGTGCTTTGACTAATATTAAAGAACATGCTAAGTTCAAAATTACATTTATTTTGCCTCAATTTCATCATAGTCAAAAAGAACTGATTTTCTGTGCTCAGATTTATCACATTGCTGCCATAATACTTAATTTTATGAACCATTGGACTGAGAGTTGAATAAACAAAATGAAATTTCTTATATGATTCAAAACCTGTGTAAAACTTTATGAAGCTATTATTATTTTTGCATCTATAAATTGTCCCATACACATATTCATGATCAACTTGAGTACTTTTGGAAACAAATTCATGTGCAGTATGTGAACTATCTTCTGACAGAGTGTTATTTTCTGTGTTCACTTCTTCTTCACAACCTATTATCATTGGAAGGTCTCTTTCAGTTTCTATAGTGACTCTGCTAGTTGATTGCAAATCTTCTGATTCTTGAAAAAGTTTTTTTATACTTCTTCTGTCAAGACGATGCTGTCGTTCAAAGGCAGCTGAATTTTCTGGTTTTATCGTAGTGAAGTAGAAAACTGATGGTACAGCTGTCTTTTTGAGAAATTTGGCTTGAGGTTCATTACCTAGAATGTTATATAAATTAATATTATTTTGGAACTAAGAACTCAACTCGTAATATATGTAAGGACTTAGAATCATAGTAGTCACTGTGATAGCTCACCTGTATATTTGCTTTTCCCATAATAATCTTCTTCCGTGAAATGCACAGCACACAATCGTGCAGTAGTACTCGCCTTGAAGTTTTTAATACGTAACGCCGATTCCCATTGTTTTCTGCGCCTACTTTCCTTGGGAAACAAATGTACTCCTCTGTTTCTACAATTTAGAGCACTACATTGAGGCATTTTAACTAAAATTAGGGAAAATTCGGAAGCTAAATCTAAATAAATGCAAAATTCCATACGATTTGACATCTGATGTGTCAAAACAAGGTACAGTCGATTGTGCGCCATCTGTCGTGATAAAAAGTTAGTGTTTCTCGCCATTGTGGTATTTGTTCGATTGCCTGGTATTATTTTTATGTCATATTTCAAAACGCACATGGCATCCACTATATATATAATTCTCAATTCATTTCTTTTTCATTAGCTTTAAAGGAGAGGAGTTGTATCTAGATAGAATACAGAACTTAAATCCAGTTCTGTTCATTTAAATCTTCTCTATTACTTTTATAAATTTATCAAATATATAAACTAAACTTGATAATTTTATAGAACTACTAGATGATGCCCGCGACTTCGTCCGCGTGCACTAAGTTTTTTCCAATACCCGCGGGAACTCTAACTTAATTTTCTGGGATTAAAAGTAGCCCATGTCTTTCCCCGCAATGTAAACTTTCTCTTCTACACAACTAATCGCAGTACACTCGTAATACACAAATTCCCGCAATAATAAAAAAATAGTACACGCAGATGAAGTTGCGGGCATCATATTATAGTTGCTATACACTATCAACAAAAATATTAAAAATACTATAAAAACACTTTTTAAGAAAAAAAAAGTATTCGATTTGATATTTATTGCTTGTGCCAATTGTCAGATATATCATAATTAAATTTTCTATTAATAATATTTTGACCTTGAATTGCCTGCTTCGGGACCACCTTTCGATTAAATCTGATATCGCAACTTAAACAACAAATTTTTAGAAGTACAAATCTATTTTCTGACCAACCCATGATGAAAAAAAATCATTAACCACGGTTTCGCCGCTAATAATCGCAAATCAATCGGATCGAAAATTATGAATATCGATAAAAGAACTATGATCTCGATCATTTCGATTCGTTGAGTTAAGAAACATTTGATTTCTTGCTATTTACCTAAATTATCCAGTTTTTTCAATCGTTGCGCCAATATTTAACGCATGGACGCGTTTGACATTGGCGTTTTTGCCGCCAAAATAAAGAGGCAGCCTTCAAACGATATTTTTCTATGATATAATAAATGGCTTTGGGATAAGACTGCGTTTAACTGAGCCAATGGAGTGGGTAATTGAAGGCTAACCAAATAATGTATTTTCAGAAATATTGCGCAGTCTGTCTGTGAATACTTTGAATTTTCCTAATTTTCCCAATCTGATACTTTTACCCCCTACAGTAGTATCAGATTACCCCCTACCTGAAAAAATATTACCCGCTGACTAATTATAATGTATTGAGTTGTAAACGATAGTGATCCTTACTCTTTCATTTGATTGTTCGTTTTGTTTTAAAAATAATATAAATACTTCACTCTTGCGCTTGTACAAAAATTAGGCTAAGACACTCGATGCCATTTCTTTTTATCAAGCTCAATACATATCTACATTTAAATCTTAAAATATTTGTGAAAATCCTTAAAATAAAATTAATTATGGAAATAATTTTTATTTTTGTTAAGTAACACGCCATAGACTTAAACTTCTATGTCTACCTACTATGCCTACCTCTGGCTGTACCTGAGTGACCTCTATTTCAGTAGTGCACTGTACATTACCTACGTCATTGATAAACTACCACTTTTTGTGCGGTCGGGAAAATTCTGCGATTCATTCGAGTCAATGGAGTGAAAAGCCAAGGTTCCCTTTTTATTACCCTGCGAGTACTTAGTACTGTTAGGCTTGCACTTGACTACGACCTTAAGACCCTGTGTAGCGTAAAAGGGGGTTTTTAAAAGCAGTGTATCCATCAAACGGTGACATAATGTATGCTTGTAAAAATAATTTGCTGTTTTCAAGAAATTTATGCAGCCATTGACGCATCTCAAAACACACTCAAAAATCTCTGCATTGAAATTTATTTTGAACATACCTCTAAATTTACCTTTAAAAGAAATTTTTCTCCTTATTGAAACCAATAATTACCTCTAGAAATATAAGATAAAATTCATATTTCTATATCAAACACATTGTCGGATTCATTTGTATTGGAAAGTTAATATTTTTTTTTTACAAATGATTTCATGCATTTTTTGCGACATACGCTTGCTCGATTTCGCCCCCCCGCGCCTGTGTTTTTCATCTCGTGAGCTCACAGCGCCTTAACAGTTATCCAGCCTAAGCAACATCAAGTTTGGTTCCTAAGGAGGCAAACACTTAAAGCGCAACGCTCACCTGCAGAGTAACCCGAAGCACTGCGTCTTTATTTGCAGAAGGGTGGAGGCACCATAATTGACTCTCTCGCGCCATGTTCGTTTTAATCATAACAATATCAACCAAATGTCAAAGTGGTTATAGTGAAAGTTTCGTAACACGAAACAACACATATCGGGCCTGGAAATGATCGTGAAATGTCCACCTTTTCATCATCATCACATCATCATCACTACAGCCTATTAACGTCCCACTGCTGGGCACAGGCCTCCACTCTCATAGGAGAGCGGGAATTAGAGCTTAGACCCACCACGCTGCTCCAATGCGGGTTGGCGGGCTTTAACGACTATTATCATGTTAGTGATAATAACCGGGACCGACGGCTTAACGTGCTCTCCGAGGCACGGGGGTGAAACACCGCCAACTTCCAACTCCGGGCTGGCACTGAGAATTTCTTAATTGAAAAACCCAATACCTAACTTTTTATGCCCGACCGGGAATCGAACCCAGGACCTCGTGATCCGCAGTCGACTATGCTAACCACTAGACCAACGAGGCAGCACCTTTTCATACAGTAATACAATTTACAATTCTTTGACGGTATAGCTATACCTATAATGGTTTCCAATAGGGATTGATATAATATTACTTATTTTCAAACGTATCCTCTTCAGGAAACTTAATATATAGTAATTTTGTAGACAAGTGACCATAGGTATTAAGTACGTAACTATTAGTATGCAATTTGCATACTAGTAATTACGTACGCAAATTAATTCGATTGTCCGGAAACAATGTAGTGTGAACTTCTGAATCTTAATAAGTAAAGAGTAGAATATGAGACGAAGGTAGAGGTACAGTAGGTATTAGTTTTGTTAACTAACAGCATAAAATTATAATATAAATATCGACATAAATAAAACGTTCTTTTTTTTAAAATAAAAAACCCTTGTTGTGTAAACCCCAAAAATTTATAGTCATTTAAATAACTTACATAAAGTTTTCAGGCTTTTAACATTTAAGTGGCATTTACACTTGACTGCTAACCGACCGTTCACTAAACGACTCTATTCAAAGACAACTCTGAGTATGACTGGATGAATAACAGAAATAGAGTAGAAAGAGAAACGAGTTTAATAATGATCAGAGTTGATCAACTTCAACGAAGGTCTTTTGTTGAAACGCGGTAAAAAGTCTAGTGTAAATGGTTCTTTAGGATTATAAGTGGTTCGATGAATATTTTTTGATATTAGGATGACACATCTTTTGAAAGATAAGAGGTGTATTCTATTTAGATAAGTACGTAGGTACATGAATAACATATTAGTATTTAAAAAACATTACCCAATATTTTTAAGCTATTGCATAGCTTCTATCGCGGGCCTTGAGCGTGGAGACCGAATCCAGAAATTCCGTAACGAAAAAAAACCTAACACTTTGGTTGCTATGACTACTTGTGTTGCTGACTTCAAGTTGTTGAAAATATAAAGGCGAAATAATTTTAAAGAGTTATGTTTTCAATAGTCCGGGTGTCCAAAGGTCCGGGTGTTCAAAAGGTTTTTTGATTCCCCTTGGACACCCGGACTATTGAAAACATAATTCTTTAAAATTATTTCGCCTTTATATTTTCAACAACTTGAAGTCAACAACACAAGTAGTCATAGCAAGTTGATAAAAAATGCTATGCAATAGCTTTACCGCGGCAGTCTCCGAGTGCCACACGTCTTTTTTTTTGTTTATTTATTATTATAGTCGCACAAACTTATCGATCCCGGTGGCCAAAATCTATGCATTAAGATATTATTATCTCTTATTATTTATTATTATCTCTTTTGAATTTTATTATTACTAGCTCGGATGCCCGCGACATCATACGCGTGGATTGAGGTTTTTTGGTTCCCGCGGGAACTCTTTAATGTCCCGGGATAAAAAGTAGCCTATGTGTTATCCAGACTATAATCTATCTCTGTGCCAAATTTCATCCAGATCCGTTCAGCTTTTCCGGCGTAATTGAGTGACAAACGTACAATATCCATCCATCCATCCAAACTTTCGCATCATAATATTATAGTATAGATTTATTTATACGTTAAGACACATAGCGCTGCGGATTTATTATACTGTATATCCGTTTGATATTTTGGTCTAGCTCACATATTAAAAAGTTAAATAAAATAAATAACAATATATTATGCTAATATGACAGGACTGTGTGAAAATGATAAATGACTTAATATTGTGTCCGTATGTCCTTCGTTTCTCATTTATTTATTAAAAGATATATTTTCGCATGACCTTTAATTGTAAAGTTTCGAATAATTTACAAAATTATATCCTTACAAACAGGATACTTAGGAATTAAGAGCTGCGTTAGTACCTACTTCAAATGACTGCAAAAGGAGGTTCTGTATTAGACAAATATTGTTTAATAATTGAGATGAAAGATTTAGTTTTGTAGAAAAAATGCTGATTTTTATCGTCAAATTTTAAACGTCAGCAAACGTATTAGACACGGACGGAAATTTTCCGGGATAAAAGTAGCCTATGTCCTTCCCCGGGATACAACCTATCGCTGTACCAAATTTCATTAAAATAGGTTGAACAGATACTTTTTTTGATTCCCGCGGGAATCTTTATATCCCGGAAAATTGAAGAGTTCCCGCGGGATACAAAAACACCAATCCACGCGGACGAAGTCGCGGGCATCATCAAGATGTTTATAAAGGGAGGGAGTCATTACTCATCACACAAGTAAAACAAATATTTTTCAAATAGTTCAATCACGAATATTCGAATTCGGAACCGCGGGCGTGGCACGTGCCTCCAAAAAACCTCATTTCCAAATAACCGTTTTTCGACGTATTGGCGTAAAGAACTGAAGACCAAGACCCAATTCATGTAAATAGTACGCACAAATAAATTGAAACTCTAAATTTAAAGCAATAAGATTCAAATTGATTTGTCATCATAAAATCAAACCATAGAACATAAAATAAAGTAGACAGATGAATTAAAATTCTAAGACTACAGAAATAAGATCTGTATTCGGTCGTTAAGTTTTTTAATGCAGACCGATAGTTTTTTCCGCGCTTTTGTCACCCAAGAGGCGAGTAAAAAGTTGGAAATCGTGCTTCTGTGTAAAAAACCGTTTAATATTGGCATTGAAGGTGTCGGATTTGGGCGTGGAAAATTGGTTTTCAAACGTTTTAATTTGTCGCGAGTTTGTTAAGAGATAAAGTACCGTAATTCTTGGCTACTGTTGTAATAGAGACAGGAAGGAGGTTCAAATTTTGTCAATTCGTTTCCTCCTTTATATCACATTATAACAATAATATAATCTTTACAAACCTAAGAATTGGAATACTCTTAGTCGTTTCGTAATTCGCATGCAGAAGGATCTGAGAATCCAACACATTATCACAAGAAATTATATAACTATCCCAAGAAAACTTCAACAGATCATGACCCTCAGCAATTAGCTTTCTTTAAAAGCGTTCAAAAGTAACAAAATTATCATGGAATATAAAATAGAAATAGCAAAAGAATGTATATTAGAAAATAAATTACAACGTTCTTCCGAATTTTAATGAATAATTTATAAACAAATTGATTTTTATTACCACATTTGCACGCGTCCCAATGTGTCATATATTAAGCTTGTTTGAGAAGTTATTTAGTTAGTTGAATTTTTTTGACTGAAATGCATCAAATAATAAATTAAAAAAAAAACAAGATTTAAAATTGCTTATTGGTACAACTGTGGCGCCGGTCATAGAGGATCTAATTGTTAGACAAGGCATAAGAAGATAAATTATGTTCTTCGGAACTTTAATGAATAATTTTCATCGATTTTGTTTTATTAGACAATTTGCATATAGATTCATGTTTAAAATGTATCTAGGCATAATTAAATCCACTTAATAATATAATATATTATTAGTATTAGTATACATTGGCTTTAATTGTAGGTATGTAGATATAATGTGAATGTAAAAATGTCAGTCGTTTATGAATAATCTATTTTAAGAATGTTTTCCAAACTAGTCATAAATAAAAGCAGCTGATTACATCATAATATTATTAATTTGGGTTGGATTCTCATCGATGTTTGTTCAAAGAATACTATATAGGTATTACCAGGCAATTGGCATGCGCTGCAATGATAATCACGCGCTACCAACGCAAGACACGTTGATGGTACTGAGTACTGACTACTATGTTAGAAGCAACTTTACAAGGCCTTCACTCTCATAGGAGAGAGGGAATTAGAGCTTAGACCCACCACGCGGCTCCAATGTGCGGGTTGGCGTTATGTTAATGATAATAACCAGGACCGGCGGCTTAACGTCCTCACCGAGGCACGGGGGTGAAATACCACCAACTTCCTATCTCCGAGCTAGCGGGAATTTCTAGTCAGAAAAAACCCAATACTTAATTATGGCCCTACCCGGTACTCGAACCCGGGACCTTATCGACCGCAGTCGAACATGGTAAAAACACTAGACCAACGAGGCAAATTCAACTTAATCGTCATGAAACGCAAACCTAAGGGTAGTAAACAAATAGACAGACAATGTCTATTTGTTCACAATATCTTAAAAATCTTTACTAACCTATGTATCAGAAACAAATAAGCACCTTTTTAGTAATGACATGATCAAAGATCTCATAATATGAACAACTATTATTATCACCTAGTTACTTATCTGCAAATTACTGCTAACTCAAGTTCTCGTAAAATATGGTTCTATGGAGCCAATTTTGTTTAAATAAGAAGTAATATAAAATACTATATATTTTAATAGATATATTATACCTATTTATTTTTCATGGAAAAATACCAACGACATAGTCATTATTAATTTAGAATTAATTTAAAATAACTAAATGTAGAGAAATTTAGTTTATAAGTAGCTTCGATTATTATTGCTGTCTGAAAATAGTTTTATAAAAAGAGTAAAATAAAGACCAAAAACCATTACTAACACCACAATATCGGATCGATGGAGCCCGTAGTTAGCCCAGGTTCCAGGATCCATTAAGATTTCCGCCCGGTGCCGTGAGATGCGCGGGAGCACATTCCAAGTACAACTGTAGAAGATCATAAATAATCAAAATATTCAAGGCAATTTGGACTTTACCTCTACACATTTAAGTTGAATTATATTTTCAGTAGTGAAAAATTCGTCTGTAAGTATATTATTACAATATTGATTTAATGTACTACACTTTATAGTTCAATCTCGTTTGGCATTACGGAGATAATTGTATTATAAGGAGAGTTAACGATTGTCAAGCTGTTTTGAATCCTAGTAGTTAGAGTTTGTGGTTGTGAATTGTTTGTATTTTGGGAACGTTTCGCAGAAAACTGCTCTCGTTGTTTGGTATCACTCATTTTTATAGTGGTTTCAAGATAATGGTATTGATTTACCACTATACATGGTATCTTTAGAAATCTGTAATATTTTGTATAAGATATTCCGGTCTCATGGATATGAAATTTCACTTATTTTATAGCTTGGCGGTGTTTATAAAACTTGCATTTTACCGTTATTGAATAGTTTGCTGCTTTACATACTCAAAGGTCGCAATTATACATGTAAGTTTTTACGTAAATAGCTCACGAAAGTAACTTACATAACTAACATTTGCAAACTATATGCAACTTACAAGACCATTTACATTTCGTAAGTTAATCATGGGAGTGACTTAGGTACGTGTTTAAAACTTACAATTGTAAACGTGGCTTAAGTTTTAAGGCCTAAGTTAGGGAATCCAGAACTTTCTACAGGCTTTTACCATGGTAATTGAGCATTTTGCAGAATAATTGTAATTTTGTAGTGACTTTGCACAACTTTAATTCTAGAATGCCACTATTTTAATTATGGTAGAAACATTGTTTATGGAGTAAATTTAAATGATATTTTATATTTTCCGTACAGGTAGTTTAAGTAGCAGTCGGAATTCAGACCTATAATAGTTTTAACAAGCCACTATACATCAGGTAAGTGCCATACCTAAATTTACAAGCATGTATAACTCTTAAATACTTAATTTTGACTTTCAAAACTCATATGAAAATATACACACGTAAAAAAGCTGTAGTGTTTAAAGGACTCAAAGCAAAAAATAACAAAAGACAATAATAATTACAAGAAAATTTAAAGTCATACTTAAGAGCAATTAAAAGTAATTCTATGCACGTGACGAAATTCAAGAATAAATTATTCGTGATAAATACACACAGGAAATATTGTTCATCTCACATCCCTTTCTGTCTTTAATTAATCACAGTGAGCCATCTCTTTCATGATTCCATTTTTGGGCATCATAAAATTACCGTCTGTGATATACAATATGTTTTCGAAAGATCTAGATAGTTTTTATAATATTATTATAAAGCATTTATTTATGAAGCTAAAATATTTGCAATCACGTTATTACCTACTGTTACAGAATAAAGTATAATATAACATGACAATAGTATTAAGTTTATTTCAGTATTTACCCTTAAGATATTGTTTTATGTAAACACAGAATTATGTAGGTATGTGTTTTTGTGCCTTACAAAACCTAGGTCCTGTTTTTTCTCTAGTGTAACTTATTAGCATGAAAATATCTTTTACTTGTAAAAGTTTTTTAGATATGAATTATTTATGCATTTAATATTAAAAACGAATACGAGTGTAAAACAATTAAACTAAGATGTTTAGTTTCTTTTTAATTTACACCAGGTTTATACAGGATACAAAAGAAGTTAGGTTTCAAGCAGTCTTTGCAAAAAATTACATTGCTTCTTCATACGAACGTCATAAATCCTAATAAGGGAGGCTGTTACATTAACATTAGTGAACAATTAATTTTATGCCGTGTCTAGTCATAACGCTGTCTATGGTAATACTTGTTACGTGATGAAATGTAACAGGTGATCGAAAATTTCACTTCATATTATTTTTAAAGTGAAAACTTCTTGAGCCGCGTTGAGCACTTTTTGGTAGGGGTTAAACGTCACCGACATGCGACATGCTCCGCGCCGACATGCTCGGGTTGTTACAAAGACAAAAGGTCTTAAATATAAATATACTACATTCGTAATTAAACTTTAATGCCTTAATTTTAAGGTTTATATATTTTTTTTTGGCTACTCCAAAACCCAAAACCCAAAATCTATCCGCTGGGTTAAGAAAGTCGAGATTTTTCATACATTATTTTTTTTACATGTAAAAAAAATCGAGCGGAAAATTTAAGACACAGCGAAATAACACGCATTTACGAGATGCACTGCAACACAACATTAACATAACAAAAGGATGTGTAACGGTCATCTCTGAATGCAGCCAACCCTCCGCTTTAGTATGGGGTATCAATGACCCACTGGCCGATTTTAGGGGATGTATTGACTAAAACATGACAATGATCGATTTGTACTGCTTTTGTGATTTTTCTGTTGGATATGAGCGCATCTCTGTTTTTAATATAAACTAATATAGCGTTAATAGAATTAATTTCTTTTTTTGGCAACATCCAAAAGCAAAATAAAATAATGAATGAATTATTAATTCGCTAACCTATTTAGAGGAATCGTTATAACCCTTTTCACACAACAAAACAAAAAAGATACATTACAAGATACAAACCTAAATATATCAAGATAATAGTAATTTATTATGAAGAAGAATCAATTTGATGGCCTTACTTTTGGAATCTCTTAACGGCTTAAGACAGCAAAAGACATAAGACAACATTTTGTATTTAAAGCAGATAAAAATGTTGAAAAAAATTCATAAAAATGCAAGTGAAAGCATTTTAGGCAAGTTAATTATTACTAACTTAAAGAAATATTAGTTCCACCCTTCCCGCTTTAGGCTTTCTTGCACGAAAAGTCGAACACCAACAAAACATCATGAACAGCAAGACTCTTCAACTTAAAAAAAAAAGACGTGTGGCACTCGGAGACTGCCGCGGTAAAGCTATTGCATAGCATTTTTTATCAACTTGCTATGACTACTTGTGTTGTTGACTTCAAGTTGTTGAAAATAAAAAGACTATTTTTATGAAAAGATGATTTTGGTTGCTATGACTACCAACTTGTGTTGTTGACTTCAAGTTGTTGAAAATATAAAGGCGAAATAATTTTAAAGAATTATGTTTTCAATAGTCCGGGTGTCCAAGGGGAATTAAAAAACCTTTTAATTCTTTAAAATTATTTCGCCTTTATATTTTCAACAACTTGAAGTCAACAACACAAGTAGACATAGCAACCAAAGTGTTAGGTTTTTTTTCGTTACGGAATTTCTGGATTCGGTCTCCACGCTCAAGGCCCGCGATAGAAGCAATGCAATAGCGTTGTGATAAAAGTAATTTCTTATTTCACTATCAACATTGTATTAAGACCAACGCCTCTGACCAAAGAACGCACCCTGCTAATAATATGCCATCGTAATTCCCATAGAATCAAAATAATGTGTAAACACCCCTAAACAGATGCACAGAAATACCAAAAACACCCAAAAATTTGCCTGAAAGGAAGCATTAACGAAACTAAATACATTAGATCCTGATAAATCACTGCACAACAAAGAATTTTATAAAGAAAATGACAATATCCAAGAATCCTATACTACGGAAACTACGTTCCCACAGTTGCAACAAGTATTGAATATGCAGTTCTTATAAACCTTAAGTTTATGTTTATAAAGACTTAAGTTGAATGGCTGGATTCATAGTAGGAGACATAAGGAACAGAATCAGACAAAGTTAAAATTTGCGGCGCTTTTACACTCTAACTAAATCATTTTAAAGGCGATAGTTGAATGTCTGGGTGTATGATTTGAGACATGTGGGCCGTCACCTGCAGGGTCGTGGGACAGGTCGTAAGCATCCCTCTTAAGTTGCATGATGCATCCTGTTCAAATTTTGCGCAATTTTTAGAATACTTGCATGGGAATTCTGAAGTAGGTACTGTGGAATATTAATTGATGGGTATTATGAGAGGAATAGTCGTTGTTATGTAAATTGATGCCTCTATTTAGGGATTATTCGACAGAATTATGAGACTTTAGCACAAAAGCAAAATTAAATTATGAAGTTGGAAAGTAGGAAAGGAAGTAAATCTAATACGGTAATTTTTTGCTGTCCAAGCCAAGACTAAGTTTTAATCATTTAACTATATAAACGCGTCGTATCTTGACAATATATTATAATTATTATAATTTTCAAAATATAGGGAAGCCCGTAGAGTTTTAACTTAATTATAATGAATGTCACTGAAGCCTATAGCACATGGCAGCAGAGACCGACCATACCATGTATTATAAGACCTGAGTCTTACCATGCATCATTAGACCTAAGTCTTTATTACTTTTTATACGACTGCCTGAAAAAAGGAGTATATTGTTTTCAGGGTTCATGTATGCATGTAGATATGTATGTATATATGTATGTATGTATGTATGTATGTATGTATGTATGTATGTATGTATGTATGTATGTATGTATGTATGTATGTATGTATGCATGTAAACGCCTGAATCGATTTGATAAATGGGGTATCGTTAGAATCCCTAGCTTATTTCGGGTGACATGGGCTAGAAAAATTAAAAACAAAAATGATGGGGTGACCATGGTCGCGCATTAAAGACTAAAGTTGAAAAAAAATATTCGAAAATAAGATTAACTATATAATCATCATCTAGAAAATGATGAGTAGATTCCAAAAATATATAACTCTATAGTTCAATATCCAGTGATTCACAAAAAATACCATTTAATAAAAATGTGAATAAGATTCCAAAGGTAATTAATGACTGTTATAACTTTTAAGTTCGTTTTTTGGCAGGGCAGTCGTATTTTTTAATTGTTTTAATTATTAATTTGTGTAAACTATGGCATCAACAAAACAATTATTTGTTTATTTTACCTATAACCGGATTATTTATTTTGTACCGGACATAGCACGAGGGAAGAAGTACATATATTGTACTTACTGAAAGTTACAGGCGATATTATCGCTAAGTAGGTACTCAGCGATATCTGCCACGCAACTTTAGCATTAAGAAAACATAAAGAATACTTAATGCTTAAATTAATAATTATTTTAGGAATGAAGCACTAAAATTTGTGAGCTTTTCAGAAAAAAAAGAAATCCTTATCATCTCCATAAAATCCACAAAGATGTCTTTGTCAGTTCCCTTACGATTTTCACAGGTGTCGACAATACAGGGCTTCGTGAGCACCTGGCAAATATTGAAATCAAGTCTATAGGTCATATGGTCGTTGGGACCACCCTGGATTGCTAATTACATGGGAGAACGGTCAATGTTCACAGGGTTGAAGTGTCTTGCTCCAGTTAACTTGCTATGGCTTCTGATGGTGTCATGTGCTTTGCACTAATTTGTATTCTTGACTAGCTCGTACTAGTTACTTTGCCTGTGTAAAGATACGTTCTGTTACGATACTATATGTTGTGTTATGAGATATTTTGATTTCTTTCGTGTGAAATCAGGTTTTAAAGATTCTCGTAAAACTCTTTAATAGTTTCCAGGGTTACAAATATCTAAGGGGCACTTGCACCATCAACTTATATTTGTTTAACGCGCATTGACTGTGCTTCAAAACGTTGCCATGTAAAAAAGCCCTTTACTACCGCCAAAGTTCAAACCACGCCGAATTTTGATGTAGGTATGCAAACTTGATTTACCTATCTAACAATCTATTTATCTAACAAGGAAATCTCGTTTTATGATTTTAATAACAAAGGCCCTTATTATCTATAGGTACATATTATTATGATGATTTATAGACAATTACCCTGGAAATTAAGGTACTTTTAACGAAATCCATACTTATATGATTAAATATGTGAAAGTGGGTCTGTGTGTAACTACTTTATGACCGACCTATCTATTTAACCGAATTTGACGAGGCACAGAGATAACTTATCTGCGACTATGACCAATGGGATTAAAAATAATTTAATCTCAATTTTTTCCAGATTTTGGTCAGTCTCGGTAACCTGCAGAGCGCAATATTAGGGCTATTCTAAGATATAATAAATTAACAAAGATCTACGATTCTAGGTACAGAGATAGAAA
Source organism: Erebia epiphron (assembly GCA_963932025.1). Classification (NCBI taxonomy): domain Eukaryota; kingdom Metazoa; phylum Arthropoda; class Insecta; order Lepidoptera; family Nymphalidae; genus Erebia; species Erebia epiphron. Next base: position 23,635,453 of record OZ009947.1, on the reverse strand, counting down.
TCATCTTAGGGTGCGTGCGATCAACCTTATCTATGCAAATTAAGGGATAGTAAGGGTTTATAATTTATTTGTCAGTACGTGTGACCCTGTCCTTAGTACTATAATCTACCTTTATCTTAGTCGTCGTCCTGAACCGATCGACGTCTACAGCTCCGCATAGTTTTCTTGGCTGGACGGCATCCAGCAGCGACTTCTTGCTACTCGCTATCCAGTATAAGTCGTCCATCCAGCTAGTGCGGCCAGCCTATTCAAAACCTTGGGACTTATGCTACCATCTTTTTCCCACCATTTTAGACTACAACATCATTGCTACCATCTTAGACTGCATCATCACTTACCATCAGGTGATATCGCAGTTAAGGGCTAACTTGTAGTGCATAAAAAAATACTCCGCCTGCTATTTCAAAACCTTGGGACTTTTGCTACCATCTTTTTCCCACCATTTTAGACTACAACATCATTTACTCCAACAGCTATCGGTTCTTCAGACTATGTGCTCCGCCCATTGGCAGTTTTTTTGCATTGCAATTTGCAACCCGTCGAGCTGTATGATTTGATAACGTAAAGAAACGTAAAGTTTTGAAGTACGATATTATGTAACCTTAAATATTAATTTAGCTAGTTTAATTGTACCTACTGATTGTAAAGCTACATTTACTCGTAGAGTGTACTCGGTGACCAAACATTATTAATGTGCACATATCTAATTGATTATTTAAAGTACCATGATTATAAAACAAAGTGTCGATTCTCAAAATAGTCAAAAGTTATAGACTCAATTAATTATTTACTTTTTGGGCGGTCTACAAAAACATTAAAAATAGTACGTTTAATCAATCTTGGTACTAGTTCGGAATTATTTTCCGAAAATTGTTCATTTGCTAAAATCAAAGTTTAGATGGGGTTACTTGGGCCCTTGAGTGATGACTAGCGGTTTTGAGCGCGGTTAAAATTCGACCTGCACTTGCTAAGGGTTAAATTAATTGTACGAGGGGTTACCAACTATAAATTATGATAAAGGGTTGGATATAACTATTTGGATCGATGTGACCATTACCCTAATAGTTGGAATTGTATTTTCCAACCACGTTTTACTTAATTTATGGAATAACCATCGCATTATATAAAAATATATAAAAAGAATAAGTTTAACCTTTTATTAGTTCTACTAGTAATATTATAGTGTCACTTAGTTTTTGCTCTCAGTCTATATGTATATAAGTATGTAGTGTGTGTCAGTATATATATATTTATAAAATTAAGGAAAATTTTTACTTCTTTGTTACAGAAAATGTTTAGTGTTAAAATGATTATATGTCATATTTTATTACTTTATAACAATATCAAATAACAAAATCATAAAATAATATAACCCTGCACTATACACAATCTTTTGTTGAAATTCTTCTAATAAAATTAAAATTTTAAAACAGCAATTAAGTAATTGAACTAAGGGACCTTAACTATTCCAATGCGGAAATGAAGACTATAAGCTTGAATAAAATGAATATAATTTTTTAAACTAGATTATCTGATAGACCAAGGAAGAATCGTAGCCACTTTAGTCTTGACATGCATTTATCTTTAATCACGTGAAGTAAATAAGGTATTTAGATTCAGCGCTTATGAGTTTAAGAAAGTAATTTCACATTCCGAAAATGTACTAGCTCGAAATGTTTACAATATATTCACATAAATCTGTTACGTAACAAAAAATATATTTTGTATTGACGTAAGAATGAGGTGGATGCGTTCGGTTGCGCGGGCTGCCCAATTTCTGCTTGGCATTGAGCTGGTCCAAGGTCACGCTAAATACGCCGGGTGACGTCACACGTGCGTCTGCGCCGCCGAGGCGTAGTGGGTGTGCCTTTTATTTGCTACTTTCGTGTGATATTTTCTATTTGAGTCATTGTTGCTTGTTTTATTATTGACAATATAAATGTTACGATTTTTTCTGAGCGATTATTCAATTTGAAAATATATTTTATCATGCAAATTACTTATTCAAATGACTTATTCAAATTACTCAGGGAATTGTAGTTTTTATATTATATTGTTGTTTTGGTTTACAAGCCTAGGTCTACGAATTAATTATAATTTAAAGTAGTTAATGAACTAGAAATGTGTTGTATACTGTAATGTAATAATTAGTGAGCCTAATTCAAAGCTTACCTATCCTTTCCAATTTGAATATATATAATTATTTACATATTTATCTGTTTAATTTTTTGAGATGAAATAAATTGGTTTATTTGAAGGCAGATAATATCTTTAAAAGTATACTACTTACAATATTAAAATTTATTTAATATAAGTTTATTTTGGGTAGCTTTTTAATGACACATAAAATAAGTACCTTAACTACAGTATATTTTAATGTTCCTATTCATATTATTTTATGTCTCTTATAATGTACTTGAATCATTAAATTATTATTCAATTTTAGACTTGGAATTCAAATAACGTAAGAGGCTAACCACAAAAATGAAATTTAATATGTGACATTTCACTCGACCAAATTATATTTACACTGATTTCGACTTTCGAACTACTAATTTCGTACTCAGTAGTTTTATGATACATTTTTGTATACATATATTTTAACTAGCCCTTATTTCTTAACATTGAAAGTTAACCTTTATTAAAAAGTTTTAAAATTACCTATCCCTTTTTAATTTTATAGATATTTGCTTAGTTTTCATATAGGTACGTGGATGTAGTTATATTCTCAAAAATCCTTTCTTATATGGGGTTTATCCATATACGTTGAGCTTATTCGTATAGTGTGAATCGGGGGTCTACATTGTACGGATAACCTGCATTTAAAATCTCACGATTGTCCAGTGTTTGAGTTTTACGTTGATATGCCAATCAGTTGGTCTGATGTATTTTTATATGTGGGTATCTACTATCTAGTTATTTCTGGACTACATAAAAATAATTACATTTAAAAATATCTATCAGGTGTTAGTAGGTAAGAGCAGAATTTTCAAACCTGTAATATAGAAATATGTAGTTTTGTTTAATGAGGTGACTTTGAAGGAAGTAATATTCTCAGACATGTGCTTATTACTTATACCTTAACGACTCGTGATGTTTCTTGCTTGGTAGGTTGACCATAAATAAAACAAACTCTTTCCATATTTATTTAAAAAAGATAGAAAATATATATACATATTATATATTAACATGATATTCTCTTATCTTAACTCAGACGATTCTTAAAATTCAAGTATCTTTCCAATGGCATTGATGAAATTCGATTTGAAACGTTTCTAATGCGCATTTAAGCGAGAAGTTCGACAAAATAATTTAGTTAATTAAAATAATTGTTCAGTTATATTCAATTAATTAAAGTAATTTTACGACCAGATCTTATTTGAATAGTATTAGACATTAGTAATTAATATAGTAATACTAGTGTTACGTAGTGGAAAATTTTAATACTACCATAACCTAAAACGTATTTAGGTACCTATCTAAGTATTTATGTCCTTATCAATATTCTAACAGTTAACTAAACAATGTCGTATCCATCTCGAATATAAGTACTTACGTAATATATACAATATTTTAGATTATTTATATTTGCTACATGAAATTACCGAATCATTAGAATATTATCCCACAACAAATAGCCCAAAATTGTGAACAACGGACACAAAGAATGCCGAGTTGGCCGCAGGCAGAACCGTCGAAATAATTATATCATACGGCAGATAAAGATAGTCGAATCGCGTGACCGCACCGTGATTAGTGTAATTTCGTTAGACTCTAAATGGATTATTATTTTACTCGTTATTTACTATTTAGAAGGTAGGTAGGTACCTATACAACCTTGAAAAGTAACTACAATGTATATACGAAAATTATGTGTTTCTATGATACGAAACAAATCTATATTAAGTATTGAGAATAATAACCTATCTACATCAGTGATCAGACTTTAAAAATATTTTGCCCATAATCAGAATCACTAATAAAACGTATGATATTTAATAATATGAAGAAGTATTTTGTATATTTTTTTAAAATATACCTACAATACGCCAAAATAAACGACTTTACATAATGGTATACAAGCCAAGAGATCACTAATAGCTGTAGGCAACCAAAAATAATAAAGCGGTTCTAAAACTCAACCTTGACTTTAACACTTCGGACTTAAAGTTCAATATCAAGTGAAAATAAGAAAATCAACAACTAATTTGAAGTTGGTGTTGCCGAAAAAATAAAGCAACGTATGTCCGTAGTTACTCGATGACGCAACGCCTAACTCGCCAGTAATGGTTGGTGTCAATCAAAATTACAGTGTAAATTTGTTGATATGCGCCCGTGAAAAGTATTTGCTGGGACATTATCAACTTTATGGCCCAGGAAATTGAACTTACAGAAATGTTTCCTTGCTAAGAAACACGAAAGGACTTTTGGCAGTATGTTCCAAGAAATAGCGTGGATCAAGACATAGCGAGTTGCCTACAAAATATTATTTATTATTTTTAATGTTTATCTAAAAAAATCAAACGAAATGAATATTATGTGAAGTTTTGTTTCAACTTTCAAGTCACTTCATAAGTTAGGTATAAAAGTTACGGAAGCATCAAGTCTGAGAAAAATACCTCATAATATTAAATGCGATTAATATTGAAATCGCGTAACATAAAAACAACATAAAATAATGACTAATGAATTGGACACTGCCAAATCATTTTTATATCCTTGTAATGTCAATGAACCCAAATAAAAAGTGGTTAGTTAATTACATTAGTATAATTGATACATATAATGCAAAAAATATTCAAATGACAAGTCTGGTGCAGGCTTTATTGACATTGACCGTTTGAAGTGCGGTCATAGATAAAACCAAATATCTAAACTTGAATCAAGTTTCTTTGCGACCGACGCCGCACCGCGTCGTGCTGCCAAGTGAATTGACTATTCATATTTTATTACTTATTCAAATGTGCTTTCTTATTTTATAATTAGCAAACGCATTTTTAATATTATATTTAATATTGATAACCGCTATTTTGGTATAAGTATAATGTTTGTAGTAGTTTATCTTTGCTGTTCTATAGGAAATATGACATTTATTATTTTGTTGAATTCCCGCCAATTCCGCCACCTCGTCACTTGGAGCCTGTTCCAATTTTTAAAAGTGCTATAAACTAGATGGCCAAAGAAAACATCCGTCATCCGCGCTGGTGACATTGACAATGGTTTGAAATTGGAATGTGGCCTTGAAACGAATTCGGTTTCTCGACGGACGCCGAGCGCGAATTGCGCGGGAAACAGATCAGGTTTTTTATGATCGATAGATTAGACGTGCAAAATAGATAATCGAATGTATCAGACATGCAGAGATACATTGTGGTGCTGAATACGAAATAGACATCAGAAAATACCTACTTATCTTTATTTGACCAGGTGTAGGATCTCTTATCAAGTGATTACAATATGACACTACACATTAAACATAAAATATAGTGTATGTTGTGAGTTAACATGTACAGTCAAAAAACCTATAAAACTTAAAAGTATATTTCGGAAAAAAGTACAAAGCAAGGATTTTCTTCATTGACAACCGTAAACATACGAAATTTAAATGCAACCTTCAAATTCGGAAGGGATTTAAATTTGTGTTAATATAAAACAAAAAGCCAAGGTTATTCCTGGTACTTGAAATTCTGATGGGTGGTGTTTGGGTCAAGATAACAAATATTCATGGATTTGAGACAACAATTTTGGTTGGTGCCGTATAAATATCGTATTTTTTTTAGTTTTTATGAAGGAACGTCAGTGTCATGATGTAATTTGATTTTAAAATACAATACGGATTTCAATGTAAGTATAAGATGTTTGTAAATTTACCTGAAAAATTTCCAGTTGTTCAGTCATGTTGACATATTCTATGGTTTTCAAATTTAGCACCTACCTACAACCTAACATTAAAGCATGCAGCTTTACTGTTAGGTTGTAGGTAAAATAACAATAATTGATACACAGCAAAGTATCAAACTTTGTTGACATTCATGATTTTGTAAACAATCTAATATGTAAATGTAATGTACACTGCAGTAATCTACTTAAACTAACTATATAAAAATCCGAAATAATCTATATAATCTATATATATAATAAAGCGGAATACCACTCATTCACTGACTGACTTACTGACTGACTAATCACGATATCTCAGGAACTTTAAAGCGTCCAGACTTTAAATTTGGAAGATAGATTCCTTCTACGGTGTAGACGCCAACTAAGAAAGGGTTTTGAGAAAATCCATCCTTAAGGGGTTAAAATAGTTTGTATGAAAGTCCTTTGTTTTTTAAGTTAGAGACATGAAAATTGGCAATTAAGTTATTAGTTATAAATAATAAAATCCTGTATAAGCAATTTTAGGAAAATCTACCCCACAGAGGGTGATATGGGTTTGTAAGTTTGTATGAAAGTCCAATGTTTTTGAAGTATAGACATGAAAATCAGCATTTAAGTTATTAGTTTTAAATGATAAAAAACCTGCATAAGCTATATAAAGCCTGTAGATAGGCTGTTCGCAGCGGGAAAATTTCATAATCTCATAGGAAATCAACAATTGTACGCGGACGAAGTCGCGGGCGACCTCTAGTAGTCTAGTATAATATGAAATAATAAAAAAAAGATTGTTTTCAAACCAAAAATGAGTAGTAAACAGGTTTTTATAGTATTTGTTAGCAATTCATATATATTTAATTACTGCTAATTTTATTTATGTTTCGCCGGCGAATGAGATAGATGCTATAAAGTTTTATGAGATTCAGTCTAACCTTGAATTAGACATGCATAACAAGGAATATATGTAATAGATTATTTATTAGTATTTATAAAGAAATTTTGCTCTGTTGCTAGCCAGATTTGAAGGCCGATTTCCCAAGAGTCAAGTGGGAGGCTTCGGCCGTGGTTAGTTACCGGGAAAGAAGAATAATTTAGCAATCGGGTACGATGCCGCATATCATCATATATGGTTTTAATGAAAGTGCCCATACATTAAATTTTGCCTAATTTCAACTTAAAAAGGTTAAGGCCTTTTGCGCATTATAAGAAAATTTCTTGTGTCTTCTGAGTAATGTCTTATAAGAAATTCAGTGGCAATGGTTGTTGTATGAGACCATACATATTACAAGATTATTTTTTTGTGTCGGATCAAACAAGCGCATACAAAATATAAGACACTAGCTGATGCCCGCGACTTTGTCCGCGAGGAAGAAGTTTTTCAATTCCCACGGAAACTCCTTTATTTTCCGGGATAAAAAGTACCCCATGTCACTCTCCGGGTCCTCAACTATACCCATGCAAAAAACCACGTCAATCCATTGATTTATTGCGGCGTGATTGAAGGACAAACCAACAAACAAACACTTTCGCATTTATAATATTAGTAGGAGTAGGTACTTGACTATTGTGAGACGCAAAGCTTCTCCACAACATCATTTCCCATTCATCATCATTTACCATTTTATCCGATACCGAAGACTCTTAAGAAGCTTCGCTTCAAAAACTAGCACCTAAAAGTCCGCCTGAATCGCATTGTTTTCGTGGTCGGCTAAAAAAATCTGCGGTAGGTAAATCGAATCCGTCTTTACATAACGTCTGGGGCAGATATCAGGGACCTTGTAACATTTCGGAGCTCTACCGGGTCACTTCTTATCGCGTGTTATGTTTTTGATGTTTGTACAAAAACGTGAGTTATATAGGAAGCGCACACTTAACGACATTAATGTTGTATACGTCGCAATTGAGGTAGGTTATGTGAAAGCTCCACGATATAATTGACCGAGCGAAGCGAAGGTCTCTGAGTCTACTTGATTGAATTAGCACTTGTCCGTCCGTCCGTCCGTACGTCCGTCCGTCCGTCCGTCTGTCAGAGCCTTATAACTTCTGAATTACTGAACGTAATTACTTCAAATTTAAATATAATATGTTAACCGATGGCCTCCAGCCGAATATGGCTTAAAAAGTTATATGTATAAATCTTTATTTCGGGGGGGCTCTCTCGGTGATATTATAGTGACTTTAAAATTCGGCCTTCGATTCACGTCTCCAAATTCACAGAGTTGAAGGTAATGGATATCAAACCAACAAGACGTGATAAATGATTTATTTATTTCACGTAGGACAACTTGTTTTATTAAGATCAAGAGTCTACCACCGCGGTGGTGCACCGGTTCGGAAAGTTGTTCCTTGCTGAAAGAGTCGGCAAGGATGAGAGTTCTCCAAAACGTTCTCAAAAGGTGTATGAAGATTGAAGTCTGATACGAAATTGGCGTGAGTCATGCATAATTGCACAAAAAAAATTTGACGCCGAAATTTAAAAAAAATATGTTTTCATCTTTACTAATCATTATAAAATGGAAGTGATCCAAAAAATCTTTTGCCTATACCAATTAGTCTAATTGGAAATCTGATATGATCCAAATCTTGGCTGAAAATCTAGTTTATAACGAAATGTTGCCAATAATATTTCCGAAAATTCTTCTCGTAGGTAGGCACTACAAACCTACTGGACAAGTTTCAAAAATATCGTGTGCGCAAGTTCCGATTGAGTAAGTTAATTTATTAACAAAGGAAGCTATAAGATATGGGTGAGAAATATACCAATCATAACAAGTATTATCAATACATTATACAATTAAAAACTTTATTTGAAGTTGTGCTCGTACTGGAACTGTTATTGGAGTTTTGAGCTTTTTTCGTGCTAGCCTATCAAGATAATATCTTCATATTATTATATCTAATATCCTGTAAAGTAGACCATGGATCCTGGTTTAAAATATAGGTCTTAAAGGACAATCTCTTTCATCAAATAAGTCTGCCATAATCTATACTAATCTCATAGATTTAGTTGCGCTAGCGCAGCGGAGACCAAGTTACCTTCCGCGCCGATACGCATCTTGGAATTTAATTTTTCGGCAATTTTAGCACGAAATGTGCTGTGCTGTTAATGTTAATGTAGGATATTTTTAAATACAATTAAATTAAATTACTTTTGTCTTTATCAGTTTTCTCGATCTTGTATGAAAATTTCAGTAGGTATCAGACGTCACAATAATACTTAATTCGCTACAAACCAGCATTTTGATCCTTGTGGAATAATTGGATAATTCAAAAAAGTAATAATAATTTATTCATTTTCTCAGTCATTGGCGGGGATACGCCATATATACGAGTATTTTGACGTTTTAAAAGTTAGTCTCCTACCGGCAGACTCAGCGATTATTGAATACTTTTGTGTTTAGATCGCAATTTGATTCGGAGCTTAGCAGTAGCAACTGCAGTCTGATCAAATGATTAATTTATTGTTGTCGCTCGTGCAAGTTTTAAAGAAAGTACAAACATATTTTAAAAGTTATTTTAATTATTTGCCCACTTCTGGAATTATGCTTACAGAAGTGAGGATCGAATGTAGTAAGTGGTGGTGCTCATTAGGAAAAACTCCTGTCCAATAGTGGACATCCATAGAAAAAATATGACGATAATTATGATAATGCTGGCTGGAGCTATATTTACGTATCTCCAAAAACTGCTTATCTATTGCATTAGACTGTACTTATTGTCCTTTACAACCTCTATACGACCTGAGTACGCCTGACCTTGTACGCTCAAGGCATATCCGGACTCATCAAGTGTAATAGAGGTAAGATATATAAGTGATTTAGACAATTTTGGAACTTAATTTTCAAGCTACAGTAGCTAAATTTGTTTGAATCGTCGACGTAAGCGAAGAAATCGCATCCATGGGTAATTAAGAGATCAAAATTCAAATAGGCAATCTGTTATAGGAATGATTTGATTAAATAATGAATTATTGATCGTAATATGGGAATGAAATAAGATTTTTAACGATAAACTAGTTGTTTTAAAAATTAGAGTGCCTTAACTTTGTGATTATTATAACATAACATCATCATACGACGTCATTTGACGACCTCCGTGGCGCAGTGTTGAGCGCTGTTGCCTTAACGTGCGGAGGTCCCGGGTTCGATCCTCGGCAGGGTTTTGAAATTTATGATTTCTGAATTATCCCTGGTCTGGCCTGGTGGGAGGCTCAGGCCGTGGCTAGTTACCACCCTACCGGCGAAGACGTGCCGCCAAGCGATTTAGCGTTCCGGCACGATGTCGTGTAGAAACCGAATAGGGGTATGGGTTTAATATAACTGCCATGCCCCTAACAGGTTAGCCCGCTACCATCTTAGGCTGCATCATCACTTGCCATCAGGTTAGATCGCAGTCAAGGGCTAACTTGTAGTGGATAAAAAAATCATTACCGCTTATTATTTTAAAAAGAGCTTTAACCTTTATAAAGCTAAGAAAATCTTAGGTGACTTGCAAGTAGTATCGAGTTGCGAAAGAACTAAAACTAAATAAATAAATTTCCAAAGAAGAAAATTCGAACTAGAAGTCGAGGATTGAAAAGCTTTATTTTTCTAATAGGATCTTACTAGCTGATGCCTCCGACTTCGTCTGCGTGGGTTGAGGTTTTTTTGATTTCCGCGAGAACTCTTTAATTTTCGTAGATAAGTAGTAGCCTATATGTTATTCCAGACTATAATCTATCTCTGTGCCAAATTTCATCCAGATCCTTTCATCCGTTTTGGCGTGATTGAGTAACAAACATCTAACGGCATCTATCCATCCATCCATCCATCCATGACCATCCATCAATCCATCCAAACTTTCGCATTTATAATATTAGTATAGATTTACGAAACATTATTATAAGGCTTCTATCTTTTATCATAAAAACTATGCAAGCTGCTAAGAAAACTCAACCGTATAAAATAGGTATAGGTACATGTATATCCGGTAGAAAAATTTATATTCCTAATAATATTGATATTAACCATGCAAAAAATAAATAATTACATCCTATGTGTTATTGTAATATATTCGATGTTCGTTCATTAATTTTTCAAAGCTTAGGTACGATTATTATTTTTTAAACTAACCTTATGTTTATTAGGAATTAGGATGTAATTTTAGATAACCATGTATTGACCAATGTGTAAGATAATAATATTTCCCTGGTGGGAGGCTTCGGCCGTGGCTAGTTACCACCCTACCGGCAAAGACGTGCCGCCAAGCGATTTAGCGTTTCCATACGATGCCGTGTATAGAAACCGATCAGGGTTTAATATAACTGCCATGCCCCTAAGAGATTAGCCCGCTGCCATCTTAGACTGCATCATCACTTACCATCGGGTGAGATCAAGGGCTAACCTGTAAGTGTAGTGGATAAAAAAATATATTTCGGTCTTTACTAAAGTAACTACACAAGAATATCTATAGTCATCTTAAGCGATGGAATTCCATAGCTGGATGTATTATGTAGGAAAATTTATCTTGCGCTACCACAAAAATCCATGCTCTTTACTACTGAATGATTTGCTTCCACTGATGATAGACGGACCCTGTCAAACCAAGAATGTGAACTTATTTTACTAGCACCATCTAGTCTGAAAAGCGGGACAGCGCTATGGTGGGGACAAGGACAGGCTTATACAGGTGAGGAGCACGCTCTTCAAGTCGGACGCCCAACTTTTTTCCATGAAAGGGCCCATCTAGTAGGTACATATATATATCAATGTAGTCAAATGCAAAAATATTATGATCAATAAAATGACTTCATTGATTGTGCTGCCTTTATCGTAAAAAACATTCTATTTGTCGGGGTCAAGAGTTTCCCATTAATCAAAAATTTAACACGTTACAACGTAATGTTATAACTAATAAGCTCGTATTTATATTTGAGGTGGTAAAAAAAAAAACGATTGCTATGTAAATACATTTTAACGAGTTCTACACTCGAATAACACACTGTTGTGTTTGTCGATTCTCGAGCACCCTTATGTGAGGAGGAAGAAAATGTATGTTCTAATGGAAAATACTGATGTTCATAATATGATTGATGATCAAAAGGACGTTTTGAGCTTTAATGACTATGATAGCTGTTCCAAAAACATTTAATTAGGATAGTTTTAACCTACAAAGCAGCTGTATATCATTTAAATTATAAGTTTATGATACCAAATAGATGATGCCTGCAACTTCGTCCGGGTGAATTAAGCTTTTCCATTCCCGCGGGAAGTCTTAAATCTTCAGAGAAAAAGTACCCTATGTTCTTCCTCGGGGTACATCCCTTTTCCGGGATCCCGGGATTTATCCCTGCACCAAATTTCATCAAAATCAGTTAAACAAATGAGCCTTACTGATACCCTGAAAGCGCAGCCGACAGACAGACAGACACACTTTTACATTTATAATATTAGTATTGATAGAATAGGTGCTGTAAAACCAAAATTGTATTTTTAAACTTAAAGATAGATCACTGAACACGTGAAAAGAGTACATGACATATTTACTGTTAGGGATAATAATTATGTCGGGGGATAAACTATAACTAATTTTTATCCTAAAATATACATGCATTATGTTGTGTACATTACAATATTATTTTCAAACAGATATTTGCCAAATAATAGATAAGGAATTTAGGTATAAGGTTAAGGTTGAGGTTGAATTATTATAAAATACTCGTATTACACTGTGTATCTCATTTAAAGATGAGGTCATATTATGTTAGTAGTTAAATACAAACTAATAGAAAAGGTGTGTACAGCGTAACTAACTGAAGTAAACTTGCGTTGAACGCGGAAGTTTTGGGTACTTAGGCACATTAGGAAATTCGCTGCCAAAAATAGAAGATCATCCAAAGATTAATGGTTTGGTACGCGGAACCAAGCCTGCATCGTGATTCTTTATAATGATTATAATAACGAAACATTGTGTTAAACCGAACACTGCCAACGATGACGTCAGCACACGAAAACTTCCGATGACTTCAAGGATAAAGCATAATGATAAATTAATTTTTTTAATTACATCACAACATAAAAAAATGTTATCTAACCTTTTCTTCCTGGATGCTTTGGCCACCATTTTCCGACAAAGGAGTTGAAGGTGCGCTGTATCCTTTCCCGTCATCATTAGGAGTCATTTGCCGATGAATGTCATTCTCTTGGTCATTATTATGCCCCCTTATTTCTTGAAGACCAGCTTTGAATTCAGATAATCTAAGTACGGACGGCTTTATCTCGGGCATGTCATCTGGATGGTCGTACCTTCTTAAATCCGTCAGATTTGCCGCTAAATGTCTATGAGGGTCGAGATGTGGAGCCACTCCTATCGACCTCAAATGCTCTATACTTCTATGGATATGGGAATAATTGTCTACAGGTATCTCCGCCATTAAAGGAGAGTTATGGTAATCAAGCCCACCACCGTCTGGCCGGTAATCGATCGTCCTTCCTTCCATCATCTTGATCGTTTTATATTTAGAAAAATCCTATCTAAGTTTCAAAATAATTGTTATTTAAATTTATCTAAAATTGTATTTGGCACTATCATATAAAAATATACGGTTTCTGTCTTTTTGTTTCCTTGGTATATTTTGCTGTATGTGTCATGGAATTTCTCGAGATCCTTCGTTCTTTTATCTGGAAAAGAATAGGTTTAAATAATTGTGGGCACATAAAAGGAAACTATCTGAAAAATGCTGTCCGAATATCACACCCATCTAAATTTGCTACCCACTCCTGATAGTACAATACATTATCATACCACATTTTGTTCACGCTTGTTTATTTTATAAGTTGCTTTGCAGCTTTGGATATTTGTGTACATCTATTTAAAACTAGATTCGTCGTGTAAAAAACTAGCTTTTTTTCTAGCAGGTGACGAGCAGCCGTGTAGGTTGTGTCAATGATCTAGCCCCTAGCCCACATGCCGCAACGAATAAGGCTTCTATAATCACGCGATTTGTACAAGCGTGTCTACAATGTATATTAATGATGATTTGTTAGGAGTTACTTCGCTCCTTTTAAAAAGCAACTTGGTTATGAAATTTAGGGATTCCCTTTGTATACAATGCTACGTTTACTCCGTTTACCCGTAAACTTTTGTTGTATCGTATGTTAAAGGGATCAGCTAAGCTTTTACCTATATATTAAACTGGTATAGCTATTAAGTAAACTATTACTTTTTATTTTTTAAAACAAGTGTCAATTTTCTAAAGGTAAGATAATAAAATTGTTTTGAAATCAATTTAATCTTTTACTTTATGATGTTTCAAATTAATAATTGCTTCATCTGGTGACAGAACTGCTGGCTCATTTTTTGCGCAAAGGATCAGCCTGGCTGTCCAGCGCGGAAATGCAGCCAGCATTTTTGCCACCATTCCACGCGGACTTGATTTATATTGTAATTAGTTTAGGTTAGCTAGCTTTAACTGCTATTGTAATGTTTTCAATAAAAGAAAAATAATAATATACAAAGATTCTTACGTTTAGAATAAAAATAAGAGATAACTATAATATTATATTACTGAATATAGCTTAATATGTATGTAAAAAAACGGAGGCATTACTCTGGTTACGTAAGGCATATACATTTGTCTGTTCAAGCGTACCTATACCTGTGGAGCAGGCCATACCCAGCTGTCAAAGATAATAATTGCGCGTACCAAATACATGACCAACGTGTTTTGCTGTCTCTGCGTGACGAGTTGCAGGACCTTGATCTCTACTGCCTTCTTTTTACGGTTCATTATCACCAATGTTAAGGTTATCGCTATGTAAAAATGAATTGGTGATGCTTAGCACTTGGGCCCCACGGTCGATCAAGTTCAAGATTCGTAATCATTACAAGTTTTAAAATAGGGAAGTGACTTAGAGAATTTAATTACGTTTTTGTTACTTGTAATATTTTAAGGAACAGGTACATACCTACTGTATACGTTTCAAGTCTTTGCATGGTTAATGTTTTGTTCTTAATTTTTAGATTTTGTGTAAGTCTACGTATCATTAAAATTGATTTCATCTATGATTATAAAGTGGTAATCAATGGTAAATATTGTGATCAGTTCTTAGTTTTAATCCTTCTTATCAATTCAATCTTGGTTATTTATTCTATATTGTTTTACTTATTACTTATATTCTGTACAAAAATGTTTTACTGATATTGACATTGACAGACAGTCATCCTCAAGCAACTTGCTTCGAATAGGTAGTTCAATAACATTTTGACAAATTGTTAGGTGTGCGCCATAGACTATACATTGTTTAGGTCTATGATGTAAGGTAATTTTATGGTTTAAATGCGCCCTGGTCTGAGAATTCCCGCGGGAACTCTTTAATTTTCCGGGATAAAAATCCTATGTCCTTCCTTGGTATACAAACTATACCTATATCAAATTTCATCAAAATCGTCTGAACAGATGAGCCGTGAAAGCGTAGCAGACAGACAGACAGACACACTTTCGCATTTAGGTATAATATTAGTATGGAAGATGGATATTTCCTCTACTCTTTATCCAATTTATCTTCTATTTTTTTCTTAAAACGCTTTTGCAACAGTGGAAGCAAGTAAGTTAATCTGTAATTTGGGGATTGCCAAATTATTTCGCAGTAAGTGAAGCGAGTACTGGAAGGTTGTTTGTTCAATATTTGGTTTTTGTCACCAGAATTAACTTTTTTAAATAATTGTTTTATGGCTATTTAACGTTTAAATTGTATAGATATTGATTTATCTAGTAACAATATTTCAACATTACATTTTTATATTTTTAGTTTATTATATTGAAATATTTCCTATAATTTAGATTGTTGCTGATGGGCTTACCTATATATTTTAATAAGGTTTCAAGCTAGTTTTCGAATAAAATCAAGCAGTTGTAATTTACTTTATTGTAATACCTTCTTCTTCTTTTCTTGGTTTTTACCTTACAATGGCTTTAAATATTTAATAAAATAAGCATACTACACGTCTTACTAGCACTTCTTTTTCCTATGAGGCATGTGAGCAGAGAATAGTTTTTTCTCACAAAGGGTTCCTATCGTAATGAAACTTTCATAATATTTTTCTATTATGTAATAATTGTAGCTTTATGTTTTTTTCATGTAACTGTCAACTAAAATCTCAAGTGTCTGAGTAAATTTATTCATTATATTCTAATATATTTAAATATTCTAAAAATATGTTTTGTTTTAATTTAAAATCGGCCTAATTTTGTTATCAGTGTAAGCTTTGTTTAATTTTCTTTTCTAAGTTCAAGTAGGTGATAATGGGTAAGGTGAGACATTACGGCAAGTTATCCCATAAGAGAGAAGACGAAAATATGGTATTAATTGAATAATATTCGGACAACACTTTCATTTACCTACTATTGTATTAAAATATAATATGATAAAAAACTTAAGAAACTTAATTTGGAGGCAGGATATTTTAGAGTATCTCATTATTTATACACAGAAGAGTACGCAAAAGACAATACATTTTAAGTTATAACAGACATGCAAACCATAGACACAAATTTAATATTCTAAATTATAGTTAGGGCATGTTTCAAGGTCGCGCTTGACAGACGGCTACAGAGTCGGTCGTCTCACAATTTTAGCTTCGCGGTAGGGGGAGATATTACGTAAAAATTCCGGCTCCCTAACAGGGGGAGACCTCTCCCGGCGACCGCTAGGGGATCTTACCTACAAATTAATTAAAAACACAAAAAAGTCATACATACCTCTCACTATGCTTTTCTCCTCAATTCACCAATATCACCATAAAAAATCACAGTTTGTTCCTATCTAAAGTGTCACTTAAAAATATCACATAATCGAGATAGCACTAGGCGTCACAACACGTCCAAAAGGCAACAATCCCAGGCTTGACAGCCAAAAAATTTCAAAAAATCCACGTGCTCCCGGCAAATAAACATTTAAAAAAGCCGATAAAAAACGCCGGAGCCGTACTCTTGACCCTGAGGTAAAATTATGAATGCCGAGCGTGGTTACTAGGATCCGAATTGCCAGATTTTTTGTGCTCAATATTTTTGTGTGCTGTATTTTGATATAGTTGTGGGTAATCTACACGTGAGGCTGTGCGCCGTCCCTTTCACACTCGGCGATTTGCGCGTGCACCGATTGCAAGCGCTAGTGTACGCTGAGACATGTGCTCCCACAAAAAGCCGGCCTCTCCAGACTCGACTTGCAGAGAAGACGCACGGAGACTCGAGCGACAAAAATGCAATACAAAACGCCCGCTCGCCCGCCTATAGACCGACGCGGCAAAAACGAGACTGAAATTCAGATCTATAGTAGAAAAAGTGAACTACACCGAGCGAGGGGTACACTAACACATAAAATGAAAAAAATCACACGGACGCCAACATTGACAGCGGAGCTTAAAAAATCGGAGTGGGGAGCTATCTGCGCCGCTCACCTTGCTAGCTTCGTCCCTCTCTAGCGGCATGAGGCCGCACGCACACAGCGAAGCGGTGGTTAAGCGAAAAAAATGTGTACACATTTTTTTATTATTCACGATTTTTATGTGTGTAAGTGGGCTCCGTGCGAGCGGGACAACGAACCGGTCCCCGTCTGATCGCCCTAAGTGGGAGAAAGAAGGCGCGCGTCGCCACGTGCTCGTCCCTCCGTATTAAATAATAATTAAAATGGCTACACGGCCGGCTATACGAGATACTGTTCGGTAGACAATTTTTTGGCCGAGCTTTCGCCTTTTTGAGGAGCTTTTTGCGGAATCGAGGAAACGGTGATGCATAATAGTTTGAGTGTATGGCCAGAAAAGTTGATTCGTTGATTGACACATGATTTGAATTGTACGCGCGCAGAACTTCACGCCGGGAAAAAAAACCCAAGGACGGGGCGCGAAAAAGAAGTTATTGATTAAAAGCAGGGCTGTCATTGACCAGAATCAAATGAGGGTTGTTAATACTATGCAACAGTGGATCTGACAACACTGTTTTCTTTTTCTGAGCTCCTTTTAAATATTGATGGGACTTTGTAGCTGCTTAAAGAAACGTCTTTAGTTACCTACTTAACAGATGTTTTACTTTAATATCGGTTCCCTAGTAATTTGGAAAAAGAATAGATTTGAATTTTGAATTTAAATGTTTTAGTTCTAATACACTACAAAAAAATCAATGTTTGTTCACTAAGGTATTTTAAAAAGCTGTTGATTGAGAACAATAAAATCTGCTCGTGGCTCTGAAACAACCTACACAGTAAATTTAAAAAAATTATACAAAGATAAAATTACGTGCTTTCCCCCATGGAAACTTCCAAAAAGCAAGAGGTTCCCAATTCGACATAATATTACCATAGCTGGTAACCAACTGGTTAAAATGACAGTTTTTAAGTTATAAATCTTAATTTTGTAATTTAGCCCCCAAGTATTTATTTTATTAAATGGTAATAAAGTAACAGGCAAAATCCATACTTCCATGCTAATATTATAAAGGGTGTGTCTGTCTGTCTGTCTGCTACGCTTTCACGGCCCAACTGTTCAACCGATTTTGATGAAATTTGGTAAAGGGATTGGTAGTAACTTGTATCCCGGGGAAGGACATAGGGTACTTTTTATTCCGGAAAATTAAGGAGTTCCTGCGGGAATCAAAAAAATTATACCACGCGGGCGAAGTCGCGGGCATCGGTTAGTATAGTATAAAGAAAACAATGCACCTCGCCAAAGCTTTGTTAAAAAAAAAACAGAAGAAATAATTTGACCGCGGCGGCATCCTTCAATACTAACCGACTCGTACAAAAGAAGTATTGAGTTTAATTGCACCCTCATTATACGCTACCCTGCACGGGGGAAGCTATGCCAACTTTCGATTTTCAATTGTTCTAACAAAAGCCATAAAAAGTCATATTTTTTTACGACTCCCGTCAAAGTAAAAGTTTCAACTACTTTATATTGCTCTACTTTTTATACTTAGCTGTATTATGATTCTATAGTTCAAATCCGGTTTATTTCTTTTGTTTTTATCTAGTATTTTGTTTGGTTATTATCTATGACTGTTTGTTCAAAACGTATACCTACCTGACTACTGAATTACTGAACCAGCATCTTCTTTAAAGAATCTGCTTTTCTGGTGATATAATTAGCAGACGGTTTAACTCCTATTAAGACAAAGGAAAACTCCTAAGGAAAAATATTTATGTCGGGTACGATGCCGTGTAGAAAGTAGAAACCGATTAGAGGGTAGATATGGGTTTAATAAAACTGCTGTACCCCCAACAGGTTAGCCCGCTACCATCTTAGACTGCATCACCATGGTCGGCTGCGGCTGACGAGGTCTCGGGTTCGAGCCCCGGGTCGGGCCATAGTTAATTTAGTATTGGGTTTTTCTGGCAAGAAATTGTCTTCATAGCCCGGAGTTAGGAACGTATCTATTTAGTTACTTGCAGTGTGTCACCCCCGTGTACCTATCGTAGAGCACGGAAAGCTGTCGGTCCTGCGCGTGATCTCTCTCCGGTCGTGTCGGATTTTTCGTCCCATCGGGCTATGAGAATAAAGGAACATAGAGTGCACCTGCGTTTGTGCACTCACTGGTACACTATAATATTTCCCGCGCAGATGGCTAATCTCTATTGAGATTGGCCGCCGTGGCCGAAATTCAGTCGGGGGACTGCACTATCACTTACCACCAGGTGAGATGGCAGTTAAGGCTAACTTGTAGTGAATAAGTTTCCCACCGAGTCACGAACAGACTTGGCGGGAACCTTTTAAGACCGTAATTGATAAAAGTCTGCTTGAAATGAATGCACCAAGTCTAATGCTGGGATCTATAGAGCGTACTTTGACTTGGCTCAGACTTTACTCTGAGTTAAAACGAAATGGACTTGTGAGTGTCATAAATCTGTCTAGTTTTAACCATGTCTTAAGTCTAAGCAAAGTTAAGTTCGCTCTGTAGATCTCACACTAAGTAAATTCACCTATCAAATATCAAATAAATATTATAAATGCGAAAGTTTGGATGGATGGATGTATGGATGGATGTGTGGATGGATGTATGGATGGATGTTTGTTACTCAATCACGCCCCAACGGCTGAACAGATCTGGCTGAAATTTGGCACAGAGATAGATTATAGTCTGGAATAGCACATAGGCTACTTTTTATCCCGGAAAATTAAGGAGTACCCGCGGGAACCAAAATACCTCAAACCACGCAGACGAAGTCGCGGGCATTCGCTAGTAGTCTTATAAGTTAGCAAAAATATTCCTATGATCTGAGGAAGTAAGATGTCAACCTTTCCGGGCAAAAATTTATAGCCTGTCAAATCCTAGTCAGGTATCTGCCGGTATTAATGGTAATCACCAGGAAGTAGGTAATAGCGCGGAGAGTAAAATAAAATTACTAACTATTAATGCTGTCTTAGAATTGATTTGCCTACGCGTGATGGGACCCAAAAGCAATATAGGTACGAAATCATAATATTATCCCTACAAATCTATAAATAGACTAGTATGGCGCGTGGATGCGCGGCCCGCTGAAGCGGACCGCGTACGGCATCTTACCGGAAAGCTAAATCACTTGGCGGTAGGTACGTCTTTGCCGTGTAGAAACTGATTAGGGGTATGGGTTTAATATAACTGCCGTACCCCTAACAGGTTAGCCCGCTACCATCTTAGACTGCATCATCACTTAACATCAGCTGAGATCGCAGTCAAGGGCTAACTTGTAGTGGAATTTAAAAAAAAACCTATTAAATTTAACAGCCTTGACAATATGGTCAAAAATTGTTTAGCATCTATTTTAAATATTAATTTGGAAGATCGAGTATTGATGCAGGCGTCGCTTCCTGTGCGACTGGGGGGCCTGGGCATCAGATCTATCTCTGGTGCCGCTCTCCCCGCTTTCTTGTCCTCAGTCCATGGCACCCTAAATTTATCCCAAAAGATTCTTGCGTCCTCTCTAGATGATTTCGTCATTCGTTTCATGGATGAGGCCAAGTACGCGTGGACACACGCCTGCCCAAACCGCGAATTCCCGATATCCCTCTCGTCACAACGGCAATGGGATGGGCCGATCTGCGAGCTAGCGCGGAAAAAGCTTATTGACACGTGCTCAAGCTCTGCAGATCGTGCCCGTCTTCTGGCCGTGGGGGAGTGGGAATCCGGTCTGTGGCTGCAGGCCCTCCCGTCGCCCAACACAGGAACCTTAATTGACTCTTCCGCTTTTCGGATAGCTGCAGCGCTTCGCCTGGGCGCATCGTGCTGCGCTCCACACCGCTGCCATTGTGGCTCTGCCGTCGGCCGACTCGGTCACCATGGTCTCTCCTGCGTCAGCAGCGCAGGGCGTATCCCCCGTCACGCCAGCCTCAATGATATAATCCGTCGGGCCTTTGCCACTGCCGGATATGCGGCTATTCTGGAGCCAGTTGGGCTCATGCGAGACGATAGCAAGAGGCCCGATGGTATGACCCTGGTTCCTTGGAGTTTGGGGTGGCCCTTGGTGTGGGATGCCACATGTGTAGACACCTTGGCTCCTTCCCACCTTCCAGGCACTACCGTTAGGGCTGGTGCGGCGGCGGAATCAGCGGAGGGCCTCAAGGTGCGTAAATATAGCACACTGGATACTGGCTATATGTTTGCGCCTTTTGAGCCTCAATGATATAATCCGTCGGGCCTTTGCCACTGCCGGATATGCGGCTATTCTGGAGCCAGTTGGGCTCATGCGAGACGATAGCAAGAGGCCCGATGGTATGACCCTGGTTCCTTGGAGTTTGGGGTGGCCCTTGGTGTGGGATGCCACATGTGTAGACACCTTGGCTCCTTCCCACCTTCCAGGCACTACCGTTAGGGCTGGTGCGGCGGCGGAATCAGCGGAGGGCCTCAAGGTGCGTAAATATAGCACACTGGATAGTGGCTATATGTTTGCGCCTTTTGGGGTCGAGACGCTAGGGCCTTGGGGGGCTGGGGCGCGCAGAATCTATAAGGAACTTTCTGCGCGCCTGGTCGAGGCAACACGTGACCAGAGTGCTGGTATATATCGCTCAGCGAGTGAGCATAGCAATCCAACGCGGCAATGCTGCCAGCATTCTGGGCACGCTGCCCACTGGTAGCGGTCTTTTAGATTAGGTTTTTAGTTTTAATTTTTTGTTGTCAAATTGTAATTACAATGTTGTAATAACTGAGTACCAATAAAAAAAACCTAATTCCCCAACCCAACCACCTATCTTTAATAGCCTGCTCTCTAGCTAGCTCTTCACCCATTTTGCAAACCCTCGATCTCCATATGTTTTCTCCGAATCATTTGTCAGAATGACAGTACGAAGATACAAACTTTGAAAAGGTCTTGCATAATTTCCAAATCCTAGTCAACATTCGCCATACATTTTCTATGGAAAAATAAATTCCGGCATCTTGAATTTTTTTCCTGTTCATCAAGTAGACCTTCATGTCCTGATCATCATTTGCCAAGAAACCACTCTTCCATCTTCTATACTCTCCGAGATAGACACCGACGAAATTTGTATGGCGGCCATCTTAAATCCGCCATTTTGAAAATTTTTTCAGCTCACTGTCAATTGGATGAAGTTTCGAATGACATTTGGTCGAGCACCCCCCACCTATCTTCAATACCCTGGCTGTGCTGTTCACCCGTCTTCGAAATCCTCAATCATCAGCTCTCTCCGTATTTTTCCTCTTCATGAATTTTTCCCCTCTATACGAAATGGTCAGTGAAAAAAAATTTTTTCATACAAAATTGTTCAGGAGAGGTGATCAATCAATGAATCAGCACGAGCAGCTATATCTATAAATAGATGCTAAGCTAGGACCATATACGTACTATCTTATACTGATTTAAATGCGAAACTTTAGATGGATGGATGGATGGATAAGAATATATGAATGGACGTTTGTTTCTCAATCACGCCAGAAAGGCTTAACGGAACTGGATGAAATTTGGCACAGATATATCTATCTATATAGTTTATAAAGTCTGAAATAACAAATGGGCTCCTTTTTATCCCGGAAAATTCAGTTCCCGCGGGATCAAGAAAACCTCAATCCACGCGGTTTGCAGCAATATTT
This sequence comes from Erebia epiphron, assembly GCA_963932025.1. Classification (NCBI taxonomy): domain Eukaryota; kingdom Metazoa; phylum Arthropoda; class Insecta; order Lepidoptera; family Nymphalidae; genus Erebia; species Erebia epiphron. The sequence continues at coordinate 23,612,523 of OZ009947.1, read as the reverse complement.
TTATAATACATATCATATCCTTTAGATTTTTAGATATCTAATTGTAGGGTCCACAAATCAATACAAAATAAAAGAAAAAATATAGATAAAAATACCTATATCTTATCATAAAAATGTAAGATAAGACAAAAACGTGTAAAGTTAAGCCTTTTAAAAAACATACATAGGTAAAAAGCTACGGTACGATAGGAGGAAAGATCCCCAGACAAACGACTTTAACGCGTGCGCATGCGCACACAAAAAATATTACGTATCGATAAAAAGTGTATGGACGTACGTTCTTATTGCTACTACGTATTAGTTTTATTAATTCCTATAAAAATAGTGATATGACACTGATTGCAACAGCTCTGAATACAAGTTAATAAATGTGTTTTATAATAACATTTTACAGTATTAGTTTTCTATAATTATAATATAAATTTATATCATTGTGTCTATAGGTAAAACAGTTATAAGTAACATTGTGTATGTATTTAACATTTTTACAACATCCCTGGCGCAGTGGTGAATGCTGTGGTCTTATATAAGGGATTTTATATTTTCTGAATTTACTATGGTCAGAGGCTTTGGCCCTTGCAGTTACCCTATCGCCAAAGACGTACTGCCCAACGATGCAGCGTTCCAATACGATGCCTTGTTACTTGTTAGTAAAAACCCATTAGCTACATATGGGTTTAATATAACTGCCATACCCCTAACAAGTTAAGCCCGCTACTGTCTTAGACTGCATCATCACTTACAACCAGGTGAAATTGCAGCCAAGGGCTAACTTGTAGTGGAATAAAAATAAAAATTAACATGCAGAAAACATTGATGTGAAATTTTGCTTTATCTGTGAATATTTTGTCACAATGTGTGCTTCTTTATCTAAAACACAACTCAAGAAAAACAAGTGAATATAATTAAAATTATTAAAAAATACCTACGACTGCTCTGCCGTAGCCCGTATTGAATTTTTCAAAAAATTATAGCCCTTGTCACTCGGGATATTGAACTATAGTGTTATATATATATGGAATCTACTCATCATTTTCTAGATGATGATTATATAGTTAATCTTATTTTCGAATTTTTTTTCAACTTTAGTCTTTATTGCGGGACCATGGTCACCCCATCAATTTTTTTTTAAATTTGACTAGCCTAATGTCATCTGGAATAAGCTAGGGATTCTAACGATACATCATTTATCAAAATTGGTTCAGACGTATAGAAGTTATGGTGGAATATACAAACCCACATACATACATGAACCCTGAAAACAATATACTCCTTTTTTCAGGCAGTCGTATAATAAAAGTGAAAACAATTTTGACGAAAAAAAACCACTAAACGTAAACTTAGGACATAAAAAGAGAACAAAAGACGGAATTATTTTTGACAAAAAATGCAAAGCAACAAATATAAACATAAAAGATGAAAAAAAAGGGGTAAAATTGGTGACGTCAGACCAATAAAATTATTACAAAAGCCTATTTTTTAAAGGGTTGTTTCGTTACATTTAAAGATTTCAATTTCATTCGGCCTTGAATTTTATTATATGACTACCTATTTTTGACTGCCTATTCATAATTCATCGATTTTTTTGTCTATTTGTCGTCATGGTAAGGCAAGGGTTTGACAACAATTGCTTGAATAGGTTTTTTGTCGTGATTCGTATCGAAATAAAAACACCTGTTTTGGGGTGCGGAAGTAGGATGTTGATTAAATTCCTTATTTTCAATTGAAGTTCTTAATTCAGGTGCTTCTATAATGGTGGCAAGTGTTCTTCGGTATGTAGGAGACGATTTTTTTCGTTATGCCACCATATCCAAGGTACAATATACCTACTTCCGGTGTTCTTAGTTTTACCATTTACTTGTCACTAAAACAAGGAACTGCATCCTTGGTCTACTCTAGTGGTTAGCATTTTCGACTGCGGTTGACGAGGTCCGGGTTCGAGTCCCGGCTCGGGCCATAATTAAGTATTGGGTTTATCTAACTAGAAATTCTCAGTACTAGCCCGGAGTTAGGAAGTTGGCGGTGTTTCACCCCCGTGCCTCGGAGAGCACGTTAAGCCGTCGGTCCCGGTTATTATTACTAACAATATGATAATAGTCGTTAAAGCCCGCCAACCCGCATAGTAGCAGTGTGATGGGTCTTAGCTCTAATTACTTCTCTTCTATGAGAGTGGAGGCCTGTGCCCAGCAGTGGGACGTTAATGGGCTGTAGTGGTGGTGAAAACAAGGATTGGGGCTTTATGCCCTGGTGTGTCTTCGTGACGTGACGAATAGATCTTTGATTAATCTGCAGGGCGATTGGCTAAAAATTACAGCTACAAAAATTATGCCTGGTGGGAGGCTTCGGCCGTGACTAGTTACCACCCTACCGGCAAAGACGTGCCGCCAAGCGATTTAGCGTTCCGGTACGATGCCATGTAGAAACCGAATAGGGGTATGGGTTTAATATAACTGCCATGCCCCTAACAGGTTAGCCCGCTACCATCTTAGACTGCATCTTCACATTCACATTACCATCAGGTGAGATGGCAGTCAAGGGCTAACTTGTAGTGGTTAAAAAAAAAATCTCAATTACCCCTGATTGGTTAACACTCTTCCGCTATTGGACAAAACCCATTGACGCAGCAAGAATACCATAAATTTATCCAATCACAACAATCGATACTGTAACAATGATTGATGCAGATTTTACATAATGGGGAATATGCATGTGATTTAGAAATGGACAAAAAAAATTATGTGTATTCTTTCTTGCTAAATAAATATATTCAGATGATTATTTTTACAAATTATCATGTTTCTATTAATAAATTTAATTATTTAAAAGTAGTCTTTTTCAAATTCCGCCAAAACGCAACGCTATTGGCGGAACGAAACATGACGTCACCATCCACTCTAGTCTGTGTCGACTGTTGACAGGTCGCTTGTTTTGTATGATTATTGAAGGTTATTCGCATTGTTTTGCCGCTATTTATGATAAATTATTAGTGTTGTTGGGAATTATTAACTGAAAGCAGTGATTCCTTGTGAAATAACCCTGTGCGTTCCGCAGTCGGGTAAAAAGACTCGCCACAATGACTGAAAGCGGTTTTGTCAAGGCAACTGAGAAATTCTTTTCCAATAGAAATTATCAACAGTGCAAACAAAAAAACCTAGTTATAACGTTTTGTGATCAAAATCAACACTCGTAGTCAGCAATGAAAATCATAATATTTATAAATTTGTAACATCAATAAATAAGTAAAAATATAGGGAATCAGAACAGTGTTATGAACATTTAATTAAATTTTTAGGTTAGTTTATTGTATATTACATTGTTCGCGAGTCCTAATGAAAAAGATTTTTGATATGTAGGTAGGTATATACATATTTAATACTCACGTCGAAATGATCTTCACAACAATATAAACTACTCAAGCACGATACATTTTCTCTCCTCATCACCTTACACCACTTTTTCTTTATATTTGCATCTTTGGGCATATGAAAATAAATCTTGTCAGGTGCAGTTTTAATATTATTTTTGCACATAGGGACAATACAATATTTATAATAAGCTTTTGGGTGCTCTTCCATCACAATATAATAATCTTTTACGCTTTACTTCACTCACTTTTATTAAATCTGTGAATCAAACACTTCGTTGTTAATTTATTCCTATGAATAAACGACGTCGAACGACGACAACGAACGCACCGTGACGTCACAGAACGAGCGCGCCAAAATGGGGGCGTTTAAATCGTCCGAAAATGATAGTAGTTTTAATTATTTTTTCTTAGCTTATTTAATAAAATTGTGCAAGTGTTATATTTTTTTCCTGTTATATAATCACTTAAAGAATGGTTTAAAATAATAAAAAAAATACATGCATATTCCCTATTGCCCTGTTGATAATGTACGGTTACTGGTAAGTTTTTTTTATCCAGGACAAATCAAAATCAAAATCAAAATCATATTATTTTTATTCAAATAGACTTTTTACAAGTTCTTATGAATAGTCAAATGAATCTACCACTACTAAGCCCTACAAATAAGCCCTTGACTGCAATCTCACATGATGATAAGTGATGATGCTGTAGTCTAGATGGTAGCGGGCTGACCTGTTAGGGGTATGGCATTTATATTTAACCCATACCCCTAATCGGTTTCTACAAAGCATCATACCGGAACGCTTAATCGTTTGGATAGAATCAGGCGTAACTTTGCGGAAGTTCATGATTTAGCAAGAAAAGAATACAATTATTTTGCTATAATCCGCGAACAGAAAAAATTCTGTATGGTCAAGCATGCAGCTACAAGCGAAGCACCGTTTACCTTCCCAACCAAGCAAGAAAGCTAAGTTCCCAAGCAAGCAATGCCACCACCACTCACATGCACCACCACACAAGACTTTTATACTATTCTCGACGCGCGTTTCGCCCCGACACCGGAGCATCTTCAGGAGATGTCGACCTTACAATGCAAGATTGTCTAGATTAATCGTTTGGAGGCACGTCTTTGGCGGCTGGGCGGTAACTAGCCACAGCCGAAGCCAGGCCAGATCAGAGAAATTTCAGAAATTATATATTCCTAAATCGACTTTGCCCGGGATCAAACCCGGGACCTCCCACGTTAAGACAACAGCACTGAACACTGCGCCAGAATGTGGTTTTCGTGAAAAATGTGGTTTTCTGAAATAATTTACCAAAAGAGAAAATCTGTTTCTGAGCTGGTCTTACTGAGATCAGCTGTTCATTAAAGTTCATTTTCTAGGGTGAATTAAAATTGTAAACAGGTTTTTTTGAGTAAAATATGCTTTAAAAACTTACAAAGATATGCTTTCTATCTATATCTAACTATTCATCTAGCACAGTGTCTCATTTCCTGCACAAGACGGGACCTGTATTTTGGGGGTCCGCCATTTTGATCCACACAATCTTACATCTCATTATAATGACTGCAATAAAGTATCAGATAATTTACCTTACATCACCGAACTTTTTACATAGCTGAATTAGTTAGCAAAGGAATGGTTGAATTACGGACAAAAGCGGCAATGGTTTCGAGTTCAAGCAATATATTTGAGGCTACTAGTCTGTAATGGTATATCTGTATTTACAGCATCATTAGACACGCGAACTTCCAACTAAGACTGATGTTCGTAGATATGAAGTTGAAGCAAGCCTTCAGCTTTTTGACCCCTCAAGTCACCTCTAGTCTAGAGTCACCTCTAGTCTACATCTACATGATATTAAAATAATCAATTTTTTCTGTACAGGTATTTTACCTGTAAATTTATTGTTCTTCATGAAAAAGGTGCTAATTTCATTGGATAATAGAATCCATTTTTCGTAGTGATCCGAATATCATAGTGAATTTACCTTTGTTTGTAAATCTACTGGTAGCTAATCAGTACACGTCTTGAGCTTTAATAAAAATTAATACAATTACTAGCGAATGCCCGCGACTTCGTCTGCGTGGTTCCCGCGGGAACTCTTTAATTTTCCGGGATAAAATGTAGCCTATGTGCTATTCCAGACTATAATCTATCCCTGTGCCAAATTTCAGCCAGATCCGTACAGCCGTTGGGGCGTGATTGAGTAACAAACATCCATACATCCATCCATCCATCCATACATCCATCCAAACTTTCGCATTTATAATATAAAGTAAGAAGTAAGAAGTAAGATTTATTGATTATTGATATTGATTGTCTAGTTACAATGTAAAGTTATGGCAGCCAACTTGTTAGAACGTCTACAGGAGCGTTATGAGACAAGCGTGCAAGTGCCCGATCATCCATCACGCAAATGTTCAAAACCGGATTGTTCCGAACAAGATTGAAGCCGAAATATGATTTTCAAGCCATACCGTAGATAACACTGAATTACTAATAATAACAAAGCTACCGACTTTGAAAACATTTTTGCTGATATTTTATTCAATAATAGATAATGCCCGCGACTTCGTCTGCGTGGATGAAGTTTTGTTAATTCCCGCGGGAACTCTAATTTACGGGATAAAATGTAGCATATGTTCTTCCCCGGGATACAAACTATCCCTGTACCAAATTTAATCAAAATCAGTTGAACAGATGGGCCGTGAAAGCGTAGCAGACAAACAGACAGACACACTTTCGCATTTATAATATTAGTATGGAAGTATGGATTAATTAATAAGAACCATAACTGACTGACATGGATTAATAAACTCTAATAAGTTCTCTATTATTTGAGAAATTCTTTGCAAATTTTAAAAGAAATTATCCAGTCCAATTAAAAATAATGTACCTAAGTAAATAAATACTGTGTATTAAAATATAAGTGGTATATATATAGCTTAGATCTGAGATAAGCGTTGGGGTCCCAATATGCTGAAATGGTAATCCCATCTAGAAAACGCAGCTTGAGTAGTTTGACTAAATGGGCAAACGATGTCAAAACAGTAGCAAGGACCTCCTGAATAAAAGCGGCACAAGGCCCGGGCGGTGCAGTGGATATCAGCTGTTGTAAGACCGTAAAATCTAACAAACATAACATAAAGCTTTATACAAAAATATTTCTTCACTAAAGCCGACCAACTGCTTTTAATTTCTAACGCGTAATTTGAAACAAAAAGTTAATAAAAAAGAGCAAACTTTCTCTTTCAAAACTTACTTTTTGTACTTACAATAAAAAAGCTTCTTTTTAGCTACCGAGGAAAAAATGTGTGGTCCCATTTGTTTTTTGTTTGAAAAACGTCTCATTTGGCACTAACCAAAGGGTTTCATAGATCGGATATTACAAAACAAACAATAAGAACATTGGATTAGTAAGAAAAAACAAAGCTTCCATGCACCTGGTTTAGGTTGTTTTTTATTAATATCTTTAATGTTTATTATAATCAAATAAGTTCTTCTTCCGGTAGGAAGATGGGCGCCTCATTTTTTCTATCAAACTTCATAAAAACGCCACGGTCAATGATGGTGCTATTTCATACCCTAACATGTGGTGTATTAAGGGTTGTATAGGACCTGATGTAAATTTTGAGGTTTTTTTTTATAGATCCCTTATAGACGCAATGTGTTTTATAAGAGATTTAATAGCAATGTTAGTTCTGGATAGATTGTTTTATGCAGATGCCTTTTTATCAAAGTGAATCTGGGTGTTGAGGGAAGGGCTACTTATTTCCGTTTTGATGTCAAATTTAGTAGGAGTAGTAGCCAGAAGGTATGATCAAACTTCATTCATGAATGATGCATGTAATCAGGGATTATATCACCCAATGGGCATCGCACAAGGGAGGCTCCGGCGCATGTTCCTTGAGAGTTCCCGGAGATTCCCATTATGCTCAGAGGATGGCTACCGAGGGGGTTTCAGTGGGTAGAAATCCCACATCACCCGCACTCTCCCCCAAGAGAGCGAGTATCTGAAGAAGATTTCCCCCTCGAAAAAAAAAGGTACGATCAAACTTATTTGAGCTGACTAGTAAATGATTTATAAGCAGGCGATTGTCAATGCGGCTCTTCGTGCAATTAACCAATGCTTACGACTTATTTACTGGCTGTAGCGGGTAAAACTAAAGGAAAATAACATAGTAACTTAGAATATAGTACCTACTTAAGATCTTCAGCTGCTACACTTTTTCTATTCCAAACCAATTCTTAATTCATTCAACTTTTTAAAATTGATTTGTTCATTAATAATATCATTCCACTGCTTTTCATAATTAATTAGATTATGGTGTCCAATTCATCTATCTTTTTAGATAGGTATTTCCCATTAAATTAGATCATAGGTTCTTGATAGTCATTTTTAAAAACCTGTCATCATAACATAAAAAATCAGACTGCTTAAGATGGGCAAAATTATTGCGATGTTTGCCATTTTATAAGTACCTACATGAGATAAAAAGGATTGCTGTGATTCCACCTGTCCAAAACCAGTCATGGTTTTCATCTTAATATCCGATTAGAACGTTATTACTAATATCATAACTGGTCTGGCATGGTCTTTTTATTACCTTAATAGTTACCATAACCTATACCTGTCATAGTTAGTAGACCATCTTTAGATGGGTTTTCAACTGTTTGCTACCATTAAGTTACTAACATTACCTTACCTTAGAAAAATATTAATTACAATGCCGCATTTTTCGGATTAAATAAAATGTCGTTAATAATTTTAAATGAAATTCCTTGCAATATATTTCTCTTCAACATAGTTTATTACGCATAAATCTTAGCAAAAATCTCCTAAAGTGGTCACATTCAATTAACTGTCTCGAAGTAATTTTAGAAATCTACAGAAAAATCTCAAAAAGCATCCGTCGCACAGCTTGACGCCGACACCAGCTTTTGTATCTTAAAATCGACCCTTGTTTTTTTCATCATCCCTCAAAATGTTCAAATTTCTTTACCTGCACATCCCTGTCACCCACTTATCATAAATCCCTCACATCTAAGAATGCAAATTAAACTCTATCTATAATGTTTAAAGCTTATTTTACTTTACCAATAACGTCACTTAGATCATTTCGTTTATTGATATTGTCTGCAACATCTTGAATAGCATCCCCCAATTCTTGATGGCTTATTTCTTTTTAATTGCATACAACATTGTCACCTAAACCAATTGCTAATAAGGGTAATTTTACATTTAGATTTTAGGCGTTTACGTCATTTTCTAAGTGGTTGAAATAAGGAGCTCACTAATAGAATTTTGCTACGATGCATATGAAAATGTGCGTTTCCCGTAGTTTTGGAATTTATTAGCACCGGTGACTGTGCATGGAGGTTTTAGTGATTTGAAAGCTAACAAAAGGATCGCATGGGCAGTGGACAAACAGATGTCCGTCCGTCAATATTGCAGCTTTAATTTACGTTTTCCTTCGTTTCAGATAATATGTAAATTCTTATAATGCGTATAAGATGTATTTTAATTATTAGATCATTATTTTAAAATATAATTTTCAAATTATGATCAGCATTATTTTAAAATACAATTTCTTTATAGCTTTTTCATTTTCACTGTCACGTAAATTGGCTGGCTTGCAGAGAGTAGACGAGACTATAATTACTTTTTATACAAAAGTATTACAATCTATGGGCTGATTTTTGTATATTCCTCTCTGAACCTTCGCTATTTATTGATTATACAATTATTATAAACAGTTGTGATACTGTAAGTATATTTTCCAGAATTAAACTATTAGATTTTTTTTAAATATTTTAGTGTTAATAATTGCTATACTAGTATTATCTAGAAATATGTATTCATAGATCAACAAGTGATTTATCACAACTGCAATTCCTATGAACCGACGATAAACTACAGAATTTGCTCTATTCAGCACCAACCACCTGAGCGTCTACAAAAGCGGGTCCCCTTTTCACTAAAAAAGAAGTTTTTTACAAAAAAATCTCCCACGTTGCGCAATGCAGTTTTTCATCCCCTTTTTCATACCTTTATACTATTTTTATCGCCCCTGATTAAACATTGTTAATCTTTTGTTCGTTCTGAGATTTATTTTCTTGGATTTTATATTTTTTATTGTTGTAACTTATTTCATGATTTTTATTGGGTCAGTAGTGACAAATCAGTGGGTACTTGCTGTATTTTCTTTATCTATATTTTTTTCTCACTGACAATAATAGTTTCAATTGAATTTCGATTGAACATTTTGTGGTATTGTTAAATAAAATTGTCATTTAATTTCAATTTTGAATCTTGATCGAGGTATCTTTCTTTCCAAGGCTCGTCCATAGATAGGATTCATAGGATTAAGATCTCGCCAGTCCTAAATTTAAGGATGATATTTACAATGTTTGGTTATCATTACAATGTTTGGTTATCAGTAATGATCCTTATCATTACTGATAACCATTATGTTCCTCAGTGTTAGCCTAAAATGAAGACCTGGCTGTGTGGGGTAGAGTCTAGAATGTAGCAGGTCTTTTGAGAAATATCCTTATTAGTTTCTTCGCGATAGAAACCTGCCAAAACTAACCGCGATAGAAACCTCTGAATGACCAACCCTGATTGAAAAATCACTATTAATATTATATTATTCAAAACTTTTCAAAACCTAAAATGCACAGGAAGAGAAGTCTTGATGGTTTTAACTAACTCAAAAACAGAGGGAGTTTGAGTTAATGTCATCAGAGGTAGAAATAAATATTTATTCGTCGAATGAAAAAAATATATTATTTTAATAAAAGCAACTTTTAACAACGTTGGAAAATATGGGTCTCTACTTTTGAAACTTCGAATGTTATTATCAATTCGTGCCGTACCTAGTTGGTGCATATTTACGCGATCCTCTCTCTCTTTGCGTCATATTCCTTATTACTGAGGGTCGTGACCCCTTTCCATTAATCACATAATGGTAGGAGTTTTCTTGGGATAATAATGCGGTGGGTTCACACGCCTTTCCGCACAATTTACGCGATATACACACAAAATACTAAATATGCTACTGTTACGATTCTATTATACCTCATCTAAAATAGGTATAATACCTGTATCATTAAGTACCATTCCCAGTAGGTACATACATTAGGTAGGTACTCACACTAGTACAAGGCAAACACTTGTGGATTTCAAAAACCTATTGAACAAAATGGCGTACCAACCCGGATGTGGGAAGCTGTACGTCCACAGAAATCAGAATAAAATATAGAAGTGTTAACAAAGCGTCAGGCTGTCCGTTGAGTCAACGACACGTGACTCACCTGCCCATATTTTTTTCAAAAGTGACCTACCGAGTTTCTTGCTGGTTCTTCTCGGTAGGAACGGCATTCCGAACCAGTGGTAGGCAGTGGTCACTCGACTAACCAAAAGCACTTATTAAAAGTCTACTTGATTAAAAAAATGTTGATTTTGATTTTTTGATTTTGATAATATGGCACCATCATTGCACACTACTTTATTTTGATTTACGTTGCTTTGGATGCTAGTGCTATTATGATAATTAAGTATGATAAATACATACATAGATGATGATGATGATTCAGTATTAGAGCGCAGTCCCATAATCTAAGGATGACAGATTTTTTGTATGAGAGCGTTGAGCCAGTGAGTTATTAAAACCAAGAGTAAAGTACCATTTCTATTTCCTCATTTTGATTTCTTTGGATGGTTATTAAATTGGCCGCTTAAATTATACGCACGTTAAACCAAGCACCCAATTATGATTAAGCTGGTAATTATGTATGAACTGCTTTGAAAACATTTTTAGATTACATCAGGATTTGAGGAAGGTTTGCTTTGATGTAATGTCATACTTACTTATTTTAGAAGTTTGAAGTTTATCGCCTAAATAAAACTGTAGACCGAACACACTTACCTATTTTCCCACAAACTTATCTGACCCGGTGACTCGCTAGTAAGTATATATTATGAAAATAAAATAAAAACAAAAAATAAACAATCATAAAAATTAGTTCCAATTTTGGTGACCCGCAGGCTGATTACCTATCAGCAAACGATTCGCGATAGCAAAAATAGCAAAAATTGTACAATATATGCTGTCTAATCGCAAATTCGTAATAGGTATCGACGATACATAATACGAATTTGCGATTAGACAGCAAATATTGTAAAATTTTTGCCATCGCGAATCGTTTGCATGATACGTAATCAGCCTGACGTGTCAGATAAGTTGGTAGGACTATAAGTGAAATGGCTGCCTTGGGCTTTTAAGCGGGGAACCACAGCAAGATATTTTGTTTTTTTTTTGTTTTGTTTACTAGGAAAAGTTTAAAGTTTTCTTTTTTTTACCTAGGTTTACATGTAATGAGAAAACAGTCCCCTGCATGAGGATATCAAATGGATACATGTTCCACAAGTACTTTTTTCTGGCTATAGATTAACGATTTACAACACATCATAAAATTTCAAAAAAGGGTTATTGAATCTAATTATAAAATGGCAAGGAAGCCATTTAGAGCTAGCAGCTACCTTGGCTGGAGGATAGGCTTAGCCACTCAAAGGGGCAATGCTGCCACTTGCCAGCATCTTGGGTACTATCACAGATCACGTGGGTACTACTACTATCAATGATCTTAGAAGAAAAAGAGGGGTACTATGTTTTGAATCGATGAGGTATTTGAGTTTATTTTATAAAGTTCACGCTTAATAATAGTTAATAAACATAAATAATAATTATTAAGTAGTTAGATATTTTGACTTTGATGTATTAATATTGTATGTACCACTCGTGAGACCACATAATATGTTGTACGACCATAATAATATACTACTAACAGGTAAGTTATGACTTATGCTAGTCGAATAACTTGTTGTATAAGCAATTTCAGTGTCAAGTAGGTACTGCGGTACTTGCGAGAATGCTCTACGGTACAAAAATAGTGCTGACGAATAGTGGAGGTAATAATTTATTTATACTGAATTAAAAGTACCTAGATAGTGACACTACCATAGGAATTTGTACTTACCAAAATTAACCTGAGAAGTCCATGTATAATGCGGCTAATATATTGTGACTTGTGGATATTAAGTGATATAAGCATAATAAACGGTTTCCTTTCATTTTTAGGGTTCCGTACATCAAAAGGAAACAACGGAACCCTTATTGGATCACTTTGTTGTCCGTCCGTCTGTGCGTTAAAACCCTTTTTCTCAGGAACGGTTGCAGTTATCAAGCTAAAATTCATATCAAATACTCAAGTCTACTGTCCCTTAGAGCTGTGAAAAAACACAGCTCTAAGGGCTGGCCACCACATCGTAGACGGCCTACCATGTCACAGTTTGTACGGAACCCTCGGTGCGCGAGTCCGACTCACACTTGGCCGGTTTTAATTAATTATTTAAATTCTGTGTCAATGATTTTGTGGTAGTGCTTTGTTTGATTACAACTTTTTAAGCTGTCAAATATTACAATACTACTTTTTTAAACGTTACATTTATGGATGCATTAGCATTAGATAATTGTGTTTTAGCCAATTTTAGTAATAATTAAATAAAATAAAAATAATCGCATTGATTGTAATTAGTAGTCAAACCAGTCGCCATGAGCTGCTGGACACAAGTGCTAAAAGACCTTGTTTAGTGGAGATCCTTGAGGTCCTCCTATGTCCAACAGTGGACGTCCTACGTCTGAGACCAAATCGCGATTGTAGCCACAATTTTGAAGCGGACTATAATATCAACTGTAAGGTGGTTCCACGAACTAGTTTCTGTCTTGAAAGTCATGGTCAATGCCCAATACCAGAGCTGATACCTATTGGTATATTGTTACACACCGACCGACACGCGTTTAATATCACATGTATCATAAAAACTCAAACTGATTCGTTGGTCTAGTCGCTTGCTTATTTGGTTACGGGTCTTCAGGTCCCAGGTTCTAACCCCGAGTCGAAACAAAATGTTATTGGGGTTTCTATATTCACTCTGTAGCCGACCGGAGTTGCAAAGTTGGCGATGTTACACGAAAAAAAAAGTCCTCTGTTTTTGAAGTTAGAGACATGAAAATTGGCATTTAAGTAATTAGTTTTAAATCATGAAAATCTATATAAGCAGCTTTACGAAAATACCCCCTAAATGGGGGTTGGAAGTTAACATAAAAGTATTATGATTTTGAAATATAGACGTGAAAATCAGCATACTTATTTTAGGCAGAACATTACTATAAGCTTAGTTCATAGAAGTGCAAGGCACGATGTGCACAGAGCTTGGTAGTAAATACGCTCACACTTCCCAGACGAATATTTCTGTAAAAAATCGCATTATCACAACATAACAAAGCACTAAACTATAATATGTATCGAAAACATATTGCATTCTTGTGGCACCCACCTTACATAAAACCATAATACTAACCTATCTATTTACTTACTTACTAGCACATGAAATAGGTAAATAATAACTATTACATTAAATTTAAATTAAAATAAAATGTTAAAACCAATTAATCTAGTAGACCACTGTCAGAGGGAATTGTTCCCAAAATGCTAGCCCCATTGCCTCGTTGTATCGCGATACTAATTCTCTGGGCAAAGTAGAGGCCAGCATTTTGGTCACACGTTGCATCGACCAGGCGTTGAGAAATTTCCTGAAAAACTTTCTTTGCTTCTGGTCCCCACGGTCCCATAGTTTCGACCCCAATAGGCTCAAATATGTAACCACTGTCCAGGGATACATATTTTCGCCTTTTGAGGTTTTCACCGGATTCAGCCGCTGCACCAGCTCTAATTTGGGTTCCAGGAAGATGGGATGGTGCAAGTGTGTCGACACAAGTCACATCCCACACTAAAGGCCTCCCCATCTTATTGGTTATTACATAGTTTTAAGTAATAAAAACCAGCGTAAGCTTTATGAAGCCTTTATAGGCTTTATGAAGCGGGAAAATTTCATAATCTCATACGTCATTGGAAATCAGAAATTGTACGTGGACAAAGTCGCGGGTGACCTCTAGTAATCTATTATAATTAGTTATAACACAAAATAATACGTTGTGACTGAAAATATAAAAGATACTTAATAGGTAACAAATCTAGCATCCAAATCTCGGCGACCTTCATGTGAACTGCTCAAGTACTCGCTGCTCATTGATTCACTTGTTTTTTTTAACCGTGATCATTAGGTAGGTAGTCTATGTATTTAAAATGTATGTATTATATGTTTGAAATATCCTTCGTGCTGATAGCATGTTGTAATGATGGGGCTGTAAATTATGAGAAAGTAAGTAAACACACTTTACTACACTCAAACAAATAACAGAAGTTCATAAACGAAGTAACACGAACGGTGTAAAGGCGGCCTTATCACTACGAGTGATCTCTTCCAGGCAATTTATATGAAGGAGGATGAGGAAGGAGGAAGGAGATAGGTCCAAAGCGCCAATTCTACATATTATGGTTGTTGTACGTAGAGCCTACGCTTTGGAAAAGAACTACAGCCTAGGTCTTTGCTGGTCGGGTAGTAAGGGTAACTATAGGCACGGCCGAAGCCTTCCACCAGGCCGCGTGGATTTGCTCAATCCACGCGGGCGAATGGGGCATCATCTATGTAGTTAGAAATATAAATCTTCTAATCATACAGTATAATAATGTAATAAACAGTTGGTTAGTTTGTAAGATTTAATATACCTACAGTAGGTACTTGTGTAGGACAGCAGAGCTAAATCAGATGAACGTTTCATTTTTACAAAAATGTGCCCTAAAAGAATTTAAGCTACTTTGTTTAAGATTAACTAAACATTCTTGCAACTTATTATTAGTCTATACTCAAATCTTTATGGTGTACACCCACACGCACAGATTCGTCTCAAGTATGTGCGCATGTGTGCGTTAATGCGCAGACGCAGCTATGCGTGTTCTAACGTTGCCGTTCTCACCCCCGCTAATTTAGTTGGCCCCTAGTGGTTTGATACTTGTGCTTAAATAAGGTTTCTTGCATCTCTAAATAATAATTATTATAATTATATTCATAACTATTTAGAACTAGCTTAACCAAGATATTGTTGAGAATATAGATCTAAATTATTAGTGATCTAAGTTAAAAAATTATATTATTTTTATAACATTATACCTATAGGTTGGTTTCCGGGAACGACACAGGCAAATTTTAACCAGGGTTTTTGTTCAAAAACCTAAAACCACCCGAATCATCATCAAGTAGATACTAGGTACCTATTTAAAAAGAAATGTGTGAAAAAAAAGAAAAAAAAAGCCATCGCCATCATTATTATGACTAAGTACTTATCAAATCGTATTAAGTCATCATAATGAACTATGTTTAATAAAAATTAATGCATAAAATATTAAAAAAAAACACGAATTTTTAATTTATTATATTAACGTAGATACAATGTATACTTTCAAGATATTTATTTAGTCTTCTACTTTACATGAAATGCATTTCTTACTACTTAGATCTCTCTACCACAAGTTCCATGCAGAAGACGACGATGTATCAAAACTACGTACTCAAACTACACTAGTAACAAATCGTAGGCGTACAAAGAGGGTGGGTCGCATAAAAGCAACCTTTTTTTTCAACATCCACCAAAGATTTTTTCTACCTGCGAACCCGAATTTCTACCTGACGTGGAGCTCGCGCGCAGATTCTAACAAAATTTAACATCAACTAGAAAAAAATAATTCTACACGCGTTCACATTGTAAGGGGGCTTTTTGCTAGAGTTTTTACTACAATTTCACTTGCCACTAACATTTTTCTGGTTTTTGTACTATGTTTACAAGTTTTTCTAGATGTTTTGACCACTGGAAAAGGTGTTAATTATTTATCTAAGATTTTTTTGCTAAGTTTTTTGAACTCTACACTATAATTTTTTGTTTACTTATTCAGGAGTTTGTTTCACTAAAAATCTTTGGTCTATTGACTAGATGACGCCCGCGACTTCATCCGCGTTGATTAAGTTTTTCTTATTCCCAGATAAAAAAGCCATTATACATCTCTTCCAAATTTCATCAATATCTGTTGAAAACATTTGCCGTTACAGCGTAGCAGACCAACAGACAGATAGAGAGACAGACAGACACACTTTCGCATTTATAAAATGTATGTAACACAGAATAGGTAAGTAATAGTACGGTATTAGTATGAATGCGATGTTTGAAATAAGTATTAAAAAAAAAATAAAAAAAAATATATTTTAGGAGTTGCGACAGCACTTTTACCACGTTTTACTCAAGAAAATCCTTTGAATTTATAATTTTCTTTACATATTTCAAGAATAAACTGTGATCATAGTCAACATGTGACCTTGTAATCAAAATTCCAGAAAAGTTTAAAAACCGATCTCCTAAATCTTTCCCACAGGTTCTCAAATAGCATATCACCGGATCGCAGGAGCATTAAAAAAAGTTTGAAAAAATCCCCGTCATCGACTTGACAACACCTGTTGCACCTACGCATCCGCCAAACAACTGCGCCATCTTAGTTACAATATGGCGGACCATATGTCAAAATCCACATAGCATATCATATCGTATTCATTGTATCAATTATTTTATTGTGGCGAACGTTCATTAGAATATTTTTTATCTATTAATAACTATGTAGGCTTCTATATGGTTCGTTTTTTTCGTAAACAAGTGGGTAGCAGTAGGACTATGTATTTACTATGTGTATTTATGAATAAAATAAAATTAGATCCCCTTTTTACTGTGCCTTTTTAGTTATAGATTAACGCTTGGTTGCAATCAGACCTGCCCCCTGATTGTGAAAAGAAAACGTACCAAATCGTGATCGTTTGTCAAAGGTATAATTCGCTGTTTAAGGTTAAGATGCCTGCACGTCAAAAAGCATGTTTGAACTCTATAAACAGTTCCTATTATACGTTTTAAATGATTTCGATTTATTTATACAATTGGGCCTCTGTTTGCAAGTGGTGATGCAGCCTATGTTAGAGCGCGCTTGCCTAGAAACCGCCTAGCTAGTAGAAGGTGCCTTTCATAATGAAATTAATCATGAAAGTTTTCCGAGAGCTTATACCTCTGCGAAAGATGTTATCAAATACAGGCAGCACCATTTCGAATAAAGTCATGAATATGTAATAAAGTAGGTCCATCCATTTCACATCTACCTGACCCCACAGACTGACGTACAGACTACAGATTGTATACAAAGTAGTCAGACTTAGACCCTGCATTTTATAATACTATCACAGTTTATATTTAGGTACGATGAATTCCAATGTCCAACAAAAAAAAAATCAAAACGAGATTATCATATAAATTCTTTCGTCAAGATAAAGATAGAGTTATAGCTCAAGTATACACAAGTAGGCAAAGCATTGTAGGTAAGCATAAACTTTTTGCCATAACCAAGTCGAAAAACAATTGAGCGCATCATTAGTATTTCACACCGCGACCTATCCCAAGACCATGTAAAATAAACATAATATTAACAAAGAAAAAACCAAGACGAAAGCAAAAACCGTTTTAAAATTCAGACTTAGACGCGTGCTGAGAAAAAGTTGAGATTATTTGCAAAAAGTCATTGTAGAGCCTTTTTTGTACAGGCCTCTTTTTGCTCCTGTTTCGGAAAAGAGCTCGGAAGAGACCGTATGCGGTACGTACTCAAGAACCCGTTAAAGTTTTTGCCCTTATGAATTTGGTCATTGTGTCTTTTTTTTGTTATTGTTTCGATTCGGATTGCATAACCGCGGGTCAGATTATGGTCGAGTTTTGATTGAGGTCAATCCTCACGTAACCTTTGAGTTGTTATTGTACTTTTATAGAACAGGGAGGTTTATACCGTTCCTGTACCTGTACAGGGAGGCAGGTGCTGTCTGTAAAACAGGTTGAATATGATAATTATTTCCGTGCCCAGGAGCTGGCGCTTATTTAACCCAGCAGCTTAGCCTGGCAATTCAGAGAGGAAATAGCGCCAGTGTCTTAGGTACTGGGTACCATCATACCATGCGCATGAACGATCATTTTGGTTTTTCAACCGACTTCAAAAAAAGGAGGAGGTTCTCAATTCGACTGTTTTTTTTTTTTTTTTTTTTTTTTTATGTTTGTTACCTCAGAACTTTTGACTGGGTAGACCGATTTGGATGATTCTTTTTTTATTTGAAAGAGCATACTTCCCATGTGGTCCCATATAAATTTTATCGAAATCGGCCGAGCGGTTTTTAAAATAGCAACAATAAAATAAAAACTTTGTATAGCGTGTGCTTGTTGTTGTAAAGTTGGCGCGGGAGTTTGAAGTCGGTTGTTTAAAAAGTATTTTTTATATTAAATTATTTGTAAATATAAATGTTAAAGATTTTTGTTGAAGGTTATTGTTTGTAAATATTTTAATTATTATTGTTAATATTAATTGCTTCATTAATTTACTGTTACTTGCCACAATAAATTAAATTAATGATTAACTTTAAAAGACGTATTTTCCTGAAAAAGCTAAATATGTATCCCCAAAAGCACTTGTAAAATATTGTAAACTAACTAGATGATGCTCGCGACTCCATCCGCGTGGATTAAGTTTTTTGATTCCCGCGGGAACTCCTTGATTTTCCGGGATAAAAAGTAGCCTATATCCTTCCCCGGGATACAAACTATCCCTATACCAAATTTCATCAAAATCGGATGAATAGATGGGCCGTGAAAGCATAGCAGAGAGACAGACAGACATACAGAGAGACAGTCAGACACAGTTTCGCGTTTATAATATAAGTATTGATGTGAATTTCTCATATTATTATGGATGTGCTTGTATTACTCTACATAATATTTAGTAGACCTATGGAATAACTGTTAATGTTGTAAAGAATGGAATTTTCTTAAAAAATCACATGTTACAGCCATATTTGGTCCCAAACCTAAGCGACATGGTTCAGGGCCAATAATGAAGAGCCATAGAGTGAGGGTGTCAACGCTCGCACATCTGGGGAACACTTGCTAGACTGTGGCACTAGCGAGACAGCTTATTGTGGACATGCCCAATAAATCTATGCTCGCAATTATAAGTTTCTATGGTCGCAATAAAGTTTAACTCATGTAAACGCATGAGCAACTTACAAAATGTAAGAAGTCTTGTGGGTTGCATATCGTTTGAAAATGTTGTTTATGTGAGTAAATTACGCATTCTTAGTAAAAATTTACGTCATTACGAAAATAAAAAACTGAAAGCTCGATGAAATGAAAATTAACTGCAAAAATAACATTTAAAAAAAAAATATTTCTCTATGTAGTTTCTTGCTTGTTCTTCTCGGTAGGAAAGGCATTTTGAATCAGTGGTATATTCACTTGACGAACCAAGAGAGTTATGTCCTATTAAAAAATAAAAAAAAACAGCGATCTAGTTAGCATTTGCCTTGCCACTTTTGATACGGAGACACAGAGAAATGAGTAAAAACATACAAATTTAATATTGTAGCTTTATGCATTTAAAAAAAACTGTATTAAGAGGTGCATATCCTACGTTTGTAGTTTTAAATTAATAAAAGGTGTTAGAAAGTTTTTCGTCTAACCCTAAACCACGGAATAAGTTGCCTATCCACGTTTTGATAATGTCTGAAAAAAGCTCGTTGTAAATCAACGCACAAAATTGACTTCAGAGGATACAATTCGGTGCATTTCACCCAAAAATTGTGCAGCCAGGAAACTAAAAAAACAGCACTTGATGACTTTTTATGCATCCTCATATTATATCGACTAGAAAATCCACGTGGATCAAGTCGCGGCCATCTGCTAGTAAGCTATAAAGTCAAGTTCGCGGGTAGGTATAATAGGCATGATGACAGTAACCAAGAATCAATGAAATTATGAATTTATCTAATGAAATAGGATTCATGGATTATAAAAAACGTATTTATTTTTCTATTTCGAGTTTGATTGCTATTTATTTTGATAAAATAAAACTATAAAATACAGCAATCCGCCATATTGCATAAAACACAAAGAAGCGAATGACGTCACAATTGTTTGTTTTCGAGCTTTGAAAATCACACTATTGCTTGCTGCACACTGCACAAAGTACATTGGTAATAACAATAGTGACGTCACAACGACGCCATGACACCGCCGAACGTTTTGGCGTGAATTTTAAAATTTAAATTTCAAATGCCAATTTTATCTACCAAACCTTATTTTTCTGCTAAAATAAGATATTTTTTCGAAATAGTAGATACTTCCGAACATAATCTGACCATTTTTCAAAATCAGTCATCATGCCTATTATACAATAGATTATTTAGCAATTGTAAATAAGAGTCAAGGCCGAGCACATGCAAATGAATGAAATGAATGGTTATGAATAAGAATTTCAAAGTTCATGAGTTAAAAAACGATTGTTCTAATACTAATAATTCATAATCCATATCCATACTAATATTATAAATGCGAAAGTGTGTCTGTCTGTCTGTCTGTCTGCTACGCTTTCACGGCCCATCTACTCAACCGATGTTGATGAAATTTGGTACAGAGATAGGTTACATCCCGGGGAAGGACATAGGCTACATTTTATCTCGGAAAATTGAAGAGTTCCCGCGGGAAAAAAAAAACAATCCACGCGGACGAAGTCGCGGGTATCATCTACTAATTATTATAAATGCGAAAGTATGTCTGTCTGTTTGTCTGTCTGCTACGCTTTCACGGTACAACCGGTCAACCGATTTTGATGAAATTTGGTGCAGGGATAGGTTGTATCCCGGGGAAGGACGGGCTTCCCGGAAAATGAAGGAGCTCCCGCGGGAATAAAAAAAAATATCCACGCGGGCGAAGTCTCTAGTTGTTAAGATCATCTAGTTGTTAATAGTTTTAATAATTTCATTTATTAACATTATGCACTTCCTTAATTCAAAAGAAGATAAAACACACTGTTAGAGTCTCATTATAAAATCTTACGCATAAAATTACCAGCCTATGCATAATATTATTGCTAAGTTAATTTGGATCTAACCATTAATATAATCAGTTAGCAATATAATTCTAATATGTAATTTGTTTCATGATGTCACAACTTGGAATCCTAAATTATGGCTTACGATTCAAATCAAACATTTTGTAGAAATGTTACCGTGGGTACCTACTCTGCGGTGAATGGTGGACGACTGTTACACCGTAGTGTATCACAAAATGATACAATTATGTTTTATTTGTGTAAAACCGAACGTGATTCTGTTGATCTATGAATGAAATGGTGGGTATGAAAGTCCAATTTTATATTCTCGTTGTATATAATTAATTAAGCAAATGCGCCAGCGAGTCACATGATTTTAAGATTCCTAAGACGTTCCTGTCTAGTTCCTACACTACAAGAGTTTAATATTCAGTTATGTATCTCTAGAGCAGACATCTGTTATAGAGCACCAGAGATCTATTAGGGGTACGGCCGTACGGCAGTTATTAAACCCAAACTTCTAATCGGTTTCAACATGGCATGGCATGGCATGGTAAGACGATCTCCCTGGCGCAATGTTGAGCGCTGTTGTCTTAACGTGCGAAGGTTCTGGGTTCGATTCCAGGCGGGTCAATTTGGGAATTTATAATTTCAGAATTTCGTCTGGTTTGGTCTGGTGGGAGGTTTCGGCCGTGGCTAGTTACCACCCTACCGGCAAAGAGCTACCTAGCAATTTAACGTTCCAGTACGATGCCGTGTAGAAACCGACTAGGGGTGTGGGTTTAATATAACTGCCATACCCCTAACAGGTTAGCCCGCTACCATCTTAGACTGCATCAACACTAACCATCGGGTGGGTTCGCAGTCAAGAGCTAACTTGAAGTGGAATAAATAAATAAATGGCACGGCATGGTACGGCTTGGTAATAAAATAAAAATAAAGCGTTCGTTTCAGTGTAAATGCGTCCATCAGGTGGTTGATGATCGCAGACACTTGACGTCGAAGAGCGATATTTAGTGTTATGTTATTACTGAGAACTTACATAGGTACATAGGTAGGTAGGTAGGTAGGTAGGTAGGTAGGTAGGTAGGTATATTAATAGGTACATAGGTAGTATAGCATCGCTGTGAGGTCAGACCCAATCTGCACTTAGCCAAAAACCTGTCGATAGGGTCGCCATGGGGTCAACTTAGAAACTAAAGGATTTGATGGTATTTTGAAGTAAATAAATATAATAATATTATCTATATTTTAATGTAAAGAGAAAGTGGCTTGAATTTTACCGGTGACGGATCTTACACTTGGGACTAACTAATTTGATAACAAAAATCCAACAAAATATTTAATTTATTGAAATCCACGTGTTTGTGGACGTGGACGTGAAATACCATATCTAATGAAAAATAAAAATTTGAAATGTTTGAAAAAATTTTTTTTTGTGCCTCTGCTTTTGACGGTTGGCAACTTTTAACAGTGATTTTGCAATGATGCAGCTTTTATTAAACAAATTGTGCAGTTTCTTCTGCCCTGGCTAAACTGAAACAAGTCATTCTAAAGACCAGGAAGTATTATTACCCAGAATATAATCTTATTGCTTTATTTGGCAGTGGTTTGGATGATATCTTTGATATTTTTTAGTTTTAAGCTCGATTTTAATGTATATTACATAATTTTACTTAACGATATTTTGGCGTCCGAGTGACTGATTAAAACATTTTCAGTTAAAAGAAATTTCTCTTTTTCCTCACTATACCTACTTAAAATAATTAAACATGTAATCATACTTATCATACTTACTTAATATTATAAATGCGAAAGTCAGTTTGTTTGTTGGTTTGTTGGTTTGTTGGTTTGTTGGTTTGTCCTTCAATCACGCTTCAACGGCGCAACGGATCGACGTGATTTTTGGCATGGGTATAGTTGAGGACCTGGAGAGTGACATAGGCTACTTTTTATCCCGGAAAATTAAGTAGTTCCCGCGGGAATAACAAAAAACTTAAACCACGCGGACGAAGTCGCGGGCATCAGCCAGTTTTAAATATCTTACTACTTTATAAGAACTTGTACCTAGCTACGCAGTTTTTTGGTTGAGTAATTTTTTTACAGGACGATCCTAATATAAATTAACTACATGATCACCCTAACAGCCAGTAGATATAGGAGCGCGTTTTACGACTAATGCCTACACGTCAATCACTAAGATTGAACCGACAAAAACGTCGATTCCTATTCACAAGATCGGGTGAGGAGTTAAATGATATTATAGAAACACTTACCTAATAGCTCCGTTCTTGGGTAATTTCACTTGGCATGCGCAGAAATACCTATTTACGTGGAATGACGATATAACTTCATGTTTACGAGTAAGCTAACTATATAGTAATCTGTCTGAAGATAACGCAGTGGTGAGCGCTGTGGTCTTTACATAGTCGAAGGTTGGGTTTGATTCCCGGCAGGGTCAATTTGGGTATAATTTCTGAATTTTCTCTGGTCTGGTGGGAGGCTTCGGCCGTGGCTAGTTACCACCCTGTCGGCAAAGGCATACTGCCAACGGATTTAGCGTCCCGGTATGATGCCGTGTAGAAACCGATTAGGGGCATTGGTTTAATTTAAATTCGGTGCCCCTAATAGGTAAGCCCGCTAACATCTTACACTGCATCATCACTTACCATCAGGTGAGATCGCAGTCAAGTCAAGTAACTTGTAGTCGATTAAGAAAAACCTATTTACGAGGATTGGCAATATAACTACGCTATGTTTAGGAGTAAGGTAACGATTATAGTAATCTAACTATTTGGACCTCCCTGGCACAGTGGTGAGCGCTGTTGTCGTATAGTCGGAGGTACCAGGTTCGATTCCCAGCAGGGTTAATTTGGGAATTTATAATTTCTGAATTTTCTGGTCTGGTCTGGTGGGAGGCTTCGGCCGTGGCTAGTTACCACCCTGTAGACTAAGACGTTCCGACAAGCGATTTAGCTTCACGGGTATGGCAGTTATATTAAACCCATACTCCTACCGGCTTCTACACGGCATCATACGGAATGCTAAATCGTTTGGCGGCACGTTTTTGCCAGTAGCGTAGTAGTCACGGCCGAAGCCTCCCACCAGACTAGACCAGAGCAAAATTCTTAAATTACAAATTCCCAAATTGACTCTGCTAGTGATCGAATCCGGGACCTCCCACTTCTATGATCACGGCGCTCACCATTGCGCCAGGGAGGTTGTCCAAGGTTAGCCTATAGCTATGAAGACATTTATTTTATATTTGGATTGAGAGTAGATATTTTGATAGCAGCGTAGATATAAAAATTAAGTATTAATTTTTAGTAATTAAGTAAGTTAGTAAATTATTAAGTATTTGAGTTTTTTATATTCGTTTGGTTACCGTACGTTGAAATAAACTTAAAAATCCCTAATTTTGGAGATGAAGTCGCGGTTTTACGTGGTTTTTGCGAAATATTTTACAAAAATATAAAGCTATAAATTTTCCACTACGCATTATAATTTTATAGAAGTAGATACACAAAACATTATTGATTATAATATTAAGGTGTGAAATGTTAAAGGGTATTTTTTTCGCGACTGCCCAATAAAGGAGTGTTGTTTTCACGGTTCATGTACCTATTGTATGTACATACAATAGGTACATGTGAGTTTCTTTATTCCACCATAACTTCTAAATGCCTGAACAGATTTGGATGTTGTGATGTGTCGTTATTTACATCCTCCCGATTAAAACTGGCTATTCTACTAGCTTTTTGCAGAATTACTTATCGCAAATCATTTTATTAACTCCCTTTTTAAAACCTTAGTTCACGCGAAGAATTCGCCGGCATCATTATTTCCCTTTACTAATATTATAAATGCGAAAGTTTGGATGGATGGATGGATGGATGTTTGTTACTCAACCACGCCAAAAGGCTGACGGATCTGCATTAAATTTGGGACAGAGATAGATTATAGTTTGGATTAGCACATAGGCTACATTTTATCCCGGAAAATTAAGGAGTGCTCATGGTAACCAAAAAAAATTCAATCCGCGCGGACAAAGTCGTGGGCATCATCTAGTCTAGTCACTTATAAATAAATTCACACTGTACCTACATCCGAAGCTGAATGTATATATTACGTCATTCTCAAAGTCAAGGCTACAAACTGACATTCATACACTATTTTTTATGGTAATTTTGACACTAATCTATTTTTTTTTACAAATTATGTAGTTCTGAGTCTATAAATCATTAACGCTATTAAGATTTAAATTCCCTATTACAAAATATGTATTATTAGGTATATATATTTATTTCATTTTTATCTCGTAATTTATGATTAATAATATTTCGAAATTTCAAGCCTGACTAAAGTTTATTCTTATTGGGTTCTGTAGTACAAAAAATTTAACAGTAGGTAGTAGTAAAAAATATAAATATTTTATTTTAAGCAGCCAGTAGCTTAGTAGATAAAATACCAAATTCTCTGAAAATATAGAATCTTTAATCAGCTCTGGTAGGTAGGTAGGTAGAGGAAAATTGTACAAAATAGGGTTTGAAATATTTAAAACCACCTGAAGATAATAATAATATTAGGATATTGTATCATTGAAATAATTCAAAATTGATATATAGTTACGATTATAATATTTAAGATATAATTATATTATATAACCTCTAAACTACGGAATCCTAAAAATTATATATATTTCGCAAATTATGACATACTAACATTTTTTGTAAAAAAATTATGTGCACCTTAACACGCTAATTTATTATTTACATTAATATTTTTGTCTCTACAACTATTAATAACTAATAATATCCAGCAATAATGGGTCCTTGAACGTCTTTGACGATTATCATCTCATAAAATATAAATGTTCATTATTTTGCAGACAGACAGACAGAGAATGAAATTAGGTAAAGTACATACTTATAATTATTAAAAAAAGGAAATTCGAATAGGTACCTGCTTCACTTTCAATGCCAATGTACGTAATAATATGCGGTCTACGTATACCTGAATAATATATTATCTACCTATAGTATATTTTTTATTTTTGGTGTTTTGCCTACCCAAAATAATAAAATATATAAAAAACACATAATATTATAAAAAAATAAAAGTGTTAAGTGAATTAATTAGATTAGTGATGAGTTATAAACACGATTTAATAATCGATTGTATGCTGAGAGCAAATCTTATGTTTAAAAAACTCATTATTATATAATATTATGCTTTATTTTTACAAAAAATATTGATAAAAAATGTAAACAAACGATAAAACTAAAAAAGGGACAAATTACATGAATATAAATTTACATTGTAGTCACAGAGATGGCTGTCAAAAGGTAAAGGAGAAAACTTCTTCCGAAGTTGGTTTGAGTATATTGTTATCTATTAACAACAATAGGCGCAACCTTCCACCGTGGAAGTAATAGACTAAGAGATAACTGCTATTACTGAATCAGCTTTTCAAGCGATAGTTACAAAAAGTGCAGCTATCTCCTATAATATAATGGAACTGAGACGCGGCGTCTTCGATATAATAACTGAAACTACACTATGGCATTACAGGACGTATTACAGGTGTACAACTGCTGACGCAACTCCTTAAATTTAATTTTCTTTTTTTTTATGAAAGCATTGCATCCATGTTAATTTATGTATTAAAGATTCGAAAGTGGGTCTGTGTATCTGTCCGCTGTCTTTCTGCCACACTTTCACGGTCCATCTGTTCAACCGATTTTGAAGAGATTTGGTACAGGGATAGGTAGTATCCCGGATATACTTTTTATCCCGGCAAATTAAAGAGTTCCCACGCGGACAGTTTCTCTTTCAGACGAAGACAAAGATCTAGTTTCAATAGGTATAATGCCAATTACATGAAGCTGAGTCACAGCTGTTGTTATTTTCAAAAAACTGCTTGACTCGACCACTTCAGCATGCGCCGGCCCTTAGACTACAAAACATCGATCGTGTCACCTATGACTCAGAAAATGTAAATAAAATTCCGTAAAGGACAAATAGAGACACACTGACCCAGTCAGTGACAAAAACTAAAAGTTAAAAAAAAAAACGCAAACCGCTCGTTTTTTTTTTCGTGAAATAAAAACAAAATCGCGTTAAGGAGCGTCCGAAACGACACAATTGTAGTTTTTATGGCGTCAGATGTTCTTAATGAAAGTTTTTTGTTAGAATTAGCTTAAACAGAAAAAGTCTTCGATTTGCGTAATCGAGTGGTAGCAATTTATGTCTTTGCCAATACGATTTGCATAATATGTAACTTTTTGTGCACGAAATATATTTTTGCCATTGATTTATTGGTGTGAATTTGGTCTTGATTATTGAGATATTAATTTGCCGGTTGGGTTTATAGACCGAAAAACATATTTTGCGATCGACGAATGTAACGCGATACGACTCCACAGAAAATGAAAATCTTATCTACGCGACAACGTGGAGGGTCAGGCTACTGTTTTTACTTGTCGCGTCGCGTCGCGTCGCATATCGCGTTTGTCGTTCATCTACGCGTAATGTAATGTTTTGTGATGTGTGATTTAATTTTCATTGTGTAAAAAACTTACATGGCTAAAATCATACTAATATTATAAATGAGAAAATGTGTTTGTTTGTTGGTTTATTGGTTTGTTGGTTTGTCCTTCAATCTCGCCTCAACGGAGCAACAGATCGACGTGATTTTTGGCATGGGTATAGTTGAGGACCTGGTGAGTGGCATAGGCTACTTTTTATCCCGGAAAATTAAGGAGTTCCCGTGGGAATCAACAAAACTTTAACCACGCGGACGAAAACGCGGGCATCAGCTAGTGCCTAATAATATGAATCAAACTTCATATTATTAGGCACATCGAGTCTTCGTTTGAGTGATTTTTTTTTAATTCCTTTCTACTGTAGAGTTAAAATACATGGAAAGTCGAGTTATTGGACACAGTGGTTCAGAAGTACCTAAGCTAGAAGCAAACAATTCATGTCAAATTACAGCTTTCTAGTACTTGTAGTCTCTGAGCTAAGCCGCGGATGGACGGACATCTCGGATTCGATCCCCGGCAGCTCCAATTTGAGAATTTATAATTTCTGAATTTTCTCTGGTCTAGCCTGGTAGGAGGCTTCGGCCGTGGCTACTTACCACCCTACCGGCAAAGACGTACCGCCAAGCA
The DNA here is from genome assembly GCA_963932025.1 of Erebia epiphron. Taxonomy (NCBI): domain Eukaryota; kingdom Metazoa; phylum Arthropoda; class Insecta; order Lepidoptera; family Nymphalidae; genus Erebia; species Erebia epiphron. The sequence continues at coordinate 23,584,063 of OZ009947.1, read as the reverse complement.
ATTAAGCGTTCCAGTACGATGCCGTGTAGAAACCGGGTTTAATAACTGCCATGTCCCTAACAGGTTAGCCCGCTACCATCTTAGACTCCATAATCACTTACCATCCGGTGAGATTACAGTCAAGGGCTAACTTGTAGTTGATAAAAAAACTGTAACACTCGATACCTTTATACAGCATACTTTAGGTGATATAATAGGTATAGGTATACTGTCTTAGGGTCTCACCAAACCTATCGACGAAGAACCGGCTTGGGCCGGACAGAAAAGTTTTATGTGAGCTTTATGTTTACGGCTTGGATTTTCCGGGATAAATAGTAGCCTATGTACTTTCCTAGGATGCAACCTATCCCAGTACCAAAATTCATCAAAATCGATTGAACAGACGGCCCTTAAACGATGGCAGCTGTCTTATCTGTATAAGCAGATAGGCACACTTTTAAATTTATTTTCAAATGGAAAATTTGGGACTAGGGCTGGGAATTTTTATACAGAAATGCTGCGAATTTACAACAACAACTAGGTACAATAAAAAAAATATAGTGGATAGTTGTTAATAAATAAAAAATACCGATTGTCCATAGCTGCCAAATGATATATAATCGCCATAAATCAAATTAAAATGAATATTAATTGAATCTCGCGAACAAGTTTGTACAGATTTAGTTTTAGGGTGCTTATACACTGAAATTCTAGTACATGGTCGCGTTTTACCAGTGATCCTGTAGTAGATATACACATAGATCGTGTTGGCCAGCGTAGTGGACTATGGCCGAAACCCTTATCGTCCTGGCAATGTGTTAAAGTGTTGATGAGGATGGGACTGTATATTTAAACAAATATAAATGCGAAAGTTTGGATGGATGTTTGTTACTCAATCACGGCAGAACTGTCGGCACAGAGATAGATTATAGTCTGGAACAACACATTTTATCCCGGAAAATTAAAGAGTTTTAATTTTCCGCGGGAACCGTAATACCTCAAACCAAGCGCGCGAGGTCGCGGGCATCAGCTAGTAATTTTTATTTGTCACTCATTCCTTTCCTTGGGTCAGGCCGCTCGCTCTTTGAACTGTGGGTCTGGTGGAAGGCTTCGGTCATGGCTAGTTACCACCCTACCGGCCAAGATGTACCGCCAAGCTATTTAGCGTTCTAGTATAATGCCGTGTAGAAACCGAAGGGGTATGGCCCATTACCACCGAGGTCTGTGCCCATTACCCATACCGTATTGCCGTACCCCTCCTAACAAGTTACCATCTTGTACTGTATCATCACGTAGAATCAGGTGAGATCGCAGCTAAGGGCTACCTTGTAATGGAATAAAAAAAACAATAGAAAAACGTATTTTAAAACCGCGCCGTATTCAGAATGCCTTAGTTAGTTAGACTTTAATTGCAATGAAGACAATTTGCATAAAACCACACGAAAACCGGTTCAACGTAATTATATTTTGGTTATCAAAATCTTTTCGTTGCCCGACCACGGATACTCCTTATATACTTTGACCTTGAATATTTTGGATTTATTACTTGGTAGGTACAACAGGCTTTTACCGCGAATTCGTACGCGCGTCACGCATGTTGTTTTGTATTTTTGCAGAATTCCCATTGGAAATTCTCAAACTCCAAGGGCTAAAACACAACCACCATCAGCACCACTACAGCCCACTAACGTCCCACAGCTGGGCACAGGTTCCTCCACTCTCATAGGAGAGAGGGAATTAGAGCTTAGACCCACCACGCTACTCCAATGCAGGTTGACGGGCTTTAACGACTATTATCATGTTAGTGATAATAACCGGGACCGACGGCTTTTAACGTGCTCTCCGAGGCACGGGGTTGAAACAACGCCAGACCAGGGAAAATTCAGAAATTAAAAATTCCCAAATTAATCCTGCCGGGGATCGAACCCGGGAGCTCCGCACGTTAAGACAAATGCGCTTAACACTGCGCCAGGGAGCTCGGCCAAAATGTCCGCGCTGGAGGGGAATGACATGTTGTCCTGTCGCCTTCTGCGTGCGCTTCGTATCAAAGTGAGTGAAACGGACTATTTGTCCGTGTTAGCATGTTCGACTGCGGCCGACTACGTCCCGGGTTCGAGGTCGGGCCATAAAAAGTATTGGGGTTTTCTGCATTGAGGCTAGCCCGGAGTTAGGAAGTTGGCGGTGTTGCACCCCCGTGCCTCGGAGAGCACGTTAAACCGTTGGTCCCGGTTATTATCACTAGCATGATAATAGTCTTCAAAGCCCGCCAACCCGCATTGGAGCAGCGTGGTGTGTCTAAGCTCTAATCCCCTCTCTCCTATGAGAGTGGAGCCCTGTGCCCAACAGTGGGACGTTAATGGGCTGTAGTAGTGGTCCGTAGTGTGTGTTCGCCCTAATAATGAACCAAAGCTTGGTAGGTAGGTGCTTATTATAAAATCTTATTACACGTAGTGATTGGGATCTAATCTCAGCAATCCGTGAAGGACGCAACAAGTTCACAGAACCAACTAAAATAGTTAGCTAAGTAGGTACCTACCTACCTATTTAGGTAGGTAGGTACCTACTTTTACTAACATCGATACGAACAGAGAACTACTAACTTAAGTCGTGAAAAGCCGTGATAAGACTGCATCATCCCTTACCACCAGGTAGGAATCATCAAAATCGGTTGAATAGATACGGTGAAAGCGTAGCAGACAGACATACACATTTTCGCATTTGTAATATTAGTATGGATGCATAGATTTCTTGGAGCGGAGATCTTTATTAATTATATAGAATGTTAAATAATTTATTATAAAAAATTCTTTTTAAACAACCGACTTCAAACTCTCGCGCCAACTTTACAACAACAAGCACACGCTATACAAAGTACTTATTTTATTGTTGATATTTTAAAAACCGCTCGACTGATTTCGATACAATTTATATGGGACCACATGGGAAGTATGCCCTTTCAAATAATAAAAGAATCATCCAAATCGGTCCACCCAGTCAAAAGTTCGGAAGTAACAATCATTAAAAAAAAAAAATATACAGTCGAATTGAGAACCTCCTCCTTTTTTTGAAATCGGTTGAAAATCTAAAAATTCCCACGCGGGCACGGGTATATATGTCACCGTAAGATTGCAAAAACCGTTAGATTGTAATCTAACTAGCGAAATTGTAAACTGTCGACAGATTAAAATTTAACGCATTATTTTTCGGTAGCTTGTAATCTGCTAGGTATATTAACTTGATAAAACCTAAGTGCCCGGCCACAAGAGACAAGAAAACGTAAATACAATGAATATTTCAAAAATTGACACTCAGAACATTGAACGGTTCACAATCTGTCGACAGTTTACAATTTCGCAAGTTAGATTACAATCTAACGGTTTTTGCAATCTTACGGTGACATATACAATAGCAACTACTTATAATTAATTCTATCGTAACTAATTCATAGTTTAATAATAATATTATTTACATTAACACAAACAACAATTGTCCAAAGTACGATCAACAAACAAGCAAAGAAAACTTATACAAATAATTACCTACAAAACAAAACGCGGAAAGACATAGCCGGAAAAACCTTACTTGGTAACCGAAAAGTACCTACTCTTTACTGCTTATTCTATAATGCATTAACTACACTAAACTCACTTAAATTAAAAATAAACTCTATTGAGATACTGTCAAGGTTGATGTTTGGTTGTATAGTGGATGAATTAAAGGCGTTATAAAACTCTGTGATGTAATGTGTCCGCCACAAGGTCAGCATAGACCGAAAATCAGGTTTCACTCCCCCCCTCCCCCCTGACACCGTCATGGGAGGCGCCGTATACGTTTTAGCGGATAGACTAGACACCAGTAGTTTTAACGTTGTAGCCCTTTCAGGTCTGCCGTCCAGGGTTCAATTATTTAAACGTTGCATTTAAATAGGCAGTTACTAAATAGGCCCGTATTGATAATCCGACACTAGCTAAGAACACGTTCTTATGTACTTATGTATATGATAACTATATGTACTTGAGAACCTGATCTGAACTGATGTCTTAGTTGCCCTAGGCACCTAAACAATATTTCTCTCGTATTTTTTTAGGCATACTCGTTTATCTATGAGCAATTTAACTGAAATTTTTACTGTATACAGTCCAGATAAAAACGACACAGAAAAATGTAAAAATAAAACAGATAGGTGGAAGAACGTTATTAACTCATGTATTATTTTTGATAGCTGTAACACTACAATTTGAGAAATACCCAGGGATATAAGAGTAATTACAAAAGTAAAACATACTTAAGTTCACCCATCATAGAAAGTTTCAGAAGAACAAATAATAATAACCATAGATAGAGTACATGTTCTATCCAAATTATCGGATTAACGCATAACCCTTCACATACGAAGCTGGTTAAGAAATCAAAGGTGGTCTTGCAAGTAAAACGCACATGTAGTCTATTCGGAATTCATCAAAATACTCGCCGACGACTACCACATGGCTCGCGACTCATTCCTCATACACAAGATTAAGAGTACACTACAGACAGTCGCGCGACAAGTATACGACATTTTTGTCGTGAGAAAAAAAGAAAGTTTGAAGTTTGTATTTAAAATAACGTAACGTTTAATAATTTAGGCATCACTTTCCAAACTTAATATTTTATCTTGCTTACCTAAATTATATTACATTGTTCGTTAGGGGTACTATAAGAGTGTTAGAAACCTTCACAAAAGAACCAAAAAAAAGTGTTCTCAAAAACTCAAGCGGTATCGAAAAGACAATTAATATTATAAATGTTTTAGATAATAGATATTATATTATAAATAATATAACTGGGATGTGAATGTTGTAGCGTTGCTTGTGGTAGGTGTATGCAAAAAGAACTAAAAGTCTACCGTAAATTGTCTCAAGAAAACCCGGACCATTTATTTATTACTGGAATGGTATTGACTTACAAAAGACTTACAAAAAACTGTACTTACCAGAAGTAAAGTTTTTCTAAAAAATTACAGAATTTACTCAAGATTCAACTCAAATTTCAATATATACGACGACAACTACTACAATTATCTATTACTTGTTGCTTATGAGCATTTTGTCGGACGACATGTCGTTAGTGTAGTTTGATAATACTATGTATGAGTGCGTCTATGTTTTGCGCGTGTGCGTAAAGTCATCTATGTGTGAGGAGTTGCGTTTGCGCACTGGCCGCACACTTGTGTTGTTGAATTTTATATGTTTTGAATAAATCTGATTATATTAAATGTAGAAGATTAAGATTCTATACTAACATAGACAATAAAAAACTATGTACTTACATTCTTAGGGTCAAAATAGGTTAGCAAGAGTAATCAATTCATCAATTATTATGTTACTGTACATATTTAAACGTTTAAATAAATAGGTATGAAGTTATATAAACTGCTTTGGACTAAAATAATTAAAATTAGATAGAGTGTGTTTAGTAACAAAATTCCAACTTAGCACAAAAGCTTCTGCCAACGCCATCTATCAATGATCGATAGAACTAAATAATAAGTTCATTAACCACTCGATAGATGGCAACATGTTGACATTTTAATGATCTAGATTTTCAATTTCCGTTATTATAATAAATAATATCTTCATTAAACAAATTGTGTATTCCTGCAACAATTTGCTATAAAACCATTGAGGTATAATGTACTATAAAACCTGTAATTTAACCTTAGATACCAACTTAGGAAGTTAGATAAATTGTAACGTTGTTGACTAATGCATAATAATTTATTAAACAGACAATTGAGGGTATTTTAGGTAGATACAATAATAAATAACTGCATTTATTTTTCTTTGTAATATTGGACTGATAACTGAACGTTGACGTAATTATTTTGTATGCGTATAACAACAATAATTAATATTGGTAACCCAACTGCATTGTTTTCGGTGTAGAGACTTTGGTAGTAGATAAGTAACTTTGTTACACCTAGAAAATTATTCAGAGATAAAATCATGTTACATGAAATGACTTTTACTTAGTTATTTACATATTTAAAGACTTATAGAAATAGGTTGAGGTTATTAATTTAAGATTAATACTTACCTGTTTTAAGAAAATATTGGTTATTTTGTTTTAGCATGGACTTACCTGAAACAAAAATAAAACAATTAATTTAATTTTGAATTTAAATTTGCATTCAAATTTTGCGAATATACTTTAATTTTACACTGAATTCGTATATTTCAAGAAGCAAAAATTTATGTGGCGCTCCATCTCTATGTTCTTTAATCTTTACATAATTATTTATTTTTAAAGAAAATTGAGAAATTATAAATCACATTAAAATGAATAAAATTTTCAGACAAATTTATAATTCAAAGCGGCAATTTCTTTAAGCAGACGTGATTATTATCTTCAATCAACGAATGACGAAACATTTACCCTCGGAGGATTAAAAAAAAAGTAACGGTCTTCAAACATCACCCCAGACTCTATCTAGATTCCCATAGAACGATCACGAAGACAGCGTCATTTGCATACGGTGAATTATTAATTTTTTACTCTTGATTTTTTCTCATCCCATTTACCCCAGAAATTCTGAATGGAACTAACAAAAAAGATGCCATTAAAATAAAAGATTAAGTAGTATCCATAATTTGCATACTCGAACCATGTGAGAAAGGAGTACCGCAAGGGAAGACTATGGGCCCTAATCTTTTTACTACATACGCGAGTGCTAGACAATACAAAAATTGTTTTTATATTTATCATTCACCCATAGAAGCGGTTTTTTCACTATTTGTTTTTTACTTTAACTTCGCACGGTGATTTGCATAGCCCGTTTACGGTCACCCTACCCGATTTTTGCATAATATTTTGCATATTAAAGTTTAAGACTGTCTCTGACAATCAGCCTTTGAGTGCGTGTGTTTATTTTGAGCTTTATTTTAAGGATAGCGGAATTATTAATTTTATTCATAAATTCTATGGGGTCAGGTTTTTTCTTTAGCTATTGTTAGTGTCATTAGTGATGCTTTTGCGATCGTGTGAGACGTCTCTTCTGGTGGATCCTCATGAAGGTGAATTAATTAAATGCTTGGAACAAGACGTTGGTCCCAAATTTCTTTTGTATATCTAATTGAATTCCGGTTTTTAGTTTTGCTCGTCATCGTTGATTATTCTTTGTTTGATGAATATTACCGGAGTTTTTTTTTTCTTTGCATTCGGATGCGTTCTTTTTTATTGCGGAACAAAACATCTGCTTGGTCGTAATTAAAAAAATCGTGAGAACACACAGGGGATGTCCGCGTGCATTAATTAGATTCTTTGTTACTGATAGCTTTGAATGCCATTTGTGAAGATGCCGTTATAAGGAAAACACGTTAGGACCCGTCTGGATGTTATGTGATCTAACACTGATTAAATATTAATATAGACTATAGATACAGAAGACAGAAGGGAAAGGTAAGGTATAGGATCTAATAAATTAACTAAATTAAGTTTTTTAGTGGTTTTTCTTGAGAAGTGCAGTTTATTTTGGTTTGATATTGAAGTACTGTGGAAAGATTTTAAAGGAATCTAACAAATTATTTAGTAACCTTTAGAATAGGTAAACCAATGTTCTTAATAAATGTGTCAATTACAATTGCACACTTTACGTTAAAGTGCATTAATGCGCAATACAACGATGTAAAGCGGGTGAATATTAAAAATATCGTTTCTAAAACAAGGAAATATAATATAAAGCAGGTGCGAGTGATCACGCACGCGTTTTATTTAATGCATTTAATTTAAATTTTTGCGTAAATTTATAAGTCGCGCTTGGAAAATATTAGTTGTTTCAATTATTAAACCATCCTCGTTAAATTAATACTTTCAACCGAAATTAAAATCACTATACCCAATAGAGATTATTATATTATGATCTTCGACAAGAAATGTATGAAAGAATTTTTTTTTTTTTTTAATAGCTACGTAATGACCGTTGCGGTCATTTTATTTAGATTTCCTACCATCTTATTTCAACCAATAGGCATCCACTCATTGCAGAGCTCGTGCAAGGTGCAAAGTGCATATAACATTTTATAAAATATGTCAATGTTGTCTAATTTAGATTTTTATATTTAATCATTTTTGTAATTAATCTGTTCTAATTGAACCAATACGTCAATTTTTACTACGAATTAATACCGATAATTAGTACCTACTGCATAATTTTATATTCTTCCAGGAGCATCATTGCTGGAAAAAAGCTTTCTTTTGATAAGATAATTTTAGTCTTCTACCATTCTGAAAACCGTTTCAAGTTTTTGTCCTATCGACCTAAAATAATTATAATCTACTTAATTATAGATTTAATAATAATAATTTTCACCAGTCTATATATATATGATGGTAGATGATGTTCAGAATAATAATAGAAACCTTTCAATGAAATATGATATTTTCGTCAAAATAGACTGTACTGTAGCTCTTATTTTGACAGAAATAAAGTTGATAGTACGATTATTTTTTTGATAAATGAAGGGTTTATCCAATAAAGGGTTAAGTGAAATTATAACTCTATTGATAGTTGAAATGTTCAATAAATCTATAACTTCACTTGCCGATATCTTGATTGACATCGGCGCGTGCGCAACCAAAGGTAGGGCTGCGGTCTGATTGGAGACACGGTTGTTACTTGTTTGGGGCTTTTAAAATTTTTGATACAAATTCTAAATCATCGTCGGAAAATTCTGTGGTCCAATCTTACCTTAGATGTAACTCTTATTTTTTATCGATGTATTAAAACTCTTAGTGTTTAAAAATTACTATAATTTCAAGCCGCAATGGATTATACTCTGGTATATCCAGTCACCCTGTGTACCATTTTTTTTATCAACTACAAGGTGCTCTTGGCAGATTTTTCACCTGAGGGTAAGTGATGATGCAGTCTAAGATGTTAGCGGGCTAACCTGTTAGGAGCATGGCAGTTATATTATACCCATATATCATAACTAATCAGTTTCTACACGGCATCGTATCGAAACGCTAAATCGCTTGCCACTCTACACCGGTGACTGGTAATTAGCCACGGCCGAAGCCTCCCTCCAGGCAAATTTGTACAACGTGTAATACAACATATTGTGGCCAATTCTGTTTAACACAATCTCTGAACTAAACTAAAATGACAGCTCTAAATCTAGTGCCGCCCCTATCCGCCGCTGGAAGATAATGAAAGGGAGAGCTAAATAAATAGAGATGTCATTTTAATTTCGTGTTCTTCTGATTGGCATCACAATATGTAGCGCACGTAGCAACCCGCGACGGGCACTAGGCTGATATTGTATGTCATCCACCACCACCACTACGGCCCATTAAAACGTCTCACTGCTGGGCACAGGTTTACACTCTCATAGGAGAGAGGGAATTAGAGCTAAGACCCACCACGCCGCTCCAATGCGGGTTGACGGGCTATAACGACTATTATCATGTTAGTAATACATAATAGCCAGGACCGACGGCTTAACGTGCTCTCCGAGGCACGGGGGTGAAACACCGCCAACTTCCTAACTCCGGACGAGTACTGAGAATTTCTATTCAGAAAAACCCAACACTTAATTATGATGGCCCGACCCCCGGGTCCTCGTCGGCTGCAGTCGAATATGTTAACCACTATACCAAAGAGGCAGTCAATTGTCTTAAGAATCTTTATCTTTAAGAATTGTTTGAAGATTTAATCAGCTGGTGTGATGATATTATTCGGAACGCCGCCTACTGCGACTGTAAAATTGGATACTTTTTGCCGACAAAAAACTGTCTGATCGTTATATTTGCGGTTAGTCTGTTGTCGGCAACAAGAAATCATGGAACAAATCAATTTAAAATCTAGTGCTCACAATATAAGTTTTCCTAGTTTTCTATTAAAATATTTGTCTGTCTGCAATTTTTGAATAGAATCTGAAAATGGCGAGATTATTTGTTCATACAATGTCTATAAAATTCGTCATCATTTTTTCAGCCTATTTTTGCTTTGTTATATTTTTTTTATAAAAGGGAAAGTCTGAATGTCTGGCTACAGAATACCTAAGCTTGTACTTGGAAAAATTTTATATCTCAGCTTTTGTATTTAATATTGTATACAGTTAACATTATCGTCATCATTTTATTATTTTGGAATCTAGGTATACTACTCTATTTAGATACCTATTATTCGGAAATATTTTTTATCTAATCAGCGTCATTTCTGAAATTAAACGAAAAAGCTGAATTGATATCGAATTAAAATTTCTTTTTTTATACCACTAAATGGAAAACAATTGTTTTGAATGTTCTAGGAAAAAAATTAGGTTTGTAGGAGAAGTATTGTAAATACCTTAGTATGACTATGAAAATAAAATTACTTGCTCATTTTTATTTGTCTCCAAAACGAGATGTTCATTTCTATATTATGTCTGAAAACTAGCTGAATTCGTCAGCGTTGAGATTGAGTTTTTTTGAATCTCCCTTTAGTAAATTATTGGATAGTATCATAAATGTATAAAATTGAAATAGGCCAGAATTTAGCTATTCGCAATTAACTGATACGTAATTGCTAAATTTTGGGCTCTTACCCTCAAAAATAAACAAATTGCGAATAGCAAAATTCTGGGCTATTTCAATTTAATACATTTAAAGAAAGTTTTGTTCTTTTCGATTCTCACGAAGAATATTTGGGCTCTTACATAAAAAAAATATATATAGGTATATATATAAAATCACTGTACCACATACATCTTCCTTTTGTCGCGGATTATAGCGAATTAAACTTCTGGTTCCTTCAACCCTTTAATTTTCCATGTAATTCCAGCCCCTAATCTATCTCTTTGCCAAATTTCATCCAGATCCGTTCAGCTGTTCTTACGTGATTGAGTAACAAACATCTATCCATCCATATATATCCATCCAATCATCCAAACTTATATACTATATATTATACTATATACTATATACTATATTACTATAATTACTATATATTACTTTATTTACTATATATATAATATTTATAATATATATATGTCACCGTAAGATTGCAAAAACCGTTGGATTGCAATCCTACTAGCGATATTGTAAACTGTCGACGGATTATAATTTAACGCATTATTTTTCGGTAGATTATAATCTGTTAGGTATATTAATCCGATAAAACCTAAGGGCACTACCTGGTCATTTATGTCGAACCCAAACCTAACCTACAAGAAAGATACAAGAAAACGTAAATTCAATGAATATTTAAAAAATTTACACTCGGAACATTGAACGGTTCACAATCCGTCAACAGTTTACAATATCGCTAGTTGGATTATAATCTAACGGTTTTTGCAATCTTACGGTGACATATCCATCCATACTAATATTATAAATGCGAAAGTGTGTCTGTCTGTCTGTCTATCTGCTACGCTTTCACGGCCCATCTGTTCAACCGATTTTGATGAAATTTGATACAGGGATAGGTTATATCCCGGGAAGGACATAGGCTACTTTTTATCCCGGAAAATTCAAGAGCTCCCGCGGGAATCGAAAAAACTTGATCCACGCGGGCGAAGTCGCGGGAATTATCTAGTTTATAATATTATAATATAGGTCATGCAAAATGAACAACGAACAGTCTCAATAACTAACATACTCCGAACATCTTCACGACCATTGTTCTACAAAATGAAAATCTCATACAGCTGTCACGCAAAATCGGCTTTCTGCTAATCCTTACCAAAAAAACGTCTTAACCCTTCGATTGCTTTCAATAACATTAATTCATCCTACAATCTTATCCCTTGCAATTTCGGCTATTATAAGATTATTGAGTATTGATCCATTGTGTTGGGCGCGAAAGGGTTTAATTAAGTACTTCTTGTTACCGTTCAAACCCTTTCACCTTTTGTCGTGTTGTGTGATTCGATGAAATATTTGGACTATTGATTTTATTGATAATGCAAATTACGTATTTGATGAGAGGGGATTTTTTGTGCCTTAAATTTTTTGATGATTTTAGTGGTTTAATATCAGAGGCATTTATTCGTTTATGAAGAACTTCTTTGAGTCGGTATTAGAATCTCATTTCTAGATGAAGTAAGAGGTAAAAAATCATATAGTAGCGTACATATTATATGGTACTTCATGTATCTGAGCAAAATCTAAAAACTGCAATTATTTACTTTTTTATCTCGCTGGGAGATAAGGATTTTTCTATATAGATTTGATATTTTTAAGACATTAACTAACCTTCTACACTAACAGTCTTATATTGGATGTTATCTATGCAATAGTAGACTACCCAAAGAGTCCGCGCGCACAAGCAATTTTTTGTTTGCATGAAACGTCCATGGAGTTAATGTCCCGACGACTTTGTTACCGCGCAGATCCCAAGAAAACCAATCCTTATCATGTTATCAAAAATCAAAATCAAAATCAAATTATTTTTATTCAAATAGACTTTTTACAAGTTCTTATGAATAGTCAAATGAATCTACCACTGGTTCGGAATGCCGTTCCTACCGAGAAGAACCAGCACGAAACTCGGTGGAAACTTATCTACCAACCACAACGACCAATCCTCAATCTATGTTGCCTGGCAAGTAAAAGTTGCCCGAGCGCGCAGGCTCTAATAATGCGAAACCACAAGTGTCTGTCTTTTACCTTTTCATATCTCAACATCTGATCCACGATCTCCAAGAAATTTGGAAAAGAAATATTCGTCTTGGAAACGGAAATAGAATTTTTATCCCGGAAACATTAAATGATTTCATAAGAGTTTTAAAAATGATTAGGTCGTGGGGATCTATTAGGAATTCTCAATTTTATCATTACAAACCTCTCAATGGGAATGTCGTAGAAATTATACAGATGAACATTTTTAGCGTAACATTATTAATTGCACTGATCCTATTTTTGGTTCCCATCTCCTTTTCTTTAATACATTGCATAAATCGATCATTAGCACTAACTGTATCAAGCGTTCATCCCGTTTCCTTTCCCACATTACCGCTAAACACTTCTCGATGCAAATCGCGACCTAATCCTGGAAATCTACATAAAATTCTGTCGAAGGGCAAAAATTTTAGTAATGACAAATTGCTTCGGCGGCTTCGAGTGCCTGACGCTACCTTTCTCACATACGGAATCGTCCCTTTTGGGTTTTAGTAATGTTTTATTCAATAATTGACAAGCATTACTATTATTATGCAAAATGCACTTTGTGATTGTGCATGTTGACATAATACCATCAATCTGCTGTTTGATTTATGTCCTAATAGTGATGTGTGGTGTCGATAATATTCTTTAGAAATTTTGAGAAAGGTATCGACAAATTATAGTGCCTGTAGAGTATAGTTTTCAGTTCTTAGGAAATAAGCTTACTGTAAGAACCAAATTTACTAAAATAAAACAAAAAAATCTCATTTTTGCAACTCGTTAAGTGTATTTGTTTGCCATTTAATTGCGTCAAGCATTTAGTAAATTATAAACTCTAAATCTATATTACGAGTATAACTATAACGTATAGTGCTAAGCTCTCTTCAAAACATTCATGAATGCTTTTTTCTTTTCGAAATCATCATAATCAGCCATGCCATGCACTCACTACTTACAAATATTATTACAGATCTTTTATCTAGCAGCAACGTGCTCTATCTACCTCTTAATCAATATAAGGGACAGAAAGATTTTCTTATTCCTTAATGAAGGATGGCGATCAATCTTTGAACTCTGGATATAGCACTGAATAATGACCAGATGTTTAATTTATTGACGCAAACTTTCTTTAACCAGAATATCCTCAACACATACCTGAAACTACGTTTTATTATCATTTATCGATACGTATTCTAATTTTATCGATACATCTACACCTATCATTCTTGTCCACATCCCTACTTTACTTATATTATAATGATGGATTATCCAGGGCCGTGAAAGGCGTCGGCACCGCAACGCCTGTTAGCGAACAATGTATTGTCATTTAGATTCTGTGTTTAACCTGCGTACAGTGTAGTGCACCCTTTTAAAGTGTAAGAAATGCATGCCTGGAATGGGATATAGGGTATTAGAAACGCTCATTAGGAAGGAAACGGAACTTGAACTTTAATAGGGAATAGGGATCATTTTGTATTCGTTTCTAGAAGAACATATTATTTGCGTAGTTTTAAAGGATGTTTTACTATAATAATCGATAGTCCCTCCAATGTTACTTTTACTATGACTACTTACTACAACTATGTTACTTTTGGACTATGAGGCATACAGGTCACGTCGTATAGTCCGACAAACTTATGTGACCCGGTAAAAGCATCGCTAGTATCTATGAAAAATAAAATAAAAACAAAAACTAAACAGACACAAAAATGTCCATATACTTCCAATTTTGGCCACCGGGATAGATAAGTTTGTGCGACTATAATAATAAATAAACAAAAAAAAAAGACGTGTGGCACTCGGAGACTGCCGCGGTAAAGCTATTGCATAGCATTTTTTATCAACTTGCTATGACTACTTGTGTTGTTGACTTCAAGTTGTTGGAAATATAAAGGCGAAATAATTTTAAAGAATTATGTTTTCAATAGTCCGGGTGTCCAAGGGGAATCAAAAGGTTTTTTGATTCCCCTTGGACACCAGGACTATTATATTTTTAACAACTTGAAGTCAACAATACAAGTAGTCATAGCAACCAAAGTGTTAGGTTTTTTTTCGTTACGGAATTTCTGGATTCGGTCTCCACGCTCACGGCCCGCGATAGAAGCTATGCAATAGCTTAATAAAAACTTTTTATTTAAGGCAAGTGCTACAAAACTGATAGCCCTATGGTCGCATACTATGGGCCTAATAAGATAAGGTTCAGGGTCACTCAGCGGACGATGGAGAAAGCTACGCCCGAATATCCTTATGTGATCGAATCAGAAATGAGCATATCCGTAAGAGAACTAGAGTGACTTCGGATTATTGAAAACAGATCGGTAATTCGACTTTTTTTTTAATTGGGCCACTAAACTGTTCATAATCATATTAACTTTTGATGGCCTCCGTGGCGCAGTGTTGATCGATTGTCTTAACGCACGGAGTTTCGATCTCCAGCAGGGTCAAATTGGAAATTTTTAATTTCTGAACTTTCCCTGATCTGGCCTGGTGGCAGGCTTCGGCCGTGGTTAGTTACCACCCTACCTGCAAAGACGTGCCGCCAAGCGATTTGGCGTTCCGGTACGATGCCGTGTGGAAACCGAATAGGGGTATGGGCTTAATAGGTATAACTGCCATGCCCCTAACAGGTTATCCCGCTAGCATCTTAGACTGCATCATCACTTACTATCAGGTGAGATCGCAGCCAAGGGCTAACTTGTACTGGATAAAAAAACTTAAACTTGAAATAATGAGGCTCAGGCGAAATACATGAGATTAAAACCTAACTTAATACTTAGTAACAAACATTCTATATGAGTTTTAGATTTCATTTGTATAAAAGCTTAAGGTAATATAATTTTCAAATCTTACAAACAACCTAATTTAAAACATACTTAAGATGTTTCTCGGCGACCGCAAAGCTTCTTGCGGCGAGCTTCCGTCATTTTGAAGGCACATTCGAGAAAACCGCATGTAAAATGGCTTAGGTATGTTTATAAAGGAAAATTGGGTCGCTACTCGGGAATCCAAATAGGTATCGTTGTACTGACTTACAAGAATTATATTTAAATAAATAAATAAATAAATAAATAAAAAAAAATTTATTCATGAGAATGTAGGTGATATAAAGTTGACATGGTTACAGTTTGAGAGCCTTACACATTCTACCAATTAATGGTGTATGAATATTTGGTATAAATCATCAAAGTTAGAAAGAGAAAGTTAGTAAATTAAATTGATAAAAGGTCATATAAAATTACAATTAAAAACCGAAAGAAAATAATATAAAATAATCAATGATAATATGATAATAGTACTTAATTACAATTACAAATGTCAAATTCCATAAAAGAGGGGATACTCAATATATTATATATTGAGTGCAGTCTTCGGCATGCAGAGTTCTACACGACGTTTTCCTTCAACATTGAAACAAGTTGGAGGTAGGGGTTTAATATAACTGCCCCCAACAGTTTCTCCTACTACTATCTTAGACTGCATCATCACTTATCATCAGGTGCAACTACAAGTAAGCAAAAAAAAAAGTGATAACACAAACCTAATAAATTACCAGATGATGCTTGTGACTTTGTCCGCGTGGATTAAGTTTTTTATTCTCGAGTGAAATCATTTATTTTCCGAGATAATGTCCACATGTCCTTTCCCGGGACGCAAACTATCTCTGAACTAAATTTCATAAAAATCGGTTGGGTCGTGCAAGTGTAGCAGACTGACAGACATACATTCACATTATTATTAGTATACTAAGTATGGAGAAATCGGAAAATTTTAACTTTCGGGATTCGAACGCTCCAAACATCACTGCTATTACTGGTAAAATACTTGTAAGTTTATTTATTTATAGTAATATTATGTATTTTTGTATAAAATCGTAATAAGCTGCGCACACGCCGGCCGCCGGCAGGTGTGCGACGCATGTGCAATTAAAAAGTTGTCACGGGAACCGCGCGCGCTTATTGTCGCTGGGCCAGGCAAACAGAGATTTTTTCAGGCAAAATCATACTTAACATTATAAATGCGAAAGTGTGTTTGTTTGTTGGTTTGTCCTTTAATCACACCGCAACGGAGCAACGGATCGACGTGATTTTTAGCATGGGTATAGTTGAGGACCTGTAGAGTAATATAGGCTTTTTATCCCGGAAAATTAAGGAATTCCCATGGGAATCCAAAAACATATTCTACGCGGACGAAGTCGTGGGGATCAGCTAGTAAAATAATAAATCTTTTTGGACTTAATGGTAATACGGGTAATTTCATAGAGCGGTTCTAAGTATATATAAACGTCTTTTATAGTGATCCACATAAATAAAATAAAATAAAAACACATTTATTTATCTGAAAACACGTGTTCAAATTCAAAAGTCATTTATTGCCTTTTCGGGCATGCAACACACGTACAAAACAATGGTTTAAAAAATCATACTAATAATAAGTATTATAAATGCGAAAGTCACTTTGTTTGTTGGTTTGTTGGTTTGTTGGTTTGTTGGTTTGTTGGTTTGTTGGTTTGTTGGTTTGTTGGTTTGTCCTTCAATCACACCGCAACGGAGCAACGGATTGACGTGATTTTTGGCATGGGTATAGTTGAGGACCTGGAGAGTGGCATAGGCTACTTTTTATCCCGGCAAATTAAGGAGTTCCAGCGGGAATAACAAAAAACTTAAACCACGCGGACGAAGTCGCGGGCACCAGCTAGTTATAAATATGATCTAATGTCTGATGTTAGCATAATAAGGAAAATATAAATTAATTCCTATCAAAATGTAAAAATCTTTAATTACATGTAAAATTTTAAAATATATTAGTTAAAAAAATTCTATATTTTATCTAAAAAAGTAGCGTAATTTATTTTTAAACAGATTTATATTATTACATTTCCTTAACTGCTGTATGTTATTTGGTTTTGTGAGTGGGACACCGGAATAAATCTTTACAGCGTTTCAGTGTTTCACGCTTGGTTAACTTTCTGTAGTCAGACAGACTCGCGACGGGGCTACAACAAGAGTTTAAAAAAATATAATTAATAAAATATAATCATACTAAAACTAATATTATAAATACGAAAGTGTGTTTGTTTGTTGGTTTGTCCTCCAAGCACGCTGCAACGGAGCAACGAATCGACGTGATTTTTGGCATGGGTATAGTTGAGGACCTGGAGAGTGGCATAGGCTACTTTTTATCCCGGAAAATTAAGGAGTTCCCGCGGGAATAACAAAAAACTTAAACCACGCGGACGAAGTCGCGGGCATCAGCTAGTTATAAATATGATCTAATGTCTGATGTTAGCATAATAAGGAAAATATAAATTAATTCCTATCAAAATGTAAAAATCTTTAATTACATGTAAAATTTTAAAATATATTAGTTAAAAAAATTCTATATTTTATCTAAAAAAGTAGCGTAATTTATTTTTAAACAGATTTATATTATTACATTTCCTTAACTGCTGTATGTTATTTGGTTTTGTGAGTGGGACACCGGAATAAATCTTTACAGCGTTTCAGTGTTTCACGCTTGGTTAACTTTCTGTAGTCAGACAGACTCGCGACGGGGCTACAACAAGAGTTTAAAAAAATATAATTAATAAAATAAAATCATACTAATACTAATATTATAAATACGAAAGTGTGTTTGTTTGTTGGTTTGTCCTCCAAGCACGCTGCAACGGAGCAACGGATCGACGTGATTTTTGGCATGGGTATAGTTGAGGACCTGGAGAGTGACATAGGCTACTTTTTATCCTAATTTTTTGCCCGTGGGAATCAAAAAAACATATTCCACGCGGACGAAGTCGCGGGCATCAGCTAGTGATAATATAATTAATATAATTACGCTGTTTCCCTGGCCGCAAGCCCAAGCAAGCGTTAGACATGCAATTTACCATTTTCATATTTAATCTGCATTAACGACCGTTAAACAGCCGACTCACCTACCAGGCTATATTTCATTAATTTACGATGCCATTTTAAAATGAGTAAAACAAAAAACTCTACTAAGTCTTGTTGCAATTACAGTAATTAGCTGTAGAAAGGGTAGAGTAAGCAACGTTAACCCAAGGTGGTAACTAGGTGGAAGATAGGCTTCGGAGATCCGAAATTGACTTTTTTAATGGTTCCATATCTCAGGCAGTTTTGGTTAATCATCACGATCCACATACGATAAAATTCGAACGATACGACGCAACGCGACGCGACGCGATAGTATATGGTACCTATTCACCTATTAAGTGACGATAGTATATTATATTGAGAATTTTTCTTAATCCTAGAAGAGTTTCCGCTTAAATCTGTACCTGTACTTTAAGTTAAGTATGTTTATTTGATCTTTAAACGGCTTAAGGCTCGCATGGTCAACTCGGTTACCACAAACCACAGTCTTGCGTTTGAACCCTGTAATGAGCTGTATTATGACGAAGACGCGGGCATCATCTAGTCTATACTTCAATACTAATATTATAAATGCGAAAGTGGGTCTGTCTCTCTGTATATCTGTTTTCATCTGCTAAGCTTTCACGGCCCAACCGCTCAACCGATTTTGATGATATTTGGTACAGGGATAGTTTGTATCCCGGGGAAAGACATACTTTTTATCGAGGAAAATTAAGGAGTTCCCGTGGGAATTTAAAAAACCTAATCCTCGCGGACGAAGTCGCGGGCATCATCTAGTCTAGTATATAAATAAAAATCAATCTTTGTCCTGTATGCGTTCCAAAACCATTCATCAGATTGTGATGAAATTTTGTTAGAGTGTTCTGGCCCAAAAAAACTAAATGTTTTTTTTTCTTTACGTAGCATTGCAAGTTGCAATACATCCCGGGTACAGCTAATAATAAAATAAAAATAATGTGCAATAAAAATAATAGGTCCAATGATCAGCACCCCTGGCCAAGCAATCCTGGGAAATTCACGCGTCTGAAGTCGCGGCTAGCAGCTAGTGCTTTGCATAAACAAAAGCTTGGTTTTTATGGAAAAAACCTATTTGACAAAATACCCTCTTTCATATAATAAGACGTGTGTAAAAAAAGGACGAAATCACACAAATTGCAGGCAATAAAAAAATGTCGCTCAGGCACCTCCGTCGGAAACCGACAGATGACCGGAACTCGGATGCGATTTTCATTTCGTGATAAATAGACGACTATAAGTGCCTGTCTAATGCCCTACTAAAACTATTCCATCATCTCCAAACAAAAATCAACTTTAACACATTCTAACAAAGTCGAAATTAAATTGTCGAAAAATTCCTTCTTCTAGCGCATTAGGATCTTCGAAACCAATGTATGTGTACGTTGTTATAGTCTTTTTGCTGCAGTAATAAAGCTGAGTTTTGCTTCAATTTGAGGAGTAGATAATTTTGGAAGGGCTTTACTTGAAGGGAATGGTAGAAATTTGTATGATCATTTGCAGTGCGTAGGATATTGCGTGATTTTGGTTTTTTCGGATGTCTCATGAATGCTTTAGAAACTGACAAAAAAATAAACTTTTGCATAAAATACCTACGTACCTAAGCATCAAACTACGACCCTCTTGTTAAATATATATTTACGATAAGTTGCAATCATATTTTCGTTGCACCTAAATACGTTAGGTAGTAGGCAGATGTTATCCTAAAGAGGTGCGTACTATATATGTATATATATAAAAATGTACTCCCGAACGAATTTCGGCCACGGTGGCCAATCTCCTAAGAGATTAGCCATCTGCGCGGGAGATATTATAGTGCACAAGTGTGTGCGCAACCACAGGTGCACTCTCTGTTCCTTTTACGCTCATAAAAACGGATGGGACGGAAAATCCGACACGACCGGTGAGAGAGCAGGCGCAGGACCGACGGCTTAACGTGCTCTCTGAGGCACGGGGGTGAAACACCGCCAACTTCCTAACTCCGGGCTAGTACTGAGAATTTCTTGTCAGAAAAACCCAATACTTGTTGTGACCCGACCGGGACTCGAACCCGGGACCTCGTCGGCCGCAGTCGAACATGCTAAGCACTACACCAACGAGGCAGTCGTTATATATCAACATATTGTTTGATATAATTTGTACCTATAATTTAACCTGTGCTATTATTCTCTCTCTACGCCACGCTGGGGTCTCAAAGCGTTGAATAGGTGACCCCGCACTGGATAGCGCAGCTTTGGCAGACCCCCCAATCGGCGGAATAACGAGATCACGAGATCAAACGAGTCGCAAAGAGCTGCTAGATCCAGGTGCGGCGGCGCAAGGCAGCGCGGCTTAACCAAGTCAACTGTCTAGTCCTTGCTAGAACCCAATGTCCAGCTGCAGGCAGCAGTGGACGTCTATTATAATCTGTTGACGACGACGACGAGAAATAGTTCAATCACAATAGGTAGTTATTGGATCGTTAAATTAGCATTATTTGAAAAAAGTTACTTCTTAAAAAAAAAACTCTTCAAACGCCGGCCCCGAACATGCGCCCGAGTGCGGCGGGAATCCAGAAATTTACACAATCTCAATAGGTATCAAAAGATCCGACTTTTTGTCTGTCCGTCTGTCCTCAGGCCCGCATTTTTGCGATGACATTCTTTGGCTCCCGGTTTTGATTGGCCATGTGGAGAGATTTACTTAAAAAGCAGAGTCGCTATAATAATTGATAGTAGCGTAAAACTTGCGGTATGGTTTAAAATGGATAATAGGTATTAACAAAATGGCACATTGAGGTTTTGTGCTTATTATGAAATAATACTTATTGAGTGTACATAGTTTTATGTATGCCGTAATAAAAAGGACCTAAAAAGACTAGTTTGCAGAATTCTTTGTAGTGAATTAATACACAAAAAAATTAAAATAATTAAAATACATAACATTAAGTTACCTTAATTCTCAATTTGAAGATTAAAATTAAAACAAAAACAATTATGTATATCGAATTAAAAGTCATATACAGTACATTAAAATTACAGGATTAAAATATCAAGAAATATTTAGCATTAAATATCATAAAATATTTTTAATGAACTAAAAATAAATAAAATTATGTCAATTATGTTGTGTTTAGTTATTTCGCGCAGATTGTATCGGTACCATACAAAATATACCTAGGTACCATTTTTGAGCATGCTATCCGCAGTATTTGACAACTGGCTCTAAAGAAAATAGTTTTCAAACGTTAACTAGTACTTCGTTGCTTTGTCCCATCCACCATATAAAGTTGAAATATCTTTGTCCTCGTGACCTGCCCTTTATTGTAATTGGAACTCTATACCGCTTGTGTTACTATTGATTTTTGGACGATGAATTTTTATTTTTTCTAATTAAGGAAAGATGGAGAGACTTTTGGTTTTGCTTTGTTTGTTTTGATGTAATTTTTGACCGCTAGTTGTGAATTGGTGGGCATCAGTGATTCTTAGTTGTTTTTTAGGGTACTTAGATACCTGTAAAAATTTATTTGTGTGCTAATTAGAGTTTTTCACCTTAAAGATCAGCATTTCTTCTATATCAAAACTCTCTATATAAAATAAATATTGCATGTTCGTCTATATTTTTGCACTTTCCCGCTCCTTTTTAAAGTTCCTTAAGAAACGGGTTGCCTGGAAGGCATCACTTTAGTGATAAGACCACCCTTGCGCACGCGTCGTTTTCGGTATTTAGTTTATAATTTAGTTCTGCGTTATCTATCCATCTAATCTCATACCTGTGGACACATCTTGCAGTGGTACTTTCTCGCGTGCGCGTGTAAAGGCTGCAGCTTCGTAGGGCCCTTGCCCAGGGGCTGCGGTACTACCAACAGACCACTGCCAGTGTTCGTGCCGCCGACTGGTGACGATGATGACGACCCTGAGGACAGGGGATTAGGGTACATGAATAAGAGAAAAAAATATACGAACCAACGTGATTTTTTCTAAAGGTCTTTTTCTAAATACCTGTCTCCTATAATAGGTATACCTGATTAGGTATTGCCTTACAAGTTAGCCTTTGACTGCGATCTCACCTGGTGGTTAGTGATCAGGCAATCTAAGATTGATTGATGCAGTCTAGTGGGCTGATCTGTTACTGAGAGAATAGCAGTTCTATCAAATTCATACCCCTACTCGGTTTCTGCAGGGTATCATGCCGGAACTTTTAACCGCTGGGCGGCGCAACACGTCTTTGCCAGGTCTAACTAACCACGACCGAAGCCTCCCACTAGGAGAAAGTTTGGGGCCATACTGCCAATGACTAAAGCCATATATTGCTTCATTTTTTGTTGACTTTCGTTTTTAAGAATTATCATCATATCATACTAATATTATAAATGCGAAAGTCACTTTGTTTGTTGGTTTGTTGGTTTGTTGGTTTGTTGGTTTGTTGGTTTGTCCTTCAATCACGCCGCAACGGAGCAACGGATTGACGTGATTTTTGGCATGGGCATAGTTGAGGACCTGGAGAGTGACATAGGCTACTTTTTATCCCGGAAAATTAAGGAGTTCCCGCGAGAATAACAAAAAACATAAACCACGCGGACGAAGTCGCGGGCATCAGCTAGTAATCCATATTTTAGGAACGTCAAGGTACGAGTACGTGGCAACAAACTGTCGTTTAGAGTGGTGTTATAAACTTACTTTGAGCATTGAAAGTATGTCTCTTAGCCCCCTAGCCAAGTTACTTATGTAGGTACGTTTCGTGTCTATTCTCTTTCTATAATCGTTTACGCTTTAGCGGAGAGAAAATAATAAGTGAATCATACCTACTATTATAAATGCGAAAGTCAGTTTGTTTGTTGGTTTGTTGGTTTGTCCTTCAATCACGCCGCAACGGAGCAACGAATGGACGTGATTTTTGGCATGGGTATAGTTGAGGACCTGGAGAGTGACATAGGGTACTTTTAATCCCGGAAAATTAAGGAGTTCCCGCGGGAATAACAAAAAACTTAAACCACGCGGACGAAGTCGCGGGCATCAGCTAGTAGTCTATGGTTAGCGTTTTTAATTGCTTTCACTAATGAAAGAAAGAAAATGTTTTCTATTTGATCATTATATTATAAAGTTTTAGACTAATTATAATTAATATTAAGTAAATATAGTGATATGTGACCAAATAAAGGTTTCCATCTCAGCATTGCTGCAGCAGGCTGCAGCGCTGGTTTTTAGTGGAAACCTTAATAATTATAAGTGACTAGCTGATGCCCGCGACTTCAACCGCGTGGTTCAAGTTTTTTTGATTCCCACAGGAAATCCTTAATTTTCCGGGATAAAAAGTAATCTATGTCACTCTCCACGCCCTCAACTATACCCATGCCAAAAATCACGTCGATCCGTTGCTCCGTTGCGGCGTGATTGAAGGACAAACCAACAAACCAACAAACAAACACACTTTCGCATTTATAATATTAGTATGAAAGTCACGGACGGAACTATGAATTTATAGTGCAATATCTATTCTAATATATTTATAATTATTTTTAATAGTGTATAAATATTACATTACCTACCTAAAATGAAAGATACAGTTTGGTAATGCGTTAAAGATTTTGTAAGAGAATAGACACAAAACGCATGAAACTTGGCTAGGGGGGCTGGACTTGTTCGACTTAGCGCGCTCCAACATAGACCATATCATTGCTTTCAAATTCAAATTCAAATGATTTTTATTCAAATAAACTTTTACAAGTACTTTTGAATCGTCGAGTGAATCTACCACTGGTTCGGAATGCCATTCCTATCGAGAAGAACCAGCAAGAAACTCGGCGGTTGCTCTTTTGAATAAAATAATTTACAATTTCATTAATTTGTACAATACATAAGTAACAGCTGTCCTTAGCATTGCTGGAGCGAGTCAAATCCATGATCCTTTGTCATTTGCGTAATCTTCAACAGTATAATAAGCTTTTTTCAGGAGCATACTTTTAATGAACTTCTTAAACTTGTGTAAAGGCAAGCTTTAGCACATATTAAGCATGATTTTCGTCAAGCGCAAGCCTATCTCGAATTTAAAAAAAAAGTTTTGTTGCACAAATATACTACTAACCCGACCGACCTGGTCCAAGTCCCGCTCCGTACAGCATCTGACTCATGGACTGGTGATGACCGAGCCTGTCGTCCGCCTTCTGATGTCCGCCCATTGTGCCGTCCCCCGTACTCATTTTGGCCTGGAATAGAAAAAAAAACTTGAATAAGTAAGTTTTCTCTTTTTTGGCAACCAAAAAAATATACTTACATTAAATACTGATCTAACCTTAAGTCTTAACTAATAACATTTCAATCTTATTGTAATCCTACAGGGTCGCACTACATGAATAAGGTTCTTTATGCGTGCAAAGTTTGATAACAACAAAACAAATCGTGACGCCACAGAAGGTTCTTTTTCACCCCCGACGCAAAAAGAGAGGAGAGGGTTATAAGTTTAACGTGTCTTCTTGTGTATCTGTCTGTGGTATCGCAGAGCCCAAACGGATGGACCGGTTTTCGTTTAGTTTTTTGTGTCATAGATAATTTTTAACCCCCGACGCAAAAAGAGAGGGGTGTTATAAGTTTAATGTGTATGTTTGTGTATCTGTCTGTGGTATCGCAGCTCCCAAACGGATGGACCGATTTTCGTTTAGTTTTTGTGTCATAGATAATTTTTAACCCCCGACGCAAAAAGAGAGGGGTGTTATAAGTTTAACGTGTCTGTTTGTTTATCTGTCTGTGGTATCGCAGCTCCCAAACGGATGAACCGATTTTCGTTCACTTTTTTTTGTGTCATAGATAATTATATCCCGAGTGTTCTAAGACATGTTTCATGAAAATCTGTTCATCCGTCTGAAGGACATCAGCTTTTTTCTAGTCGGGGTTTTTTTTAATTTAACCAAAGAAAATTAAAATGCACTAAAAAATGTTAAAAGTTAAAACCGTATATTTGAAGTAACCTACCTACTTGTGTGCATTTCTTTATTTTAAGAAAAATTATCATACTTAATATTATAAATGCGAAAGTGTGTTTGTTTGTTGGTTTGTTGGTTTGTCCTTCAATCACGCCGAAACGGAGCAACGGATCGACGTGATTTTTGGCATGGGTATAGTTGAGGACCTGGAGAGTGACATAAGCTACTTTTTATCCCGGAAAATGAAGGAGTTCCCGGGGGAATTTAAAAAAACTTAAACCACTCGGACGAAGTCGTGGGCATCAGCTAGTAATTCATAAGAGAAACACACTAATTTCTCCTTCACAAAATAGTGCGATGATTCACCTTACGAGTAAGTTTAACCCGTCTAACAAAAACATCAACCCCTAAATTACTCCCGTCCAAGACGATAAATAACTGAGCGATAACGGGTTACCCCCCACTCTGGGGGTCCGTGGTCAGTTTGTCAGGCACGCGTGACTTATAAATGAGTGGTCAGATAAATCATCTGAACTTGACCGTTTTTATCAGAACTTCTACTTGGTAACTAGATTGTTTAGAAATATTGCTAGGCTGAGTTTAGATTGAGGTACGGATGGAGATGATAACACCTCCTATTGTGACGTGTAGGTAAATAAATTAAATTCGGATTAAAATATTAATTTAATCAAGTATCGAAGCAATTACATATTGTTGCCATGTGTATAAAATATTTGCATTAAATAATATTATAATGACATTAAAATAACGCTTTACCACAAAATATTACAGTATTAGAAGTACTTTAAACTGAAAACTTAATCACAATTAAAATAATAGGTCTAGGTTAATTATCTGCATATTTTAAATTAATATTAAATCTAAGTGAACAGCTATTCAAAAGAAAACATTGAATTTATTACTCTACTTACGCGTTTGTAGAACGCACTACCGATATTCAATACCTAAGTATTTAAAACTTTTTTCATTTTATTTTCTTCAAAGCAAAAGAAGCAAGCGAAGCCGTACTCGCAAGCAAGTTAACACTTTACAATAATAAGACAAAGACGTAATATATTTCGGGGATGCGAGTGTAGTAAACAAATTGACAATTCACCTACATCGGATATCTAATCCATTTAATTTTACGCTGCAAACTTTAGCGGAGTGAGCAAAAAGCTCTTTGTGTAATGGTCACTTCAGATTTGAGTACACAGGGAGACATGTACAGAGTTGTTATTACATTTTATACTTACTGTATTTTTGACGTTGATTTTTGAGTGGTTGTCTGATTAGGTACTTCAACTTGATGCTATTCAAGGTTAAGCTTTCCCAAAAATTTAGGTATCATCTCTATATTTTGTTTGAACAAAATTTTCCTGAACGTACTTCTGACGATTTTATTTCACATAATGAGTATTTCCTAAAAATCGTGAAATGTACTTAGATTGAGAAAAGGGATGATAACAACTCATTCAAATCAGCAATTCTTTATCACGCTTCTTATTAGAAGTTTGTATGAAATACATAGTTGTGACGGCATCAACACACCTTTTTCGGTTTGAAGTTATTTATTTCTCTTGAAAAGAATAAATGTTCACTGACCTTTTTTCTTTAATCTATAGTTCAAAATGGTCTTAAAACTTAAAACTAATCGAGGATATGAAATTTAGGTCTTTAGGAGGACCGTCTATTTAAAAATCAATAAGAAATAATTTATTTTTGACATAGGCATCATCCCTATTGACATGAGACGCCATGACTTTTAGTGGTACTGACGGTGAGAGTACATCCTTACTATATAATATTATATTAATATTATAAATGGGAAAGTGAGTTTGTTTGTATGTTTGTTCCTCTTTCACGCCGTAACTACTGAACCGATTGCTTTGAAATTTTGCAGACGTAAAGTTAGAAGTCCGGATTAAATAATAGGGTACTTTTTATCCCGGAAAATTAAACAGTTCCCGCGGGAAGTAAAACTCCTCAATCCACGCGGACGAAGTCGCGGGTATCAGCTAGTAATTAATAACACTTAAACTTTTTCCGTATAAAATACCTATTGTATTGAATCCGATTAGTGTTTAGTGACATTCATCAAGATTTTAAGCATAAAATTGAGCTCAGTGTTTTTTAATAATATGTATTGATTAATGCCGCTTAAAATATTTCAGCCAAATTTTATGTAATAACAACTCCACTAAACTCCCGAAACTAAAATAAAGACGTGCCAGGGGATAGTCCGATGCTAATATTTTACACACCCAAGGAACAATTGTAATTAAGTGTGACCACGCGCCTAATCGACCGTCGTCGCTTACTCGGACGTCCTTAAGTAAATTACTGAAAACTAGACAGTTGGCCCTGGCTTCGCTTGAGTGGAATTATCTTTTTAGATCTATAGGTAGATAGAGTATTCATTAGTAGACAAACTAAGTAAACTAAGTGGAAATAACTGCTACGTATGTCTAAGAACTTCAGGTGTTGCATGCACAATAATTATTAGGTTCCTCTAAATTTAAAATGTACATCCAATACCACCACTACAGCCCATTAACGTCCCACTGCTGGGCACATGCCTCCACTCTCACAGGAGAGAAGGAATTAGAGTTTAGACCCACCACGCTGCTCCAATGCGGGTTGGCGGGCTTTAACGACTATTATCATCTATTATATGGGAAAATGTACATGTGTAAATCCAATAAAAAATATAAGTTCTGTTTCTTTAATCTTATATCTCTGGAAGCGCGGTAACAGAAAAAGGCTAGTTTTGAAATAAATCAATGTGAAATCTATAATAATACAATTTATAAAAAGGTGGCTGACGGATCTGGCAACGCAGAGCTCAAACGACAGGACGGATCTGGCTTAGATTAGGCATAGGTACAGAGAGCCTATTATTATGGCATGGGCATCCGCTAAGAATTTTGACAATTCAACCACTAATGGGTAGGTTAAATTTGCACGAAAATCGAACTCAACGTGAGCAAAGCCGCGGGGGAAAAGCTAGTAACAGTTAAGTCCGGAAACACAATAATATTCTTAATATTTCATACGGTATGGTATTTTGGTCTGTGGTACAGAAACAAACGATAAATCACAAACTATCCGGTCCCAACACTACCGATGGTTATTCGTTACAAATTAATTTCAAGATAACGCCCCGCACGGGACGTGAAATTTAATTTAAGCGATCACATCCGCAGTTTAGGGTTAAATTCCGTGTACTTCATTACTTTAAAATGTTGGTTGAAGCGGCGATATTGATCTTTAACGAGTTTTATATAAAAAATATATGTTATGCGTGAATTGGTTTTTATATATCTAAACAAAGTTTTTTTATTAAGTTTATTTTAAACGACATTTATTAAAATGTTTTGCCCGCAGCCTACCACATCTTAAGTTAAGTTTTTAACCGACTTCCAAAAAAGAAGGAGGTTCTCAATTCGGCGCGTATTTTTTTTTTTTTTTAATGTATGTCAGTGCATATCTCCGTGGTTTCTGAACTGATTTCAATTTTTTTCTATCAGTCGTTAGAGGAAGCTCTCGAGGTGGTCCCATAAAAAATTCTGACTCCAAATCCTCAACCCTGACACTAAAAAGTTAAAAATAAAAATTCTTTCCAAAAATCGACTTCCAACGCCACTGTAAAGTACAAAATAATTTTATATAACCCACTATGATGAAGTCGGGCGAGTCTGATGCGTCAACTTTGCTTACCCTTGTTATATTCGCCCGACTTCAACATAGTGGGTAGAAATCAAAATTATTTTGTACTTCACAGTGGCGTTGGAAGTCGGTTTTTTGGAAAGAACTTTTTACTCTTTGATTTTCCCGGATAAAAAGCGTATGCCCTTCCCCGGACATGAACTATGTCTGTACCAAATTTCATCAAAATCGGTTGAAAAGATGGGCCGTGAAAGCATAACAAATAAATTATTCATAGAAATATAAAAAAAAAAAAAAAAAGGGGGTGGGTATTACTTTTTTATATGCATAGGCTCTGGCTTAATAATGTTGCACACCGCCTTCAGAGTCCTACGAAAGATCTGTTATGTGAATCCTTGCATGTGGAAAAAGAACGCGAACAAAACTAGTATGCAATAATCTCCAAAAACTTAGGTAGGTATAATAAAAATGGACTCCCATATAAAACCATAAAATCCAACGTAATCACATCAGCCATTACATAAAACTTTAAAACTTGGTCGAAATAACCCTAAAAATTCTATGTGGGTCGGAAAAACACCACTATTTGTTACCGCTTGCGGCAGTTTACGTCAAAACTTGCTATTAGCCGCGATAGATGGCGCTGGTGCTAAGAATCCGCCAAGGATACAGTGACGCGAGTTTATTTTTCCTCTTTACGACATGTTGCAAAAGTATTTCTGCTGGATATTGTCATCGACGCTGCATCAGGAAGCAATTTCAAGATACACTTCTTTGAAGTTGAAAATTTATCTTAAGTATTCTACTATAGTAACTATCATTATCTTTGTGATTAGATATAAGAAACTAGATTCCCGCGACTTTGTCCGCGTGTATTAGGATTTTTTGATTCCCAAGGGAACTCTTTAATTTTCCGGGATAAAAAGTAGCCGATGTATTGACCGGAATACAACCTACCCCTGCACCAAATTTCATCAAAATCGGTTGAAAAGATGAGTCGTGAAAGCGTAGCAGACAGACAGACATACAGACACGATCTCACATTTATAATATAAGTATGGATAAATAAGTAATTTGGTCCAACTTTTGGACTTTACTAAGAAACATGTTTATAATTTACGTTTAATAAAATCACATGCATGTATAATTTTCTATGTGGCATCGTACCTACTGGTAACACTAAATGGAAACGCTATATATCGCCTGGCGGTACGTTATGGTAACTGCAGACAAAGCCTTCTCTCAAAGAAGACCTCAAGTAATTTAGAATTATTTAATTTGATTCACCTGCCGGGAATCACTTAAAAAAAATCCTATGCAGTGACAAAATGTTATAACTCAAGGTTGTCGTTTCAAAGCGATTTTATGATATTATTTAACAAAACGAATATGCAGAGTTTATTTCGTTGAGGCCTTCTTCTCGGACCTAGGCATTTTGAACCTAACTTTACTTATTTATTTTGTAACTTTAGGTTTGCGATAACTTCTAATCGCCAGTACAACTTGCTTTTTTTGAGCGTGTTTCATAGAATGATAGTTGGTTAAATTATTTTCATAGAATGATAGTTGGTTAAATTATTCGCAAGTAAATTATCAATAGTTAAGGTAATATTTAAAATAATTAACGATTCAAACGATCTATGAAAATGCAATAATTTTGGTTTTTACCCTCGACGAAGCGGAGACGGTATATGTGTTTGCCCTAAGAGGTTGTGTGTTTGTTTGTTTGTTTGTTTGTGCACTTTTTTGTCACCATTTTTCTCAAAAAGTACTGGGCCGATTGAGATGCGGTTTTTTGCATTAGATACGGATAGCTTGTGAGAAGGTTTTTAGATATATTTTAGGACCATAGACAACCAAGCTGAGCTGTAGTCTATGATTTTAATATTTCAACATGTTACCATTTTTCACAAAAAGTACTGGGCCGATTGAGATGCGGTTTTTTGCATTAGATGTGTATAGCTTGTGAGAAGGTTCTTAAATATATTTTAGGACCATAGACAACAAAGCTGAGCTGTAGTCTATGATCTTAATTTTTCAACCACTGTTACCATTTTTCATAAAAAATACTGGGCCGATTGAGATGCGGTTTATTGCATTTAGGACTTCGTGCGATTACAAAACAGGAAACTGGTACCAAAATTTTAAAAACAGCGCCATTTTGAAATTCTTTGTTAATTGACCGATTTCGTTCAAAATCTATATTTAGGACTCCCTGGGGTTACAAAACAGGAAACTGGTACCAAAATTTAAAAAAATCAGGGCTTTTTGAAATTCTTTGTTAATTGATCGATTTCGTTCAAAATCGATATTTAGGACTCCCTGGGGTCACAAAACAGGAAACTGGTACCAAAATTTAAAAAAATCAGGGCTTTTTGAATTTCTTTGTTAATTGATCGATTTCGTTCAAAATCGATATTTAGGACTCCCTGGGGTTACAAAACAGGAAACTGGTACCAAAATTTAAAAAAATCAGGGCTTTTTGAAATAATTCTTTGTTAATTGATCGATTTCGTTCAAAATCGATATTTAGGACTCCCTGGGGTTACAAAACAGGAAACTGTTACCAAACTTTAAAAAAACAGCGCCATTTTGAAATTCTTTGTTAATTAACCGATTTTGTTCAAAATCGATATTTAGGGCTTCGTGGGATTACAAAACAGGAAACTGGTACCAAAATTTAAAAAAAATCAGCGCCATTTTGAAATTCTGTGTTAATTGACCGATTTCGTTCAAAATCGATATTTAGGGCTCCCTGGGGTCACAAAACAGGAAACTGTTACCAAAATTTTAGAAAATCAGCGCCATTCTGAAATTCTTTGTTAACTGACCGATTTCGTTCAAAATCGATATTTAGGGCTCCCTGGGGTCACAAAACAGGAAACTGGTACCAAAATTTAAAAAAATCAGCGCCATTTTGAAATTCTTTGTTAATTGATCGATTTCGTTCAAAATCGATATTTAGGGCTCCCTGGGGTTACAAAACAGGAAACTGTTACCAAACTTTAAAAAAACAGCGCCATTTTGAAATTCTTTGTTAATTAACCGATTTTGTTCAAAATCGATATTTAGGGCTTCGTGGGATTACAAAACAGGAAACTGGTACCAAAATTTAAAAAAAATCAGCGCCATTTTGAAATTCTTTGTTAATTGACCGATTTCGTTCAAAATCGATATTTAGGGCTCCCTGGGGTCACAAAACAGGAAACTGGTACCAAAATTTTTAAAAATCAGCGCCATTTTGAAATTCTGTGTTAATTGACCTATTTCGTTCAAAATCGATATTTAGGGCTCCCTGGGGTCACAAAACAGGAAACTGTTACCAAAATTTTAGAAAATAAGCGCCATTTTGAAATTCTTTGTTAATTGACCAATTTCGTTCAAAATCGATATTTAGGACTCCCTGGGGTTACGAAACAGGAAACTGTTACCAAAGTTTTAAAAAATCAGCGCCATTTTTATTTATTTTGTTGTCACCATAATAAATGAATTCAGTTTAGTACAGTAAAATCTGTACTACTTGTAAGTCTAACCACAACCCG
Source organism: Erebia epiphron (assembly GCA_963932025.1). Taxonomy (NCBI): domain Eukaryota; kingdom Metazoa; phylum Arthropoda; class Insecta; order Lepidoptera; family Nymphalidae; genus Erebia; species Erebia epiphron. The sequence goes on along the minus strand of OZ009947.1, from coordinate 23,551,451 downwards.
TGAGCTGCTTTAGCAGCTCGCGTACAGGGCGAAATACTAGTTAGATATATATAGCTTGAGAGAAGGTTCTTAGATATATATTTTCGGACCATAGACAACCAAGCTGAGCTGTCTCTATGACTTTAATATTTCGGTATGTTACCATTTTTTACAAAAAGTACTGGGCCGATTGAAATGCGGTTTTTTTCATTAGATGTGTATAGCTTGTGAGAAGGTTCTTAGATATATTTTAGGACCATAGACAACAAAGCTGAGCTGTAGTCTATGATTTTATTTTTTCAATATGTTACCATTTTTCTCAAAAACTACTGTGCTGATTTAGATGCGGGCTTTTTGTTTTAGATATATTTAGCTTGTACCTAGATGCTGCCCAGGGTATCATGATGGAGTCAGGAGGCGATCATGGGAACTCCTTAAATTCTCATCGTATACCCGTCGCGTTTGGACTCTTTTGATTTGTCCATTTGAAAAGGGTTTGGCCATAGTCCACCACACTGGTCAAAAAAACCACTGAGCTGTCAAAGATGCAGTTTTGTGTTTTAGATATTATGTAATATATACGTTTGCTACGTTCTTATTGTTGTTTCAAAGTTATAAAGGTCAAAGGTATAATGGAGCTCTGCAGTTCGTCGTGGGTTTTTTTAAAATTTTTAATTTTATTACTTGTTAAGTATGTACTTGAAAAGCTAGCTATCCTGTAGTTAATCTCTTTATGTGCACGTGTGATCTTCCTCAGGGACTCATAGAGGGTCAGGAGTGACAAAGAACTCTCATTTGCAACTGTCTCTAACAGGGGTACGCCCCCGTCTGCTTTTGTGTCTGAGATTTTGTTTTTTTAAAGCCACATTTGTCATAAAATTTGTGTGATATCATTAAGAATTGTGCTGGAAACACAATTTTAATTCGCAACGCCACCGTAATCTATGATTTCTGTACAATTCAGCGTTCAAACATAGAAACTGATAAGAGGTGGGTTTAAATAAACTGCCACATCACTTCCAGTTTAGCCCACTGTCATCTAAGACTACATCGTCATTTGCCTATAATAGAAGTTAGTTCATGACTGTGTCAAGAACATAATTCCCACTTCTTACCTAGTATCGTCATTACTTTAAAAAAACGGATGTAACGTAGTAATGTGTTCTTATAGTTACGACATGGACCATGTCTTCATTTGTAATAGCTTTAATTTCTACAATGACGACCTATTAGCTAGCATTTCTAGAATTTTTGCTTTAGTCGTAAGTAGGGTAAGAAAAATGAGAAAATACTAGCCTACGTCTACTGCACAATTAATGAACCTATACTCGAACTTTTAATTAGATGCAGTAAGCTGCTGCATCTAATTAAAAGTCCGAGTATATATAGGTACTACAATGACAACAAACAATGTCTGCATATTCTACAACAATTTCTATCTCACATCCACAACAGTAAGTATCAGGAGAAAAAGAAACAAAAAAATTGTCATGCGGCGCTAGCAACATTTATCTCACAAATCACAAAGAAAACAAAAACTTATATACTAACAATATCTGCTGTACATATTATATTTTATACAACAATGACAATAGTTACAATGTCGGCAACGGCTACAATTTTTACAATTTTACCTCATTCGGTAACAGGTTATAAAAAAGAGAAAAAGAAAAACTAATACGTGCGATACATAGATGCGATGTTAGCATCATCAACTGCTCAATTGTCTACAATGATAACAATGGCTACAACGTCTACAATCTCTACAATAATGACAACGGATACAACGTCTACAAATGCTACAACTCCTACGATTCTCACCTCGTAGCCTTGCTTGATGGTCATCGCGCCCCGTGGTCGAGACCACGCGGCGTAATCCAGACCATCTTTTTGTTGGCAATGCTGTTGGACAAAATCGATTTTAATTTACGGTTTTTATGATAGAGGTACTACAATATTAGTGTAGACATTGGTCATTTAGCTACCGAAAAGAGGTTCCAGAATTCGTGTTCCAAGTCACAAGTCGAGCTTAAAAAGTGATTGAGTTTTAAAATTAATATTAAAGATGGCAAGGTTGTAACAACCCATAGCCCTGGTCATTTTAATTTGCATCAGATTAGAAATATAGTCAGACCAGGGGCCTTATTACGTAAAAATGATTGCTATTACTTATCGCAATAACTCCATTGTCACATAGAACAACATAAATTTTGCCAATCACAATAATTGAGATTTTATGATTGTAATGATTGAAGTTTTACATAATTAGGCCACTGTTTTATACTCTAGTTTAGAAAATAGGTACCACTTAGACGCAACCAGGAATCAAACTTAGGATTCTCTCACTTGGCTCTAAAGAAACTGTTAGCACTAACACGCCAAAGAGATCTAGGTTATTACAGCACTTCTGGGAAACGCATAATATAAGAAGAATCACACAATAGCAATAATTCTCTATTATTAAAGATTTCTAATGCCTCATACTTTATAGTTGGAGAGATGGCAGAAAATTCTAAGGAGGTACCTATTAAGGCTGGAATTTTTATATTTACTAGACCTAGAATAACGTAGACAAAACGTGCTAACGGGATCCAATATTTATCAAAAAGGATTACCAATTTTTATATTGTGAACAAAATCAAATATTGTACCACTAGCTAATGCTCGCGACTTCGTCCGTGCGAATAGAGGTTTTTTGGTTCCCGCGGGAACTCTTTAATATTCTAGGATAAAATGGAGCCTATGTGTATTTCCAGACTATAATCTATCTCTGTGCCAAATTTCATCCAGATCCGCTCAGGCGTTCAGGCGTGATTGAGTAACGAACATCCATCCATCCATCCATCCATCCATCCATCCATCCATCCAAACTTTCACATTTATAATCAAATAAATATTATAAATGCGAAAGTTTGGATGGATGCATGGATGTATGGATGTTTGTTACTCAATCACGCGCAAACGGCTGAACGGATCTGGCTGAAATTTGGCACAGAGATAGAATATAGTCTGGTATAGCACATAGGCTACTTTTTATCCCGGAAAATTAAGGAGTTCCCGCGGGAACCAAAAAACCTCAATCCACGCGGACGTAGTCGCGGGCATAAGCTAGTATTATATTAGTATAGATAGCACACAATCAAATATTATAAAATATATGATTGCTAGAATATAGTACCATACACATAAAATTAAACTACATGATATTACCTATGGATAACAGTAGGTATACACATCACATTTAAACTACACGATGATGTCAATTTTGCAGTTTATATTATTATCTCGTAAAAAATTTCCATCGACTCTTTGATAATACGTTATACGTACTTATATGGGAAAAACGATTTTATATCCATGACCCGGCTAACATATAAAATGTTAGCCCTAAACATATATTCCTCTCCCTCTACACGTGTATGTGTGAGGGAGGTGGATGATCACGTGTGACGCAGACGACGTTTGTATGTGGGACGTGAAAACTTCCGAGGGGTGTGGAGTCGGTAATTGAATTGAAATTTTTCAATAACTATAATTCGTTCGACCTTTTAATTTTTTAAGACGATCGGAAATGTTGTTTGGTTACAAAAAAACGCTAAGTAGCAGGACAATATTAATACATATTACTTAAATATCAAAAATGCGGAACTGTGTCTGACTGCGTGTCTGTTACCCGTCTATCCGTAACCGATTTTGATGAAAGGTACAAATATAACATCTAGATATAATCTCAGTACATTAATTTACGTACTACTGGGCTACTTTTTATCCTGGAAAATGAAATGTTCAGGCAGGTAATTGAAATTAATTTTTATGTTTATTTATTTCACTACAAGTTAGCCCTTGATTGCGATCTCACCTGATGGTTAGTGATGGTCTATTGTACCTATAAGATGGTAGTGGGCTAAGAACTCTACATGGACGTCAATACGCGATGAAAATGAAAGAAAAGTTAATATAGCCAAGTTTTAGCTTTAAAAAAATAAAACTTTATAAAGTTAGTGTGTTTTTTTAAGTACACTGCTATAGCTAAGTCATGGTGAGTCGAACTCTCTCAAACTTCTCATTTAACTTCTATCGTTCCATTATTTTTGTGCTTTTTGTTTTCTTATTTTATAATATTATTCGCAGTGATATTTTCTCAGATTTAATTAGTGTCGTTTATAAATGCTATTTTGCATGTATAACATGTACGCAACATTAAAATAAACAAGAAAAGGAAAATTACAACCAGGTAAAAAAATATTTCGTCTCCACTACCACCCCTGTTCCCAAGAAAAACCCGCGACACGAGTATTTTTCTTAAGTTGTTCGTGTGTGCGCTATCTATGTGTGTGACTATGTGTATATGTGTGCGTGCGGGGTAGTAAAATATTATGCTGTCGGGTCTAGAAATAACATTGTATAGATAATCAATAACAGAGCATTTTTATGCGCTATCCTGGATTCAAGGCGCTCGTTTGGGGCAGGTTAAGTACTGTAAGACACGGAAATGTCTCTATAGGTTATTAGGGAATGCCGATACAAAATCAGGTCCCTAATTTCCTGTCCTGTGATGTTGAAGTTGTAACTGAGTACGAAACACATTTTGTGAAGTCAAAATTATGCGTCGGTACAAAACTAAAGATTTAGGAAATTTATAGAATTAATATTTTATATTTGGCATTGTTCCAAGTCTTTTGTTTTCTTTTCAAAGATGATAGAGGTGAGTTTTAGTAATTAACAAGTCTTCTCTACTCCACTTGCGACACAGAGGTACATATTTGTTTAAGATCAAAAAACTGCTTTGGTCTGGTAGGAGGCTTCACTGGCTAGATGTGGACTCGACCGCCGAAGTGCCGCCAAGCGATTTAGCGTTTTGGTACAATGCCGTGTGCCGATTTGGGGTATGGGTACAACGTACTATTACCTATTCTGTGGTATGGGTTTAGTATAACCGCCATACCCCTAACTGGTTAACCCGCTACCATCTTAGATTGCACCACCACTGGATGAGATCGCAGTCAGAGCTAACTAGAAGTGGAGTAAAACAAACTTAAGCAATTTAAGTCTATATACTACTATAATTATTTGTTGTATGATGATGGGTTGTCTGGAGGAGAGCACTTTTAGTAATAAAACCGTCCTTGCGCACTTTTTTTTGTTTTCTTTTCTTTTCTATGTATTTTTATGTCTTGTGTAGCAATAAAGAGTTTATCTATCTATCTATCTACGATTTACAGCGTTCTGGTATTAATTACCATCACCGACTTGACACGATCAAAGTTGTACTTTTATTGGTCAGTATAACACTGTAAAAGTTGTATAGTTGGCATTAAGATTGCTCTAATACCCCTGAGGGCTAGTTAGTTGACCACAGTGAAACCTTTGTATACTTTTCGTTTCTTTGCCCCTCCGATAATCGCTTAGGGAATAAACTTGTTGTGTGTATTTATTATAGTGACCTCTTTTCTTGTAAACAAGACGTTTATGATTCTACTCCTAGTCAGTTTAGAAAATAGTGATGTTAAAATCGACATATGACCAATTTATTACTATAGTACTGGTTCCTAGTTAGCTAGAGATCCAAAATTTTACTTCCAAGAGCAATAGAATCGTAAGCCACTAGATAAAAACTAGATACTTGATACGCTAAAAAGAAAGGATAACTCAAGACAAAAGGTATCCAACTTATGAAATATTTACATCATGAAAAAGAATGATTTTGATTTTTGATTTAGAACTTTCATCTTTTGGAGTTGCAACATTCAATTGATCAGGTGTTGACAAAAAAGTATAAAAAAAGCGTTATTGGCCAATAAATAACATGTCAATACAATATTATGATGTCACAACAATGGCGCGGATGATAAGGCGCCGTATTATTGGGGACATAACTCCTTTCCCCTATAGGTGCTTTCTAATGGGGTGCGCATGGGCATGGTTAAAGATGAGGAGGTGTGTGTAGACCAATACTTCTTAAAACATGATTTAAAAAAAAAGTATACTATTTTAATCCTAGCAACAAGTCCAACTGACAGCTGCACACAGCTGGTCAATAAAAGTACCGTGATTAAAGTGTTACTTTTTCAAACCAATCTACCAATTATTAATTACAATTACTAATCTTGTTAGAGTCTGTGCATTTCTAGACAGCCACAAAGTAAGATATCTCTTATTAACAACTTATCGGTGTCTAGATGTGTTATAGTCATCTTAATGACAACTATACAACTTCACGCACAACAGACCCCCCAACTGGGGTTTAAGTGCGGAAACCTGCCCAGCAAAGAAGAAGAACTATACAACTTATAGCTCCCGTATTCGGCAGTAAAAGTACAACAATTTTTTTTACAAAAATTACCAGATTTGTAAAATTAGTGCTGTAATGCTCATTAACCAAGATTTGGGAAGAGTTTATCAAATCAAACAGTGTATATTTCCGAAGTGAAAAGTATAAAAAGCGTTATTGGCCAATAAATAACGTGTCAATACAATATTATGATGTCACAATAATGGTGCGGATGATAAGGCGCCGTATTATTGGGAACATAAATCCTTTGCTCCTTAACTGCTATTTGCAAAGGGGTGAGTACTCGCAGGGTTAAGAAGCTTCGTACTCCGTTAAAGACGGATTGGTTTTGATACTTTGCTATAAATAAACAGCTGTGTCTAAATTGCACTTTATGTTTTAAACATAAAACATTATTTTCGATATTATATTTGAGGCACTTTTAAAATTGTTGTGATTTTTTTTTTCAGCTTTTTTATTCTTGTAAGTAGATACTGTTTGTTTTCGTATTTAAATATATCACATGATATCAACTTATCGATCAGTGTGTACAATGTACATAATACATAATATAGTATCGCATAAAACTAAAGAATAAGTCGTGACTCACTCACTCACCAGCTTTTGATTTATCAAAGCCCAGCCCAAATTCCTAGACCCAGAAGGCTGAAATTTTGTACAGAAGTTCACTTAAAAAAGGAGACGAAGAACTAAATGATAATTCATAATGAGCAAGTTTCTAATTTTTTTTTATCCACTACAACTCAGCCCTTGACTGCGATCTCACCTGGTGATAAGTGATGATACAGTCTAAGATGGTAGCGGGCTAACCTGTTAGGGTCATGGCAGTGATATTAAACCCATGACCCTTCGGTTTCTACACGGCATCGTACCGGAAAGCTAAATCGCTTAGCGGCACGTCTTTGCCGGTAGGGTGGTAACTAGCCACGGCCGACCAGGCCAGACCACCACCGCCACCAGGCCAGACCAGGGCAAAATTCAGAAATTATTAATTCCCAAATTGACCCTGGATCCAACCCGGGACCTCCGCGCGTTAAGACAACAGCGCTACACACTGCGCCACGGAGGTCGTCAAAACAATATACATATATGTATATATGGAACAATATAATTGCATGGCAAATCAGAAAAAAATAGGAAGTCCTAAACGATCAATGCTATTCAATCCAGCTAAGATTATTATTAAACCCATTCGATTCTCATACATTGTAAAGAATAACCTAACCGCTACATTTTTTATTATTTGTCATCGTATTGTTACCATCCTTTTGTCGCGTAAGATTCACTAGCTAACCCGACGGCTTTGGCTGTGTTCTAAGTAAGATAATGCCACTCGAACAGTCAATAGGGTTTTTGTATTGTTAGTTGAATTTTAAGACGATAATTCTTTAAGATCTTACGTTAAAGTTAAATTCTATCTTACTGTAGCATTAACTCTAGTGCTTTTTGTCCCCTTCGTCCGCGTGTATTGCGGTTTTTTGATTTGGTGTTATTCCAGACTATAATCTATCTCCATGCCAAATTTCATCCAGATCGGTTTAGCCGTTCTGGCGTGATTGAGTAACAAACATCCATCCATCCATCCATCCAAACTTTCGCATTTATAATATTAGTATAGATGGATTTTGTACTTTAATCTAAGTACCTTCAAGGAAAGAGTTGAATAGGCATCTTTTAGGTAATCGTGCTCCAACCTAGACCTTATCATTGCTTTTTTAAGCATGATTGTCGTCAAGCGCAAGCCTGTTCTAAAAAAAAAGTACTACTGATATCCGGATGGCTGCTGGTCTGACAACTAACCAAATAGTGACAAAGGATACCAGCCTGTATTCGCTCGTCACTGTCCATAGACATAACGACAGGCAAAAGATCATTAGCGCGTGAGTGGGAAGAAACAATAAACAGCCAATTGCACGGAAAATGCTACCTAATAATTAGTCCGCGTGCGGCCTCGCTACGATGAAGGTTCTACGTTTAGTAAATAGTCCATCAGTATCCATACTATCCATAATTAATATTATAAATGCGAAATTGTGTCTGTCTGTCTGTCTGTCTATCTGTCTGCTACGCTTTCACGGCCTATCTATTCAATCGATTTTGATGAAAATTGGTACAGGGATAGGTTGTATCTCGGGAAAGGACAAAGGTTACTTTTTATCCCGGAAAATTCAAGAGTTCCCGTGGGAATCGAAAAAACTTGGTCCACGCGGACGAAGTCACGGGAATCATCTAGTAATATTATAAATGCGAAAGTGTGTCTGTCTGTCTGCTACGCTTTCACAGCTCATCGGTTTAACCAATTTTGGAATTTGGTACAGAGATAGGTTGCATCCCAGGGAAGGATAAAGGCTACTTTTTATCCTAGAAAATTAAGGAGTTCCCGCGGGAATAAAAAAAACTTAATCCACGCGGACGAAGTCGCGGTCATCGTCTAGTTTACCATATACCGTGGTACTTATTGGTGTTATCTAGTGCATGGATGGATGTCTATTGTATTCCGTCAACGAAAAGTGATCTTACAATTTTTATCACGCTGGTGGACCACAGTATTTACAAAACGTCTAGCCTACGCCTACGATGGTCTCTGTTTTAACAATAACTAGTTAACGCCCGCGTTAGTCCTTGTGTATTTAGGCTTTAAAGTCCTGGGTAATTCTTTGATTTTTCTAGATACTCGTTAGTAGTAAACTTGTCTCAACTACAGCCATTCAGAAATGTCACGTCGATCCTTTGCTTTGTTGCGACATGATTGCAGGAAGAACCTTAACAAACGCATTTTTGTATCTTTATTATTGAGGAGATGATGCCCGCGACTTCGTCCGCGCGAATTTTTATTTTTTTTTGATTCCTAAGCCCTTCCTGAGGATGTTCAAATCGGTTGAAAAGATGGGCCGGAAAGCGTAGCAGACAGACAGACACGCTTTCAAATTTATAATATTTCTTTATAGTTGATTCTGACACAATACGCATCACTATTGTGGTCTTATGAATTTTCGCACGAACAAAGTTATACACATTCGGTGTAGCAAACCCTCCCCGGGTACACCCATCGCCATCCATCTTAAGGTCGAGACAGACCGACTCGCTGCGACTCATCACGTTAATTTGGCTCTATGTGCACACAACCTAAACGAAGTCAAGTTCGATAAAAACAACCGAAAATCATTTGGTTTATTTTAAAATAACGACGATAAAAAATATCGTGACGAAGCCTGCATGTCACAGTTTTCCAATAAACCATTAAGAAACTTAATTTTGCTTCCCCAATAAAAGGAATTGGTTCACGAGACTTCAGATTAAATGAAAAAAAACCGGCCGAGTTTGTTGTGGGATCTTTTCAGACCAGGGCGCGTTCGGAACCCTCGTAACTTTAGTTTTAATATACCGCAGTTATTTATCACCATCACGTCTTATAATTTGTAAACGTGAGGTTCAGAAGGTGTACTTTGTAGGTACCTATTTTGAATAGATATACCTACTTTGAGGTTGAACAAAACAACTGTTTTCGAGTATATTAAGTAGGTAATTTATTTCGCATTTCGCTGCTTTTTTACTCGTTACTGTAACTGTAAGACATACTACTATTAATTGAGAATGCAAAGGAGCATAATATATAATAGAGTTCTAACTTTGAAGTATTTCTTCAAAACTAGAAGGCAGATGTGTTATACTACTACACGCCTCAACAACTGAACCGATTTGGCTGAAATTTGGATTGAATATAGCTTATAACCTGAATTAGCACATAGGCTTTCAAAAGACATTTTATCTCGGAAAATTAAAGAGGTAATATGAAAAAGAGCATGCAGAATACATTCGAAGTATTTCCTCAAAACTAGGAGGCAATTTATTATCATCGCAGGGCGTTATAATCCGTGAAGCGTGTATCAGTCACTGTCAACCGCACGATTGGCGCTGGCTCCGTCTGAACTTTGTGTGATTATACTTTGACGATTCATTCTGTACGAATGCATAATTAGGTATACCTATATATGTGGTTATACGATATTACGACATCGAATATGACATGTGATAACAACCAGAGAATTAGAAGTTTTTTTTATCTTAATTTTTTTTATATTAGAAGTTAATGAAGAACCAAACCGTTCGAACTACTGTAAAAAGTGTGTAGTGAATTAGTGCTTGTGCTTCAAGTAGGTTACAAAAACGTAGTGAACGCTAAGTAGGTACATTAGAATAAACTAAGGACTGGACTAGTTATTGGACTGTAAATTAGATGTAGAAATAATTTTAAGTAGAAGTTTAAATTGATATTACTTTTAGCCTAGAGGCTAGATGGTAGTACACAATAAAGTTGCCATAATAATATTGTAATGGGACTTTGTGGTAAGAAAAAAAAAAAGAAGTTACTAAGAGCAATGTAGGACTGACACCTTTCTACAAAATACCTCCTCGCAGCTTCTGCTGGTCTGGTACATAAACCATACCATACTACACCATTACTGGTGGTTGTACCCAGTGGCGTCCAGTTCATAGAGGCATAAAAACACTGCTTGCACAAATGGAAATAAGTCAATGCTAATTTTTGATCATGACAGTCAGTACTCGTATATTGTATGGGTATTCTGATTTCTGACTAACTAATACCTACCCTAGCTTCAAACCCTGTGCATGCCACTGGTTCTTACCTATTTTACTGACTCTATCACCATATCAATTTGATTGTAGGTAGCATTACAATAGTATTGCAGTTTATAATTTATGTTGCAAGTCTGGCATGACAAATTCATACTGCATTATTAGATCAAATCAAATCAAATCAAATTATTTTTATTCAAATAGACTTTTTACAAGTTCTTATGAATAGTCAAATGAATCTACCACTGGTTCGGAATGCCGTTCCTACCGAGAAGAACCAGCAAGAAACTCGGTGGTTGCTCTTTTGAAAAAAAATTAGTTGGTATGTTTACAATAATCTACATACAACATATACAGATACATAAGTAACCACTGTCCTGAGCATTGCTGGAGCGAGTCAAATCCATGCGCCTTTATCATTACTATAATCTTCGACAGTATAATAAGCTTTTTTTAGGAGCATTTTTTTAATGGTTATCTTAAACTTGTGTAAAGGCAAGTTTATAATAGGTTGAGGAATTTTGTTAAAGAATAGTATGCTCATTCCCACGAACTACCTTCGGACTTTATTGAGGCGGAGCGATGGAGTCACGAGCCTATGACGGTTTCTAGTTGGCCTTTCGTGCAGATCGCATATTCTTTTTTTATTTAGAAGAGCCATAATAACGAATCTATTGATATCTCATTCTTAAGGTGCTGGTTCAAGCGGTCACCAACTCAGTGGTGGGCGCGGCCTAAATATAGTCTGTCTCGTGTGGGAGCGTTTTGAACTTAGAGAGCGAGACAACCTCTTCTTTCAGAACAGTGCGGAACTATTGCACGCCCACAAATAATTAGAGCGAGAAAAACTGAGATTAAATGAGACAAGAACGAATTGTAAATACATGCTTTATTTTTGGTATATTGTAAAACATGATGCACCGCCATTGTCCTGACCGACTGAGCTATATCAACACTCAACGCGCAGCCTAAACCGCTGACCACTAGGTTAGAAACTTGAAATTTTGTCAGTCAGTTCTTTTATGACGTAAGCACTCACAAAGATAGGATTTTTGAAAATTCCACAGCCAAGGGAGATGTAAGTTTGTGTGAAAGTACGTCCTTTTTCAAGTAATATCTATGAAAATAGGTAATTGAGGTTATGATCAAAAATGAAGATGTAAGTCTTTCACAATATTTGGAAATTTCATTCCTAAGGGGGTTAAATAGGGGATGAATGTTTGTACAGCAGTCCGTCATTTTTCTAGTTCAACAGGGCGACCGCGTATCTTTTGCATCAATCATTGATACATCGCAATCACCTCTGATTGGTTAACACTCTTCCACTATTGGACGAAATCCATTGACGCAGCAAGAATACCATAAATTCAGCCAATCGGAGGTGATTGCGATGCATCAATGATTGATGCAAAAGAAACGCGGTCGCCCTGCTGGATAATATTATCAGTACGGATTATCACTACAGATATCTACCTATAAAGGTTGAAATAATTGGTAAACTGAAAAAAAAACGCGGAGGACACGCTATGTCAATGTACTTAAATAAAGTTCTAGTTACTTACCTATCAAAAAGATTCCGCGCCTCGGTTCTGCTGGTGTGTGTTGCGTATTATACCTACCTATTAGTATTTTTGTAATTTGGTGGAAAACACAAAAAAAGAAATCGAAATTCCAGGTACACCTACCTATTATGAGTGTACAATCAAACCTCGAAAAATGCCGTAAGTTAGGGTGTGTCCAGATTATGTAACATAATATTATTTTCTTTGTTATCAAAACTTTTGTTGCTATATTTTATATACTAGTATTTTATATATTCATGACCACATTGTACAATCTAAAATAGGTTACCTAAGATGGGTAAATAAAATAACTCATTTTTTTCAACTATGCACGTTGCACATTTATTTGTACCTATTTTGTTGAACAAGAGAGCAAAGATCGTTTTAGTTGCGATTGCTGAGGTTCTGAATTTGAAGCCTGAGCTACAGGTACGGCAGTACCTACTATAGACTATAATAATAAGTAAATAAACTAAAAGTACTACAAGTACTATAAGTAATAAATGACTTGAACTTGAATTTATACGTAGTATACACTAGGTGATGCCTGCGACTTCGGTCGCGTTAGTGAAGTTTTTTTATTCCCGCGGAACTCGTTAGCTTTCCGGAATAAAAGGTGGCCTATGTCCTTTTATTGGTTAACAAACTTCAATCAATCCAAACTTTCGCATTTATAATATTAAATTTAAATATTGATTATGTACACATAAGCTATCATATTAAATATAAGTTACTCGATATCATGTTATGATTATTAGTTCTTCGCTCGTTCATATTATATTATCTGCTCCGGGCGCGGTGCAATATATGACAGGCAATGGATGGTATAGTAGTAGTGGACCAAACAATAATTAGTATGAATTACTGAAAGAATAAAAGAAAGAAGAAGGCAGGAATGATTCTGTCAGGAGCGGAACGTGTGCTCGACCGAGACAATAGGAAGATCTTCCTCCGAGCCGGCGGTATGCTCGGGGACCCAGATATATATAGTGCATTTCTGATTAAATTTCGTTATCGTGACTCAGGCGGCGGGACTTGATTGGCTGAGGTATGTACTTTGTTCGAGCTCTGACATTACATCATACATACATTACATCATGGCATTAGAGAGCGCCATCTATTATCATGTGGTGACCCTACAATTCTATTAATGCTAATATGTAAATATTTAGTTTAAATTGAATTAAGTTTGAAATATGTTGCAATTTTGGTAATGATTGTATCTAATTTCAATTCGGTCTATAGTTATTCTATAGCTCCACGTTATTACTAAGGTATATATTGTTACACGAAGGCAGGAAACTCGTGTAAATAATACACACAGATGATGCTTCGTATAGTATAATTCCACGTTCGGTTATTTCATGTGTTCTTAAATACATATAATGCGATTTAGTTAACCCGAAACACCAATCACAATTACTGATACAGATAAAGAATGACTCAAGTACCGCCAAGCGATCTTATTTATAGAAGACACATTTAGTTTATTGACGTTTTTGTCATGATATTATATTTCTTGATTCAATTTAAAGTCAAATGAGCTCTTATTATTCATAAACGCTAACAATATATACTAGTATTTCGCCCTGTGCGCGAGCTGCTAAAGCAGCTCACGGGATGTGGTTAGACTTACAAGTAGTACAGACTTGCAGTCACTTCAATATTCGCCATATATTTTCTATGGGACAATAAATTACGCCATCTTGAATTTTTTTCCTGTTCATCAAGTAGACCAGGTCCTGATCATATTTTGCCAAGAAACCACTCTGCAATCTTTTATACTTTCTGAGATAGACTCCAAATAAATTTGTATGGCAGCCATCTTATCTGTGCTACATGTAGTGACTCATATTTTGTATATGTCACCGTAAGATTGCAAGAATCGTTAGATTGTGATCCAACTAGCGATATTGTAAACTGTCGACAGATTGTGAACCGTTCAATGTTGCGAGTGTCAATTTTTGAAATATTCGTTGTATTTACGTTTTCTTGTCTCTTTCTTGTAGGTTAGATTAGGGTTCGACATAAATAATCAGGTAGCTGGTACCTGATTATTAGGTTTAGGTTTAGGTTTTATCGGGTTCATATACCTAACAGACAATCTACCGAAAAATAATGCGTTAAATTGTAATCTGTCGACAGTTTACAATATCGCTAGTTAGATTACAATCCAACGGCCTTTGAAATCTTTCGGTGACATATATAAAAGCGAACTGTACCTACTACCGAGACAAAATCATTTGCCTGCGGGAAAACAACCACAAAAATTTTAGAGTGTACAGGTAGACCACCGAGTAGTAAAGGTCTGTGAGGTAGACTATCGGTATCGACTAAGCACTGAGTCACTGTGACGCAGCGACGTCACAATAGCGCAATCATTACACTACAGGCAATAAGAAAACCATAAGTAAAAAAAATAGTTATTAATATTTAACGTTAATTTTTAATTCTATTTTATTAAAATAATTACCTCATTAAATTGAATCTTCGATAAATAAAAATAACCTTATTAAATTATCTCCGAAAAATAAAAAGTTACTTGTTATATAATTTTATAACATGTTGTTAAATCTGGTCTCACCCTTAGGTCACATTTTGTTTCGGATTAGGTATCGCAGACCGAGCGAAGCGTAAACTGATGTAGGTATCTAGTATCTACCTACTCCGAATAGAGTTGTAAACTTTTAACATGATACCTACTTATGGATAATTATATCTCTTCTATCAATTATTTTTAAAATAGGTACCTACCTAGTACCTACCTGCAAATAATTTTGTATTCTTTTGGTATAGATATCTACCTACTGATGCTGCTTTGCGACTTGCGGTAGAGTCGAGTCAAGAGCGGTTACGTTATTACGTTGTAAGTACCGCTCTTAGATAGGTAGGTATAATAGGTATTTACTTAGATGGTTTTTAGTAAAAACTACCGTTAGTTTAATGGCGACTGTCAAAATTTTCAGCTATTTGTATGACTGTGGAACCCTACCGTATGCGTGTTCTGACACACACTTGACCTCATTTTAACATTTTGGTACGGAACCCCTAAAAACACGAAATCACGCGCGTTGATTGGATTTCGTAGTAGGTAAAGTGTTACGAAGTATCTACTATCTAATGTACCAGGTAATAACCTAGGTAGGTACCTATAGTAGATACCTACTTCGTAACATTTTGTGCCAAAATAATTTTTATAATTTAATTAGGTTGCAACGTTACGTAACAAGGTAGGTAGGTATATACCTAAGTATAGGATTTTAATAGAATTGCAGTAGTAGGTAGGCTAGGCTTATGAAGTTGCTAGCTGATGCCCGCGACTTCGTCTGCATGAAATAAGTTTTTTTATTCCCACGGGAACTCCTTAATTTTCCGGGATAAAAAGTAGCCTCCAGGCACACGAGTATGTACACGTAGGTACTCTACCTACTCAACTACCTATGCCTATGCAAAAAATCAAGTCGATCCGTTGCTTTGTTGCAGCGTGATTGAAAGACAAACCAACAAACAAACACACTTTCGTGTACAATTTATAATATTAGTAAGTATAGGTATAGTAAGTGAAACCGGGGAAGGTAAAAAAGGTAGGTACAATACGCATTATTATCATCAGCTGTTTCTTTATTCTTTTCGAGTATTCGTCGACCTTTACCTCGCTTTTTGCGTTTACGACTTGCAAACATTCGACTTTTATTTCCGTAACGTGGATCTCTAGCGGTCGGCTCTACAATGCAATAGAATGACACTATTTATTAAATTACATTATGCAAGGTAAGTAGGCTAGGTAGGCATGACGTACCTACGATTTATTTAAAAATGATATCTGATAGGTATAATCACTTAGGTACTCATTGTTGGTATTGATGAAAGATAAACACTTTACAAGTTCAATCCAATACACACACCTACACACATAAAAACTAATAAACTTAGATGCACAAAACAAAACAAAAAAACTCGCAGCACGAACAAATAGGATTTGAGATTCGCAATTGACCCACTGAAGTAATTATTATTATTGATTATTGATCCCGTCCGTCGTCGTCGATGCACTGGCCGCCCGCGCCGTCGTCGCGTCGCGTCGGCGGAATCGTTCGCTTTCCCTCCCCGCACCACCACCCCGCGAAGGAGGCCGGGCGACGCAAATTCACTTGAGATACATGATTTTTTTACCAAAAGCGGCGAAGTAAAAAATCCCAAATCAGCGTTTGGAATTGTCCTATTTTTTTCACAAATATGCATTATTTTAAAACCAAACTAGACATTCGAAATTATTATGAAATAAAGTATGCTTCATGACAGTTTTTGTAGCAAATTTGTAGTTTCTAATATAGTTTATTTACGCACGAAGTTCCCTGAAAATTTGCCCTAAAATGGCGGTGTTTGAGGGGTCATAACTTTCAAAATATATACAATCTTACTTTCATTATTAGGTTCAGTCATAGATAATGAGGAGAAGAATCGATATCAGGCATAATTTTGAAATCTAGAACAACCACGAATAGAATAATAGGTACAATTCGTTTGTATGGAGAAATGTTCGTGAACCCTGCTCTTAAAAATCGGCTCGGTCGTATAGGCGCTACGGTGGAACATACATACAAACAAACATACATACATACATTCATACATAGACTGCTAAAATCATAAACCTTCCTTTATGCTTTACCGTAGTGGGGTTAAAATCATGTGTGCAATATTTTTAAAGAGAAAAAAGCTAGAATTACCTTCGTCTCATTTTTTTTTATACGGTATTGAAAAGGAAACTGTTTTTTTTATCCACTACAATGTAGCCCTTGACTGCGATCTCACCTGATGGTAAGTGATGATGCAGTCTTAGATGGTAGCAGGCTATTACCTGTTAGGGGCATGGCAGTTATATTTAACCCACACCCCTATCGGTTTCTACACCGCATTGTACCGGAACGCCTAATTGCGTGGCGGTACGTCTTTGCCGGTGGTAACTAGCCACGACCGAAGCCTCCCACCAGGCCAGATCAAGGAAAATTCAGAAATTATAAATTCCCACATTTACCCTGCCGGGGATCGAACCAGGGGCATCCACACGTTAAGACAACAGCGCTCAATACTGCGCCAGGGAGGTCTTCAAAATCCACACAGTATCACCACCACCACCACCACTACAGCCCATTGACGTTCCACAGCTGGACACAGGCCTCCACTCTCATAGGAGAATGGGAATTAAAGTTTAGACCCACCACGCTGCTCCAATGCGGGTTGGCGGGCTTTAACGACTATTATCACGTTGGTGATAATAACCGGGACCGACGGCTTAACGTGCTCTCCGAGGCACGGGGGTGAAACACCGCCTACTTCCAACTCTGGAGTCTGGGCTGGTACTGAGAATTTCTAGTCTGAAAAACCCAATACTTATTATGGCCCGACCCGCGACTCGAACCCGGGACCTCCCGGGACCACATAGTATCGTCTACGTATAATTATAGTTCATGATAATATATAAAAGTGCAAAGATAGTGATCGTGCGCTCGACATTGATGGATATATTCGCGTCAGAGATTATAGTGACACGACATTAGCTTTATCCGGGCAGTGTCGGTCAAATGCTGGTTCAATTCCCGGTTTAACTTTTGTAAATCGCAAATGAAAAAGAATTTATTGTAGATGATAGGTATTATTATACCCTGCAATAATAAAATCAATATGAGGCAAACTAGAATACGAATGAAGTCGTTTTTTCTACGACTTCATTCGTATGGTTTTAAACTCATATTTTTTAATTCAAATATTGAAAACAAACAGTAACAAGTGAATATAATTAAAATTATTAAAAAATACGACTGGTGTGCCGTAGACACACATGCATACACGAACCCTGAAAACATAACACTCCTTTTTTCGGCAGTCGTGTAATAAAAAATCCCCCTGGAATGGAAGTACGGCTACCACTGCTACTACGTAACGATACCACAGGCATTAATTACCTTTTAACTATAGTGTTAGATATATATTTTGGGAATCTACTCATCGTTTTCAATTTTTTTCAACTTTAGTCTTTAATGCGGAACCATGGTCATCCCATCATTTAAAAAAAAAAGTTACTAGCCTATGTCACCCGGAATAAGCTAGGAATTCTAACGATACCTCATTTATCAAAATCGGTTCGGGCGTATATAAGTTATGGTCGTATATACAAACTCTGAACCCTGAAAACAATATACTTACTGCTTTTTTCAGGCAGTCGTATAAAAATTAATGATTCTAAGCACCTAATGTACTACGTAAGACACGTACGTATGTAAGTTACTTTATTATTCTATAATGTAGGCATAGATTTCTACGATACATTCTCTATTTTCCGTTAACATATCGGTGTGTGGAGGGCGTCACTGCGAATGACTTTGACGGATACGTCTTGCCTGACGCGAAATTTGAAAACGAGGGGACGAAGTAGTCCCACAAACTTAACTGATGCGGTGATAGCGTCGCTAGTGGATATTAAAAAAAAAACTTAACAGGCACAAAATTAGTTTCAATTTTGGCCACCGGGTCAGATAAGTTTGTCGGATTTGTACATTGACAAAGTAGCAAGTAATAGTCTGACCAATCCTAAATCTATGGGTCAGACCTAGCACGGCTGATAAAGAGTCAAAGATTAATTCGGATAAACCAACTTTGGTTTTACCCCAGATTGGACGGGTTGCTAAAATGTGGTTATATTGGCGTAGAAAGGCCTTAGTAGGTCTTAAATCTGTAGATACTTTTGAAAATATATTTTCAATCTCCACGCCCGCTACTTCTATCTTGCGTGCCGTGCTATTTGTCAAGAGCTTAGTCTTCGACATATTCATCTCAAGTCCGTCCTCTGGACTTCAAGACAATAAAAAAATAGGACAAAGAAATCGTACCAAAGTACGCTAAAAGCCGTTAATTTAAAATTGGTGAATTGGTTCGCTTTGTGTTGAATTTTTTTAAATTTAACAATTTAGTAGCTATACGGAAGTGATGGATCTACATTTTAAACCATTGCCGGCTCACTACTGAGCACGAGTCTCCTCTCGGAATGAGAATGGTTTCATTGATAGACGATAGTCCACCACGCTGGCCAAGTGCGGATTGGCAGCCTTCACATACCTTCAAGAACATTCGAGAATTAATAACACCTACTTAGTAATTAGTTGTTTTAAAACTAAAGCAACGAGTGTTTCAAACGCGCCCTGGACGGGGAAGAGCCCACAACAAACTCAGCGAACCTCTTTTTAACAAGTCTCTTAACTCTAAGTTAAAGTCAAAGTATATATACTTACGCTTATTGACGTCCAGTTACTTATAAAATATGATAGTGATAATCAGTTACGGTATTTTATCTACCATCGATAGACCTTAACACTTTCGCTGCGTTACGGCAAGTATTTTGCCGTATTTGACGGTCAGCCAGTGCGGCAGCTAGTTTTCCTTGTTTTGCGCACGGTGCGGGGGTGATTTATCTATGTTCCCGTACGTGTAGGAAAGAGACAGTGATTAGATATATGGTTGCTTTTAATATAATGATATTGTATACTAATAATGTACGGCAAAATAGTTGCCGTAACGCACAGCAAGGTAATTATTTTTATTCAGTGCGGTACGGCGACTATCTTGCCGTACCCCCCCAACCCCGCGCCTCACTGCATGCGTCCGCGCGGCCTCGCAGTTTGCATTAGTGTTGGCCGTAAGTGCTCGATATTTTTTATGCAAAAAACTACGCGACGAGACTTTCACGTAAAAAACATGATATGAGTAAGGGAATTACCTACTTTTTAAAATTTATTTTATTTCGTTAAAGTTCCTAATATGATCTCATCATAGATTAAAAATAAAAAGTAATTACTAGTGGTTCGCCCCGAACTGAGACCTCGCGGTTTCACAGAGCGCCATATATTGACATCAGTGTGAAGTTCTGTTAAAAATATCATCATCATTAAAAATTAAATAATTTCGTTTCCTTATAATATTTATCTAATTTTAGTATTTGTTGTTCAAGTACAGGATATAATTCAAATAATTGATCAAGTTTCAGGCTTGAGAGTTCAGAAAATTGAGAGTTCTGAGGTCAACTTTGGACGTTAGAAAATCGCTACTTTGAAAGCCTCCCATTTCGTCAATTTTAGGGGAAAAATTCAAAAAAAAATATTTTTGGACTCTATTCTTAATTATCTTTAAAATGATATACTGCAACCCTATGTAACGCTATAAAAAATATTTTACTTCGCATTCGCTTCTATGAGAGCCCCCCTGAAATAAAGATTTTTAAAACTTTTTAAGCCATATTCGGCGGGAGGCCATCGATTTACATATTATATTTAAATTTGAAGTAATTACGTTCAGCAATTCAGAAGTTATAAGGCTCTGACAGACGGACGGACAAGTGCCAATTCACCCAAGTAGACTCAGAGACCTTCGCTTCGCTCGGTCAATAATAATTTGGTACCCTAATATGAATCAAAATTTAAAAAACCTATTTGTATTTATTATTATTTATTTATTAATCAGTGTATTTGTACTAAACTTACATGAGTGACTGCTTTTTATTTTAATTTTTTTTATATTTAAATATATTTTTTTAAATTGGCGATAGGTACTTGTAAGAGTAATTATTATGTTGACTAATTATGAAGAATTATGTTGATTTATACACTTAAATTTGTTGTGTCTTTAATAAAGAATATCTTTAAAATATCGATTGTCATTTCAGAAGTAAACCCATCCCTAGCAATTTTTTAACTTCTATGCTATACGGCATATATATTGCCGTAAATGACTGATTTTGAAAAATCTCTGTATCTTTCGAAATATCATAGAGAACCCGGGGCTACCGCAGCTAGGTATACACGAGGATGTAGCCTATCGATTTGTTCAAAAAACCCATTGATATGGTGAGTTTCCACGTCTCCATGGACTTTGAAAGTCAGGTTCCGGTACGGCAAAATAGAGGTCGTAACGCATATCAGGAAATATAGATACGGGCAGTATTTGTCTCGTACCGCACGAGCCGTAGGTTTAGGATCCAATGCTGCCGCAGCGAATGTGTTAAACTTTTTTAAGTCTTTAAAAAATATATGTAGGTATGGTCATAATAAGAGAAAAATATTTTAATGAGTCGCATCCTACAAGCAATGGCAGTCAGAACACGTTCTAGGTATATTATACATGTAAGTAATTTTTATTTTTTTATTTTTATAAAGGGTACTTTCCCACACTTGAATGAAGGTTCATAATTAAAGCATTAATTGGGAGTAATTCAATAAGAAACCTATTCTTAGGGCACGAACATACTCGTAAAATTTTTAAGTAAGTAGCGTACGTAACTTACATACCTAACTTACGTATTTTAATACAATACGCAATTTACAAGACTGTTTACATATTATCATCGTAAGTTTACGTTAAGTAACTAATTTAAGCGACTTGCGTGAGTAAGCACACTATGAACTTATAGCATCCTTCCTTTATTTTTTTATTCCACTACAAGTTAGCCCTTGACTGCGACCTCATCTGATAATAAGTGATGATGCAGTCTAAGATGGTAGCGGCTAATCTATTAGGGATATGGCAGTTTGTCGGTGCCTACACGGCATCGTACCGGAACGCTAAATCACTTCGCGGTAGGATGGTAACAGCCACGGCCGAAGCCTGCCACTACCAGACCAGACAAGAGTAAATTCAGAAATTTTAAATTCCCAAATTGACCGTGTCGGGAATCGAACACGGTCCACTCCCACGTTAAGGCAACAGCGCTTCCATCGGAGGTTTAAAAATAATTGCACCCTACTTTGCATAAATAAAGAACAAACTACAGTAAAACATTCACAGAAGTGCGAGAGTGAAACAAAGAGCCCACCATCAATAATTCCAACACTAGGTTTGGCAACACAACAGTTACCCCGAACACGAAACTCAGCCGAATAGAAAATCCAATGCCAACAGATAATCAGATCCAAGTCATTAGCAATATTAATAACATTCAATTCCACTCTATTCTGGTGAAACACGGGCATAGTTACGGACAATGGTACACATCGCACCCTCCCAAACGAAGTGGCACAACCCTAAAATATAAGATGATACTGGTAAACAATGAATTTTGGTGCTATGAACAGCACTCTCAGTATGTACCAGAGGCAAAAAACCTTTATTCTATATTATCCATCCATACTATTCATATCCATACTAATATTATAAATGCGAGTGTGTCTGTCTGTCTGTCTGCTACGCTTTCACGACCCATTTGTTCAACCGATTTTGATGAAATTTGGTACAGGGATAGTTTATATCCCGGGGAAGGACATAGGCTACTTTTTATCCCGGAAAATTCAAGAGTTCCCGCGGGAATCGAAAAAACTTGGTCCACGCTGACGAAGTCGCGGGAATCATCTAGTAATATTATAAATGCGAATGTTTGGATGGATCTATGCATAGATGGATGGATGTTTGTTAGTCATCACGCCAGAACTGTTGAACGGATCTGGGTGAAATTTGGCACGGAGAAAGATTATAGTCTGGAATAACACATAGGCTACTTTTTATCCCAAAAAATTAAAGAGCTCCCGCGGGATCCTCAATCTCAATCTTTGCGGAAGGAGTCGCGGGTATCAGCTAGTTTGTTGAATCTGACAAAAAAAAGGCTTTAAAAATTGAAAATATTGCGTAATTTAAAGTTAAGACTGGTGAAATGAAATGCGTCGGTGTGTTCTGTGTAGGTATGTCTGTTAGCTTTTCATGGCTTACGAAATTCAGTACAGAGTTAGTTTGCACCCTGGGCATGAGCATAGGTAGGGTACTTCTCATCCTAGGTAATCAAAATTTCCCACGAGATTTTTAAAATACAATGTAGACGAATTTGCGGATATCATCTAGTAAAAAAAAACATTCTACATATGCATGCATGCATGTACATCCTCAAAATCAAGTGTACATGAAAGTTAAGCCTGTATAAAGTTACAAACTCATACCGTCCGCTGGATAAATTTAAGATTTTTTTTAACTTAAGTTGCGTTTGGGGGTAAGATGCAAAGCGTGATATTTAATTTCCTCGAAATCTGGTTTAAGCCGCTTCGACTCCTCCGCTACACATATCTATGGTAGGACGGTGGCCACAATTTTGACAGCCGAGAGACCGGTCCAGGAAGATTAATGGTCGCTCTACTCATCGCCGTAATGACGCCCCCTCGCAAGGTCTAATGACATCGGGAGTAGGGTGACTATTGGTGACGAGGGAAAATGATTGGCGGATATGACTTTTTCTATGTGAAATATTTCTGTAGTAAGTAACATTTTAAATGTGAAAGTTTGTATGGATGGATGTATGGATGAATTTTCTTACTCAATCATGCCAAAACGGCTGAACGGATCTGGATGTAATTTGGCACAGAGATAGGCTACTTTTTATCCCGGACAAATTAAAGAGTTCCTTCGGGAACCAAAATCCTAAATACACGCGGATGAAGTCGCAGGCATCATCTAGATCTTTTTTAATTAGTCTGCGTTCTGCAATCTATGCCATCTTATAGTTATGGTGCAATTCTACCAGTGTATGGCTAGTGACATAGTAAGTATTCTGTGGTGTGGCACTGTGTTTGGCAGAAATATTTCTCTCGGTAAACTCGCACATGCAAATATAATGTTCATCCACTCGAGATATTCGTGCACAAATATAATGCACATTATTTAGAATGTTAGATTTTCATAGGTGCATATATTTTGGCCTTTATCCTTATTATATTATATCAAGATTCCCAGCTGGAAAATGTTACTATTAATCATTGGATGCGTTAGAATTCAAGTTAAAGCATTTCACAGTTTCCCTGAGATTAGCCGAGCAAGCAGGTTTGTATTGCTTTAAATAATGCACTGGCTTTTGTCTCGCATAATATCATTAAAAGTGGATCAATTGAATACATATTATTAAAAAAAAGCGAATTTTTAACTTATTGGTGGTCTTGGATGTTTTTGCCTAGAAATTACCTTACTAACAAAAATAAGTTAGAATGGTAAATATTATATTTAATACAAAATCATAGAAATTATGTAAAATAAATTCATCTTATTTTTATAAAGCATCTTATTATTCTTGACTGCCTCGTTGGTCTAGTGGTTAGCATAGTCGACTGCGGATCACGAGGTCCTGGGTTCGATTCCCGGTCGGGCATAAAAGTTAGGTATTGGGTTTTTCAATTAAGAAATTCTCAGTGCCAGCCCGGAGTTGGAAGTTGGCGGTGTTTCACCCCCGTGCCTCGGAGAGCACGTTAAGCCGTCGGTCCCGGTTATTATCACTAACATGATAAAAGTCGTTAAAGCCCGCCAACCCGTATTGGAGCAGCGTGGTGGGTCTAAGCTCTAATTCCCGCTCTCCTATGAGAGTGGAGGCCTGTGCCCAGCAGTGGGACGTTAATGGGCTGTAGTGATGATGATGATGATGATGATCTTATTATTCAGTAGCTAATGTTGTGTAAAATAAAAATAAAAAAATAAGTATACATATAAATATTTTTTAATTTAAATAAGAATAGTTTACAACAGTCTAAGGAAAGATAATACTGTAATAAACACGCACATTAAAAGAAAACAGGACAGTCCCAGTAAATTGTGACGTGTGGTCACTCGTATCGCATCCTTGGTTAATGTCTTTGCCGTAACGAAAAAAAAGTCTGGCATGTTTATCTTGGCCGAGACGCAGAGTCGTTGCGAATTGCGAGTTTCGGCTCCTAATCGATTTTAGCCTCGACACAGGGCCGGTTCTAGGAAACAAATTGGGCGAAGATAGTAGAATAGTTAGCAGGACCTCAACACAATCCATCTTTTCCATTTCTGACGTTAAGAATTTTCAAGAAATGCAACATTTTCTATAGTCATTTGAGGGAGAAATTTGGAACCAAAATCCGGTAGGTTTTTAAGTTATCGGCTTGGGATTTTCGATTGTTTGCATATTGCTGTTCACACAAAATGAACTAAACTTTGAAGTCACATGATCGATGGTTTATATTCCTACCTACCTACATTTGATACATATGTATCTCAAGATAAGCCATAAAGAAGAAAATTCCTAATTAAGTCCCTACCATATCATCGTCCTCATCATCATCAAAATCCATCTCGGGCACACTTCTCTCCTGAGGAGCTTCTTCTTAGATTGAAAAGAAGCTCTCAGCCAGAAGGTTTAGGCCATAGACTCTAGACTAGCCAAATGCAAATTGGCAGACATCACACACCCTAAAAAAAATATGGAGACCTCACAGTCATGCAGGTTTACTTAAGATGTTCTCTTTCACCCAGTCTTAGCCAATAGCACAGGGTATCCTAAATTACCATTACACCTAAGTCTTACTTTTGTCAAGTATCAATCAATCATCAATCAATAAAACAATTATTTATTTGTTATTTTATTAAATTGCTAAAAATTAAAAAGCTCATAATTCCAACACATGATAAAATGCTAGAGATGTATGCCCGTGAATTTGATCCCTGCACACCCGAATTAAGTCGTAACCACTACGCTTAGGTATAATATATAATTTAATATAAAAAATTCTTTTTAAACAACCGACTTCAAACTCCCGCGCCAACTTTACAACAACAAGCACACGCTATACAAAGTACTTATTTTATTGTTGATATTTTAAAAACCGCTCGACCGATTTCGATAAAATTTATACGGGACCACTTGGGAAGTATACCCTTTCAAATAAAAAAAGAATCATCTAAATCGGTTCACTCAGTCAAAAGTTCTAAGGTAACAAACATAAACAAAAAAAAAAACAGTCGAATTGAGAACCTCCTCCTTTTTTTGAAGTCTGTTGAAAATTAGATTAGTGCACTTTAAATAATATAATAAAAAATATTTAACTAAGGCAGAGGTAAGAAAGATCGCCTCAATCCGTTCCTGTCTTCAACATTGGGCTCCTAATCGATTTTAGTCGGGACACGTCTAATTTAGCGGATTAATTGTGAACACCCTAGTGTACGGTTAATTTCCTTGTTTATTGTAGGAGATACATTTTGTTTCTATTGTTTTCTTTTATTTGTCGGCGCGCAATTAATATTGGTACAGTTTCCTGTGCACATAACATTTACTTTGTGTGGCTCTGGAGTAAAGGAATTGTATCATAGACAACTCTTTTACTCAACGTCTTTGTTCTAGTATTTATGACAAAGTTTTATGGAAGCAATCGACTTTGGGTCCAGCGCTCCACAGGGTAGTATAATAACTTACACTCCTGTATCCATACTTATCCATACTAATATTATAAATCCGAAAGTGTGTCTGTCTGTCTGTCTGCTACGCTTTCACGGCTCATCTGTTTAATCAATTTTAATTAAATTTGGTACAGGGAAAGGTTATATCCCGGAGAAGGATATAGGCTTTTTAATTACTTTTTATCCCGGAAAATTAAAGAGTTCCTACAGGAATGCAAAAACTTAAATCATTTGGACGAAGTCGCGGGCATCATCTAGTAGTATATGTACCTACTTGGGGTTCCCCATACTTAGAACTGAAACTCAAAAAAAATTTTTTCATCTAACCCATACGTGTGGTCTATGGATAGGTCTTCAAAAATGATATTGAGGTTTCTAATATCATTTTTTTCTAAACTGAATAGTTTGCGCGAGAGACACTTCCAAAGTGGTAAAATGTGTGCCCCCCCCCCTGTAACTTCTAAAATAAGAGGATGATAAAACTAAAAAAAATATATAAAGTACATTACCATGCAAACTTCCACCGAAAATTGGTTTGAACGAGATCTAGTAAGTAGTTTTTTTTTTATACGTCATAAATCACAAACCGCAATTTACCTTTCATTCAATCAACTCAAATATTTAAAATAAAAATATTTTTAATAATTTAAAACTTACTACAGGTTTGTACGGAACCCTCGGTGCGCGAGTCCGACTCGCACTTGGCCGGTTTTTTAAAAAGAGCAACTGCTGAGTTTCTCGCCGTCTCTATTCAGTAGAATCTGTTTTTCCGAACCGGTGGTAGAGTCAAAACATGACGTAACATAAGAGACACCACTATGTACCTACTACATGTTACAAATAAATTGAGTATGTAGTTATCAAATCAAATCAAATCAAATATATAATATAAATATTATAAATGCGAAAGTTTGGATGGATGGATGTATGGATGTATGGATGTATGGATGTATGGATGTATGGATGTATGGATGTTTGTTACTCAATCACGCGCCAACGGCTGAACGGATCTGGCTGAAATTTGGCACAGAGATAGAATATAGTCTGGAATAGCACATAGGTTACTTTTTATCTCGGAAAATTAAAGAGTTCCCGCGGGACCCAAAAAACCTCAAATGGATGTTTGTTACTCAATCACGCCAGAACGGCTGAACGGATCTGGATGAAATTTGGCACAGAGATAGATTATAGTCTGGACTAACACATAGGCTACTTTATATCCCGGAAAATTCAAGAGTTCCCGCGGGAACAACAAAACCTCGATCCACGCGTACGAAGTCGCGGGCATCAGCTAGTGTGTAATTAATATACTTATGAGTAGCTATGAATATACTTATATCTATATTCTATTTAAATATTCCATATCCATACTCGATATTATATACGTAATATGAAAGGTCTGTTTTTTGTTACATTTTCATGCTGATAGCATCCCAGAGACAACGAAAGGATAGTTTTTATCTCGGGAAATCAAAGTGTTCTCAAGTGATTTTTAAAACCTTATATTACGCTTTGAAGTTGCAGACATTGTCTTACTTACTACTATTAATACTTGAGTAATGACTGACTGACTTGATCAAAAAGCTCTAAAGAACTTTATATCTTATGAGCATATGAGTATGTTTTCATTATAACTTTTCATTTAATATTCGTTAGTACAGGAATTTTAGTTTCCCCTGATATCACTGTCACCCAAACCTATCTCGATGTTGAATTTCATCAGTATCGGTTTCGTATAGCCTTGGAAGAATTTGTGTTTTAAATAGGCAGTTAAAAAAACTGTGGGTACAAAATGAAGAGTGAGTTTCAAAATTCTCCCTACGCTTCTAAGACAGTGGGATTCATGAACAGACAAAAAACCCTGCTCCCGGCTAATATCAACCCGGGCAGGCGTGAATATTCAAAATCCAACCCTTCTGCACCTGGACATAATATAATTAATATTAAAAATTAAACAACTATGCCTAATCAGCCATGAAATCTGGGACTCAGACAAATGTATGAATTTGGATCACAACTAGGGTTGTCGACCAAAAAAATGCGTAATAATATTTGACGAAGAAATTCCGAGTCCATGGCATTATTATCCACTAGCTGATGCCCGCGACTTCGTCCGCGTGGTTTAAGTTTTTTGTTTTCCGGGATAAAAAGTAGCCTATGTCACTCTCCAGGTCCTCAACTATACCCATGCCAAAAATCACGTCAATCCGTTGCTCCGTTGCGGCGTGATTGAAGGACAAACCAACAAACCAACAAACAAAGTGACTTTCGCATTTATAATATTAATATTAGTATGATTACCAACATGAGCTTAATGTACAAGGGTAACGACCTGAAGCAATGAGGAAGAGAGAGAGATTTAAAAACCATCACTGCATTCGAGCCATTGAGAATATCTTATTTGAAACTTTAATGACCACTATTTTTTGGTTATGTTCCTCGAAGCTAGCAACCCTAATCACAACTCCTTCCTAAACGCTGTTCATTTCTCAATTACACAATAATTATGAACAGTTACACAAACAGAACAAGCAATGGATTAGACAATTAAGCGATTCGATCAAACAAAAAGTTGGGGTAAAGTAGACAATACCCGATACGACTCTTTCCCGAACCGATTGTGCCAAGCGATTGTAATAAATGATCCGGCTATATGTCTTATTCAAATATGCTTATGCGCGTAATCGATTTTGACGTTTAGTAATTAAGACGTCACCGATTTTTCACTCGGTTGGACTGCATTGTGCGATTTTTCAATCGATTTTTGACGCTTGACTGATTGGTAATGCACCTTTTTCTGTGAGAACACTAATTATTGTAAATTGTTAATAATCAAAACTGGTAAATAATGATGTTGATAAATCTGTTTAGTATATATCATTAAATAGGATGACGTTTATAGTTTTTAATTCTATGCCCCATGCTTATCTTCCTTCCAAGTTCCAACCAATAGATTCCCACAGAACTGACTTTTGCAATTATGGTGACAAAATAGGAATAAAATAAAGAACTAGAAAAGATGGTTGATATGAATATTTTGACATAGTATCAGAAAAAAACAAAAGTTATAGTAGTAAAATTAGCCAAAATAGAAGAAAAACATGACTAATCAATTAACAAAAATAGGCAGAGTTATACAGTTAGAGTTATATAGAGTTATATAGAGAGAGACAGTTACCAAGTTAATGTCACGCGATTCTTATTAATTACATTTGTGAAACTCAACACATGTAAGTATATTTTTTATAAATGCATACTTATTTATTATAATTTAATTTGATAATATTTATTTTTGTAATTTTTATTATTAAGCTTTAATTTTACTGATAAAAATTATTTCAAACAGGTAAAACTATCGGGGGCTTATTTAATGTTCTGTTTTGGCGAGTTTATAATTCAAGGGCAAATGTTACAAATTTGACTAAAAAGTAACTTAGAAATTATTATGCATCTATAGCTATAATTTTATGTTACAATTTGACTTTAAATTAACTTTGAAATTATTATGGATCTATTGATATAATTTTTTTCTAACTCAGTGAATCAATGCAGTGCTATTTTACATGCGCCTAACGAACCTTATTCGTTTCCAATAAATTAACACCGTTATTTCTTAGACAGTTTGGTTTTTGTCTATAAAAAAAATTCGTCTGCACCCTACACCCATGCACGGGAGCCGTCTTATAAAAATGTTTTTTGTCCTTTTTACTATTTCATTATTGAGGATCGCATGCAGTCATCAAAACATCGTTAGTAGGGGTCAGAACAAAGCATAATATTGGCAATTTTTTTCTCGTAACTCAAAAAAGTTTGACTTTTGCCGTCGTGTATATCATTTTTATTGTGTTTTGATGTATCAATGCGGTATTGTAAGATTACTATTTGATTTTTTTGCTTTTCTTAGGGATCCGTACTCAATTTGTGTAATCATACTAATATTATAAATGCGAAAGTGTTTGTTTGTTGGTTTGTCCTTCAATCACGCCGCAACGGAGCAACGGATCGACGCGATTTTTGGTATGGGTATAGTTGAGGACCTGGAGAGTGACATAGGCTTTTTATCCCGGAAAATTAAGGAGTTCCCGGGGGAGTTAAAAAAAACTTAAACCACGCGGACGAAGTCGCGGGCATCATCTAGTATGAAATATTTTTAGAGTCTGTTTGTCTGAAGTTTGAACTTAAACTTGGCGTAGGAGTGCTAGTTCTATCTGTATTGTTTAAGATTAAGTTATACCTACCTACATTATGATTTTACTAATTCTATTTTAGGAATGGTGGTATAGATTTTGGGTGATGGTATGGTCGATATACCCACCAGGGTTATGGCTAGTGGTATGGTGTTATGTCAAGTCGGACGTTTGAAATAATTTAAGCTTTTTTATCAGTTTTTTGAAAAATACAGTTTGCAAAAATTAGTTTTCTTTTATTACGGAACACTTGTGAAAGAATAACAACATGCCCTTGTAGTTTTTTTTTTAAATTTTAATGTAGTGTGAAACGTACTTCTTTGTAACTTTATAAAGGGAATGAAAAAATGTACGATTTCATTCATTTTTTTTTGTAGATTCATATCTTATTGTTGGTATGAATAATATCTAAATTTCACCTTACAATATTGTCAAGAAAAAAAGATTAAAGGTAGGTTTACACACCTTAATATTATATACTAGCTGATGCCCGCGACTTCGTCCGCGTGGTTTAAGTTTTTTGATGCCCGCTGGAACTCCTTAATTTTCCGGGATAAAAAGTAGCTTAAGCCACTCTCCAGGTCCTCAACTATACCCATGCCAAAAATCACGTCGACCCGTTGCTCCGTTGCGGCGTGATTGAAGGACAAACCAACAAACCAACAAACAAACTGACTTTCGCATTTAAAATATTAGTATGATTACGTTTTTGGGTTACTGCAGCGTTTACTAACTAACCAGACCTGGCTTCGCTTGGGTGGTTCTTCTGCAAATGCTTCCTTAGTGGGGATCTAGGTATCTAATAAAGAAAATTCTTTAATATGCAAAACCTCAAGTTTCTAGACCCAGCGGTTTGAGCCGTAGGTACGTTTATAGATTTTGACGACAGTCATGGCGCAGTGGTTAGCACTTAATATGAGGTCTTGGGGTCGATATCCAGAGATTAGCTTGCGATTTTAATTTGGCTTCGGTCAGAGTCTAGCGGTTAGCATAGTCGATTGCGGACCAGTCGAGGTCCTGGGTTCGATTCCCGGTCGGGCATAAAAGTTAGGTATTGGGTTTTTCAATTAAGAAATTTTCAGTGCCAGCCCCGAGTTGGAAGTTGGTAGTGTTTCACCCCCGAACCTCAAATAGCACGTTAAACCGTCGGTCCCGGTTATTATCACTAACATGATAATGGTCGCTATAGCCCGCCAACCCGCATTGGAGCAGCGTGGTGGGTCTAAGCTCTAATTCCCGCTCTCCTATGAGAGTGGAGGCCTGTGCCCAACAGTGGGACGTTAATAGGCTGTAGTGGTGGTGGTGGTGGTGGTGGTAGTGGTGGATAATATGTTGGGAGGCTTTAGCCATGGTTGGTTATTACTACACCGGTTTGTAGGTACGGTACGTCTTTACCGCGGTAAAGACGTACCGTACCTACCAATCGCCAATCGCCATATACCACCAGGTGATTTTGTAAAATAAACAATTATTTATTAAGTACTTACCTACTTGGTCTTTCTCTACAATTATTAGCCAAAACTAGCTATTCGCCGCGACTTCGTTCGCGTCGATTGAGGTTTTTCTGTTCCCGCGGGAACTCTCTTATTCTCTAGGATAAAATAAAGCATATGTCTAGACTATAATCTATCTATGTGCCAAATTTCATCCAAATCAAAATAAACTCAAAAGTAAAGAAAATCATCTAAGAATGCAATTAATATATAATAATAAATGATGAAGAAATCACAGGCGTCTACTAGTCACTGATAAGAGAGATTTCTCCAGGTGTTATCATAGCGTGAAGATATTCACAGCACTTTCTATGCGCACGCGCATCACTGCGCCGCTGAGAAAATTCGTTATCAATGCTGATAGGCAAGAAGCTGGCACGATTTGTGATAAGATCGTCGGTTGGATACTAATTTAGATAAAGGAAAAGGATCATTTTAGGCCTACTCTTGTACACTCTACCATGAATAGAGGAAAATACGTAGATTGTATTACAAATATAAAAATTTAGAACGGTAAAGTATATAACGAGCAAAAAAAATGTATTTAAAGTTTTCCAAGATGGCAACCTTCAGCCCTGGAGAAGGCATTAAGCGCGAAATGTATCAAATGTCATTTCTGACAGCCACTGTAAAAATAACTTGTTTTTCTTTTGAAAATGTCAAAAAATATGAATCCGCCATTGTTTAGTGTTCCATAACTTGGAAAGATTAATTTATAATTCATAATTCCTTTATTGTCAAGAACATGGTACATTATAAATAATTTTACCACTGAAATTACGACGAATTCGTAGATTTGACCAAGAAAACTGGTCTAGTATTTTATTTTCCTTCATTTATCTGCTTGTACAAGACTTGGCCTACGCCCCAAACAAATCTGGACCGTCTCCTTTTGTGAAAGATTTTTCAAAAATAAAATTTAAATGTAAATATAAAATGAACTATTTAATTTTGTGTATTTTACCTACTTAGTGTAAATATTCTTATTATTACGTACACTTAGATTCTAACGAAATTGATAAGTCTTAATTAGATTAGACTTAGACTAGGCTTTAAGCTCTAGTGTACCTACTACTACTAGTGTTTTCAATAAATGCCACTACAAGTTAGCCCTTGACTTGTTAAAAATAGGAAAAAAAAAACTAGTGTTATCCTGTTCCGAGGTAAAAGGGAAAGGATTTTCATTATGAAAGGGATAGTAATATGTATATCTATTGAGACCTGTCATTTCAGTTTTGTAGTTAAGAGATAGACTTTAAAATTCCCGATTTTCTAAAATGAAGATATTGACGTGCCTCCTCTAACTCTATGTACTATGGGTTGCGCCACAAAGACCTTTTTATTATAACGTGTTGTCGTGAACTCATACGATAACTAAATTTATAAAATACCGTCTCATAAAAAGAAACACTATACCACTGGCGCCATTTTTAACGATATTGGGAGAAGATCTTCCCATACAATTATGCAAAAATATTGCTCATGAGAACAATATTAAATACTCTCTAACCGACCTCAAGAAATATTGGTAATGATTAATCAAAGTATCCCGTACTGTATTAGCCTAATCCGTCATTTCCTAATATATTCATCAAAATATGATGTCAATCGAAAATCACCCTTATTACCTTTGTTACAAGATTAAATAGGAAAGAAATACAATTAAACCTATAGATCCAGATGTAATTAAAGAGAAAATAAACTTTAACATTTCCCGTATAAAGTTCAATATTAAATGTAATTAATATAAATCGAAAATATGTAACCAGAAATTGATATTGATAAAAAAACGACTTTAAATTATTTAGCATTAGAGTGCAATTTTAAATAAATGTGACACAGGGTTGTCAAAAAATATTTGCATACTATCGCCGCGGGCGTCGCTATTGAAAACGTTTAAAAAATGTAAGACAGTGTAACCCTTTTTTAAGTCGGTTTAAATAGTGGTAATGATGCGTTCAGAATCGCTAAACAGGTTTTTTTTTCTTTATTGTCTACTTGGTGTGTACGGTGCTTTTTTTCGTTTTTTTTTTGCAAATGATCTAGTTCATGCAAATCGTGGGAAGAAATGGAAAGATGCTGCCAAAGTATCCGAGCCGAGACAAATCCTTATTAATTACCCCTCAATGGGATCACGCGTTTTGTCATCGGATTTGGGATGGAGAATAATGGATCGTTGCAGCAAAAATGTATGTAATTTTGTGTTATTTTTTATAGAAAAAAGATAATTACATTTATTGTGTTATATTTGGAATATTTTTGGACATACTCTTTTAAGGGACCATAATGTTTTAGGTACTTGGGTTGCGTAGATTTTATGACTTGATAAATTACCTAATAATAATTATGATGTGATGCGATGATGATTATTATAGTGTAATCTAGATTCCATAGGAATCTTTGTAGTGTATCCATTAACCTTATTGTGGCCTACACGTACAGCTTTTTGATAATATTTTCTTTTATATCGCCAGACTATAATCTATCTCTGTGCCAAATTTCATCCAGATCCGTTCAGCCGTTCGGGTGTGATTGAATAACAAACATCCATTTGAGGTTTTTTGGTTCCCGCGGGAACTCTTTAATTTTCCGGGGTAAAAAGTGTATGTGCTATTCCAGACTATAATCTATCTCTGTGCCAAATTTCAGCCAGATCCGGGGCGTGATTGAGGAACAAACATCCATACATCCATTCATACATCCATCCATACATCCATCCAAACTTACGCCTTTATAATATTAGTAAGATTCACATCTACAAGTAACTAATCATACAGTTTAACTACTAATTATAATGTTCTGCCGACCGAATTTCGGCCACGGCGGCCTATCTCCAGAGAGATTAGCCATCTACGCGGGAGATATTATAGTGCACAAGTGTTTGCACATACACAGCTGCATTCTCTGTTCCTTTACTCTCATAGCCGGATGGGACGGAAAATCTGACACGACCGGAGAGAGATCAGGCCCAGGACCGACAGCTTAACGTGCTCTCCGAGGCACGGGGGTGACATACCGCCAACTTTCTAAATCCGGGCTAGTACTGAGAATTTCTTCAGAAAAACTCACTACTTGTTATGACCCGGGACTTCGTCGGGCGCAGTCGAACATACTAACCACTTGACCAACGAGGCAGTTATACAGTTTAATTAATGAAGTGCTGAGTACTCACATCGACACCCCCATTGTTCCATGGTGGCAGCGCGTAGTGGGAGGGGTCGTGATGCCCCCCTCCCATGTGCTCTGCCATCACCGACATCCAGTGGACTAGGCCTTGCGCCCCGCCGCCGCCTGAGGTACCTGAAGACATATGGAGACGTTACTTCGACATGCTTGAGGTTACTAGTGCTTTGCCCTACACCTCAGTTAGGTTAGATTCCCGGCTCAGTTATTTTTCAACCGACTTCAAAAAAGGAGGAGGTTCTCAATTCGACTGTATTTTTTTTTTTAGTTTAATGTTTGAATGCAGATACCTATTTAAAAAAAATTATCCTTTGAGTGAAATTTCAGATCTTCGATATTTAAAGTACTGTTACTCCGTGGTCCGTTCGTTTTTCCGGCATTATTCACCACTAGCAGCTAGCACATACCTAGTGTCGATGCTAGACAAATGCGAAAGTAAATCACAAAATAGATCATTTAGTAGGTCATATCCTACCAAGCAGATATTTATGCTACTTAATATAATTAATTGCACAATTATTGCCTATAAATTGCATTTGCTTCTATGATTAAAGGTTGTCTGGAGGAGATCACTTTTATTTTAGTGATAAGACCGCCTTTGCGCACTTGTTTTCTTTTTGCTTGTTAACTTTTTTGTTTCTTTTTAAGGTTTTGTGTGGCAATAAAGCATTTATCTATCTATCTAATATTTTAACATGTTAGGCCCTACAACCACCAATTAGTTACCATAAGTACGGCTATCTCTATTAGGTATGATGTCAGCTACATCGCACGCATAATAATTTAATGTTAACTTGGACTTAAGTTTTAAAAATTCCGGAGAACTCATGAATTTTTCCGGAAAAAAAATAGTTTTTATCACTCTCCAGGTCATCAACTATAGCCATGCAAAAATTACATCGATCCGTTACTCTGTTGCGGCGTTATTGAAGGACAAACCAACAAACAAACTGTCTACTCATGGTAGGGATAAGATTGTAAAAAATTCATATAAGATTTAAAAACGGTATTTTATTCTAACAAGATTTTTGTGGTGCATTCATTATATTCGAGCTCCTTATACGACGCTAGACATTTTCTTGTTACCTAGGTACTTGTTAGTTGGAATTTGCATTTTCTTTTTCGCTTAATGTAATTGATGTTTTGCATGTTTTCTTTTATAATACTTTTACTACACAAATTCATATATTATGCATCACGTCTGTTTAAGAACCTTCAAGGGCATTGGTTTATTTGTTTTACTTCAAGGAATATCCAGGCCCTTCTTTCCCAC
Source organism: Erebia epiphron (assembly GCA_963932025.1). Taxonomy (NCBI): domain Eukaryota; kingdom Metazoa; phylum Arthropoda; class Insecta; order Lepidoptera; family Nymphalidae; genus Erebia; species Erebia epiphron. The sequence goes on along the minus strand of OZ009947.1, from coordinate 23,514,672 downwards.
TGGGCACGCTGGGCACGTGCCCAGGGCCCCGCAATCCGTGGGGACCCCTAGTTCCTGCCAGATCACCTACGAGTAGATAACCGATATTAAAGTAAAAAAAGTAGAATGAAAGTGTTTAATAAGATAGTTGAATAAATCTAGAATATTGCTTTCTCCTTATGCCTGTTTTAACAAAATAGTCCTCTGTGAAATTCATAGGGGCCTTATTCCAATGTGCCCAGGGCCTTCAATAGGTTCAAGGCGGCCCTGGGAATATCATAGCATTACGTATCATCAAACTAGATACCAAGTAGAAAATCATTTTTCAAAAGAATAACCACCGAGTTTCTGGCTGGTTCTTCTCGGTAGGAAATATCGTTCCGAACCAGTGGTAGATTCAATCACCGATTCAAAAGCGTTTTTAATAAGTTTATATGAATAAATTGAGGAACGAGTGGCCTAGTTGTGACAACGCATATCAATCGATTGCGATTGTTAAGCAACGTTGAACCAAGTTGGTAACTGGATGGGTGACCGAACTTGGAGGTTCCAATTTGGCCTTTTCGTTTTCTCCGTGCCTCGGTGAGTACGTTAAGCCATCGGTCCCGTTTATTATCACTAACATGTGATAATAATCGTAACATAATTTAATAAAAAAAATATTTTTAAACAACCGACTTCAAACTCCCGCGCCAACTTTACAACAACAAGCACACGCTATACAAAGTACTTATTTTATTGTTGATATTTTAATAACCGCTAGACCGATTTCGATAAAATTTATATGAGACTACTTGGGAAGTATGCCCTTTCAAATAAAAAAATAATCATCCAAATCGGTCCACCCAGTCCAAAGTTCTGAGGTAACAAACATAAAAAAAAATAAAAAAATACAGTCGAATTGAGAACCTCCTCCTTTTTTTTAAGTCGGTTAAAAAACCTAAGAGTTATAATATTCTTAGTGGAGTCGTATGCGGAAGGACGTGAAAAACCACCGCATTATCATCCCAAGAAAATTCCTACTGTTATATGATTAATGGAAAGGGGCCACGACCCCTTCCAATGGCCATTACACGGCCACGAGTAATGAGGAATACGGCGCAGAGAGATTTAAATAAAAAATATGAGTTTGAGTTTGAAGAAAGCTAGAAGTAGCAAGAAGTAAGAGCTTACCAGAAGGCACGGCGGCGGGCTGCGCGGCCGCCTGCTCCTGCCCCCCTCCCCCGGTGACCCCCCCTCCACTCCACACGAACGCTGATGATGCACCCGCCTTCTGGAACAAGAGCACCGGTCAATGGTGGAACACTTACACCATAGTAGATTGTTAGACGAGAGGAGAAGATACCTATTTGAATCCCGAGATTTTCATTCGCACAAGCGCAGCGAGGGCATACATAGTTTGAATAGGTAAATGGGCTTTCCTGAGCTAAGCGGGACATGGCGCTCATGGAAATCAGGAAATCTAGGAATTCATGTTATTTAAAAAAGAATAATACCGTATTTACTATTATTCCAAGTTTATCTGGGGATAGGTGATTAATAATATATTTAGGACGTTATTTGATAATACTTACTTTTTTTTAATAACATGAATACTAGGATTTCATGTTATTTAAAAAAAGTATTACGCGCCATGTCTTAAAGATTAATCGCCTATCCGCGGATTAACTCGGAATAATCGTTTTTGAGAAAATACGTATACTCTCTACATATCTACTAGTTTATCTCTCTTTATATATTATATAAGTAATCCTAACTTAGACGAGTTTTTGTATTATTTAATAATATTTTGAATGCGTAATTTTAACGATATGGCGAACTTGTGTACCTTCTCCTATAAAAAAGATCAATCGGTAAAACAATTCAAAGAAATCACTGCAATGTTGACCGAGAGTTTATAAGACTTTACAGTTGAATAAAAATATTTTCATTTTCATTTTTTTTTTCATTTTCAAAGTAGACGAAAATTTTCCAGAAGGAGTATCTAATGAGTATTCACAGTAGTTAAAACAATATAATAGATATCATTAAACAATCAATGCAGTTACCTAAGTTAAGTCTACTGTACCGTTTATGTAAAACAAACAACTATTATAATAAAATGCATAATTCATATCACCAATTAGACAACAAAAGAGCCGATCACAACTGCAGAATTTATAGTAATCATTTCCCAACGTTTAATAACTGGAGATCCACTAGAAATCCTGTTTGCAGTATATCCCTGTGTAGTGTGTGAGTTTTTGAAGATGTTTAAAACACAATTAGACAGAATATGTGGAACAATGCAATAACTATATTCTAATTTACAATTATAGATATCTATTTAGTGTAGAAATCACAGTCATTTAAATAATAAAAGGGGTAAAAACACACTAAACAAAATATTCTAATACTTAAGTATAACGAGTAAGTAAGTAAAGTATTCCAGAAATAAGCTAAACTGTTGTAAAAAGTATCCTACAAATAGATATTAACGTAACTATTTATATAAGAAAATTCTCAAAAAAGTAGTACTTAAGCTGAACATCATCATAGTCACCAAGCAAGTAAATACAAAAAAACGAATCATTTAAAAATGAGCGAAAGTTCATTTCTCAACAATGCAGTTACCTCATCAGGTGAATTAGAGATCCTGTCCAAATTGTTTTCATCGTCAGAAGTATCCAAATTGAATCCATTAGAGAAAAGCATATTCCTCGAGTACAAAGAATAACAATCGGCCACATTCCGTCTTCTCTTACCAAGCGTTGCAAGAAAACTCTTATAAAGTTGAGTGGGTAAGAGGAACGGTGATCGATTTTGGAAACCATCTTTGAAGGTAAGATTTTGATTTCTAAATGGATTTGTGAAATCTAATTCAGGTAGGAATTCCTTTTTTATGAAATCTGCGACAGGATTTAAAGTCAAAGCATTTTCTGTGTAATCCAATGCTGTGTTGACTTCATCGTTTGGATTATTTTCGACATCACTTGCTTCTGAGTTTGCATCGCTGAAGGTTTCACTCCTTTCCTTGCTCTCTTCGTTGCTAAAATCTTCAAACTCACGTTTCATTGGATAATTCATTTGCTTCTTCAGAAATAGGTTCGAATTCGATAGTGTCACAGACATATTATTACTTGGCACTAATATACACTTGTTGACTTACACTTTACAAATATAATTGTATTCTTTTGATTTTTTAATATTTTTACACTAATGTCTATAATTTTATTATATTTTAGAAATAAAAATAAATATTTCTTCGTAATAATTATAATAATTTAGGTATTTTTAGGAACTATCGTTGGGTTAGGAGGTGGCTGGACCGTAGCTGTAAAAGTTTAAAGCGGGTTGTCGTTGAATTTGAAAGTTAGTTTTTCAACTATTTTAGCATATCCTATTAAAAGTCTAGGCAAAACTTCACTCGTTTCGTGTTGTTTAATTTTGAAGCTTTGTCTTACAAGTAGACATATTATAATCAAAATAAGTTTATTTCAAATTCTGTTACCTGGTTTAGGATGATTATAAATTTTAGTTACAGTTTTGCTGATTTACCTAATTTAATGGAAAAAAACATATGCCATTTTATTATAATTGAAAGTAAAAAAAGTAAATGTAAATTAAAATTAAATAAATTACAAAACCTCTATTTACATTAACCCACTTCAAATCCACTTTCTAATCATAAAATATATTTGTAATCCTAAAATTATTTAGTATGAATTATTCCAGACCTAATTTCGGCCATGGCGACCAATCACTGCAGATAGCCATCTGCGCCAAAAACATTATATTGTACACGTGTGTGAACAAACACAGTTTCACTCTTTATTCTCTTACTCTCATAGTCAGACAGAACGGCAATCCAACATGACTGGAGAGGGATCAGCCGCAATACGGCTTTTCGTGATCTCCAAGGCACGGAAATGAAACATCGTCATAAATAATAATATCGATATATCTTACAATAGGTATTTATTGACCATCTACTACCTATACTTTGTTCATATGTAGATGTAGAGAGCAGGCAAGCGCTAAAAGTATCAGAAATATGACTTGGAAGTTTTCCCAAGTATATTAAACTTTGAAAAACCGTTATTTTCGACTTTTATGAGATAGAAAGCGCTATATTATACGAAAGTTATATAAGTATGAGTAAAAGAAAGTCTTACGGCTTGTTTACATAGAGCAAGTTGCTGACCTAACAGTCGACAGTTACTGCCATTGTCAAGTCTTTTCTACTCTTTTCTGCTCTTTTCAACCGACTTCAAAAAAAGGAGGAAGTTCCCAGTTCGACTGTATATTTTTTTTTTATGTTTGTTACCTCAGAACTTTTGACTGGGTGGACCGATTTGGATGATTCTTTTTTTTTTGAAAGGGCATACTTCCCATGTGGTCCCATATAAACTTTATCGAAATCGGTCGAGCGGTTTTTAAAATATCAACAATAAAATAAGTACTTTGTATAGCGTGTGCTTGTTATTGTAAAGTTGGCGCGGGAGTTTGAAGTCGGTTGTTTAAAAATAATTTTTTATATTAAATTATCTACTGGGCAGATCATGGCAATATGCATGCTGCATGTGGAACTACAAAGCGGTTATAAAACTATAAGCAAAATAAATACATACTGACTTATAACTCTTGAATATTAAAAAATTTTCAGCGGTAGCTCACACTGTATGGGTACGGTTATAAAGTTTAAAAATAAAAGCAGTTAAATTAAAATCGATCGCGCGTCGCTATTCGCGAATGTAGGTCGTAGTTGAAAACTTGAAATATATTTTTGTGACCTCTCATATATTTTTATCCTACGACACGGAATGGTTTTGGACGTTGAGAGATCGAAAGATAATATTGCAGTACTTTTATAAGAAGCTGAGGAAAAATTGCGATTTTGATTTAAAGGAAAAGTTAGGGTAACTGCGAATATTTTTTTTTTAAACCAGAGGGAATAGGGATGAAGACAACTCAATCAAATCAGCAACTTTTTATCAAACTTAAAAACGCGCTTCTAGTATGGAAGTTGTATAAAATTCACAGTTGTGACGTCAACAAATTTCACGCCATTTTTATTCTTTAATCTATATTTTAAAATGGTTATCAAACTTAACACTAACAGAAGATGTAAATTTTAGGCCTTTTGGAAGACCCTCTATTTAATAATCAGTTAGAAATAATTTATTTTTGATAAAGGCATCATCCCTATTTATTGGGAATCGGTTCCAAGTTGGATTGGTTATGACGACCTCAATAGCGGAGTGCGTGGTAGTCATAGAAGTGGGAGGATCGTAGAGTTTGGAAAGTCTGAGAGAGTAGAGTTCGGGCCTCCACTCTCATAGGAGAGAGGGTATTAGAGCTTAGACCTACCACGCTGCTCAAATGCGGGTTGGCGGGCTTTAACGACTATTATCATGTTAGAGATAACAACTCTAGTATAGACTCACTTATTAGGTAAAGTTCTGATTTTCAAATCGGTTTGATAGGGTGATGGGCTTCGGGCGTGACTAGATACCACCATACCCTAAATCCCTGGTCACTAAGCGCTTTAGCGTTCAGTTAGTGCCGATTGTAACAAGTATGCACAAGTATCACACAAGTTTAAGAAGTATGCTTCTGAAAAATCTCATTATACTGACTACTGTTGAAGATTATGTAAATGATTAAAGATCATGGATATGACTCGCTCCAGCAATGCTAAGGACACCGGTTACTTATGTACTTATCTACACATTGATGTGAATGTAAATTTTTTTTCAATAGAGAAACCGCCGAGTTTTCGGTAGGAATGTCATTCCGAACCAGTGGTATATTCACTCGACCATTCAAAAGCACTCGTCAAAGTCACTTTGAATAAAAAAGATTTGAATTTTTGAATTTCGAGTTTTGAATAACTTTTAATCTAAGTTTAAATCTGAAATTTTAACAGAATTTGTATAGTAAAACTTCTTATTAATTTTCCTTTACTCCTAGGTTCAATGTTATTCGGAGTTGGTGTACCTAATCGGCATTTATGATGTCACATCCGATAAACCTATGTTGCAGTAGGTTAATTATTATGCTTATGAAAAGTTTTTTTTTTTTCAATATAGACTACGAGGTATTCTGAATTGAACCCGGGACATCTGGGACGGCGCGGCGATAGAAACCTATTTGACAGAAACAAAAATAGTATAGGTATTTTGCACAACGAAAAACTGCACTAAAATCCATGCAATTCCTCTAAAAGCATTTTATAATATACCTACTCATAAATTTTACTTTTCTAATGTTCTTAGAAAGTAGGTACATAATAAAAGAAACCCTATTACATTGAACACAAGGTTACTTTTTGTTCGAAGAGTAAGTGTTAGGAAAATGGTCTGCGTATAAAGGCTTTGAAAATGGGAAAATTTCGACTGACAATATGAAAAAAGAAAATTTGATAGCAAATAATTTAGTAGTAAGAGTAGAATTACTATAAATAAACCGGATTTCCCTGTCGGGCACAAGTTCACTTAGTTCACCACTGCGCTCATGGCGGTCGTTGAAAATACTTGTTATTCTAATTTGATATTTTTGGGAGCAACAGATCATTGATCTTTCCAATCTCTAAATTCTGATAGGAAATTCAAAGCATCTTCTTTAAAGGAATGAACGTTATGGTGAATCCTAATAAGAACAGACGGACGTTCTATTTATATTGTTATCTCTTTCATAATACTCCCTGCAGAAAGTTGATAATTAGTGAGAAATAGTTTATTTTTGACATAGGCATAAATTCCTATTATCAGTTTGAGATGGCAACATCTCAAAATTGGCTGAGACTGCTATGGAAGGTTTCAGTAAACAATAGATCTTATATTTTATGGGTAAATTATTGGAGATTTTATAAATTTCGATTTCGAAAGTGTGTTTACTGGTTTGTCCTTCAATCACGCCGCAACAGACCGACGGATTGATGTGATTTTTTGCCTAGGTATAGATCAGGACCTGAAGAGTGACATAGGCTATTTTTATCCTGGAAAATTAAGGATTTCCCGTGGGAATTAAAATCTTATTTCACGCGGACAAAATTGCGGGAATCAGCTAATATATTATGATATTTAAAATTAGAGCGAAATGTGAAATCACACTGTCTGGTGGACAAAAGTTCACGAAACAAATTTTTCTATGGACTCGCTCACACTATCTTGACAGGACAAAAAGTCGTTACTCTAATACGGACTGTTTTTGCTCTTACAGCTGCCGGGCAAAGTCTGGTCGAGTCAGCTAGTCTTACTAGTATAATTTTCTTTAAGTTATTTATGTCAAAATCCTAAGGTAGTTATGTAGGGGAAATTATTCAATCACATATAAATATCTTGGTAATGTTACATTTTCTAAATAAGGTATTTGCATCCTCTGTGATTAAGGTAGGTACTTATAGTTAGCATACCTATATGACTACTTTTTACTTTTTTAATTTTAGATGTTAACTGTAGATCAAAAGTATCAAATTATATTTACAATTTGACCAAATGTCTTTTTTCAAAGAATCTTTATGTAGAGCTAGGTACTAATTGTTACGTAAAAACATATCAAACAACATAAAATATGCCATTTACATCTTCACTAAATGAAAAATAGCATTTTAAAATAACTTGCTATGAAACATAAATAAAAATGAAGTTAAATTTAATAAAAATAAGGAACAAAATAATCTTCAACTAAAATTTATTATAATACTAGATGATGCCCGCGACTTCGTCCGCGTGAATTGATGTTTTTTTAAGATTTAAACTATCCTATCTCTCAAGTTGGATCAAACTGCACATGGTGTGCGAATTTTATTATAATCGGTTAAGTGGTTTAGGAGTCCATTGAGGACAAACATTGTGACACGAGATTTATATATATTAAGATAATAATAAATTAATTGATAAGTAATAATTCTGTGTAATTATTTAAAAAAAGAACGCATCTCGTCACAGTATTCAAATAGCGCGAAATTTTTCAACACGCCGACATTCGATTACAATCTTACAAAGACACCGAACGCACACAACTACACACTCATTAACGTACACATTTACATCACTAATACGAGTAAAACGACACGTGTTTTCAAACATCAACTTCACTTTTTATTTTTTTACAGTAAAATCATTTAATTTTACACTGTTAAATTAAACTCGACTTTAATTTGTATTCAATTGTTCTTTGTTTTCAATTGCGTCTATCAATTTCCGAACGTTTTATTATTTTCTTTACAACGGGTGAAGTTTCGCTGACCATAGCTAATCGATTTGGGTAATTTATTTCTAAACGATCTCGAAGGGACCGTTCTTATTTTAAATTTTTGGTTATTTTTTTAAAATCTAGAGAACGTCTAGATGTCTTTACCGCGAGGTTTTCGCTATGAAACTCTTCTCAGTTGCTGCAAGGAAAAGCATTTCCACAACACATAGAAGATTTTCTTGGATGCGCGTGTGTGTTTGAGATTCGGATAGCGTCATACGTGTCTGTGTATCGAGACGCGGGGTAAGTTTGTCTGTGTGAGTATGTTTCGATCGTGTGTGAGTATTTTATGACTCTGAGTGCATCCCTTTCGAACTGCATGCAATTTGTATGTGTGCGCTTTATTTTTTTTCTAAACTCGGCGGTTCCGTGTGTATGCTTCTGAAATTTTCATGTATGGGTGCTCTGTTTTTTTGGACTCGGTCGTGGAATTTCTAACGTTACCTCAATGCGTTAGAGTCGAGTATTGCGTGGATATGTTAAATGTATTTTTCAGTTTTATATCGCCGATATGAGAATCGCGGATGGAAAAGAAAATGTAAGAGGAATAAAAAAATGCATGCATCGTACGTTTTCAGGTAGACACATTTTTCTTTAACCCATTTATAGATGTTTTTCTATGTGTGTGTGAGCTTGCATCTAGGGGGGTGGGTAGTCTTAAAAGGGTTGGGGGGTGAACATATAAAAATGATAACGCATCGCAAGACGGCTGCTTTTATGGGTTTTCTTTATTTTTTAAAGGTTTTTTTATTATTGGAGCGGAGTAATATGTTCGTCGGAAAGTATGTTTTCTTCAGTAAAAATGTTCTGAAGAAGTTTTTCTAAGACAACACCATTGAATACCAAGTTAATAAATCCTTCATCATACCTGAATTCCTAAATTGAACCCGGGACCTCCCACTTCTAAGGCCACAACGCTCACCACTACGCCAAAGAGTATAACATTAACTTGAGTCAATGTTGCGTCCGTGCACGCTATCCGTTACACCTTCAATATCTCAAAGTACCGCAAACTGTTTTTTTTTTAATATCAATAACTACTCTTATTTACTATTACCACTAGCTTCTATTATTGGCTTACTACTGAGCATGATTCTTTTCAAAAAAAGAGAAATGTTTTACCATATAGTCCACCAAGTCTTTAATTTATTTATTAAAATGCTATGTTCTAGCTAATTATAAGGTAAGATAAATCTTTATTTTGTTCCAAAAACCATAATATTCCCTACATAATTTCTTAAAATTACCCTGGACCCCCAAACTAGGATGGCCCGTGTCTTGGGGGTCAGTCTTTTCCCAGTGCAATGTAAATAATATTAGAAAAGGGGACTGAAGTAACATTAGTAGTAACTTACATAAATTAAGATTATCTAATATAAAACAATGAATACTATGCGTTTTAAGAAAAAAGTTAGAGGCATGTCCGGGGTTCAAATCCTCGGCCACCCAAATAGGAAGCCAGTCGTCTTAAAACAGCTAGCCTATTCCCGCTTTTTGCACCTATATCGAAAAGGACAAATACTACTAACCTACCTATGCTCCTAGACGCTGCGTTATCACGACTCAAAGCTCATTCTTCCGACTGTTTCTACCGAGGAGCTTATAAGGTAAAAAATATGCCTCTCTTCCTGTTAAACTTAATGTTATATTTGCTTAAAGCCAACGACCTTTTGAAGCGTGACTGGAATAAAATAAAATGTTCAAGTACTTACGTATTTTAATTTTGATCACCATCGCAAAGAATTGGAATCACGACTTGACTCTAAAATTCCAAAAAATAGATAAACAGAAAAATAGATGAATTCTTTCTCTTTCTCTAACAAGTTGGAGTGTAAGATTCCAGATCAGTAAATATATCTTTAATTTGATTCGACTACCTAACACCGTACCTGTAGAGAAAGCATTATACCACAGTGTAAGTATTCATTCTTACGGTGGATCGACGCCCAAACCAATTGCAGACCATAGGCTCAATACTTACACGTTCGTTTACGTATGTTTAAGTTGCATAGTAATTTTGTGCTATAGAATAACTGAATACTGTATTGGAAATACTTGATAACGCTTTCCGGTGCGTGGTTATACGTTTTTATACGACTGCCTGACAAAAGGAGTATATTGTTTTATGTATACAGTATGTATGTATGTATGTGAGTTTGTAAATTCCACCATAACTTCTATACGCCTGAACCGATTTTGATAAATGAGGTATCGTTAGAATCCCTAGCTTATACCGGGTGATATAGGCTAGTAAAATTAAAAAAAATTGATGGGGTGACCATGGACCCGCATTAAAGACTAAAGTTGTTTTTTTTTTTTTCGAAAATAAGTGTAACTATATAATCATTATCTAGAAAATGATGAGTAGATTCCAAAAATATTTAACACTATAGTTCAATATCCAGAACGCTTACTCTGAGTTTTAAAATTGCAAATACGATTGATCGACGTGAGAGCTCACCACGCCAAGCGTCAAAGTAAAATGAACCTTAATTGCATTGGTTTAGAGCTCATTGCATCATTTCGTGTATTTATTCACAGCCAACGCTCCACACGCTGAATTTGTGACTTTAAAGCAAGAGCTTTCGGGTTCATTTTACTTTGACGCTTGGCGTGGTGAGCTCTCAGGTCGATCAATCGTATTTGCAATGTTAAAACTCAGAGTAAGCGTACAGTGATTTCCAAAAAGATATCATATTTTAATAAAAATGTGAATAAGATTCCACAGGTAATTAATGACTGTGGTATCGTTACGTAGTAGATAGTTACGGGCTACGGCAGAGCAGTCGTATTTATTAATAATTTGTTTAATTATAGTCATTTGTTTACATATTCGATCGCGACAATTACCTACTACCATTTATATTGATCGACCTCCAGCTGTCAAGCGCTTGACAATTCCATGCAAATCGTAGTTAACATTGTCGTGTTCGAATGGGAAGAAAATCTCCCACTAGGCACACATCACGTTTGAACCACAGCGTCTATCGGTCCTCTGTATTATGTGCCCCGTCCATTGACACTTCAGCTTTGCAACCAGCAGGGCGACCGCGTAACTTTTGCATCAATCATTGATACATCGCAATCACCTCTGATTGGTTAAAACTCTTCCACTGTTGGACAAAATCCATTGACGCAGCAAGAATACCATAAAATCAGCCAAACGGAGGTGATTGCGATGTATCAATGATTGATGCAAAAGATACGCGGTCGCCCTGCTGGTCCAGGTCAGGTTTATGTTGATTACTCCAGGAGTCCGTTTTTTTTTAAATTCCCACTATAAGTTAGCCCGTGACTGCGATCTCACTTGACGGTAAGTGACGATGCAGTCTGAGATGGTAGCGGGCTAACCTGTGAGGGGTATGGCAGTCATATTAAACCCATACCCCTAGTCAGTTTCTACACGGCATCGTACTGGAACACTCAATCGCTTGGCGGTACGTCTTTGCCGGTAGGGTGGTAAAAATCCACGGCCGAAGCCTCCCACCAGACGTGATCAGAGAAAATTCAGAAATTATAAATTCCCAAATTGACCCTGCCAGTAATCGACCCAGGACCTCTCACGTTAAAACAACAGCGCTCAACACTGCGCCAGGGAGGTCGTCAAAGACCTGCATCTGTATGATCTCCTCGTTTTTGACTTGATCGCGAAGAAATTTTTTTTCATAGTTGAGTCGAAAGTGCTTGTGAGGCGAAGGAATCCAGGCGGAGGTTGTCCAGTCATCCAGGTACGTACGCATTGTACCTACTGTTCTGGGGAGACATTATCATCTCTGTATCACACAACCCTTACAACGGGCGACTGTACATTATTATGACAATAGTCGACCCAGTGCAACATAAGGTTAAAATGTACGTATGTATGTATGTCTTTACGTTAAAATGTATGTATGTATGTTTGATAGTAATCGATTCTCGAAAACCAATGGATTTTTTCTCTTTTGAAGAGTTGTGAAATCGGTTACTGACTCAGTGTGTTTTTGTGAAGATAATAAATAAAACGTCGTGCAAATTAGGTATAAACGTCACGCCAAACTAGCTGACAAATGGAGCTGTCACGGCGATTCCTCTGCCAAACAATATCTGAACGACCTAAAAAATGAAAACCGCTGAACTCACTGTTCGGTTGGTTGGTATGAGGTTTAACTTTTATGCTTAGCTATTTAAGTTAACTGCCTCGTTGGTGTAGTGGTTAGCATGTTCGACTGCGGCCGACGAGGTCCCGGGTTCGAGTCCCGGGTCGGGTAACAACAAGTATTGGGTTTTTCTGACAAGAAATTCTCAGTACTAGCCCAGAGTTAGGAAGTTGGCGGTGTTTCACCCCCGTGCCTCGGAGAGCACGTTAAGCCGTCGGTCCTGCGCCTGATCTCTCACCGGTCGTGTCGGATTTTCCGTCCCATCGGGCTATGAGAGTAAAAGGAACAGAGAGTGCACCTGTGGTTGCGCACACACTTGTGCACTGTAATATCTCCCGCGCAGATGGCTAATCTCTCAGGAGATTGGCCGCCGTGGCCGAAATTCGGTTGGGAGGAATTATTTTATTAAGTTAACTATGACGTTGAGGGACGAGTGGCCTAGTTGGGACAACGCTAATATCAGTCGGTTGCGAATGTTAAGCAACGTTGACCCAAGTCGGTAGCTGGATGGGTGACCGAATTTAGAGGTTCAAATTTTTCCTTTTCAGGTCCCCCGTGCCTCGTAGAGCATGTTAAGCCGTCGGTCCCGGTTATTTTTACTAACATCTGACAATAATCGTTACAAAAACCTAAGTGTAAATACTCTTAGTTGAGTCGTATGTGGAAGGACGTGGGAAGCCACCGCATTCTTATCCCAAAAAAACTCCTACCATTATTTGATTAATAATGGAAAGGGGTCACGACTCACGACCCTCAGTAATGAGGAATACGATGCAGAGAGAGAGAGAGAGAGAGAGAGATAGATGACGTTAGAATTAATTCTTGATCGCAAGTCGAATTAATTGGTTTTACTTGGCAAAAGTGTACCCAAATCGTTGTCTCTTTTATCCAAATCAAAAATTTCCCAAATCTTTTTAAACAGCACTATAACATTCAATATTTTGAATAAGTACCTTTGTTTCATGATTTAATAGATAACTTTATTGTTTCCTGACAAATGGGAGAAAAGTACTAAGTTTACAAGTCACAGCTGAAATAGCAATTCGTGACTTCGTTTACTTTAAAAACGACTCGTCTAGCTCGTCCTTTTAAAATCACAAGAAAAATCCTTCACCTCGTCCTTCCAATATATCTCGGCCGCCAATTGCTTTATTATCGGCCTGGACAGTAATGTGCTGTTTTTTATTGCTTGCATGCAAGCAGGTTAAAAATTTCTAAGGCTAGGTTAGTAAGCCGAATTTCCAGCCAATATTTTAAAGTCTCGTTAAAATGGCCTCGAATTTTCCCAGCTTTAAATTTATATGCGGTACAAAAACCTCTAGCAAAAGAGTCGGGGCGAAAAAAAAAAAGCTAAGCTTATACATAGGGAAAATATAAAATACGACAAGTAAAAAATATATAAAAGCAACAAAAATATATTATTCTCAAGACGAGTATCACACAGGTGTGTTGCGTGTGTGTGCATAAAATGTTGTAGTGTGTGTTCGGTAGCTAGGAAAATATGTAGAGTCGGTATTAAGTAAAAAAAATTCAGGTGCGACTTGAAGTTGAGAGTAAGAGGGAACACATTGCAAAAGCGATAAGGCCGCCAATTGTACCGACTTGTATTTTTTTCTAATTATTTATGTTATGTATTTGGTGTACAATAAAGAGTATTTCATTCATTCATTTTCATTCATTGCGCCTAATGCCCGCACCGTAGGGGAACGACGTTTTGTTCTGTCCTGCTAGTGTAGCTATGCATGAATGACGTGGATTTTGTTCTCTGCCAGACTTTTATCTTGGCCCTAGCGTGTTTTTTCACTAACTCAGACCATACTTACAGCGTTTTTTCACTGACCGATACGATAACGATAATTATGTATCGTCGTCGACACACGAGACAAAACATTATCTACGGCTACAGGTTCGTACATATTATATCGTTTACTGAAAGTATAGATCCATACATTTTAGACATCGGCGATTCTACATCAGCTTTGATATGATCGGCCATTAAAAAAAAACCCATCGTCTATACGCCGATATTAACCGTCAAACTGAATAGCTGTTTTGAGGCAGCCATCTTTTATCGAGGTTTTCTCAATAGGGTTTCTAAGTAATTAGCGACATAGAATAGAAAATAGTAAATGTTATAGATAAAAGTTTAATTTAGATAAAATAAAAGTCAATCATTTAATAATATTTTTTTAAATGTAACATAAAAGTGGAGTCTCCTTGCATGCCTGAAAGAGTTATTCCTAGACGGAATAGACAGATATGCATGTGTGCGTGCGTGCAACTCGTATGAAGTATTGACATGGACATTAGAAATGAATACTAGACTAGATGTGCCTTTAAAATATATTTATAACTTTGCTAGAGTTTGCCCTTAGCTCATCCGAGTCTAGCCATGTATATTAGTGAGTCCAATTGGAATGTATCAAAAGCCATACTTAATGTTATAAATGCGAAAGTGCGTCTGTATGCCTGCTACGCGTTCGTTTGTTAAGCAATTTTGACGGGAAAGTATGTATGTAAGCTTTTTACCGCGGAAAATTTAAAAGTCGAGAAAAAACTAAATCCATACGAAGGACGACGCGGGCGGGAATCTTCTAGTAGGGTAGAAAGAAAGAAAAAAATATACAGTTAATTCACCAGTTGTGTCACAGACAAAACTAGATACAAATTAATGTAACACTTTCGTCTGTGACACCACCCAGAACCTGTACAGCTCAGCATTTTGCCTTGCGTCATAATTATTATGACAGTTTAAAATATTTATTTTTTTACTAGCGAATGCCCGCGACTTCGTCTGCTTGGTTTGAGGTTTTTTGGTTCCCGCGGGAACTCTTTAATTTTCCAGGCCTATGTGCTATTCCAGACTATAATCTATCTCTGTGCCAAATTTCAGCCGGATCCGTTCAGCCGTTGGGCCGTGATTGAGTAACAAACAGCCATACATCCATCCAAACTTTCGCATTTACGAGTATAATATTAATAGTAAGATTTTGGAAATTCTAGTAAGTTTTCTCTTCTAATATCGGTGTACACGCACACATAGTCAAATTGCATGTGCATGTATGGTAGCTCATATCGTACTTACGACCTTCTTGCGTGGCGGGCAAGAATACACTTAAAGGCAAAATAAGTGTGCACATACTTTTTTAAATTGAAATTTAATAAAATTAAAAAATTAAATCCATACTAATATTATAAATGCGAAAGTGTGTCTGTCTGCCTGTCTGACACGCTTTCACGGCCCATTTGTTCAACCGATTTTGAGGAAATTTGGTACGCGGACGAAGTCGCGGGTATCATCTAGTAGTCTAATAAGAATAACTCAAGAGTTATTCAGGCTTCAAGCATATTTAATAGTTTTAATAAGACAGCTAAATCTATTAAAAATGGTTTATTCTAACTAGATTGTGGAGGTCAGAGATGTCAAACAATTGGACAAAAACCATAAAAGGAGAGTTACCTACTTATTTAAAATAATAAATTGGGGTATTGGGTGAGACTTCCTGTTTGCCTGTTGCTTTTTCACAGCTACTGATTCCCATGGCATTTTAAAGAACCAAAAGGTGCCCTTTTCTCCACTTTCTTGCCTTCGAGGATCAACCGTGGAAATTCATAGGGGATCATCTTTGTTGCAGGTGACTGAAAAAAGCAACTTTCCTTCGTTCAACCAAGGAGGAAGTTGTTCGATGACATAAAAGAGTGTACTCGACATACACACGATGACGATGATGAATGCCTTTCGAACCAAAATATTGGTAGTACAATATTTAATGAGAGACTTAATTAAGATTGTTTTAGAAAATAAATTATTTATTTGTTATGTATCGACTATCATGCCATACGGTTCTACATAAAATACAAATCATTCTGAACAATATCGCAGTATACAAACTTATTTATGACCATATTAAAAAACAAATCAATTCGAAGTACCAGTGAGTCAGTGATATAATTTATAATAATACTAGCTGATGCCCGCGACTTCGTCCGCGTGGTTTAAGTTTTTTGTTATTCCCGCGGGAACTCCTTAATTTTCCGGGATAAAAAGCCTATGTCACTCTCCAGGTCCTCAACTATACTCATGCCAAAAATCACGTCAATCCGTTGCTCCGTTGCGGCGTGATTGAAGGACAAACCAACAAACCAACAAACCAACAAACCAACAAACAAAGTGACTTTCGCATTTATAATATTAGTATGAAGTATGATATGATGTAAATGGTTCTAATATGTATTTAATTTGTATTTTAATATTAGGTAAAACAAACTAGTTTTGTTTGAACTACACAAGGATATAAATCATTAAATTTACATAATTACTGTGATAATTAGCATCTCATATTACATAAGAAAACCTCAATGGTTTGTTTGCTTCTGAAATCAATGATAATATTCTTTTTAATATTTCAATTGTATCTTTAAAATTATTTAAATTTTATAAAATAAAAAAGATTTAAAATAGGTGTTTTAGCTAAATGTGGCATAAAATCCTCAGGATGTGTATATTCTTGTAAAAAAAAATGATTTCAATAAAATAAAAAAAATATAGAATTCACCATGCCCAATTTCTTTGCAAGGCAGTGTAAACGGAGAGCCTCGTACGGTCAGAAAATGCATAAAATATTCTATGAATTTATTTTCAGAGGATTTCAAACACTGCTGCAAATATTGTACGAATCTTATCGCTTGGGATTTTTTAACTTTTTTCTTAAACTTTTTTATTTCAGTTTGAACGCAGCATTAAATTTCATGAAAGAAAAGCCTACTCTGAATAACTAACTTGTTTGAAATGCATCTCTATACGGATATTTCGTTTTTAAAAGTAGGTCAAGATTCAATGTAGATTATAAGTACAACAAGTACTTATACTTATACCATTTTGTGACCAAGTTCTACATAGACTGCTTTACACTTCGATTGCGAGGAAATGAAACTTTTTTTTTAAAATATCCAAACATTCCAATACTGCTAGGATAACATACCAGGTCTCCTTTTTCACTACTGTATTTTTATAACGCTACTGTGATTGCAAGAGAAAAATTTCCGACTGGAGGAAACTTTTGAGGCAGCCCTGAGTTTTCTAAGGGTTGTAGCACCTGTGATGATGTCATTATCATCATGTGGCAGCCCTACTGACAGCTTTGTTAATTATTTTACGTCATGTTTTGACCGTTTCGGAAAGCTAAATCTATTGAAAAACCGGCCAAACATTTCATTAAGTAGGTATACAGTAGGTAGTGTAAGTTACTAGACTATTCTGTGGGCCGCTGGACCCAAAGTCGATTGCTCGCGTATAACTTGGTCACTAATAAATGGGTCAACAAATGACGACTTTTTAATTTGTGTAACTTCATCATCATCATCACTTCAAGCCATTGACGGCTCACCTCTGAGCACGTATCTCGTCTCAGAATGAGAAGCCGTTGCAATTCACCACGCTGGCCAAGTGCGGATTAGCAGACTTTACACGTTTGAGAAAATTATAGAGCACTTTCTTTTTCACTTTTTCCTTGACCGTTATAGGAAGTGATATTGAATTACATACTTAAAACGCACATAGCTCCGAAAAGTAGTGCGTTCCCGAGGATCAAACCTCGACACAACTAATAGGGAGCCATCATCTAAATCACTAAGGCTTTAATCCGCTTATAATATTGGTATCTTCAAATCAAGAGTCTATAGATATCTTCTAGGAAAGCGTGCTCCTCCTTGGGCTGCATCACTACTTCCAGCAAGTCTGATAACAGCCAAGCGCTAGTCTATAAAATAAAATAATAAAAACCCGTTCTAATATCTAACAGCACTATATTTTTCTGCCGACCGTCCAACTATCTTTCTTGCTATAACTTATAGTTTCGGATAATGCATTAGAGAAGTTCTTTATGGAATAGAAAATTCTCATATCTATGTATGAAAGCTATTTTATCGTGTATCGTTCATTATTTTATAACTACCCCCGTCGTATGTACCGTAACTTTGGAAATTCTCCTATTTATTTAAGTATAGCCTGAAATTTCTCTGTTGAAAACGCTTTTAAGTAGTACCTTCCAATTTTTTTTCAAACTAGAACTTTTGGTATAGGTCATTCAATATAGGGTAAATTTTCCAACAACATAATATTCGGAATAGGTATTTATACAATTTTTATCTCAAAATAGAGTAATTACACGACATTAGCTCAAAATAAGGAGTATAATGTTTTCAGGGTTCATGTATGTATGTATGTGAGTTTCTCTATTCCACCATAACTTCTAAATGCCTGAACAGATTTGGATGTATGGGGTCCTTAGTATCCTTACATCCTCGCGAGTGAGACTGGCTAAAATTTTATTGAAAAAAATTCAATATGGCAGCGCAGTCGTGTAAGTTTTTTTTAATTATATACACTTGTTTCGTTTTAAGCGTTTTATTTTTAGTTACTTGTTTTTTGTAATGCGAAAGTACGTGGAAACCCACCGCATTATTATCTCAAGAAAACTCCTACTATTATTTGATTAGTGGAACGGGGTCACAATCCACAGTAATGAAGAATACGACGGAGAGAGAGAAACAGAGAAAGAGAGAGAGAGAGAAAGAGAGAGAGAGAGAAAGAGAGAGAGAGAGAGAGAGAGAGACTTTTTAAGAACTTAAAACATTAAAAAAAGTGACTCTCTCTCTCACCTTGCCATGGCAAAGGTATATTTAGCCAGCGACATGGTCAAACTTTAGTTACGTTTCTCCAATTAAGCATGACTTGTCACCAATGATAGAGAATAGTTGAGAAACTATCTTGTTAACAAATTGATTGATCTGGGCGCCCAAAAAACAAGGCGTCATTTGCAACACAATTAAGTATAAACAATCAATAAATAAATATTACGCAAAAACGCCCAGTCTCCATCACAATGTTTCGAACCATATCGATTTATCAATTAATCGATTACTATTAATTGATCTTGCATAATTCGATTTGCAAACTCGATTGATACGAATTGTTACTAATTTTTTGCAGACAATTTCAATACAATAATGCAATCCGTGTAAGAAATTGGAATCCAGTTAGTTAAACTGTTTTGTTTATGGCAATAATTTAACAACTTGTTTTTATCAATAGCAAGTTAGCCCGTGACCGCGATCTCGCATCTGGGTGGTAAGTAATGATGCAGTCTAAGATGGTAGCGGGCTAACCCGTTAGAGGAGTGGCAGTTGGGTATATTAGACCTATTAACTCCTAATCAGTTTCTACACGACATCGTACTGGAAGGCTAAATCGCTTGGCGTCATGTCTTTGCCGGTAGGGTGTCCATAAGCCACGACAGAAGCCCCCCACCAGACCAGACCAGACCGGAGAACATTCAGATTTTTTTTCCAAACCACAAATCGATCCGGGGACCTCACTCATAAAAGACCACAGCGCTCACCACTACGCCAGGGAGGTCGAAATACCTAGAAGATGCCCCTTAACTACTTACACTTTACGTTACTCAGGATAAAAATTTTATAATATGAATTTCAAATTGAAAATGCATCGACGTCCTAACTTACAGCAGTATCGAAGTTTCTAAGAAAAATTTCATTAGCTTGCATTCAATTTTGGCGGCAAAAAATCGGCGAACCAACGAGATCAAAAAGTAATCAATTCAATACAGCCACCGTGTTACCCCGAACAATCATCATTAGTCCGAAAACAATAATAAGAGAGAGAAAAAGAGAAAATACGAGAAAAAACGCGCAACCATCAACGCGAGGAAAAAAGACAAAAAGTGTTGGCCGAAAAAGGAAAAAGTTCTAAATTCAAAATTCGAGCGGAAGCTGCGCGTAACGAATTTCGGTATCATTAGGTTTTTGGGGTTCCATAGATAATAGGTGCAAACTTCATTCTATAGTATAGGGAAGTTGAGTTTTACATTTATGTATAAATGCTAATACTTGACTAATACTCGCTAATTGTCTGCGTGGATAGTTAGACATAGATAGTTATTGCACACACTTAAAAAAAACTCAGCTCTTTATTTATTGAATATATATGTCACCGTAAGATTGTAAAAACCGTTAGATTATAATCTAACTCGCGAAATTGTAAACTGTCGAATGATTACAATATAACGGATTCTTTTTCGGTAGATTGTAATTGATTATTTATGTCGAACCGTAACCTAACCTACAAGAAAGAGACAAGAAAACGTAAATACAATGAATATTTCAAAAATTGACACTTAAAACATTGAACGGTTCACAATCTTTCGACTGTTTACAATCTATCGAAAAAAAAAGCGTTAGATTACAATCTTACGGTGACATATATATTTTTAAAAACACTTAACTCTTTATTGCACACACTTAAATATTAAAAGTAGGGAGCAAAGGAAGTCTTATTGGGGTAGCAATTTCTTGCAGATAACATCGGAGAAAGGAGTACAGGAGTATAGAGAGAAGGTAGCAAAATTATGTTTGTGAAAACAACTACTGTACTTACTAACTTTTTAATTTTTCGTACTAAAAAGTTTCCTATGTGCCAAATTTCGTTGTTCATGGGTTCAGCTGCGGTCAAGACCTGAAAAACTAACGAATAGATAAACAGATTTCACATTTAAAATACTACTAGTATTTTTAATTAAGTCCTTTTTTATCTTGAGAAGATGCCCATTTGGCTAGGGAATCCCATTCATACGATACAGGTTAAAATAACTAAAATGTACGGAACACCACGACGAGTAATTTAGATACTCACTTGATACTATTATCTGAGTGGAACTCATCTGTGGGCCGATCTTTATTACTAAGAACTACTTATTTGTTTTATTACAATTCGGATTATGTTGTTACTGAACCCTACTCAGTATTGAAATGGTAATCAAATTTACACGATATGATATAATTCAATAATTAAGTCTACTTATATTTGAACTAGATGTGTATAAAGTTTATTTTAATTCCCGCGGGAACTGCTTTATTTTCCAAGATTTCCTATGTCCTTCCCCGGGGTACAATACAACCTATTTCTGCACAAAATTTCATCAAAATTGATTGAAAACATGAGCAGTTAAAGCGGAGCAGACAGACAGACACACTTTAGCATTTATAGCATTTGTATGGAATTATGGATAGGTTTAGAATAGAAGAGTTGCTGCATTTTCGTACATCTTTAAAGAGCATCCCACAAAAACGAAACTCTTTAAGTGATAACTTTTTAGAATTCCAAAAGTTTAGAAGGCAATAAGAATAAAAATAGCTTGACTCTCTCTAGACGTCTCCTAAAAAATAAAGTATTCCCTTAGACATTGGTAGTACCATATTCTGTGGTAGTCTTTTTTTAAATGTATAGGCTACTAGCTGATGCCCGCGACAACATCCACGTGGAATATTTCTTTTTGATTTCCGCGGGAACTACTTAATTTTCCGGGATAAGAAGTACCCTATGTCACTCTCCAGGTCCTCAACTATAACCATGGCAAAAATCACGTTGATCCGTTGCTCCGTTGCGGCGTGATTGAAGGACAAACCAATAAACCAACAAACAAACACACTTTCGCATTTATAATATTAGTATGATATAGAGCACTTGGCTGGCATGTAGTGATGCAACCTAAGGTGGAGCACGCTTGCCTAGAAGATGCCTATTCACTCTTGATTTGAAGATACCAATGTTAAAATGGTTTCCCTATTGACGACCATTATAGTGGGTTCTATAAGGTACTGCTATCTGGAATTGGGTACTATGTTCTAAGGTAATCAATATAGTTAGCGGTGCACCACAAACCGGATGGTCATTACGGCAGCAATCACGGAAAATGACTGTCCAACAAAGGGTGCAATTTCATTGATTCAGTACCTTCTAGATATAGTCAACTGCCTCGTTGGTCTGGTAGTTAGCATGTTCGAATGCAACCGACGAGGTTCCGGGTTCGAGTCCTGGGTCGGGCCATAGTTAAGTATTGGGTTTTTCTGACTAGAAATACCCGCTAAGTCTCAGTAGGTACTAGCCCGGAGTTAGGAAGTTGGCGGTGTTTCACCCCCGTGCCTCGGAGAGCACGTTAAGCCGTCGGTCCCGGTTATTATCGCTAACATAATTATAGTCGTTAAGGCCCGCCAATCCGCATTGGAGCAGCGTGTTGGGTCGTAGCTCTAATTCCCTCTCTCCTATGAGAGTGGAGGCCTGTGCCCAGCAGTGGGACGTTAATGGGCTGTAGTGGAGTAGATATAGTACCAACTTATTTAAATTGAAAACAAGATGATGCCCACGACTTCGTCCACGTGAATTTAGGTTTTTGGAACACTAAAATCATTTATTTCCTTGATAAAAAGTAAAATAAATAGTAACGGTTTTACCCAATTTCGTCAAAATCGATTGAACGAAAGACAGACTTGCGCATTTATAATTATTAGTAACTAGATGATGCCCGCGACTTCGTCCGCGTGGATTAAGTTTTTTCAATTCCCGCAGGAACTCGCTTAATTTTCCGGGATTTCCTATGTCCTTCCCAGGGATACAATTTAACCTATCCCTGTACCAAATTTCATCAATATCGGTTGAACAGATGGGCCGTTAAAGCGTAGCAGACAGACAGACACACTTTCGCATTTACAATATTAGTATGGATAATGTCCTCCCGACCGAATTTCCGCTACGGTGGCCAATCTCCAGAGATTATCGCGGAGTAGAAAAATAATATAGTGCACAAGTGTGTGCGCAAACACAGGTGCACTCTCTGTTCCTTTACTCACATAGCCCGATGGAACGGAGAATCCTACACGACCGGAGAGAGATCAGGCGCAGAAACGACGGCTTTACGTGCTCACCAAATCACGTGTGTCTGATCCGACACAAGAAAAAATATCTTGTAATATGTATGGTCTCGTACAACAACCATTGCGACTGAATTTCTTTTATGAAATTTCTTATAAGACACAAGAAATTTTCTTATAATTCGCAATAAGCCTTAGGTTGGATAGATAGATAGATAGATAGATGAACACTTTATTGCACACACTTAAAAATAACAATAAACAAAAGCTTACAATACAAGACAGAAGGGTGCAAAGGCGGTCTTATTGCTAAAGCAATCTCTTCCAGACAACCTTTGGGTAGAGGAGATTATAAAACAAGAGCGCGGGATAGTGCAACAACTAAACATTAAAATATATACCTAATATATATATACATACACGCATACATACAAACATACATATTATACATACATACATACATACATACATACATACATACAAAGATACATATAAACATAAATACTAAATAATTCTAAATAAAAAGATAAAATATAGGACCAAAGTGAATTTAATAGCTACCTGATATGAAATGTTTATGCAAGCGACTTCTGAAGATAGGGAGCGACTTAGACTGTCGTACATCCGCTGGTAGGCTGTTCCACAGTAATACGGATTTACGGGTAAAAGATTTATCATAATATCCTGTGCGACTGGCAGGAATGTGCAAGCGATTATCCGTACATGACCGTAGGTGTTGTCGTTCGTTGTTAGAGCCAAGGAAGGAGAAACGTTGTTTGAGGTAAGAAGGAGTATGAGGATTGTATAGAATAGAGTAGAGGAGTGTCAGCATGTGCAGATTGCGACGGAGTCTGATTGGGAGCCACTTCAACCTTACGCAACCCGTAGATAAATCTTATGCATAGGTTTTGAAGACGCTCGAGCTTATTCAGCTATTCTTCGGTTAGATCGGGGTAGGACGGGTCAGCATAGTCTAGGAGTGGCAAAAGAAGAGAGTTAGCTAGAGAAATTTTGGTTTTAATTGGAAGAAAGTTTTTCCAGCGTCTCAGGCCACCAATTGACGCAAACAACTTCCGGCTAACCTCAGCTATTTGCGGGACCCAGGATAAAGAGCTGTCGATATAAATGCCAAGGTTTTTAACCGAAGGGCTAATGTCCAGGGTAGTTGGGCCGAGGCGGATGGGAGGTAAATTACTTCGTATGATCTTTTCAAGCTGCTTGGAGCCACCTAATAGAGCTACTTGAGATTTTTGTGGGTTAACAGACAGTCCATAGGATTCGCTCCAAGTACTTATTTGGTTTGGACGTTAACAGTAATAAGTTGGCAGTGACATGTTATTGTTTTGAAATTAGAATTGAGTTTTTATTTAGAAATACCTTTCGAGAAGCGAGAATAAATAGCGTAAAAGTTGTCAAGGCACATATACAGTAAGCGAAAGTGTACCTACGTATATATACAGATATAGCACTTAACTAGAAGCTACTATGATACTACACTAGCGATAAAACAAAGTGGTACTCAAGTTTACTTCTTAATGTTTCTTCTCGACCTTGCGGGTTCATTCACCGAGGGTTTCATGGCCTTTGATGCTTGGGGAGTGACCCTAACGCTAGAGGCGGCCGCTGAAGGGGCTGGTACCTGTAAATCACTCTGAGCCTGGATGGAGTTAACCTCTATCATGGAAGTGACTCTGTGCCGCTTGCCATTCTGTCCAATAATAAAAATGAGACCCTCCCTCGTCCAGCACTTAGAGACACCAAACTTTTGCCGCGCTGCCATGAAGGCATCATGCCTATCTTTGGTTAAAAACTCGGACAACCCTCCACCTCCCATGGCCCCACCAACCTCACGGTTATATGGGCCGAATCGCGGGAGAGCGCCCGTTCGGTACTTGCTCTTGGCGTTTTCCCGGGGCGCTTTCTTGACTCCCTACAAATTCTTTATCTCTTTCCTTGTCCCTTTTTGTCTTTCTCCCCTTTCTGGGGCAGACGTTCACAAAAACGCAGATCCCCCGCGTTCCCTGCGGTCCGGAGCCTCTCACCACCTAACGGTCCGCGATCACGGTGCCAAGCTGTTCCGCCTCTTGTGCCAGTGGTGCGCGAACTCCCGCAGCCTGCCGAAGTTTACCCCCGAAGCGACGAGATCCTGATAATAGACCGGGCCCTCCTCCTCCCGAACAACCCCGTCCAGCAGGGCGCACCGGAGGTCCTCGTACATCTCACATTCCCACAGGACATGGTGGAGGTCTTCCTCCGCCTGTCCGCACATGCATTCCCCACTCACGACGAGACACATGTCATGCAGGCGCTTGTTGAAGCACCCGTGGCCTGTCAGAACCTGCGAGGTCTCATAGTCTGGTGCGACCCAGGTTGCCCTGAGCCGACCAGCCACGTCCGGGAAGAACCGACGCAACTCACTCCCTTTCGTTTCGCTCGCCCAACGCTCCTGCCATTCTGCCACAATTTCCGACCCAATTTCGCGCTTACGCCTGCTCAACTCACCCTTGGCCGCGGTCTTGCGCGCCGCATCTACCCGGGCAGCACGGATCACTTCCAGGTCCGCCGGCAACACCCCCGCCAGGACAGCGAGGGCCGCGGCACTGTTCGATCGATACGCCTTGGTCAAGAGGATCAAAGCTGGCCTCTGGGACCGGACCAACGACGTCCGCACGACATAGAGCGACGCCCTCTCGGCCCAACACGCCGCAGCGTACGTGACCGATGCTACATAGGTGCCGTAATAGAGGATTCGCAGCGCTGGATATCGAATGCCCCAGGAAGAGGTCGACACTCGCGACATCTTTCCAAAGCAATTAGCGGCTCGTTCCCCGATCGATCTCGCATGCTCGGCGAAGGACAAACTTGAATCGATTGTTACGCCCAGTACGACGGCCGACTGCACGGCCCGGATCGATGCACCACCGAGTTTGATGACCGGAGCCCGCTGGAGCCTGCCTCTGAGGGTCACCATCTGCGACTTCGCAGGGGCGAAGGAGAGGCGGTTCCTTTGGGCCCAGCCCTCAAAGAGGGAGATCGCCTCGGCCGCAGCCGTTTCGATCTTCCGCCTCGAGGCCGCCTCGATCAGCACCGTGACGTCGTCCGCGTACGCTACAACTTTAACCCCACCCGGGAGCGGCAACCGAAGCAAGTCATCGAGCAGGACGTTCCACAGAGTGGGACCCAGCACCGACCCCTGCGGGCAACCCATTGTCGACACCTTCCACCGCACCTGGTCTCCCACGAACATGCCTACTCTGCGTCTGCTGAAGTAGTCAGCTAGCATGCGGTAGATGTTAGGCGGGCATCCGCCCCGCTTGGCCTTCAGCATAATCATGGGCCACCAGGCGTTGTCGAATGCGCCGGAAATGTCCAGAAAGATTGCCTGCACATAGTTCGTTTCGGTATTTTTCGCTGTGCTAAGGATCTCGCTCAGTGCCGTGACGGTCGATCTGCCCGGAGTGAACCCATGCTGACAGGGAGAGATCCCCATCGCGATCTGGGGCGCACACTGAAGTAGGACGCGTTCTAAAATTTTGCCAAATACAGGGAGGAGCGTGATCGGGCGATACGCCTTGGGGTCAGTCAGCGGCTTGTCATTCCCCTTGGGTAGCACGATAAGTCTGCCGTCCTTCCAAACGTCCGGGAAAACTCCCTCCACGACACACTTACCGTACACCCAAACAAGCTCCGCGGAGGCCGCAGCCCACACGCGCTTGACCATTCTCGCCGTAATTCCGTCGATTCCCGGGGCCGTGTTAGGCAAGGACCTAACTATGGCCTGCAGACGGTCCCGACTAAGTGGAGGCGCGTCACAGCCAGTCGGGATGACGGAGGCCGCTAACCGGACCTCCCTGTGGTACGCCGTGTCCTTAGACAGATCGTCATCCGGACAGAGGGCATGCAACAGGTTGTCCACGGCCTCGCCGACACTCTCCGAGTGGCCGTCAGCATACTTGATGCCGTTGATGACATTGGCTGGGGGACGGTACCTCCCGCAAGCAACCCGATACGCCTGACCATAAGGGTCGACGTTCCCCGACTCAGCCTCCCGGAGATAGTAGCTGTTCTGCGTCTCCACCATCAGCTGCCGGTACCTCCTGCGCTCTGCATGAAATGCGTCTCTAGCTCTCTCTTCCCTGTCGCCACCCATCCTCCTGGTGCTCTGCCATGCACAGCGAAGGCTGCTAACCTTCTTGCGCATAGCATCCAGCCTCGAGTTCCACCACTCGTAGCCGGTGTCCCGGCTCCTTCCACGCACACCCAAGCACTCATACGCAGTCCGCACCACAACATCCGTGAGCTCACTGGCCAGAGTGGAAGCGTTCTTCCGCCCGTCCAGGAGCCCCACTCTCGCACTGATCGTCGATTGGAATCGGGTCCAGTCCACTCCATTCTCCCGAAACCTCGGCGGTCCACCGTCGACAAGCTCGGCGCACTCTACAGCTCGACGCACGCAATCGCAGGCAATGGAGTAGGTGATGAGGCGGTGGTCGCTGGACGATGCTCCGTCGCGCACTCGCCATTCCGTGGCCTTGATGCTCCTGGTCGTAATAGTCAGGTCGATGTTAGACTCGCCATTGGGGCCACTGAAAGTCGCTGGTTGGCCGCAGACGTTTATTAAGGCAAGCCTTCTTGCAGTTATAAATTCCTCTACGGATCTCCTTCTGTGGTCCGCCTCCTGTCCCCGGCCGGTGTAGTGGCGGGGCTCGCTGTGCCACATGGGCGAGTGCGCGTTTGCGTCCACTCCAACTACTATACCCTTGCCTCCGAGGGAGTCCAACACTCTCTCCAGCTGGTGGAGATGCGGATCGATATGCTCCGAATATTGAAAATAGGCAGACACAACAACGACTTCTGCTCCACCCTTGCTGACCGCCGCCACGAAGCAGTGAGATGTGGAGAGATGGCCCAAGGCCACCACGGAGACGTTCGGGGACACCACGAGGAGCCCTGCCTTGGCAGAGTCGCCATGCTGGATGAGGCCGGGCGGAGTCTGATAGTATTGTTCTTGGACAAGAACAATGTCCAGACCCAGGGCCCGGGCAAGCGATGGCAGCTCGTTCGTCGCGACTGCAGCGCCGCCGAGGTTCAGCTGTCCGACTCGAATCGGCTGTGGCCCCCTAGGGGCAGCCATAGTTAGTTGTGGCGACGGCCCTCTGTTCTGCATACTGTCGGGCGGGGCAGGACCGAGCATTCGTGCTGTGCGACTCCGATTCACGCTTGAAGCGGTAGCACGTGGCGCACCGAGCCTTCTCAGCTTTGCACGATTCCTTCTTGTGCCCGGTTTCTCCACACTTACCACACACTACCTCCTTTGCCTTACAATACTTCTCCGGGTGCCCAAATGTCTGACACTTGTTGCAGCAGGTGACCCGGACGAAGTCGCATGCCTCTGTAGCCTGCCAGCGTATGTAAATGCGGTCCTTACCCAACAAGTGCTCCCTAAGGGCCGGGGAGCACTCCAACACCATTGTCGTCGTGTTGTGCTGCCTTCCCGTCATCTTAAATACCTTACATTCGGCCCTCAGCTTCTCCAGCGTCCACTGACTATCTCTCAGGTTCTGGTCCTGGAGGTCGGCCAGGAAGTCCTCCGTTGTGGGGTTCCCATCAATATCGCGAAGACATATTCGCGGCGATATCTTGCGCGGCTCCGACACCCTAAGGGTGGGCGGCACGGCCTTCTTCAGCCGATCTGCAGCACCAGGAGAGGTGGTTTGGACAACCACCCCAGCGTTTCCCACCTTCCGCACCTTTTCCACCTGGACATCCAGTGCGCGCGGGTCCACAGTCCGTTTCAGCTCTGCTTTGGTATCGTCTGCGGTCTTGAGCTTCTCCACTTGATCCTCCGCAGGGTAAAAGGCGAGGACAGGGCCGCGCGCAGGAGGAATTGCCATAGGCTCCGCGTTCCTGGGTAACTTGAGGGCGGACGAATAAGATGCGCGCGTCGATAGGGCTGCACCGGCGGCTGGCTGCTCGGCGCGAACCCCGGCCGACCTGGAGAGCAGGACCTCCTTCTCCATGTCCGCGCACCTGGCGTTTGCACGGCCCAACTCTGCCTCCATCTCACACAACCGCAAGCTGAGGGCCGCGACCACCGCAAGCGTGTCTTGCACTCCTAGGCTGATAGCGTTCATGCTGTCCTTGTTCAGCCGTGATACTGGTCCCGTTGCAGCTGCCATGATAGAGGCCAAATCCTTGTTTACCCGGTCTAGCAGCTCTATAAAACTCGGACAGTGTTAAACCGGTATTCTTGAGTGCTTTTTTGGTGAACCAGACCTCATTCTTAGACTGCAAGTCCCGGAATTTGAGTAGTACAGGCCGGGGTTTATCGCCCTTGGCCTGACCCAGGCGCTGGCAGCGGCTGAAGCAGCTTTCATTCAAGTCAGGTAGCTCAAGATGGTTAGACAAGGTTGCGCTAACTGTGGCAGTCAGATTTCTATCCTCACCCTCAGCAATGCCGTGCACCAACAACATCTTACGCCTGCTACGCATCTCCTGCGGATCCATCTGCTTTGCCAAAAGACTGACTTGCTGTTGGAGGCCTTCTAATGCAGCTAATACAAATGTCCGAAATGCATTAAATTGACCAGCAATGTTGGAGGTGGGACTTGCCGCTGGTATAGCTCCTTGGAGGCTCCTTTGGAAATCAGCCATCTGAGTATTGAAGTGTTCCGTTAAAGTTTGGATAGATTTCTGTATGTCCTCCATAGTGTGTAGTGCTTTGGTGAAGTGGTTTAATAGATTACGCAATTAAGCTTCCTTAGAAAGGAGTACAAGTATGGAACTGATGCTAGCAGGTATGAAAAACCCTAATTCATGTGCATTAGAACAATATTAATAATTAAAATAAAATAAAATACTATCAGAGCTCTAAAAACGCGTGCACGTTATTTTACGCCTACCCGCCGAAAAAAAGTGGACTTGGACTACGAAATCGGACCAGAAAAAATATAAGTAGGTATGAAAAATTAAAACACTGTATTTTGCCCATAAAATGAACCTATACGGGGCATGTGTTTAATATAACTGTCCCTTACAGGTTAGCCTGCTACCATCTTAGACTAAAATATCATCACTTTCCATCAGGTGAGTTTTCAGTCAAGGGCTAACTTGTAGCGCATTAAAAAAACTCCCTTTTTTGATGTGGGTTAAATAAGATTCATGCAGGGTCCAAGGTAACAAGCGGAGAAAGGGCCAGGGCCCAGGTATGTCAGTCATGTTTGTTTAAAATGTATGCATTGTTACGCCCTTCTGTCAGTATGATAGGTACCTTATGTTTATGGTGAACGAAATGAACTTGCTAATTTTGTTAAGGACAATAACATTGAGTTCAAAAATACATTTCCACTAAGATAAATATTTGCTTTCAAATTCCATACAATATTATGTCTTAGATATTGAAAATGTATTTACTAGATAATGAGATAATAGAAGGAAATTCTATCAAGCATATAGATTGATAAAGACAGGTGTTTCAATAGAAGAAAAGGAGACAAGTTTTATTCCAAGTTTTGGATTAGTCTGGTCTGTCCCACTGATCAGTCCGCTCAGGGAGACAGATAGGAATTTTGTAACATGACTGTGTCTTAGTCTTCATGGTTTATTAACAAACAAAAAATTGTTCAAATCGGTTTAGAAACCACGGAGATATGCACCGACATACATTAAAAAAAAAAAAAAAACGCGCCGAATTGAGAACCTCCTCCTTTTTTGGAAGTCGGATAAAAAGATCATAGTAACGTAAGATAACTTTATAACAATATAAATATGTTTTAGGCAATTATCACTAATTCAAATGTACCTACTGAGTAGGATCTTCCACGACTGGACCAAGAAAAAAAGAACAGAAAAGTATTTAGAATGCTTAAGGTGCAACTTTTTAAAAATGGTTCTGAAAATTCTGATAAAGCTACCACTGGTTTTCGTATGCCTTTCTTATCAAGAAAAACTAGCAAATAATCTATTTTCAAGGACTTTAGTACCACTATAAGCATGGCCCTACTTTTCGGCAGGGGTTAAAAATACCCAAAGGCCTTTTTTAAATAAACATTGTTTAAAATTGGAAGCTTTTACCATTAAGGCATCAATGTTAACGCGTCAAACAGTCAAAAGTCTGATTTTTACAATCCAAGGGCGTGTCCACATAAAATACTCACGAAACGTGAACGCAGCTTTACAGGCTGTAAACTTGCCCAGATCATTACAACGGCTATAAATAATACAGTTCTTCTCAACGTGGGATTAGCTTTATGGATATAATAAGGATAAGAAAGAAAAATACTGACACATCTAAGTATTTAAAATTTGCGCGATTCTTGTTCATCATACTTAATATTGTAAATGCGAGTGTAAAGTGTGTTTGTTAGATCTTCAAATCACGCCGCAATAGAGCAACAGATCGACGTGATGTTTTGCATGGGTATAGGTAAGGAAGAAGTTAAGAAGTTTATCCCGGAAAATTAAGAAGTTCCCGGGGGAATTAGAAAAATATTAAACCACGGGGACGTAATTGCGGACACTAGCAGGTTAAATATTATATTTGCAAGTTTTAATAGGAGGAAAGCTTCAGGAGATACAGAGCCCAAAACATTTTTTAAGTCGTACAATATTTTTAAAGGTCTATGTTATATTATATCACTGTTGAAATTTAGTAAGTAGGTACGCAATTCTAAAAACTCTAACGTGTAGGTTTACCTTAGCACATACCAAAGTCCCTTAGGTTGAAAATAACGCCATCTACTCTGTCTACGAGTAAGCTCTTAGAGCTAGGACACCTAGTTTCTATCTAAACCTCTACGCTTTCCGAATATCTTGCTGGTTCGTCCTCACGGGTACAATATACCGAACCAGTGGTAGAGTCATAAGTACCTAATGACTTTTACGATAAACTAGCTTCTGCCCGCGACTTTGTCCGCTGGACTACAAAAAATTCATAGTTTTCATGATTCTAACATCCAAAGTGACAGACTTTCATAATAAACCCCATTAAGGATTGATTTTTTAATTCCTTTCTTACTTCATAATAATGTATTAATCTGAGTCTAAGTAGGTATGCTTAATTGGGAAGTTCAATTATTAATAAATAAATTATTTTTAAATGATTATTCATTAAATAGAAAAAGACGTAAAATCATCGTCCTCTGATAGTTTTCGGTTTAATCATCTTATAGTATATCATTCCTTTTATCTGTTACATTATAAACATTCCAGTGTATTTTCTACTTTTTAATTACCTATGATATGCGTTCGCGCATTGTTAATCCGAATGACATTACACAGTACATTGTATAGATCTTGTTTGAACTTGCAGGAAGCTTTCTGACATTACTGTCAACGAACACTAATTATACGCGAGTTGCATTGCTAGCTATTGGAACGAAGTTCCTTATCGCGCGTTACATGAAAAAATTAAGACCAAAAGTTGTAACGACACTTTTTATGAAAAGATGATTTTGCTTGCTATGAATACTTACTTTGTTTGTAGTTGTTGAAAATAAAAAGCGAAATAATTTTAAAGAATTATTTTTTCAATAGTTACATAGGCTAGTTATTCGTTCCATCCGGGCGTCCCTTCGACACCCGGATGGAATGAAGTTCCTTTCGATTAATTAGTGAAGGAATTGTAATAAAATTTACACAGAGTGACACGCGTGCGCCGCACGGCTTACAACAATAGCAAAAAGTATCGTTACAACTTTTGGTACTTCGTTCCACCGGGTGTCCCTTGACACCTCTCAAGTTTTTTTATAAAGTACTTACAATAAAACATCTGAGCCTCAATCAATTATGTGATACATAAACTATAAATAAAACAAGTATTACTACAAAGAGTACTTAATTGTCAACATACAATGTGTGTAGAATACCTAAGCACCATGACTTTGAAATTGATACTCAACAGGTGGTTATCATACGTCATCGATAACATCTAACGCTGTAATAACATACACTGTCATATGGAAAATATCCCTTTAATACAACACTGCCAATAAAATTTAAATAACAGTCAATTAACGCACTCAAAAAGCTTACCTGTGTTACATCTTCAAACAAATCGATGCGAGCATCCAAATGATCCAAAAAATTAATTAATCAGTCTTCAGAAACGTGTGTGATGAAACGACATCGTTTTCCCACCAAAACTGGCAACTTATCACTCCAACTTAAAACACAACATAACCTCGAGGCACAAACAACTAAAAACTTCAAACACCAACCAAGGAATGGTAGAAAACAACAATTTTTTCGCCGAGAACCGTTTTAAAGGTACCGAGAAACATCCAGGCTCGCAGGCAAATTAAGTCGATACGTAATTAAAACTGGCACAACGCACACATAGAAAGGATCGACATAAAAATGCGGGAGAGGAAAAAAAAGTATAGGTTTAAAATTTACCCGGTATAAATTTGTGTTTTTTTCCCCTCACCTACTTATGTATAGGGACATGCGCAGTAAAGGGTTAAGTTAAGGTTACCCGACTAAATTCTATTGACAGTTTCACTCTTGCTCCTGTACAAGACTAATGGTTTCATAATTTTGTTGGGTAGTAGAGAGTAATTAGTTTCAATTTTTTGTGTTATTTTCGAAGGTGGCGCTATGTCTCACGTCAATACAAGGTGTCCCTAACCATATCTTTAACAATAAATTCAATCTAATGATACTTTATCAATACTGTGTTAACAATGGGTATATATAGTGATCTATAGAGATATTATAATAATAGGCAAAAGTGATAAAAGTGGTAGAGTAAGACAAGGACTTATCAATATTGGTACACTATACGTAAGCCTATTAAAAAGTTCCTATTAAGTTATACATTTCAATTTATAAAATATATAGAGCTAAATTAACTATTGACACTAAAAAATTGGCATTGGCATTAAAAAAAATATGGATAAATTAAAATAGAAATAAAAATTGTACTGTAAAAGTTTTTAGTTTTTAATTTAGTTTTTAATTTAGATTTAATTTAGATTTAAATTTTATCTACTTATAATATATTTCCGAATAAATAAAATATACATACTGTAAAATAATTTAAAAAAATCAGTAGACCATACAAGTTTTTAGTAAACATTTAAGGTTTCAGTGCTTCTAATTTAATCAGGCAACTTTTCATTTCTCATTTAGAATTATCTTATTATTAAAGAAATAAATATAATATTATTTAAACGAACTTGTTACTGTATAATTAACGGTATATATATAATAAGATTTTTCTTACGAAATTATTGAGTATAATATTGTAGGTAATATTTTCATTTATTGGACCATTTAAAGTGTATTCCTCTTTAAAATGTTTACTGTACAAAAAAGTGATTATATTGCCATCATGGATTAATATTGCAGACCTTTTTTAAATGAACGTAATTGCTTTTTTCGGGTTATAAAAAAGTAGATACTTGATAACTAACGCCATCTGTCCGCGTGTCTTTGAATCAGTTTTTCAGCCATTTTTTTCAGCAGAAGATGCTGAATTGCTAAAAAACTGCAAGAGGGCAGCGTGGCCGACCGTAGCGTTTTAATTTCCTCGGATTTCCCATTCTAACAAAAAATCGCAAAAACGTTTACGGGTTTTTCCCGTAAAAACGTAATTGAATGCCAACCTTTCTGACCGATGTAATAGTTATTATTGTTAACTTGTTGATGTCTGTGACTTCGTCCGCTTGGTTTCAGGTTTAAAAAATCTCAAAAACAAATTTTGTAAGGGTTTGAGTTGCTGTGATTGTCTACAAATTTGTCTTCTTAGCGTGAAATACCTCAATTTCGAAATATGTAAATTGAACATTTTATTCATACTTCTGGCCTGGCCTGGTGGGCGGCTTTGGCCTAGTTACCATCCGCCAAGCGATTTTGCGTTACGGTACGATGGCATGTAGGAACCGATTAGGATTACGAACAAACAAGATGTTTCTCGTTTCCGTGATCTGTGATCATCACTTACCATCAGCCGAGAAAAAATTCTTTTTAAACAACCGACTTCAAACTCCCGCGCCAACTTTACAACAACAAGCACACGCTATACAAAGTACTTATTTTATTGTTGATATTTTAAAAACCGCTCGACCGATTTCGATAAAATTTATATGGGACCACATGGGAAGTATGCCCTTTCAAATAAAAAAAGAATCATCCAAATCGGTCCACCCAGTCAAAAGTTCTGAGGTAACAAACATAAAAAAAAAACAGTCGAATTGAGAACCTCCTCCTTTTTTTGAAGTCGGTTGATAAAATAGAACTAGTAATTATGCAGCCCAGGCGTATACAAAAATTTTGGTGTAAATCCCCGTCTTCTATTTATACCTATGGGCGTAGGGACTAAAAAAAAAGTCGTGTGGCCAACGTGTGGCACACGGAGACTGCCGCGGTAAAGCTATTACATAGCATTTTTTATCAACTTGCTACATATGACTACTTGTGTTGTTGACTTCAAGTTGTTGAAAATATAAAGGCGAAATCAAAAAACCTTTTGATTCCCCTTGGACACCCGGACTATTGAAAACATAATTCTTTAAAATTATTTCGCCTTTATATTTTCAACAACTTGAAGTCAACAACACAAGTAGTCATAGCAACCAAAGTGTTAGGTTTTTTTTCGTTACGGAATTTCTGGATTCGGTCTCCACGCTCAAGGCCCGCGATAAAAGTTATGCAATAGCTTAATATAATAAACTTAGACTATAACTAATTTATCTAAGTGTGCAGCAATGGCAATTGGATAACATACCTAACGGATAAACGCTGACGTAACTAGGCCATCTTGAGGGCAGCCACCCTCAAAGCACAGATTAAACTAATACAAAATAATCGAAAGCCGACGGCGTGTGGCGGAGGGTGAACGTGTCTTGGTGATGATGGTGAAAAATCGCCCTTTTTTGTGACACGCCACGCCGGCGTGACGACATCTCCGATTTATTATCTTTATGAATCGCGCAGTTTAGATAAACCGACTTTTGACGACCTAACCTATGTTTTGTAAGACGTTTTGATAGTTCACTTATTTTTTACCTTTCATTTTAAGATGCCGGAAATAATTACCACTATTACAATATGCTTTATATACTAGCTGATGACTTCTTCTGCGTTTTCAGGATTATTGATTCCCGCAGAAACTTCTTAATGTTCTGGAATAAAAAGTCTATGTTCTTCCCCGGGTTGCAACCTACATACGTACCAAATTTCATTAAAATCGGTTGAAAAATTGGTCGTTACAGCGTATCAAACAGACAGACACACGTTCGCATTTATAATATTAGTAGATAATAAATATATTATATCAAAATCCTCATTTAAATACGGTACAAAAAAAAAGTGCATCTAGAGTCGATGTACCAGGCTAGCATAGAGATGATGTAGATAGCACGATAAATCTTATTAGAGCTAAGTCAAGTAAGAAACTCGTACATTTAATGTTTTTTATTTAAATCACAGTAACATCTAGCAAAGCAAAAAACCACTCTAGTTACTTAGCTTAACTGCAATATTTAAATAATGATCTAGGTAACTAGCCATAAATCAGATAAATAGACACGCAACAAACATTATACGAGTACCTTCTGAGTTAACTGTTATACTTTTAGATTAATTGAATGAATTACTTCTTCTAGGAAACGGTGTGTTTTATACTTAATCTGATTTTGTTTTTCGCTTTTGACAGATCTACGCTTCACTACATCGGCAAGTTTAAATAAAAACCGGCCAAGTGTGAGTCGGACTCGCGCACCGAGGGTTCCGTACAAACCTGTAATAAGTTTTAAATTAAATGTTTTTTTTTTTTAAATTTGAGTTGATTGAATGAAAAGTAAATTGCGATTTACGATTAATGACGTATTAAAAAAAAACTACTTACTTGATCTCGTTCAAACCAATTTTCGGTGGTAGTTTGCATGGTAATGTACAACATATATTTTTTTTAGTTTTATCATTCTCTTATTTTAGAAGTTACGGGGGGGGGGGACACACATTTTACCACTTTGGAAGTGTCTCTCGCGCAAACTATTCAGTTTAGAAAAAAATGATATTAAAAAACCTCAATATCATTTTTGAAGACCTATCCACAGATACCTATGGGTTAGATGAAAAAAAAATTTTTGAGTTTCAGTTCTAAGTATGGGGAACCCCAAAATTTATTGTTTTTTTTCTATTTTTGTAAGAAAATCTTAATGCGGTTTACAGAATATATCTAGTTACCAAGTTTCAACAGTATAGCTCTCATAGTTTCGGAAAAAAGTGGCTGTGACATACGGACGGACAGACAGACAGACATGACGAATCTATAAGGGTTCCGTTTTTGCCAAATTTGGCTACGGAACCCTAAAAAACAGCGAAAAGTCTGTAAAATGCGAAATAAAAACAAGTAATAAAATTAAAAATTTAAAAAAAACCCACGACGAACTGCAGAGCTCCATTATACCTTTGACCTTTATAACTTTGAAACAACAATTAGAATTTAGCAAACGTTTACATAATATCTAAAACACAAAACTGCATCTTTGACAGCTCAGTAGTTTTTTTGACCAGTGTGGTGGACTATGGCCAAACCCTTTTCTTTCCGAGGCGCGCTTGTCACGAAAAATGAAAAGAGTCCAAACGCGACAGGTATACGATGAGAATTTAAGGAGTTCCCATGATCGCCTCCTGACTCCATCATGATACCCTGGGCACCATCTAGGTACAAGCTAAATATATCTAAAACAAAAAGCCCGCATCTAAATCAGCACAGTCGTTTTTGAGAAGAATGGTAACATATTGAAAACATAAAATCATAGACTACAGCTCAGCTTTGTTGTCTATGGTCCTAAAATATATCTAAGAACCTTCTCACAAGCTATACACATCTTATGAAACAAACCGCATTTCAATCGGCCCAGTACTTTTTGTAAAAAATGGTAACATATCGAAATATTAAAATCATAGACTACAGCTCAGCTTGGTTGTCTATGGTCCTAAAATATATCTAAGAACCTTCTCTCAAGCTATATATATCTAACTAGTATCTCGCCCTGTGCGCGAGCTGCTAAAGCAGCTCACGGGTTGTGGTTAGACTTACAAGTAGTACAGATTTTACTGTACTAAACTGAATTCATTTATTATGGTGATAACAAAATAAATAAAAATGGCGCTGATTTTCTAAAATTTTGGTAACAGTTTCCTGTTTTGTGACCCCAAGGAGCCCTTAATATCGATTTTGAACGAAATCGGTCAATTAACACAGAATTTCAAAATGGCGCTGATTTTTTTAAATTTTGGTACCAGTTTCCTGTTTTGTGACCCCAGGGAGCCCTAAATATAGATTTTGAACGAAATCGGTCAATTAACAAAGAATTTCAAAATGGCGCTGATTTTATAAAGTTTGGTAACAGTTTCCTGTTTTGTAACCCCAGGGAGTCCTAAATATCGATTTTGAACGAAATCGATCAATTAACAAAGAATTTCAAAAAGGCGCTAATTTTTTTAAATTTTGGTACCAGTTTCCTGTTTTGTGACCCCAGGGAGCCCTAAATATAGATTTTGAACGAAATCGGTCAATTAACAAAGAATTTCAAAATGGCGCTGATTTTATAAAGTTTGGTAACAATTTCCTGTTTTGTAACCCCAGGGAGTCCTAAATATCGATTTTGAACGAAATCGATCAATTAACAAAGAAATTCAAAATGGCGCTGATTTTTTTAAATTTTGGTACCAGTTTCCTGTTTTGTGACCCCAGGGAGCCCTAAATATAGATTTTGAACGAAATCGGTCAATTAACAAAGAATTTCAAAATGGCGCTGATTTTATAGTTTGGTAACAGTTTCCTGTTTTGTAACCCCAGGGAGTCCTAAATATCGATTTTGAACGAAATCGATCAATTAACAAAGAAATTCAAACTGGCGCTGATTTTTTTTAATTTTGGTACCAGTTTCCTGTTTTGTGACCCCAGCTGCCCTAGCATGGGCCGGAGATAAAAAATTTATCCCACGATTTTATCCACTGACAAGAGATAAAATTAACTTATCCACCCCTCAGAGCACGGCAACAGGGGAGAGGAGAAATATATCCCCGTTTGACATTTCACGGGGACTCGGGGGACTATTTATCCACCGTCCATAGCATGGGGCCAAATAAAAGAGGATAAACTGTCCTTTTTTGACATTTGAGAGGGATAATTTTATCCTCAACATTAGACGTGGGTATAAACTTTAATTTGCATCTGATTTTATTATAAAAATCAAAAACATGTCTCGAGCTTTCTGGGGCTTTGTTTATTCATCCGAAATGGAAAAATTGGAACGGAAATTACACCGGCGCTCAATTCGTGACGCTAGTAATCCGTTTGAATTTCCCGATGCTGAGTTCCAACACTTGTTTCGGATGGATAAAAATTGTGTGCAGTACTTGTGCGAGGAGCTAGATGAAACACTAAGGCCTCATAATTCTGTGGATGGATTACCTGTTCACATAAAAGTAAGTACCTATTACCAAACAACCTTTTGCAAACGCTTCATTTAGGTTCTTACTTAGGTATAGTAAATACATGCGTCTATTCTTTTTTTTCTAGATCCTTACCACTATAAGACTCTTGGGAGATGGTAGTTACCAGAGGGGTATAGGCCAAGACCATGTTATGACTGTTGCCCAAACAACAGTCAGCAAATACCTGACCCAAGTTACTGGGGCTATCGTCAGAGTGTGAGCTACAAGATAATTACTTTAATAATAAAATTATTAGCCTCTTGCGTAAATAAAACAGATATTCAATGCTTAACTCTATTTACCTACTGCTTCATTTAATTTTAGCTTAATGCCAAAATGGATAACATTCCCGGGGACAGAATCGGCAAGGCAAACCGTGGCTAGAGGCTTCCTACTGAAGCATGGTTTGCCTGATATTCTCGGTGCTATTGACTGCACCCATGTCGACATATTTCCTCCACCATTCCCAACAGGGGTACAGTATAAGAACAGGAAAGGGAGATCAACAATAAATGTTCAACTGGTAAGGACAATCTATGTAGATCTAGAGTTTATCACAAACCTAAACAATCAAATAAGCTAATTATTAAAATATGTTGTTACAGGTTGTGGATGTTGAATGCCGCATCATCAATATAAATGCCCGATACCCAGGACGTGTTCACGACCAATTTATATTTAATAACTCTAAAGTTAAAGAGGAAATGAAACGTCTGTATGATAGTAGAATCGGACAATACTATCTTTTAGGTATAATGTCTTTAAAAAAATGTGCATTCTTTCAACTTTTTGTAAGAAAGATGTTAATTCTCTATCAAAAGTAGTAATATCTAGCCAATCTATATCATATTATTGGGAATACAGAATAACACAATGTCTGATTATAATAAAATCATTTATTTAAACAAAATAGGCAAGAGTCCAATTTAACAAATCATTCTTAAGTTAAAGTAACTTAAGTACCTACTTACTACTACATATCCTTTAGTCTTTGACAAAATCCAAAAAAGTTAAATTGGATTACAAAGTAGGTACCTAGGCATTCATTGACACAGATACTAAAGTGAATATTTTACAGGGGACTCAGGCTATGCACTAGAGCCTTGGATGATGACTCCAGATTTGGAAGCTGTACCAAATAGTTCTGCCGAAAAGTACACAAATTGGCATTGCCAAGTGAGAAACTGTGTGGAGAGGACAAATGGGTACCTCAAAGGCACGTTTCGTAGCTTGGGCATTGATAGAGTACTACATTACAGCCCAGAGAAAGCGTCACAACTAATATATGCTTGTGCAACACTTTACAATATAATGGTCCATTATAGGTGTGTTTTGTAAATATAATATACTTGCTTTATAATATTTCAGTATATCCTTTACTATTATTATTGGAAAGTTATTCTTTTGGTTAACATTAAATATAAATTGTATATTTCAGAATTCCAATGGAGCAACCAACGGACACGCTTGAGAATATTACAAGTGAAGAGAGACATCCCACATATATTGATCAAACCAGGCTGTTAACAGTTGCCCGCCAAAAAAGGGAAGGACTAATAAACACATATTTCAATTAAATATATTTCTTTAAGTACCTATTACCTACCTAAAACCACCTTGTGCAAACCCATCCTTATAGGTTATCAAATACTTACAATAAATACTTGTGGCTGATCAGTGATAGGCAGACAGTTGAAATTTTCACAGAATGTGTATTTCTATTGTCGCTATAGCATCAAATAATAAAAAGTAGTGCTATCCTTTTCACAATGTTTCATGTATAAAAGGATGTAACTATTTTTAGAGTATTTCTATATTTGTGAACAACTGAATTATTTCAATAAAACCATTACAATAAAATTATTTAAATAGACAAGAATCCCATACCTAAAAATTTTACTAAACTTACCTAGTAACAGCTGTTATACATAATATATATTATATTATATATGATAAGCCCTCATACAAATAGGCCCCCGTGCCTCGGAGAACTCGCTAAGCCGTCGGTCCCGGGTATTATAAGTAACATGATAATAGTCGTTAAAGCCCGCCAACCCGCATTGGAGCAGCGTGGTGGGTCTTAGCTCTAATTCCCTCTCTCCTATGAGAGTGGAGGCCTGTGCCCAGCAGTGGGACGTTAATAGGCTGTAGTGGTGGTGGTGGTGGTGGGTTCAAATCAAACACAACACAGCCATAGAACAACTTCTTATATTCATAATTGGAACAAATTACACAAATGTCAACAATGTATAATCTATCCGGCCGGCTAAGGGCTAATAGCAATAAAACTTTTTAACAATAGTGTTTTATATTATGAACAGTCATAAGTCCTAATCAAATGCTTTAAAATCTTCGAGAAAATCTGAAAAAGCAAAATAAGTAGGCATTAATTGACACATACACAGTACAGTGAATATTTTCAAGGGGACTCAGGCTATGCCCTAGCAACCAACAGACAGACTAGAAACTATAACAAGTGAAGAAAGAAGTCCAACATCTCTTAAAGATCAAACCAGCTAACAGTTGCCCGTCAAAAAGAGGGACTTATTATAATATATATAAAACTAGATGATGCCCGTGACTTCTTCGGTGTGGATTTAAGTTTTTAAAAATCACAGGAACTATTTGATTTTCCAGGATAAAAAGCAGCCTATGCCCTTCCACGAGATGCAAACTTTCTCTGTACCCAATTTCGTCAAAATCGGTTAAACAGATGGGCCATTATAAGCAAGCAGACAAATAGACACACTTTCTCATTTATAATATTAGTATGGATTTAAATTAATATTATATTTCTATGATTACCTTTTCCATCTTTTTAGTTTATTTGACTGCGACAAAATGGTATTTTGCGCTCGAAGCAGTTGGTTCTGCTCCCGCAAAAGATTATCTTGTGCAGCTATCCTTTCATCTATTCCCTGAAAAATGTGTGACTTTACAAGGACAATATTATTTGAGAAGATAATTATATGGGTACACATGGACATGCAATTAGTAATGAAATAAAAGGGTATGAAAAAGAAGTTACTTGTAAAATTGCGTTGTTTTCATGCTGTAAGCGGTTAAAGGATTCATATGATCGCTCTTTTCTTTGGGCTGTTGGATTGCTGGTAGAACGGGTTGGATGGCTGGTAGAAGGGGTTGGATGGCTGGTAGAAGGGGTTGGCTGGCTGGTGGTAGGGGCTAAATGGCTGGTGGTAGGGGCTAGATTGCTGGTGGTAGGAGTGGAAGGGGCTGGTAGAATGTTCTCCAGGTTGTCAATAAATGAGGTGGGTGAAGGGATTGTAAATGGAGTGGTTAAAGAAGAAGTTTCATCGTCCACCACCGACACTTCAAAAATTTCCTGCCATAAGGTTAAAAACATTAGCTTAACATGCTTATAAAGAAATTAGGTTGAAAGTGAATTGCTCGAAATATACTAGCTCATTCAATTTTAAGTGACATTGGACTCTACTCAGTGCTTTGTGCATTTTGGAACTCTAGTTATACTCTGATAATTTTACTTTCAAGTCAACAAATAAGTATCACTATCATCTCAAACAATAATAAAAATAGTTTAAATGTTCATAAGATGTGTAACTAATTACCTATTTTAATAGAATTATTTTGATTTTGTCACACAAGACACACACTTAATAGAACTAAATTAATACATACATCTGTCTGGCCTATTTCCGATTCTTCAGGTCCAATGCCTGTAGAGCACTCGTGCCCAATAATATTGAGCACTTTTGTGCTCATCTCAGTCACTGGTGGCACTACCGAGACATTCCCAGTGGCGCTACGTCCCCTAGTTGCCATAGCGTTCTCGGTACGTGCCGCCTTTTTCAAGTCCTTCCATGTCTGCAAATAAAACAACAATTATGCAATTCTTTGTCGCTGACAACATATTAATTATTATCATTTCAATTTTGTGTACTGACCTTAACACAAAATTGTAAGTATTATGTTATGCACTTACCTGTTTCCACTGGTCAACTGTCCTGTCTGGACCATATTTTTTTAGTATATCTTTAAGAATCTGCCACTGGGAGTTTCCCCTTTTGGCCCCTAAGGGCCCTGTGAACTCGCCAGTGGCAAGGTGATTGTGGGTCGACATAAAGTCGACCAACATTCTTAGTTGAATTTTATTGCTTCTTGATCTGAAATAATTGACGATAGAATTAAAAGAATAAAACAACTCGTTAAAATAGTATCATTTTGAGAGATTTCTTGAGAGAATAGGTTTGGTTTCAACAATAGTCAAAAAGAAATCATTTTAAAATAGAACGGATAAAACTTACTTTTTTCCACTCATTTTTTCACTTGTATTCAAATTCACTTGTACTGAAAACGCTGAAAATTTTCAAATCCAATACCAATAAGATACCATCCATTCATCCAAGACAACACCGACCAGAAAAAAAAGACAATATTACATAGAATATCCATTAAAAATCTTAAGAATGTTTTTTAAACTATTTTACGGCTCCGGGTGCTAGCCCTTTTAAAATAAAAAGCAGCCTCAGACGAGTTACGAGTAACGAAAACAAGCAAAATCAAAAGCACAGATAAAAAATTATGACTCCTTGACATTAGACGAGGACTAGTCTTTCCCCGCCCTATCACCGTCGATAATTATATCCACCCCTGTGCCCATGCTCGGAGAGTGGATAAAACTGTCGGAGGGGATAAAAAATTTATCCTTTCCTAGGGGAGAAAATGTCCCGGCCCATGCTAGGGCAGCAGGGAGCCCTAAATATAGATTTTGAACGAAATCGGTCAATTAACAAAGAATTTCAAAATGGCGCTGATTTTTTTAAATTTTGGTACCAGTTTCCTGTTTTGTGACCCCAGGGAGCCCTAAATATAGATTTTAAACGAAATCGGTCAATTAACAAAGAATTTCAAAATAGCGCTGATTTTTTAAAATTTTGCTACCAGTTTCCTGTTTTGTAATCGCACGAAGTCCTAAATGCAATAAACCGCATCTCAATCGGCCCAGTACTTTTTGTGAAAAATGGTAACAGTGGTTGAAAAAT
Source organism: Erebia epiphron (assembly GCA_963932025.1). Taxonomy (NCBI): domain Eukaryota; kingdom Metazoa; phylum Arthropoda; class Insecta; order Lepidoptera; family Nymphalidae; genus Erebia; species Erebia epiphron. The sequence continues at coordinate 23,470,121 of OZ009947.1, read as the reverse complement.
TAAGATCATAGACTACAGCTCAGCTTTGTTGTCTATGGTCCTAAAATATATTTAAGAACCTTCTCACAAGCTATACACATCTAATGCAAAAACCGCATCTCAATCGGCCCAGTACTTTTTGTGAAAAATGGTAACATATTGAAAAAATAAAATCATAGACTACAACTCAGCTTTGTTGTCTATGGTCCTAAAATATATCTAAGAACCTTCTCACAAGCTAAACATATCTAATGCAAAAAACCGCATCTCAATCGGCCCAGTACTTTTTGTGAAAAATTTTAACACATAGAAAAATTAAAATCATAGACTACAGCTCAGCTTAGTTGTCTATGGTCCTAAAATATGTCTAAGAACCTTCTCTCAAGCTAAACATATCTAATGCAAAAAACCGCATCTCAATCGGCCCAGTACTTTTTGTGAAAAATTTTAACACATAGAAAAATTAAAATCATAGACTACAGCTCAGCTTAGTTTTCTATGGTCCTAAAATATGTCTAAGAACCTTCTCTCAAGCTATATATATCTAATGCTATAAACCGCATCTCAATCGGCCCAGTACTTTTTGTGAAAAATGGTAACAGTGGTTGAAAAATTAAGATCATAGACTACAGCTCAGCTTTGTTGTCTATGGTCCTAAAATATATCTAAGAACCTTCTCACAAGCTATACACATCTAATGCAAAAAACCGCATCTCAATCGGCTCAGTAGTTTTTGTGAAAAATGGTAACATGTTGAAATATTAAAATCATAGACTACAGCTCAGTTTGGTTGTCTATGGTCCTAAAATATATCTAAAAACCTTCTCACAAGCTATACGTATCTAATGCAAAAAACCGCATCTAAATCGGCCCAGTACTTTTTGAGAAAAATGGTAACAAAAAGTGCACAAACAAACAAACAAACAAACAAACATACAAACAAACATACAAACAAACAAACAAACAAACAAACAAACAAACAAACAAACAAACAAACAAACAAACAAACAAACAAACACACAACCTCTTAGGGCAAACACATATACCGTCTCCGCTTCGTCGAGGGTAATTATTCGAGATGGCGGCGATTCCTCAAGTTATCGTTATTGACATACATTTTTACCCATTGAAGGTTTGCTATGAAATAAAAAAAAATCCTATCAAACCTTGAATGGATAAAAAATATATGCCAGAGCCTTTCATATTTTGATAGCCACCGAGTTAGAGGGGGGGGGGGGGACGACATTATGGGGGCAGGCAGCGCAGCACGGCATGTGGAAATCCCTATGTCAAGCAGTAAAGTAAGTAAGTAAAAACACTTTTTACACACAGTAGAATAAATAACAGAACAGAGGTAACACGAATCGAGACAAAATTTTCAACTTTTTATGGTGTAAAGGCGGCCATATCACTACGATTAATCTCTTTCAGGTAACCTTGAAAGAAGATTGGTTACATGATGACAGGTTGGGGGATGATTAACACGACGTGTAAAGGAAAAGGTTCATTTTAGGCCTACTTAAGTACACTCTACCATGAATTGAGGATAGATAGATTGTATTAAAATATAATCATTAAAATATAATCATCAACAGTAAAGTAAATAACGAGCACAAACTAAAACATATATTTCAAGTTTTCGATACGTTTCCAAGATGGCTACCTTCAGCCTTAGAGAAGGCAGTAGGCGCGAAATGTATCAAATGTCACTTCTGACAGTCACTGTCGAAATAACGTGATTTTCTTTTGAAAACGTCAAAAAATATGAATCCGCCATTGTTACCCACTCATGTTTAGTGTTGCTTAACATGGAAAGATTAAATAATTTTACCACTGAACTTACAACGAATTCGTAGATTTGACCAATAAAAACTGGTTTAGTATTTATTTCCCTTCATTTTTCTACTTGTACAAGACTAGGCCTACGCCCCATACAAATCCGCCCGAACCGTCTCCTTTTCTAAAATAAAAATTATAACAAGTATGTACATAACTATTAACGATAAAGTCTATCGATTGCCGAAGAAGAAGGTTTTGGTAAATAGATTAAATAATTTTATCTGATCATTAAAACATCGCACTCATACAAGGAAATCCTTTATATTGTACAAATTATCGGAAAACTAATTAATATTCATTAATTAATTGAAATAAACTCATAACAAACCCTGCACCTGTAGGTGTCTGATAATATAATAAATACAATTAAATATTAATTTAATAGATATTGGTATGTCCCAAACCTTACCTGCTGCACAGTTTAACAATCATACAGTTGAGATACAAACTATAAAGAATCATAACTAATGAGACAAGGAAATTATAGAGCATATCAAAGATAGAAGAAGGGCTAATTGAGAACAGTATTAAACTACCTGGAAGGTATTATTAAGTATTCTATGATTAAACGTAACGTTGCATTAATAATATAATTGTTACAATCTCAACTGTCATGATTGACTGAATTCATGATATTCCTTTTAAGAAGTAACCAAAGAGTCAATTAAATTGCAACCGCTACGCTGCGTAATTACATATAACTACCTAGACCTGTACCTAGTATGTCCCCAGTTACCTGCATCTAAAGAGTATAAACACAGGGACAAGGAAAAACTGCTGTACGTCTGCGTCGAAGTGCAATGTCCTGTCACCTATATTTCGTAATCCATATAAAACTGGATGACCGTTATTATCGTCAGAATATTTTTTGTCCTTTATACTTCATAGTGAGAAATTCTAAGTTTCTAAGTTCCTTTTTTAAGGATCTATCTTCTCGTCTCACAGAGACCACAGGTAACCGGAGGGCTGGCAGTTACCTCGGTCAACATATAAGTTTGGCTATTCAGCGGGGTAACGCAGCCAGCGTTCTGGGCACACTGCCTCATTGCAGCGGCATAGATGATATTTTTAATGTATGGTTTTTAGTTTTTAATTTAGTTATTATTAATTAATTACATAAAAAAAATATATAACTAAAATGAAAAAAAAAATATTCAATATCTTAGGTAATAAATTGTGTGCCTCGGTCAGTATTTTTTCAACTTTTCCTTGTATCAATAGTAACCTAGAAAAGTCCTTTATATCTCTTTCATAGCAACCGCAGAGTTTCTTGCTGGTTCTTCTCGATAGGTAAGGCTTTCCGAATCAGTGGTAGATTCACTCGACGATTCAAAAGTACTTGTAAAAGTTTATTTGAATAAAAATAATTTGAATTTTGAATTTTGAATTTTTTCAGTCCTTTTTATTCCTGAGAGTTGCCCCTAATGATATTTCCTGAAAGCTAACACTGGACTTATGATAACTATTAGTTGTAGACTGATTGAGCTTCAAAATTTCGCTCATGAAGGTGTTCTTGCAAAATAAAACTGACATCAACAGAATTCGAAAATCATTGTTGCCATGGTCCTCTGTTTAATTGCTACACTGAGGCACTAGTGTATATACCAGTACATTAAATGTAAGTATCTATCGTTAATATCAAGTAGGTATGCGGTAAGCACGTGCCGTGAGCACATTAACTTAATGGTTGTTATGGAAAGAATTATGTGTTATAGATGTTTTACCATTTATTATATTGCAAATGCTAGATTGGAATAACATTGGGTATCTAGGTGTTTATAAGAGTTAATATTACCACAGAATTGGATAAACGGGGTGTAACTTTGCGGATTTCCAAGATACCCAAGAGATAATAATATAATAAGCTTTTAAGCTATTGCATAGCTTCTATCGCGGGCCTTGAGCGTGGAGACCGAATCCAGAAATTCGGAAACGAAAAAAACCTTACGCTTTGGTTGCTATGACTACTTGTGTTGTTGACTTCAAGTTGTTGAAAATAAAAAGACTATTTTTATGAAAAGATGATTTTGGTTGCTATGACTACTTGTGTTGTTGACTTCAAGTTGTTGAAAATATAAAGGCGAAATAATTTTAAATAATTATGTTTTCAATAGTCCGGGTGTCCAAGGGGAATCAAAAAACCTCAACACAAAGAGGTTTTTTGATTCCCCTTGGACACCCGGACTATTGAAAACAATTCTTTAAAATTATTTCGCCTTTATATTTTCAACAACTTGAAGTCAACAACACAAGTCATCATCATCATCACTACAGCCTATTAACGTCCCACTGCTGGGCACAGGCTTCCACTCTCATAGGAGAGCGGGAATAAGAGCTTAGACCCACCACGCTGCTCCAATGCGGGTTGGCGGGCTTTAACGATTATTATCATGTTAGTGATAATAACCGGGACCGACGGCTTAACGTGCTCTCCGAGGCACGGGGGTGAACCACCGCCAACTTCCAACTCCGGGCTGGCACTGAGAATTTCTTAATTGAAAAACCCAATACCTAACTTTTATGCCCGACCGGGAATCGAACCCAGGACCTCGTGATCCGCAGTCGACTATGCGTACCACTAGACCAACGAGGATGTCAACAACAGCAACACAAGTAGTCATAGCAAGTTGATAAAAAATGCTATGCAATAGCTTTACCGCGGCAGTCTCCGAGTGCCACACGTCTTTTTTTTTATTTTATTTTTATTCCACTCCAAGTTAGCCCTTGACTGCGATCTCACCTGATGGTAAGTGATTATGCGGTCTAAGATGGTAGCGGGCTGACCTGCCCATAAGGGCATGGCAGATAAATCCATACCTAATCGGTTTCTACACGGCATCGTACCGGAACACTCTGAGCTCAGTAAGGATGACGTTGGTTTGAGAGAGAGGTTGATCAATCAAGCAATCACTCAATCATCTGAGATTGAGTGATTGATTGATTAATAAATAGATTAAGCGGTTCGAAGCATACAATTGTGAGTCCCAACACTTAGGTGTCAAAAGCCAACGCCCCTTGGCCCAGTAAGACATAGCAAAAGTACCTACAAGACTATTAATTAATTATTAAACAAAAACATGCCACAAAATAAACAAATATGAATCTACCATCTTTGGTGTGGCCATAGCACTAAATAAATATGGAAATAATAATTCTAAGTGATATAATTTCCACGGATTCCATACCCTAAGTATATTCATTCCAATTACATCTAAGTCCCATTCCATATACAATCCGGTATTTATCATAATATTTTGCAATAACTTTTAATATTTTTCCATATTTTATTGGCTATTAACCAAATTTGTATGATTTGACATAATATCCTAGGAATGCAGTGTATAATTACTATGTAACAGATAGCAAACTGTACTTAAAGGGCTATTAGAATTTCCCTGCGTAAGAAATCCTACATACCTAATATTTATCTACATTTAGAAATGTAATGTAAAAAATACAAATTAACAAGTATAGGATAGATCCTATACTTGTTAATTTGTATGTTTTTGGCAACCACATGTTGGTAATAAAATGTTTACCCATAAATAATTTATCAATTTACTAAGTTGGAACATCGCAGGCTCAAAGAATATTTAGATTCTATGGAAGTTAAATATCAAAGATTTGATTTCCAGGTAAGTCATTTTGTTTTCATTAGCGTCCCAGTTTTGCTAGTTTATACTCGATAGAATTTGTTGCAGAAGGGAAAAATGCATGCAGGTAAGTTGAATTAAAACGATGGATACCTAAGGTTCTTGTTCCCTGATTATCATAGTCTTCCGCAAAGTAAGTTTACGCTTGCTTCTATCCAAATTCACGTAAGTCAGAGAAAAACTATACACTGGGGTTCATATGTCATGCCACAGAATAGGTACCTAATAGTACAGTCATGCCCTATGATGAGTTTAAAACTATTATTATCTACCTGTTACTAACCATTTGTAAATTATAAAGGTATGTTTTTTCTTAGACCGCAATTATATCTTTAAGTAATAGGGATCTAAATAGCTTATTATCGTATCATTAGGTACGATGTAACTGCTATGAAGGTATACCTACGCAGCTACCATTTTTCTTAAATCGCACCATAGCGAATCAGGGACAAGCTAGATTTGAAATATCAAAATAACTTATTAACATATCTTTTAACTTATAAGTTTCTATAATATTGTTCCAGAAATACTGGTAAGTATGGTATAAGTAGGTATACCTCGACAATTTAACCACGCGTTTGTGACGTCACTTCCAAAGATCCCGAACAATTAATTTAAAAGACAATCCCTGTTCTTTCAGCCGCACGCCAGCGTCTCCATTAATATGTGAGTCTTGTGGGGGGAGGGGGAGGATCACGTGGAACTTTGATAAATTGAACATGGCTGTGTTCAGTTTGATGCGCTCTTTGCGTTTAAAATAAACTTTGAAAATTATATCTAGGTAATTATTAAAACACTATCTGATGCCAGCGAATTCACCCGCGTGGAATAAGTTTCTTTCAACCCACTCCTTCATTTTCCGGGACAAAAAGTAGCCTGCAAAAAATCACGTCGATTCGTTGTACTGTTTTTTTTTTATCCACTACAAGATAGCCCTTGACTGCGATCTCACCTGATGGTAAGTGATGATGCAGTCTAAGATGGTAGCGGGCTAACCTGTTAGGGGCATAGCAGTTATATTAAACCCATACCCCTATTCGGTTTCTACACGGCATCGTACCGGCGTTGCGAGCGTCGTATCGAACTGTTGCGGCGTGATTGAAGGAAAACCCAAAAACAAACACACTTTCTCATTTATAATATTAGCAAATTAGTAATTAGTATGATATTAATATAATTGTAACCATAAATAGTAATCGCTCTGAAATAGGTATAGATAGCAGGAATTTTTCATTTCATTTTCCTGTTAATTAGCAAAGTAATAAAGGTAGTATCTATCTATGGACGAGAAGTTCCCCAGTACCTTCCAATACAGTAACAACAAGTTACACTCTGTGATACTAAGACGTCACCAGTTGTTATATTTCGATTGTATCCCATCGCGTCGCAAAAATATCCGGAAGTAAAACAAACCGGGGCAAAATCCTCCTCATCCTCCGGGACGCGGGCAATGATCGGGGCTAACGACATCTCGCCGCACTGCCATTAATCAACTGCACACACGGGGGTAGCTACCCGCCCCGAGAACCGAATATGTGACAACATTCACAAGTATTGATTAAACATTTTTGATTAAATAAATTCGCCAATAAATAAAATTTAATTTATTGAAGCCCTCGGAAATATTTATTGTATCTATATGATGGCCATTGAAAGAAAAACAGAAAAATCTTTATTTGAGCACTGCATCTGCATGTTGCATTTGTTTAAAAATAAACTTAAACTAAAACACTTACATGAGAAATCAACACTGTATTGTACAGCAGTGCAAGAAACAGGTAAGCTAGCTTATGTTGGGACTCTGGGCCAGTGAAATTTGGAATCGAAAAACAGAGTACAACAACCAAACAAACAAACAACAACCAAATACAAGTAACTGTACAATAGACAAATTAATAATAGCTTAATGCTGCCTCAATTTATTGTTTATTTTAAGTCAGCTACTTGTACGTTTACAATTTACAGATACATTATTAGGTACATCGGTTCACGTAACTACAGAAAATCTATACTATGAATCATTTAACACACCTTAAAGTAATACGCAACAAAAAAGTTAAACGAATAATATAAATTGCTAGCACAAAAAGTTTCACGTGGGCCGGTTACAGTGTTTTACTTTAGCACAGTAGCATGAAGACATCAAGATAAACGTTTTCTACTGTGATGATTCGGTATAGCGCAGTTGTGAGGAAAACCATTTTGCGGATTTGGGAGTGACTAATTTTATTTAAGGAGTCTGACAGATTAGGGTGGAAACGCACTACGGGCCGGACAGGGCAAATTCTGCCCGGTCAATAGTGCGTTTGCACCCTGATCTGTTAAAGACGCCCGCGCAAAAATTTCTTGTAGTTCACTTTTTTATGGAGCGCACATATTTACCAGGCTTTTTTTACCTACCGTTTTGAAGATACGTAGTGCGTAGTAACTTTTCGCTCTTACTTGTAAGATGGAAAATAAAAAATGGCTTCTTCTCTGGCGTAGTGGTGAAAGCTGTCGGTATAAGTGGGTGGTCCCGGGTTCAATTCTTACTCGTAACGTCGTAACGATTAGAACCCAACCATAACTAAATTATAGTTTTTTATTCCCGCGTGAACTCCTTAGTTTTCTAGGAAAGCCTATGTCCTTTTCCGGGATGCAGCCTACCACTGTACCAAATTTTATCCAAATCGGTTGGAAAGATGAGCCGTTAAAGCGTAGCAGACAGACAGATAAACAGGTAGACAGACACAATTTCGCATAATAATATTACACTAATAAATAAAAAAGTATCTCTGTCTAAAAAACTTTCAAGTTTAAAGTAGCTTAAGTTAAGTTAAGTTAAGGTTAAGTTAAGTTAAGTTAAGTTAAGGTTAAGGTTAAGTTAAGGTTAAGTTTTTTCATTATCTCCATGTTTATTAATAAGTTCTAGCTGATCCAACAGAATGGTGTTGTCCTTACCTAACCTAACCCAATCATCACTAAATTATAGTTTTTTATTCCCGCGTAAACTCCTTAATTTTCCAGGATAGCCTATGTCCTTTCCCGGGATGCAGCCTACCACTGTACCAAATTTCATCAAAATCGCTTGAAAAGATGGGCCGGAAAACTTAATTTGTACAATCCCATGCACAAACATATCTGACCCGGTGGCCAAAATTGCAACTAATTTTAATGCCTGTATAGTTTTTGTTTTTATTCATCATACTTACTTCATACTTAATATTATAAATGCGAAAGTGTGTTTGTTTGTTGGTGTGTCCTTCAATCACACCGCAACGGAGCAACGGATCGACGTGATTTTTGGCATGGGTATAGTTGAGGACCTGGAGAGTGACATAGGTTTCTTTTTATCCCGGAAAATTAAGGAGTTCCCCCGGGAATCAAAAACTTAAACCACGCGGACGAAGTCACGGGCATCAGCTTGTTTCATATAAACTAGCAACGCTGACACCGGCAGGGCGACCGCGTATCTTTTGCATCAATCATTGATACATCGCAATCACCTTCGATTGGCTGAATTTATGGTATTCTTGCTGCGTCAATGGATTTCGTCCAATAGTGGAAGAGTGTTAACCAATCAGAAATGATTGCGATGTATCAATATTTGATGCAAAAGATACGCGGTCGCCCTGCTGGTCTGATAAGTTTGACAGACTAGATATACTTATTTATGACATTATAACCGACGTTTAAAATATGGTCAATCGTTCAGAACCAAATAGGCTTTTTTAACAAGTGCATAAAAATGTAAAATGCTACTCATAATTAAAAATAAGTAATTGCGCATCACAAATAAGGCTGTACTGCAGTATATACAAATTCCATGTAGGTAGTACATTATGGAAATTGGCTGCTAAATATGCAAATTACTTGTTTTATATGATGCAAGTAGGTAGGTAGGTACCTATGTACCATCCTTATCATAAAGTTATGGCGATACTGTTGAATATTAATGAAAATGTTTTCAGTAAAAATTGTACTTCATTGACTAGATATTGCTACAGTCAAAAACCTAAGTTAAATTAAAGTTCTTGGTTCCAGTCAAGAACCTTAAAGGTACAGTTGTGGTGCTAATAGGTATATGATAGGTTTTTATGTTGAAAAGAAGGGTAGTGTGAAAACTCAATTGATTTTGATTCATACTGAAATTTAGATAGGACAACACCATTCTGTTGGTTCAGCTAGAACCTAATATTAAACATGGAGATAATGAGAAAACTTAACGCTTACGAGTATGTAGCTACTTTAAACTTGAAAGTTTAAGTAACTTAGTGAAAATTTAGGAAAGAACTCCAGACCCTGTTAACCCAGAAGGGATTCTATGAGGTTGATGAATTTTTAGCCAATTGAACAATCGGCGCGAAAAGCCTAGTTGACATAATATTTAATAGTTTATTTCACTTGACATCATTTTATTTCATAAGTTTATTTATTTACTTAATATGTACTTTATAATTTAATTTTGACATAATATTGTAGGTACTTGACAAAATTTTATTTAATTTAATGAAATCTGATGTTTTATCATTAATTTTAATTTAAATATAAATGTAATAATTAAGATTATTTTAATTATTGTAACTTTATGTACTTGCTGTGCCCTAACAGGGTTTATAATGCAAATAAATGAATATGAATATGAATGTGAAGTATTTTAGACAGAGAGACTTTCTTTATATCTGTTTATTTGCCTGTCTGTCTGCTACTTTCTACTGATGCTGCTGCTGTCTTTCCTACTGATTTTGATGAATTTTGGTATAGAGGTAGGTTACATCCCGGGTTTTGAGGTTTTATAATTATGTTAATTAAAACCTAGCATTCGAATATCCAAATGTATCGGAAAATAAAACTTGTGCTTGTGACGTCATATCAATATTTTTAGTATGAATGTAAACAAACATGTTTTATTTCTCCGGACAAGGCAATTTCAGGAGTTCCCGGGAATTAAATAATTAACCCACGCGGACAAAGTCGCGGGAATCATCTAGTTACATAAAAAATACTTAAAACAGACGCAACTTATAACTCAAGCTCTACGAGAATGCCATTTTTCAATTCAAAAAAAGAACCAACTTAAACTGGCCCAAGTCACGACTTAAATTCACAAAAATGGCATCGACTTTTTTCTCAAACTAAACAGTTACTTATTATGATGCTATATTTTGTTAAATCGCTCGGCAAAAAATTAAATAGTTTCGGAATCATGAATTAATAGAAAATTGGCGGTATACCTAACTAAATAGAAATAAAACGAAAAACCACTGTTCGTTTCCACTAAACCACAAAAATTTTCGTCCAATAATGAATAGAGAATCGTGAATAAATTTTGTCATTCTATTTAAAAGTAGGAAAAAATATTCGATTCGAATTGACAAGAACTGATGGAAAAGTGTGATTTTTAAGCTCCGTGCAATTGCTTGTTTGTTGATCTGCCGTTGCGTTTTTAGGGTTCCGTACCTCAAAAGGAAAAAACGGAACCCTTATAGGATCACTTTGTTGTCCGTGTGTTGTGTGTCAAGACCCTTTTTCTCAGGAACGCATCAAGCTGAAATTCATATCAAATATCCAAGTCTACTGTCCCTTGGAGCTGTGAAAAAATCAAACTTCTAAGCCAACGCAATCAAAACTCGCCATGGAATCAAAACCTACAGGGTACCTTACGTGAACTCAGAATCTTGAAATTCTGTACGAAGCAACGTCTTATAGCACAGATAAAGGAAAATTTTCGAAAAGTATAAATTTTTAGTTACATCATATAATAAAAATATTTTTAATAATTTTAAACTTACTATTGAGATTACATTTAGCAATAAAAATACCATAAATTTTACTTAAATACAGGTTTGTATGGAACCCTCGGTGCGCGAGTCCGACTCGCACTTGCCGGGTTTTTTTTCTTGAATTCTATTCCTCACAAAAGATACGCACTGAATTGAGAACCTCCTCCATTTTTGGAAGTCGGTTAAAAAGAAAAACACTAAGAAGTAGGTATTTCTTTGGGTTGAACTGTATATAAATTCAACGACTTACTCTTTTCTTCGCCTTCCTCCTTATTATTAAGGTTCCTTCCTCCTCACTAATACTCTCACTGGCTGTCTCATCAACACCCAGCCAACTTAGAACCCAGCAATTTTACACAGAGGTTTCCATTTGTAATATTCACAAGGAATATGGGCAGATTAGTTCGAAATTCCCAAGGAAGCGAAGCAGCGCGGGGTAACTAGTCTTGTGATAATAATGCAGGTTGACCCCCAAATCCTTCCTCATAATGACTTTACTCCCTGATAAACAGCAAAATCTTTATTTGAAAGAAAGAAGTATAGTGATGAACGTTTATATGAGGCATGGAGGTAACGAAAAGGTCAATTAATATACGGATCTCCATAGGTCTTCGGTGGCAATTTGTGTTGCGCATTAGGTTAACGTTGCTTACCTGCCACAAAAACAGAACCGTGAGTCGTGACTGACTGACAGACTGCCTTTGCACTAGAGATGTGCTACATTGCTAAGCGATACCTAGATGCTTTTTGAAGAGACTTTTGCCGTGACTAGTTACCACCCTACCGGCAAAAAAGTGCGACCAAGCGATTAAGCGTTCCGGTACGATGCCGTGTAGAAACCTGACCATCTTAGACTGCATCATCACTTACCATCAGGTGAGATTGCAGTCAAGGGCAAAATTGTAGCCGATAAAAAAAATCTATCAATAAAAATATAGAGGAAAATAATAGGATTTTGAGAAATCCTAATGAGATCCTAAAAAAGTCTCAGGTCATCACCTAGTCAACTAATATGCGCTTTACTCGTATGATACCTAGTTAAGGGAATGTAAATAAATAAATCGAAGTAAGATGCGCAGAACCCAACGAGCTTGAAATAAACATGAATCCATACTAATAGATGATCCATACTGCGAAAGTGTGTCTGTCTGTCTGTCTGTCTGCTACGCTTTCACGGCCCAACTACTCAACCGATTTTGATGAAATTTGGTACAAGGACAGGTTGTAGCCCGGGGAAGGACATAGGCTACATTTTATCCCGGAAAATTGAAGAGTTCCCGCGGGAATCAAAAAACATAAATCTACGCGAACGAAGTCGCGGGAATTATCTAGTATTAGAATAACGTTTTTCTGTTTTTATACGACTGCCTGAAAAAAGGAGTATATTGTTTTTAGGGTTCATGTATATATTATGTATGTATGTATGTGAGTTTGTATATTCCACCATAACTTCTATACGCCTGAACCGATTTTGATAAATGAGGTATCGTTAGAATCCCTAGCTTATTCCGGGTCACATAGGCTAGTAAAATTAAAAAAAATGGATAGGGTGACCATGGTTCCGCATTAAAGACTAAAGTTGAAAAAAATATTTCGAAAATAAGATTAACTATATAATCATCATCTAGAAAATGATGAGTAGATTCCAAAAATATAAAACACTATAGTTCAATATCCAGTGATTCACAAAAAAATATCATTTAATAAAAATGTGAATAAGATTCCAAAGGGGTATCGTTACGTAGTAGCAGTGGTAGCCGTACTTCCACTCGAGGGGGATTTTTTATTACACGACTGCCCAAAAAAGGAGTGTTATGTTTTCAGGGTTCGTGTATGTATGTGTGTCTACGGCACACCAGTCGTATTTTTTAATAATTTTAAATATATTCACTTGTCCCGTTTCGCGTTACGTTGATAGAACAATATTTAATTGAATTGATCGCTTTCGTCTATCTGCTGGTGACAAAAGTTCAATCATTCCAACACCAAACCAACCAAACACAGATATAAAACAGCATTTTTATTTATTATGTTCTTTTTCTGTTATAATTAACTTCAACAGGTTTGCTCCAGGTCTAATTAATATTGGTCGCATATAATACCTTTTCTGTTTTTTTAGTCTAACACTTTGACGACTTCCCTAGCGTAGTATAGCTTCAACACTTTGTACAACACTACGGCTTAGTGTTAAGTGCTGTGATTTTAACATGGGAGGTCCCGGGTTCGATACCCGCAGGATCGATTTGGGAATTTATATATTTATAATTTTATATAATATTGGTTGCGTATGTCTGCAGTTTTGGCATTTTAACTCTTAGGCGTAACGCAAACCCGCAGAGTAGAGTGGAGCAAAATAACGAAAGGACGCTCCTTTAAAATACCAGCTCAAACAAATTTTTGCAAATGGCTGAGGCGTACAGAAGTGACCTTCGAGTCCTCCAATGATATCAAAATATATATGAAGCCTTAAAAGAATTATAGGCCTGCTTGCTTTTAAATTTTTTTGCCTGGTGGGAGGCTTCGGCCGTGGCTAGTTAACACCCAAACGGCTAAGACGTACCGCCAAGCGAATTAGGGTTACGTTATGATGCCGTGTAGAAACCTATTGAAGGTATGGGTTTAATATACTATACCCCCCAACAAGTAACCCGCTAGCACTACCATCTTAGACTGCTGCATCTATTACCATATTCAGGTGAGAATTCAGACGAGGGCAAACTTGTAGTGGCGATATTAAAGGTCTTAGAATAAAATAAATGAATCCATACTAATATTATAAATGCGAAAGTGTGTCTGTCTGTCTGCTACGCTTTCACGGCCTATCCGTTCAACCGATTTGGATGAAATTCGGTACATGACTACTTTTCATCCCGGAAAATTAAGGAGTTCCCGCGGGAATTTAAAAAACTAAATCCACGCGGATGAAATCACGGGCATCATCTAGTAATATAATATAGCCCAGAGCCGTATGGCATAGTTAGTCAATCTAACCCTAAACTATAGGTAAATCTTAGTCACCCATTCACCCAGCATGAATGAAGCCTGGTCATTCAACGCACAAGTGGTTAAGTCAACAGATAACTAGATGATTGTCCACGTAGGTGAGACGTGATGGTTTTTCTGACGTCCACCGCAACCGCAGCGCACGGCTCCAATAGTAAGCAATGGAAAAAATATAAAAGGTAAAGCGCAATGGAAAAAAAACCTTTCGTACCTAAGTCTAATGCTGCGCCGGCTGTCACAAACTACAAATTGGTAAGTGACAATTTAATCTATTAGACCATCGGGCCTTAGTACCTATTTCCACCAAAATATTATATAGGGTAAGCATTTACTTATTTTAGTATAATTTGTGATGTGAGATTCTTAATATTTTTTACTAATTGGCATATATGTACCTAATAATATGATAATAATTAATGCTAATCATCGGCAGACGGGACTTACTCTTAAAATTATAAATGCGAAAGTGTGTTTGGTGGTTTGTCCTGTCCTTTGGTTAGTTGTTGAATGAATGAATGAATGAATGAAATACTCTTTATTGTACACAACATAAATAATCAGAAACAATAAACAAAAATAAAATAAAAATAATAGTCAGTACAATTGGCGGCCATATCGCTTTGAAGCGATGTCTGCCAGGCAACCAATTCACATAGGACTTATAACCAGCGATAGAAAGGTTATGGTTGTTCTGCAACAGAGCAACGGATCGACGTGATTTTTTGCTTAAAGTTCAAGAACTGGAGAGTGGACATAGTTTAGGTTTTTGTCCCGGAAAATTTGTGAGTTCTTGTGGGAATTAAACAAACTTACTCCACGCGGACGAAGTCCCGGTGACATCAGCTAGTAAGAGATAAAAACAACTACGTATACCTAAGTATATAATTCTAACAATCCTTTTAATATTGAATTTGTTTGTCAATTAAAATAATTACACCTGGAAAACATAATTTTATCGTTTTGAAATTGAATAAAATCAAAGTGACTTACTAAGTTCTGTTACAGAGCAGCCGTGATATCACCCGGTGCCAAACCGTAGAGAATCGTACGCAGCCGTGCGTTAAAGTTATAAAACAAGTTGTTTAGTGTTTTTTGTCACCAAGCCACGCTGGGCACGGGTGAGCAACCGATGCATAACTGGCGAGATGATTTCTTCTCAAAATCCGACTTAGATTAGAATAATTGTCACCGTTTAACGGTATAGCTAAATAATGGTGAGGGGGAAATCGATGTTGACACTAAAGTTCGTTTAATGGAAAAGTTTGGTGCGAGTTTAATGCTCAACGAACCGTTAATTTTATTTTTGGAAAGATGCAAGCTAAAGGTAAATGTATTATGTACTGTATAATTTTTGCTTCAGGTATATAACTCTTTCGTTACGAAATGCTGGCTTAGTTTAGTCAAATCTAAACTAATAATATTATAAAGAGAAAAGATTTGATTGTTTGTTTGCAATAGATAAACTCAAAAACTACTATTTTAAAAAACTTTCACCTATAGAAAGCTACATTATCAGCGATTTACCTAATAACAATAATTAATAACGATTAATCAAAACAGTACTTATTGATTTTATTAATAAAATCAATGAGTGCTGTTTTGATTTTGACCTAGGCGCGTTTGGAACCCTAAGCTTTGGTGTCAAGTCAACGTTATCAGTTTATTACTTATCACTATCAGCATTATGTCATTACTGTTGTTAAATTCAACAATTGGTCATTGATTAAAACTAACTAGTAGTTGGTAGAATAAAAAACTACAACAACAGAATAAAATGTGACTTTGGGCTTTAATGTTGCACTAATTTATAAATTTTAAAAGCTGTAATAACCTTTTTAAACTACGATTAAAATAAAAAAAAGTGCTTCGAATAGGGATGGTGATAACTCAATCAAGTCAGCAACTAAAAACGCGATTCTCGTATGGAAGTTTGTATGACAGACATTTGCGACGTTATCAAACAACGCATTTTTTTTATTTATTCTATAGATTTAAATGGTCTAAAACTTAAATCAAACCGAGGATGTGGATTTTAGGTCTTTAAGAAGACAATCTGTATTATAATAACCAGTGAGAAATAATTTATTTTTAATTTAGGCATCATTCTTATTATAATGACGTCACTGTTCAGAATTTCATACAACCATAGGTGCTAAGCGTGCGTTTTGACGTCTGAAAAAAAGTTGCTGTTTTAATTTGTTGTCAAATACCCAATTCACTCTTGTTTTGAAGATACAATTAATATTATTAGGCCGTCGCGTCGATGGGTTGATGATGAAACTATTACATGGATCACAAGTATAAGGCCCGGACTCCACCAGAGCGGAGAGGAGGCGAGAGGAGAGGAGATGTGATTTAAACAACCAATAGAATTTCGTTATTCCCACATCTCGACTCCACTCAGCTTCAGTGGATACCACTGAGCGGAGATGTATCATATTTGTATGGCGCGATCGATGCGGAAATGTGAGCTGTGGCTCGCAAGCTAGCGGCGGCGCGCAGGGGAGACGAGAGGAGATGTGAGCGGCGCGCAGCGGAGACGAGAAAAGATGTGAGAGGCGTGCTGTGAGCAGCGCTGCGTTCAACTCAACATCCAATGTTCACCGCACGAAGCTCAGTCCCGGTCTAGCCAGCAGACATCTCCGCTTTAGTCAGCACACATCTCCGCTCCAGTCTAGCCAGTACGCATCTTCGCACAGCTTCGTTGGATAAACCCTAGCTGAAAAACATCTCTTCTCGTCTCCGCTTTAGACATCTCCGCACATCTCCGCTCTGGTGGAGTCCGGGCCTGAATTACAAATTTAAAACAACTCTAGACATAATATGGAAGTAACAGATTAAATAAAAGCTGATGACCTTCAGACGGATGAACAGATTTTCATGAAACATGGCTAAGAACACTCGGGATTCAAATTATTTATGACACAAAAGAAACTAAACGAAAATCGGTTCATGCTTTTGGGCGCTACGATACCGCAGTCAGATACACAAACAGACACGTTAAACTTATCACACCCCTCTCTTTTTGCGCCGGGGGTTAAAAATAGGTATTATAATAGTATTTGTCCATTACAATAACATGAATATACGCGTATGTACATAGGTACAACGTAAGTACCATACTGACTAGTAGAACCTCCCTGGCACTTGTATGTACCCGGTATAATTAAATTACTCGCAGATAGCGGTTTGCAGTCCGTGCAAAAATGCTGATTGCAGCTCTGAAGGATGCCCTCAAGATGTATTGCTTTAAAATAAATTTATATGCCAGACTTCGATGTTTCAACTGTAAATACCTCTTGGTTTTTACAATAATTGTTTTAAAATACCTGCTTGGCGCTGCATTCTCAGATAAAATACACTAGATGAAAAAAAACAAAAAAGGATTTACATTCGTCTGCCTCACACAAATATTGTCAAAATCGGGTTCAGTATCAGTTTCTGTTCGATGCCACGTAGGATTGAGGATTGATATGAGGAAATTATTTTAATCTATATTAACTTTACTTACTAATTCATATTATACTTCCATAATAATATTATAAATGCGAAAGTGTGTCTATCTGTCCGCTACGCTTTCATGGCCCTTCTATTCAACCGATTTTGATGAAATTTGGTATAGCGGTAGGTTACATCCCGGGGAAGACTTTTTATTCCGAAAAATTAAGGAGTCCCCCCGGTAATCAAAAAAACCTGAATCCACGCGGACGAAGCCGCGGGCACCATCTAGTCTTCCAGTAATGTAAATGTGAAAGTTTGAATGGATGGGTGGAACGGATCTGAGTGAAATTTGGCACAGAGATAGTTTATAGTATGGGATAAAACATAACTACTTTTTAACCCGGAAAATTAGGGAGTTCCTGCGGGAGTTGAAAAAGCTTATTCCACGCGGACAAGTCTATTGCCGGCATCAACTACAAATGTAGTAGAAAATTAAACTAACATAACATAATATTCTTTTCTTTGACTTTGATGTTTTTTATATACTCGTATATATATTATGTATATATATATATATGTATTATAATTTGTAGCTTTATATAAATATTTTTATTTCTACCGGTTGTGTTTGTAGCTATGTCATTTTAGACCATTGGTTGCCTGGAAGAGATCGCTGTGTAGCGAAAAGGCCGCAAATTGTATACTTACTTTGTTTTGTTAGCTAAGTCTCCTATTGTTTATTTTCCTTTGTGGTGTACAATAAAAGTATATTCATTCATTCATTCATTCTTATTTCTTTCTGTTATCAGATTAATATACAGTACAGCGCTAAATCGCATAAAAAAAGGGACATTTTTTTTTAAATTGTCTGCGTGCTAACAAATATTTTCTATTTACTTTCCAGTCGTGACAAAAGTCATGAAAAATCTCCATGAACGTTATAATGAAGCCCCCGACCGTTGCAGAACAAATCACTTTGTTTTGCACCAAATGAAAACCGATTCAATAGTGATAAAGCGGCCTTTAATATGTGTGTGTTACTTTTACACGACTGCCCACAAAAGGTGTGTAAAGTTTTCAGGATTCATGTATGTATGTATGTGAGTTTCTTTATTCCACCATAACTTCTATTATAACCGATGTATTTGTCATGTCTTCAAATATAGGGTATACCCCATGCATCCAAATTTGATATATCGTTTAAATCTTTACATCATGGCTTTAATGACACTGACTATAGTTTTTAGGGTTCCGTAGCCAAATTTGGCAAAAACGGAACCCTTATAGATTCGTCATGTCTGTCTGTCTGTCTGTCTGTCTGTCTGTCTGTCTGTCTGTCTGTCTGTCTGTCTGTCTGTCCGTCCGTATGTCACAGCCACTTTTTTCCGAAACTATAAGAGCTATACTGTTGAAACTTGGTAAGTAGATGTATTCTGTAAACCGCATTAAGATTTTCTTACAAAAATAGAAAAAAAACAATAAATTTTGGGGGTCCCCATACTTAGAACTGAAACTCAAAAAATTTTTTTTCATCTAACCCATAGGTGTGGGGTATCTATGGATAGGTCTTCAAAAATGATATTGAGGTTTGTAATATCATTTCTTTCTTAACTGAATAGTTTGCGCGAGAGACACTTCCAAAGTGGTAAAATGTGTGTCCCCCCCCCCCGTAACTTCTAAAATAAGAGAATGATAAAACTAAAAAAAATATATGTTGTACATTACCATGCAAACTTCCACCGAAAATTGGTTTGAACGAGATCTAGTAAGTAGTTTTTTTTTAATACGTCATAAATCGTAAACCGCAATTTACCTTTCATTCAATCAACTCAAATATTAAAAAAAAACATTTAATTTAAAACTTACTACAGGTTTGTACGGAACCCTCGGTGCGCGAGTCCGACTCGCACTTGGCCGGTTTTTTTTTTAATTCAATAGGAATGGCGAGGCAGTAGTGTTTTTAAAAAATATTAATTTTACTTGGCTTGTTTCTTTCTTATTTCACCATCAAGTGCTTGTCTACAAACGAAGCTCAGTAGTGAGCCGGCAATTGAAATGTCTCCCACATTTCAACCCATTGCCGGTTCACTACTGTGCACGAGTCTCCTCTCAGAACATGAAGGGCTTGGCCATAGTCCACCACTCTGGCCAATGGCGGGTTGACTACACAACATTATAGAGAACTCTCGGGCATGATTTCCTCACGATGTTTTCCTTCACCTAAAGCAACGTGGTTGTAGCGTCCGACAAATGGCAAATATAACAGTGGGCATACTACCATCACTAAAGCCGTAATGTTTTAATATTGTTGACGTTTGTGTTTTAGAATTATAATTTTTATTTTAGGGACGTCAAGGTACGTGACATAATACTGTCATTTTTATATAATAATACCGCTGTAAGTTTGGCTAAAGCGCACGCACAAGTTATGAAGTAAATCGAGCTTGTCAAACTGCTCTCCGTGCTTTTTTTTATATTTGTCACCGTAAAATTGTGAAAACCGGTAGATTGTAATCTGTCTAGCGAAATGGTAAACTGTCGAAAGATTACAATTTAACGCATTATTTTTCAGTGGATTGTAATCTATTAGGTATAGGTATTGACCCGATAGAAGCTAAGTGGCCTACATGATTGTTTATGTCAAACTCTAACCTAACCTACAAAGAAAGAAGAAAGAGACAAGAAAACGTAAATACAATGAATATTTCAAAAATTGACACTCAGAAAATTGAATGGTTTACAATCTTTCGACAGTTTACTATCTATCGAGATAAAAAATGTTAGATTGCAATCTAACGGATTTTACAATTTTACGGTGACATATATAGCGAGCAACCGAGTAGGCGGGTCACTTGATGGTAAGTGATTACCGCCGCCCATGAACATTTGCAGCACCAGAGGAACTGCCAATGCGTTGCTGGCTTTTGAGATAGCTGTGAATTAACAGTTCTTATTAGCTGGTGTTTGTGCATCATGGACTTCCGCAAAGTAACGCCTTCTATCCAACCAATCCGGGAAATACTGGATCTCCAACTCCTTAGTGACGCAATTTTCATGTAGAACATCTCTTAGAAGCCCTATGTTGCTATCACGTGGATGTTTAACATGCCTTGCCCTTAACGGGCTAGATCCGCAGGGTTGGCAAAAACAGTAACCTGGGGGCTTACTACCATGTCTTAAAGCAGTGTTACTTCTAAATTACAGTATTATATCACGGACCTTGACGTCCCTATAATATGGATTATAATTCTAAAACAGGAACGTTAACAATATTAAAACTATACGGCGGTGGTACTATGCCCCTTGGGTTGATCACGATCACTCGATTAGGATGAGACATGTTCCAGCATGTACATACGGAGATGTTATGTTACAAAGTAGGTACATATAATTAGATCTTTCATTATGAAGTGCTTAATAAGGTGTTATTGTTAGTAGATAGCTTCTTTCGACTCTGCTTGTCTAGGTACAGGCATCCATAGTTTATTTAATATATAAATGGGAGTGTGTCCGTCTGTCAGTCTGCTCATTTTTTGAACCGATTTTGATGAAAT
This sequence comes from Erebia epiphron, assembly GCA_963932025.1. Lineage (NCBI taxonomy): Eukaryota > Metazoa > Arthropoda > Insecta > Lepidoptera > Nymphalidae > Erebia > Erebia epiphron. The sequence continues at coordinate 23,448,890 of OZ009947.1, read as the reverse complement.
CTGGTATATAGAAGATTGCATTCCGGGGAAGAAAATATGCAACTTTTTATCTCGGGAAATGAGGGAGTTCCCGCGGGAATCCGCGGGAGGAAATATAACCTTAATCCACGCGGACGAATTCGCGGGCATCATCTAGTTACTGATAACCTAGAATACACAAGAATCTCTACGTGAAGTTTTTTTGTACAAAATATAAAAGTATTGTGTAAGTACGCAATACCTATGACCCGAAAGGCAAACTTTAACTGCCATAATATTGTAACTCCACTAGCTGATGCCCGCGACTGTGTCCGCGTGATTTAAGTTTTTGATTCCCACGGGAACCCCTTAATTTTCTGGGATAAAAAGTAGCCTATGTCACTCTCCAGATCTTCAACTATACTCATGTCAAAAATCACGTCGATCCGTTCCTCCGTTGCGGTGTGATTGAAGGACAAACCAACAAACCAATAAACCAATAAACCAACATCCAAATACACTTTCGCATTTATAATATTAGTATGAAGTATGATGATTGATTGGTGATTTGTAACAGACCCGTCTAGTATAAGCCTTACAGAACAGTGTCAAGAAACACCGTTGCACTAGTCTGGACCAAGCCTTACAAAGCAATGCAGTGAATGCACTTAAAAACTCCAATGCTTTTTTCCAGTGTGTGGTGCTTCGCCAGTTTATCCCGGAATAAAAATTCTGGTCTGTGAGAGAAAAAGGTCCGAGCAAAAAACTAATACGTAACCTGTTGATCGCAGGTTTGTATTTAGTATTTTTTTTTGTATTTGTTTGTACTACGATTAAACGCATGTGCATTTTTGAACTGTAGAGTAAACTTTGCTGTACAAAATAAAAAGGTTGTGGTAACTGGTGATGTGGACATTTTCAAAATTTGAGTTCCTATACCTACCTACTTGATGTACATGTCAGTAAGATTGTAAAAACCGTTAGGTTATAATGTAACTCGCGAAATTGTAAACTGTCGAATGATTACAATATAACGGATTTTTTTTCGGTAGATTGTAATCTGTTAGGTTTATTAACCCGATAGAACCGTTAGATAACAATCTTACACATACACACACACACACACACACACACACACACACACACACACACACACATACTCACACTCAGAATCATACTAATTTGCATTTAAACAAATGTATTAATCTTATCATGTAAGATTTGTAATTAATATAAAACTTTCTACAAAATGCAATATTGTTACCTTCAATCTGGAAGAGAGCCAAACACAGAATTGTAGGATTCTAGCTGGTTCAACCCAATTTTTACTGCATTTATTTACCTATACTGCATTTTAATTGCTTGTAATTTAATTGCTTGTAATTTATTGATTATTAGATACTTAGATTTAATAATAATTAGATTAGATAGATTTCATTGTGTAAAATAGGTAAAATAATTGTACTTTTTTTTGTCAATAATTTTTTTTTTAAATATTGTGTAGTTGTACTTATAAAACTTTACCCTCCTTTTGGTGCAGTCGGTATAAACTTGTAAGCGAATTAATATATCACTTAAAAAGTACGATGCTTTTGTTGTCCAGTGTGTGGTGCAGTGTGTGAATCTTATCGCACTATCTCATAAAGATACTGATAATATTTATTAACAGCAGTAAATATACTCTTTATTTTATTTATAAAGCAATATGAAACCTCTATTCTCCGGTTTGTCCTAAAGTATTTTAAATCCATACTAATATTATAAATGCGAAAGTGTGTCTGTCTGTCTGTCTGCTACGCTTTCCCAGTCCATCTTTTTAACCGATTTTGCTGAAATTTGGTACAGAGGTAGATTATATCTCGAGGAAGGACATAGGCTTAAGGATAAAATTAAGGAGTTCCCGTGGGAAACAAAAATGTTTATCTGTTCTACCGATTTTGATGGAATTCGGTACAGAGATAGATTGTATCCCGGGGAAGGACATAGGCTACTTTTAATCCCGGAAAATTCAAGAGATCCCGCGGGAATCAAAAACCTTAACCTACGCGGACGAAGTCGCGGGCATCATCTAGTTATGTATAAATATTTAAATTTAATTAAGTAGGTCCAATTCCCTCACCTTAATCGGGGGCGCATAGTCCACTGCCATCATGCAGTCACTATTGACCCCAGCCTCAGTCTTTATCATGGGGGGCCCGTGGTACAGTTGCCCCATCTGATGATGGTGCATGCCCCCCTCCCCGCGGCTGTACCAAGTGGTGTACATCCCGCAGCTCTGCTCACAACAGTCACTCATAAATACCGCATGACGTCACTTGCACTTTGAAACACTTTTCTAATCAACTTTCACTTTTACTTCAACTTATTTCACTTCTCGGTCAACTTTTGGTGTGTCATTTTTTTGCGTTCTACAAAGTTATAGTTCATGTTTGAATTATCATCGTGTCATTTTTGTCACTTCACTTTTATACTTAATAATCTTTCACTTTTCATTTATTAAAATTAGTTCTGTTTTCTAAGCTTTAATACTAAAAATGATTTAGAAAATCTATAAAATGAAAAAGAATGAATATTTTTATTGCATCCAGATATTATTTATATTTAACTTTTTATTACACTGAACCCGTTTAACAAATAGCTTGATTTTAAAATCAATAATTAATAATAATTTATATAAAACGATTATTGCACTAAGTACATTTGAATATAAATATAATTTTAAATGTGCGTCTGTTAACACAATAAATTATTTTGTCCGAATGTCCGATTGTCTGCATCTGAAACAAACGAAGCTTTTATTATTACATCTTCTTCTAAATTAACCGGAACGATGACTGAATCATCGCCTGACTGACTGACTGACTGATCTACTAACGCACAACTCAAACCATAGGACGAATCAGGCTGAAAGTTGGCTTACAAATTAACGTGAGCGAAGCAGCGGGCAAAAGCTAGCTTTTGACCTAGCTTTTACTCTTGCTCACTCACTGACTGACTGACTTGTCAACGCCTATTCTTTACTCTTGGACGTGGATAGCTGAAATTTTGAATGGAGGTTCCATTGTGTAATTTTTTTTTATTCTCTTAAACTTCCTGATTTTTAATTTTTCGGGTTCCTTTTATGTCTCGATCAACTAAGCTAAGCAAAATTAAAAAATAATCGTATTAACTAACTTAACAAAATACTAATATTAAGATGATTGAAATAGATTTCAAATAACAATATTTTTAATGATTTTGACTAATAAGGTCGGATATTTTGGAATTCCAACGAAAGCAAAGGCGCGGTCGGTTGCTAGTTATGAACTAAGTGTGTGTATATCGATACATAAAATTTCACTTAAAAAAAAAGGAAACATGATACGATGATGTTATATATTATTATTGACATGATATTATAATATCATTGTAATATACCAAAGCATCCAAAAACTAATTTTTAAACTTATTAATTTGTCAAAAAAAAAACAATTAGTGATAATGTTTACTAATAACCTTCGTTTTATTTCACCTGCGTAGTAATAAGCGGGAAAAAGTAGTTATTCCGCATTCCTTGGAGTCGGGCAGAACCTTTTAAATGAACCTGCAGAAAATTTTGCTCTTGCTATTTTATCAAGCATCTAAGGAAATTAAATTATTACAATAAAAACATTACTTTTAATTTTAAAGCATGTCCGATAAAGTTATCTGATAAAAGATCGAAGCCTTTGAGATGTGGACGTATCGCAGGATGCTCCGCATAAGCTGGACGGCTAAAGTGTCTAACGTTGAGGTTCTTGCCCGCATGCAGAAGAAGACCGAGTTAGTCAAAACCATCAAGCAGCGTAATCTCTCGTATCTCGATCTCGTACCTAGGCCATATCTTATGACACGAAAGGTACCGCCTGCTGCAGACTATAATGATGGGTAAAATCGCTGGCAAAAGAGGGGTGGGAAGAAGGAAGAAGTCATGGCTACGTAACATAAGGTAGTGGACGGGTACAAAATCCGTCGGAGAACTATTCCGCCTAGCCATGGAGAAGAAGCCAAGGAGAAGTTTAGTAAACAGTACTGACTGCTTACCTTCAGTAATGAAGAGGCACATGAAGAAGAACAAGATAAAATTATCATTACAATTTGATATGGTTTCTAAGTACTTTGGCGAATCAAAGAGTTCGAAGGCTCGATTTGGACTATGTCACTGTCTGTAGTCTCTATTGCACAATTTATGTATCAACTGGCGGCTCTTGATGCCGTAGATCGTCGAGCTAGGAGATTGATTGGCGAAGATTCACCTCTTCTGGCGAATCACCAAACTCTGCATCACCGCCGTAAGGTGATCGACTCGAACGTCTTAGATTTGCTGTGATATTCGACTTAGAACGACTTTGATTTGCTGTGATATTCGCATTTTTAAAACAGAATTTCAAAATACACTCAACTCTTTTGAATTTTTTGCCCTTTGAAAGCAAAATCAATTCGAAAAACACATCCAATACACACAAGACTGATAAATCATATTTTGACTGAATTTTTAATTTTTTATGGCCGCTGATTTTATAGGTTTGCCAAAGGTGTTAAGTAAATACATATTGTTAAAAAAAGTATAAGACTACTACGGTTCAGTGCTAAATAGATGATCCTCAAAGCTTGTCGCACATATTTTTCCGCGTCATGTTTGGCGGCAGAACTTTTCTAGTTTTATCAGATTCCATACTACATACTTACTTTTTTTTTTGGTTTCTTCTATACAGCAGCGTACCAGACCGCCAATGGTGGCACGTCTTTTCCGATAGAATTGAGACTAGTCACGACCAAAACCTCCCACCAGACCAGGGAGGTCAACTGTTTAGTGCAAAACGTGTGAGATTGAAGTGGTAATAGACTAGTGGTTATATAGTGGTATTATACGGGTTGCGGGTTCAATCCCACGCACCTGCAACTTTTCGAAGTTATGTTTTTTAAGAAATTAAATATCATTTGCTTCAAACGGTGTAGGAAAACATCGTGAGGTAACTTGCACGTCCGAGAGTTCTTCTTAAGGTCCTCGAAGGTGTGTGAAGTCTGTCAATCCGCACTTGGCCAGCGTTGTGGACTATGGCCAAACCCTTCTCATTCCGAGAGGTGACTTGGGCTCAGTAGTGAGCTGATATTGGGTTGATAAGAGAGAGAGATAGTGAGTTTTTTTTAATTCCACTACACCCTTGACCGCGATCTCACTTGATGGTAAGTGACGATGCAGTCTAAAATGGTAGCGGGCTAACCTGTTAGGGGTATGGCAGTTATATTAAACTCATAGTCCGTTTCTACACGGCATCTTATTGTAACGCTAAATCACTTGGCAGTACGTCTTTGCCGGTAGGGTGGTAACCACCACTCCCACCAGACCGGACCAGAGAAAACTCAGAAATTATAAATTCCCAAATTGATCCTGCCGGGAATTGAACCCGGACCTCCCACGATAAGTCGAGTCGACCCAGGGAGGTCGTCCAATGCGTTGAGATTGCGTTGCGTCCGGCACCCATCAGATGTGCGTTCGCCTTTATCAGGAATTTCCGTAGTTAGCGGTCATAGAATTGCAAATGGTTACTAAACCATGCCATATAGAGGCATGTTATCGCATCCTCTAGGGTTCAATGACCGGTGCGACCACGCCTACCCGCCCCGCCTATTCGACGCTCCGCCTATTCATATTTTGGAATGAGCACCTTAACTAAATAGTAAGTACGTATAGGCATAGTTTGTTTGACTAATACCTACTGACTATAATTATCTGTGGCCATACTGCCAACGCGTAAAGCAATACTTAAGCAGTATTACTCAAAATGAAAGTTTGATGCCACGTGCCTTGACACTCCTAAGATAAGGATTATATTTCTAAAACACGAAAGTCAACAATAAAGAAACAATATGGCAATATGAAAGCGATGGCAGTATGGCTCCTGGAGCCATAATATTTTTATCGTGATAATAATCGTGAACAAAACGCACTATGGTCAAAATGAAAGCGTCAGTCAGTTTTATACTCGTATAAAGCACGCACACTAGGCGACAGGAGAAAACGTCGTCCTTCACCGACGTGAACCTCTCGCGCGGACATTTTTACCTATCCGAAAACCAGTGTGTGTTTTCACTTAGGCTATGTAACTAAACGCAGTTTATCTTCTTTTTAAACTAAAATTAATAAGTTAGATATGAATATAATAGAGTTGATAAAAAAACCGGCCAAGTGCGAGTCGGACTCGCGCACCGAGGGTTCCGTACTCAAGAAGTAGGTATAATTACCTTTGTTAATGAACCGCAAAACTAACTTTGTTTGTAGAGGTTTACTGTTAATATCAAAAAATTACGTTTGTTGTATGGGAGCCCCCCTTTAATATTTACTTTATTGATATTTAATTATTTATTTTGAAATGTAATATACAAGTTAATATTCTGTGAAAATTTGAACCGTCTACCTGTTACCGTTTTTAATATTGAGCAAAAAAATACGAAAAAAACACGTTTATTGTATGGGGACCCCCCTTAATATATATATTTTTTTAATTTTTAGTATTTGTTGTTATAGCGGCAACGGAAATACATCATTTGTGAAAATTTCAGCTTTCTAGCTATCACGGTCTATGAGATACAGCCTGGAGACAGACAGACAGACAGACAGACAGACAGACAGACAGACAGACAGCGGAGTCTTAGTAATAGGGTCCCGTTTTTACCCTTTGGGTACGGAACCCTAAAAAGAAGCGGATCGTCCCATCAGATCGGATCATCCCAAGGATAAATTTAAGTTTTCCAACCTTTACCTACTACCTAAATATTCCATGGTAAAACGAATTAGAATCGATGCACTGTAGACGTAGATCTCAATATAGATTGCATAGAACGATACCGTCGGTCTACGCTATTTAAACCTAACGTAACAAGTGCGTAACACGCTAAAGTAAAAATTATACAGTTTAAAATTTCGCCACCTAGTGTTTTGTTACGCTCCGTGTGAATGGTTTATGCACTGGCGTTAGAGTTAATCGGCAGTTAATCGTGATTACCGAGTGTCAATAATTGACACTCGGTATTATTATAATTAGTGACGTTCATAATCTAACCACTCTTTAGCGAAGCATAACTTTCGCAGTACGAAAATAAAAAATGTACATGCTGTACATACGAGTATATACTCGTTGAACTGATACAGCTTGCTGGATCTCATCACTGTTTTAATTTTTATTCGTTAATTTATTTTATTACGTATCTTTTCTTCCTTTATTTAATTTTTCTCCGGCCTACTACTCTAATATCTAACAACATTTTTTCCTTTTAGTGTACTGTAACCAGGATTAGGATGAGTAGTAATTTAACCTTCATCCTTTCTCTTGAGTGTCATCAAAATCAGTTCAGTAGTTTTTGAGTGAAAGATTAACAATCATCCATCCACACATCCATTATGACAAACTTATTTTTATTATCTGAAATTAGAAATAAAGATATCAAACATAACTTACAGAAGACTAGGATTTTTAGTCTTTTGATAGATCTTCCATTAATTTTTTTATCACTAATCCATCCATCCACCAGCCTGTATTATCCACTGCTGGACAGCCTTTTTGAGAGCGCACCACCATGCATTAAAATCACTAAGTAATTACTTACCTAATTAACACTAAGCAAAAATGTAACTACACTAAGCAACAACCTTATGAAATAAGACTATGGTACTCGTATATTCTATGAATTCTTCTTTGCTGTTCCATATTGTACAACATTCTTTTTTGCTGTTCCACTAAATTAATATTTATTCTCGATCCTAATAAATTTTCTAGCACGTTATTAATAGACTAGATCAATTAAAGTGCAAATAGACTCGTTAAAAATAGATATTCGTGATTTCTTGCTAGCGTTCTTTCTTAACAAATTAATGACGTGTTTTATTTGCATATTTTGTAACGATTTAACGTTTAGCTCGGGTTGTAACTTTTGTCTGAGAATGTGCAAATACAGAGATATGAGACCAATAAGTATATTATTTTTTCTATTGTTGTAAAAGAAATAGATTGACAGGAATACAAAATTATTATTAAACAGATAGTAAACGGATAGACAGACAGACTTTCGCATTTACCTCAACATAATCCATACTTAATATTATAAATGCGAAAGTGTGCCTGCCTGCCTGTCTGCTACGCTTTCACGGCTCATCTGTTCAACCGATTTTGATGAAATTTGATATAGAGATATTTTGTATCCTGGGGAAGAAAATTAAGGAGTTCCCGCAGGAATTAAAAAACTTAATCAACGCGGAAGAAGTCGCGAGCATCATCAATCTAATTAATTATAATTATATTATGTATTGCTAGATGACACCCGCCACTTTGTCTGCGTGATTCCCGCATCTATAATTTTCCGGGATAAATACTAGCCTATGTCCTTCCCCGGGTACTGCCTATCCCTATACCAAATTTCGTCACAATCGGTTGAACACTTGGGCCGGAAAAGCGTAGCAGACAGACAAACACACTTTCGCATTTATAAAATTAGGTAGTATGGATTCTTGAGTAGATCGACGCCCATACAAATTGCAGAGCACAGGATCGCCTTCTACTTGCACCTACACCTGATATTATACCGCCTGATAAAGTGATTGAATTTCGTATTAATAAAAATTATTTTCAAAAAACCGACTTCCAAAGCCACTTTAAAATAAAAAATAATTTTGATTTCTACACACATTTTGAAGTCGGGCGAGCCTGACGCGTCAACTATGCGTATCTTTGTTATGCTCGCCCGACTTCAACTTAATGTGTAGAAATCAAAATTATTTTTTACTTTACAGTGGCTTTGGAAGTCGGTTTTTTGGAAAGAATTTTTATTTTTTTGTCTTTTTAGTGTACTCTAAATTCCTACGGTTTAGGAGTGCAGTACCCTGCAGCATAGCCCGCCAACCCGCATTGGAGCAGCGTGGTGGGTCTAAGCTCTAATCCTCGCTCTCCTATGAGAGTGGAGGCCTGTGCCCAGCAGTGGGACGTTAATAGGCTGTAGTGATGATGATGAGTGATGACCCTGCAGCATCAGGGTTGAGAAGTTGGAAATTGGGTTTAAGTATGAAGTCGTTGCTTGACACCTACAATATTAATTCACCATAAAAAATCCTAAATCACTATGTTTAAGGAGTTCTGTACCCTACAGTATCAGGGTTGAGGAGTTGGGACTCAGAGTTGTATCGTATACACGTGATTTAATACCTACTTACTATATGAATTCTCCATCAAAACTTCCTAACTCACTAGTTTTGAGGATTTCATGTAGTACGGTACACCTACAGCATCAGGATTGAGGATTTGGAGTCAGAATTTTTTATGGTACCACTTCGCAAGCTTCCTCTAACCAATGAAAAAAGGTTTGTTCAAATATGTTTAGAAACCACGGAGATATGCACCGACATACATTAAAAAAAAAACATACGCGCCGAATTGAGAACCTCCTCCTTTTTTGGAAGTCGGTTAAAAATCCTGCCAGCTTGGAGTTACGTTACCCCGCCATGCCCGTGTCACCCTGTAGCGTTGTTCTGTCTAGACGTCTCAGTTGGATGACTGGTAGAAAATAACGTATTTTCTTAGACTGTGATACCTATTTAGTATGGATTAATAATGATTCAGTCGGTATTTAATCTTTTGTCGTGTAGGGTTTCTTAACCAGTGGTCATCATCACCATCATCATCACTACAGCCTATTAACGTCCCACTGCTGGGCACAGGCCTCCACTCTCATAGGAGAGCGGGAATTAGAGCTTAGACCCACCACGCTGCTCCAATGCGGGTTGGCGGGCTTTAACGACTATTATCATGTTAGTGATAATAACCGGGACCGACGGCTTAACGTGCTCTCCGAGGCACGGGGGTGAAACACCGCCAACTTCCAACTCCAGGCTGGCACTGAGAATTTCTTAATTGAAAAACCCAATACCTAACTTTTATGCCCGACCGGGAATCGAACCCAGGACCTCGTGATCCGCAGTTGACTATGCTAACCACTAGACCAACGAGGCAGTCAGTGGTAACTGGTAGTTATTACAATCTCTTGGTATGGACGATTCAAAAGAACTTGTAAATACCGAATCGCATTTTTAGAGTTCTTCAAAATAAATTTAATAAAAGTTATGATTAGGAATTGTGAAATACTGTTGCCTGTGGTTACAGATTAATGCGGCGATACGCTAGTGGGTCGGGGGTCCGGAGTTAGATCCCCAACCCTCATAAAATCTCATCTTTATAATTTAATTAATTTGTAATTATTATTGATCAAATGACCAATTTCAATATACCTTATGCGAATAGTAAAAAAGCGGTGTTAGCCTAGTTTTGTCCGCCTCCACTTCTCCAGGTGTTCTCGTGATACCGCCAACAGAAGCAGCTGGAGATCGCAAGTGGAAAATAAGCCACAACCAAGATGATTCTGCCAAGAATGAACGAATGCGAGAAAGTATCTTTCTGCCTTACTTACTATAAGTTCATTGAGTTTGCATTATATATCAGTAGATTTTGTACGCTCGCAATTTAAGTAATAAATCTTTTTCTAGTAGGTATATTATCATCGAGTATTTTTTAAACTTCATTGCACAAATATACATTGAATCATACGATAAGTAGTCAACCTTTGGAGAGGCATGGATTATTTGTTACTCGCGCCCTGAGTCATTTTCATGCGGGTTGAACCGCCGTATTAGTGCTTATACGAGTAGTTTGTAGTAGAAAATTCAACACGTTCAAACGAAGTCATAAAAATGTTTGAGTTTATTACCACCATGATTATACCAATCTGACAATTTGTTACTATGTAGCTGAATATTTGACATGTTACAAAAGATTGTGTTTGTATTTTTTCTGTCGCTAGATGCGGATTTAATTATTCAAATTCTTACTACCCAATATTACAGTTGGGGTCCTAAACTGAGGGAATGACGACCTCGCACTAGAAAGCGCAGCGTTGGCACGAGACAGATCTATTTTCCGTGTCAAAAATAGGGATAATGACAACTCAATAAAATCAGCAACTCTTTATCAAACTTAAACACGCACTTCCAGTATGGAAGTTCTATGAAATTCACAGTTGTGACGTCATCAAATTTCAATGCACTTCTTTTCCTTAATCTTTTAAAATGGTTATAAGACTTAAAACTTACCGAGGATGTGAATAATAGGTCTTTTTCTATTTAAAAATCAGTTAGAAATAATTTCTTTTTGATATAGGCAACATCCCTATAATAATTGATTATCTGAAAAAAAATCCAGAAGAATATTATTACGAACCTTAAAAAGTGTGTTTTCAGGAGTTTTAAATTTTTTAAGTTTTAAAGTTCATTTTAAAAAAAATCAAAAATTTGTCATGCAATGAATCTCCAACTTTATAAAGTTTTCCGTCAATTGGTATTAAATCGGATAACTTTCAACTATAAGTTGTTTCATATCGAAAATAATAATATGTAATTATGAATAATAGAATTTTCCATATTGTTTTCTTTTACACGATTTTCTCCAAACTAGAGATGAGAAAATTGGAAATATCGAAAAAAAATCGACGCGTTATTAAAATTTTAAATGTTTTATTTAATTTTTTTGGTCTTGTAATTTCAAAGGATAAAAATTAAGTGGTTTTAAATCCTGATTGATGAATAATCCAGAATTATTATCTTCTTTGATGAATTATTAATGCTCTACCTAAACTTACATAAATCTTGTGTGAGTACAGAGTACTTTGAGTAGATAGGTTGGTATATCAAATTACTATATCAACCTATCGTCGGGCCCCTTCTAAGCATCGGTATCCTCTTAGTATAAAAAGGGTTTAGGGCTAGGCCATAGTCCACCAACGTTAGCTTAGTGAAGATGACACAACTTTGAGAAAGGAAAAGCGTCAATTGAACTCAAAAGTTCTACAGAAGATCTTTGTTCGCTTCCCTGAGATTTGAACTGGTAACCCCACGATCCTTTCCATTGGTGTTTTGGTCATTCATTAGGTAAGTACCATACTATGGCATAAAAAACCATACAAAACATGGCAATAGAGACTTTACTTAAAATGTAGAGTAAGGCCAGTGAGTAAACCGCATCGTGCTTCTTACTTGCATGTTGTTTAACATTGTATCGTTAAATGTCGGATATGCATCGAAAATACTATCTAATCGATCATCAATCAATCGATATGCGTTCACACTTACACTAATTCATTACCGTATCGATAATCGATAATTACCTTCACAAACAAAAACAAACAACACTAGCACGCACATCACTCAAAAAGCCACAGTCAAAAAAACATTAGACACACACGCGTCACGATTAGTGTTGGGAAAACCCGGGGTAAAAAATGGGGGGGAATTTTTTCAGTATTTTTTTGCCCTTTTTGCGGGGTTTTTTTGCCCCCGGCGGTTTTCTAGACGACGGACTCGCGCGATGTCTTTGCGACAACTAAAAACGCTTGGCTGAAAACGCGTAGGCGTTATGCATCTGTACGAGAGGGGAATAGGAAAATGCTTGTGGGGGAGAAAGATGGAAGATTTCACGTGGGCGTGTAAGGGAGGGAGTGGCCTAAGTTTGCATAAGGCTTCATTCGCTACGTGAGGCGATATTTTATGCGGTTTTTTGTACGGGTGCATTGTCTTTGCGTTTTTTTAAAGGGTTCGTATGGATCGGTGGATGAATTAGGTTTTGTTTAAGTGTTGATTTTTGTTGAGATGTAAAGAGTATACAATTGTTTTCCTTTTTATTTTTATTTAATAACTAATGAATATTATTATTAGGTACACCAGCATTTGTATTATAATATGTAGTAGCTATAATATAGGGCCTTTAGTGTGAGTATTGAGTGAATGAAAATTGGTGTTATCATTTTGTTATATTTTAGTTATTCGAGGAAGATACTTTTTTAGAGATAATAATATAATTTATATTAACGGTTTTGGAGTAATGATGCCACAGACAGACACACATACAAACATGTACACACGTTAAACTTATAATATTCCTCTTTTTGTGTCAGGGGTTAAACATGCCATAGTCAAACTTCACACACAAAAGTCTGCACATACTAGCGCGATAGGAGAAGTCGTCGTTCCCCTCCGACGCGGACGTTTCGTTATCGTGTCCTGTCCAGTTCTAAGTAGGTAATTTCGCTTTTTTGCAAAGCATAATATGTATCCACTACCCTGTCTAGACTATAGTCTAATTTTTTAAAAACTGTTTTTTTTTAATTTTAACTGTGCCCTCAGCTTTGCCTAATAAAATAAAGACAAAATGCTAGTAATTAGGTATTCAAGACAACTATGATCCTAGTAAAGCTATTGTGAATCTCTGCGTAGTATTTTTAATTTATGAGCGTTGTTTCCCCCATACTATTAGATACATATTTACCCCATACTAATAGATATATTTATTAAATAATAGGTGCGTTGAATAATATGGGGTCCTAGATCCTCCGACTAAAATATATGATAATATGTATAGTTTCGACTCTTTGAGGCTGGTATTAAGTACCTACAACTGTTGGTAAATGTACCTACTCTCTCTCTCTCACACACACAAAATGTTATGATAAATGACATGACATTTAATTTCAATTTACCTACTTATTATGTACTAGCGGTCCGCCCCGGCTTCGCACGGGTAGCACTTGATCAAAATAGTCCATACCCAATAATGTTCAGTCGGCACTGAGACGAACAACTCCACCATACGTTCTCAAATTTTGTTCAGCAAACCGCTTGGCACTTGTGTCTCCAATACGACGTATTTTCGCTGGCACCCTCGCCTGGGAACTATGTTTAGAACTAACAACTAAGTTGAGACCTTGATCTTTTAGGCTTTTAGCAGTCTGTCTACATCAGTTACATATTAAAATGTAAAAAAAATGTTGGTTAGTTTTCTTGTATTTACTATGTTTGTTTTGACAAATATGAAATTAAAGTGTCTTGACAAATATGACACAAAAGACAGTCTGAATTAATAGACGAATAGAGGTTTAAAGTAAAAAGTTGAATTACGTGAATTTTTCCGACTTAATTAACTTTATTGCAATTTTCGAAGGGATCTCTAATTTATTTTAAAATAAAATGTAGCCTATGTTACTCGCTTATAAAGTAGCTTTGTATAGGTGAAAGAATTTTTAAAATCGGTTGAGTAGTTTTTGAGTTTATCCATTACAAACAAACAAACAAACAAATCTTTCCTCTTTATAATATTAAGTTTAGATTATCGGCCTCAAAGAGTAAGTTTGCGTAATTTGTGCAGTTAGTAGCACATATTAATCATAGCTTAAGTACAGTAATAATAAGTAGGTATAGGCTACATTTTCATCCCGAAAAATTAAAGAGATCCCGCGAGAATGAAAATCCTAATTCCTCGCGTATGAAGTACCGGCCATAATTTAGAATGTAGTTTTAAGCAACTTCATCTTGTGGAAACCTACATGTCTGCACCTGTGTGCATGAAGCCTGCCAATCGACATTTGGCCAGCATGGGGTATTATGGCCAAAAGTCAAAACCCATCTCATTCTGAGAGTAGACTTGTGCTAAGACGTGAAGTGCTAAGAAGAGCTAAGAAGAGCTAAGAAGTGCTAAGACGTGCTAAGAAGTGCTAAGATGTGCTATAAAGTGCTAAGGAGAATTGGGTCGACGATGAATAGAGAATTGAAATATTGATGGTATTAGTATATTAATAATCATTTCCTTAATCCATAATTTAAACGACACCAATCATTTGATTATTTGTTATTTATAGTTTAGAATTATACCTACTTATTAAATTTAACTATGAACGGAAACTAATGCGAAAATGTTATTTCCTTTTTTTATAAAGATTAAATTAGCAAACAATCAAATCGTCTCGGAATTCTTGAAGGCAGGAATTTTATGCTAAATTTGAAACTTCAAATATCGAACGCTTCGAGTTCCAATTTTCAAATTTGAACTTGGAACGTCCAGTTCGGATGACGCGCAAAAACTGACCACGCAATGCCGGCCGTCATCTGCGCCCGACAGAGACGTCTATGGAGTAGACCTTTATTTATATTTAATCAAACATTTTAGTTCTATATATTTCTTTCAATTTCAGATTTATTTTTATCGTTATGAATCATACTTGTCATGTCTTGTAAACAATATTAGGAATATTACCTGCATAATTTAGCGTTTTTAGTTTAAGAGAGACGTTTTTAAGCTTCTGGATTGGAGCGGACTTGTCAAACACATCAACGATTAGTACTTAGGTGCTTACATCATTCACCTGTGGCTAGCCTATGACAAAGTAAGAATGAAAATTTATATTCCTCGTAAAAAATAATGCAGTGCTTTTTTAATTATTACCTATCTACCTTTTACAGACGCGGCACAACGTTACTATTGGCAGAAGGTTGCTGATAGACCTTGATGGAAGCTGACGTGGAGCTCTATATCTCTGTGATAGTGTAAAGGTACGAATTGAAAAAACTACTTTTTAAAGTGTTTTAATTGAGTTGTGTTAAATGATTTATTTCGCATAGGGCAACAAACGGCCGGTTTCTGAATTGAGAATTTCATGTTGAGTCTGTCTCAAAGACTACTTATGGACTAATTAAGCAAATTTTTGTTTTTGAATTGATATTGTGTAAGGTTTGAGAGTTGGAACTTGCTGTTTTGCTTGAATGCTTAATTCAGAAACCGGTCCAATATCAATTCAGAAACAAAAATTTGCATTAGTTCTTAAGTAGTCTTTGAGACAGCCTCAACATGAAATTCTCAATTCAGAAACCGACCGTTAATGTGTCATTTATGATATTATGTCTAGAGTCTACCATCACTTTTGTTTATACTCATACTTCGTTTGATTTCTTTATATCACCATATTTTATTTATTTTAAGGATGCTTTTTCCTTCAACTTCATATTGGAAACTAAGACGACTCCACGCCACGTCCTGTTTTTCAGAAATATGCCGCCTAGCCGCGCAGACTATGCGCAAAAAGGGCGTCCTCACCATTTTATCACATACGTTCCAAGAGGGAAAGAGACAACCTACCACCACCACTCAAGAAAGATCCCCCCACCCTCGCGCGCCTCCGGAAAATCGATGAACCAGAGAAAATCGAAACCACCTTCCCGGCTCAATTTATATTGGTTTCAGTTTAAGAAAGGATTACAAAAACCTTTTTGTCTTTGTTTATTATTATCGCGGGCGAAAGGGATAGCTGTATAGTGTATACGCGGCTAATGAGAGTTCATATTATTTATGCACAGACTTGAATAATTTCTACACGAACGTGATTGTCGATATTATTATCTGTGTGTAATAAATAACTTATTTTCGGACAAGATAAGGGAGCATTTAAAGCTAAAAAGCAAACGTTTATTTAAAAAACTAAACTTAGCTTTCTCTGGCGGCTTCACTCACGTTTATTTCAATTTTCATACTATCAAACCCTTATTCCATCCCTTTAAGGATATGAATTTTTATAAATTTGTAATATGCTAACCTTCAGCTCTATCCGTTCAGTGGTTTGAGCTGTGCATAGATACTCGTAGATCGGTCAGTCACCTTTTTTTTAAAATAAAAGTATCCATCTAATTTAATAAATATGTGGCTTGGTTCGTCTTTAAAATCTTGTTTTTCCGTAGGACGAAGGTAAATATTTGCGTGCTAATAAGTAGTCTAAATTACTAGTTGCAAAGTCTATGACAAAGCAGTATCATAATAAAAATATTGTTGAAGCTCTTGTTTCAGAAATATAATCCTTATTTTAGAGATGTCAAGGTCTCTATGCCCTAGAGTTGTTCATAAGCAAAGAAGTTGTTCATGAGTTGTTCCCGAGAGGTGTTAACAAAGATTTTTTTTATCCACTACAACTGCGATCTCACTTGATGCTAAGTGATGATGCCGTCTAAGATGGTAGCGGGCTAACCTGTTAGGGGCATGGCAGTTATATTAAACCCATACCCCTATTTGGTTTCTACACGGCATCGTACCGGAAAGTAGGTGTGTAAAGTGTGCCAGCGTGGTGAACTATGATGAAACGCTTCTTATTCTGAGTAGAAACTCGAGCTCAGTTGTAATGAATGATGAATATTGAATTCAAATAATTGTGTGAATAGTATTATGCAGTCAGGAATGGTACACAACGGAAAAAATATTCTATAATCTTTAGATATACAATAAACTGATAAAAATGTTTGAAATAAGCAGTGCCTTAACGCATGTATGAAGTACACGCCACATGCGCCGTATAAGCAGATGACGTGTTCTTCGCTTAAGGAATAATTAATTAGTAGGCATTACTAAGATGAGATGCAAAATATCTAAAGTGTTTACGACTTGCTTTAGAAATTTTCCCGACTATGACAGGTTATGACGATACTATGAGTACCTACTATTCAAAGACTTGAATATATATATATTTTTTTATCCACTACAAGTTAGCTCTTGACTGCGATCTCACCTGATGGTAAGTGATGATGCAGTCTTAGATGGTAGCGGGCTACGTCCCTGTTAGGTGTATGGCAGTTATAATAAACCCATACCCCTAGTCGGTTTCCACACGGCATCGTACCGGAACGCTAAATCACTTGGCGGTACGTCTTTGCCGGTAGGGTGGTAACTAGCCACGGCCGAAGCCTCCCACCAGGCAAATAAATATATCTTCCAAATTACTATCAACGTACCTACGTTTTATTCCGTCACCAGAGCATTCTCAGAAGATGTCGACGCGAAAATGCACGATTGGTTCCTTTTTCTTTTTGTGTACGGAACCCAAAAAATCCATATCCATACTAATATTATAAATTCGAAAGTCAGTCTGTTTGTTGGTTTGTCCTTCAATCAAGCTTCAGTGGCGCAACCGATCGATGTGATTTTTGGCAACGGAATAAATGAGGACCTGGAGAGTGACATAGGCTACTTTTTGTCCCGGAAAATTAAGGAGTTCCCGCGGGAATCAGCTAGTGTCACATACATCTAAAATAGCATCACATAAATTTTGTACAAAGATAGGTCAGGTTTTTTATCCACTACGAGTTAGCCCTTGACTGCTATCTCACCTGATGGTAAGTAATGATGCAGTCTTATACTTTTTATCCCGGAAAATTAAGGAGTTCCCGCGGGAATAACCAAAAACTTAAACCACGCGGATGAAGTACCTATGCAAATACTCGTACATGATTTGATTTGATTTGAAGTCGCGGGCATCAGCTAGTCTATAATAGTAGTATTACAGTTCGCTAGGCGAACGCGTTTCACAGCGCTTCAGCCTACAATGGCGGCAGAAAAACCATCGGTTCCCACAGAAGGCGACTTTCACCGATACTATCAATAAAGCGTACATAACTGGTGTATTGTCTAGTAGAAACTAAGCAATTACGGAAAAATAATTGTTATATCAGTAAGTTTTGACGACCTCCGTGGCGCAGTGTGTAGCGCTGTTGCATTAACGTGCGGAGGTCCCGGCTTCGATCCCCAGCAGGGTCAATTTGGGAATTTATAATTTCTGAATTTTCCCTGGTCTGGCCTGGTGGGACGCTTCGGCCATGGCTAGTTACCACCCTACCGACAAAGACGTGCCGCCAAGCGATTTTGCGTTCCGGTACGATGCCGTGTAGAAACCGAATAGGGGTATGGGTTTAATAATTAACTGCCATGCCCCTAACAGGTTAGCCCACTACCATCTTAGACTGCATCATCACTTACCATCAGGTGAGATCTCAGTCAAGGGCTAACTTGTAGTGGATAAAAAAAAAAGTAACACAGTTTAGGGAGATACGTTCTTCCTATTAGTCATCCGACGGAGATATTTGGGGTGACAGAGGCGAGGGAGGGTACCTAGATCTCCCAGCTGGCACCGGGATGATGCCTATGTCATAAATATAATATTTCTTACCGATTATTAAATAGAGGGTCCTCTAATATTCATATTCTCGTTTAGTTTAAGTTTGATAACTATATTAAATTATTTAAATTAATTTCACAAATGCGAAAGTTTGGATGATGGATAGTAGGCGTGGATAGCCCCCGCATATTTTATTATCCCAAGAAAACTCCAGACGTAAAAACGGAAAATTGTCTCAATTTCAGAATTTTCTAGAAAATTATCAAACCCAAATCTAGACATTTTAATCTGAACCACATTCAATTAGATTAACACGTTCTAAGCATTCTATAGGTATGTACTTACTTACATATTTTACATAACACTTAGCTAACTTTGTATTATCTAGGTTTATTCAACACAAGCAAATTCCCTCGGCATTGCCCGTTGAACTTTTTTTATATGTATACTTACCAACTAACTTTTCCCTACTACCAACTAACTGTTCTTCCGCGTAGATTTTGAATTTTTGGAAAATCCTATTGAACTTCCTCAATTTTTTTTTTTCTTAGTGCTGGCACAGAAAAATAACTAGGTTAGTAAAAGCATGTTTGTCTGTGACGTTTTTATGGCCCATCTGCTCAATCGATTTTGACGAAACTTTGTATATACCTAAACTTGAATTCTGGAGACGGTGTAGCTGTTAGAATTTCTGGGATACGGACAGACATTATAGCATTCGTATTAGAACGGATAAAAAGCTTAAAGTTATGTGCGAATTTTTAAAAAAAACATACCAATAATGTAATTGTTTATTTGTTTTAAAGTCTTTATTGCACATCAAATGCAATGTACCTACTTACAAAGGCAGATTTAATACGTAGAAGTGTTCTCTTCTAGTTAACCTTTGGTTTGGTTGTGGCGGTGGTGTGGTATAATTATTATGACTAACTAAAAATACAATCAATATAGAAACTTGTTTATTTTTAGTATTTTTACATACGCACAACCCAATAATTCTAATGCAACTTTAAGTGTACATTTAAAATTCATGCGCTAATTTTACTACCTATGCATCGACGTACTCTGGTATCGCAAAGGCAAAGCTGGCGGATATTATGAGTAACTCCATACATGGTTACTACATAGATAGCCACTGAACATTACTTATGGCAGCCATTAGAATTCCAAAAAACAACTTTCGTGAATAGAATGACAACACTTTTTTTAAACTGATTATACATTCGTAATAATAAAAAAAAGACGTGTGGCACTTGGAGACTGCCGCGGTAAAGCTATTGCATAGCATTTTTTATTAATACTTGTGTTGTTGACTTCAAGTTGTTGAAAATATAAAGGCGAAATAATTTTAAAGAATTATGTTTTCAATAGTCCGGGTGTCCAAGGGGAATCAAAAAACCTTTTGACAACATGAAATCAACAACACAAATAGTCAAAGCAACCAAATCATCTTTTCATAAAAATAGTCTTTTTATTTTCAACAACTTGAAGTCAACAACCCAAGTAGTTTTTTTTCGTTACGGAATTTCTGGATTTGGTCTCCACGCTCAAGGCCCGCGATAGAAGCTATGCAATAGCTTAAAATATGCAAAACTGTGCTTGTATGTTTATTGTCTTTCATGGTATATTTTATAACGTCATATTAATTTCGTACAAAGATAGGTTACATCTCGTAGACGGACACAGGCTTAATTTATTATTATTCTATAACAGCTCTGATAGTTCCTTAGTTAAGATGATTTGTGAAATGGTGATCATAATAATTTAATATAAAAATTCTTTAATATAAAATAACAACCGACTTCAAACTCCCGCGCCAACTTTACAACAACAACCACACGCTATACAAAGTACTTATGTTATTGTTGATATTTTAAAAACCGCTCGACTGATTTGATAAAATTTATATGGGACTACATGGGAAGTATGCCCTTTCAAATAAAAAAAGAATCATCCAAATCGGTCCACCCAGCCAAAAGTTCTGAGGTAACAAACATAAAAAAAATAAAAATACAGTCGAATTGAGAACCTCTTCCTTTTTTTGAAGTCGGTTGATAAGTGGACGTCAATATGTGTCGTATATCTACCTAAATTGAATAAAACATTATTTGATTTGATTTGATTAAGTAAGAAGTGCGCGTGTGGCAAAGGGCGCGCCTACACGCGCCTGCACGCGCTACCAAAAACGAGCATAATATAAGCGCCGAAAGAAACGCTATTCTAAAACCGTGCTTAGTAGACAGTTTTTAAAAAGTCCGAAGGGAACTCTTTGATTTTCGAGGACAAAAATTAGCTGAAGTAGTACCTACTCAGGAAGCCTGGTACACTCATGCAATGAACCGCCAATAGCTGATTTCATTTGATCGTTCCATCGCATGGGCGACCTTTCTCGCCCTTTGGTAGGTACTCTCCCACCTTACCCTGCATGACGAGGCGCTCGATGGAGTCATTTTCACGACGGGAGAATAGTATGCGACTCTGTTCATTCTAGGCTTTTGACAACCTCCGTGGCGCAGTGTTGAGCGCTGTTGTCTTAATGTGCGGAGGTCCCGGGTTCGATGCCCGGCAGGGTCAATTTGGGAATTAATAATTTCTGAATTTTCCCTGATCTGGCCTGGTGGCAGGCTTCGGCCGTGGCTAGGTACCACCCTACTAGCAAAGACGTACCGCCAAGCGATTCAGCGTTCAGGTACGATGCCGTGTAGAAACCGACTAGGGGTATGGGTTTAATATAACTGCCATGCCCCTAACAGGTTAGCCCGCCTACTATCTTAGACTGCATCGTCACTTACGATCAGGTGAGATCACAGTCAAGGGCTAACTTGTAGTGGATTAAAATAAAAACATTTATAGCATTGGTTATGTATCCACTATTAGTCTGTCCGTCCGTTACGCTGTAGCTGCGCGCGCGCCGCTGCCCGCGCTGACCTTTATCAAACACCTGTTTTTTGCCCGAGAAACGGAATAAACTGTTTATACACAAATGTCAACATTTCCGTTTTGCGCGCTGATAACAAAACCGTGGAGACGGTTTGTTATCTAAGATTATTATATCCACTTTTTTTTTCAAGTATACAAGTAAAGTATAGTGTAAGTAGTAGTAAATATAGTAGTATTAATATTCTTGCAACTGTGAACTGTTCGACAATTATAAGAAAGCTAGATAAAATTACTAAACCTTAATACCTTTTACCTAAATTGCTAATTTTTTATTTCTGAGTGATCATTCTGAAGACCACAAACGCCTATTTTTTACTATACATGCTCGTATTTATAGGTGTATTTCGTCACCTTATATCTTTTGAGTAGTTAACGGGCCTGCTGATGTTTAGTACCTTTTTTCATCGTGGTCTTAACTGATACACGCCCCTGATGAATGAAGGTCTACTGCATTAGGTCTAAGGTCTACTAGATTTCCACCAACAGCCGGAGCCGTAGCCCGTAACATATCATCGCTGAAGTGGCAACACGCACTGTTGGGATATTTTACTCTTCAGGCGCCGAAGAATGACCGTAAAACAATGTTTTGGAGCCCATTAGAAGATTTAATTATACGCATTTTTGATAGCCTATATCTCGGAAGCCTGGATGCATTAGAAGCTTTTGTCTCATATAATACCTGATTGTTTTGATGCCACCTATTGAGTATAATACAGGTTTTGAGTTGCAACTATTTTGAAACAAAATAAAATGGCGGAACGGTAGGTAGGCCAAAATATTCAACCCTTTTAACGTTAGGATGACAATTTTTCTATGTGAAAATCCTGCCAGTTTCCTCCGTTACGTCCCTGTCACGCTTTTTGGCTCTCGGCTATTTTAAAAAGTCCACTCCCATGAAGGTTATATAGGGGATGAAAGTTTGTATAGAATTTTAGGAACCTAATTCCACGCGGACGAAGTCATCGGCAAAAGCTAGTATAATATAAAATTATAGCGTTAAGCCGCTCTATGCCTCTGTTCCGCCACGCTTCATAAAGCGTTACGTTAGAGTGGAACACGCTATTCGAGAATTATTGCAGCCTTATACATATACTAGCATATCTACTTATATCTACATTATATCTTCTAGAATACGCGACATAACCCAGCTTTATATTACCACTACTGCCTCAATGGCCCAGTAGTTAGCACATTCGACTGCGGTTGACGAGGTCCCAAGTTCGATTCTCGTGTTGGGCCATAGCTAAGTATTGAGTTTTCCTGAGAAGAAATTTTCAGTATATTTTCGCACACAACTTTCAGTTTCAGTAGAAGTTCCCAGTGTTTCACCCACATATGTAAAGTTGTCGGTCCTGCGCCTGATCTCTCTTCGGTCGTGTCGGATTTTCCGTCCCATCGGGTTATGAGAGTAAGGGAATAGATAGTGCAGCTGTATTTTCGCGCATAATAATTGTGCATTATATAAGATTTCCCGCGCAATTTGTATTGATGTTCAAAATGTGTACAGTGTACCACATTTGAATACAGATAGGTAATTGTACCTGGATCTTTTGAATTTTAAATGTAGTAATAATACTATTTAAATTCAATTATGAAACGGTGAAAGCCTGGTGGTTAAGACACCTGACCTTCTGTGCGGCGTCGCGGGTTTAATTCCCGGGCACCTCCAACTTTTCGAAATTATGAGCGTTTTAAGAAATTAAACATCACTTGCTTCAAATGGTGAAGGAAAACACCGTGAGGAAATCTGTCAGTCCAATCCACCAGCGTTGAAGTTTGCCAATCCACCAGCGTGGTGGACTATGGCCTTACCCTTCTCATTCCGAGAGGAGACTCGTGCTCAGTAGTGAGCTGGCAATGGGTTGATAAGAGAGAATAATATTATTTTGTTTGTTCTAAAGTCTTTATTGCACATAAAATACAATGTTAAAAGGCGAACTTAATATCTAGAGGTATTTTCTTCCAGTTAATCTTTGGTAAATACTCCTTAATTTTTCGGGATAAAAAGTATATGTCACTCTTCAGGTCCTCAACTATACCCATGCCAAAAATCACGTAGATCCGTTGCTCCGTAGCGACGTGATTGAAGGACAACCCAACAAACTAACAAACAAACACACTTTCACATTTAGAATAATTAAAGTATGAAGTATGATTATTATTTTCTGTTATCACAGATCTTAACAAACCTTGGCGTGATAGGTACCAACTAACATCACAGGCAAAGCTCTGATGTAGATAGGTAATACTGTTAATTGATAGCTAGCTAGCCGCTTCCCTCGGTCACGCCTGCCTGGCTAATTGTTTGATAAAAAATAGGTTATCTCAGGTCATAATTATAGTATAAAGATTTTAGTTATTGCGTACATTTTATGCTTTACTATTCTGTTGTTTTATTTTATAAATGATAAATGATTTATTTATTTCACACTAGTTGATGCCCGCGACTTCGTCCGCGTGGTTTAAGTTTTTTTGATTCCCGCGGGAACTCCTAAATTTTCCGGGATAAAAGTACCCTATGTCACTCTCCAGGTCCTCAACTATACCCATGCCAAAAATCACGTCAATCCGTTGCTCCGTTGCGGCGTGATTGAAGGACAAATCAACAAACCAACAAACCAACAAACAAAGTGACTTTCGCATTTATAATATTAGTAAGTATAAGTATGATGATATGATAAGACAACTTGTGTCACTCTACCACCGGTTCGGAAAGCATCTACCGAGAAGAGCCGGCAGGAAGCTCAGCAGTTGCTCTTTTCTCCAAAAAAATAAAGAGGTTACAATAATTATGAAATACAACACATATAATCATTCAAGGAAATAATTTATCAAACTTAATATTATAAATGAGAAAGTGTGTTTGTTGGTTTGTCCTTCGATCACGCCTCAACGGAGCAACGGATCGACGTGATTTTTTGCATGGGTATATTTGAGGACCTGGAGAGTGACATAGACCACTTTTTATCCCGGAAAAACTTACAGTTCCTGTGGGATAGTATGCTCTTTTTCTCGCATTTGTGCTTTAATTAGGCGGCAACTGAGTTACAGATTGACGTGATTTTTCGCACAGGGTTGCCGCGGGAACCAAAAAACCTCAAACCCAGACGAAGTCGCGGGCATTCGCTAGTAATTTATATTCCGACAAACTTATCCGATTCGGTGACAGCGTCGCTAGTATCTATGAAAAATAAAATAAAAACAAAAACTATACAGGCATAAAGATTAGTTCCAATTTTGGCCACCGGGTAGAAAATTCCCACGGGAATTTTCTAGGGATAAATAGTCATTTGTTATACAAGAGTGAAAAGTTGTTTTTTAACCGCGTGCTCAATTTTGATGACCGAGCAAGCGAAGGATTCTAAAATTGAATCACGAGCGCAGCGAGTGGTTCAAAAATTAGAATCCTGAGCGTTAGCGAGGGAATCAAAAGAGCACGAGGTGAAAAATCTTTTCACTCGAGTGCAACACGTAACTTTTCATCCCACCTCAGCGAGGAAATGAAATACTTCTCGCGTGATTGTTGAGGGAGAAAGCTCATTTCCGCATGTTTAACAGTTTTTCAATTCTGTTGGCGTCAAATTAACTTCTTCGTCACTAGAATCACTCATTTTAAGTTTTTCACTTATTTTCAATTTTCTTGTTTTTAATCGAAGGTTTTAATTTTAAACAATATGACATGAACGAAAATGGTACGCGCAAAGCAAATTAAAAAAGTACACCAAGAAGGTTACGAGTGTGAGTTTTTAACAAATTAAAAACGGTTGTATGGAAATTCGGCACCATAGAGGTAGAAGTAAATAGGTTTTAATGATGTTTTGAATTCACAAACTTCATAGACGAGTGATATTTACTCACGTGCACACGATGTTCTAAATTCAATTTACTTTATCCTCATGAGAATAATAACGGCTTTTGCATTCAGATATCGAAGCGTAAAAATACTCTTTCCGAGATGGTGGGATGAAAAAGTAATTTATGCCACTGCCCAGGTCCTTAACTATACCCATGCAAAAATTATGTCGATACGTTGCTCCGTTGCAGCGTGATTGAAGGACAAACCAACAAACCAACAAACCAACAAACATACACACTTTCGCATTTATAATATTAGTATGATATGATATAATGTAGTTAAAGTGGAATTTAATTTAGAATATGCAAATTATAGGTTTTGACGCATTCCTAACTGTAACGCACTACGTTCTAAAAGTACGGAATTTTATTTTATATGTAGGTACAGTTCGCGCGCGAGTTGAATGCAGAGTAAATGTATTATTGAAGGGGGTGGAAGGTTAGGAGGTGTCCCCATACATAAGCTCTGCATTCAACTCGTGCGCGAACTGAGCGTACGCTATCTTTGTGTCTACCTACGCTTTTAATAATTCTCTACGCAATAAATACAATCAGATTTGTCGGTCACGTCTTGTTGTCAGTAATTGTAGGTAGTATCATGAGTGCGTCCGAGTACAGTTAAAAACTTATTAGTCATTCGCCAAACGCTATTGCAAACTTTCATTTATTTTTAGAGACAGTGCTAAAAAATTTGTAAGTAAATTGGCTTCTTGGCTGAATTTACCCATCTTGCGCACGGATAACCTTTGCAATCATACTAACTTATACTACCTAGTACTAGTTATTATTCTGTGCTTATACTTACTAATATTATAAAGGCGAAAGTGTGTTTGTATGTTGGTTTGTCCTTCAATCACGCTGTAACGGAATAAGTATCCGGTACTTGACGTGATTTTTGCCATGGGATTGTTGAAGACCAGGAGAGTGACATGGGCTACTTTTTATTCCGAAAAATTAAGGAGGTCCCGCGGGATTCTAAAAACTTAAACCACGCAGACGAAGTATCGGGCGCGTAAACCACGCGGGCATCAGCTAGTATATTATTATAAATGAGAAAGTGTTTATGATTGTTGGTTTGTCCTTCCTTCAAAAAAACATCATAGTCCCATCCCAGTATCTCAATTAAATCTGCATAAAAATCCTGAGTGGATTACATTATTTTTAATTAAAGCTATGAAACCGCATGCAAAAACTAGCCAATTATTAATTCGTATATTTCAATGTAACAGCGAATTTATTGCATCAAATGCCCTTTAAAAAATTAAATGGACCATAAATACTACTTTTTTCTAGAAAATTATCCATAAACCATAGACGTCACGCTCGCTCGGGTATGGGAACCGCCGTAGAATAGAAACTACAATTATTATATTTCAAGAAATTCTAGTAGTTTTTTTTTCATGGTTAGTTGAATGTCTAGTCTTTAATTCCACATTTTCATTAATAGTTTTCGTCGCATTGGTTGGATAAATCAATAAAAATAATTGCAATAGGTATAAAATAATGCATTATTAAATCTTCAGTTAATAATTTAATATAAAAAATTATTTTTAACAAACAAGGTAACAAACATTAAAAAAAAATACAGTCGAATTGAGAACCTCCTCCTTTTTTTGAAGTCGGTTGATTAGAAATCTTAAAAAAATTGCTTCAAACTAATGTTGGGTCTAAAAAAGCTTTGCATCAAAATAGCTTAAAAAACATTAGCACCTGTAATAGTCGAATATAAAATAACAAAATGGAAGCTATAAACAATCGTTTGAGTGCAAATTAGCATCACAATCGCACTTAAGTGTCCGTGCTGGGGGCTTACTACCATCGCTTAGCAGTATTATTGTAATATTACCGTTTTATATGGCGTTTTATAGCCCGCCAACCCGCATTGCAGCAGCGTGGTGGGTCTAAGCTCTAATTCCCTCTCTCATAAGAGTGGAGGCCTGTGCCCAGCAGTGGGACGTTAATAGGCTGTAGTGGTGGATATGGCGTACCTTGCCATCCTTATAATAAGGATTATAATTCTGAAACAAGAGCGTCAACAATATTAAAATACTTAATACTACTTTATGTGATGGTAGTATGCCCCCTTTTATCGTTTTGATCAAGCTTTTGCAGTTTATACATTGTTACTCGGGCTTCACACGTCATAATTTTTTTAATAGTGCAATTTCACTGTGGGTAATTTATGCGAAAAGATGGTTAAGGTTTGTAAGTTCGTAAATCTTTATAGAGGGTTACGATCTACATTATTAAATGTCAAAAAAGTGAATGAAAGGCGAAGGCTAGACTTGTATGATAAATGCTGAAAGACCACATTCTGTTCGTGTAATATACTAGACAATATCCATCAATACACTAGATTACACGGTTCATAAATACCCTTTGCCTAAGGTAAGGCGGTAGGTGTAGACTCATCATCATCATCATCACTACAGCCTATTAACGTCCCACTGCTGGGCACAGGCCTCCACTCTCATAGGAGAGCAGGAATCAGAGCTTAGACCCACCACGCTGCTCCAATGCGGGTTGGCGGGCTTTAACGACTACTATCATGTTAGTGACAATAACCGGGACCGACGGCTTAACGTGCTCTCCGAGGCACGGGGGTGAAACACCGCCAACTTCCAACTCCGGGCTGGCACTGAGAATTTCTTAATTGGAAAACCCAATACCTAACTTTTATGGCCGACCGGGAATCGAACCCAGGACCTCGTGATCCGCAGTCGACTATGCTAACCACTAGACCAACGAGGCAGTCATAGGTAGGTAGACTCATGGAAATATATTTTTTCACAGGAGCTCTTTAATTCGAAAATGTTGATTGTTAATATTGGCAGCGAATCGAAGCGAAATTTTTTATACCAAAAACAATTCGCTAAAAAAAAATAATATAGCTTGCTGCGACAAGATTTTGGCATACGCGAAAGAGTGCTAGCTAATCGATCGTGGTACGTGGCCTACACTGAACCAATAATTTTACCGTAATAAAACCACAGGATTGAAGCCTTATAACATAATAATTAATATAAAAAATACTTTTTAAACAACCGACTACAAACTCCCGCGCCAACTTTACAACAACAAGCACACGCTATACAAAGTACTTATTTTATTGTTGATATTTTAAAAACCGCTCGACTGATTTCGATAAAATTTATATGGGAAAGAATCATCCAAATCGGTCCACCCAGTCAAAAGTTCTGAGGTAACAAACATTAAAAAAAAAAAAAAAAAACAGTCGAATTGAGAACCTCCTCCTTTTTTGAAGTCGGTTGAAAATGATTTAGTTAACTCTACATTAAGATAAATTTATTTCACTAACACACACTATGGGAAACTTAATAACATTTAAAACCTTACATCTACGATATAAAATTTAACTAATGTAGTAGATTAAACAATTTTGTTTAATCATACTATTTATTATTATTGTGCACCTGTTTTCTGAACTAGTTAAGAAGTAGTGTCTCGGAAAACAGAAACGCTCTTCCGCTATTGACCAATATTCATTGTCAATTATTGTGGTTGTAATGATTGATGCAGGTCATAAACATGATACGAACCACTCTCCTAATTACATCACAAGTAAAAATGTTTACCGCCCAACGAAGTGGGCACGGGTCCAGCTAGAACATAATATGGCTAGAGCTAAACTATGGTAGAGAGAGGCAACCATGGTAGAGAGTTAATTCCCAAAAATCCCAAATTAACCGTACTGGGATCTAGCACCTCCATTATATAACACACAGCGTTCACCACTGCATCCAGTTACCAGAAGTTAAGAAAGAATTCAAAATCAAATTCGGATTTGTGTTTTGAAGAAAAGTAAGTCTAAATAAAATTATTGTGTTGGCAATTTTGAGTGATAATTTGAAGTGAATTGAGTAAAACAGAGAAATTGTAGTTTTCTTATCAAGCAATGCACCCACCGTGCTGCAATAATTACTAATTATAATTCCTAGAAAGCTGTTTTTCCCATTACGGCTTATGTTTCTACTACATCTATTGTTTTGAGAATAAGTGCACCTACATGCAATAATTTACAGATTAGTTTTGCAACAGGGTAAATTTTGCTGTTATTGGACTCTAAAAAAGTTTTTTTTTGTAGCAACCTAATTATCTGACAGTGGCCAAAATTTGAATATTTAAAATATTTTTTTTGCCTGTTTAGTTTTTGCTTTTATTTTATTTTTAATAGATACTAGCGCCGCTGACTCCGGGTTTTGAGATAAGTTTATAGCAAGGAAGCTTAGCATAACCTATAAAGATAAGCTAAATGTTTTAATTTTTACGACTGCTGTAGTGACTGATAGCGTAGGTGCCGGGTTCCCAACAGGGGCAATCTGAGAATCCATCCTAATATTATAAATGCGAGAGTGTGCCTGTCTGTCTGTCTGCTAATTTTGATGAAATTTGCTACGGAGACAGGGTGTATCCCGGGTAAGGACATACAATATACATATTATACCTTTTATCTCGGAAAATCAAGGAGTTCCCGCGGGAATATAAAATACATAATCCAGGCGAACGAAGTTGAGGGTTCAAAATGGATTAAAGTTAAACGGATAGAGATAATATGGAGGGAAAAAGTACATACAAACAGTTAAAAAGACAGACACAACCTCTTGCTGTTTTAATATACCTCTTAAAATCTCTGTGTTACAATTGATCTATGTTTACGTTCGTTATTATTGCAAGAATCGATCGATTGAGTAAACTTACCCATTCACTCTTAAGATCTACCTACCATGTACCTACCTAATATATATTTACTTTTAATTGCACAAAATCTTAATTAAAATTGTTATTAAATAGTAATAATTAATCATCACATATTATAATCCATACTTAATCTTTAGGTAGTTTTAAACTGATATTATAAATGCGAGTTTGGATGGATGGAAGTTTGTTACTCAATCACGCCAGAACGGCCGAACGGATCTGGATGAAATTTGGCACGGAGATAGATACTTACACAACACATAAGCATAACACATAGGCATAGGTACAGGGATAGGCTACATCATACTACAAACCGAGAAATCCCGGGGATGGACATAGCCATTTCGGATATTTATCCCGGAAAATTAAAGAGTCCTGCGAGAACCAAAAAACCTCAATTCACGCTGACGAAGTCATGCATCAAGCTAGTATTATAATAAACACGACAGTGAGTCTGTCTGTCTGTACATCTGCTTGCCTGTTACCTTTTCTCGGCCAATTCGTTTAATCGATTTTGACAATATGAATAGGTACGTATTACCAAATGATATAGGCTACTCTTTATCCTGGAAAATCATAGTATTTGAAGTCCTATAAGCATTAAAGCTAACATTATTGCATAGTAAGAATAAAAATAATTTTAATTTTATTATAAGAAGTAGGGATGGCTCAATGTTTGCAAAGAATCAAACTAGATGCAAAATAAAAATAATAATTTCTTGTTGAGAATGTTTTTTTGTTAAAATGTTCAGTTAAAACTGTTGGTTTTCATTTTTGAAATTCATTGCAAATAGAAAGTGTAGTTGGCATAAATCTACTTGAAACAGTAAAAATAATCCAATTTAATGTAACAAAATTAATATTTTAACATTTTTCAACATCAAGTTATCAGTCTACGTTCTATAAATAAAACTAGATGTTTTAGAAGGGTTCAAGGCTTGTAAGTGAATTTTCTCACGGAAAAACTTTATTAATTTTATTTCTACCATGTTGTTACTACATCAATTCTTGTAGTCTAGGCACTTCCTACGAACAGGGTAGGTTTTTTCTGCCTCTAATTGGCTAGAAGATTTTAATAGTTGTTGGAATACGGTTGTCTGTTAGAGAACCATCGACCGTGGCTGTCTGGACGCGGGAAACTACAGGGGTGGCCAACCTTAGAAAAAATATGAGAAAAGTTTTTTTTTTACTTGAGTTAATTTCTTTATTTTAATAAGTTGGCCAAGTAATTCGAGATAATAACTGTAGTGAAATAATTATTACTTTATATATATTAGTACTTCTATTTAATAAAATTTTCTCTTCCATTTATTTGTACACATTTTTATTAAATTATTTTATAAAATAATTATTATTTAGGCTTTTTGGGATATTTTAATTTTGATTGTGGAGTTCAATTCATTTTAATCCATTACCGGCCCACCATTGAAGAACGGGCGTCCTCTTAGAACTTTTTTTCTTCAAAGAACCACTGCTGCTGTAACCATGGCCGCTGACTTATAATTATTTCTTTTTTATATATACTATAATTATTTCATTTTTGATTCCTTGTCCCAATCATGAAAGTATAAATTCTACGTATATGGTCCCAATAATATTATTAATATAATATACCTAACCCAGTATTGCGATAAACCCACGAATCTACGAATCACTCAGAGTTGCATTTCCCTTGCTAACTCTTTTATGAACGATCTTTATCGAATGTTTAACCATCAGACGTGCTAAGAAGACAACTCAAGGTTAATAAAAGTACAGTAAATTGAAGCTAACGCATGCGTACACGAAAAAATGTAAACAACGAACCAAAAAACGTCATAAGTAGAGCCTAAAGACGAAAAAAGGCGTCCGTAATTCGTACACAAAAACATGTTAAATTAAACGCATTAAAAACAAAAACTAATGCAAAAACAATAAGTGAGGCGCCCCTGAGTTGTGAAAAAGTGACTCGGAATGAAAATTACATATCGGCGATATGAAAAAAGGAAGGAAAAAAACTGAGGAAAAAACTCAGTTAACGTATTCTTGCCGATAAGCGATGCACGCGATCGCTAAGAATAAGGGCTAGCATATTGTGGAGTAGGCTTCTGTCTTTAGTAATTAATAATGATTGACATCCCCCCGATTGACATGATTGACATCTTTAGTTATTAGTAATGATTGATAGCCCGCCATCCCGCATTGGAGCAGCGTGGTGGGTCTAAGCTCTAATTCTTTCTCTCCTGTTAGAGTGGAGGCCTGTGCCCAGCAGTGGGACGTTAATAGGCTGTAGTGGTGGAATGATTGACATCTAAACCTATCACCTATCTAAACCTAGTGGGTTTTGGCCATATTTTCACAGCTATGGTGGTCAAGTGCGGAGTGGCAGATTGAAATTAAAGAAGTCAAGAAGTTATCAAAGACATAAAGTAATTGAATAATAATTGAGTGAGGAAAGTGAGGTCGAGTCCATACTCTATGTACTTGGTTGAATTTGCACTAACCTCAATCCGTCCGTCTGTCAGAAACTTATTCTAAATTGGTGAAAATAAATACTTCTTTAAATATAATAAAACCGATGGCCTCAAGCAAAAAATCACTGATTCATCTGATCAACCGAAATTCCAAGCAGTCAACCGAGACGCTAATCGTGATTTGACTGCTTTTTTACAAAGGTTAGTGGTTATGAATGTTATTTAAAAAAAAATATATACAGAATTTTGCTCGTTATGACGCAGAATCATCATGTTTACGATAGAAGTCCAGCTGTCTAGTTTTCCTTACAGTATAAAAAAGGTAAGGAATCACAGAAATATTCTTAACGAAACGCGTAAGCCACACGCATTGTCTGGCGCTTCTGACGTTCTCGAGTACGTGGTTTTCACTCTTACGGGTTATCAAGATTAATATCATTCATCCTTAGTTCACGGTAACTAAGTTCTGCACAGTTATACTTTACTATTATCTTACTAATATTTTAAATGTGTATGTTTGGATGTTTGTTACTCCTTCTCGCCATAATAACTTAACCGATTTGGCTGAAATTTTAAATGGAAGTACACACAGGCTCTTATCCTGTAAAATAAAAGAATTCCCGCGGAAATCAAAATCTTTAATCCACGCGGTTAAAGTCACGGGCATCATCTAGTAACTTTATAAGTCGGTCTCTATACTTAGTTTGCCAGTGCGCTAGCGAAGCGCGCGGCTCGCTCGCTGCTCGTATCACAGTTTTTCACAGCGAAGCTATTTATTTTAATATAATATTAATTACTACGCTTCGCTGCGAATAGCATTCAGAAATAACTTGACATTTTCGCGATTGCTATAAATTCAGTTTCATCAGATAACGTTAGGGAGAATTTAGAATGCTTTATTTGTTACACCGTTAATGCATTAATGGGTATGCATTAACGGTGTTTTTATATAGTTTTAGAATATTTTTACTAGAGTACAAATTTCTTCATGCGTCGTTGCCTCTACTTTGAGGATCGTGACACCCCTCCGATAGCATTCTTCTCATGATGCTGTTCCATTTCTCTCTGTTTCCCGCCGCGAGGATGGCGTCGCTGATCGGTGTGTCAACTGCTTCCTTAATTTGGTCTGACCAACGTCTCGGGCTTCGATCTTATTTTATTTTTATTATTTTTGTACAAAATATTGTCTTAAAACTAATTATAAAAAAAATGGACAAAGGTAAAGCTTATCTCTAAAAATAAATCTCTTTCAGCTTTCCTTGAAAGTGAGTAAGGTGAAATTGTTAAGTGGTATAGGTACAAAAATATTTAATATATTTATTGGAATTATAAAAAAAATCTACAATAATATTTACTTCAAATATTTATATACTTATAACCACCTCTCCACCACCACCACCACCACCTCTCCCTCTCTCTTACCAGTCTCCAATCTCTATACCACTTACTACTTACTTATACATAAGGTCTCTTACCAGTGACAATAAATTTTTCGATGGGACCTACTGGCAGTCTTCCGTGCAATGTGGCGGAAGTACCTACTCGAGGGTCCTTCGCAGACAGATGTTGGAAAGCCTCATTTTTATTTTTAAGTAAAGAGTACAAACACACTGACGATAAAAGTATGTCCAGAGGTCAAACTCAAAGTAGGTATAGCAATGACTTCGCTTCACTATTCTGCCGTGCTAACGAAAAAGGCGACATTTTGACATTTTGACGCCGCCAAGAATACGAGATGGGCAAGTTTCAACTTTTTTTAACCTTTTTTGAAATTTTTATATAATATATTAACATCAATTAAAGTTGAAGACGGGCGTGGAAAGCATACTAAAATAATTCCATTAGATAAAAATATAATAATAAATCATAATATCAAATTATACAATCCTACTATATCTCCCTACAGAAGAGAGCACGCACCAATGAGGCTTTATTTACCGAGTGATATAAATATTAAATTAATGCATAATGATTTTTGTCAACAGCATCCTGAATTAAGTGTGTCTTACGATACGTATCGTATACAAGTTAAAAAAATGAATATTTCATTTACTAAATTAGGTAATGAGGAATGTGAGTTATGTGAGGAGTATTCATTACACAATCCTGATCATAAAATTCAAAAACAAGGGGATTGTGAAAAGTGTTGTGAATGGGATGCACACTTAACGAAAGCTAAATTGGCCCGTGATTTATACTTATCTCATAAAGAAAAAACAAATGATCCTCAGCATTTATACGTCTCTGCTGATTTGCAAAAATAATCATGCTTCCGCGCATGGAAGGATTTAAATCTGTTTTATTTTGTCCTCGGATAATAGCCTTCAACGAAAGCTTTGTTCCTGTTGGTAAATCCGCGAGAAAACCATTCGCCGTTGTTTGGCATGAAGCTGTCAGTGGTAGAAAACAAGATGACATAATAAGTACATTCCATGCCTTCTTTAAGGCTAACAGAAATATCGAAGAAATCGATATTTGGTTGGATAACTGCGCAAGTCAAAATAAAAATGTTACTTTTTTCCTACTTGGTTTACCTTATAAATTCTAATATTGTAGGAATAAAAAAAGTCACCTTAAATTATTTGCAAGCAGGACATACATTTATGAGCGCCGATCATCTGCATCACCAAGTTGAGCTTAGCATGTCAAAGAGGAATAAAATATGCGAATTTCCTGACTTTATTGAAACTATGAAAGCAGCTAATTCTGGTAAAATTGATGTTAAAGAGATGAACTATACAGATTTTTACATTTTTAAAAACTACATATCACAAAAAAAATTCAAAATGCGCGGCCCAGACCATATTTGAGTGAAATTGTTAAAGTAACTTTTACACGAGGACAATTTTATGCTTTATATAAAACAGATTTTTCAAGTGATGACAAAGAATTGAACTTCCTAACCGAAGTATTTATAAAACAGAAGGGCAATATTGAGATGCTTAGTCCGCTTACATCACCTCGCGGTACTGCGGCCGACGAGGTCCCGGGTTCGAGTCCCGGGTCGGGCCACAACAAGTATTGAGGTTTTCTGGCAAAAAAATCTCAGTACTAGCCCGGAGTTAGGAAGTTGGCGGTGTTTCACCCCCGTGCCTCGGAGAGCACGTTAAGCCGTCGGTCCTGCGCCTGACCTCTCACCGGTCGTGTCGGATTTTCCGTCCCATCGGGCTATGAGAGTAAAGGAACAGAGAGTGCACCTGTGTATGCGCACACACTTGTGCACTATAATATCTCCCGCGCAGATGGCTAATCTCTCAGGAGATTGGCCGTCGTGGCCGAAATTCGGTCGGGAGGACATTATTATTAATAAAATATTGTACCTATTCATCATAACCAATTTTTACAGGCAACCAACAGAGCATCGAACCCAGGACCTCTAGGCCGAGGCAAGCGCCGCTGCGCCAAAAACATCAGAGGTCCCACATTGCCTAAGCAAATTACTCGAACTGTTAAGGAGTTCATACAATGCTTTTTGACGTGCAGGCATCTGTGAACTCATACAGGTTGAATTATACTAGTGGTACGTTATTTACACAATCGGGGGGCTGGTTTTAAAACGCCCTTCAAATCCTACTATCTCCATCTATGGTGCCAGGTAAAGAACTACTAAGCAGATTTATAGGAAGCAGTAAACAGGAACGGGTGCCACGAAGGTAGGAACCCTAAATACATCTTTAACGCCATCTAGCGGGCGGTTGTGATCTTGTGCTCAGTCCTTTGCATCCTTGTTTGTCTAAAGGACGGCAGAGGGAAAATTTAGCTTGCTAGTTTCTTTTAAAATTGAAAGATGTCGGTTGACAGAAACTATTAAAAAATTACAAAACCGTCCAGACTGAAAATCAAGATAAATAATATTATATTATTACTTTAATGATAACCAGGTAATTTTCACTGGAATTTTCATTCATTTTCTTGAAACAGATTTTCTACTCTAACTTAAATATTTTGCTAATAAGACCGAAATTCTATGGTTCGATCAAACGTATTCATAATTAGTATTTAGTATAAGTTCAAGTAAGATTCCTATTTATTTCACAGAGAAAGACTTTTTATTATTTTCGTAAACAGTAAGCTCATGCACGCCATTTTAGTTTGGATTTGATTTTTATAATCTTTTTGTCTTAGTCTATCACACACAATAGGTTATAATGTATACCTATTAGTTAGGTAAGGATAGATATGAGTTGGAATATATAATAACCTATAGTACTTAAATCTGATTAAGACGTATTTTAGTAAGATTATAAAAATAAAATAGACCCCGGCGCAGTGTAGAGCGCTGTAGACTTAACGTGGGAGGTCCCGGGTTCTATTCCCGGCGGGGTCAATTTGGGATTTTGTTCTGGTCTGGACTGGTGGGAGGCTTTGGCGTGGCTACCACCCTACCGGTAAAGACGTACCGCCAAGCGAATTAGCGTTCCGGTACGATACCGGTACTGCCATACCCCTAGCATTTCGGCCCGCTACCATCTGAAACTGCAATCGGCATCATCACTTACCCTCAGGTGAGGTTGCAGTCAAGGGCTAGTAGTGAAATTAAAAAAAAAACAAGTTATTTCTAGAGCTCCGCTACTTGTCACAAGATGGCGCTAGTGTTTTAGTAGCTATTTTAATTATAATATTGTTATTGAATTTCGAGATGGCTGCAAAAGTCAATTAGTTTTATAATTTAATGCAGTGTTTGCAGTAGGTAATAGCAATAGTAATTTTCAGTCAGATATACGTATTGCGCGCATCTTATTTAAGTTGATAAATCGACAAGTTGCGCAAATCGTATAATATAACGTAATGTACCTACCTACCTTTTTGACTCTGAAAAATTTTACAATTTATATAACACTATTTATTATCTTGTATCTATAAAATAATAGCTCATACGGGTCAAAAAGAAAAACACTGATATGAATCGTCATTTTTATTTTTTAAAATAATTATAGCTAACCGATCCGGCAATAATAGTTACTATTCTCATTTTAATGACACAGTAAGCATTTTCCGTTGTTAAAATTAATTTTAACATAAAATTGATGGGTTAATTTTTGTTCAGTAAAGTAAATTAAAAATATTGCGTAACATAATTCAACACTAAAACTTAACTATTAAATACATACTTAACCGTATGATTGACTACGAGTCGAAT
Organism: Erebia epiphron; assembly: GCA_963932025.1. Taxonomy (NCBI): domain Eukaryota; kingdom Metazoa; phylum Arthropoda; class Insecta; order Lepidoptera; family Nymphalidae; genus Erebia; species Erebia epiphron. The sequence continues at coordinate 23,411,009 of OZ009947.1, read as the reverse complement.
ACAAAAAATAACCTCTATAAAAATATAATAATAAGATTTAATAAACACATTGCGGCTTACACTAAAATAATTAAAAACATGGCATCGCAAAAAGTTTAACGCAACTATTAAAAATTACATTTAATTTAAAATAACTATGGTTAAATAACGCTATACAAAAATACGAAATTAAAACAGTAGACCGACCTGTCGTGATATTATTAGTATGGAATCGTCTAAATTTTTTTAGTATTTGTCTCATGACTTAGGTACGTATTGTATGACATAGGTTACCTAAAACATCGATTAGGTACAATATGATACCATCACATCACATGCCTAAAAGTTTATTTACATTCATTTTGTTAATTTTTATTAAATAACTGTTAAATACAATGCCAAACATGAATTTTGACTTCTACCTAACCGTAAATTTTTAATCTACAACCTAAACATTTGAATTTTACAATTTTATATGCCGAAATATAGTTAGGTACTTAATTTTGAATTTTAATTTACAATCAATGCGTTTCCGCAACATTTAATATTATACAATTTTTCGTCCAAAAAGTGTTCGCATTTTCCAAATACAATTATTCCATTTTCATCATTTTTTGAAACACGACATTATCGTATAAAGGATTACAAATTTCGTAAAAAAATAAGACTAGAATTCACCGATTGGGGAAAAATACAATGCATTTTTTGTGTATAAATAAGCACAGTATATGAAAATGTTGTAAAACTATAATTTATTTAATTTCGCTATATCTATTATGCTCGATGTGAAAACTTTTGTAGTAAAGGACTGTGCTTTTTGAACAACAACGTATAAAATACCTATGTGACATTATTGAGACTTAGGCTTGTAGAATAAATGTAATGCGCTGTTGGTTAATTTTTTATTCATGAGCGGTGCGGGTTAACAACACGAAAAAGTTTTGTTAAAAGTTTCGATATTTAACTGTCGATTTAGGAATCCAATTTGCTTCAGTGCGATTTATTTATTAGGTATTGATTAATTAGAAAAGAGAAAGTCAAGTGAAATGAAGTATCTAACCACCATCCTACGTTAAAATATCGAAACCATATACGGTGTTAGTTTTTAAAAGTTAATAATATTGGTAACATTATGCGTTCAAAATAGCTCCGTGTATTTGTGATAATATTGGAATTTTACCTATTAGCTCACGCTTAAGGAATTTCTTTTCATTTTATGGTGATTAATCTCACCATTGATTTTTTGTTATAGGATTTTAGATTTAGATGAACAAATGTTGAAAAACTCTGCACACTTTACATTTCTATTAACACTTGAAATTGTTATTTCAATTTAACTATGTGCTCTAATAAAATTTTATTTTCGTAGTTCCAAAACGGTTTTCATTTCAGAATGGATATGACATGATATAATGTTGGAAAAGTATCCTTTAAACACCAATATGGAGATCCATTATCTATTACATTTAAGTACACGTATTTTTTTTGTATTTATGTGTTTTTATTCGTTGTTCACTACATTGTTAATAATGTGGACTAAGCACTTGAGAATCTTAAAATACAGGCTTAATACACATTATTCACGGACCCGATTATAAAAAAATACACCTTCTTTTATATCTCCTTGTAGTTTTATAAAGGAGTCCTGAATTACATTACATTAATTATGCTAACTTACATTATAAGATATATGAAACTACTACTATGTGAGTTATGAATTGAAAACCTGGCTATCCTGTCTATTCTTAAATTACGGTTAATAAATGTATATTTGGCTAAATATTGTTAAAACAAGGCGATAATATCAACAGAAACGATGAAGCGTGAAAAAATAACTTTAACATTTAATAAGGATGTGTAATTCAAATCAACAGCAATTAATTGTCAAAAACTTAACAATTTACGTTAGGCAGCCTGCACGTAAATTTTTGCGGTGTTAAATAAATTGTTAGAATTTACAAAGAAGTTAACATTGCCAAAAATTTTATTTAACATGCAGACTACGTAATGTTATTTAACTTGAAATAAAAAATGTAATGTAATCGCAAGTTGAAAACGCGTGTTCGTGGGGCTACATAAACTACGAATATTATTTGACTAAATAAAAACGCCATATTTTACTGTCAAATTGTCGATTCACTGAATCCTTTTGACAAAAATATTCGTAGAATCCACCGAGTAATTTATTTATCCACAATTTTGTATCACGAAAAAATAATTTTGCTATATAGGTAATAGGTAATATTTATCAATTATATCAAAATTGGCAATCTTTAACAATAATGAGAGAAATGTAACTTTTTTTTCTTTCTTTTAAACACTGACCGAAATAATATATAAATATATTTCAGTCAGTGTTTAGATAAATTCAATCAAGTCTTTCATGTCATGGTGTGGCACCTATGAGTTATTGTTATGACAACTGATGGATTGTCTTAAACTAGCTGCAATTTCTCTCACTATTTACTGAGAAACTAAATTATTTGTGTATGACAACTGTGGATGTATTCATTTTTAATGGTTGTCAACTTATATTCCTAGTAACAAAAATTGTAAAACAATCATTAAATAGTAAATCTTATATGCCAATTAAACTACAACATATTATTTCGTAGTGTCATATCCATTCATCCATAGAAACATACCAACAGCGCATTTTAAAAACCGTATCAAATAACGGTTTTCCGTATCGCATTGTGACATAAACAGAATCCGGTACTATTGATACTATAATGACAAGGAAAAATTTAATTGCTGAAGATACCTAAGTCAATTATATTTTTCCTTAACCACGTTTGTAAGCGACATTACGCCACTTTTACGGTTAATTAGGCTTTATTGTTAATATTAAATGTACACAGCTTAATTATGGAATTTGTCATCGTAAAATAAATGTAGAAAAAATTTTCTTTCCTTATTTTCCTTTTAACATTACAAAAATTTAACCTCCAAAACTTAAAATAACCTCTGACAACTCTCAGACTCGACCTGTTTTTTTATTAACTATTCCATTTCGATGATCACAGAAAATACGTTTTCATCTACATTTTTGTCAACACACTGAATTTCCTAATATTAACATTTTGTCGGTTTTCAAAAAAAAACTTATCTTACATTTAAAATTTTATTATCTCGAAAATACATGTTTTTTTACAATAATTAGTCCGTGTGACGCAAAAATGTAGACAAACAAGGGACGATACAGTTTATAGTTTCGATCTCGACAATCTGAGGACGTTCTGAACAAATTATTTAAATATCATCATTAGATTAATTTTAATGATTGGCTACATACTTTTTCATTAATTTCTTTTAAGTATTGCAGTAGCCCGAATTTTTTAGAAGCAAAGCTTCAACCCTGTACTAGATTTTGTTTTCAAGTTTAAAGTTATATTAATAGTTGACCTAAGATTCGCTTTCTTATCACTTTTCACCTTTTGGGGGGCATAGTTTTGAAAATTATTTTACAGTAAATTACTAATTTAATAATAAAATAAATAGAGCACTCAGATTGTAACGCGATCGGCACTAGCAGCTGAACCGGTCCAAAGACATGAACACTTTCTTGGAAACGTAACTCTTGCTCTAAAAATCTAGATTTAGGATACATGATCCGTGCTTTTTTTATCTTTTGTACAACTCGTCACTAACGAGTCAGTTCCTTAAACACGATGGATTATTTATAACTTTAAAAATACCAAAACGACCATAAATTTTTCCATCTACTACGACCTAAATTTAAAACAATACAATTTATACAATATTCATAGGAACTTTTTTCTGTTGTTATATTTAATTTATTTATATATTATTAAAATTTATGAGGATTTTTCTTTTCACATAAATAGCGATCCGTCCACTTAATTTTTTTATAGCGGTAGTTCGAATTTTCGTCATTTTTTGTGTTTATTTGTATAATATAACGATAATATATTCAGTCGAAAAGTTTGTTTTGTGTCCAAATGGGTGATTTTTCTCACGTTTCCTAGAAAACTTAATCATCATCGGGTAACCGTACACGAAGAACTGTCCATTTCACACCAAATCATATGAATTAAATCGCCGAAAAGTTTTGCATTTCATAAATAAAATACTTGTAACATTTAAAATAATGTCAAAAATATTCACCTTCAAGAAAAAAATCACGACGTAAACATAAAAACGAGTTTTGGGCTATTGCATGTGATTTTTTTTCTATTTACATTGACACCTCTTTACAGCAACTCGACATGAGTGGTCGTTGCTGGTGAGATACCAATATTAATTCAAGAATGAAATCATTACGTACATTAAAATCAGCTTACAATACTTTACCTATGTTACGATTATAGTATAATTCGATTTGTACGGACATATTCGTCTACGGACTTATTCGTTGGTGCTCAAATACGTGTAAAGACGTATTTGTCTATACAAATGTATTGGTGAGCTCGACGAAGCCTTGTACAGGCGTATTTGTACGCACAAATCGATACTTAATTATAATACAAGATGATAATATTAAAAGAATTAATATTCGGCAACACTTGACATTCTTAAGGAAATTACAAAATCGTTCCTTCTCCTCTGGTTTGTTTTTTTCGAAAGAAATTGGAGCGATTTTGCAATTTTTGAACTATAAAACTACTGTTTGGGCAACTGTATACCATTATTACGCTGTTGGCAAAAGCGTAATATATTGTCCATTGTTAAAATGATTATTACTCGGGCTATTGTTTGATTATTATTATTAAATGTATTTAAGAAATGAAACTAAAAATGAATTGTATATTTCGGGCTATGTCAAAGTCCGTGGTTAAAAAGAATGTCTCGTGTAAATCGTACATTCAAGACTGTATTCGTCGAATTTGGTCTTGGTATTCGACGGTCCTAATCGGTAATTGTCGGCCGACTGCTCACGTATTCGTCGGTTCAGGGAATAATCGCTATTTTTATGATATATATATATATCATTATAATGATCGTTATCAACAATCACATATATAAAAAAAATAACGGCAGTCTTCTGAACAAAAAATCGATATATTTATTTACAACTATACAAAAAAATCGTATTGTAAATAATTTGATTTTTCCGTGCAAAATAATAACCGTATTAATAATAATAAAATAATATTAATATATTAAAATCAAAAAAGCATCAACATTGTCCTAACGCATCTACTTATGTACAGTAATTATTACTAATATGGCATTAAAAATAAAATTATAAGCCCAGAATAAAAATTTACAGAAAATAAAATAAAATCAATTTGGAAGATGAACATAAAATAGAACATTTGTGCGTTCAAAACTTGACTAGCATGAGACGTGTTATTGCGCAAAAAATAGATAGAATAAATTCTTTTAAACATACAATCACGGCAGCAGCATATTGTTGCCTGAATTATTTGTTTAATTCTTGAGAATAAAATTTAGTAAATAATTTATTTTCACATTAATTTCACAAAAATCTACCGTGATATAATATCTTAATATTATAGAATTTATCTAAAGAATAAAATAAAATTGAAAACTTAATGCGACTAAGTATTGCAAGGTTCGCTAAATGCGGCAAAACGTGCTTAAAACCGTTTGGCACATCCAAAAGTTTGTACTAAGCTAAAAAATACATTGTTCTGTGATAAAGCTAATAAAAAATAAATATTTTAATCTTATTAATAAACCACTCAAACAACCAAACAAGTATTTATTGAAGATTGCACTGATTAATATCAATTAATATTCATTACATCTAGGGTTGCCAAGCCCGAGTTTTTAGGATGTGGTGTGAAGGCGTGAACACAACGCATTATAAAATCTAAGACAGTACGAAAGGAATATTAAAATGAAATAGTCTCGTAATTCAATCAGCAAGTTTTCATCTTAGCAAGAGCATCGTTATTCATATTACTTAATTTAACAAGCTCATAAAATATTAGTTAACCGGACAAAATATCTGCTAAATATTGTTAAAAGGGTAAAACATAATTTTGGTGAAAAACTTACTTGTCATTATCTAGCACACACTCTTAACTAGGATTCGTCCGCAAAAAGCAAGACGGTTGGCAACCCTATCTACGTCTAATTATTTGTTCGGCGAGTTTCTGTTCCAATTTGTTCATTCAACTATTTTTTTAAAGGTACTTTTATTATATTTACAGAGAAATTTGTTTTCTTCCACTAAACGTTCCTATTTACAACCGTTACTTCTATCTAAGTTTTTTAATATTTATTCGGCCGTAACGTGAAACTAATAAAAATAAATGTTTCTTTTGAAAAAACATGGCTGTTGTAAGAAAAACGAACTCAATCACTAATCTGAGGCGATTTCATTTCACGCTCCGTTGAAAATAATGAATTATTTTTCCACGTTTCGAAAGTAGTTAAGAACTGAAAATCGGTTTGATAATTGAATTTTATGTCGTTATAAAAGGTGAGCCGAAATCACGTCGGATTAGTAATAGGTAAATTTTCATGGCTGAGGGTTCTGCTGGAGGTGAACTGCTTGCTGCGCCGCTTGCTGGGCGGCATGCTGAGCGGCCTGAGCCGCTTGATGCATCTGTTGCTGCTGGTGAACTACTTGCTGAGCCGCCTGAGCAGCTTGAGCAGCCTGAGCGGCCTGAGCAGCCTGAGCCTGAGCCTGCGCTGCCTGAGCAACTTGTGCCGCCTGGGCAGCGACAGCCTGTTGCGCCGCTTGCTGCACTGGCGATGGCAAATTGAACCCGAGCATTCTCGGGTCGTGCAACCTCAGCGCTTGCTCCAATCGTTGCTCTTGAGCAATTCTAAACGCCTCCACTAATTCAGGTGACAGTTGCCCACTCGCGTCATTGGCTGGTGGAAATCCTCCGTTATGTCTCAAGGGGCTAGGACTTTCATTGCTATGTGCTGCTGCCGCTTGTGAAACTGCAAGTCTTAATGCCTCAGCCTGACTTCGTAACAAAGCTTCCGCTTGCTGGATTCTGAGCGCTGCTTCGGTTGGAGCCGGTGGTGTTTCTGGGGGAGGTTGCGCGGGCGGTTCTCTTGCTAACTGTTGACGCATGGCTGTAACTAGATTTGCTGCAGCAACTTGGACAGCGTTCGCTCCTTCACCTGGTTGAGCCATCATGTTCGCTGCAGCGGCTGCGATAGCTGCAACTCTTTCATCTCCATACGCTTGGTGACCATTGTTGGCTGATCGGAGTAAATCTGATAGTTTATTTACCGCTGCGCCAGCTTCTGATCCAGCTGATGATGACAGGCGGCCGTTTGAGGAAGAGTCCGAGTGAGCTGGTGAGGGAGGAGCTAGATTGAGGAGGCCAGACCCTCCGGCAGATGCGGACACAGCGGCGAGGATATCTCGTTCTCGTCTCTCTGCGGCTGCTCGGGAGAGGACGTATTGAGCAGCGAACTGATGTTTCGGCTCCATTCTCATATGCTCCATGTGGGACAGGAGACCTGAAATGCGTTGCGTATTGGTTATTATAAATTCATGAGAAAATTTAAGTGATTTCTCTGGCTTATTTCATCCCAAATAATTATATTTGTATATTTTGAAGACAAATGATTGCAATAGATTAACTAAATACAAATTCTGCGAGCACCACGTCCAGGCTTACCAAGAAATACATCAGTGTCAGCCTGTGTGCTACGCATTCACGGCACCTGTTCAACCAATTTTGATAAAATATGGTACAAGGGATAGATTACATCCGGTAATGGACATAGGCTATATTTTATAACGAAAAATGAATGAGCTCCCATGAGAATCAAAAAAACAGTCCACGAGGACGAAGTCACGGGCATCATCTAGATACTTATAAACTGGCAATGCGTTGGTAGTTCTTCTAGTGATGCAAATGTTCAGGAGTGGTGGTAATCACTGTTTTAGATATTCAGGTGACACCACCTGCTTGTTTGTTAGCTTATACAAAAGTAACACCTACCGCTTTCATGTGTAAAGACAGCTTGGCAGACAGAACACGGCCACATTCGGAGACCACTCGTGAGCTGTGTTTCAGGATGACAGGCCAGGTGCTTCCTCAGGGAACCTTCGTTGACATAATGCTTTCCGCAAACCGGACACGGATGGTTAGCCGTCCGCCGCTTCGCTATATAAGGATCAACAGGTTTAGCTTGCGCCGGGTATGGTGATGTGGCGGGGGGACCTACCATCATCACCAGGGAATGGGCAGGTTAGTGGGTTAGAAGGGGGGAAAAAGAAAAAAATACCGGTTAGTTTCCATGTTAGTGCAGTGTTGAAGACGGTGACTTTTACTAATTTTTGAGTGTGCAGGTTTTCGCTAAGATATCAAATCTCTCTATACCCAAAATGGGAAGTATTTTAAAAATTCAATGAATAAATTGGGACTGTTCTGGATAGTAAAAGTCACCGTGACGCTTATAATAAATGTTAAACGTAATAAAATAAAATAAAAAGTATACTGAACAAATAAAAACGGTGAGTATAACTAAATTTAAAATAAGAAATTGATTGTGATAAGAATACGCCCTGGGTATTCGAAGTTAATCAAGCCAAAAAGACTTAGCCATCAAAGCTTAAAAAAATAAATTTACAAAAAATAACTAAAATAATTGCAATCAGTTAAATAATTTAAAACGAAAGTGATAGAAAGGTAGAATCAACAAAAACAAATTAAGTTGATGGCAGTAAAACGGTGGCTGTTGAAAACATCGAAAACAAAGCTATATAAGATATATAAACAAAACATGTTATGATAATAAAGTTTGCACACCATCCGAAGAATCGTTTGAAGCAAGAAATGTTTGCAAAACAGTCTACCCTTCCAATAAAGCAGAAACAATAACAGACGATACCACAGATGGCGTGCCTTTCACTATAGTTACGGCTTAGCTTATGGAAACGATACGTTTTTGGTTTTACCAATATAAAACCAACACCCCTGATGGCTTTGAGCCGGCTGGAAGCTTTTAACATCACAAATTGGCAAATATTTTCCTCCTTTTTCATTTAAGATTTAACAGCTATAAACTTCCAGCGACGATCTTAAATACTAAATATCTCTTCTGTTGAAATTACTCTTTCAATTATTATGATTGCAGTAAATAATATTCATAAAGAGCATAGAAATCAACAAATGAGATAACTTAACAATAACTTATAAATAACCTCGATGAAAACAACAATGTAAAGAAACCTCATCTATTCAAAGAAATAGATGAAATATCTTCAGTAGACGACGCAAAGACCGATCAACCAGAAGTCGGAACACTTACTCGCAACGCCGGACGCATTGGGATCCTTATGCGTGTTCTTCATATGTTCGACGAGGGCTTCGCCACCGAAAACGACTTTGTGGCATATTGGGCAAGGGGTGGCTGTGGCGCCCCCTATCATGAGGGCCGCGTGTTGCTGCAAAACACCAAGGTGCAGCTGAAGCTCCTGTCCACCGGAGCAATGCGGGCATAGTGCAAATATTAGCATCATCGAATAAAAACAAACAACTTACATCGAAAGGGAATTTTGAAAATTAAAAAAAACAGTTTCCAAATCATAAATAACAGCCAAAGGGAATTTCGATTTTGAAACCAAAAATTTCATTAAAATAAAGAAGCATAAAAGTTGTACTGTAATTGCTAACGATATAAGTATACATAAAATCTAAGAGAAAATAATATTAAACTGTATCTAAACTCAAATAATTTTTCTGAATATGCTGTAAAATTCGCAACATGTAAAATTTTACGGCTTAATGGTATTGCTTTTGTTTTAAATTTTATTTCCATTCAGTAAATTGTGTAATAATATTATTGTAATGTTTTAATATCGATTTTTTTGTAACATTGTATCAACGTTGGCCTACTTTTTAATCAAAGTCGCTATTGTTTAGTGTAAAAAATATCGCATTTTTATGTAGTGTAACAAATAGCTCGCATAATTTATTTGAAAGAATTTATTCGCATATTTACAAATTATTAAGACTAGAACGCGACTTCGTCCGCGTGAATTAAGGTTTTCTGATTACCGCGGGAACTCTTCAATTTTCCGGGATGAAAAGTAACCTATATGTCCTTTCCCGGGATACAAACTATTCCTGTACCAAATTACATCAAAATCTGTTGTATAGATGGACTGTGAAAGCGTAGCAGACAGACGGACAGACAGACACACTATAATATTAGTATAGTATGGATTAGTATGGATTTTTTGTCATATTATGTTAGTTGTACATTTTCCAATATTTTTTATTTTATTTTTGTATGGTAAATACTTTCCTTATAAAATAAATTATGATAAAATTATGTCCTGCTGTGGCGGTTTTTCTGATCATTTAAAGGAATAGAAGAATTTCGTAAGTACTAATTGTAAAGTCCCATATTAGTAAAACTGTAAATATAATGGAGGAATGTTCAAGTTTTTTAAACTTCCGAGTTTTTTTTTCTGTCAACATCTGTCGTAAATATCTAAACAGATATATTTCTGAAAACATGAGTAACTTAAAATCAAGAATGAACAGCATCATAATATTACAATATGTATCCTAAATTTCATGCAATTTATAATTAAATCTTAACATGGTAGGAATATACTTAAAATTGCTTACTAACCAATCTTGATGAAACTTTTCGCCCAGTATATATAATGTACTTCTGTGCTTTTCTCAGTGATAGCTTAGGTACATATTTGATGTAGACCATACTACTATTAAAGAGCTTTTTTTAAATGACCTGTTAAAATCCTATAGAAACGAAGTCAAGTTAAGTATAACAATTACTGCTAGTAAAGGCTAAGTCGAAATTTACAGACTATCAGTTATAGTTTGTGATTATTCAATAGGTACTGACCTTGGCCGTGTGAGTCCGCAAGCTACTCTCCGTGGCAAACCCTTTACCACAGATATTACAGTGAAAGGGTCTGTTTTTTGCTCTCTCCACTTGAGCATCGTGGTTGCGTAGGTGCTGTTGCAGGTTTGAAAGTTGGATGAAAGCTCTCCCGCACTCTGGTAGATGGCACTTGTATGGACGTTCACCTGGAAGGATAATTTGAATTTAGAATGCTAGAATTCTTCAGCATGATAACTTATCTTATCTTATCTTACTAATATTATAAATGCGAAAGTTTGGATGGATGTATGGATGGATGTATGGATGTTTGTTACTCAATCACGCCCCAACGGCTGAACGGATCTGGCTGAAATTTGGCACAGAGATAGATTATAGTTCTTTTTATCCCGGAAAATTAAAGAGTTGCCGCGGGAACCAAAAATCCACGCGGACGAAGTTGCGGGCATCAGCTAGTTATTTAACAAGGCCTTAAGAAAAGCTTGAGTTCAAATTGGAGACTTAAATAGGTAAGTTTTAATAATAATCAATGAACACTGTTCGAGTGTCTAGGGGGCGCTTAAAAAGACGTGGGCGCTGATTGGTCCACGTACCTATCACTTATTGTCAATTTCAAATCGGCCATATTATTCGCTTGTCATTCGCAATTTTTTCTCCGTTTCAAACTATCCATACTAATATTATAAATTCGAAAGTGTGTCTGTCTGTCTGTCCGTCTGTCTGTCTGTCTGCTACGCTTTCACGGCCCAACTACTCAACCGATTTTGATGAAATTTGGTACAGAGATAGGTTACATCCCAGGGAAGGACATAGGCTATTTTTTATCCCGGAAAATTGAAGAGTTCCCGCGGGAATCACAAAAATGTATCTGTTCAACCGATTTTGATGAAATTTGGTACAAGGACAGGTTGTGTCCCGGGGAAGGACATAGGCTATTTTTATCCCGGATAATTAAAACGTTCTCGCGGGAATCAAAAAACATAAATCCACGCGGACGAAGTTGCGGGAATCATCTAGTGTAATTATAAAACTGTGGTAGCCGATTAATAGCTATTTATGCAACTGTATCGTAATGAGGGTCATTTTAATTCGAGTGCTGTTTTTTGATACGAGGCTTGCCGAGTATCAAAATAGGATAGTACGAGAATTAAAATGACTAATTACGTACAGTTGCATACAAGATTTTATCTACGACAAGGACGTCTTTATAATTTTTTACTTTATAAATTAATGAAAAAGTCAAGTGCCAGAACCCAGAGCCGCTAAGCTATAGGTATCCTATTTATGAAGATAACCATATCGATACAGCTACGACTCATAACGATACAGCTCCCATACAACGAACTGTATCGTTATGAGAAGCAAACACGAAAGAGGGTTCAATTCGATATAGTTGTCAAATTCGAAATTGGAACTTTTCGATGCTGGAGTGGATAAATAGGTACATTAAATCAAGCATAGCTCATTTAGAAGCTCAAACAAACTTAAGGACAGTTCTAGAGCAAAAGAAAATTAAACAATTTTCTTTGGTACTTCAATGGTAATCTTTACAAAAATAGCAAGAAAAAGTGGATACAAAATTTTACACATATTCACAGCCCACAGGTATATATTTCTCTTATGCTACCTTTGTCCACTTTGTTCTATTAGTTTTAAGATGATATTTTGTGCAAAAATAAAAAATATAAATAATTCTAGGAGGTTTCTTGGGATAATAATGCGGTGGGTTCCCTCGTTTTATATTTAAGTAAATATTATTATTTTAAGGCTTTCATTAATATTGTGTAGGTAATCCTCAGACCTAAACTAACGTTACTTTTAAATAGGTTATTTCCTATGTCAGCTAAAAATAACTTCCATTACAAAAATGCATAAAAAGCTCATAAACTTGCTAGATCATCATAGAGTCATTCATTCATCAATACTTTTATGGCAAATGATTGCAGGGTTAAGGCGTGCACATATTCGAAAAGACTACACGTAAATTTAAATCGTTTTTTTTACTGCGCACTAGACCCGTCTGCTATGAACTAGAAAGCGACAGATCTATACAAGTGGTCGTATAAAATCACAATTTTCTGCGTTGACCACACAATCAGCAGCTGTACTTTGGACCTTTGGATCTGTTTCTTAGAACCTAAATTGATTAAAATGTTTACTAACTAGATGATACCCGCGACTTTGTCCGCGTATATGAGGTGTTTATTCCCGCGGGAATTCCTGAATTTTCCGGGATACAAATTAGCCTAAGTATGTCACAATTCAACGGGATACAACCTATCTCTTTACCAAATTTCATCAGAATAGTTTGAAAAGATTGGCCGTGAAAGTTATTAGACACATTTTCGCATTTATAACAATATAAATTAGTATGGATTTCAAAACATGCAATGATTTATTTATATTCAAGGAAATAATCGGCTGCGTGTTTAGTTATCCACAAGATCATTAAATAAGCTAGCTGTTACGTTAAATGTAATTAATTTTGAATAGTAGTTGAATTTTGGGGAAACTGATACCTTTAATAGTGAGTGCTATACGGTCTGTCGTAGTTTGCGCATACCATAATTAAACATCTAGTTAGCCTAGGTTTTTAAATAGGCTATTTCCTAGAGCGGTGTTTAGTATCTGGTATCCCATTTACTGGTGCTATGATAATTTATTACTTCTGCTTTCTTTCTGGAAAGGGAAAGTAGGCACTTTCTTGTTTTATGGAGGATCAGTTTTCTTAACTTTATGTTATTGTATGAACTGTAAAGAAAATAGAAAATTTCTTTCATAGAAAACGTATAAGACGTATATTTTTTTTTAAATTTCACTTATCTAAGTTATTATTTTAGTCTTTTTGGAATATAATAGTTCACTAGAGTGCAGGTGAAAATATTGGACAATTGTTTTAGTTCTAATAATTTAGGTAGGTAGGTACATGTAAATAATTTACATTTTAATTAATCAAAATATTAATTATATAGATAGAATTAGATAATTTCTATCTGTACTTACTCTAAAAAATTAACTGTGTAATCTTTATATTTCTAATAAAATGGAACATTATGTTTTGGAGAAAAACGCCTACCTATACGTGAGGGGTATCACTAAGCCAATTAACCAATATTGCTATACAAATAACCAGGTCAGTGCGTTGTATCTTAAATTGCATCATCTCTTACTATGAGACCAAGACCGCAGGTCAAGCTCAAAGGTCGAGACTATTAACAATTCCTCGTCCTCATGGCAGTATCCAATATACGTCCACAGCTGGACATTGGTCTATGGTAGTGGTTTCCACACTACATGGTGGCTTCCTGTAACACTTTTATTATCGACTGTACTTCTAGTGGAAGAACCACCGTAACTCCAACTCCTTAACCAATTATTTTTTATTCAATTGTAAGTAAGCTTTGTGATGGGATTTCCTGATGGTCAGTGTAGATGCAGTCTACGATGGAAGTACGTATTAATTAACGATTAACAGGGTTATTATTATGATACTTATATTACCATTTAAACCTATAGTCCTTTTAATTTTTTATGCGGCATAAAACTAGTTTAGCGGTAGACTATGTAAATAGTTTAGCGGTAGCCACGGCCATAGTCGCGACCGAATCATCCAAGCAGACCAAACTGTCATTATTTAAAATTATATATTACTCATCTATGATATGACTGCCTCGTTGGTCTAGTGGTTAGCATAGTCAACTGCGGATCACGAGGTCCTGGGTTCGATTCCTGGTCGGGCATAAAAGTTAGGTATTGGGTTTTTCAACTAAGAAATTCTCAGTGCCAGCCCGGAGTTGGAAGTTGGCGGTGTTGCACCCCCGTGCCTCGGAGAGCACGTTAAGCCGTCGGTCCCGGTTATTATCACTAACATAATAATAGTCGTTAAAGCCCGCCAACCCGCATTGGAGCAGCGTGGTGGGTCTAAGCTCTAATTCCCGCTCTCCTATGAGAGTGGAGGCCTGTGCCCAGCAGTGGGACATTAATAGGCTGTAGTGATGGATGATGATGAGATGATGCCCGCGACTTCGTCCGCGTGGATTGATGTTTTTTAATTCCCGCGGGAACTCTTCAATTTTACGGGATAAAAAGTAACCTACGTCCTTCCCCAGGATACAACATATCCCTGTGCCAAATTTCATTACAATCGGTTGAACAGATACATTTTTTTGATTTCCGCGGGAACTCTTCAATTTTCCGGGATAAAAAGTAGCCTATGTCCTTCCCCGGGATGTAACTATCTCTGTACCAAATTTCATCAAAATTGGTTGAGTAGTTAGGCCGTGAAAGCGTAGCAGACAGACAGACAGACAGACACACTTTCGCATTTATAATATTAGTATGGATGTATGGATATCCAGAATTGTCCTAACTGAGAATTGAATCCAGGATTTCCTACTTACAAGGTCACTGTGCACACCACTGTACCAGAGTGGCGGTCAAACTTGGGTGCAAATATGACACGTTAAGCACAATCCTCCAATGAAAATCCGCTATAGTACCTACCTAATTGTATTACCATATACCACTGGCCAATATTATGTAATCGATCCCATTAATTGTTGGTACATTGGCCAACGCCCCCAAAACCCGGTCGTTCACCGAATAACCCGAAACCTGAGTACAACCGCGACCTAACCCAAGTTGACCGCGTTCATTTTTAAAATAAGTACATAATAAAACCGACGCATACTTTTAGCCTGTACTGCAAGCAAATGCGGGGGTCAACGCACGCACGCACACATATACGAAGCGTTAGGGTTGCCGCTTCCCTTTTTTCAAAGGACGAAAAAAACTTTTTTCCTAAAAATATTGACAAATATAAAAGAATATCTTACCTTTATATAAATTTGGTTTAAAATTCATAATACTTTCATTTGTTTTGGCAAGTAATCGAACCGTGTTAATGCAATTGGTAGTTTCTGTTACTTTACGTGTACCTTTCCTGTTATTTTCCATTTATTTCACAAATAAAACATTTTCTTACACAGAGATGGAATCGATAATCTTATTAGAAATATCAGAAAATTCAGTGACTGATTTCTAATACGAAAATTTTAGTACAATATTGGAGTTTTTATGATTTTGATAGAGCCCTTTTAGTGCATTATTTTATTGATAAATTGGCAACCCTACATCACTTAGATATAGTGTATACGTACAGGATCTTTTCTGCACTGGGGTTTGGAAGTGTGCATGCTTTTTGCATGTTTGTGAAGAATGCGTACACACATACATTTAAGAAAGATATTGTAGAATTATTTCCTAGATGCCTCGGCCACGATATATGAATATGACATAGATGTAAGAATAAATCATGTACCGAGTAACGGGCCGATTTCTATAGTTCATACTTTATAATGTCCTTATATATTGTTATAGAATAGTGGGACTACTATTCATTTGATAAAAGATGTTTTATCAGGCATTATGGTAACACTTAGTGGGTGGGCTAGATTTTTTTAAATTGATACTTGCTTTCTTCCGCTACTTTGCTAGCCATGCATTCATTATTATTATTTATTTATTTCATTTAGGTCCATATTGTTTACATTTTTAAATATTTAACTATGAAAACAAAAATAAAAAAAACATTTAAATATAAAAAATAGCGTTCCACCGGTCTCGGGAACAGGGTCCATGAAACCGGCGGTTAGGGCCCCAGAGAGAGGAACCTCCTGACGATGCGAGCCGTGTCCAGGAGTACAGCCTTCTGGATCTGGCCCTTGACCCAGCTATTATTATTATTATTATTCATTTTATTTAGGTTTGAAATTACATGGGACTGTGACTTTCTGGCATAACAAGTATCTATGTCCCTATGACCCTAGGATACAAGCTATCTCTGTACCAAATTTCGTTAAAATTGATTCAGCAAACAAGGTAGGTAAGGTATGAATGAAGATTAGGCACCAATGCGGTAGGTACCTATACTCAGAGTCCGATTAGAATGAACGCTAAAAGAAATGCCTGACGCACAAAAATTCCACGTCACTCACTTTTAAATGGAGCGCGCACGCTACAGCGACATGAAAAACCGTCCTTCCCTCTGACGTGGAAGTTCGCGAAAACTGTTTGTCCTGTCCAAGCCCTAGTGTAGTTTCGCTCTTAACGTGAAAACAATATTTTGACCGAAAAAGATGGAACTTTTAGCAGCACTTTTAATACTTAGGTATACTAAAAAAACTAGCACTAACAAGAAATTTAATCCGGGAATCTAAGGAAAGGCTTGTCAGACCACTGTGTCAGTGAAATCTCGAAACTATGGTCCTAAATGTAATTGGACCTTTAACGATTCAAAAGAGCTAAGTCTATTTGCTAAACATTTTTAGAACTAGAACTTTATTTACCCAATAATGTCGACCGGTTATTAGCCTATTGGCCAATATATCAGTTTTAACTATTGAGGTAATAAAACCTTGTAAAATTTACTATCAATAAATGTACCTACTTACCCATATATAGGGGTGTACTTAGAACCATTACCTTGGTATTAAGATATAAGTCAGGTAATAGACATGTTATAAATTTCGGTACCCACCACCACCACTAGAGCCCATTAACGTCCCACTGCTGGGCACAGCCCTCCACTCTCATAGGAGAGAGGGAATTAGAGCTTAGACCCAACACGCTGCTCCAATGCGGGTTGGCGGGCTTTAACGACTATTATCATGTTAGTGATAATAACCGGGACCGACGGCTTAACGTGCTCTTCGAGGCACGGGGGTGAAACACCGCCAATTTCCTAACTCCGGGCTAGTGCTGAGAATTTCTAGTAAGAAAAACTCAACACTTATTATGATTTATGGCCCGACCCGGGACTCGAACCCTGGGCCTCGTCAGCCGCAGTCACACATGTAAAGTTTCGGTACTTGATGATAAAATATAAGGGCTGTTTTTAGTACTTATAAAAGAATCAAATGTATTCTCAAAGGAACAAATAATAAGTTTATTTGTTCAATTTCTATTAGGTGTAAAGGACGCGGGTCAAATTGATTGATTCTTTGGGTCAGCATAGTTGACTCCAGTCAGTAACTGGATGGGTGATTTAGAAAGTCGCAAGTTTAGGATTAGGACATAACAAAGAACAAGGAATCTGCTTAATCAAAACAAAGATTGTACGTAAGTAAGACGTATTCTAACTCTATGGTTCGAACTAACATTCTTAAATCGCAGCCAAAAAGTTTAATTGAAAAAAGAATTGAGGATCGGAGACACAATAATACTTATAATTAATTAAATAACGCATAAGAATAAACGATTATGGCTAAAAAGAACGCTGCAAATATTTTCTAACTTGTGTTGCTAGGCACGCTACTCGCTAGGCGTAGGTAAGTTCAGATTATCTAAAAACTAGTCTTTACAGATTAAATCCAAAGCGCATATATCTTCCGGGTTCACCGTGCCCCATACTATTGTAGCCGGCCTCGCCATTTTTCAACCTATACAACCTACGCGTTAAATGCGACCAGTTTAGAAAGAACTCTCAATTTACTTAGTAAAGGACCTAATAGTTCATACTTTCGATCGAGGGTTACCAACTGATCAGCAGCCAATCAATTTATCAATTAATTTCTCTTCCGGTATAAATAACTTGAGTCTTTTTATTTGATCCAATTGAATTCCCATTATCAATCCATTTTCCATTTTAAAACGATATCTTTTTTAACAATAATTCTGATTTAATATTCGATTTTTAATAAACTTACCTGATAATAAATTAACTATCTACACCTAGGCAGGCAATTTAGTTTCGCGAAAAGAACTGCTACTGATCCCCGTAACTTTTCGACCCAGCGGATTGAACTGTGTAGGTACCATGTTGATTAACGAAATAATTCAAAACTTTAAATTATATCTTTGAGAAACAAAGACTAATAAGTTACATAAAAGGTTGTACATAATAAAATTATTAATCACAACGTTATATTATTATAATTTTAATAAAATGTATAAATTAGTAAATTTATTATAACAACTTCTGAAAACTTCTGAAGACCCTTGTCATAGAGAGTAGAGGAGAGCGGGGCAGGTCAAGTGTGACTGGCGGTGGTTGTCTATGGATATTTTTGTTATTTCACTATGAATAAATGCAAAGGGAAAGGCGTTCGCCTTAGCACACTTTGAACGATGCTCGCAAAGGATGGTGTCTTGTTTAGATTGTAATAATATTTATTGGTTATAATTTCGTAAAATAATCCTTGACCGTTTTTATGCAGAATGTTTTGATGTTACGACTTTTTTATTTAATTTAAATATCTTAATTGACGACTGTCATCTTATTATTTAAAAAAAACTTTATATATTTTTAACTATTTTTGTGATTATTAATAATTGACTAATTGATACGGAATAATGCTATGAATTAATAAATCAGTAAGAATAAAATAAATTTGTATTTATTATGAAATGTTTATATTACCTACTTACTTAGTGAGTAGGTACTTAGTAAGTCATTCCATTATTATAAATGCGTGCATATTTCTTTGGTGGATATAATAGTTGAGAATATAATATGGCAAAGTATAATATTAGGTATATAGAAAAAGGATAAACGTAAGTAGGTACTAAATCTAAACAAAATGTCTGTACCTATAAATAAACAAAACAAAATGGTAATTACTTTCAAGGAACAGTGTCTAGATATTGCAATCTAGGCTCTCCCAGACCTAGGTGAGCCTACGCACTCGATTTACATACAAACGCTCTGCGATACAAGGCTTGCCTTTTGACTGCGTAGGTATTGCATTCTTAAACAAGAGTCTCTTTACTGCATAATCTATACCTAAAAATATTTTTTTTTATCTCGAATATTTTTGCAAATAATGAATAATTTAATGCCTCGTTATAACACTCGGCTGTATGGACAAAGTACTTTGCCTAATTTCAATGAGAAAATTAATTTTAATCAAGGAAAGTTCTGAAAATGAAAAGGCTTATTTGTAACAGCCTGGCTATTTGTTATCCTTACAAACATTAAAAATCCGTCTGTCCGTCCATCGACAGCTGATGGACTCCAAAGGACTTCAATCGGAGTTGCAAAGGGACTGAACAGACAGAACAGAAGGGACAGACTGTTTAGTCCCTGTGCACTTCCGATCTGTCGGTACAGAGTAAAAAGATAAATAAACTACTTTTATTCCGGAAAATCATAGAGTTCCTATCATGATATTAGAAAAACGTATATCCACGCGGACGAAGTCGTTTATGTATATTATCATCTGGTCTAGTTTGATTATATTATTTTCTTGCTAAGAAGTTGATTTTATCATGAAAAAAAAACCATTTCAAAATAATATTAGAAAAATGAATAGATACAATTTTTAAATTCCGAACGCATAAATTCCGCGTCGATTTTAAAACACACTGAAGCCGACGGCGCGGGATGTGTAGCCAATTTATTTTTGAATTTGGAACGCATCTTCTGCGCCATTTTGAGTTGTATACGAGTAATTCTTGTGTATTCATTTGAGGTAGGTAAATCAGGAATATTTCAGTATCTTTGTTCTGATTTTTTTTTCTAGTATAGGTACTCAGCGTTTTAGGTACATTTTAGGCAAATTAATATCACTTGCTTTGACTGTGATAATAAACATTGTAAGGAATCCTGCATGCCTCAGAGTTCTCCATAATGCCTTCCATGGTGTTCTAAGTCTGCCAGTCCGTATTAGGGCAGCGTGGTGAACTATGGCCTGGAACTCTTCTTATACCTGCTAAGAGGAGGCGAGGGTTATATACTGGGCCGGTTGAGGTCAGTCAATCATTTTATATTCACATATATACGTATAGATAGACAAGTAAGTAACTTTTATTAAAAGTAGGTCTGTGTTGAAATTCGAACTTAGTGGTTACTTTATTCATAGAGATTTTAAAAGCTCTATTAAAATATTCAAATGTAGATGTCTGTTGGTAATAATCTAGTGCATATTAATAAATTGCATATATTATATTATTTATCTACTTTGTAGATTAGCGTACTTATCGAAACCAAAATCCACATTTCTATTTACCGCATAGATATTTAATGTACAAAGACTAGCGTTAGTGAACAATAATAAAATATTCCATGAATTAATCCTGGAAAACTGACCGAAATAATAGCCGGGTATCCCTACCTATTATGATACAGTTGAGTAGTAATATAATATTATTCCCGAACTTACATAATATATCAAGCGTGCGCGAAACTACATAACATTAATTTTGTATTAATCATTGGTAGGTACCTATCGGAAATTTAAATTATTGGGCATGAATTTGCGTGCACACACGGCGAGTGCATTCCCCCGCGTTCCCCCCGCCGGGGGGAGGCGGGGGAGACAGGGTGGGGTCACGCACTAACCCCAACTATCCCCGTTCCATTTCACCCCACACCCTCAACTATTTGGGGTGGGCAGCGGGCATGAAAAAAATATAATAGTATTCCACCTGCGTCGGGCGAAATGTGACCGTATTGGCGTTTTCGTCGATATGCATATGACGTAGCCATTTTGTTTTGATACAACATTATTTAATCGCCATTTTGTCTGACAGCAGGCAAGCCTATCATCCAATTATGTTTTAAGACCTAGTCAAAAATGCTCAAATTCCCAACCATCTAACACCAAACAACAGGTACTTCCTTACTAATATTTTATACGCGAAAGTTTGTTACTCTTTCACGCCAGAGCGGCTGAACGGATATGGATGAAATTTGGCACAGGGATAGACTATAGTCTGGAATAACACATAGGCTACTCAAAAAACCTCAATCCACACGGACGAAGTCGCGGGCATCAGCTAGGAGTTACTATCAGAAGATACTGTTTTTATACCTAAATCTTCTATGACTACTGGATTAAAATAAGATGTAAAATCATCTATCATAAAAGATAAGATAATAAGATGTAAGATCATCCATGCTGTTAAAATAATAGAACGGAAAACAGAGAAAGATAGATTATTTTCTTTAAACGCCCTAGAGCCCAACGCATTTTCATAGTCATTTTTATAACAACCTCAGCTTAACTTTATTTACTTTATCATGAAACAAACCGGAGGATACACACAAAGTAAAAAAAGCTTAGTTAGAAATGTTATAAAAAAATTATGCTACGCTACTTTGCAGGTGTGCGTTGCTCTTGAGATTAATATATAAAACAGACTAGGTATGCCTATTCAGATGTACAGAACTCTAAGATAACCAATCTTTTACCTGGTTTTGACATAAATTACCTACCTCATTAAAATTGTAAGTAGAATTGACGTCATCAAATTCAAATATTTAAGAATCCGTATCCCCGCTAACCGACATTTTAAGAACTTTTGATGAGCTTTGTGCATGAGATATTAGTATTATAACAAAAAGAAAATTAAAACATTAAAGTTTAATCCCTCCTTAGTAGAATGTTGCAAAAAGAAAATTAATTTTATTGAAATATAATAGTGAAATTCTCATTCTTGCGGAATACGATTACCATTTTTACACTTTTAGGCGATACTTTTGACCCATATAAATCCAAGAAAAATTATAATAAATGACTTATAAAAAATATTAATATGATAAACACACTCTTAAAATTGGACTGTTGCAATTCGTTTTTATACGTTCTATACAAAATTAATTAATAAAAAAATCAAATCAATGTGCACGATTTATCAAAATTTACGCGTCACAATAACCCCTATTTCTTAAAAGTTTGGCGAATTTACTGATAAAATAAAATTTCCCGTGAATGATTAGTATTTAAATAACATAAATTGTAAAAAAATAAATTTCTATAAAATACCTATATGACCAAAAAAAATTATCAAAAGTCTAATAAATTTCACGTTTAAAATGCTACTGCAGACCACACGACCGGCATACCGAGCCCAGCGCTCTTCGAGGGAGGACGTGTTGCTGGATGGGCTCTTTTGTATGTGTGCGTGAGCTCTCTCACAAGCCTTTGTAAAAACGTGTTGCTAACAATACATAGCGCGACTGCCTTAGTTTGATGAGCAGAGAGTGTTAGGTTCTTGATCCGATTCAATCGATATTGAATGAATGCGTGATACGTATTTAATTATGAATTAATAAGGATATTTTTTATAACTATTAAATAATTTTGAACGATACAATATTATAATCTCATACTGTTTTTCTCGTCAATTGGGATTTAAGTATGCGTAATATTTGTATGGGTTTTGAATTTACTATGCTGAAATATTATATTTTCTTTGAAATCGTAATTGCAAAACTCAACGTGGCATACGTTGTTGCTGAGAGATTTTGGTAAATACAGTTTTCATAGGATTACTTATATTGAATTTTTATTTATCCACTACAAGCTTAGCCCTTGACTGCGATCTCACCTGATGGTAACTGATGATTTCTATTCTACGAGGCATCGTACTGGAGCGCTCAAGGGCTACAGAAATTATGAATTCCCAAATTGATCGTAAACAATCATTATATCGCGGCCCGCGGGTCAATAAAAGGTACCTATTATAAAAATGTTTATACAACTGCTTGAAAAAAGGAGTTATTGTTTTCAGGGTTCATGTATGTATGTAGGTATGTATGTATGTATGTGAGTTTGCATATTCCACCATAACTTCTATACGCGTGAACCGATTTAGATAAATTAGGTATCCCTAGCTTATTCCGGGTGACATAGGCTAGTAAAATTTTCAAAAAAAGTGATGGGGTGACCATGGTCTCGCATTAAAGACTAAAGTAGATTTTTTTTTTCGAAAATAAGATTAACTATATACTCATCATCTAGAAAATGATGAATAGATTCCAAAAATATATACTAATATAGTTCAATATACAGTGATTCCCAAAAAATATCATTTAATAAAATTGTGAATAAGACTCCATTTTTAATTAATCAATGACTGTGGTATCGTTACGTAGTAGATAGTTACGGGCTACGGCAGAGCAGTCGTATTTATTAATAATTTTAATTATATTCACTTGCTCATTGTTTGCATAGATTTTATTTATTCTTTTACCTTTCGACAATAGTACCGTGCAAATCGCACTGCCTTTCAATCAAAATACTAAACAATATTATAAGTCATAAAATATTACCGCAACGATTTGAAATTCTAAAACGAAGAAGCTCATCATGAATACAATTTAATTTGTACTTTATCGTAAGCTGCATAAGGTATATATTGCAATACACATTTTAATACAATATCATTTCTTTTACAAATTTACTTAGAGTTACAAAGCTCAATGGTCATAAAGTTTTTATTTATAGGATATTGTTTCGTTTCTGGTAACCAAGACGAGTTTGTATGAAGAAGAAGAAGACTGGAAGTTTTTTTGACTTTTAGTTGTCTTGGATTTCTTATCTAAACTGATCTAATTGCATGGCCCGCGTGAAGTATGGTATTTTTATATTACCTGATATTTGAAAGGGTCGCTTTTAATACTATTTATGACCTAATCACGTGCAGATTGCACTTGCATAGTACTCAAGTAAACCTGTCTATCGATTACTTGAAAGTTGTTTTGTTTTTATCAAAAAACCAAGGGTATTTCCAAGACAACTAAATTGCAAATGGCAGGTATGTCTATATTTTTATATTCTATGAAACCCACAAATCTCTTACTGTCACCTTTATAGTCGCTTGCGATCATTGAGGTACTCTGCTCTGCTCAACTGCTTCCAACAAAACCATGTTTTTGTTTTTCTGACCTTGGCATCTCTATATGGACTTTGACATTGTAATCAGTGAAAATAATATTTAGGGCCTTGCTTTGTAATTGGATTAGAGTACTCGCTTCTGGATTTGATTTTACTTGTTTTATATATCACAAGGTAAGATTATTTTATATTCAGTTACCTGAAAGTTGCATAGTCACTAGCCACGGCCGAAGCCTTCCACCAGACCAGACCAGAGCAGAAAATCCATAATAATATTATAAATGCGAAAGTGTGTTGTGTCTGTCTGTCTGTCTGTCTACTACGCTTTCACGGATAATATTTCAGCTATACAACTTGGTAGAGAAAACGAAGCTCTACCGCTTTTTTTTTTTGGGTGCCACGCCAGATGCATTGTGTAAAGAGATAATAGAAATAAAATGTCCCCAATCTGCCATTGGAAAGGTACCTGAGGAAGCCGTAAAGCAAAATAAAACAAAATAAAATAAAATAAAATGTGGAAAGCAGTAAACCAATCAATGACACAAAATAAGAGCTATGGTATTACCAAATTAGGGCCAGTTACACATAACTCAAAAACCCAGATGTTTATTTGCCGTGTGGACTGGCCTTGAGCATAATCTAAAAATCGAAGTAATTGAAAGAGATTCATATTTTTGAAAAAAAAAAAACATGGAAGTTAAATTATTATAATTATTTACTCCAGAAATTTTGGATTCCTGAAAAGCTAGATCTATGCCTCTCAGAGACAATGTTTTATGATAAAAATATTTATATAAGTATACTATATAAGAATATTTAAAACTCAGCCCTTGACTGCTTTCTCACCTAATGCTAAGTGATGATGCAGCCTAAGACGGTAGCGGGCTAACCCCTTAGGGGTGTCATATCCCTAATCGGTTATAACCCATAACCCTTATCGGTTTCTACACGATATCGTACTGAAATGCTCACTCCCTTGGCGGCTCATCTTTGCAGATAGGGTGATATATAGCTACGGCCGAAGCCTTCAACTAGACAACACCAGACAAGATTTGGAAATTGCAAATTCCGGAAATAACCTTGGAGTGGTCAATTTGTGAATTGTAAATAGGGTTAGGTTTTCTTTATATATTTTAACTAATCATGATTACAATTTACTTTGTACTTTATCATAAACTGCATAAGGTATGTTTTGCAAAGACATATTTTAATACAATAAAATGGTAACATTTACATTACCTGATACCTGAGAGGGTCCGCGTGTTTGTGATATTATTTATGACCAATCCTCTGCACGTGCTAACTAACTACATCTGCGTAATACACAATACCAATCGCTTATCTGTGAGTTGTTTTCAAAATAACAATGGTGTTTTCGAGACAAACTAATTACTCTGATGACCCATGTAGTAAAACTTGGTCAATAATTGTGTACCTCTATTGTTAGTAACAGTCAGATAGCCGTATAGGTTTTAAAATTTAAGAAATCATCAATTTTAATGATAAGTAAATAAACGAAAAACTTGTAGGTGTATTTAATTTTTAGTGTTACATTATGATACCCATGTGTAAATATATTTTATAAAAGTTTATGTACGCCAAATAAACATTTATCAAAATGGAAAATAATATTTAAGTGATAACTAAGATTATACAATTTTATTAATATAGTGAAAATATTACGAACTTGACTACACAACATGACAAAGTATCAAAGTATCTTTATCGGCCTATGCCGTCTTTGTGTGAGTGCAGCTAACGGTCTTACTGTGCGCTATACCTACAGATTCCAAAATTGGCCGAGCGCGCAATTAGGCGGGCGAGAATACGGGCCCTTAAACAGAAATATCTACATCGCACAGATTAGGTAACTGTACGGTCCAAGATCCCGCGACGATCAGATCTTCGTTAATTTATTAAAGCTGAAAGTTTTTCTATGTATGTCTCTGTTGGGTCCCTATCGACCGTGCCTTAGGGCCGGGTATGTATGCGTATTCGAAAGGCCTAGGCATAAACGATTCCTGACTATGAAATTTTGATCGCGGTTGCTTTAGAAGGTATCAGGTAAAAAAGTGGCACCTCAAATTCGTTAAAGTATTAATAAGCACCGTATTTTTTATATTTTTACTAGATGATTCCCGCGACTTCGTCCGCGTGAACCAAGTTTTTTCGGTTCCCGTGGGAACTCTTGAATTTTCCGGGATAAAAAGTAGCCTATGTCCTTCCGCGGGAATCAACCTACCCCTGTACCAAATTCCATTAAAATCGGTTGAACAGATACATTTTTTGATTCCCGCGGGAACTCTTGAATTTTCCAGGATAAAAAGTAGCCTATGTCCTTCCCCGGGATATAACCTATCCCTGTACCAAATTTCATCAAAATTGGTTGAACAAATGGGCCGTGAAAGCGTAGCAGACAGACAGACAGACAGACACACTTTCACATTTATAACATTAAGTATGGATTTGGAATAATATAAGAAACAACGTTGTCCATTGTCAGACACTTACCGGTTGCAACCCTCAGTCAGACACCCTGTTGTTTTACAATTTAAGAGTATTACTTTTTTACCTGATGTCTTCCAAAGCAACCGCGATCTTGCTCTAGTAGGTAAACGAAGAAAATTGAGGCAGGCCAGGCATATTTATGAAACTGAAAGACACTGAAAATTAATTAGATAATGCAAGTATGATGGTAAGTCCCACAGAACTGTTGAAAGAATTGCGAAGTTTGCAAACGCAATAAAACTTTGCCCCCTTCCCACGCGAAGTTCCATCCCGGTCGGATTCCTTACTTTTTTCCCGGTGCTTTTTTTTAATTTTCACCGCGGCGCTATCTTGCGAATGCTTCAGTGGTCAAATAAAAACTTAAGGAGTTTTCAAGAAACAGGGACGACTGTGGAGACGGTTGCAAAATTCATGTAGATATTTTATTCATACTTAATTAAAAATTTACCAGAAAGAAAAAATAATGCTTTCTTTTAATAAAAAGTGTAATTTATAAGAGCTTAATATTGTTCAAAGTCACATAAGTTCTACAACATAAGTTCACTACACTTCATAAGTTTTTCCGTCTGAAAGTTTTCTTAATATTTAATACGGTTATATTTAGTATAGAACAATAATACAAAAATAAAATTAATTTTTTGTAGTACCTACTATGAATTAATATTATGAGGACTTGATGACTTTATGCCTACGTCATCAATTATGTTCTACCACGTTCATGTGAAATGCGATATCAATGAACGCGGCACAAAACCGTTATCTGTGAAAATTCTTGTGAGACCCTTATCCAGGTCATCAATCGATAGAAACGACGTCTACGATTTTTAAATTCTGCAATACACCAAAACTAATTTCATTTAAAATATATATACAAACATTTCAACTCCATTCCTTCTATGTTTCAAACAGTCAACTCAAGAAAGATAGCCGGCTCTGAAAAGGGTACACGTTTCGAGGAGTAAAAAGATTCAACCGGGCGAGAGCGAACAAAAATAACAGAAATAAAAAAATAACCGTTTTGTAGGAAAAATGCAAAAAGAACAGAACTATACTTGGCAAGTTTGCCTTAAGTTCGAGGAAAGCGCCTGAGTTTGTGTTAGGGCTGCCGCTAACGACTTTCCCACTTAGCTGTTATCTTAATGGTGTAGTTTTATTCTTGTTGAGTTTTTTCCGACGACATTTTCGAAATTTTCTTATGGCTTGATAAGGATAGATATCATATTAATATTATAAATGCAAAAGGGTGTGTGTTTGTTGGTTTGTGGTTTGTCCTTCAATAACGCCGCGACGGAGCAACGGATCGACATGATTTTTTGCATGCGTGTACTGAAGGACCTGTACAGTAACATAGGCTGCTTTTTATCCCGGAAAACTAAGGAGTTTCTGCGGGAATCAAAAGAACTTAATCCATGCGAATGAAGTCGCGGGCATCAACTAGTTTTTTATATTACTCTACCACAATAATTTAAGGAATGACATCTACGTGTATGTTGCTTTACATTTCTTTTATATTTTTTGCAATCAAAACTCAAAGGTTAAAAGTATTAGACCTGTCATGTTAGCTTACGTTTGGTGTCGGTAAATGCGACCTGCATATTAACTATCTCTTAGCAGATAAAAAGCTAGGAGTTATGACATAGTACAGAAGTCCTTCAGTTATAAAATCAAATGAACAGTGTGAGGGATACAAATAATTGAAGATGGAGTTGAGCTAAGAAAACAAAAAATAATATTAATTTTGGCACAGCCCTGTGTCAGGGTGTGAACGGTTCTCTAGTTACGGAAGGCTAGCAGCCCTGCTCCCGACAATAATTTTTATTCATCGTCCAATGCAGTCTCAACTCAACTCGACGGACATTTTGAATCTTCAAGCGATTTAAAAATTTAACTTGGTGTAAAACGGTATCAAAGAAGAAAGGATAAGTTGCAGATGAGTCATTTATAGCAGACTGCTTTGAAAAGTTATATTGGATTTATTCTTTTTTTTTTTTTTCAACTACAAGTTAGCCCTTGACTGCGGTCTCACCTGATGGTAAGTGATACTTATCTACAGATTCTTATGATTGGCATTTCGTACTCAATTCCTAGCGACCGAATTTAAGCTACGATGTATCAGCTATAAGACAACTAGCTGATGCTCGCGACTTCATCCGCTTAGTTAGTTAAGTTTTCTTGTTTACCTCGGGAACTCCTAAATTTCCCGGGATAAAAAGTAGCCTATGTCACTTTCCCAGTCCTCAAATATACCCATGCCAAAAATCAGGTCGATCCGTTGCTCCGTTGCGGCGTGATTGAAGGACAAACCAACAAACCAATAAACAAACACATTTTCACATTTATAATATTGGTATGATGACTAGGCAGGAAGTTTAAATAGTACAGTGTAGTAGTATAGATGTGTGCACTAAATCTCCTGCGAAACAGACTCTTTATTCCTTTAGTAGTGAAATGGGGTGACTATTAAACACAACAGGCTTTACTTACTCTCTAGGGCACGGTAGTTCATAGCTCTGGATTGCTACTGAGAATTTCTAAAAAGCCCAATAACTTTTTTGGTCCGACCCAGGAGTCAAACTTGGACCCTCATGATCTACAGCAGAAAGCCACTATACAAACGAGACAGTATAATCGATGGATAGAAGTAAAATTATTATTACAATAACCGTACAGGAGGACCGACAACGTATTATAGCGAGTCAAAGGGTGTTGCTGGATGCAAGCGGCACAAGACAATGGACTGTGGAAGAGACTTCATCCAATATCCTACGGCGGCCAATCCTTTGATCAATTCATAGGAATCCTAATTGATAGTCCTACTATAACATGAAATCTAATGCGAATGATTACGTGTTACATATGAAAGAGCCGATATTATTTGGCTCGTACGAAGCCGTCCTCCCTCCTCCTCCTCCTCCTCCTCCTCCTCCTTCCTTCCTCCTCCTCCTCCTTCCTCGCTTCTAAAGCTTCCTCGTTTCTAGTTCGAAGGATAAGGAATGCCCTTCTGACTTCCGTTTTCCCATCTTCTTATAATATAGGTTCCTTCAAATCAAGAGTGAATAGGCACCTTCTTGACAAGCGCGCTCCACGTTAGCCTGCATCCCCACTCAGCAAGCAAATCTGGTTGCAGCCAAGTACTAACCTATATATTTAAAAAAAAACTCTAAGCGGCGAAAAAGAAGGTCCGTAGTGTATAGCCAAAATTACTCGTACCTACATCCGTAGTAACTTCTTCCACGTGGAATTTTTTTTTTAAATCCTAATTTAGTTTTTTAATTAGTTTAGTTTTTAGTTAGTTTAGTTTTAGGAAATAATTTAGTTTTTTTTTATTTTCCGGGATAAAAAATCTCCTGCTCAGAGTTGTAAGCTATCTCTGTTAACTCATCAGTATCAATAGAACGGATAAGCAGTGATGGGTAACATCACCACACAACAACACATGTTCTCATTAAGGATATTAGTAATGGATGAATTATTACCGCCTCTACGGCTCTATGGGACAAAGTTATGTATTCAATGATAGAATCAAATCCCTGTCATCAGCCCAGTTAAAAATAATGGTTAAAATTATTACACTTTAAACCTTAGAGTTACACTTATTTTCATCACTGTTGTACAGTAACTAGAGTTTTTTTACCAATACTATCTAGCATGGTAAACTAAGAATCTACACTAATATTATAAATGCGAAAGTTTATATGGATGGATGGATGTTGGATGGATGATGGATGAATGATAGATGGATGGATGTTTGTTACTCCATCACGCCAGAACTGCTGAAGGGATCTGGATGAAACTTGGCACAGAGATAGATTATAAAATAAAAATATACCTATAGACTACTTCTTATCCCGGAAAATTAAAGAGTTCCCACGGGAACTTAAAAAACTTCAATCCACGTGGACGATATTGTAAGTACCTAAGTTCTATATCTACTTATTATTAAAATTACTATTCCTAAAGTTGACCGTTATATTAGGAGTGACTAAAAAAATTGTAATACAATACTTCAAATATAAATCTACAATTTCAAATGAACCCTC
Source organism: Erebia epiphron (assembly GCA_963932025.1). Taxonomy (NCBI): domain Eukaryota; kingdom Metazoa; phylum Arthropoda; class Insecta; order Lepidoptera; family Nymphalidae; genus Erebia; species Erebia epiphron. The sequence continues at coordinate 23,380,081 of OZ009947.1, read as the reverse complement.
CGTTTTTTGTCTATCCGTAAACTATTATTCCTTAACCCTTTGATTACCTGTAGTTGTTTTTTGTCCGGCCCTTACGAAGGGTCCGGCGTATGCCAATTTGGATTAAATTTTTCAATGACATTATTATTTTGTAATAATATAACGAAAAAGATATCGAAAATAGTTATAATTATTATGAAATTCTTATTTAATTTCATACCTATTTGATTTAAATAAATATTGAAAGAAGAAGAAAGGGGTAGCAGAAAAATGATATTAAAAGGAGAAATTGTATTGCTGACATTATACCTGAAACCGCTGGGTCCAAAAGATTTGAATGTACCCTCGAACTATAGATCTTCACTGAGAAAGTAAGAAATAAAGAAGAGTGAAATTCCACCGAACGAAGCTAAAAGCTAGTGAAGTTAGATTTAATAAGATTATACCTATTTTTAAAATAAAACCAGAATAACTATTATTATTTTAATAGACACAAGCGTCAGATGTTATTATTAAAAAGAGCATAGCGAAAAATTTTATGTCTATTGTTTTCGTTGGGATCCATACAAATTCGACCTAAAGGGTGACCTTTGAACGCATCGCGGCACAAATTCCGGTGGACAATGACCCCCGAAAAAAATGGCCTGCAGCTGTCCACGCATTTGTTAGCCAATATGCCGAAAATAATAGTCCCGGACGCATTATTATGCTAATATAGTGCGAAGCTATTATTTCACAGGTATAAGGAACGGGGTATCTAAGACCCATTGTATGCGGACGGTTGTTTGTGAAGTACGAAGCGCGGAAGGGTTAAGTTTTTTGACCAGACCGTGAACGTGTATAATTTGATTGATTGGTATGCATATGGCGCGAATCATTGCCGCTGTAAATCTTTATTTTTTATTTTTGACTGACCCGCCCTGCTCCAGCTTCGCCTGGCTGCAATTTGTGAAAACAATTCTTAGTTGTTATCAGCAAAACAGTGAGAAAACACTATCATTTTCTACACTAAGTGGTTTGAACTGCACATGGATGATTTTTATGCCAGTTAGTTTAGTACTTTTCTTTGCTAGTCTTGTTTGTACAACGGATCATAGTGGAACTACATGTGTACAAAGAAGGACCAACAAAGTACAAAATATATGGCGACAGACAATTTTATTAGCCATTTGTCACTGTGATAGTAACATGTAATTAAGGAATCTATACAAAAAACAGTTTTCTCTATTTATTGACAACTTTTTATGTAATCGCAGATTTTAAAAGTACATTAGGGTGAACATGCAGCGTATCAATAAACAAGTATAAATTACAAATCTAAAACAACCCCCGACATAATATTATGGAAGTAACAGATTAAGAAAAAAGCTGATGACCTTCAGACGGATGAACAGATTTTCATGAAACATGGCTAAGAACACTCGGGATAAAATTATCTATGACACAAAAAAAACTAAACGAAAATCGGTTCATCCGTTTGGGTGCTACGATACCACAGACAGATACACAAATAGACACGTTAAACTTATAACACCCCTCTCTTTTTGCGTCGGGGGTTAAAAAAAGCGTGTATTTATTCCAGGGGCAAGGCATCGAAATACAAAAACCAAAACGTCAACAACACGAAAAATAAATCGCCGCCCAATTGATCCCGTAGCATAATCACCACCATAATTATTCATCCAATTAGGATGCACCGCGTCTTATCCCGTCCGATTGTCCCGAAATTGAATTTTAATCACCGATTCTTTGCTCACAATGGGCGAACGAAGAATGCCAAAAAATTGAAGGAAAATTGGGAAAATTGCTCTCGGTTCGATTTATCTGGCATCGGTGAAAGGCGAAGAGCAATTAAGTCGAGTATCTTTTGAGTTTAAATTAAGTGAAAAGTGAAAAAACTTGGAGCTTTTTCGGTTGTTAGAAGGAGCGTAGGTTTGAGGGGTGGGGGAGATTCTTTCTTGTTAGGTACCTAAGTTTGTTTTAATTTTAGAAATATTTAGATATAAGTACTAAAATAAAAGAGCCGTATAGTATGTCTGTCTATTTGTCTGTGTATTGTCTTTTTATAGCCCACACATTTAACAATCGCGTCCTGGAAACGGACGTACGGCTTCTTTTCATCTCGTAAAATCAGAGTTTATGAAACCCATATCCACCACCAATCTTAAAACGTAGTTTATTATAATATCTTTATTATTTTGGATTGATTTTTGGATATTTATGCAATTCATAGGGGTGAGAGAAGACGCTGCGTATATAGGTGATAATAAAATGGGTCTATAGGGGCCATAGTTTCGTAATTGGTTGCTCTTTCAGTCAGTTTTCCTGCTACGTATAACTTAAGTGTACCGTCAAGTTAAAAGTGAATACTAAATATGCATATTTTTGGCAAACTTTATCACACAACCCTGTTAATAGCATAAAAAAGATTATTCTACTAGAGATCATTGACTATGAACTCTATTTTACTTTACTTTGACTTGAAAGTTGGAAGATCTTTTAAATTAATATCAAAACTTAATTAAAAGTCTGGCATGCAATTACTTTCAGCGAAACATAATATTATCCACTTTTATCACTTCAATAATTCAGCAATACTAGTTATTTGATACAAATCACAGTTTTAATTAAGGTGTGTCCAGGCAATCGGTCGGGTGTAGACGATAAACCACTTAACCCTTCCGCGATACAAAGGTCAAAAAGGCCCGCACGTAACGATTCTAAATATATTTGAAAGATTTAAATTAGTTGTAATACAATCAATACAATACAATACAATCTGCGCATGGTTTAATTTTATTTTAATGTCGAGTAGGTATGCAATTTTGCATATTAAAAGATATTATTTGTTGCTTTTCTTTACATAATGAAATATATTGAAAATCCATGCTAATATTATAAATGCAAAAGTGTGTCTGTCTGTCTGTCTGTCTGCTACGATTTCCCGGCCCATCTTTTCAACCGATTTTGCTGCAATTTGGTATAGAGGTAGGCTATATCCCGGGGAAGGACATATGCTACTTTCTATCCCGGAAAATTAAGGAGTTCCCGCGGGAATCAAAAAAGCTTATTCCATGCGGACGAAGTCGCGGGCATCATCTAGTAATTCATAAATCGATGGTAATCGATCGGTGTTCATGAGACAAAAAAAATATACGGAAGTAACGTGAAGGATTCTAATGAATTAGAGAAAACAACAAACATAGTATAAGCAATAACCATAAAACCAGAAAACAACAAACATAGTATAAATAATAATAAAATAAATAAGCAACAAAATGTTTTAAAATCGTCAGCAGCAATATTTTAAAATCTTCAAAATCACTAAATATCGAAACATTAATTGTACATTAGATGCTAGGCAAGCATTTTGAACAAAGTGGGTAGTAATGTAAGGTTTGAATAATAATCTCAAAGGATTGACACGGATAATACTTACAGCCCTGAAGGTATTATAATATTGTTAAAGTAATTATTATATGTCTGCCGAGCTGTGTGTAAAGTGAACTAGTACGTTATTACAGCATCACAGTACATGCGAGCTAACGGTACGCGGCCGTGCGATACTGCGGAACTGGTTTTCAAAAATAGGCGCTGCCACGGACCCTGCGATTTACTAGCCGATCTGTTCATAAAGGAATTTATTATTTTGAACTTTATGTGTCTGATGTTATATATTTTTATTCTATACCTACATTACAACATATAGAACATTAATTTACAACATATAGTATTTACGGGTTAAGTGATTCACTAAATGTATAAGTGAGTGAGGTTTTAAAAGAAGTTTTAGTCAACTTAGGTGATCTGAAATTGCTCGGACTATTTTTCATTTTATTAGAATTCTATCTATCTACACCAAAAGGAGGACACCAAAAGGAGGATAATTTTAAAAATTAAGCTTTAAAAAAGTTTAAGACCATTCTGTTTTTTAAACTATGTTTAATTGTTGCATGAATATTGAAGCGTAGTGTTTAACTATTCCAGTTTTATACAGAAAAATCCAGGTCTATCATCCTACATCATACTTCATACTAATATAATAAATGCGAAAGTGTGTTTGTTTGTTGGTTTGTCTTTAAATAACGCTACAACGGGACAACGGATCGACGGGACTTTTGGCATGGATATGACCTGGAGAGTGATATACGTTTTTTATCCCGGAAAATTAAGGAGTTCCCGCGGGAATCAAAAAAACTTAAACCACGCGGACGAAGTCGCGGGCATCAGTTAGGTTTTCATAATGTTGCCTACGGTAAAAGGTACTTTTATGCACTACTTTTAGTCAAAGTCAAAGGCTACTATCAGATTAATTAATTAAATTTATACATAATTTAATTTGAATTATTGTTTACTAGCTGATGCCCGCGACTTCGTCCGCGTGGTTTAAGTTTTTTGTTATTCCCGCGGGAACACCTTAATTTTCCGGGATAAAAAGTAGCCTATGTCACTCTCCAGGTCCTTGCCTATACAACAAAAAAAGAATTAGCGAAATTGGTCCAGCCGTTCACGCGTGATGCCGTGACCAAGGTAATAGGGATTTATTTTTATATATATAGATAGAATGAAAGCTTGTCTTTAACAATTATTATCAATTTGTACCCATTACCTAAATATAAACTTATATCGTCCATTCAAATAAAATAAACTACCATTTCAAACAAAACAAAAACTCAGAAAAATTTGCATGTCATAACGAAATTCTTAATGGCCGAACATATTATTTCCATTGTCTTTTCAAAAACGGTAATTAAATTAAAAAGTAAAAGCGACACGCAATCCCATTCTTTGTTGCTAATTAAAGAAACGGCTTTGGAAGAATGAAGACGCTTAAGTACGAAGTTAGGAAAAAAGCAAAAGGAATTTCAAAAGGAGTTTGCATGTTCGCGTCAGTAGGTACCTACACAATTTTTTTTCTGTTTTACATCTGACAATTCTTTTGTTATAATGTGCTATTTTGAAATTATTTTATATCAAAGTTGTTCTTATTTTTTTATAACATACTAGCGGTCCGCCCCGGCTTCGCACGGGTAGCACTTGATCAAAATAGTCCATACCCAATAATGGTCAGTCGGCACTGAGACGAACAACTTCACCATACGTTCTCAAATTTTGTTCAGCAAACCGCTGTGAACGCTTGGCACTTGAGTCTCCAATATGACGTATTTTCACTGCCCTCACCTGGGATATATTTTTAAAACTAACAACTTAGTTGAGACCTGGCTCTTTTAGGCATTTCGCAGTCTGTCTACAACAGTTAGATATTAAAATGTTTAAAAAAATGTTAGTAACTTCTCTTGTATTATGTTATGTTATTGTATTATGTTTGTCTTAACAAATATGACATAAAAGTGTCTTGACAAATATGAAATAAAAGACAGTCTGAATTAATAGACGAATAGAGGTTTAACGTAAAAAGTTTAATTAGGTGAATTTTTCCGACTTAATTCACATTATTGCAATTTTCGAAGGGATCTCTAATTTATTTTAAAATAAAATGCAGCCTATGTTACTCGCTGATAAAGTAGCTTTCTATAGGTGAAAGATTTTTTAAAATTAGTCCAGTAGTTTTTTAGTTTATCCATTACAAACAAACAAACAAACAAACAAACAAACAAACAAACAAAAAAACAAACAAACAAATCTTTCCTCTTTATAATATTAGTTTAGATGAAAAAATATTTTTTATAGCGATAACCCACGAATATACTTCAAATTTTGACAGAGGTTTTGTACGGATTCTGTCAAAGTAGCAACTATAAAGATAACCCGGCGTTTCTGAAAGTGGACCTAAAGTATATTTTGATAGTAGTTAAATTTTAACGACCTCCCTGGCGCAGTGTTGAGCGCTGTTGTCTTAACGTGCAGAGTTCCCGGGTTCGATCTCCGGCAAGGTAAATTTGGGAATTTATAATTTCTGAATTTTCCCTGGGCTGGCCTGGTGGGCGGCTTCGGCCGTGGCTCGTTACCACCCTACCGGCAAAGAAGTCCCGTCAAGCAATTTAGCATTCAGGTGCAATGCCCTGTAGAAACCGAATAGGGTTTAACATAACTGCCATGCCCCTAAAAGGTTAGCCCGCTACCATCTTAGGCTTCATCATCACTTACCATCGGGTGAAATTGCAGTCAAGGGGTAACTTGTAGTGATGGATTAAAAAAATCTAAGTACGTAGCGAGGTACGTATAGGTTATTGACTTTGCAAGTATAAAACGCTTACTTTGTACTTTTTACGGAGGTATTATCCCACGCATCCCACGCAATGCACCTGTTACGTTCAGATGTTCCCGAAAATCCGGCAAAAAATCACTACACCGATATTGATGGGTCAGTTCCGGTTTTTTGGTGATTTCATTAAAAACACGATTTTTATTGAGCGTAGCGAACGCAACCATCTGTTATTGTAAGGTTAGTACGAGATTTTACATCTCGTACTAACCTTGATGGAATTCGAGCCCTTGTTTTACCGCTCAAATTCGTCCATACTTATACAGGCATCGATCAATTTTACCAATTGGTCGTACTGAATGCGCGATTTAAAAATAAAAATAAGTATTATTATTACTAAAGGTTTCTTTACTTTGACTATACAGTATTTCGAAGCTCGAATTTTTTTAACTGGCATGTAATAAAATCTCATACTAGCCCAGGCTTTGTAAAGGATACATTTCTCGATCGTTCAAGTATTTAAAAAACAAAAGTTTTGATGGATCCGTGCTTTGATATCCTACTTACGTATCAAATATTGCATATTAAACGCTAGGAAATTCGAGATATTATACTTTTTGGCTTTTGTCACAAGGTTGATTTAACCTTTACCTAAACAACCTATTCCTAAGCTTTGACATCTCACTAATATTATAAATGCGAAAGTTTGGATATTTGTTACTCAATTACGCCAGAACAGCTGAACGGATCTTGATTAAATTTGGCACAGCGATAGATTATACCTTGTAACTCAGGAATAACACAGTATATGCTACTTCTTATCACGGAAAGAAACACGCGGACGAAGTTGCGGGCATCAGCTAGTTATTTATATAAGTCAAACGTGGTTTTATATACGAAAATGTACCTAACTACATGTGATTTATTTAAAATCTTTGTTAGGTAAGTAACTAGTAAATTTTCAGTGATAGGGATTTTCTAATAATTCTTATATTTGGTTCAAACAATGTAACTAGGAATAATAGTCATAGAATTTCTTACGATTGAAAAAAACATGACATTCTAATACAGCAAAGTGTGTTGCATATTTCTAAAGCAGGAAACCTGTTTTTCTGTTGCAATATTGTTTAGCGCCACTTCAATATGACTCGTTAATTGTAATGTAAAATCGGCCATCTTTGTGCATAGAATTTAGCCGTGCAATTCGATACACTCTGGTGGGTGGAAAAAAGAGACATTTAAATAGTATGTACAAACGTGTAACTGGTAACATGTAGAACAATGTTAGAAGGTAGTTTTATAAATCATCTCACATTTATTTATAACTAGCTAATGCCCGCAACTTCGTCCGCGTGAATTGAGGTTTTTCGGTTCCCGTGAGAGCTCTTTAATTTTCCGGAATAAAAAGTAGCTTATGTGCTATTCCAGACTATAATCTGTCTCTGTGTCAAATTTCAGCCAGATTCGTTCAGCCGTTGGCGCGTGATTGAGTAACAAACATCCATACATCCATATTGGATAGAGGCAGGCGTTACTTTGCGGAAGTCCATCATAATGAAGGAACCAGAAGTTTAATTCACAAATCTTTCAAATTAAATCTTCACAATAGTGCGTTGTGGTGGCAACATCTCCTGAAGATGCTCCGGTTTCGGAGTGAAACGTACATCGAGGTTATTTTTGGAGGAATTATGTGGTGTGGTGAGCAAATAAAAAAATATAAGTAAGTATATAATATTTTATAACATAATATATAATATTATTAAATAAAAAATAAAAAAACACTGTACCACATAGATCTTCCTTTTGTCGTGGATTAGAGCAAATTAAACTTCTGGTTCCTTCATCCATACATCCATCCATCCAAACTTTGGCATTTATAATATTTATTTGATTTGATTTGATTATCAGTTACTAGCTGATGCCCGCGACTTCATCCGCGTGGATTGCGGTTTTTTGGGATTTTCCGGGTTAAAAATTTACAACAACAAGTAACAAATATCCATCCATTCATCCACACAAACTACCATTAGGTATCTACTTTCAAATTTTCGTGTTCAAGTAGGTACGAGTCATAGGTCACCAATTATAATTTGAATTTCGTCCAAGAAGTAAAGCTGTAACTTCTCTAATTTTTTCTTTTCTAGTTAAATAATATTGAGACATAATGTTCTAATTAAGCCATGTAAGGGTAGTAGTAGGTTTGTCCTTCAATCACGCCGCAACGGAGAAACAGATCGACGTTATTTTTGGCATGGGTATAGTTGAGGACCTGCAGAGTGACGTAGGCTACTTTTTATCCCGGAAAATTAAGGAGTTTCCGCGGGAATTAAAAAAAACTTAAACCACCCGACGAAGTCGCGGGCATCATCTAACAAGTTGTATTTATTTTAATTGAGTGGATGTAGAACACTTACTTCTAGGACATCTACACAGTACACTCTTTATCTTAGTAAGTAGGTAATTTACGAACTAACAAAAACAATTACAGATCGCTCAACCCTAAAAAGCATATGGCATCCAATAAAACAACCCTTTCCGTTCTTCGCGCATTAAAATAATAAAACACAAAAAAAAACAAAGAACTAAATAATTAATATCGTCAATTAATTATATTCTTTGTGATGTCGTAATAAGCGGAGACGCCGACTGCTTTTCTTTTATTTTTGACGTATCGCGACTTCTTTGTGTTGTTTTTGTTCTTTTTCGCTCTGATTAAATTGTTTCAGTTTTTGTTCGCGGTTCGTTTGTTTTTTTTTTGTTTTATTGCTTTGTTTTAATTTGAATAAGGAATTAATAGTTGCAACTGTTTTGTATTGTTTTATGTTTTAAATTCTTTGGGACTGCCTTTGGCACTTTCACATACGAGAAAAAGGACCTAACTTCAATTACAATCTCTACATCACCGTATTTATGTTAGTGTAGAAATATTTCAATTTTAATTTGAAAATATGAATGAATCATTTATCATTTATTTGGCTGGCCAAACATTTTATGAACCATGTATTTATTTTATTTTTATTATTTTTGCACAAAAGATTGTCTTAAAACTAATAGAAAAAAGTGGACAAAGGTAAAGTATTCATTTTTTTGTAAAAAAATTTGGTTACTAAACTCTTTTGAATAGCCAGAACTCAGAGATTGATCAGAACTCAGAGAACTGATTCTTCTTGCATTTTCAGTACGAATTGATTTTATATCCTACCTATTCAATCAGTCTACAGTCCTAAACCGATCTGCTGTACGTCTGTCATAAAATCTCTTCCAGGTGATTGACTTCCATCTAATTATAGATTGGAGTATGTTTACAAAGCCCTACAAAATAGACTAATAATTAAACAAATTCAGAAATGAAAGTAGGCGGAATACTAAAAATTGTGACGAAAAACGTCGCAATTAAAAAAACGGGGACAATTAAAAAGAGGGTAAGTCCGATTTAATAACCAATCGCCCCCGACACCTTGGGAAGAGAAAAGAAGGAATTCCACTCCCCAATATAATTTCCTAATCACCGAGCCGAACGTCCGGTTCCGGCGAAAAAACTCTCAGATACGTCTCCTTCTTGTCAAAATTCGGTTAGTGTAGATAAGGCATTTAAAAAAGTTAAAAAAAGGTACTCTTGTTTCAATTTCTTGGTCTTTGGTGAATATTCACTTCAACAGTTGGATCAGCATTTAGTAAACTGTTAGATTATGTAGGCATGTATGTATAAGAATTTTAAGCAAGTTATTTAAAATTTAATATAATCGTAATTTACGATATTTGCAAAAATACTTCAGCCCCGATATGTAAATTACTAAATAGCATGGATATCTAAGATTAGTCAATTTCATCTTGATGATTACTAAACAATTTTTTTTGGATACCTACTTATTTCTAATATAACGAAAGCTTGCTTTGATAAAATATTTTTGACAACAACGACTAACCTAACTTATTTTTTTTATTGAAAACGTGACAATAAAACGTATTATAGCTAGCTAGCCTAGCCTAATCTAAATATTTTTTTATTTATATAACCCTGAAAAATAGGGATTTTCTGGCTAAAACAAATATAAAATGAAAACACGAAATTGTTTTTTGATATTATCCATAAAAAAAGAAATAGGGCATGTCTTGTCTATTCCAACGAGACATCATGTCAATATTTACTCGGGGAAAAGAAGGCGGCAAAAAATAAATTAGGCAAAAGCTCATTTTGGGGCAAAAATCTCGCGACATCTGCGGCCCGGGGCCCAGGGGTGGGAAGTTGGGGGAGGGGGAGAAACGTGATTTCTTTCCCATTACTATTCTAACATTTGAGAGCTCTTAACTTCAATTCCTGCTCTTCATTTATAGGTAGGTTTAAGGCGTATAGATGAAGTCATTAGAGGGTGAGTTTTCGGGAAAGTGTGTGAGTTTAAGACTAATGTACCTAATTTTATTTGATTTGATTAAATACTTTTTAATAAGTTGAACGGGGTTAGGGAAATTCAGGAATTTCATTTCAAAATATGTATTTTGAATTTGATCTTCTTTAAACTATAACAAGTCCGTAACAAAGCTGCTTTTCAACGGTACCTCAACAATCTAAGTGACGATGTAGTCTTGGATAGGTACATTTGTCTAAGATAGATAGATCTATCTATAGACTACTAATCCTTTCATCCTAACCTGAAAGGAGTATGTCATTTTTAACAATCTCCTTTTGACGACCTCCGTGGCGCAGTGTGTAGCGCTGTTGTCTTAACGTGCAGAGGTCCCGGGTTCGATCCCCAGCAGGGTCAATTTGGGAATTTATAATTTCTGAATTTACCCTGGTCTGGCCTGGTGGGAGACTTCGGCCGTGGCTAGTAACCATCCTACCGGCAAAGACGTGCCGCCAAGCGATTGAGCGTTCCGGTACGATGCCGTGTAGAAACCGAATAGTGGTATGGGTTAAATAAAACTGCCATGTCCCTAACTGGTTAGCCTGCTACCATCTTAGACTGCATCATCACTTACCATCAGGCGAGTATACAGTCAAGGGCTAACTTGTAGTGGATAAAAAAAAACTCACGCCCCTAATCGTTATCTAGAGTTATAAAATGAGATTTTTCTATCTAAATTAATTCAACCGAGAATTGAACCTCTGAGCAGCATATTACTTTTGGATACAAGATTTTTGCAATGATTTATAACAATCATTATTTAACTGGCAACAGAATTTCTTAGCGAATTTTTACAAGAAAAACACTCAAAGTTAATTAAAAGATAACTCAACGGTAAGCGGTGGCTACTTTTCTAAAAAAGCAAGGGTTAAAGACTTTTCGTTTATGTTAAAATTTTATATCAACTTTACAGTTTTGATTTGATTTTAAAATAGCTTGACATTTAGTTATTTATTTTTGATATATTTTTGATGTAGTAGCATAACATGAAGATAAATCTTTTTTTTTTTTTATTAAAACCCAAAAATTACAAAATGACTATAAAATTGACAAAATATACCTACTTACTAGTCATTCTGAATTTCTAAATGTACCTACAGGAACTAGTCAACAAAAAGAGTGAATTAGTGTCCAATATCAAGCTCGCTCGCGAAGAGCCCGGGAATCGAACCTGCATCTCCCGATTTAGGGCCGATGTCTCAACCACTAGGCTATCAGCCTATCATATCCGTCACCTCTCTCGACCTCTCAAATGAAGGTACTTACTAAATTTTGAAAAGTATAAAAACCTTAACTAATCTACAAAGGTAGTCAAATGGAATGGAGATGTACTCGTAAAAACGCTCTCGGAGAGTTGTACTCGCTAATTTGTACGCAAACAGTTGAAAATCAAATAAAAACCGATCACGCGAAACAACCTTTTTTCCATCTCGCCTTCTGCAAATAGGCTTCTTTGTAGTGCGGACGTGATGACTTGATACTTGCGAATAAATTCTAATAATACGAAAGAATAGAGTTTGAGACAGTATAAATGTTGCTAATTTAAAATGTTCAAAGTTCGTGTTTTGATGAGTAAAGAATTATTAATTACCTAATTATTATTTATTTGATGCCAATTTTGAAGCATTTGAATTGCCAAACAAAATTGAAGTGAAAAATTAAGTTTGCTTTTGGTACAATTGAAATAATATATTGGGTGAAGTAAATAACCATATTTATTTTGTTATTTTAAGTTAGTATAGTTAGGAATATTATAGTTAGTAGTTAGTAAACCCGCTTAGGTAAATTATTTAAGCGACATAAACCTCTACCATTATTTGGTAAATATATCCAAACTGCCTCGTTGGTCTAGTGGTTAGCATAGTCGACTGCGGATCACGAGGTCCTGGGTTCGATTCCCGGTCGGGCATAAAAGTTAGGTATTGGGTTTTTCAATTAAGAAATTCTCAGTGCCAGCCCGGAGTTGGAAGTTGGCGGTGTTTCACCCCCGTGCCTCGGAGAGCACGTTAAGTCGGTCCCAGTTATTATCACTAACATGATAGTAGTCGTTAAAGCCCGCCAACCCGCATTGGAGCAGCGTGGTGGGTCTAAGCTCTGATTCCCGCTTTCCTATGAGAGTGGAGGCCTGTGGGACGTTAATAGGCTGTAGTGATGATGATGATGATATCCAAACTAGTAACTACGACGGCTAATCTAATTAACATTCGAACCTTAATTTAACAAATGAATTTTCCAGCAAAAAATAGTATAATTGGAAGATTTACAGCATACAAGATTCAAGATTTATGTTCAAAAGAATTTAATATCAGCATCACAAGTATAAAGACTCGGGGGTCGCAGTACAACCTGCCCTCTTTCCTAGAGGGTGGCATAAAGACGCAAAAGAACAAAAAATGAAACAAAAAAAAAGATAACCAAAAGGGACTCCGGACCAATCATGGAAATTACGTCTTCTCCATTTGTTTTTATTTACACTGGGAAAACATTTCCATTCAATTGAATTTTACCTTTATTTAAAAGTAGATAAGTAATTTGAATGTTTACCCTGAGTATTGTTTTTAATGTAATTCAAAGATACCTACGACATTCTTTATTGACAACAAGGCTTTTGTCGTCATTTCAAATATTTTTTTATCGATACCAAATGACTGATGATTTTATATACCTACTTATTTATATATTAAAGGATGTTAGTGATTTTACATGTACCTACTACATAGGTAGATATTGTTACATTTAAAGGTAGTAGGTATACTATCCAAAAGCGAACAACGCAGAGCAAAAACGTTGAGTTATGTAACGATATTATAATCATCACTTCAATGCATCAACCATTGAATAAAAAGGGTTTGGCCTATAGCCCACCACACTGGTTAAGTGCGGATTAGCGGAGTTCACACATCTTAGAGTACATTATGGAGAACTCCAAAGCATGCACTATATTTTCCTTTACCATTGAAATATGTGTTTTTTTCTGAGCTATGAGTTTTAAGAGTTTTTCATAATGTTTTTAAAAGGTGTGTAAAGTTTGCTAATCCGCATTTGGCTAGCATGGTAGACTATGGCCAAATCCTTTTGACTCTGAGAGGAGACTCGTGGTCAGTAGTGAGCTAGCGATGGGTTTAATTAATGATGACGTGCGTTCGAATCGCGCGTTAAAATGACGCCATGTGAAACGCCCTAATATATTCCGTAACTAGCTGATGCCCGCGACTTCGTCCGCGTGGTTTAAGTTTTTTGTTATTCTCGCGGGAACTCCTTAATTTTCCGGGATAAAAAGTAGCCTATGTCACTCTCCAGGTCCTCAAAAAAATCACGTCGATCCGTTGCGCCGTTGAAGCGTGATTGAAGGACAAGCCAACAAACCAACAAACCAAAAAACCAACAAACCAACAAACAAACTGACTTTCGCATTTATAATATTAGTATGATTGACCGAAGTAAAAAGTTGCAAGCTAAATATGAAATTTTAAATCAAATTTAAATTAAAAAGTTGGATAAAAACATGGATATTCCAACTTAGTTTTTGTCAGTCAGTAGCTAGGTACTATACACGTGGGAACGCGCTTAACTCTGGGACGGTTGAAAATTTTCCCTTCCCCCAACTTTTACAGTCGAAAAACCAATGCGAATTTGTTAGTTACGTTTTGATTTCGTTGAAGTATCTATGTTATTTTTTTATTTTGTGTAGCCGTGGAATCAAAAGTGGTATCAGTAGTTAAAAGTTTGAGTATTAATGAAACAGGTTTGATAGAGGCTAAACAATATACTGCTTACTAGTCTTTCAGTAAAATTGAACTTTAAGTGTACAGTTATGCCATTAAATGGGTAAATACTTGTCCAACAGTTATCTTTATGTAAGTCAAAATACTCGTCAGTAAAAGAAGCTCAATTTTAGGATGTTTTTCTATATTCATTATAGATATAAATGTTTCATACTTTTTCTTTACACGGCTTAAAATATTCATAAAAATATAATTTTTTGTCAAACCACATTTACTTCAGGGTAGCCTACAATTCCCAGTGGGTCGGATTTATTTTCTCCCGGACAAAAATTTCCATTAAAATTTTTCGTAAATCATAAGATGGATTACGTGCTCAAGTTACCACAATTCCCGGCGGGTCCAGATTCATCATCCCCTCATTCTTGAGACTGGGAGAGATTAACATGATGTTAGGTAAGTGGGGAAAATATGGCCGACGCATTTTTTTCTTACAACCCACAGTTTACTTTCGTATTAATAGCTAAGTAAGTACTTACCTTATATATTGTTATTATAAAAAATATACTAAATACGTTATTTTACAAATTACTTCTACTTCTAGATTCTCGACAATTGATGTGTGTCGGAAAAAAAGAAAAAAAAAAAAATAGCCTTTATTTCTAATACGTTACAAAAATACACATAAATAATAAAATACATTACAAGTTACGATTTTTACTAATGCAATTATGTCAGTGACTGATTGATTGAAATTTAAATTAAAAATTTTATAGTATAACTACAAATTACAATTAATTACATTATTACAATTTAAAACTACCTAAAATTACAAATTAATCTCACAATATTATTACGAATTACAATCACATTATTAAATTAAATTATTAAACAAACTACAAATTCAATTCAGTCAATAAAATATACAAAATATGGAATATGTCAATTTATTTATTTTAACGTATAAGTCGCCTCAACGGCGTAGGCCTCCCCCAAATCTTTCCAATGCTTTCTGTTCCTGGCCTGACTCATCCAGTTCGGTCCACATATTTCTGAAAAAATGTCTCGCCACCTCTTTCTTTGACGACCTCTTTTCCTTTTCCTGTCTCTAGGAACCCATTCAGTGACTTTTTTGGTCCATCTCGTGTTTTCTAGTCTGCTTAAATGTCCAGCCCAATTCCATTTTAATGTTCTTATCCTTTTAATTATATCTGTTAGTTTAGTTCTCATTCGAATTTTTTTATTACTTATTCTGTCCTTTAATCTCAAGCCGAGCATGCTTCTCTCCATTTTCCTTTGGCAGATAGCTAACTTTTCTTCTTCTTCCTTTCGCAGGGACCACGTTTGGCATCCATACGTTAGACAGGGCATTATTGCGACTTCGTATAATTTCTTTTTTATTTTCACGTCAATCTCCTTGCTCTTCATTATCTCTTTAAAACTCCAGTACTTTTTCCATGCCATGGCATTTCTTCTATCGTGTCGGAAAATAGAAATATTTTATTTTATTTTATCGTTTGGCTATTTAAACTTTACAAATACCTACAGATAGATATAATCATTATATTCATTATTTTTCATTCCTGGAGCAAACAGAAAATAAGACCTCTCCTTATTCTAAAGCTATAGGTAGGAAATACTTACATTGCAGGCTGTCACGTTATAAAAAAAACTGGACATTGACTAAATATAATTAAAAATAATTGATATTACAATAAAACGCGTAGGTATCATGTACCAAATTAATAATTACTCTAAAGCTAAAACCATGTAATCAACTGAAAGTACCTAACAAATTTAGGTATATATTCACTCTTAAACAGCTTTTGTGCACGCCCAGCGTTTTACATTAAAATAAATTAATAACATCCAGCTTACACTAAATCCTATCTAATTAGCCTACAACAAAATCGAACATATTCCACCGACGCCATTTTCATTTATCCACCAATTCGATATACCTAGCTAAGTTTAATTTAAAGGAAATGCATTAGCCGGTGGCCGCAAAATGCGGTTCCCACACACAGAATATTTTGCGAGGGGATTTCTATCTCCATTTTAATATTTAGTGAAATATTACAAGAGTTTCCGCGGCCAGCGTACCGTGGAATATGACTGCGAGTTATATGAACATTTTTGTCCATTAAATTGGTGGTGTGCGCCACTGGGCTAACAAGATGGCGACGTCGACTTTCACATTAATTTCGTTGCTTTAATAATTGCTTTTGTGGTAAGTTGGTACCTAACTAGTCACGGCTGAAGCCTTCCAGCAGACTAGATACCTTCGCCAACAGATCAGACCTACGCCATTTTAGGAATTATAAATTCACAACTTGATACAACTTGAAATTGAACCTGTAAATTCCTACGTTTAAGGCCACTGTGCAGTTTTAAGGCAGTACTATAGTAGTAGTAGATACTCACACATAATATGAAGATCAGCTGTTGGACACAGCCGAAACCTCTTGCCAAAATAATCAATTAAGTTTTATCCCACCCTTATTACTTTAGGGTTTAGACTCTAAAGTAATGCTCTAAAGGTTGGATAAAGTCTCTAAATCCTCTACTTAGAGGCATGTAGGTATATCAGATAGGTACCTAGGTTATTATTTAATACTACTGCAATCCTTTATTCCCATTTGAGTGCATGAAAACTTAAATTTCCATGAAAACAATAGACACCAACTATATTTTAACATAAAAGAGATATACGCGTATATTCCGCATTCACGAATCTCCACAAGTACCTACTAAGTACGCACACATACCTAAATACCATATACTTCACATATATATTATATAAACGGCGGTTACAAAACCATTGCACGCGAAAACAGACACTGCTGCTGTAAAAATAGAGCGTTTTATTCTGTGAATATACAAGTCAACATCATCGCGGCGCAGTGATGCACGCGAAAATAAACTTTATAACTACCAGTATAGAATATGAAGTTGTATGAGTCCGCGAGGCAGCATCATCACGGCGCAATGATTGTATTGATTTCCCCCGCACGGGAGATCAACCCCTATATAATTGATAGTTGACACTACACCCCTAAATGCGCAGCGAAGTTTCCAATGACTGTGTAAATATTACAGCAACCTGGCGTAATGAAAACTTATAGGTATACGCGTATATTTATAATATACTAAAGACGGCGGGTTCCCATAGGAATTTAAAAAATACAGCCTTATTCCTTGTCCACATTATAAAGGGAACCTCTGTGAAAAAAAATCAGTTTTATGTATGTATGTGGTTTGGCCGATATATGCCGTCACATTTTGATTGTACAAAATAGTCCAAAGAATTAGCCCTTTGCAGCCTGTGGACGTCTAAAACATGACAATATAGGTAAACGTTTCCCAAAGAAAGCCCAATGATATAAAGAGGATATAATGAGTTTACTGAGCACGGGTCTCCTCTAGACAGAGAAGGGTTTAGGCTGTAGTCCAACTTGCTGACGAAGTTCAGTTTAGCAGACCACACACTTTTCAGAACATTATGCAGAAATCGCAGGCATTTATTTCTCACTTTTTTCCTCACCGTTGGTAAGTAATGTTTAATTAAACGCACATAACTCAAAGTTAGAAGTGTATGTGTGCCTGCTGTTCTATATAGTATCTTAAATTGTTTAAAACGCATATTTTTCTTCAAAGTCAAGGCCATAATATGCCCGATTTGGACTCTTTACCGCTCGAATACAAGACCGAAGTGTTTACCACTAGGTTTATCAATATCACCGCTTTGGGTTGGATTAAACTACTGGCCGCCATACCTACCTACTTCAGAATTTAAATTGATGTCAAAGGTAGACTTCTAAACGTTGAAATTAAACTTTTTCCTTTATAAAATCCACCTTGCAAAAGAATCAAAAGTGATATCAGAAAATGTTAATAAAAAAAGTTGCTAACACTCTCAAAAGGGATGAAACTCTGAAAATTAGTGAAATACTTTCCACTCGGACAGCAGGAGTCTTTGTTGGCTGCTTCTTGCTTTTAGGGTTCTCAAGTGATAACCTGAAAACCGTCATCAGGTATTATTTTCCAGAGTGTTTTTGTACCTAAATGCTTTATTTAAAAAAACACCCATTTAGGCAAGTATCTACTATTTTCAGGAAAACCATATACAGATGCTGCAGAATCAATCAATCGCTATAGTATGCATACACCTGGTAGACTACAGGGGCATATCTACATTATTATTCGTAGGATATACCTATCTACTAAATACGTAGCTGTTACTCAGAGATCTGTGGTAAAAGACTCTCAAGGGTAAGTAGGAAGGTTCTTAGGTACCCAAGTTTTGTCGAAAAAATGTCTGTAGAGATCGCAGTGCAACTAAAACATAAATCTCCATTCTATTTGTTTAAATTATAAAGGTAAAAGTATCTGTTAATTTCTCGACTTCATTACTGATTTTCACGGAACTAGGCATACCTAGAGATAGTTTGCGTACTAAAGACGAGCTTTTTCCAGAAAAGGAAAGACAGTAAATTCCAAATCACTTACTCGAACCGGTGGTAGAGTCAAAACGAGACGTATCATAAAAGTCTTTTACTCATAAGTACACCTTTAATACAAGTATGTTAGACACAGATTGAGTATCGAGTATTGAAAATCCCAAAGCTAATTTTCCCGACTCGCACTTATCCGTCCCCACCTCGGCCCGTCTTCTTTAATATCGAGTTTTCGCGCCTCCAAGCGTAAGATCTCTAAGAAACTCGCCGGTTCACCTGAGTTTTTTTAATCTTGACCCGTCAAGGAGAAATTGTATCTTACACTTTTACACTTTGTTACACTTTTTTTACACTTTGTTTGAAGACATTTTGAATTTTTCTTTAATTTTAAAGCTACCCTTGACTCGCTGGACTGATGACATAAAAAATGTGGTAGAAAGTAAGTACTTGAGGAAGGCGGAGGACCGTGTACAGTGGATATTAGCATGACAGGATAAAACTTCGTTCCCCTCTTAGGACCAATTCATCCAATTGCAAAGAACGTATAACCTACCAAATTTTTTTTTACGGAATGTCTAGATACAGCATCTGTAATAAACAATCGTAGGTTAAAGATTACTCGGAGTTGGAGAAATCGGCTCTTAGGCGGACGTTTTGCGCTGTCCGATTTTTGTTCATCTTTGGAAAAATGTGGATTTGCGACGTTTGGTTAAAAAGAAAAGGGGAAGACTCAAGTAATCCAGTAAGTATAATAATTCCTAAAATAATTTTAAAAGAAAATTATTTACAGTGAAATGGTATAGGTAAACAAAAAAAGTAAATAATATGGAGGTAAGTACATTTCTGTTTTTCTTTTGAGAGCAATCCAATACATTTTCCGAGCCGTCCGATGTTTTTCCCCATTGGCCCATTGTCATGCAAAACTCAAGACATCGCCGGGAAAGTGCCATCTTTTTTCATTCGCATCTATTGTTTGAATTCGAGAAAGTTTTCAAAAAACAAAAAGACTTCTTTGCTAACTTCGAATATTTCGTAGATATAAATCCATACTAATATTACAAATACGAAAGTGTGTCTGTCTGCCTGCTACGCTTTCACGGCCCATCTTTTTAACCAATTTTGATGAAATTTGGTACAGGTTATATCCCGGGGAAGGACATAGGCTACTTTTTATCCCGGAGTCAAGAAAACTTCATCCACGTGGACGAAGTTCGGGCCTATGCCCATTTTATTTTCTAGTTTTCTATTTCAGATATAATATATTAGTTTTCTGATTAATAATAATCGTTGTTACGTTGTATTTTACTTACCAAAATTAAAATATTATTATAATCGAAATAATTAAATAGGAAATTAGGAGTAGAATTACTAATAATCGAATAATAATTATTCAAAAAATGATTCACTATGTACAGTGACATTATTACTAGTACAAAATTATCGACAATTATATTTAAATGAATTATGAAACATCAACTCCCATTTTCCTTCTAATGAAAAGAAAATTACGGGGTTTTATTCCACAAGACTTCGATGAAAAACGTAACTGGTTATCAGACCGCATTTGTAATTAGGTACCATGAACTCACTATCAATATTTTATTATCTCTATGGTATAGTTATACAAAATGGCAACGAAGTGAGGTCAATGGTGATGTTGTTTACGAAAAATTTCCTTCGTCTTATTAGCAGAAGACTAATAACTACTAAGCTAATCATTCTACTGCCAAAGCTGAACCTACATGGGGATTTAGAAATAATATGGTTATCTTACAGAGACAGAGTAGGTATAGAGTAGGATTGGATGGCGTATATAGTAAACTAGATGATACCCGCGACTTCGTCCGCGTGGATTGTTTTTTTTTATTCCCGCGGGAACTCTTCAATTTTCCGGGATAAAATGAAGCCTATGTCCTTCCCCGGGATGTAACCTATCTCTGTACCAAATTTCATCAAAATCGGTTGAGTAGTTCGGCCGTGAAAGCGTAGCAGACAGACAGACAGACAGACAGACAGACAGACAGACGGACAGACAGACAGACACACTTTCGCATTTATAATATTAGTATGGAAGTATGGATGGATATGCATATTAGTATGGATTAGGATGAAAAAGATCAACAATTTCAGAAAAAAAAAATTGTGAGTAGTGTATAAGTAAAAAATATCAATTAGCTCTATATTGCTTACCCCCGCACCCTGAAACGCAGAGTTAAAAGAATTCCAAGACCAACTTCGGGCGAAAACACACTCTGTGAACTCAGTCTGGGTTATGTTTTCGCCCATGCAAAGCTCCTTGCAGGTAATCTTCGCCCGGAAGTTTGTGTTCCACGGTTACAGACAATAACGACGAAGAAAATAATTAAAAAAGTACTTAAATAATGTCACAGTTACACACTGACGTAAAGTCAATTTTACACTCCATTTAACTAGCATAGTCACACTTCAACCTGCCCGTCACGTGTGGACACTGCATAGTGATTAGTGCAATTAAAAAACTCATTACACCCACCGGCCGGCAATCATCGCAGCCGTGAATAAATATTTAATTACTACACACGTCTAGTATACCGTCGACCGTTACTGACTATTGTTGGGAAAAATCCGTGGGAATGTTAGCGACGTTATTTAAATAGAAACAAAACAAAGTTAGACTAGCTAGCTTTAAGTTCTATTGTATTGTTTTCAATAAATTTTAAACATAAAGTTTTTTTTAAATTTGCTACAAGATGGCCATTTTCGCCACTCACTTTAGGTCACTAACACTTGGTGGCACAGTTTGCCGGCAGGGCTGGCTAATAGTTGCAATTTAATGCAATACAAATACGTATTATAATTTATCAAATGTGTGCACCTTAGTCCTAAATACGCTAATTTATTCGCTAATATATTAATATATCTTTACTTTCCCAAACACTAATGCAATCAAATTATTCAATCTTTAATTACATTTACAAAGGTTTATCGTTTATGTTTCACAACATAAAGCTAATTAACAGTGATATAAAATCTCAATTACAAGCTATTATACAATGTGTTGTAAAGTCATGCCCTGCATAAAGCACAGGACACATTCTTTCTACACATGCAATAGTTTGCACATAAAAAGTTCCATTAAACAACTTTATAAGCTATCTTAGGAGCACGAGTCTCTTCCCAGAATGAGAACAGAAGGGTTTGGTCATTGTCCATTACGCTGGCCAAGTGCGGATTGACAGACTTTACGTAACTTCTTAGGGTAAGGTTGCCACTATTGGACCACTTAACTTTAAACTGTCATAACATTAAAAGTATGAGAGTATATGAATATATTATGATTCATCGGTTTCTTAGGGCTTATACTCAGGTATTCACAACTGTGATTTCAGATTTTTTACTTTAAGCATAAATACATATATTACAAAAAAACATTTTTGGGATGGTTGCCTTGTATGGACCACTGTTTCCTTGATTGAACCACCTAGTTGCTATAATCGGACTTAGGAAGTTTTATCGACTGGTCCATCCATTGCACCCAAGGAGTTTTAATAAATAAAAGGCTAGATTATTACTAAATTCAGTCTTTTTAAATGAACAGTCGTTTAAAGTTATAGGTAATAATCAACTACAACAACTTTTAAAATATATTTTTAAGATTAGGAATCCATAATACCATTTTTTACCGGCCATTTCTTTTACTTTATTGAATTTGTGCTATAAACCATTTTTCTCTGCTATTTTGAAAGCCAAACTTCTGAAATCCATTGGTGTCATGTCGTATAAACAACCTTCCATCTCCTAATCAGGTGTGAGATCTCCTTCAGAGCCTACAATCTGTTTTTCCCCTTTAGCTTTGACGTCAAATCTTCTTTTTAATGTTGCTTTGGGCACACTATCTATCCTAGCTTCATTGAATCTAACTTCTTGCTTACTCAAAGCTAACAACGCTAATTTCATGTTGCCTTCATTCCAGCTATAATACTGGCCTCGATTCGCCATGCTAAAACAAAAAAAAAAGTTTAATGTGACGACAAAAACTTAGTTCCTTTGATTGGACCGGTTCAATGAAAGAAACTTGCATGAGTTCATTCATGGCAACTCACTGTGATCCCAATCAAACCATAAATTTTAAAAAAGTATATAATTTTTGTGACATTTCATTAATAGGTTAGCTGAACGAATAAATATGCAACACTACTGAAAATAATTGCGTAGAAATACCTACAAAATCTGTACTTACATGGTAAAGAATGACGCACAAATTTTATATCAGGAGCTTGTAAAACAGACCGACATACGTCCTTCCTCAACGAAGCCTGCGGCGACACTGAAGGTTGAGGGGCAGGGTGCGGGGTCCAATAGCTCTCGTCTCGTCAATAACGGACAATTTTAGGACTGTTCATTTTCAAGAAATCTAAGTGGTCCAAACAAAGCACTGGTCCAATGATTGCAACCTTACCCTACTAATATTATAAATGCGAAAGTTTGGATGGATGTATGGATGGATGGATGTATGGATGTTTGTTACTAAATCACGCGCCTACGGCTGAACGGATCTGGCTGAAATTTGGCACAGAGGTAGATTATAGTCTGGAATAGCACTTAAGCTACTTTTAATCCCGGAAAATTAAGGAAAAAACCTCAATCCACGCGGACGTAGTCGCGGACATCAGCTAGTAGAGAATATAATGAATAACTCTCAGGTAAGCAGGTTCAATCACAATGATTTGCTTCACCGTTAAAGCAAGTGACATTAAATTGATTAAAACTAGCTCTAAAAAGTTAGAAGTACGTGTCCATGGATTGAACTCCCGGCCACCTGAACAGGAGGCTGTATGTGTTAACCACTGGGCTATCATTGTTTCATACATATTTAATGTATATTCAATGACAATTCCCCCAAATTTACATATTCTCAGTAAACATTCGCAAAACTTATTTATTTACCAATTGCAAATCGAATGAAAAATAAAAGACTAGACGAAAAAAAATTCTCAACAAACTGGTTTTCCATTACTATTTAACAACCTATTCAATAAATATTTGTACATATAAACATACGGCCTTATATTATATATCACATAGGTATAGGAATAAAATTAAAGCAGTCGCAAAAAAAAGTTCGACATAAAAAAAACTAATCCAATTATAATGCGCATACGAATCACCCACCGGGCACGCCCATTGGCTAATACAGAAATGGAAAAACACGTGAATTTTTTTCTAAGCCACGTAGAATGTACGTTGCGTAACCGAGCTCCGCGATTGGTCGACCGCTCGGCTCGAGGCAACCATTGGTCAATTTTTTTTCCCGCTTTTCACGTATACGGCCAGCGTGATTTTTTTCCGCGGAAACTCCGGCCAATGGAACGAACGTAGTTTTAATTATAAAAGTTGTTCTAGCGGATTGTTTTTGCAGCGTTCTCGTATATGGCAGTATAAGTGGTAGTCGTTGCATGCGAGCGGGTATAGGTATTTTAAAAGTGGAATTTCAATTGTGGAACGTTGTTTTTTGCGTTTAAACCATATGTGAAACGAGTTAAAGCCTTGGTACCTCCTATCGTTAACTAGCAGATGTCCGCGACTTCGTCCGCGCGAAATAAGTGTTTTTTAATTCCCACGGGAAGTCCCTTACAAGCCTATGACACTCACAAATAATGTGGCTTTCTATTGGTACCAGAAATTTCAAAATCGGTTCGGTGGATCCAGAGATTACCCCCTACAACGTCACAAACTCACAATTTTTTTTTTAATTTTCCCTTTTTATAATATTAGTTAAGATATACGAGTAGATTTTATCTGTATGCGTTTTAAAGACTATATACTATACATTTGTTAAAACGTTTACCAAATTTTGGAGTATCTGCAATCTTAGACGAGCCAGGAATATATTTGAATGTTTCAATTTGATCAAAACGCCTAAAAATAATGTAAAGATTTGTGATTAGGGTGCTTAATACGTAATGTTATACCAATCAGAGACAATTTGACAAAACGCACTCCAATCTTATGATATCAAGACGTACCTAATGGTACTAATACTCAGGTGAAATTGAAAAAAAATATATATCTGTATCTCTTAAAATCGTAAACAGACAGACTGTAAATACAAGCTTCAATTTACTGAAATAGAAAAATACAACTGGTTGATTACAGGTTCGATGGCACGCACCTCCAACTTTTCGAAATTATGTGCGTTTTAAGAAATTAAATATCACTTGCTTCACACGTTGAAGGAAAACATCGTGAGAAAACCTGCATGCCCTAGAATTCTTCATAATGCTCGCGAACGTTTGTGAAGTCTGCCAATCCGCACTTGGTCAGCGTGGTGGACTATGGCCAAACTCTTCTCATTCTGAAACGAGACTCATGCTCAGTAGTGAGCTGGCACTGGGTTGATATGTTGATGATTCTACATCGATGGGCAACGCTGCCTCTGCCTCGTTGGTCTAGTGGTTAGCATGTTTGTCTGCGACTGACGAGGTCCCGGGTTCGAGTCCCGGGTCGGGCCATAAAAAGTGATAGGTGTTTCTGTCTAGACATTATCAGTACTAGCTCGGAGTTAGGAAGTTGGCAGTGTTTCACCCCCGTGCCTCGGAGAGCACGTTAAGCCGTCGGTCCCGGTTATTATTACTAACATGATATTAGTCGGTAAAGCCCGCCAACCCGCATTGGAGCAGCGTGGTGGGTCTAAGCTCTAATCCCCTCTCTCCTATGAGAGTGGAGGCCTGTGCCCAACAGTGGGACGTTAATGGGCTGTGATGGTGGTCAACGCTGCGCTTTCCAGTGCGAGGTTTACATTCCAGCACCTTTGAACCGCAACGTCTATCGGTTCCTTAAACTATTCGATTCAACTCGCTGAGTTACGTATAGCTTTGTAAACCTATATAGGTACTTTGACATATTGAATAATGATGGAACTTTGATCATTTGTTCAACATCAGTAATGTTGTTTATCCAAACAATTATAAAGATTAATAATCAGTTCTAGAACGCAATGTATCTGCAAATGCAAGTTAAAACGCATTCTGCAGCTATTGCAGTGCAAATAAACAAATTTAATAAAACGCGAACGCGTACATCACGGCATACGGGATGTGTCTTCCAGAATTCCAAATTTAAACTCGGCGGCCATTATAAAACAGATTGCATCGCGGGCTATTTTCCGCGCAAAAATACTTATACCTACTCAATACTATATAAACAACTGTAGACGCACCCACATACTTAGTATATAGGTATTTAAATAAATATCCATTACTGGATGATGCCAGTGGAAACTTCTTGATTTTCTGGTATAAAAATTAGAAATTGATTGTACCTAAAGATATAGGCCGTGTATAATCGTTCTAGATAAGGTTGCTTCCATTTTAGAGCTCAGACACAATAGGACCAGACAGGACAAAACGCCTGCGCGACACGTCACCGTTGGAGGGTACATGTTCTATCCTGCGACTGTCCCAGAAGCTATAAGCCGAAAGTCTAGCCTCACTTGAGATGCACGGAGCGGCGCGGCACGTATCGGCAAATATTATTTGTATGAGTTTTTATTGGGGCTGCGTCGCGCATTGCATTAAGTGGGCCCATCCCCATACAAACTCATACAAAGTATGATACGTCATAATATTAGTAAAATGCAAGAAACTAGTGAAGTTTCTTTTACTTAATCTACCTACAAAATCAAAGACGTGCTGCCAAGCGATTTAATGTACCGGTACAATACCGTGTGGTAACCGATTAGGGTTTAATTTTACAGCCATACCCCTAACAGGTTAGCTCGCTACTACATTATACTGCATCATCATTTACTACCAGCGAGGTTTCGAGATCGCTGTCAAGGGCTAATTTGTAGTGGATAGAAAAACTAAACTGACCTGTATGCAATCTCGTATGTTGCTGCACATGGCTGAGTTGTTTGAACCGCCGGTCGCAGTAGGAACACTTGTAGGGTTTCTCTCCAGTGTGTACTCGGATGTGCTGTACGAGCTGGTGGTTTGAGCTGAACGACTTGAGGCACTGCTGGCATTGGTGCGGCTTGACCTCGCCCCCTAAACCCCGTTGGAGCTCCCGGGCGTGCATTTGCATTGCGTTCTTGTGCATGAAGATCTGTTGAAATATTATCAGATGATTGACTTGACTCAATAAACAACTAATGGATCCTGGTTGACTTTTTTTTTATTGCGTGATAGGCTTGCGCTTGACGACAGTCATGCTTAGTGCAAAGCAATAATAAGGTCTAAGTTGGAACGCGCTTGTCTAGAAGGTGCCTATTCACTCTTGCTTTGAAGGTACTTAAGTTATATGTATACATAAATGTTTTAGCTTAAAGACTTTCAGAGTCATGTATTCAAATTTTATGCCAAATTGAAGCTGATAAATTAGATGGAATTTCAGAAGATTCTTTCTTATTAGAGGAGAGAATCTTATGCCTCAACATAAAATCTACGATCAAGATCTCATGGTTCTAGCTCAGCAGCGAGGCTCAACATTTTGGGTACGTTGATACCTTTCCTAGACAATTTATTTATTAAATTTATTACGGGATTTATTGCTACGAGCCGCAGGTTCAACTCTTTGATACAATATTGATTGCTAGAGTTAGAAATTTTGCTAAATTCCATGATTTTCGGTTCCAGCAAAAACAATATATAAACCAGAGACTGTTCACTTCATACATTCAATCAAAGCTCGCTAAATGCGCATTAAAGTCGCCGGTACCTTGTAGTTCTTCGCACAATCTGAGATGGCGTAACTGTGCAAGCTGTTTGTTAAAATTAGTTGAATGTAAATTTGCTATTTGCTTATGTGATTTTATCAAATTTTTGTATTTTGATAATTTTATATATATAATTAATACAAATTGAACCAAGAAAATACGATATTTCACCGATTTTACTATAATCATATAAAGAGCGAGCCTGGTAGCGCCATCTAACGATAGTATTAACCTAGAATTTTTTTTATAAGGGAGTTAGCAATCTATACTTGGTATTATAATTAATCTAATGGTTCCAGTTACTTGTTGTTCACTATGTAAACATGTGTTTACTTTTGGTAACATGATTTATTTAATTAAATTATGTTTTTTTAGATGAAGAATTAGTAACTAAAAAATAATAGTTGTACAATTTACATAATATAGGTACCTACTGATATACATGGGTAATAAAAGGTATACTTAGGTAATTATTCTTCTATGCCAGAATTGGTAAACTATACCAAAACCGTAAAAAAGGAATTTAAAGAAGCAATCCATACTTAGGTATACATTTAATGCAAATGTATGTGTTTGTTTATCCGCCTATGTACGTTTTCACGGTCCACCTGTTCAAACTATTTTGCCTAAATTTGGTGCTGAGTACAGAGAATCAAATAGCTGTTACTTTCGAAGTACCCTCTAGTTCACAATAAAAAGTTAGTTCCGAAACCCGTGAAAAAAAATGTGCAAAGAAGCAATTGAATCATAAGGCGCGTATCACACTCGTATCGCGTACACGGCGCCTCCGTGTGCAGACACCATTAGGGTGCGGGTGTAAAGTTTCGCGCGAGGCCTCCTATAATTTTGCCATGGCAAAGAAATTACTTTCCCGCCGTAAGTCAGATAAGGCGGAATTATAGGGACTTAAAATTATTTATCGCATCGTAGCCACTCGCACAAGTATATTTTGTATTTGATATGCGGTTTCGGTGTTGGATACGCCGTTAGAATTTAATAAGATGCATTGATATGTTTGATATGCTAGCTGGCCGTGTTGTCTAGTGCGTTGATACAAGTAAAATATTAATGTTGAACTGTTTATCTAACTATCCCAATATTATGTAATTCTTATGTTTATGGAGTCCTGTTTATAACATGCGTGTATTTTGAATAATACCTACTTATTTACCTAATAATATACTTAAGTCGATGCCCACGTTTTCATCTATATACGTACATCATGTTAGTTCATGGGATGCAAACAATCTTTACCAAATTTCATCAAAATCGGCTACTTAAAATTAAACAAATGGGTCGCGAAAGGTCAGGACGGACTGACAGATAAACAGATTAGTCCATCTTTTTTTTACATTTTCCACAATTAATTAAATGAATGAAAAAATAGGTATTATAGCAATATAATGGCAGATTATAATCTTAATCATAAATCTGCCCCCCAATCATGTAAGAATTGTCGATTAATTCGTATAAGTTCGGCTTCAAAGTAAAATAAACCATATTAGAGCTCAATTTTGTGTATCCATTCTCATACGTTTAGGTATGTACGATAGCCTAAACGTAATAAGAATGGATACACGAAATTGACCTCTAATTCAATGGTTTATGGTTTATTTAACTTTGAAGCCGAACTTATACGATTTGATCGGCAATCCTTACATGATTGCACCTCTGAAGTGTCATCAGAAATCCTGGATATACCTAGGATGCGAAGAGATCCACACAGTAACGATAATAAATATTCAAAGGTTACTAAGAGTAGGGAAGTCCTGATGTTTATTTCAGTTTTTCTTGACAGTCCTACCTACACCTTGACAGTTAGTGATAGGCGTTTTTCGCGCTTATTAAAAAAATAAAACCATTTAACTTACATACTTTTCTGTTACAATGTTATTTTCACTATTTATACTTACACTGATAAAAGATAACATTATATCCTTATCACTACAATCAAATGCAATACTTAGATAAAGTTAGCTGCTTAATTAATTACCTACATAAAATAACAATTATTGTCGTTACTGAATAACGCAATCGGTATATAATCTTAGTTAGTGTAAACTCCATGTAACGTCACTCTATTTAACGACAAACTCCCTTAAGCGTCGAAATCAATTGGCTTTGGTTGGTTTAGCTTGTCTTTCATACAATGTTTCACTCTACATAGCATTACACCCCCTCTCAATAACGACAATAATTGAGTAATAAAAAGTACCTTTTAAGTTGCTAAAATTAGTAAAACTGCGCAGCTGTGTACGATCTATTGTCGCTTTATTATCCTAGCCCGCAATAAACTCGACTGTCGGCATCATGCATACCTAAGAAATTCATTCTTTTGTTTACAAATTGGGATTGCTTGTACCTGTGGACTGTTGCTGACCATGACTCATAAGTAGGAGT
Organism: Erebia epiphron; assembly: GCA_963932025.1. Classification (NCBI taxonomy): domain Eukaryota; kingdom Metazoa; phylum Arthropoda; class Insecta; order Lepidoptera; family Nymphalidae; genus Erebia; species Erebia epiphron. The sequence goes on along the minus strand of OZ009947.1, from coordinate 23,350,256 downwards.
CATGGATTATCTATACCTTATCATATTCTTAGTTGCTCACAAACTTTCAAACTGTAAACATGGCTAATAAAAGAAAATCACTGTGTATTGACGAAAAAGTTTTACTGATACGCACAAACTGAGGATCAGACTATACGCAATAGCGTTCAAATAAAATTCTTTTTTATGCACATAACTACTAACAATAGTCGGAAATAAACTTTTTCTTTTTCTAATTCTGATTCTAATTTCTTCTCTCCATTTAACGACAACTCTCTATAACGCCATAAAATGCACAGTCCCTTCAGTGTCGCTATATAGAGTTTACACTGTATTTTACTTAGGTATATTTATCGAAAACCTTACTTCTATGCGATTTCGAAGAAACGACTTCAGACACGCAAGCGTGCAATGTAGGCCAACGAAATGTATAAACGCAGAATAAACTTTATTGCTATTAGATAAATTAACTTCACCTCAATCCCGTAATGTGTTACCTATTCCCTGTAGCAGTATTTCAAATCTGTGGTAAGTTTTTACCCAGTAAATCTTATTGGACTACAAAAGAGGTCCTGAAGCAGGCCAAAGATAAGCGAACACTCAAGCTTAGTTTTGATTAAGGTCAAAAAAAGAAGAAATTTACCTAGTCAAAAATTTCAACAAATGCTTGCATTTAAAAATAATAATAATAATTAAAAAAAACAACAGACACTAACGAACTATTATTTTCGTCCCACTTTCCATTTCATTCTTATGTCAGAACATCCTAAACATGGAGAAGATTGGCAAATTCTATTAAAAGCAACAATTTGTTAGTCTTGTTATATTATAAAGTTAATTTTAAGTTTCAGTTAGTAGTTGTTATTAATAAAATAGCAAAAAAATTGTAATACGATAGTAAGTTCAATATCACCTGAGATAGAAACGATGCATTTTTATATTTACTGTAGTCCCACAGATCACAAGACATTTCGTTACAAAAAAATGCGTGCATACTTCAAGGATGCCTCTAAATATAATAAAATATATGTTTTGCTGTGAATAGCTTGAGGAAAACCATAAGCGTTCAATATATTACGATTTTATATAAAACATTTTTAAAACGTACTAATATTATAGAATACAGAAGTTATCACTTCCTGTAATAAGCAGGTTTATTTTTAATAAGACAACAGGAAAAAAGACGATTTATTTGCGTTAATGTCACCACTTTTGCCCACAAAAATTCATTTTAAATTGCGAAACCTCTTCAAAATAAATCCTGATGGACTAATGGTCCAAGTGCAAAATAACATTGTTATGTAATTGTATATTATGTAACTCCAAGTTATGGCATACTTTTTTAGAGTGTCTGTTAAAAATTGAAGATTTGGAGCCTAATTTTTTTTCGGAAAAATATTTTTTTATTCAATTTAAACAAAATGTCAACACTTCATAAAAAATCGTAAACATAACACTCAACCAACAAGTAACATATTAAATGTTCCCAGTAAGTACCTATTTGTGTGTAAAATATTGTCACCTATCGATTTATTTGTATATGTATACTACATAAAAAGATTTCGTTAGTATAAAACAAATAGCGCAAACACAAATATCCAAAGAGATTAATGTAAAAAATAACGTTACTATTGAACAGATTCGAAAGATGCTCCCTTTTCTTGCACGGAAGTGTAGCCCTTTCACGCGTGTTAGAAAGTAGAACTAGACGTTTTGATCACGCAACGAAGAAATTGCAAAGAATTTATGCTTTTGATACACGGTGATGGGGTCTTAGGTTCAAGGAAGAAATGAGATATTGTCGGATTTATGTAATGTGGCCTATCGGTTTATCGCTTATGCCAGCACATTATCTACAGGATTGACCTCCTTGGCCTAGATAGAGCCCATGGGTTCGATTACCAGCTCAGGCCATTTATTTCATTACTCGATGATGGCTCCGATTTCGTCCGCGTGGATTAAGTTTTCTTGGTCAAAAATTACTTATTTTATATTAGTTAACTTTGGTCTAGTGAACACTAGACCAACTAGGCAGGTATGAAATAAGTAATTATTGATGTATAAATAAAAGTGTCATTCTTCAAAAATTAATCGACTGCCGAATTACCTAAAAGCTTCCATAAAAAAATGACATTAAAAACGTGCGCTTCAAAAGGGTTGAAGTCATTTTTCTTAATAGACCCTTAATGCTCGTCCGCCGGAACAATTTAGGGAAAAATTATGTCCCGTGCATTTTTCATAGCGTTTTTATGCCTTCAATTTTTTATGTTGCTAATTATTACCGCCCTAGAGGCTTGTTGGACACGTCCGAAAATGATATCTTTTTGATTGCGGGATTTTAAAATTATTGGACTGGTCTTCGTCGTCGTTTAACTGATAACAAGGAAGCCGAGGGGTGGCGTTGGACACCCCGTACATAGTTACGAGTACCTATTTCTGAAATTAAATCCATACTAATATTGTTGTAAATGCGAAAGTGTGTCTGTCTGTCCGTCTGTCTGTCAGTTTACGCTTTCACGGCCCACCGATTAAACCGGAGTAGGTAGGTTGTATCCCGAAGAAGGACATAGTCTACTTTTTATCCCGGAAAACGCAAGAGTTCCCGCGGAAAACAAAAAAAATATCTATTCAAACGATTTTGATGAAATTTGGTACGGAGTAGGTTGTATCCCGGGGACAAAAGCTACTTTTTATCCCGGAAAATTAAAGAGTTCCCACGGGAATCAAATAATCCTAATCCACGCGGACGAAGTCGCGGGTATCACCTAGTAATATTATACTTACGCTGTATGTATAGTAAACGCACTAATCTGTCTACTATGGACATCCAGTTTTAGCATTAGCAACAGTGAGTGAATAGGTATTGAACTAAATGTCATGATAACTAATTAATTTTGAATTCTATCGTTTGTTTACTTTACCACAAAATTGAATCATAACTCTATATAAATGTATGCAATAATAGTTGTTTTATTTTTATTTTATTTGCCACATCATTATTTAATTAATATTTTACGTTAGAGATTTACGTTGATAGAGCAGCTTTTAATAACGTTTTTATTCACAAACAAGATTTGTCTTAGATATTATAACTGATAATAATGTGAAGATTCAGTGTGAGAAGATATTAAAAACTAATTTGGCAATATTAACCATGCCCGGTATTGGCAATATTAACCATAATTATCTGTACCCGGCATCGTACCGAAGGCCAATTTGCTTGAAAGCACAGTAAATGGCATAAGAGTGACAAGCAACCACAGTATAATTGTTACTATTTCCATCAACCTATGGAAACTTAATGGTACTAAATGACTATATCAGATTTTTCTCCCAAGATCGCAGATTTTCTTGGTTGATAAACTGCAAAATATAAATTTTAACACGTTATCTTTTTGGCGCAACAAGTGGAAATAGTAGCTAAATAATTTTTTCACTTTGCTAATTTAATTTTGCTTCACTTTGTCCTATCTGTAACTTTTAAATCTCTTTGATTTAATTGATAATATTTTTTCCTTGTGGTTAATTTAAACGTATTATCACATAATATCTAGTGTTTCTAAAGCAGACAAAACCGCAACAAAACCCTATGTTATTAAAATTGCCCTCATAAATTTCGTGAGAATGTGATGGGTTTTTCCATTAATTCAGTATGTATGAAGGTACATCACAGTGTATGAAAAAAATATACATTGACCCAAGTACCAAACGCCTTTGATGTTTGTGGAACAGCTATATAAACCTGCACCCAGGGCTGTCACCATGCTTGCCCTAACTTTTAATAAAAGTGGTATTTACAGTTGGTAATTCCTGTGTCCTGCTTCTCACCCCTTGCACAATTGTTCTATTAGATGTCAGCATTGATCCACTGTATTTGTCTCATTAGATTGGTAAATCTTTTTTTTTTAGAATAGGCTTGCGTTTGACGGCGATTAATACAAAGCAATGATGAGGTCTAGGTTGGAGCGCGCTTGCCTAGAAGATGCCTATTTACTCTTACCTTGAAGGTACTTAGGTTATACATGACGAGAAATACATGCGCTAGAAGAGCATTCCACACTTTAGCGGGTTGTATCAGAAACGTAGAGCAAAACCGTTACGTTCGAGCAAACTGGACGTCAACCACATAAGGATACCAACGCTGACGGTTTCTTGCTGTTCTGTGGTAGAACGGTGAAGGAGGAACAAGTTTGAAAAGTTCCTGAGCACACTCTCCAAAGTATATCCGATAAAAAATTGTGTATCAGCTCCGACGCACGACTAGAGTTTACTCCATACGAATGATTATAAAATACATAGGTAGGTATATAGACTAGTGAATGAGGGTAAGTGAACGCATTTTTTATATTACTGAAAACATGCTTGATACATTTATTTATATTAATTATATAATTTATATTCATAAAAATACATAACATAGTCATGGAAATATAAACATAACGTAGCGTAATGGAGAAAGTTTGATTTTACTCCCCATACATTGTCATACCCCGGGCTTATATTATATGAAAATTGATTCCTATGGAGTAAACTCCAAAAGCCTTTTTTAAATAGCTATGCAATTTCGATCTCAAATAACAAGATTACTTGCGCAACCGACACCGATAAAAACCGCATTAAAAAAGTGTTACATTTATAAATAAAAATAAGAACATTAAACAAAAAGAAGTAAGCCAAGTTCAGAAAAATGCGTTCAGTGTCAGCGGCACAGGCCGGCGCTAAAAATATATGGGAATGCGTCGGCGATGCGCTTGCAGGAGTTAAATATTGAAAAAATACCGTAGGTCATGATCCTTATTAATATTGTAAATGTAAAAGAGTGTCTGTATAATATGTATGTCTGGTTCGCTTTCACGGCCCAACTGTTCAACCTTTGACGATATTTGGGACAGAGATAGATGTTTTCCGAACAAGGATATAGGATATACTCATGATTCCGGAAAACAAAGAGCTCCCCCTGGATTTTGCCGGAACCCTAAATCCAAGATTTTGAACGCGACTATGTCTGCGTAGATTTTCTTGATTGTTAAAAATCCCGGAGTCTCTTTCTGGTTTTTCGGGATACAAAATTAGCTCTCAAGACATGGCTCACCAGTCATCACTGCACTTAGAGAGGCTGCCACTTTTTATACGACTGCCTGAAAAAAGGAGTATATTGTTTTCAGGGTTCATGTATGTATGTATGTATGTATGTATGTGAGTTTGTATATTCCACCATAACTTCTATACGCCTGAACCGATTTTGATAAATGAGGTGTTGTTAGAATCCCTAACTTATTCCGGGTGACATAGGAAAGTAAAATTAAAAAAAAAATAATGGGGTAACCATGGTTCCACATTAAAGACTAAAGTTGAAAAAAAAAATATTCGAAAATTAGATTAACTGTATAACCATCATCTATAAAATGATGAGTAGATTCCAAAAATATATAACACTATAGTTCAATATCCAGTGATTCACAAAAAAATATCATATAATAAAATTGTGAATAAGATTCTAAAGGACGTATGTGTGTCTACGGCAGAGCAGTCGTATTTTTTAATAATTTTAATTATATTCACTTGTTAAACAGCCGTAGCTCTAAATTTTATTAATATATGCACTAACCACTGGTAGGCTACAGCCTACAGGCTAGGTACCGTCTCAGATTTGGCCAATAGCGGATAAGTGTTAAAAATCAGTTCTTATGATTGTGACAATGTTGATACGTAATAAGGGCCCAGCAGCCCTATCCTCTTACAGCTTACTCAGAGGCTAGAAAATGAAACCCGCTGTCATTTTTTTGAAGTGAAAACTTCTTTAGCCCCGTTGAACACTTTTAGGGTTCCGTACCAAAATGGTAAAATGGAACCCTTATGGTGCGACTTTCTCCGTCTGTCTGTCCGTCTGTCCGTCCGTCACACTCGATTATTTCAGTAACTACCGAAGCTATCGACATGAAATTTGGAATAGTTGTGTATATTAGTGGCCCAAAGACACTGGAATTAAAAAAAATTGGAAATTATTTTTGTTCTTATTTAAAAAGGGCGGAAAATCGGAGGGTTGAAATTTAAAAGTGAGATAACTGTACTGTGTGGGGTATCATATGAAAAGGTTTACTTTGTAAATTCTAAAACAGATTTTTAATTATTTTTAGTCATGATAGTTTTTGATTTATCGGGGAAAAAGTCTAAAAAAATACCGTTCCCCCCCTTATCTCCGGAGTTTACCAATCGAAAAATCTGAAATAATTATGGTCAATAGGAATTTATGTATATTTTCAGGAAAACTATAGCCAATGCTCTAACTAGCATAGTTTTTTTGATATTAACAGTAAACCTCGTACTCGTCGTCAAATAAACATATTGGTTTTTGCCTGATTGTTTTGCTTCAGTACCTACTTCTTGAGTACGGAACCCTCGGTGCGCGAGTCCGACTCGCACTTGGCCGGTTTTTGGTAGAGGGTAAACTTGTGGATTCGTGTCACCGACATGCCGCGTCATCGATATGCTCCGGGTCATCGACATGCTCGCGTTGTTAGGAAGACAAAAGGACTTAAATATAAATATACTACATTCGTAATTAAACTTTAATACATTAGTTTTAAGGTTTATAATAAATTGGCGTTCTTGATATTGACGCTGTAATGCCAAGAGTTGCGTCTAGTTCCAAAATAGAGTAAAGGTACAAATTTGGCAACGTATGCCGTACCTTATTGCGTAAACATTAAGTTTTATTTTAATAATGAATATTTTTGTACATTTTGTATATGTCACCGTAAGATTGTAAAAACCGTAAGATTGTAATCTAACGCTTTTTTTTCGATAGATTGTAAACAGTCGAAAGATTGTGAACCGTTCAATGTTTTAAGAGTCAGTTGTTTAAATATTCATTGTATTTACGTTTTCTTGTCTCTTTCTTGTAGGTCAGGTTAGGGTTCGACATAAAAAATCCTGCGGCCACTTAGTTTCTATCGGGTTAATAAACCTAACAGATTACAATCTACCGAAAAATAATCCGTTATATTGTAATCATTCGACAGTTTACAATTTCGCGAGTTAGATTATAATCTAACGGTTTTTACAATCTTACGGTGACATATCTAATGAATGGATTTAGTTTTCCCTTCTATCGGCAGTCCCCATGACTGACATGAAAAAAACAGCAAATTTTCAATGGATAAAAATTTTATGTCAGTGGCTTTTATTTTCTGAGTTAGAGAATATGGGGGCTGACATGAAGAACGTATCATTTAATTCTCTACATGAAAATACCGCTGTGGCCGCTTGTCGACGGAACGGAGGCAGAAACAGGTGTCAAAGTTACAATTAACAAGTTATCACTTCCCGTTATAGCCTGTAATTTGATCGTTAAACGGCCCGCTTACGAAAAAAGGGGAAAAAACGTGACATTTGTAATTTTAAACTGTGGTAGGTATATTTAAATGGAATTTTTGAGCGCATTGTTAAGTTGATAGAGCCTATTCATCAAATATATTGTTACTAAATGTATATATTATAATAATATATTATCTTTGCAATTCAAAAGCCTTTTAAAAATTTATTTGAATAAAAACATTGGAATTTAAAATAATTTAATAAATTTTGTTTTAAAAAATGAGAAAGGATTAGTTAATCTAACATTTACGGTAGGTACCTTTTAAATGATCTTTGTCATCGATTGATAAATAAAACCAATTTCATTTTCGTGGAAACCTTACCTGATGTTGATACCAAGGAAATTAATGTGTTCTATTAACTTTTATAACATTGAAATTCCCGTTTTAACCGTTCCGTTTTTACCCGTTCCGTTTTTATCCGTTCCGGTTTTTCCGGTTTTCTACAGCCAATCATAGATATTATCTTCAGATTAACTGTTTTAAGTAATTATTCTCAAGTCGCAAGAAATGAAGCGATCACGATAAAAATAAAGTTTTGGTGACGTCATAACGATGATACACGCAGTGTTATTGGAAAAATGCATTTAAACAAAGTATTTATCGATTCAAGGCGAGTGTTATTCATCCATATCGCTCTGTCTTTATAAATCCGGCCTTGGTTCTTAAGAAAGTGTAAACAAAGAAATTATAATAAGTATATTATAATTTATAAATATAGGTAAGTACTAGACGGTGCCCGCGACTTCATTCACATTGATTTAGCCTTTAGAATAATTCCGTAAAACTCTTAGATTATTCAAATCAAATCAAATCAAATATTTTTTATTCCAGTAGACTTTTAAGACTCAGTATGTATGAATAGTCAAGACTAGATTTAGTCCTGATTTCCTGATCCTGCAAGGTAAAAAAATGTTTAGGTATTAAACATTTTTTTAAAAAGTCTGCATCCTTACGCAGCCGAAATTCCGCGGGCTCGTACGATGCGTTTCGCTTCCTCGTTTCTAATTCGAACCGCTAGGATATGGAATGCCCTCACGGCTTCCGTTTTTCCCTCCTCTTTTAATGTAAACTTCAAATCGAGAGTGAATAGGCATCTTCTAGGCAAGCACGTTCCACCTTAGGCTGCATCACCACTCGCAAGCAAGTCTGATTGCAGCCAAGCGCTAGCCTATCATCATCATCATCACTACAGCCTATTAACGTCCCACTGCTGGGCACAGGCCTCCACTCTCATAGGAGAGCGGAAATTAGAGCTTAGACCCACCACGCTGCTCCAATGCGGGTTGGCGGGCTTTAACGATTATTATCATGTTAGTGATAATAACCGGGACCGACGGCTTAACGTGCTCTCCGAGGCACGGGGGTGAAACACCGCCAACTTCCAACTCCGGGCTGGCACTGAGAATTTCTTAATTGAAAAACCCAATACCTAACTTTTATGCCCGACCGGGAATCGAACCCAGGACCTCGTGATCCGCAGTCGACTATGCTAACCACTAGACCAACGAGGCAGCGCTAGCCTATATATATTTAAAAAACCGGGCAAGTGCGAGTCGGACTCGCGCACAAAGGGTTCCGTACCATTATTAATAAATAATTTTGTTAATGAACCGCAAGACTAACTTTGTTTGTAGAGGTTTATTGTTAATATCAAAAAAACTATGCTAGTTAGAGCATTGGCTATAGTTTTCCTGTAAAATATACGTAAATTCCTATTGACCATAATTATTTCAAATTTTCCGATTGGTAAACTCCGGAGATAAGGGGGGGGGGAACGGTATTTTTTTAGACATTTTCCCCGATAAATCAAAAACTATCATAACTAAAAATAATTAAAAATCTGTTTTAGAATGTACAAAGTAAACCCTTTCATATGATATCCCACACAGTACAGTTATCTCACTTTTAAATTTCAGCCCTCAGATTTTCCCCCCTTTTTAAATAAGAACAAAAATAATTTCCAATTTTTTTTAATTCCAGTGTCTTTGGGCTACTAATATACACAACTATTCCAAATTTTATGTCGATAGCTTCGGTAGTTACTGAAATAATCGAGTGTGACGGACGGACAGACGGACAGACGGACAGACAGACGGAGAAAGTCGCACTATAAGGGTTCCATTTTACCATTTTGGTACGGAACCCTAAAAAAAAAACTGGTTAAAAAAATATAATGAACGCTAGACAAATTCTTATCGTTAAATCATATTCCTTGCTCTACCTCTTGGTCGGAATGTTTAAATACATTTCTGTATCGGAAGAATCTCTTTGGTTACTCTTTAGGAATGGACACTAGAGATAAATTCGTCCCGATTTCTGGAATGTAGGCTATGACGCGCGAAAGAGACAGACATAGTCTGGTCAGATGGCTGTTAAGATAACACAATCTCGATTCTACGCCCACGTGATTGTGTACTTCCTACTGCCCTATTGTATTACTAACTTTGAACATACGCGTTTCTATTTACAGTCTAATTTTAACCCTATTTTTGAGGAAATAAAGCTCCAATTTGATTGAATGCTAAGTGTAGTTAAAGCGTTGTTGAACAATGATATAAGTGGTATTTAAAAGAATTATACCGGCAGTTTAGTATCGTTATCTTTTTTTAATTGGTCGATACCATTGAGTATTGACTATTGAATGGTTTATAGGTGTTTTTTGTGGTGTATGAGTTTTTTTATTATGTAATCTTCAACTCAAATTATTTTGTATTGCTTTGCTGTTTTGTATACCATTGTGAATCATCGAAAACAGCAACAATTTGGGTTAAAATTGCAGCAATAATTGCAATCATATTACTAATAAAAATGCGAAAGTGTGTTTATTTGTTAAAAACAAATTATTGATTTGTTGGTTTGTCCTTCAATCACGCCGCAACAGAGCAACGGATCGACGAATTTTTTTTGCATGGGCATACTTTGTTGTATTCGTCTCCGTTCCGAACAGCAGAATAATTATTAAAAACATTGGAAAATTGATGAAAAAATAAAATAAAAGAAAAAACATTTTCCCTTGATTTTCCCGTAAGTACTAAATGTTCATGTGTTTTGTAACGTGATTTTTGGTATGTGCATAGTTGAGGACCTGGAGAGTAGGTAACATAGGATACTTTTTATCCCGGAAAATTAAGGAGTTCCCGCGAGAATCAAAAAAAACTTAAACCACGCGGACGAAGTCGCTAGCATCAGCTAGTATCAAATAAACAAACAAGCAGTGGTATACTTTCATATTGTATTTATTAATACGGATAAGTAATATTTTCAAGCGGCATTGCGACTCAGTTGAGGTATTATACAATCATAGATGAATATCTCAATGATAAAGATGCGTGAAAATAATAATCAGCTCATGCTCATGTAAATATTACAAATAAGAAAGTGTGTCTATATGTTGCCTTTACACTGCCGGTTTTGACTTTACAGATCTAGCTTGTGTGACGGATATAGGCTAAAAAGTTACCTAGGTAAATATTGACAAGGGACCTCGTATGTCCAAGACATAATATCTTTACTAATATTTGTAAAGTTTGTGGTTCCCGCGGGAACTCTTTAATTTTCCGGTATAAAAAGTAGCCTATTGTTATTCCTGACTATAATATATCTCTGTGCCAAATTTCACCCAGATCCGTTCAGCCGTTCTGGCGTGATTGAGTAACAAACATCCATCCAAACTTTCGCAATTTATAATATTAGAATAAAACCATCCTAGTACCTACCTAAAATAAAAATGAAAGTGTCTATTTGCTACGGTTTTACGGCTCATCTCTTCAATTTCAAAAATTCCGGAGAAGGAATACCTACTTATTATCCCGGAATACTAGAAAGCTCCCAAGACAATTTCCAAAACTTATATCCGTGCGTACCTATAATGCGTACCAAGTCAAGGGCATCATCTAGTAAAACTATAACTAGGTAAATAAGTATATCACGATAATTAAAATTTACTACGTAATATTTTAAATGAATGCATTGAATTACATACAATACGACGTGCATTATAGTACGAATAATAAAAAGTACAATAAACTGCCGACACTGACCTATGTCAACAAACGAGGCAGTGCGTGTGTCTGTGTGTAACAGTGTAGCTATACTGTTTAATGTGACTCATTTACATGTGTGTTTTTATTTTGATGTAATTTATATGCTGACGATTTATCTATATTTTACCACGACAATATTAAAGATGGCAAGCGGATATTATTAGGTGAATGTTTGACTTTTATCCATAGTCTAATACTAGTTTACACTAATAATATCATTCCTACCGGATTTCGGCCACGGTGAGCAATCTCCACAGAGATTAGCCCTCTGCACGGGAGATATTTTATAATGTTACCCACACCTACACGGCATCGTACCGGATCGCTGAATCGCTTTGGCGGCATTAGAAATTTTTGGCAAGTAGGTAGTCCGACTGTATTTTCTTTTTTAAAAGCGGAAGATTTTAAGCTATTGCATAGCTGCTTCTATCGCGGGCCTTGAGCGTGGAGACCAATCCAGAAATTCCGTAACAAAAAAAAAGGCGAAATAATTTTCTTAACATAAATCTTTAAAATTATTTCGCCTTTATATTTTCAACAACTCGAAGTCAACAACACAAGTAGTCATAGCAACCAAAATCATCTTTTCATAAAAATAGTCTTTTTATTTTCAACAACTTAAAGTCAACAACACAAGAAGTCATAGCAAGTTGATAAAAAATGCTATGCAATAGCTTTATCGCGGCAGTCTCCGAGTGCCACACGTCTTTTTTTATCTATTATAAGTTAGCCCTTGACTGCGACATCTTAAAGTAAGTGATGATGCAGTCTAAGATGGTAGCTGGCTAACCTGTTAGGGGTATGGCAGTTATATTATCAAACCCTTACCCCTAATCGGTTTCTACACGGCATCGTACCGGAACTCTAAATGGCTTTGCGGCACGTCTGCCGGTAGGGGTAATAAGTTATAGTTAAGAGTTTAATACGCCTTTTTACACAGTTTAGACAATTACTAGCTGATGCCCGCGACTTCATCCGCGTGGATTGAGGATTTTTGGTTCCCGCGGAAGCTATTTACTTTTTATTAAAAAGTAGCCAATGTGCTATTTCAGACTATAATCTATCTCAGTGCCAAATTTCAGACAGATCCGTTCAGCCGTTGGGGCGTGATTGAGTAACAAACATCCATACATTCATCCATCCATCAATCCATCCATACATCCATACATCCATCCAAACTTTCGCATTTATAATATTAAGTAAGATTTTAGACGATTATTAATAGATAAGTGTAAGGATATGGAGCTTTCCTGCCGTGTATAAACGTATCACTTTATACAAACACTGACAACGCATCCAGATAACCTCATTTCTTTCGCGATAGCGCACACATGCAAGCGCGTTTCGTTACACTGTACGCACACTGCTGTAGGTAATACGGTGACCACGCTGTAAGTATCACCACTGAGCACGAGTCTCCTCTCGGAATGAGAAGGGTTTGGCCATAGCCAACCACGCTAGCCAGGTGCGGATTGGCAGCCTTCACACACCTTCGAGAACGTTATGAAGAACTCTCGAGCTTGCATCTTCACGATGTTTTTATACATATTATGTATCCATCATAAGCATCATCCTATGAAACCATTGCCGCCACACTACTGAGCACGAGTCTCCTCTCGGAATGAGAAGGCTTTGGCTATAGTCCACCACGCTGGCCAAGTGCGGATTGGCAGCCTTCACACACCTTCGAGAACATTATGAAGAACTCTCGAGCATGCATCTTCACGATGTTTTCCTTCGCTTTGACGCAAGTGATGTTTAATTTCTTAAAACGCACATAACTTCTAAAAGGTAGAGCGAGCGTGAAGATCGAATCCGCGATCCCGTAAAGGAAGTCGGGTATCTAAACCTCTAGGTTGCGATGATAAGTATCCATAACTATACTACCTAGCTTAAGACGACGCAACTTTTCATGATAAGTTCAATTTTCAAACAAATTTCAAACCCCTTTAAATAGCCCTCTTAGAGGTTAAATTATTTATCAAAAAACCTGAACTAATTACATGTAAGTCGTAAGATAGAATAAAATAGAAGTAAGTTAAAATATGCGAAAGTGTGTTTGTTTTTATGTCTGCTCGAAACATTTTCAAGTTGCATTAGTCTGACCGATTATGATGAAATTTAAAAACAAAGATAGCTTACATCGGAGTCGGAAGGCTGCTTCTTATTCCGGAAATCATAAGGCTCACACGGGGTTACCCATAAAAAACTTTGAAAATAGACAGGCATCGTTTATTTCCTTATTTGTGTGGGACACAAAAATATCCAGATTTTGGTTTTAGATCCAGCTACTTGGTACTTGGATTTCAGTCTTTTCGTCCTTTTATATGGGTTAGTCATTTTAAGTAATTGATCTATTTGGCTAATTTCCGTCTGGAGAAAGAAAATTGCAGTAACTTTTTAGTAATCCCAGTACAAATACATACAAATTTATGGCAACTCTACTCTTTAACAAGCCTAACACAATAAAAAATACATCAATTGCAATACACTATCCAACCTGCATATTTATTTCATGCCAAACTGATATCTATCTCATATAAAAGTAAGCCTATAATTGCTTGCGACATTTATGTATGGAGAAAGAATATACGCAATATCCGCGTACGAACACGGCAAGTAAGTAACATTCTATTGAAATAGCTTCAAAGGATTTTATTCTTTATACGCATAAAAATTAGGATTGTATAAGCGTGTGTTATTTGTTTTGCATCATTATGTACCTATGATGATGCAATACCTATCTAACAGTGTTTATCGGAGAAATGGGATGCGTTTAGAATTTTTATTCCTTTAGTATCCTTGGAGCCTTACACATTTTTTTTATTATTGGCTAGTTGTATAATACCTAGGTTCAGCGTCGACCTACCTTCCTATGTAATACGTTTTAAATACGTAAATACATAGCTATATCAATGAAAAACAATAGTGCAGATAGATAGACAGATAAAATCCCTATTGCACACACTTAAAACAATTTTAAGAATTTTAGATTTGAGAATTTTACATCGTGTAAAAAGCGAAAAAAAATAATTTTTTAAGAAAAAAATCTTTTTATCATGAGAAATAAATTCTTCAATGCACATAGCTTATTTCTAAGTTTTCATAAATTTTGCTTCTAAGAACTTTCTAAAAACTTCCTACTTCGTATTTAGGTATTTATTACCTCATCATTTGCTTCGTTATAAGTAGAAAGGTAAACTGATCGTAATGTATTAAAAGTAAAAATTGCATTTAAAAAAAATCCTTACCACGCCATACTAATAATTTTCTCATTTGATAAAATTAGGTATATTAATGAGAAAATCTGCCTATCTCACCATAATCTACCTTTCCTCACGTAAACCGATTTTAATGAAATTTTAATATCCCGGTAGCGAATTAGAACCTATGTTTTAACCGGTAATGGTCTAGCCCCACTTAAGATGCACGAAGCGGCGACAAACTGTATGATTTGTATGAGTTTGTATGAGGCCGCGTCTCCGGGTATATCCGTTCTGCGTTGCTTGAATGGACCCAGCTCCATACACCCTCATACAAAGAATACTTGTCGCTACGTGCTGCACCGCGCCGCGCCTCTGTAGTCGGGCTAGACCCTTAAACAGTTCCCTCATACCTAATTCTACAAAAAAGCACGTGGTTTATTTCGTTTTTCGTTTATGTGTTGGTTTGTTCTTCAATCACGCTACAACGGATCGACGTGATTTTTGGTATGGATATAGCTGAGGACCTGGAGAGTAACATAGGCTATTATTCTCGGAAAATTAAGGAGTTCCCGCGGGAATAAAAACAAACTTTAAACCACGCGGACGAAGTCGCGAGCTTCAGCTAGTCAAGAATATTATGCACCTCTGCCTACCTATATTTAAAAAGTGTGTTCATAAGTGTCAATGAACTCTAGTGCGTGTCTCTTAGGCACTACCTACTTGTGGTGATATCTTTGTTTCGTTATCAGTTGGTAGCCCTGAAGGTGCGTTAGCCCTTCGGAGAGACCTAAGATAGAGTTGGACAGTGCGTTCTTTATTGTGCAGTAAAAATATAATTTATCGCCATATTAAAGATAAAGATGGACGACATTTTTTTATTGCGGTGAAGGCCTTTTACGAGGTCATCCTGGTAGAAAGTTATCATAAAAGTTACATGACTCTTCGTACAATACCGGGTTTCTATACAGGATATATTCCTATCTAAGTTACAACTCATAAAATTGAGGAACATAGTACTATTTATTTTAGTAAGTAACTATTTGAATTATATAGAATCAACCATTTTGAAGTGAAACTTCTTTAGAATCGTATGTGATCTGAAAATTCAATGAAACGAAGAAACAACACCAAAAATAGACAAACATATTCATAATAGGATTTAGTCTGCGAAAGAATGAGGTAGAATACAAGCTATTATTTATCTTTTTCTCTCGTAGACTACTTTTCTGAAGTTTCACTTCTGCCGTGTGTGACACATACACTTTTTTTTTAAGACTTGGCTGGCTGCAATTAAACTTGTTGGCAAGTTGTGATGCAGCCTTTGCTGGAGCACGCTTGCTTAAAAGAGTAAAGTTAAGTAAAGTAAAGTACCAAGTTCGAGTAAAAATTCCAAACAGTAACAAAGGAATAGGAAACGTCTCAAATTCGACACCCAGTGTGGTCAACTTTAAAACGTGCGTTCATACAGTATGCATGTGATCGCAGGTCACGATCAAAGACTTGCATTTTTACTTCGATTAAGGACCTTATACATTTTCGATCTACAGCAATTGTAACAATCGTCTTAAAACTGAATTTTAAACCCACATGATGAACTGGAAGACACAAAAATATTAAAATATTACAATAAATTAAATAAAAAAAATGAATGTATAGTACAAGGCATGCTTGTACGATTTGTTATACTGTAAATGTAACCAAAGCATTTTCCATACTACATACTTATAATATCGGCGTCAAAATATTATTGGCAACCTACAGTAGCCAAATGCTTTAGTAGTAATACGTATTTGAGAACCGGAATCCAGTGATAGTTATCATAATTAAACACATATTATACAGGAAAATTAAATAAGGCAAGCTTCGTGAACTATTGAAATTTGAATTTTAAATGGTTATATGCTGGTCATTTATTTTACATGTTCAACCCGTAATAAAAATCATAATATTGTAAATTGCCACGATTTACAATGAGCGTTTTTGGAACAAGTGTAAATGGAACTTTACATCGATTACAGTACAATTTCCTTTTAAATCTTATTTCCTTTAAAAACAATATCGGATTGTGTGTAAATTTCAATTAAAATATCCTAAAAATATGTACGGTACCTACCTATTGTATTCGAGTATAAGTTAGCATGTGCGTGTACGTAACCTAATCATGATTTTACATATTATTTTTAACTGTATGGAGATTCTAGTACATAGTACGCCTTTTTCTTATCTGTGCCAATACTTAAAATATTATGTAGATAAAAGAGTAAAATAAAAATAATTATTTGATGAGAATCATTAACTCATCAAATTATCGCAACTCCTTTTTGCTTCGAACTACGATGTAACCAACAAACACATATTAAAAAGAATAGGTTAGGACAAAATATAGGCATTACGTATGGAAAAATGGATCAATGATATACCTACCTATGTAGCAAAAAGAAAGGGCTTTGCGTCAGAGGTTAAAAATATACGCACGCATTGAAGTGAATAACCTCGTTTCAAAACATACTTTTTTCAGTCGCAGACAAAACAATAGAAACGTCTTGGACTTCTGTGTATTTTTTTTTCAAATATGCAAGCTTTAATTATCAAAATTAGAAAAGCAAAAAATTATTTTTTTATTTTTGTTGGAAAAATAAAAAAATGCTCTGAAGATGATTCATGATCAAAAGATGATTGTTTTGATATTAAAAAAAAACGTCCTTACTACACCCACCATGCTTTATGCAAGGAAGTTCTTTAACGTAATAAAAGCGCGCGAAACCACGTGCTGCCATAATAAAAATAAATGGGAGTCTGCAAAAGAGAGGTCGCTCACCTCCCTAACCTAAGACAAGAGATACGCATCACGCACACAAGCACGCTCACCCACACACACAAGATCGCGCACACACCCACAATCGACGCGTGCGCCGAACGAGTTTAGACAAACGGAAGAAATATTGTTACTCTTTTTAGGCACGGCTTTTACGAAATGCTATTTTTGCTTTATGCGTTTTAGCTTGGAGAACCGCGCAAAATGTTTCGCGTTAGGTTAGGTTAGCATTCGTTTGATGAAAACATTACGGCAATGGTTTGTTAAAATGCTCTAATTATGAGAAAACTGAGTTCTTTTTTTACCTGAATTATCTGCAAGTAATTCTGGAGATTAGAAGGATAACAATAGTATTTCGATAACGATAATATATAAATTATTTAATATAATAATTATTATTATAACAATAGGAAAAGTGGATTTTTTGTGCTATAAGTTTTTTTTATCCACTACAAGTTAGCCCTTGACTGCGACCTCACCTGACGGTAAGTGATGATGCAGTCTAAAATGGTAGTGGGCTAACCTGTTAGGGGCACTCTTTTAGATAAATTTGGAAGCAGTGATTTTTATGTTAGGGGTTTTTTCAGTGGAAAATTTAGTGTTATTTTAGTCACATTCTCGTTCACAATTTTAGTGTTTCAACCTGAAAGTTCGTGACTCTGGAATGTTCTTTTCACGACCTATTTTCTCAACAAAGGTTTTCAGTACCTACCTCAACCACTTACGCGAAGAAATTTGATATTACTGTGTCAAATAATAAAACTTTATTAACAACAAAGGCATAAAATTTTACAATCAATTAAACTTGCCTACAACTAAAAATGGCTTACTCGAATTTTTTCATACCATATTATAACAAGTAGGTACATATTATTAGGCTATGGAGATAATATTATCTAGTTAAACTCCTGGGACAGACAAGTTCGTATAAAAATGTCGTCTGCGAGCGTTTTTTCGTACATTGCCAACTACACAGAATTTTGGCAACTTTTGTTGGCAAGTTTGTTTTGGTGTAACACTTTTGACTTATGTAATGTAACTGCAGACCCTGCAGAATGTTTGTTTCGCTCGCATTTGCCCAGGTGTAAATGACAAAAATGACCTGTAATAATTTAATATAAAAAAATATTTTTAAACAACCGACTTCAAACTCGCGCGTCAACTTTACAACAACAAGCACACGCTATACAAAGTACTTATTTTATTGTTGATATTTTAAAAACCGCTCGACCGATTTCGATGAAATTTATATGGGACTACATGGAAAGTATGCCCTTTCAATTAAAAAAAGAATCAACCAAATCGGTCCACCCAGTCAAAAGTTCTGAGGTAACAAACATAATATAAAAAAAAATAAAAAAAAAAATAAAGTCGAATTGAGAACCTCTTCCTTTTTTTGAAGTCGGTTGTTAAATGAGGAAATTTTCTTTTGCCTATTTCAAATGACACACACTAGCTCACTATAATAGGTAGGTACCCTCGTGTGAAACAGGCATGAGCAAAGTTGTTATTTTTTTCAAAAATTAAGGTTTTATGACATGTTTCGCAAATAACAACATAATTATCTAAGTCATTTATAGCACCGAATTTCCACCAGTTTTGTCCTTTGCTTTATGAAACAATAAAATCCACATACATTCTGAGCAAGCAAAACGATGCTCCATTTGGAAAGAGAAAGGAAACCAAAGTTCAAATTACACATCTATATGTAAAAATTATATTTACTGGATCATTGATATTAAAAAGCTAGAGATGAAAATTCCTTCTTCATTTCCTTTGTAATGAAATAAGTAAAAGTGGCGCAGTATTTTTGTGTTACAGGCAGGTTAAAAAGCTGTGAAAATTTTATTGTCTTGAGCAAAATCTGACAAAAATAACAGCACTTAATCGACAGTGATTAAATAAGACTAAGTATATAAATTCTCAAATCTAAATCCAATGTCCATCAGCACGAGTTACCATGATAATTTTGATAATATATAAAATCTGATACTGTAATATATATTGGAATTGTCGTCCAGAACCACCCCAGCTTGACTGGGGGGAAATTTATTAAATTTTCTCAACGAGGGTTCACGTATTAGAGAGAACATACGCGCAAAATTTGTTTTCTAGATCTAGCGGTGTTGTCCATAAGCCAGTTCCCCTTTAATATGGATAAAATAACTTAGACCATTTGTGCACGCTTGATTCAAAACAATTAAGCACTATTATGCAAGTATAGATAATATCTCGAATTATGTATATCAATGTTGCTGAAGCGATACCGTTCGCGAGCGTTGCACTCGCACTTCACCGTATGTGTGTGTGTGCATCTTGACCTACGACAACGTCTGTGTGACGAGGCCGTTACGTCATGTATTTTTTTTTTTCGCGCTTTATCGAGAGGCTTTGAACTCTTGGCGATTTGCGGTGAGCTTTGTTGGTTATTTGGAGTGATTTTTTTGCTTTTTTTTTAATTACAGCGTATCACTCATTGGTAGGTATTTTTCAATCAACCAAATTAAGGGTTATTTCTGTCTCCATTGTTGTTACTTTATACGCAACTAAAAAAATATTATGAATCCCGTCCGCGTGGATTAAGGATGTCTTCGGGAGAAAATGTACCTAGTCTATGTCCTTCCCCGGGATGAAATTTCCCAATATACCCATAAATCAAATTTCGGCGAAATTGGTTGAACACTAATGTTTGACCATGCAAACGCAGCATATAGAGAGACAGACAAACTTTCGCATTTATAATATTAGTATGGATTTACGTAATTTTATTTTCTCCATACCGCCATGCCATCGCATATAATATGCCTTAGATATCTAAGTGAGAAATAGGCAAATGCGCTATAAGTTGAGTGAATGGAAATATGACTCCATACTACCATCTACTTAACGCCGTATTGTTTTAATATTGTTAACGTTCGTGTTTTAGAATTATAACCCTTAATCAACTTCAAGGTACGTGACATACAACTGTCATTGTGAAGCAGCTCAAAGCAAACTAACTAACTTAACTTAAGAATTAAACTTAACTTAATATCATCGGTAATAACTGCAGTACTTATTGTACATAGTCTCGCATTTTAGAGTCATGATCATTCAATCCAATCAATATAACAATTATTTTACCTATTCTTCTATGTTCTAATTTTAAGGTAAAATACATGAATATAAATTAATAGTTAGTAATATAATTAATATTATGATATCTTTCACCAAATTCTAGGTAGATTTGATTCTGGGAGAATGGCAGTAGGCATTTTTGCATTGTTTTTTTCATAAAATATGAATTTACGAATTGTTTTTTTTAATATGTTATCGATGTTTTGCACAAGGGATAACTTATTGTGACATTTTCGTTAAAATGTACTTCAATATTATAACTTAAGATGACCAACCGTTTTTAGGGTTGCCGGACTATTCCGAAAAATTTATGCACGTTTCATAAAATTATAGGGAACAATGGAATTTGTTTTCTACTCTGATTAGGATAGTAATTCTGGAATTCATGCAAAAAACTGTGAATTTATTTATATTTATTAATTAGTATTAACCATTCAATTAATTATTATCAACCAACATAATATATTATATAGTCATCATCATCTATCATCACTACAGCCTATTAACGTCCCACTGCTGGGCACAGGCCTCCACTCTCATAGGAGAGCGGGAATTAGAGCTTAGACCCACCACGCTGCTCCAATGCGGGTATATAGTATAATTATATAATTATATTCTTTTACAAATATTTTACTCCCAAAATATGGATAATTATGATAGTAATACGAAGTATTTACGATACAGGCTAATTAGGAACATTAAACTGTCTTGAGTAAATCCAAATTAGACCACTACTGCACATACTGTAGCGTTCATTTCTTACTTTAAAAAAGATAAAATACTAAAATTCACCATTCCATATCCCGAACTGCGCTTCCTTAAAGCTGGACACTTTATAATATAACTCAGCGATATTTTTTGCTACAATCCAGGGGGCTTACTACCAACGCATACAGCAGTATTACTTCAAAATGACAATTTTATGTCACGTACCTTGACGTCCCTTATATAAGGATTATAATACTGAAACACGAACTTCAACAATATTAAAACAATACGACCTTAAGCGATGGTAGTATGCCCCCTGAACTGAGCCTTGACGTGTGGACTAAAGGATGGACAAAAGAAGTTTATTTTTATATACAGACCGACGGCGCAATAAGGAGTGTTTTAAAGAAATGTAGGTAACGAATGCGTGTTCTTTTGATGTGTTCTATACCCGACTGTTTGCAAAAATACTATTTCATAAAACAAGACATCTTGTAAGGTTCTGCTTTATCTTGAGGTTTTCATATAATATGACTGTTTAATAAAACACTAGCTGCTGCCCGCGACTTCGTCCGCGTTGATAAAGGTTTTTTGTATTCCCGCGGGAATCTATATCCTTCCCCGGGATAAAAACTATCTCTGTACTAAATTTCATCAAAATCAATTAAAAAGATGGGCCGTGAAAGTGTAGCAGATAGACAGACACACTTTCGCATTTATAGTATTATAGTATGGATATGGATTAACAAAAGGCCTTTTGCTACATACTTACGGTCGGTTTCTGAATTGAGAATTTCATGTTGAGTCTGTCTCAAAGACTACATAAGGACTAATAAAGCAAATTTTTATTTCTGAATTGATATTGGGCCGGTTTCTGAATTAAGCATTCAAGCAAAAACAGCAAGTTCCAACTCTCAAACCTTATACAATATCAATTCAGAAACAAAAATTTGCTTAATTAGTCCTTTAGTATCTAGTCTTTGAGACAGACTGAACACGAAATTCTCAATTCAGAAACCGGCCGTTGGTCAGAAAAGGCCCTTTGCTAATAATTTCACTAAGATCTACCTACCATTAAACCCTATAATTATTATGGTTTATAGTTATTACTTCTAAACCAGTATTTTTCATCTGAGAAGATCCCTTAAAGGCCAATATTGTACCTATTCATTAAAACTATGAAATTAAAATTAAAATTCATTTATTTGCAGAAACATGTGTTATACAAAAGGTGGTAAACAGTATGACAGAGACAATGTTTCGCCTTAATAGGCATGCAAAAATAATAATAATGATATCTTGTTTATTATAATATAAACTTCTGACCTTCCGGAAGTTTTTTTGGTAATTAAACTCATTGTTTGCGGTTTGGTCCAATATTTTCCTGTTTTGACTCTAATATTTATTTTATCTAGCACACGGAAAACTTCTAAATCAGTTGGTTTTTGTAAGCGCAGTGCGAATAAATAAAATTTAAAGCATTAACACCGGAACCTTCTAGGCATAGGTATACCTAATAGTAAAAGGGTGAGACTCGTAGAAAAAAACACTTAAACGACCTTTTTTAGGGTTCCGTACCCAAAGGGTAAAAACGGGACCCTATTACTAAGACTCCGCTGTCTGTCTGTCTGTCTGTCTGTCTGTCTGTCTGTCTCCAGGCTGTATCTCATAGACCGTGATAGCTAGAAAGCTGAAATTTTCACAAATGATGTATTTCCGTTGCCGCTATAACAACAAATACTAAAAATTAAAAAAATATATATATTAAGGGGGGTCCCCATACAATAAACGTGTTTTTTTCGTATTTTTTTGCTCAATATTAAAAACGGTAACAGGTAGACGGTTAAAATTTTCACAGAATATTAACTTGTATATTACCTTTCAAAATAAATAATTAAATATCAATAAAGTAAATATTAAAGGGGGGCTCCCATACAACAAACGTAATTTTTTGATATTAACAGTAAACCTCTACAAACAAAGTTAGTTTTGCGGTTCATTAACAAAGGTAATTTTTGAGTACGGAACCCTCGGTGCGCGAGTCCGACTCGCACTTGGCCGGTTTTTTATTTTTAACGATTAAAGTTTATGTATAAAGTAAATATACTGGTACTCGCTGACCAGTGAACAATATATGTATATTAGAGAACTGTAAAATAGTGTTTATTAGGCACAATGTACTCCCGCAGAGTGGACTGAAGTTAAGGCACATCGTTTTTCATGTTTAGTTTTAGAAAAAAAAAATGACTGGTGAGTCGATTGAGAATAAATTATACTAATATTATAAATGCGAAAGTATGTTTGTTTATTGGTTTGTCCTTCAATCGCGGCGCAACAGAAGAACGGATCGACGTGATTTTTTGCATGGGTATAGTTGAAGACCTGGAGAGTAACTAAGGCTTTTTATGCCCGAAGATTAAAGAGTTCCCGCGGGAATAAAAAGAGCTTAAACCACCCGGACGAAGTCGCGAGCATCACCTAGTTTTCCCATAAAAAAGTCAAAAAGCGGTATATAAATACTCTTTCATTTGAATTTTACCCAACTTAGTCAATTAAAAGTCGAAATACTTAATATATAATATAATATATACTATACCTACTCTAACACTATAGATACTATACATAGGTATGGCTTGACCTGTAATGCACACACGCGAAGCCATGGGCAAAAGCTCGTGACAAGAACATATATTTTTTTGCGACAAACTAGATAATTAATCGCATATTTCCTTGCCGGCTTTTTCTAGGTGACAGGTATCAACATTCCGAAGCAGTGATAGAGTCATTACCTACTCCTTAGTAACAGCAAACATGTTTCAAGAAACAACTAGGTAAGTATTTTAAATTTAACTAGTATCAATGCTTGTTAAAAGCTTTCTTGAAGAATCCGCGAAATAAAAATATACTTAAGGGCCGTGAAACTGATTTTTCTAAGGATTAGTGATGACCATGGTGTATTATTAGAACTTTTTTTTTCAGTCAGTTACTACAGCCTATTAACGTCCCACTGCTGGGCACAGGCCTCCACTCTCATAAGGAGAGCAGGAATTAGAGCTTAGAGTTAGACCCACCACGCTGCTCCAATGCGGGTTGGCGGGCTTTAACGACTATTATCATGTTAGTGATAATAACCGGGGCCGACGGCTTAACGTGCTCTCCGAGGCACGGGGGTGAAACACCGCCAACTTCCAACTCCGGGCTAGCACTGAAAATTTCTTAATTGAAAAACCCAATACCTAACTTTGCATGCCCGACCGGGAATCGAACCCAGGACCTCGTGATCGGCAGTCGACTATGCTAACCACTAGACCAACGAGGCACTTTTTTTTTACGTCACTACAATTCAGCCCTTGATGCAATCCCACATGATGATAAGTGATGATTACCGGGTTAACCTGTTAGGGGTATGGCATTTATATTAAACCCATACCCCTAGTCGATTTCTACACCCTATCCTACCGGAGCGTTAAATCGCTTGGCGGTACGTATTTGCCGGTAACAAGCCACTGCCTAAGGCTCCCACCAGACCAGACGAGAGAGAATTCAGAAATCATAAAATCCCAAATGGACACTGCCGAGAATGGAACCCATGTTAAGACAACACCGCTCAACACTACGCCAGGGAGGTCGTCAACTAATTCAAAGCGTTTCCATCATAATTACGATTGAAAATGTAGGTATAGCTGAAAGGTATAATATACTAGGCCGAGGTTATAGCGGATTTAGGTTTTTCAAATCCTTCATTGGAATTTCTCAAAACTTTCTCTGTTTACCGTAGACCCGATAAACAGAGAAAACTAATGTTGAAATCTCATTTGTCATGTAAGTTTTCTTCAATCTGTTTAGAAGTCATTTAACAAACCATTAGAGGGCATAGCTTTAGACAAATTTTGTGAAGTACCTAATGTAAGTACCACATACTTATCTATCTATACTAATATTATAATTTCGAAAGTTTGGATGGCATGGATGTTTCTTACTCAATCACAGCAGAACAAATGAACGGATCTGGATGAAATTTGGCCCAGAGATGGATTATAGAGAAAGATTCGATAATAGTCTGGAATACCGAATAACACATAGGCTGCTTTTTATCCCGGAAAATTAAAGAGTACCCGCGGGAACCAAAAAAACCTCAATCCACGCGGACGAAGTCGCGAGCATCAGCTAGAGTTATTATATGTTATACCTTAAAAATAGATTTCTTTCCCTTCATAAAATTTCATACATAAACATAAAGTTTAATTAAGTTAGAGCTTTTCTACAACGTTATATTTATTTCTACAAAATACTTTTAGGTTACCTAACTTTAATAAAGCGTGTTACCGACTAAATAAGTATAAAAATGTAAATGTCACTATTTGACGTTAAGTACAGTGAACTTTTAGTCCGCTAGGTTACTTTCCCTAACCGCATGCTAAGATTCTACACGACGGGTTAGCAAGAATCTGTTGTTTAAAAAAATATAAACCATTAAAACTTAACTACGAAGTGCGAGCCGACTTTTACCTCAAAGAATAATTTTAAAAACACAATAATATTGTAGTATCAGAAAGATAAGATTACTAAATTAATAGACAAGTAAATAAACTAGATAAAACCTATTGGGTACTATTTACCTGCATCGATGAATCACAAAAAAGTATCGACTATAGTCATTCATGTCACAAAAAAAAACAGGTCACAACACTCGCATCACTCAGAAAAAAAAGTTCCGAACAGAATTTAAAAACTTTCGAACGTCATCGTTCCATTATAAAGCACCCTATCATAGACAATGATATAACTTTTGCGGAACGTTAAATGTGTCTGTTAACGACAAAATGTATTTTTCAAATGCGGCAAAAAATGCATTGCACTCGGTCTGTGGCCCGTAGGCGTTCTGTTTATAAGAACTATAGTTGTAGTTGTAGAAGTATGGCATCGTAATGCACTTATGTGTAGGTACTCGCAAAGTTTTTTATTATAGTCGGCTATATCCACGCGGTTCCTTAGTTCGAAACTCGAGTGTAGCGCAGCGATTGGTTTTGAGACTATCGTTGCATAATGGTTTAGCAACTTTAGTGTTTCTTGAACCTTAGGAGTAAGAGAGAAGCAAATGGTAAATCAAATTAATAAAGATAGCTTTTTTAATTGTAAGTGGTTTAGAGTCTTGTTACTTTTACCAATATAGTTTCTAATATATCTACAGCTTTTTTAAAGAACTTAGAACAAATAAGTTAATCAGCTCATTCTACGCTGTGAAATTTTTGATAACTCTTTTAATTAGGGGGTTTCGTTAAGAAGAAAACCAAAATACAAATCTCTATTTTCTATATCAAGTAATATGAGCTTTACGTTGATATATTTTAGTCAGTTTCGCTTCATTATAAATAAACAAAAAAAATCACATAAGATATTATAGCTGTTTGTAAAGTTTCCTTAATTAGGAATAAAACAATTTTTCGATTTAAATTTAATTTAAAAAGGACCATGACCTAAATATTAGTAAAACAGTAGGTACAAAATATAAAATAATTGGTGGTTGTTTGTTCGATTGTTTTTAAAACTTCCAATTTTTTTTTATTATTGATATTATGATTCTGTTAGCTGATTGATGGTAAACTATTAGCGCGTTGTAAGAAGAAATATTAAGCATTTCTAGCGAAAGTATCAAAACTACTGCATCCCAGTGTACAGCACGCGCGAGCGAGAGGGCGATAGCTGCAGTTTTTCACTGAGCTCTCCGTTGCCGCGTTTTTTCCCGGCTCTGTTTTTATAACTCTCCTTATATGACTATACGTCGAGTTCTCTTGACATTTTTTACGGAGCGTCTTCTAGGTGGTCTTGGTTGCTGGTTGAAAAAAAATTAAGGTTGCTATTAATGAGGTATACATTTTTTTGTGATAAGAAAAATCTCCTGAAATTCCCTACTCTACCCTCTCTCTGCGTCGTATTCCATTACTGAGGATTGTGACCCTCTTCCATTAATCAAATAACGCTAGGACTTTTCTTGGGATAGTAATGCGGTGGGTTCTCACGTCCTTCCGCATACAACTCGACTCAGAGTATTAACTCTAACGATTTTGTAACCGAGACCGACGGCTTAACGTGCTCTCCGAGGAACGGAGGGATCGAAAAGGTAAAATTTGAACCTCCAAATTCGATCACCCATCCAGTTACCGACTTGGGTTAACGTTGACCTACTCTACCCTAATTTAACAAATTTTTGAAGTGAAAACTTCTTTAACTAAGGTACACTTATTGACGTTAAAAATTACTTACTTTAAAAAAAACATGATGGTGATAATCGATTACGGCATCTTAAAACTAAAGCTACGAGGGTTCCAAACGCGCCTTGGTCTGAGAAGAGCCCACAACAAAGTCAGCCGGGGTTTTTTTTTTCTATAAAAGTCCTATTTAAGTAACCCTTCCGTGTCGCAATAAACCACGCACAATGGTCAACTAACTTCAAAATCACCATCTATACGATCTTACAACGTATCATTAGGCATACTAATTCTAGAATTTTTCCGCTCGGTTGAACCCTAAGTGCTGAACGCTAAGACCTAGCCGCTGGGTACTTTTATGTAACCAATGAGACATCATTAAACGTTGACAATACGTTATTAAATCGTTACACGCTACCTTGGTACGGTTAATTGGGATGTCGTCGCAGTGAATTAAAAAAATTATTTAAATGGAAAAAATATTCCTTGTCCAACGATTTATTTTACTTTTGGCATGTGCACGTCTATGAAGTATCATAATTATTGACAGGCAACCATCGACAAAAAAAATGCAATACTCCATAGACGCATATCGTTTTTTCCAATAGTGAAGCGACGTGCCCTTTTAATCGATATTTCGTAATATCTAGTAATTACAAATACGACTTTCCGTTTCTAAATAGTCACGGAGCTTCAAGACTAGCTTTCTTGTTTTTTCTTTTAGTCTTTTAAGCACCATACACCTTTGGCAATGGATGGTTTCTATGATCTGACGGATTCATGTACATTTAGTGTACTGTTGTATATAAATGATTTATTTTAATATATACTTTAATATACTTAGGCATTTGAACGCTTGGGTATGTTTATAAAACTATAGTAAAATGTTGAGCAAATTCGATTAAAACTTCTTCATAAAATCATTATCAAAAATCGTTATCAAAAATCGAATCAGAAACGCGTTAGAACATCATTGACTCCAACTGTCAAAAGTAAAATAAATGATTGGACAGATTAACTGATGCCCGCAACTTCGTCTGCGTGGATTGAGGTTTTTGATTGATAATTTTCCAAGATAAAAAGTAGCCTATGTGTTATTCCAGACTATGATCTGTCTCCGTGCCAAAATTTATCCACATCCGTTCAGCCATTCTGGCGTGATTGAATAACAAACATCCATCCAAACTTTAGCATTTATATAATTATAGCATAGAAGTATAGATAGACATTGTGTTAAAGTAATCCTCAACTTGGCTATGAGGTCTGTCTGTTACCCTTCAGCCCATCTGTTCTGATTTTGCCAAAATTTGGTTCAGAAGTAGGTAGGTGACATTCCTGGGCCTATAAGGCTGGATTAAAAGGCATTTACTCAAAGAATTCCCACGGGAATAACATATATGAAATTAACTTGGACCAAATCTACTAGTAAATAAATAAAAAATCTACTGGTAGATATACTTTAAAAATAAAAGACATATTAACAGGTCTAATAATAAATAGATATTGATTGTACTGACCTTATTCTACAAGACATCTATTTACCTGTTTGGTTCTGTTATATCTTGAATGAAATTCGAACCTTCGACCTTTCATATACTACAGATTCAGAACCTCATGTAAAATTATAAATAATTTTTAATTAATTAATTAACATTATTCAAAAAATTTAATACTCGTACTAAATAACAAATTGGACTCTTTTAACTTTAATTTACATTGAATTATTATTTAGTTTACGAAATTCATATTTTTGCTCTGAAAAAGGCACGAAATAGATGAAGATGGCAAGAATTAGGCTAAAGAAGGCAAGAAATAGAATGGCGTTCATTAGCCTCTTTTAATTTCAGCTAATTTTTATCTTTCGTCGTCGCTTTTTTACCGACTATGGGTCATTAGCTACGGTACACGGCGCTCGAGACTCTTGATACTTAGCGAGAATCAAATGCATTGGCTCCCTTTAAATTATACACAAACTTTGATTTATTAAGCTACAACTGATTCTTTGAAAACCTGCGTAAAATAAACTTAGGTAAATTAGTAATATTTTTCTATTATGTACTTATTACTAAAATATGAATTAAAATACTCGTGTATGTGTCTGAAATAGTAAACATTATAAAAGACTTCACTTATTTCATTGCTATCAAAGTATTTTAATGACGTATAACGAGAAGATCTAATTTTTTTCATGTTATGGTTTACTAAAAATTTTATCACCACTCATGAAAATTTGCAGCAGCAAAGGAACTGTCAATGCATTGCTGGCTTTTGAAAATGTTTTTTCACGCCACTCTGAGCGTCTTATTTTAGATAGTTTGGGTCTTGGGAACGTCAGAAAAAATTTAAAAAGTATCAAAACTATTTTATCCGCGCGCAAGTAAATCTAATTTTTGTAGAGTTTTTCTCTTAATTCGTCTGCAGAGGGTTGATGTTTTTAGGCAATTTGCACTGTTTGTTAAAATTTCACCTTTAACAATTGTGTTGTTGCTATTTTTCGTTTCCCAACTAAAATAATTAGCTACCTAAAGTCAGACAGATACCTGCGCAGCGCAATGAAAAGCATAAAATTTCAACAGAATTTACTTATATCTACTGTTTTACAAATGAATACTAATATTATAAATGCGCGAGTGTATCTGTCTGTTTGTCAGTCTGTCTGCTACATTTTCACGGCCCATCTGATTAACTAATTTTGATGAAATTCAATATCTAAGACAGGTTGCATGATGCATCCGGTGAAGGACATTGGCCACTTTTTATTCTGGAAAATCAAAGAGGTTATTAAAACGGAATTATCCTCGCGGACGAACTCTCATAGGAGAGAGGGAATTAGAGCTTAGACCCACCACGCTGCTTGCTTTAATGACTATTATCAAGTATTGTTGTGTATACTAACTCTTAAATAAACATTTATTATTTATTGTTGCCACTCATAAAAATTCACCGCCTAGCAGGTGTCCGCGAAAAAAGGAGCCGATTTTTTACGAGCAATAACAAAGTTTTCTAATAATGTCTCGGGCGAGTTGAGAAGAGTGTCTCACCGCTAATTGCGAAATAAATTCCCAAGTTTGTGTCCCAAAAAACGTTTTCCTTCGCGTGAGTTATGACACCCCAAAAAAAAAAGATAAACTGCAAACTCTTTGGTATGGTGTTAATGCGGCGGCTAAGCGAAAGATTGATTAAGTAAACATCTGATTAGAACTTCAGTATGTAAGTTTTTATATCGGTCCGTTTAACAGATTCTACAAAATTTCGTACCGATAGCTTTCGGATATCCGTCACATCACCAGTTATTACTCATTAAAAAAATTTGAATAATACCTGTCCTATAGAGGGTTGGAAAATATTTTATCTCATAGTCAATAAGGAGAAATTACTGAATGATTCAGCTGGACCCACTGAGAAAAGATTTTGAGAAATTTCAACGGGATCTATTACCCATAAGAATCTAAATTCAGTTAGGGAAAATCTACCTAGTCCTATCCTAAAGCCCTGTTTGCTGTTTTTCTTTTACATTTTCCAAATCCATGAAAAAAAATCAATTTGTCAAAAAAATTAAAAAATAGGTCGAACTTAATGCGTGCTACATATATTACAACTGTAATAGAGATCGTTGGCTAAGTATGTACAAAATGAAAAGTAAACCCATAAAAACTGACATTACTAGGATTTAATATCATTAAAATTCCATATCTGCCTGTTACACGTTCCGACGTAGAAAAAAAGTCATCTACAATATTACCAGCTTCGTATAAAAAAGTGGTTACAGAGAATCTTTCGAAACCTATTAAGTTTAAAAGCCGTTCGGTCGTTATAGCAGTTTTTTTAAACGTCTTCGAGACGATTTTTCCTCCCTCGGACACTTTTCATAATTACCGACCCTCCCGGCTTCTTGTTACAAGATGTTATAGCGGAACCCGCTTAAAAATACAATTTCATTAGCGTTTCTAACTCTTTCTCATTTTTTATACTTAGAGTTGTACTTAAAAAAAACTATACTTAATTTATGACGTATTTTATTACCATTTGTGTGATGTTAAAATGAATAAGTACTCAAATATTGTAAATTAAAAAGTAAGTATGTTTGGATTTCATTTTAATTTTGCGGTAATGTCACATTAAATATTCTTTTCTAATTAAATAAAAGCTAAAACATAAGAAGAACCTTTTCAATATTATATTTTTCATTTTTTTTTACTGTTCACTTAAATTATTTGACGTTTGAAATGAAAAAAAGTACGAAACTAAACAAATTTAAAAGGTCTGAAAGAAATACCTCATAGCTTATCCCAAACATGATAACTTTATATACTCAGACCCGATCAGTACATCATTAAAAATATTCTTTCAACAATGCTATTTAAATTCGTACATCAAAGAGCCAGCCGCAAAAAGTAAAACACCGAATTGATTTACTAACGCGATTCAAAAATGTGTTTAAAGATACATTCTGATATGGGATATTATGTGAATAATGGAGATATTTAAATGTTATATTTGTAACCGAAAGGACGGTGTGACAGGACAAAATTATTAAAGTTAAAAAAGACCCATTAGCTACTTTTGGCTCTCACTACACACAAAAGTAAATAACCTCGACTGTTTAATATATGATTTTTAAGAGTGTATTAAATTGTTTTTTTGTCTTCATTTTTGCAACGGCTCTGATTGCCTGACATCTGATAGTAATAGTTTGACGACCTCCGTGGCGCAGTGTGTTGCGCTGTTGTCTTAACGTGCTGAGGTCCCGGGTTCGATCCCCGGCAGGGTCAATTTGGGAATTTTTAATTTCTGAATTTTCCCTGGTTTGACCTGGTGGGAGGCTTCGGCCGTGGCTAGTTACCACCCTACCGGCAAAGACGTGTCGCCAAGCAATTTAGCGTTCCGCTACGATGCCGTGTAGAAACCGAATAGGGGTATGGGTTTAATATAACTGCCATGCCCCTAACAGGTTAGCCCGCTACCATCTTAGACTGCATCATCACTTACCATCAGGTGAGATCGCAGTCAAGGGCTAACTTGTAGTGGATAAAAAAAAAAAAAAAATATCGGCAATCTCGTATCGGCATATGCATAGCTTCTGCGTAAGGCGGACAGACGAAATCAGAGTATCAACGCAATGAATGGAAGTCCCTTTATAGGATCTTTAGGTCCGCCTGTCTACCTACGATCATTGGTTGACAACGACGTACTAGCTTGCGATAGAGAAGCAACAGGAGTTACCAAGCGAAAAATATGCAAACTACCTAAATATTTTTTTCATCCCACCATCTCGGAAAGAGTATTTTTAATCTTCGATATCTGAATGCAAAAGCCGTTATTATCCTCTTGAGGATAAAGTAAATTGAATTTAGAACATCGTGTGCACGTTAGTAAATATCACTCGTCTATGAAGTTTGTGAATTCAAAACATCATTAAAACCTATTTACTTCTACCTCTATGGCTATGGTGCCGAATTTCCATACAACCTTTTTTAATTTGATAAAAACTCACACTCGTAACCTTCTTGGTGTACTTTTTTAATTTGCTTTGCGCGCACCATTTTTTTTCACGTCATGTCATTTCCTCGCTGAGGTGGGATGAAAAGTTACGTGTTGCACTCGAGTGAAAAGATTTTTCACCTCGTGCTCTTTTGATTCCCTCGCTGACGCTCAGGATTCTAATTTTTGAACCACTCGCTGCGCTCGTGATTCAATTTTGGAATCCTTCGCTTGCTCGGTCATCAAAATTGAGCACGCGGTTAAAAAACAACTTTTCACTCTTGTATAACAAATAACTATTGCTGATAGCCGCTCTATATCGCTTAATATCTTTAAACCCGTAGTAAAAAATAAACGAAAAAGCCTAACCTAAAACACATGTCGCGAGCTGAAAGCCGGACGTCAAAATCGTCTCAATTTCCAACAGAAAAACAATCGCAATTTGAATTTCAAATTCGGAACGCGGTCATTTTCATAAGATTTTTTCGGAAAGCCGCCCGCAAATAAATCTTGCGGCAATAACAATAAATTCATTGCGGATCGACATGCAAATGTGTATTTTTTTCGACATCGCATATCAAGTGCTTTTGTTATCGAACAGAACAGGAATGGAGCTGCTCTCCCTACCTCTGAATTTAAATTTTTAAAATACATAAAAAAAGTAAGCAAAAAAAAATTCTCAACACAGCAATAGAACAATTCGGCCGTGGCTAGTCACCACCCTACTGGCCAAGACGTCCTCCCAAGCGATTTGGCTTTCTGGTACAATGCCGTGTAGAAACCGAATAAGGTTCGGAATATGGGTTTTATTGTAACTACCATACATCCTATATTTAATGCTATTGTAATGTTTGTTTTCATAAAATAAATAAAATAAGATATCAGGTTACCCGCTACAATCTTAGACTACATCATCACTTACCATCAGGTGAGATAGCAGTCAAGGGCTAACTTGTAATTTAAGAAAAACACTTTACAGTTTTTAGACATTCTAATTTTTGAATATTATCCTTTTGTTTATTTTCACGTGATTTTTTTGCAGTGAACAACAGCAGCGTGATAGTTGATCATAAAAATTACATCAAAACAAGTTCACACTATAAAGGAAATAAAATTAAATAATATTGGTTCTAAAATTTGAAAAAGGAACGCTGCCGACTTAAGTCGCATCTACACATGGCGTGTTCGTTTCACTCCACCAAAATATCAAGTGCTGTGTACAAAGAAGTTTTTATTTTGTACACTTTTCCGTTTCGCGTCCGACTCGAGTCGAGGGCGGACTTTATTTTTTCCACCTGTGCTTTTTGCATGTAACACGATGCTAATGCGTGTAGCCATTTATATACATGATAGTAGTTTATTTTAGCGTTTTTATAATAGAGTAGAGATGCCCGTGACTTTTGTCTAGAGGGATTTATTTAGGTTTAAATATCCCGTTAAAGAGTTTATCTTCATTTTCTTGGATAAAAGCATCATATGACCGAGTTTCCGAAATGCAAGCTATCTTTGTACAAAATTTCGTCAAAATTAGTACACAGACTAGACGACAGATAGACACTTTTGATTCGATAAAAAAAGTAAAAAGTCGTTTAAGGGTGTTATTTTCCACTTATATACTTCTTCTTCAAGACTTATTAGTATGTAGGTAGATATTAATGTAAACTCGTCACTTTAATAACCCAATTTAAAAATTAAAGTTCAAAAAATTACGAACACAAATACTTACCTAATGATTTTTGCATTGGTGCATAGGCTGTATCGTCATAGATCTTTGCCTGTCTCATAATTTAATTAACAACAATTTGAGTAAGATTTTACTTTGGCCATTTTATATCTTCAAAAATATAATTATGATTGTCTAAAATTTTTTCATCGGAAACAATAATAATCTTAACTTTATATCGTTGTACTATGCATTCAAGTCCGAATCATTTTTTTATTTATTTGCACGGCAATAACTCAGTACAATACAGATGTTGCATAAGTACAAGCACTTCCTGGATCATACAGACATACAACCCACCTTTTACGCAGATGGCGCTGCCTCCGATGTGAGAGCGCAAAAAACGGTCAAAAGCGAGAACCGCTCACGTAATAATGGTTCCGTATAAAAATAAGCAATCGAGAGAGATGAAAATTAGGATCGGTGGTCCTTCAATCATTAAAGGCATTCGTTTTCGTTTATTAAATTGGCGCTGGACCTTCTTTAATTCTGTACAGTCCCAAACTTAACTGACGTCGCTAATAGATATGTAAAATGAAATAAAAACAAAAACTAAAATTACCTAGGTATGTGGGTAATAGTAAAATGTATAGCTGTGTTCGGAATGAGGATATTGTAAGGGTATTGGATTATATCTTTTGAGATACGGAACCCTAAAAAACAAACAAAATCGCGCGCGAATCTCGATTAAAATAAATTGTTAACACGCCCAAGGCGTTTTATCGCATCCAGTTTATTTTTTATCTTGATCGATCCTATGTTGGCTATACTAATGAATATTCTAGATAGATTGAGCTAGATATTTTATAGTTCCTGTGGAGAAAAAATCGTTTCCCCTGCCACCCACGGCTAGGCTTCGCGGATAAGATCTTTAAGCACGATAAAAAACCTATTCTCTTTCTATGCTGTTTTTTTTGTATTTGAACGTAGAACGCGGCACTATAAAGGGCCTGAATTTAAAATTATGGTCCGTTTAATTTGCGAGTTAAAAATACTTAGTTGAGTTTAGTTCATACTAAAAATTGGGTGCAGTACCTACTTATAACAAAGCTAAAAATTCAACCTTATTTTTTATTAAAAATTATGTCAGATATCTTGTACCTATATTATGTAAATTGTTGTAAGGGCTTAAAACTAAATACTAATAGTTATGAGTAATTGGCTAAAAAACCAATACCCCTATAGGAGCTACGTTTTGACGGCTGTTTTGAGACGTGACGACATTATTAATAAAAAAATGTTACTAAAAACACTAATGGAATCAGTCATTTTAAAACATCAAAAAATTACCGCCCGTAATAATTTTTTAGTTTGTGTCACTGAAGTACTAAATTTTAGTGGTTCTTAACCTTTAACCTTTAAAATTTATGAACTACATTATAGTCAATGCTCTACAAAAAGCCTCAAAAACATTTTTTTGTATCAACATTTGTTACATACGACATAATTTTTATGATTAATAATAATTATTTAAAAAAAGATTTCGTTCTGGGATTGAAATCGAACACGTCAAGAACAGAGCCGCCGCCGCGTAGCCCCTACTCTTGGAAGATAACAATACGCATTGAAACAGGTGCCAACTCACTCGCTGAAGTGTCGACCAGCATTCTTCCAGCGTTCGCTCGCTGATGCTCTGCCCCGACCGCGCTTGTTGCTGTGACAAATAAAAACACAAATAATATATTAATTAAATCTACGAAACTTTAACTTTTAATAAACAAACCAAGAGATCCGTTTTCATAGTTCTGCGTCCCCGTTTTGACTTATTTAATAACTGTAGTGATCGCCGCGAGCTATCAATTTTGAGAGATTGAAGTGAATTATTTTTTCTTAGGTAGGTATATATAAAATTATAAAATAGGTAAAATTATTATGTTTGACAACTTTTGCGAAAAAAATCTTGATAGTATTAAAATTAAATTTCTGGAAGTTCAGAAACGGAGGGATCAAAAAATATCGCATCATAATAATATGCTGCAGTATCATAGATTCAACATTACTCTACGAAACTTATGAGAATCTAATTAGATGTGAAACTATAGTATGGGTAAACGCTTTAACCGAGTAAGTTACTCATGTTCGGTTACATTTAATGCTACACTGAAGTATTTCCTTCAATTATTTACTCAGGCGTTGTTTATTATGTTATTTAGATAAAAATAAATAATACCTGAAATGTCCGAGTAATAATGATTTTGATGAAGCATAATTTAATTGGAAATGTAACAGTAGGCTTTAACGTTTTAAAATCGTAATTAACGTAATGTGAAATTACTAAAAAAGAATAAAAAAGGCTTTCTAAATGTTCATATTTAGTAAATTAACAAAAAGGCCCAATGTTACGCAAAGAAAAGTAACGGAAACTCATTCGTATTACAAAAACTTTCTTAAACTCTAAGCAGTTAGTCTCGTTTTTATTTCCATGAGGTGATTGTCGAACCATAATAAAAAAAATCGAATTTAAAATCATCACATGAAAAGCGTCCTTTGATTTGTAGATTTTATTTATCGTACTTCAAAAAAAAATCCCCAATATTTAGTATTTTTCAACTAGATAGATTTTTTAAGTTTTTCATTAATAGGTATTTTATATAAGTTCTGGTCAAAAAGTAAGTAAGTGCATAATCTAACTATACTTACCTGCCAATCCATACTAATATTACAAATGCGAAAGTGTGTCTGTCTGTCCGTCTGTCTGTCTGTCTGTCTGTCAGTATGTCTGCTACGCTTTCACGGTCCATCTATTCAACCGATTTTAATGAAATTTGGTATAGAAGTAGGTTACATCCCGGGAAAGGACAGAGGCTACTTTTTATCCCGGAAAATAATTAAGGAGTTCCCCGGGAATCAAAAACTTAACCCTCGCGGACGAAGTCGCGGGCATCATCTAGTGGCTAGTAAACAACGTTAATTAAAAACTAACTCTCATTTAAAACTAACAACCGTTTTTTCATTATCCTTACATTTATATTTAGTAGGTATGCACGTGACTCATTTGAATACGAGTGTACATTTAACAATATTATACTTAGTAGTTTTTATTACATAAAATGCAAAATGATTCTTTAAAGTTAATGGGTATTACGTGATAAACCTTCCTAGATCCTATAATAAGGGTTTGTCCTGATGAGGCAGGTATTATGCGGGATTAAAATGGCGCTTTTTGGTGTTTTTAAACTCTTTTTAGGATTTTCATGTAAGTTTAAAGCAGAGTAAATTGAATTTTAAAATTTCAAGTTTTCCGTTTTACGCCAAATATATTTCCAAAGGTATCCTTCATTTTCTCTACTTAATTATGTATTATGTACAGGAGGCCTTACTATCATTACTTATATCAGTATTATTTCAATCTTTTAGACGCTTTGTTTTAGAATAATTGTAATCCTAATATGTAGGTAAATCATAATCCTAAGGTCGTCAAGGTGTCATATAAAATCCCAATTTTAAAATAATACTTTAAAATAATACTACTTTGAGCGATAATAATAAGTTACCTGTATCTATTTATTATCACTCACCTGACAAAATATCTGACTTTAAATGCTCGTATTATAACCCTAAACACATTCTTTTAACTATAATTTTTAATTAAATTTTACCTACTTATTTAAAAGTATTTCCTGTTTGATTGATGATCGATTTAGCGCGTCGACAATATACGAAGTAAATTCTAATAACGAATAAAATATTAAAATTAAAATACTTATTAAAAGTATTCTATCGATTCTAGGTACCTACTTAGTTAGGTTTTATGTGGTCTAGACTTAAAGCCTCTGCGAACTCTATGTAGGTTAACTAGGCTATCATTACCTTGCGACCTTATGTTATTGATTTTTAAGTGCATAATATCCATTGCATTTGAATTTGTGTTTTATTGAAATTATTTTTCTAATATTCGATAAATATTATTATTTTATTAAATAATATGTTGTTAAGTAAATAATTTTATTTATTTCTGTCAAAACAACTCAAATTAATTAAATTTATGATTGATTCCGTGTAGACTTTATTTAATGAAACCAAATAGTTTTTAAACCTATTTCGACCAACGACCTAAATTTACATATACGGGCCCTGTCAAACAAAGAAACTGAACTTATTTTACTAACGCCATCTAGTCTAAAAAGCGGGACAGCGCTATGGCGGGGACAAAGACAGGCTTATACAGGTGTGGAGCGCGCTCTACAGGTCGGACGCCTAATTTTTTTGTATGAAAGGGAGTTTAATGATTTCGACCGAAATACGAATAATTTTTTATATTATACTTCAAAAAGAAAAAATAATTCGAATGAGTTTCCGCAAAGCAGACGTTAATTGAGAAGAAAGATCTAGTATTCTTCGCAGGCAAAGAGAAGACAAAAGAAGAAAGAAAGAGAAAATAATTACATCGATATTGAGGCTATTCAGGAAATTTACCAATGCGAAGGGCAACATCGAGTTGCGGTCGCCTACCGGCGTCTCCCCTGATGGCGAGTGCTGAGGTGGCTGCACGGGAAAAGTGGACAAATTAGTTTAACACTTTTCTTAGGATACTAATTATCGATCATACTAATTACTAATCTATACACAAGTTTAAGAAGTCCATTAAAAGTATGCTCCTGAAAAAAGCTTATTATACTGTTGAAGATTACGTAAATGACAAAGGAGCATGGATTTGACTCGCTCCAGCAATGCTAAGGACAGCTGTTACTTAATGTATTCTACAAATTAATGAAATTGTACCTATAATTTTTTTTTCAAAAGAGCAACCGCCGAGTTTCTTGCTGGTTCTTCTCGGTAGGAATGGCATTCCGAACCAGTGGTAGATTCACTCGACGATTCAAAAGTACTTGTAAAAGTCTATTTGAATAAATATAATTTGAATTTTGATTTTTTTTGGAATTTAGACGTATACTAGCTGATGCCCGCGACTACGTCCGTGTGGAATAAGTTTTTTCAATTCCCGCGGGAACTCCTTAATATTCCGCGATAAAAATTAGCCTATGTCACTCTCCAGGTCCTCATACTATACTCATGCAAAAATCATGTCCATCCGTTGCTTTGTTGCGGCGTGATTGAAGGACAAACCAACAAACAAACACACTTTCGCATTTATATTAATTTAATATTAATATTATTAATGTGAAAGTTTGGATGGATCGATGTTTGCTACTCAATCAGGACATAACGGCTAAATGGATCTGGATGAAATTTGTCACGGAGATAGATAAGAGTCTGGAATAATACATAGGGTACTTTTAATCCCGAAAAATTATAAACCTCAATCCATGCGGACAAAGTCGCGGGCATCAACTAGTTATCAATATAAAATATATACTTACTAATAAGAGCGCAAACACACTACAGACCGTATCGTTAGGACAAAGCGTCCACAAGAAACGCCTGCGTTGTATGGGAAACATGTTTGTTTATTCGCCAGACATTTTTTTGTAGTGTGTTTCGTCCTAATACCAATCAAAGCAGTAACATACTACAGACCGGACCGGACAAAAAGTCCGGACCGTGTTGAAGGGAACGAAGTTATGTCCCGTTGCTAAGACGGCGCGTTGTTTATACTTAAAAGTGAATGACGCGGACTTTTTTGTCAGTTCCGGTCAGTAGTGTGTTTTCGGCCTTATTGACTAACATTTTCTAGTTACTAGGTGACTAGATATCAGAAAACCATAAACTTACATTAGTGTTAATTATGTCTATAACCTACATGCAAAACCTAAAGTATTAGTTATTTATGTAAGTTAGGTATGTACTCATATGTCTTAAAACTTGCAAGTGTTATAATTGTAGCCTTTAGGTAACCATTTTGCCTTCCTAATCATGGGAGCTGCCATCGCACAAAGCTGTATTGTTTTAATATTGTTAATTTACGTGTTTTAGAATAATTATAATTCTTATTTTTGGGTCGTCAAAGTACATGATATAAAACTGACATTTAGAAATAGGTAACACTGCTTTATACGATGGTAGTAACCCGCTGTCATTTTTACAAGCTCATTTGCAAATTGTCAATTGCTGTTTCCATTAGACTCCTAGATGTTCTAAGACTGACTCTACATAAAGGGCATAATTAGTAAGATGCAGTCAAAATAAATGATCTTATGTTGAGTTTATATCTACCTAATTTTATTTTACTTTATAAATTGACTATCATAGGATACTACTAAAGAAACAGCATATTATGATTGCCAGATCTATTAACGTCAAGATTAAAGGAACGACAGAAAAACTAGAAAAGCATTGATATAACTATTATGAGAGTTAGATATCTAAGTTTATCCAAGCATCAGTTTGCTTCCAAATATTTTTTGTTACGTATCAATAATTTTGCCTAGTAAAATAAAAGTAACTATCAATTAATCGTACCTATGACTAATAAAATAATAGTAATTAATAATTAATTATTACTTTACAGCTATGGATAGTAAAGGAAATAGATAATTACCAGTGCGAATGGGACTAGGGACCGCTCGCTTATAGTAGAGTCCGCGGAAGGTGACTGCTGCTGTTGCTGTTCCATTCCCACGAACCACGAACGGGGCGTGAAAGAAAGAGATAGGTGTTATTCCTTTTTTTTGGCAAAGATAAATTTTTAAACATCCTAGGATCTTTGATGAAATTTATAATGATTTATCTACTTGTACTTATTACTTAGAACTAAGGACTGAAACAGTAACCGAAATAAAGGGTTTAAACACTGTTTTTTGAAAATGTTATAAAACAGAAACACTTATAACAGAAACAGAAACGATACTGTAACCCAATCAATCTGTAACCGTTTATTTCTGTTAATAAGTGTTTTTATCTGTAACCCTAATAGGTACATGCCTTATCCAACTGCACGGTGTGACAACGCGATCTTCTCACTTCATTGGACTTTACGCACACAGACACCACATGGCCATGTTTTTCTTAAAACAATTGCAACCATCGGTGCTTTCACCTTAGGTTCAAATTTGAATACGCGTCAACAGTAAATTTGGCAACGTCGCTATTTCGGTTACACTTTAAAACACTTTAAAACACTTTTAATCTGTTACAGATTCATTTCTGTTACAGATATATAAGTGTTTCGGGTTAACCGAATTAAAAACACATTCAAAAGGGTTACAGATTCGATTCTGTTACACTTTCATTCTGTAACCCTTATATTTCTGTAACCTTTATGAATCTGTTTTTCAGTCCCTGCTTAGAACTTTATGATTTTGCTTTTTATCTAACAGAAACCTGTTAAGCATTTGGAATTTTAAATAGATACAATTCAGTCACGCCAAAACCAAATAATTATGTACTAGGTACTAGGATGATGCCCGCGACTTCAACCGCGTGAATTAAGGTTTTTTGTTCCCGCGGGAACTTTTTAATTTTCCGGGATGAAAAGTAGCCTATGTCCTTCCCCGGGATACAACCTATCCCTGTACCAAATTTCATCAAAATCGGTTGAACAGATGGGCCGTGAAAGCGTAGCAGACAGACAGACAGACACTCTTTCGCATTTATAATATTAGTATGGATCTCCTCGTGGACTTTCGGACAGTCTGAAATCTCTTATGTTTAATATCTGCTATAAATTATTAAATTCAATGCATAAATAATTTGTATTTTGATAGCAACCACTTCATCCGAGAGCCCAACATTCATAAAATATTAATAAAACAAGTTTTAATTAACCGTTGTTTAAAAAAAATTAAACCACAAAAGAGCAACGCGTCGAACCGTTAAATCTCTATTTTCAAAAAAAAACTCGATGAATACGAAATACGAAAGTATCGAAAACCGGTTCCAAATTCAAACAATGTTTAAAACAAAAAAAAATTGAAATGGGAACAGATTCGCAGCAACAAATAACTGTCAACACCCCTTCCGTGAAACAAAGCGGTGGAAAAAATTAAAAAAATAAAATCACAAAGAGCCCCTAATCCGTGCCGTGGGAAACAGACAAATGCAAGGTAAGCGAATCCGAAACTAATTTAAAAAGTAATATTCTTTTGTCTTCCATTTACAAATTTTAATTTAAGAACACATGCACCGCAGTTAGCATTTCACTACGCTTCGATTTCCAAATTGCTTTTTTAAATTGCAGAGTAAACAAATATTAGGCAACAGTCGACGATGCGATAAAACCTTCATATCATACGCCATATGTTCTAAGCAAACAATCGTAGCTCAACGAATAACATACATTACGGAATACAAAAAAATTTATCCAAAGTATTGACAAGTTGATCACACCAATACAGAAATAATAGAATTATCAGTGATTACATTAATTTACATATCCTTTGTAAAAACCGGATGCGACATAAGGACAAAAACGATTTAATAATAAGTTTGACGGCCCTTAACCCTTTCTTGGCTAACAAAAGCTTTACAATATGTTGCGTTTCTTCTTGTATCTTTTTTTTAAGGAAGTAAGGGATCATTCAAATTTGGAACGAGTTTTGTGAGACC
Organism: Erebia epiphron; assembly: GCA_963932025.1. Lineage (NCBI taxonomy): Eukaryota > Metazoa > Arthropoda > Insecta > Lepidoptera > Nymphalidae > Erebia > Erebia epiphron. The sequence continues at coordinate 23,307,151 of OZ009947.1, read as the reverse complement.
TCGTCGTGAGGTCAGTCTATCGACATGTTTTGGGGAAGATACACGTAACTTTGTTTATAGTTTCAAAAATAATATTTTGTGAATCTTCTCAGTCTAATCTTTAGATTTAAAGCATTGTGCCTCAAAGAAAATATTGGACTTGATAGTCAACCCCGAAAATTCTAAAGAAAATTTAAGGATCCTCAATAAAGGTAGGTACTGAATTATTATCATTACTTTAAATGTCTAGTTTAGCAAATCACCAAAATATTATTTTGTCCCCAAAAATATTATTTTTAAAGCTCAGGTTAGATTTATTTCGAGTTCCGACTCTATTTTCCTAACGCTATACTTTCTGCCGGCGGAAAGTTTCAGACAATTTTCTTAAAAGGAGCGCTTGAACACTGGTAAATTTTTTTGAAAACCCTATTTAAAACATAAATACACTTTTTTATAATATTCAATTTAAAACATAAAAACACTTCTTTTTTTTTTATTTATTATTAAAAAAAAATTAGTTTTTATTTTATAATGTCCCAGAAAGTTTTACTTATGATGTCCCAGAAAAAAGAAGTGCTATCAAAATTCAAACTAATCACTGGTGAGACTTAGGCGGAGTTGTTCAAGAGAAATTCCAATAAGTAAGTTTATCATAAGCTTTAATATTTAAGATTGTTTTGATTAAATTAGTAGCATCTCCACTTATTAAGAATTTCTGAATTTGTTTCGAACAACTCAGCTTAGAAAAACTTTAGTCCACTGACCTGTATTTCATTGACAAGTTTTTCAGCCATCATCTTGTGGTCCGGTGTGACGGGCGGTTGAGGTGTAGGTGGTGCAGGACCGGCCTGGTTATGCTCTGGGGGTTCCTGGACTGGTGAGGCCGGCCGGCTGCGGTTCCAGAAGTCCATCTTGAACCGCTGTGCCTCGTTTTGTATGGCCGGGATGTGGAGCGAGAGTGGGGCGGCCCGCAGGTCCAAGGCACTGCCGCCCGCGGCCGCCTCGCTCCCGTCTGCTGCTGTCATCTTGAAGGAGTTGTGCAGCCAGCTGGCTACGAAGCTGTCCTCTTCCTTGGGCGGCTCCAGGAGGCGCTGGAACGGCGGCGCGGCGCTCGGCTCGAACGCGCCCTCGCCGCCGACCGTCTCGCCCTCCTCAGCTATTTTCGGTACTTTAGCCTCCCGCGGTGAGTCCTCTACTTCCGCCTTCCGATACTCATGGAGGTCCCTGTACCTCTCCTGGAGCGCTAGGGATATGTTCTCATTGAAGTATTTCAACATTAATTCCAGCTTCGGGCGAATGGTCACGAGGATGTCGTCGGGTTCATGCGACGCGCGACGGACCTGCGAACAGTCGGCGGTTCAGGTTGACGGCTCCCGAGCTAAGTTCGCGGTCGGGGTTACGCGGAAGAACCGGAGGGAAAACGGAAGCGAGACCTCCTTGAGGCGCGGGCGGGCGACGACTAACTTCTTGGTGGAAAACTTGAGCGCCGCGACGCTTTCTTGCGGGGTGGGGCGGACGCGCGCGCCTCGCGAAGACGCCGCTCCAACTAGCAAGACGCGGCGCCGCCCCCGCCGCCTTAGACGCCAAGAAGAACATCCCCACCGAGGCCGGGCGCACGCGCCCCGCGTTTTTTCCGCGGAAAAATGTGTCCGGTCAAGGAAAAGACGGTCCGGCCGCGACACGTGCGGCCGCCGCGACGACGCTGGACACGAGCTGCGAGCGGACCGCGGCCGAAATAAGAACTATTAAAAAGGGCGCCAAGCGAGGGTCGCCCCTCTCGCTCGCCCGACCCCGGCCGCTTCCCACCCTTATGTTAGAAAAGGACGGGTATCGCTCACGATTTTTTTCTAAGCCGCTTATTAGTAAGGGAGGAAATAGAAAAGAATGGGTTCTTTCGGATTTTTTTTCTTAATGCCCCGTCTCGCTCGCTCTCACGGAAGCTTGTATAGCGCCGTCTCGCGGCGAGTTTTTAAGTAATTCTTTCCGTTCCGCCTACTGTACTATTGAATTTTTTTTCCATATTCAGGCGGAGCTTAGCTTATGGGGGTTAGCCAACGGCTTTTTATTACCGCGTTTTTTCCTTGTTTTACCTAAACTTGGGAATTTTTCCTGACACCTACTCAGTTAACACCTATTTTAATAGATACCTAAATTTTTACTTAAACTTACAAAAAATTATAGAAATGTGAGATAAGGCTTATTAAAACATCAATTTTCTTTTTCAGGTACGCGTAACATCGAAAACTTTCTTGGAAAAGAAGTCTATTTTTAGAGTTAGTCATAAATAAATGACAGGTTCTTATCTTAGGAGTTTTGTTTTCTTGGAACCCCTCCCCAAGGTAGTCGTAGCGAAACTTTTCCCGCGCTACCCCGCGACAGATGGCGTAGCTGGTAGAGCGCTACGAGTTTCTACGAACTGTTTGCACAGAGAAAATTTCTTAGATTGTAATATCTAGTACTAGTTGTATTTTAAATAAAACCTTGAAATTTTCCTAATATTATTGTGATTATGCAGCCTAATAAGAAAAAGTTTGACTTATAAATAGTATCTGCCTAGAAACTTAGATTATCCCTATGAAGTTAGACCTTAGAATAGAAATAAGGTACATAACATCTTACTAGGAAGCTAAGTTACGTTGTAAACTAGAAGTTTAGTAAAATAATATTATTAGACATCAGGTTGTACCTTATCTACATTGATTTGTATGCAATGAAATAATTAGATTTTAAACGAACAGCGAAATGGTTCGTCTTAAAATGTTAGAGTCGAGATATGAACCATTTGACTCTGTTTTCAACCGTCGTTTTAGTCAGTTATCCAGTTTCATCTGTCTTTTAAGAATGAATCTAATATCTTGAAGTGGTGAAATTATTTTATTTTATGTCTTCGCCCTTCTGCAGCTACTAACAGTGTACCTGCCTACTTATCTGGATAGGGTTCCTAGAAATAACCCTAAGTCAATAAAATATTATACCTACTTTTATATAAAAGGAAAACTGACATTCCTAAATATCTATCTATCAACGGCTACTTAGCTAAATCCGGATGGATGCTAAAGATTTTTTTTAAATTGTATTACAATAATTGGTAGACTCACTAAACGACTAGCTTAACTTATTGTCAAAATTGCTTATTCAAAAATGTACGTACTGCCTACACTGTACACTTTTGAACTTCAGCAAAATATGAGACGTGGATGGTGACAATTAACTACGGCATCTTCAAACAAAGCTACAAGGGTTCCGAACGCGCCCTGGTCTGAGAAGAAATAGAAAATCTTTGAACAAAAATATTTTCAGGAACTACACGAATTTTGAGCGATGCCAGCCTAGGCATCTACTGATGCTGCTATAAAATCAATTTTTTATATTGTATTATTGTTACTAACTGTGTAAAATTGTTAGTTTAACACACTAAAAAATGTTACTTGTCAAAGCAATGCTCTTACGGAGCCTCATGTCTTTAATATATAATCTATTGAATGCAATAAATAAATAAATAAATAAATAAATAAATAAATAAATAATTATTTATCTATTTGACAGTAGGTAACAATAATCTTACATCTACACAATCCATACTAATATTATAAATGCTAAAGTGTGTCTGTCTGTCTGCTACGCTTTCATGGCCCATCTGTTCAACCGATTTTGATGAAATTTGGTACAAGGTAGGTTGTTTCCCGGGGAAGGACGTAGGCTACTTTTCAAGAGTTCCCGCGGGAATCGAAAAAACTCGGTCGACGCGGACGAAGTCGCGGGAATCATCTAGTAATGAATAATAGTAGGTAAGTATGTAGAACGAAGCCGCGAAAGTAGGTACTGTTGAAGATTATTTAAATGATTAAAATGAGCATGGATTTGACTCACTCTAGCTATGCTTGGGACTGCCTACTTATTTATATGCACTTTAATAGGTATGTAGTTAAGGCGCTGTGAGCTCACGAGATGAAAAACACAGGCGCGGAGGGGGAAATCGAGCAAGCGTATGTCGCAAAAAATGCATGAAATCATTTGTAAAAAAAAGTATTAACTTTTTTAATACAAATGAATCCGACAATGTGTTTGATATAGAAATATGAATTTTATCCTATATTTCTAGAGCTAATTATTGGTTTCAATAAGGAGAAAAATTGCATTAAAAGGTAAATTTAGTATGTTTAAAATAAATTTCAATGCAGAGATTTTTTTAAATTGTGTTTTGAGATGCGTCAATGTCTGCTTAAAGGTCTTGAAAACAGCAAATTATTTTTACAAGCATACATTATGTCACCGTTTGATGGATACACTGCTTTTAAAAACCTCCTTTTACGCTACACAGCGTCTTAATTATTATTCTTATTTATTTATTTTGAACCGCTGAGTTTCTTTGTGGCTCTTATAGGTAGGCATTCGAAACCAGTGGTTGTGAGTGAGTTTATTTGAATAAAAAAGAGTTGAATATTTATTTTATACTAGATCAAGCCCTCTAATTACTCGAACTCTTTAATTTTTCGGGATAAAAAGTAGCCGATGTCCTTTCCCTGGATACAAACTATCCCTGTAACAAATTTCATCAAAATCGGTTGAAGAGACAGTTTTTTTTGTTCCCGCGGGAACTTTTTAATTTTCCGGGATAAAAAGTAGCCTATATCCTTCCCTGGGATACAACCTATCCCTGTAGCAAATTTCATAGAAATTAGTTGAACATATGGGCCGTGAAAGCGTAGCAGACAGACAGACACATTTTCGCATTTATAATATTAAAATATGGATAGTATGGATTTAAATCATAATAATAGAATGATTATTAACCGATTTTCTTATTTACTCACAATGGCAAAGACACACCGAAGTCATTAGCAAGAAGTTTAAATGTGCAAACGGACAGACAATGCTAGCTATAATAATTACCGGGCGGGGCTTCAATTCCTACTGGGAGTGACTAGCCTTTTTTTCGTCACGGTCACTTAATACGCTTTTTAGTTTATGATCACCGTCATTCTAGAATTGGCAATTTATACATGCAATAGTAGCCGATTTTCTATGTCTATTGCACTAATCAATTAATAATCAAATAAATAAAATTGCTGGGCAATTGTTTTAAAGTAAGATTTAAGATTTAAAAAGCAAGCTGCATGTAAAGTGTCTGTTCCAATAGAGATGAGCGATTTTGTAAACCTTTAAATATCGTAAAAAAATATTATAGTTTTCCCAATCCTTACTAATTATTATTATTATTAATATTATAAATGGGAAAGTGAGTTTGTTTGTATGTTTGTTCCGCTTTCACGCCGTAACTACTGAACCGATTGCTTTGGAATTTTGCAGAAGTAAAGTTAGAAGTCCGGATTAAATAATAGGGTACTTTTTATCCCGGAAAATTAAAGAGTTCCCGCGGGAACTAAAACTCCTCAATCCACGCGGACGAAGTCGCGGGTATCAGCTAGTAGTATATAATAGTACCTGTACATTTTTAACAACCCCATGCATCTTAAAAACACCTTATGTGGTTCTTATCTAAGCTGAAAAGTATCTACCCTTGAGATGATGATCGTAGCAACCCTTCTTTGATATGAACCACAGGGTTGGTGTCTGGAATTAAGGTTTAAACTGAAACAGTTTATTTTGCTTATGATATCTTGTTATAAGACATTAATTTTTTAGTTCATTAATTTTTAATTAATTAAGAAAAAGATTGACTTCCCGAACAAATCTCAAAATCGTTAAATTAAAAATAATACCAGTTAGTAGTTAGTAAATTCATAAAATACTAGATGATGCTCGCGACTTCGTCCGCGTGGATTAAGTATTTTTAATTCCTATGGGAACTCCTTAATTTTCCGGGTTAAATCGTAGCATATGGCCTTCCCTGGAATAAAAACTATACCTGTACTTAATTTCATCAAAATCGGTTGAACGGATGGGCCGTGAAAGCGTAGCAGACAGACAGTTAGACAGACACACTTCGCATTTATAATATTAGTACTGGATTGATCAAAAATCGTTATATAACTCAAACTATATCGTAAAGGCATACATCCGGTCAAATAAACTTACTTACTTGTTACATTGACCCTACGCAGTTTAAGGGCTTTGCTACAGTGGTCTCAGACCAGGGCGCGTTTGGAACCCTCGTAGCTTTAGTTTTAAGATACCGTAACCGATTATCACCATCATGTTTGTGTTGTATTTTTTTTTAGTAAGTAATTTTTAACGTCAATAAGTTGTACCTACCTACAGTGTACCTAGGTGTATTGAATAAATGATATTGACTATTAACTATTGACTAATAATTGGTGTTAAAACTTACAACATTGAACATTATATACTTCATACCTATTTTTAAAATCAAATAATGATGTTTATTATTCATCCCACCACACTGCCCGCATTGGAGCAGCGTGGTAAGTCTAAGCTCTTATTCCCTCTCTCCTATGACAGTAGAGGCCTGTGCCCAGCAGTGGGACGTTAATGGGCTGTAGTGGTGTTCAATTATTTTTCGCGAATAATCTAACTAACATAGGTTAGATAAAAATTAATAATTAATTATTATTAAAATTAAGTTTTTATTTTGTGCGAAAGTGTGTCTGTCTACACTCTACCTGATAAGCTTTCATGGCCCATCTGCTTAACCGATTTTGATGAAATGTGGTATACCTAGGAGTAGGTTCCATCCCGGGGAATGATATAGGCTATTTCACAATTACAACAATAGTGGAAAATTATAGAGTTCAAACGAGAACGAAAAAAAATAAAACTGCGTGGACGAAGTCGCAGGCGTCATCTAGTCATCTAGTAATAAATATATTGATGTAATAGTCTCTTAGCTCCATCATTAAAAACAGTATAATAATAATGCGACCGTTCCGGAACGAGTCGCTCGGACATGGGACAGCTGGTGAGTCTCATTGTTACACTTTTATATTTCATTTACTTTATATCCTGTGTTGCGGTGTATCTGAGTATTAAAAAATAAACATATTATAGGTATAAGGTATGGAAAAATGATCCAATTTTCGGTTTCCCTTATTGCAGGCGCGCACTTGATGACAATCTTTTTTTTTTCATTTGTATATTTTTCTCTCACTACAAATTCTCTGCGATTGTTAAGTCTAGGATGATACATAGTGCGCTAACCTAGTAGGGGTATGGTAGTGATTATAATAAAACTCATACCCCTAATCGGTTTCTACGCGTCGTGGACCGTACCTCTAATAGAAAATACTAGAGAGATAGATAGATAGATAGCTATATAGATAGAGATACAGATAGATAGATAGATAGATAGATAGGTAAATAGATAGATAGATAGATAGATAGATAGATAGATAGATAGATAGATAGATAGATAGATAGATAGATAGGTAGGTAAATAGATCGATAGATAGATAGATAGATAGATAGATAGAAATACTTTCTTGCTCACACACAGGATAAAACCCTAGGAACCGGATATGACTTAGCGTCTGCGCAAAATATCCATGTCGGAGAAGAACGACGTTTTATACTATCGCGTTAGTATGTTCAATGCAAATAATAAAGAGTTACCTACTACTTGGACTTTTTGTCCGATTAGTTTGCACGCCGTTGTCGGGTAACTAGCCACGGCCGAAACCTTACACCAGACCGAACCGTTAAATACTGGTGTTTCACTAGGCCTTTAGACATTTTTACCTATGAACTGTCTAGTTTATCAGTAAAAGTAAATGTTTTATAACCCTACAATCTGTAATCTCGGTAACGAGCCAAGATATCTATTTTCTCACGTAACGAGTAACAAAACACACATCAAAATTCAAATGAACAAAACATCTTTTATCTTACGATCTCAGTTTCTCATACGTAACAAAGGGAATCCCTTGCCATACACCGGTCTTAACCGGTTCCTATACATTTGACAAAAGGTAAAAACAAAAAAAATTAGCACCCTTGTTTAGTTATTACTGTTTTGAGTTCTGATTTGCATATTGCTAAGGGGTCAACTTCAAAAGTGGGTTTTTTGTGCGGAACTGATTTTACAATACGTGCTTAAGTAACCCGACGACGTGTTTGACGACCTCCGTGGCGCAGTGTGTAGCGCTGTTGCCTTAACGTGCGGAGATCCCGAGTTCGATCTCTGGCAGGGTTAATTTGGGAATTTATAATTTCTGAATTTTCCCTGGCCTGCCCTGGTGAGAGGCTTCGGCCGTGACTAGTTACCACCCTACAGGCAAAAGACGAACCGCCAAGCGATTTAGCGTTCCGGTACGATGCCGTGTAGAAACCGAATATGGGTATGGGTTTAATATAACTGCCATGCCCAAACAGGTTAGCCTGCTACCATCTTAGACTACACCCTCACTTACCATCAGGTGAGATCGCAGTCAAGGGCTAACGTGTAGTGGATAAAAAAAAAAGTTACCAGTAGTAGTAAGTTCAAATTGAATGAATTTGAATTTGAATTTGTTCAAAACGTAGGCAAGCTTTCGAGTTAAACCAACGTTCTTCTTCTTCTCATGTCGTTTTCTCGACTTTGAGGATCGTGTCTCTCGTGATATTACTGCCTTCACGGTGTTACGCCCTACGGTTATCTACGGTTATCTCTCCCTATTGGAGACCTAGACCAACGTTAACTATACATTAATACTTATCTTACCTATATTATATAATCATGTGTTGTCATTTATTGCATAAAATAAGTTTAAATTTAAATTTAAATGACTACCGCAAAACTTTGACCATCAATAAAAGCAATATGGATTGCGCCAGCGAAATAAACGCGAAAATGCGAAAGTTTGGATAGATAGATGTTTGTTACGCAATCACGCCAGAACGACTGAACAGATCTAGATGATTTGGCACTGAGATAGATTATAGTTTGGACTGACATATAGGTTACTTTTTGTCCCGGAAAATTAAAAAGTTCCTGCGGGAACCATAAATCCTAAATCCACGTGGACGAAGTCGCGGCCATCAGCTAGTGTGAACTATTTCTGTAGGCTACTTCGAAGTTTTTTTCAAAAATCAGTTGAACAGATGGGCCGTGAAAATAAAGCAGACATACGGACACACTTACCATTCATAATATTAGTATGGATTAGTAAGTATACCTGATGAAAGTAGGGATTCACAGACCAAATCATGGAAACAACACTAGTTTTATGTCTAGTAATTTACCCAACACAGGAAAACGATACAAAAGTTATTACGAAGAGGGTTAATGACGCAAAGGACTACGCTCACGCACCGCGACCTATTTTTAATGATTTTTGTGAGCTGTGAAGGGTTAATGCTGTGTTGTATGGAAATGGCTTTTTTTGGCTAAGTGGAGAAACTTTTATATCATATACCCAAGTACAGTTCATCCGCTGGGTTCTTTTTAAGACGGAGTAATTTTAGAAAGGAGTTTCAGATTTTCTACCTGAGTAAGGCAGGAGCAGGTCACAGCTAGTTTTTTTTTAAATTAATTAAACTACACAGTACAAGCTTTACACCAACTTTAATAGTTTACATTTAATGCTTATTATTTGTTGCCCATATTAAATAAAGGAATAAGAGAAAAAGTGTCCAAATTCTCTTTCTCCACCTTTTTGCCTACTGACATAAACAGATAAGCAGGGTTTCCAGTGAAAACCACGAGCGGGGCGGGCTTCATACGGACTTCGTTTTAAGCGCAAAAGAAAACAGCATTCAAGCACTTTGACAAACTTTGATTGAGCAAGCAATGAAAGTTAAAAAAGAGTTAGAATAAGCTCGCTTATTAGGGTAACTATAAAAAACTAGGTTGTGGAAGTACTACAAAAAAGGGCAATACGTGCAATTTAAAATTAAAAACCGCGTGATTTCCTTAGAGAGAAATTTAAAGAAATTGGTATTCTAACTGTCGCCTCGCAATATATTTACAGTAAAAATTCTATTTTTTGTAAAACAGCACATCCATAATTACAAAAAAAAATGCGATCTGCACGATAGGCTAGAACTAGAGGCCGTAATAGGCTCGTGACTCCATCGCTCCGCCTGGGAATGAGCATTCTTTTCTATAACAAAATTCCACAACCTATTTTAAACTTGCCTGTACACAAATTTAAGAAATCCATTAAATGTATGCTCCTAAATATAGCTGTTGAAGTTTATGTCAATGATAGAGGAGCATGGACTTGATCGCTCCAGCAATGCTAAGGACAGCGGTTACTTATGTAGGTACACATTGATATCTAGGCAACCACCGGGTTTCTTGCTGGTTCTTCTCGGTAGGAAAGGCATTCCGAAACAGTGGTAGATTTACTTGACGATTCAAAAGTACTTGTAAAAGTTTATGTGAATAAAAAAACATTTGATTTGATTTGATTTTGTCTACACAGATTTCATCCCGCTTAGCCATTTCCTGCTCAGCTTAGGTAGCTTATTATTTTACAAATTTATTTTAGCTCATTACAAGAAAGCAAGATAAGTGTTAAAAATAAATTCTTCGAAAACACTTTCCATACTTTCTTAGCAAACAAACGTAAAACGTTATTGATGGTACTATTCCGTGACAAGTGATACCCGTCGTTGAAACAAAGCTGTGCGTCTGTCTGTGTGGGGATCGATAACTACGAAACTGAATTCATAATTTTACGTTACGACTCTTTCAATTGAACAGTTCTTAAATAATAAAATAATAGGACGTAGGTACCTAATTGGACTTTTAAAACCCGCCATTAAAAAAAGAGGTACGATTCTATGCCTATACTCTAAATACAAAATCATCATCACCCTCCTTCTCAGAGTCTTATTTCAGACTGAAAAGAATTGTCATAAATCATCATACTATTATTATAAATGCGAAAGTGTGTTTGTTTGTTGGTTTGTCCTTCAATCACGCCGCAACGGATCGATGCGATTTTTGGCATGGGTTGGTTGAGGACCTGGAGAGTGACATAGGCTACTTTTTATCCCGGAAAATTAGGGAGTTCCCGCGGGAATTAAAAAAACTTAAACCACGCGGATGAAGTCGCGGGCATCAGCTAGTAAGTCATACATATTTATTCAATTTAGGTAGGTAAACTACACTTAGTGACGTCCAGTTAAATAAAAATATGATGGTGATAATCTGTTACGGTATCTTAAAACTAAAACTACAAGGGTTCCAAACGCGCCCTGCTCTGAGAAGAGCCCACAACAAACTCAGCCGTGTTTTTTTTTTTTCATTATCACCATCTCACAAATCATCTTAACTAAGGAACTATCAGAGCCATTAGAGCAAATTATAGCCAAGTTTCCTTGTCATTTAAGTAATCCTTCTCATGGTAATAAGATTTTCCAACGAGTTTACGTTTTACATTAACTTTGAATATTGGGCTATAGTCCACTGCGCTGGCCAATTGCGGATTGGCAGATCCAGATTGATCTTAATGAAAGTTGAGCGAATGGCGGCCTCACACCAGAAAGCGCAGCGTTGGACGACCCCCCTCTACGTGGACGGACGATCTCAAGCGTGTAGCTGGGAGCCGTGGAGATCCATGCAAGAGACCTTCGTCCTATTAGACGGCAATACACGTCTATTGGTTGAGAGTTGGGACGACGAAAGTGGATTGATCGTCAATCCACCGCCTTACTTTGCTAGAGGAAAAGGATTATACCTATTTGTTTATCAGCAAGTTAACCCTTGACTGTGATCTCACCTGGTGGTAAGTGATGACGTGATCAGTGGTAATGGAGTGGAACTCTTCAAAGGTTATAAAAAACCCATCGAGTTTGGACTCATTTGGCTTGCCTAACATAATTGAGTCGAATTCATCACACAAAGAAAGAACTGCAAAGTAGAAAGGGGCACTACTTAATGGTTAGTAATTAATTAATTAATGGTAGGTAGTAAACGAAGTACATCCCTCTTAGTGACAAAATATGTGTGACTACAGTTGGTCAAGTCGACTTCCAAGATATGTTAAGATACATCGTTAGTAAGTCATTTACAGGTAAAGCTAACAGAAACGTGTCAAAAATGAAAATACATTTCCAATACTGTCAAAATAATTTATAATTTTTTTTTAAACGGTTTTTTCAAAAGCGGATGTAAAAGAAGTGTGAAAAACCACCCCATTCAAATCGACCGTTAAACAGTAGCAAAGTACTAATTTACGTTCACATTTGAAAAAAGTAGCGCAAAAAACGCACCCTGTCTAAACACTGCGTGTCAATACAAACCGCTTTCAATCGTCGAAAAAAAAAAAAACATTTAATCTGACACATTTTAGAGTCCACAAACGGGAGTAAAGAAAAAAGACCACCCCTTGCATTTGGAGCCAATAAAAAAAACTGTGTTCGAACTTCGACACCGTTTGAAAAAAGAACGAGTTAATTGGTGGTACGCGTGCCGCCCTACTTTTTTTTCTCTCTTTTTTTTTAATTTTTGCCCGTGCATCCATTGAGTAACTTTTTTTTACATTCACCCGTGGGGTGCATTTTTTATGACAATTACGGTGGCAGCGGGCCGTTCAGCCGACAAATTATTTAATATTATAACCTTTTAGATGCTGTTAACGCTGCATAATTTCATGGCATAATTTATGTGGGCTTATAATTTGATGTTTTACAACGAAATCGTATGTTGTATGAATAATGGTGATGTTGAGTTATAACTAATACCTACTATGTATACTATCATTTTATAATTTTGTTAGGGTTTTTTTTTATATATATTTCTTATTATTCATTTTTATTTTATTTTTTTAATCAACTTAAATTGCATTCCTTTTTCAACTTTAAAATACAAACTACCATAAAAAAACGTTAGACAAGGGGTATACTTATCCAATTACGCTAAAAAGCTCGTAAAATATTCTGCAACTTTATAAATTTCCGCATGCCATAAAATCTAGGTATTGTAATTGACACCTTATTTATATAAATTGGTTTGATCGTTAAGAAGTTACGGCAAAACTATATTGTGGAGTAAAATGATACACTTAATTGTTAACAATATAAAATTTAAAGATACAATAAATATTGACACTTTATAGCTTCGATAATAATTTTAATAGAGATAATAAATAATGGCCTATTAAAATATTATTCTAAGGAAATAACTATCAACTTTCTAAAATTATTTTCAGGAAGACAATACTAAACTTTTGATTGAAGTTAGTAAAAATAAAGCAAAAAAAACCTTAATTTATATTATAAAACAGATATTTTAAGAGCTATAGAACCTTACAATGTTTAGCGACATCTATTACAGGATAGCAGAAATTAATTACAATTTCAACTTCCCATAAGAATCTGATAACAAAATGAGAACACAAAAAGATAAACTTATTATTTACTCACCCACTTATAACACAAATATATAAAATGTCACTTCAGATAACGCACTTAACTACAAGAAAATATGCCAAAAAATCTTAAAATTTTTCCTACCAATCTTTGTTTTTAAGAGGTTTGTTTAATAATGAACTGTCTATTTTAGTAAAATCCCGAAAATTCTCCAAAAAAATGAAAAAGTGTTACGTAATAATGGAAAATTACCCATGAAAAAACAACCAACCGGCACCGCGACGACTTATAAAATTTCCATTTAAAACACAGCGCTCATTATCTTTTTTCTAACGAAAAAATACACTTTTGCACGACACAAAACATCTAAAAAACATGTGTTAAACATCTTGATTATAAACTTAATGAAAATTGAAATAAAATCTAAATTTGATTTAATACGATTATGTACTTATGGCCTCAAGAAATGTACTGTAAACTTCTTGGACTAGTTTATTGGTTAATAGGGTGGGGAAGGTATTTGCATAAATAACTGAAGTCAAAATTTTGACTAAGACAAAGCAGTTTTGGCGGTTTAAGTACTCTAAATATCCAAAACATCCAAAACTTATAAAAATAAGTTATTATTTTTTTTACGGATTTTAAATAAGTATTACCAAAGTTTTTTTTTATTCTGAATACAAATTTTACATTCTCGTTTAATTTTACATACCAAGCAAAGTATTTTAAAGCATGACAAAGGGCTACTCTAACTTTAGGGTAGTTTAAGTTTCAAGAAGAGAGAAATCTCATAATGCAAATTCTTTACAATGTCTCGAATTTATCTGCAGAAACATTTATCTGATATTTTCAATAATATATAAAAAAAAATCACCTTTGATGTTATTATTAAAATAATATAATATATTCTTATTCGTTTCTGAACAGTATTTATTCTTGAACTCCAATAAGAATGTCAGAATACATTTCTCGACTATGGCCATTGCATAGTCGACGTTTAGGTTTCATAATTGCATTATAAGCACATCACTAGTTGCATTTGTGTGCGTGTTATCAGCTCAGTTACATACGTAGATAAAATTTTGAAAAATTCTCAACTTTTCCGCGATAACCCCGCTCGGGTGCGCAGAAAAAAGCTTACGACGCGTATCTATAGTGAACGTTCGTATCTCAGTCTGTCGATCAAATATGTATATTAAAATGTGGGGAGTATATTTGTTTATATTTCTATTTGATTATCTAGTAATTTAGTATTCAGTAATAGTCTAGTACGAATTGACTGTTTGAAGCATGGAAGTGACAACATATTGTGTTACACAATTTGACAACTCCTTATTATTATCTATAGCGTTGTAGGAACACTTGGTCTTTCTCAAAATAAAGATAATAATAGTTTATTTTCTTGTTTTAAGATAGGTATCTTAACAATTAATATTAAAGGTATCAAAAAAGCTGATGCGTGATTAAAGGTGTTTAAGGATCTTGTTGGAATTTTCTTCCTATTGGGAGCTCTGCTAATTTTGCACTTTTTAATGCGAGGAAAATATGTGGGCGAAGAAGCAAAAATATATAATATAAGAGCGTTAGAAATTTATTCAACCTCAAATAATTTTCAGGAGTTTCGTTTGCCGAAGTAATATTCCTATCTAAAAAAACTGTAGGACATATTATTGTGTGTGTGTGCAACTCCAGAGTCCAGACCCGTCCTATGAATACGACACGTCTTATAAATAAACCTTATGACCGACAAGTATTTATTATTTACTGTAACGTTATCATTCTCGACATAGTATTATTCTGCATGTGTTCAACACAGGGTGTCTTTGTGAGTGTCTAGATAAGTCATATCTAGGTGCGTAGATACTTAGACTTAGACGGTATAGGCTATATACTATAATAACCTGACCAAATTGAAATGTACCTTTTCGAGTCGAATAAGATCATTATAATTAGATTAATTCTTGATACTCTGTGCTATATTAAACCTTCATTATTTATTCATTCTATAATTTTAACCATGGTATGGTTTAAGCATTTCCGTTATGAAATTACCGTCCCTAAACTCTTTTTACCACAGATTTGGAATTCAGCTATCGTAAAAATGGTAAGAATATATTGCACAGTTATGTTATAATAGAATAGATCATTATGCAAACTAAAAGAAAGAAATTGACTTAAAATTTGAGTAGGAATTAAATGATAGGAATGTACTATATTATTCAGATACTATTAGGATGACGGCTACGTAGAAATAAATTTACCTATTTTACTTTTCTAAAATATTTATATTTGACAAGGAACTGAGAGGTTGTGGTTACTTATGTCTTTACTAACAAAAGTTTACACACTGATCACCCATGGCAGACATTTTGTCATACATTAATAACGCTAAACATTAAATTAAAAAAAAACTAATTAGCAATGTGTAAGTAATAAACAGAAGGTAAATAATGGCCTTAGTCAGGTATAAAATTAAAATTCCTAGCTTACTCAATGTCTACATAAATAAATCAAAATTGAAAAAAGCAAAATATGATGTACCTAAGCTTTTAATCGGTTTTTTAATTTCAGATCGATTTTTCCTGGTCTGGATTGGTTTGATAATCAAAATATTTAAAAAATCCCGAACCGACAAGCAGGTTAGTATTTCACTGGAAGAGAAAGAACCCGACAGGAAATACCACTAAGACTTTGTAGTTAAGAAAGTTGGTTATAGCCATTCGGATTAATCTCACATGCCCACTATAAAATTACTTTAAAAGCTTTATCACGCGGAAGTTACAACAAAATCGGCTTAATTACCACAGTCAATTAATAATGGAATTTTCTAATCGTGCGCGCGCGCCGTAAAAAGATATATCTTCCGCGCCGTTAGAGACCTCTGCCGGTAATTGGAGTAGATATCGGCCCTAACGGGGAGCCCTTTTTGCATTAGATAGTGGAAAGATAGATATATACCTATACACTACTAAAAACATTTTTTTTATTTATAGGCTAGTGTTTGGCTGCAATCATTCTTGCTTGCTGGCTAATTAATTTATTTATTTAAAAAATTAATTAATTTTAATTAATTTTTTAAATAAAATAGATATAGATAAAGTTTTCAACTCGGCCTGTTGTCGTATACAACAGTAAACATGCAAATTAGCAATAAAACCTGTCCGAACCTTAATTGTGCTAACCGGTGATTAACGAATTAGGAATGCTGCCGGTCCTGTGCCTAAATCAATTCTTTGACAGCACTTCTACAGGGGCCATACTGCCAATACTTAAGCAATATCACTCAAAATGACAGTTTGATGTCACGTACATTGACGTTTCTAAAATAAGGATTATAATTCTACAACACGAAAGTCAACAATAATGAAACAATATGGTTTTAGGCGTTGGTATAGCTCCTGAGCACATTTGGTATTGAATTGACGTTTTAAGTTTTAAACATGATAATTAGTTTTGTCATAATAATTGGTCTGTTATTAGTGCTATGTGGAAAATGAGGTAAGGAAACCTGCATACCTGAAAGTTCTCAAAGGTGTATTAAGTTTACCAATCCGCACTTGGCCAGTGTGGTGGAATTTAGCTCTCATTCTCAGAGGAAACCCGTATTCAGAAGTGTGCCAATGAGTTTTTTTTTTAATTCTCTTTTTTTTGAGATAAAGATGATTGTTTAATAACTTCATTGTGTTTCATCAGACCGTATACCTATACATTTAATAAAATAAATAAATTCTTTATTATGGCAACATACCTAAGCCCAATCATGGAATAATTTAATTGGTTAATTTAATTTTGGCCGAAGTATTTTTTCGAAAACCTATAATGTAAGTTATAAGTTAACAAACTGTAGAACAATAAACTGGGTTTTATACAATTACTAACTGATGCCAGCGACTTCGTACGCGTGGATTGAGGTTTTTGGTTCCCGCGGGAACTCTTTCATTTTTCGGGATAAAAAGTGCCTATGTGCTATTCCAGACTATAATCTTAGATCTCTGTGCCAAATTTCATCCAGATCCGTTCAGCCGTTGGGGCGTGATTGAGTATCAAACATCCATCCATACATCCATCCATCCAAACTTTCGCATTTATAATATTTATATTTATATTATTTGATTAAAATAAAATAAAATAAATTATTGTTTTGTATGTGTTTGTTATTGTATGTACCTAGTGCCCCAGCATGCAACAGCAGATATTTAAATTAGTTATTTTGTTTATGTTTTATTTTTGTGTATACTAACATAGTAATTAAGTTTTTAAATTAATACTAACATAATAATATGGACTTTAAACTGTCTGAAATAAACCAATTTTATTTTTTTATTTCGTCTTTTAAACGTAAAGATTTGGGTTAATCTAGTTTTTTAGTGGAGATTTTCTAAAATGTAGTTTTATGTATTCCAGTCTGGGACTCATGTGATGCTTCAGTGCTGAAGGCTGGACAGCCCAAAGATTCAACGTCCCGGTATGATGCTGAGAAGAAATAGATTACTGGTATGCATTAAAAAATAACACTTTCCTTACAAATTGGTGTTTAACTGAGGTGTAACCATGAATATACCTAAGTACTTGGGCTTTCGAATACCGTTTTTTTTCAATACCGGTATTAATACCGGAAAGTTTTTTTTCAATACTCCCTGGATAAAATAAGATAGATTACTTAACCTTAAACTATAATTAGATAACTTTAAACTAGTCTTTTCTGAAGGAAATTGCACCATAAAAAAATATTTTTTCACCACATTAACTCCAAAAGAGCACTTTTCTGCTTAAATTCAATGAAGAAATGCCATTTTTTGCTCATAAAAATACATAGTTTAGTCAAAACAAGAAAATAAATCATATTAAAAAAATTACATTGAATAAAAAACAGATTTCTGAGCTGAGTCCATGAAATAGAAATGCCAAGCCACAGGATTCTAAATTCAAACACGAATTTTTTCCTCTGAGTGATCAAAAATGAGTTGTCTTCAATGGTTTTAAGCAACCGAATATGGCGTGTACCAAGAAATAAATGCAATAGTCACTGTTTCGTTAACAGTGTCACCAATACCGGTATCCCGGTATTAGACATCTCAATATCGGTATTGAAAACGGACGAAAAAAGTCCGGGATCCCGGTATTAGCCAATACCGAGATCCCGGTATTGGAAGCCCTACTAAGTACTAGTATGTATCTTATTAATATTATGACATTATAGCGCTTCATTGTACGTAAGTATTATGTAAGAGTAGGTAATTTGTATGTTACTTGGTCTAAGCCTGACGTTACTTGTAATTAATTATTCAAGTCATTATGTATTTATTCAAGATGTAATTTCTATGAAGTGCCATCCTGATACTAGAACCAACTTGTACTATGTTATTTATATATTTAACTACATAGAAATTAGTCAGGGTCAGGGTTGCCGGACTGGATATACTTATGCTGTGACTTTCCATACTGTAACCATCGTTGTAACACACATTTGGAAAAATAAATTCAGTATAATATTCTATTCAATTCTATCTATCTATTTATTATTTACATACTATTTACATCTTTCTAATACTAATATACTAATAATATTATAAATGCGAAAGTTTGGATGGATGTATGGATGTTTGCTAAGCAATCACGCCAGAACGGCTGAATGGATCTGCATGAAATTTGGCACAGAGTTAGATTATAGCCTGAATTAGCACATGGGCTACTTTTTATCCCCGAAAATGAAGGAGTTCCCACGGGAACCAATAAACCACAATCGACGCGGACAAAGTTGCGGGCATCAACTAGTATCTTTTGCAGTATACTTAGATCATAGTCAACCGAAAAGCTGTTTTAGATTTAAAAATCTAAGACCGAATTCCTTATTAAAAGCTATATTACCATCCAAAGAGATACTTTTATTGGTATTATACTTTTATTTCAATCTTTACGTCTAGGTTTAAATTACAACATTGTTGCATCGAAATGGCCATTACGAGAGTGCTCCATAAAATAAAAGCCGGCATTAGAAATCCTCCTGAGAGATTGCAGGCAGAAAAATAAATCAGCGTCCCACGCGACCTAGCCCAACGGACGCGACGAGAGAAAAAAAAATTAGTTTGCTAACGTAGAGTAAAGAACATAAAAGACAGATTGATATTAATATTTCACTGCCTCAAGTTTTTTTTATTACACTACAAGAAAGCCTTTGACTGCTATTTCATCTGGTGATAACTATATTGATGCAGTCTTGGCGGTACATCGTTGCCTGTAGGGTGGTAACTAGCCACTGCCGAAGCCTGCAACCAGACAAGTTGAGAATAAAGTGACTGAGTTGTAGAAACTTGTAATTACTAAGTACTTGATTTAAACTTGTAATGACTATGATAATTTGGTATTATACAAATATTGATACAAATTGAATTGATTTAAGTGAAAGCAAACTTTTTAATCTTGTGTAATTCTACATCAATGCTTGTGCTTTAAATAATTTCATGTTGTCATAATAGGCATGATGACTGATTTTGAAAAATGGTTAGATTATGTTCGGAAGTATCTACTATTTCGAAAAAATATCTTATTTCAGCAGAAAAATAAAGTTTGGTAGGTTAAATTAGCATTTGAAATTTAAATTTTAAAATTCACGCCAAAACGTTCGGCGGTGTCATGGCGTCGTTGTGACGTCACTATTGCTTTTACCAATGTACTCTGTGCAGTGTGCAGTAAGCAATAGTGTGATTTTCAAAGCTCGAAAACAAACAATTATGACGTCATTCGCTTCTTTGTGTTTTATGCAATATGGCGGATTGCTGTATTTTATAGTTTTATTTTATCAAAATAAATAGCAATCTCACTAGAAATACAAAAATAAAAACGTTTTTTATAATCCATGAATCTTATTTCATTAGCTAAATGCATAATTTCATTGATTCTTGGTTACTGTCATCATGCCTATTCCGTTGTACAATAATTCATGGTCATGACTATAGTTTAATATACCTACAATACGAACAATGTACCCACTTAAATCCGTTTCAGTTCGAGATTTTTAAATTTTTCTTTTTCTTTGGTTTTCAGATCATAAAAGTACGGAAATACGGAGTTCTAACGCGCCCCACGTCTATGGTTGCAAATGAAAAAAAGCACGAACGAACGCGAATACACCCGAGGCGAATGACCAGCGAAAAATAAGACGAAAACAGCCCGTGCGCACATGTTCGGCCATTTTTTTACTCGCCATCTCACTCTAGCGCCAAAAATGGGTACAAGTTGTACTAGAGCGAGCGAGAGGGAGCAAAAGAAAGCGCGAAAGAGTTGCCCGTCTGTTATTTCCGTGCGTTGCCGCTCGGAGCGCTGGCGACGCGGGAAATTTCTTCCTGTTTCGTATGCAAGTATGAAGTGGTAAATTATGGAACATATTATTTTAATTTTTAATAATTCTACATAATATTATTTTACATTATACTTACGAGTATTATTTTTTGTCTTTGTGCATAGCCGCTTTGCGATTACTGTTGGATAATACTTATTTCTTCCTTCTTTTTAACTCAGAAAATTAAAAATTTCCCGCGGGACAAAAAGTATTTATCCACGCAAACCAACGACGCAAACGAAGTCGCGGGCATCATTTAGTTGATAATATTTCAGTCAGTCAGTTTCTCATTCTATTGATTAAAAGACGGTCGATCATTAAATCTATATAGATTTTTACGAGCTAAGTAAACTGCGTAGGTACCTGCCTATTACTTCCTTACTATCCATGACTAATTAGCCCTGTAGGTTTTTAACTACCATGTAATTTTAATTATATCTCAGCTTATTATAAGGGAGGTAAATCTTTAACCATGGTTTTTATTTACTTTTCGGTTCTTTAGTAGTTTCTGATCTTCGAACCGAAGCCAAGGTAGAGTCACATTATGGGCGCTTGTAGAGTTAGGAACGAGCACATGAAAAAAATTTTTTACTGTGTGAAATAAATGGAATAAATTAAAAGTTGCGGGGCATTTTTTTTAATGTGACCTAAAATTTAATTGTTAAACTTAACTTAATTTTTAAAATAATTGTTATTCACAGTAAGAAACAATAGAAATCTCAACACGTTATTGAAATGTCAAGACAACCGTGCATTGTCGAGTCAATATCTCCTGAGGATGCTCTGGTGTCGGAGTGAAACGCACCTACTTTGAGAGTAATTTGGAGGATTTTTGTGGTGTGGTGTTGTGACGGTGCGAATTTTTGGCTTATTGGGCGGTGAATATCGCAAGCTACACGTGCAAGCTAAACTTTGTAGGTACCACATAAATTTGTGTGCTTTTGCGGATTAAGCTTCTTTGTTCCTTGATAATCACGAACTTCCGCGAAGTAACGCCTGCTTCTATCCAACACTTTCTGCCATTTTATTAAAATGGCAATATATTAAATTGCAATTCTATAGGTAGTTGCGCAATCGAGCAAGCGTTCAGTAAAATTGGTCAAGTGCTTCTTGAGTTTATCTTATAAATGGACAGACACGGCGGATAATGCTCTATACCAGTTACATAATTGCAATTTCAAATCATCATTTTATATCTACCTACTTGCTTTTTACTGTGGAGTATGGTATAGTATAGTGGTGGTATAGGTCGCGTTGAGTCCAACCCCTCAAAATACGATAATTTAATATAAAAAATACTTTTTAAACAACCGACTTCAAACTCCCGCGCCAACTTTATAACAACAAGCACACGCCATACAAAGTACTTTTTTTATTGTTGATATTTTAAAAACCGCTCGACCGATTTCGATAAAATTTATATGGGACCACATGAAAAGTCTGCTCTTTCAAATAAAAAAAGAATCATCCAAATCGGTCCACCCTGTCAAAAGTTCTGAGGTAACAAACATAAATAAAAAAAAAACAGTCGAATTGAGAATCTCCTCCTTTTTTTGAAGTCGGTTGAAAAAGACAACAAAAAGTCCCATATATCACTATCAAAATTACTTATTAGTTTTTTAAGTCATGGTTTTGATTTTATATTTATATACAGATATGATATTTTATAAAGTGCGTGTACGTATAATAAACGGGGTTGAAATTAAAATGATAATAAAAACCACTAATCAGGTACTTTTACTAATTTAATAACTTTTGAAGTGGCGCATCGCTTCAAAACCAAACAGCAAATAATGTTTGTTAATAACAGGCGGTGCTGATGAATTAAAAAATGACAAAGAACATTTTTTAAGGAAAATTTTCGGTCTATAATACAATTTTTTTTGTATTTTTTTTTCCGTCAATGGAAAAACCATTTAGAACCTTGTTTAACCCATTTAGAAATGTGCACCTTATAGAGAATCACACTGTATTTTTGAAAAGAAATTAATATTGTTTAACTTTTGTTAAACTGTTTATTGACCCTTAAGTTATAAAATTGATTAAGTTTGTAAGTTGATGGGAGGCTTCAGACATTTTAATTCGGGTATATTATTAGTATTTTGATTTCAACTAACCAACTTAAGTAATACAATTGTAAAGAAGATGGAGTTAATAGTATACTTCACTGTGTAGGGAAATGCTAGTAAACTTAAAACTTACAACTGAGCAAGTTTTTGTAACGCGGTATGTATGTATGTATGCATGCAACTTTAGAATCGAATCTACGACCCCATAAAGATCCCAGTTCTTCCATCATTCTTATGCATACAATAGAATCAACGTCATAACCTACCATTCAAACAAAATAAATACCAACCAACATACTTACGACACATTTTAACCTAACATTCAGACCTTTAAGTCAATTGTGATAGAGTACAAAATAGGTGTACATTTTTTGTAAAAGAAATATAATAACATTGGACCTAGTCTGACCAGCCTTGCCTAACCTGTTTTTTCTCTATATCGTATTACCTAAGTAGTAGGTACTCTAAGTTCTAATGCGATATTACTAACACAATGTCAATTAAGGGTCCAGCGCCTCCCAGCTATTCGCTTAAATCGTCCATGGGGGGTCGTCCAACGCTGCGCTTTCGGTGCAAGGCCGCCATTCAAACACCTTGGGATCTCAAAGCTTATCAGTTCTTTAAACTATATGCACCACCCATTATCACTTCAGCTTAGAGACTCTCAGAGCTATGTTGGTTACTCTGGTTTTCCTACTGATTTCCTCATTTCAGATCACGTAAGGATACTCCAAGCATAGATAACTCCATCGTCCACTGAGTGTAGGCCATCTTGTGGGGCCTAGGCCTATAGTAAGCTCGGGGCTTTGTTCGTTAACTTCAATTTTACAACAAACCCTAGTTATTTTTTTAGCCAATAGTAAGCCTACGGCTTCGTTTACGTTAACCTCAATTTTACAAAAAATCCCTAGTTAAATTGTTTAGTCCTTTCTTAGCTGATGTCTACATCATAATTATCTGTATATATACTAAATTTCAGCCCTAAAAAAATATAATTGTTTCAGCCCAATCCGTCATGTTTTGAGCAGTGCGTTGAAAGATCAGTATGATGTAGGATTTTAGTTCTTTTATACTACTTAGTAAGGTGAATAGAAAAAATATCTGGCGATTCAAAAAAGACAGAAGAATTTTTTAACATTTTAACTAAGTAACTAACAGGCATTTTTTTAAATACAGCACTTAAGTATCTTTACATGGTGCTAGGTAAAGCAAATTCTATTTATTCATCATCTTTACATGCCTTCAAGAGCACGTAATTAAAGCTCTAGGTTCCGGTCATTAACCCTAACTGATAACGATCTTTGGCGTAAGTGATAACAATAGTAATTAATTAATTATCTACAAAGGGTGCGTATATAAGATGCGAATTATTCGGTGTTTTTAAATATCCTTACTAATATTATAAATGGGAAAGTGAGTTTGTTTGTATGTTTGTTCCGCTTTCACGCCGTAACTACTGAACCGATTGCTTTGAAATTTTGCAGACGTAAAGTTAGAAGTCCGGATTAAATAATAGAGTACTTTTTATTCTAAAACTCCTCAATCCACGCGGACGAAGTCGCGGGTATCAGCTAGTTATATTATATACTAATCATTAGGCGGTAGAAATCCTCATTACGGGTTAAATCTAAAAATCTCAACATTGTAGCCAAAGGCCGAGGCGCAGCATTTTATTTGATAACAACTCAAAATCTGGTTTATTTACTTTAGCATAGGATTGAAATTAGTGTGACGAAAACACAGAGAAAAGCGTGGTGCGTGCTGCACCAAAAACAATACTTCGTTACTGCTCCACTCGATAATTTTCTCATATTTATCAAAATATACTTAGTTAATGATCTTCTTGTCATAAGTAGGTACATAATTATAAATTATTGAATTGCAGAAGTACATACATATCTATATCCATACCTATTGTCTAGGTAGGAAGGTTTGTATTTGCTAAAACTTTTTATTGGATTTCAATGCGTTTTTCACAATAATTTTTAGACATTTCATAAAAACTTGTATGTTACAAGTAAACCTTGAAAAGGTAGTATTCGTTATTTGAATTAAGTAGGCTTTAACAGCCCATGCAAAGCTGGGATAAATAACTAGTTGCAAATAAATGAAAACACTGACAGATTACTAGGTATACCTAACATTACCTATTACCTAATATTCTCTCTCTTGGCTATAGTACGTTAGATGCTAAATGAAATTCAATATTCACTTAGAAGCAGCTACGAAACTCCAGTTTAAACCTAACAACTTATGCAATCTAATTAGAATGGGATGCCATTAGACCAGACGGAGCAGAAATCCTTAAAATATTCCTCTCACATCGAATATCTTTAGACCAATTCACGGTTTTAAAACAAAACTTATGTTAAGATTTCGTAAAACCTAACGTTGCAGCCTTCGACACCATTAACAGAGTAAAAACATCTTTATGTCTTAGAAAATAGGATTTAAATTTAATTACAATTTCTTCTGCCTATACCCACCCCCCCTCTTAACATTGCTTCGAGTGAGTCAACGTGCGCGGGCGCTGTTTTCGCAACCGAAATTCTACCAGTTCGAGACAATGGCATTATTAGGCGTTAGACGCCATTTTGCTTATATAAATCCAGATTTAGGGCCCATCTATACATTGTTATCTCTGAAATGGCTAACTAGAGTAGGTAGGTAGGTATCTTGTTTGTTTGAATTACGCGCTTGGGGGGTATTTTTTTCACAATAGGTTTGCGCAACCACTTAGGACCTTACTGCCTACGATCTTATAAACCGTATTTATAAAAAAAAAATTAAAGAATAAGATAATAACATTATTTACTATCAGTATTTTCTATTAAAAACGCCGACAGCACGTTCCACAAGTTTTATTATTGAGTAGTAATTTTTTTAAAGCAAATCCTGAGACCTCATTTGTGAGCTTTAAATTTTTTATTGGTTATTCTAGTAAAAATGCTTCCAAGCCTATGAGAAATTTCTGTTCTACGTTAACACGTGAATTTAATAAATATCCCAAAAAGAGACATTACTAGCTCGCAAAATCTTTCCCACTTTGATTTTTCCGGAATCCATACTAATATTATAAATGCGAAAGTGTGTCTGTCTGTCTGTCTGTCTGTCTGTCTGTCTGTCTGTCTGCTACGCTTTCACGGCCCATCTATTCAACCGATTTTGGTGAAATTTGGTACAGAGATAGGTTCTATCCCAGGGAACGACAAAGGCTACTTTTTATCCCGGAAAATTCAAAGGTTTCCGCGCCAATCAAAAAAATGTATCTGTTCAACCGGTTTTAATGAAATTTGGTACAGGGGTAGGTTGTATCCCGGGGACGGACATAGGCTACTTTTTATCCCGGAAAATTCGAGAGTTCCCGCGGGAATCGAAAAAACTTGGTCCACGCGGACGAAGTCGCGGGAATCATCTAGTAAATGATATTATTTCTATGTCTGTTCCCAGGATGCCCGTTTCTAGTCAAATAGTTATCCAGATTTCTTTATCAGTAGGGTCGTGAAAATGAAACAATCAATCTCCCGATTGCGTAAGGACATCGTAAACGTAATGGTTTGTCAAACGTATAACTCGACCTGTTTAAGGAGTTCATAGATGTCTGCACGTCAAAAAGCATGTATGAACTCCTTAAATAGTTCGAGTAATACGTTTTAAGCTGTCAAATGATTACGATTTGCTTAGACAATTGGGACACCAGGCGTTTTTACCCTCGACGAAGCGGAGACGGTATATGTGTTTGCCCTAAGAGGTTGTGTGTTTGTTTGTTTGTTTGTTTGTTTGTTTGTTTGTTTGTTTGTTTGTGCACTTTTTTGTCACCATTTTTCTCAAAAAGTACTAGGCCGATTGAGATGCGGTTTTTTGCATTAGATACGTATAGCTTGTGAGACGGTTTTTAGATATATTTTAGGACCATAGACAACCAAGCTGAGCTGTAGTCTATGATTTTAATATTTCAACATGTTACCATTTTTCACAAAAACTGCTGGGCCGATTGAGATGCGGTTTTTTGCATAAGATGTGTATAGCTTGTGAGAAGGTTCTTAGATATATTTTAGGACCATAGACAACAAAGCTGAGCTGTAGTCTATGATCTTAATTTTTCTATGTGTTAAAAATTTTCACAAAAAGTACTGGGCCGATTGATATGCGGTTTTTTGCATTAGATATGTTTAGCTTGTGAGTAGGTTCTTAGATATATTTTAGAACCATAGACAACAAAGCTGAGCTGTAGTCTATGATTTTATTTTTTCAATATGTTACCATTTTTCACAAAAAGTACTGGGCCGATTGAGCTGCGGTTTTTTGCATTAGATGTGTATAGCTTGTGAGAAGGTTCTTAAATATATTTTAGGACCATAGACAACAAAGCTGAGCTGTAGTCTATGATCTTAATTTTTCAACCACTGTTACCATTTTTCACAAAAAGTACTGGGCCGATTGAG
The DNA here is from genome assembly GCA_963932025.1 of Erebia epiphron. Taxonomy (NCBI): domain Eukaryota; kingdom Metazoa; phylum Arthropoda; class Insecta; order Lepidoptera; family Nymphalidae; genus Erebia; species Erebia epiphron. The sequence goes on along the minus strand of OZ009947.1, from coordinate 23,280,104 downwards.
ATGCGGTTTATTGCATTTAGGACTTCGTGCGATTACAAAACAGGAAACTGGTACCAAAATTTAAAAAAATCAGCGCCATTTTGAAATTCTTTATTAATTGATCGATTTCGTTCAAAATCGATATTTAGGACTCCCTGGGGTTACAAAACAGGAAACTGTTACCAAACTTTAAAAAAACAGCGCCATTTTGAAATTCTTTGTTAATTAACCGATTTTGTTCAAAATCGATATTTAGGGCTTCGTGGGATTACAAAACAGGAAACTGGTACCAAAATTTTAAAAAAATCAGCGCCATTTTGAAATTCTTTGTTAATTGACCGATTTCGTTCAAAATCGATATTTAGGGCTCCCTGGGGTCACAAAACAGGAAACTGGTATCAAAATTTTAAAAAATCTGCGCCATTTTGAAATTCTGTGTTAATTGACCGATTTCGTTCAAAATCGATATTTAGGGCTCCCTGGGGTCACAAAACAGGAAACTGTTACCAAAATTTTAGAAAATCAGCGCCATTTTGAAATTCTTTGTTAATTGACCGATTTCGTTGAAAATCGATATTTAGGACTCCCTGGGGTTACAAAACAGGAAACTGTTACCAAACTTTAAAAAAACAGCGCCATTTTGAAATTCTTTGTTAATTAACCGATTTTGTTCAAAATCGATATTTAGGGCTTCGTGGGATTACAAAACAGGAAACTGGTACCAAAATTTTAAAAAAATCAGCGCCATTTTGAAATTCTTTGTTAATTGACCGATTTCGTTCAAAATCGATATTTAGGGCTCCCTGGGGTCACAAAACAGGAAACTGGTACCAAAATTTTAAAAAATCTGCGCCATTTTGAAATTCTGTGTTAATTGACCGATTTCGTTCAAAATCGATATTTAGGGCTCCCTGGGGTCACAAAACAGGAAACTGTTACCAAAATTTTAGAAAATCAGCGCCATTTTGAAATTCTTTGTTAATTGACCAATTTCGTCAAAAATCGATATTTAGGACTCCCTGGGGTTACGAAACAGGAAACTGTTACCAAAGTTTTAAAAAATCAGCGCCATTTTTATTTATTTTGTTATCACCATAATAAATGAATTCAGTTAAGTACAGTAAAATCTGTACTACTTGTAAGTCTAACCACAACCCGTGAGCTGCTTTAGCAGCTCGCGCACAGGGCGAAATACTAGTTAGATATATATAGCTTGAGAGAAGGTTCTTAGATATATTTTAGGACCATAGACAACCAAGCTGAGCTGTCTCTATGATTTTAATATTTCGATATGTTACCATTTTTTACAAAAAGTACTGGGCTGATTGAAATGCGGTTTTTTTCATTAGATGTGTATAGCTTGTGAGAAGGTTCTTAGATATATTTTAGGACCATAGACAACAAAGCTGAGCTGTAGTCTATGATTTTATTTTTTCAATATGTTACCATTTTTCTCAAAAACTACTGTTCTGATTTAGATGCGGGCTTTTTGTTTTAGATATATTTAGCTTGTACCTAGATGCTGCCCAGGGTATCATGATGGAGTCAGGAGGCGATCATGGGAACTCCTTAAATTCTCATCGTATACCCGTCGCGTTTGGACTCTTTTGATTTGTCCATTTGAAAAGGGTTTGGCCATAGTCCACCACACTGGTCAAAAAAACTACTGAGCTGTCAAAGATGCAGTTTTGTGTTTTAGATATTATGTAATATATACGTTTGCTACGTTCTAATTGTTGTTTCAAAGTTATAAAGGTCAAAGGTATAATGGAGCTCTGCAGTTCGTCGTGGGTTTTTTTAAAATTTTTAATTTTATTACTTGTTATTAGATTGAGTTTCAAAACATCGAGAGTGTAACTACAAGAACCTTAAATTTTTTTGAATGTAGCAAGTATAGCGCGCAGAGGAAGCTCCTTAAGCAGAAATATAATTTTCATCCCACCATCTCGGAAAGAGTATTTTTAATCTTCGATATCTGAATGCAAAAGCCGTTATTATCCTCTTGAGGATAAAGTAAATTGAATTTAGAACATCGTGTGCACGTTAGTAAATATCACTCGTCTATGAAGTTTGTGAGTTCAAAACATCATTAAAACCTATTTACTTCTACCTCTATGGTGCCGAATTTCCATACAACTTTTTTTAATTTGTTATAACTCACACTCGTAACCTTCTTGGTGTACTTTTTTAATTTGCTTTGCGCGCACCACTTTCTTTCACGTCATGTCATTTCCTCGCTGAGGTGGGATGAAAAGTTACGTGTTGCACTCGAGTGAAAAGATTTTTCACCTCGTGCTCTTTTGATTCCCTCGCTGACGCTCAGGATTCTAATTTTTGAACCACTCGCTGCGCTCGTGATTCAATTTTAGAATCCTTCGCTTGCTCGGTCATCAAAATTGAGCACGCGGTTAAAAAACAACTTTTCACTCTTGTATAAGAAATAACTATTGAATAGATATGACTTAGGTAGTTTTACAAGCGTTCTCAGCCTACCATCGACAGAAGTTTTCAGATCTATAGTCGAAATATTTCTGCGGAGTAATACCTGATTAATTGTATGTTTATTTAAGTTTTATTAAGCAATTTTTTTTAATTATAATTTTGGTTACAATGGGGCTGGCGTGTCCGTGTCGGACTAAAGTCCTAAATAAATAAAGATTTAAAAAAAAAACCTTCAATTTACCCCGGAATTAATAAAGTTCTCAAAATTTTGACTACGTTCTAAATAAATAATAATAATATTATTACATGGATTTGCCCGTCTTAAACCCAGACCAAAATAATCCTTGTACACATGTATCTAAGGTAGAAAAAAGTAGATTTTGTGCATCTAATTTTCCCGTGTGTAGGCGTTCTTTAAACACGGGAGTAAAACGTGGTAAAATATACGATGCTTGAAAGAGCTGGGCACTATCGCACTGTTTGTTTGTACTGGCTGAAAGAAGGCAATCTGGTAATCCTAGGTCTGGAACACACTGCCGCGTTATGTAACGTGTTTGGGCGGAACTTTGAACAGTACAAGGGGGTTACTATAAGATCTTATAGCAGGACAAATATTGAACTGCACTTAACTTCAAGGCACTGAACTGGTAGGCAGACACTGCATTGAACTGTGCTGCAGTTCAATTTCTGTCCTGCTATAAGAGCTCATAGTAACCCCCCAGAGCTTCAACTGCAAAAGGGTAATGAGCAGGAAATGGCTAAGTGAAATAGACATTATACTTACTAATATTATAAATGCGAAAGTGAGTTTGTTTGTTGGTTTGTCCTTCAATCACGCCGCAACTGATCGACGTGATTTTTGGCATGGGTATATAGTTGAGGACCTGAAGAGTGACATAGGCTACTTTTTGTCCCGGAAAATTAAGGAGTTCCCGCGGGAATCAAAAAAATTAAACCACGCGGACTAAGTCGCGGGCATCAGCAAGTTATGAATAAAAATTTGTGCTGTCATAATGAGCGAACTAATTTTGACTCTTTTCGAACTCTTTCTACTAATTCAGTCCATTCCGCTCGTGGTGGAAACCCGCTTTGCAGCACTAAACACTTTGTACGCCATCATTTCTCACTTGCAGGGCTATAGGATTCACCACCGAAATATGACGTGTTTTCTATACCCATTGCAATCCAAGTATCTATGAAACAAGAGTGAATCTCCTAGGCAAACGCTCATTCTGAATAAAATAAATATTTATAAATCAGTGTGTGTGTACAATTCACACACGGCAGAAGTGAATCTTCAGAAAAGTAGCCTACGAGGGAATGAGATAAATATAACTTGTATTCTATCTCATTCTCTTGCAGGCTAAATCCTATTATGTATATGTTTGTCTCTTTGTGGTGTCGGTTTTTTGTTTCATCAAATTTTCAAATCACAAAAATTCTAAAGAAGTTTCACTTCAAAAATGGGGTTATTTTTTTCTTGACCTGAAATTTCTGTTAGCTTTCGCTTTTCTAATTATCGGATTATTTATAGTTACCAAAAAAGTTTAACAAGCTAGTGGTACCTATAGTAACAATCTTTTATTTAATTCGCACGTATACACCATGCTCAACGCTAGTGAATTCTATTTTTGATGTTTAGATCGGCAATGCACGTTGCAGTTTTATGCACAATTTTGCGGCTGCCCGGATGAAACGCCGCCATTTTTAAATTTAATTTTAGAACCGAATCGCAGGAAGCGAGTTCTATTTTCGAATTTTATTTATTCGCCTAGGCGTGGTTTGGCGCTCCTAGAAAATATTATGGAGGCAATAGAAAAACATGGCGGTTTACGTACGGTAATAAAATTGAATTAATTATGTTGTCCAATATTATTATCGGGTAGTAAAACGTTGATTTGTATTGTTTATTTAATGATAATTAAATATCGTAATGTCTAAGTTGAATGCGTATTTTATAATCCTTAAAGGTTATGTTTTAGCCCTTGATCTTTTCAAACAGATTCCATTATTGCCGCTAGGAGGTATTTTTATTATAGATAGGCATGCTATTGCCTAGATAAACCTAATTTATCTAGGCAGTAGGCACAAGATTGAAAGAGCAATCTCAAGTCAACGTAATTTTTTTTATCTACTACAAGTTAGCCCTCGACTGTGATCTCACCTGATGGTAAGTGATGATCGGTGGCTTGCACGGGGTTTGAAGGTGGGGTAGGCATTAGTTGGTCAGAATACCTGTTTACTATTTTGTTGAAAAATGAGCATTGACGTATTTTCATCTGGGTAAGCAGTGCTTTTATGCCTCTATGAACTGCACGCCACTGGTGATGATGCAGTCTAGGATGGTAGCGGGCTAATCAGTTAGGGGCATGGCAGTTAATTACGTTACTGGATAATTCAGATCAATTTGATAACCACGTATCTACCTGATTTGTATCATACATTATAAAAGAGCAGTAGGTATATCTGGTGGATTTTAATAATAGCATTTTTATATTTTGCGACCGCGATCGGCGACCATGGCCGATAAACGCGACCGTCAACCGCGACCGGATCGATGAACGCGAATAGGTATGAAAAAGTCGCGCGACGCGATCGCACACGTCCAACGTCATCTTACTAATCTTACTAATTTTAACAGTGTATATGTGAGTTTTCATGAATAAATAAATTACAAATTACAAATAAATTATACTTACCTAGATGCGAAAGTTTGGATGGATGTATGGATGTATAGATGTATGGATGTATGGATTTATGGATGTATGGATGTATGGATGTATGGATGTATGGATGTATGGATGTATGGATGTATGGATGTATGGATGTATGGATGTATGGATGTATGGATGTGTGGATGTATGGATGTACGGATGTACGGATGTATGGATGTATGGATGTATGGATGTATGGATGTATGGATGTATGGATGTATGGTTGTATGGATGTATGGATGTTTGTTACTCAATCACGCCTAACGCCCAACGGCTGAATGGATCTGGCTGAACATCCGCACTTTTTGTCCTAGAAAATTAAAGAGTTCCTGCGGGAACCAAAAAACCTCAAACCACGCAGACAAAGTAGCGGGCATTCGTAAGTAGTATATGAATAATTAACTGTAAGCCGTTTTTTCACAAGCTAGCCACTCATTGATTGTATAGCAGTTAGGTATATTATATTAAAACTCATACCTCACCTCTATACACGGAATCATACCGGAAGGCTAGAACAGCACGTTTCTTTTGCATAAGTCAATTTACGTTAATTTTTCCTCGGAAATGGGAAGCAAAATTAAAAACCAGTGTATATAAATAGAAGTACATAATATACTAAAACGATCAAAAAACTTCTGGTGGATCGCCAATAAAATTGAATCATACGAATATTTCAATTTGACTAGCTGAAACATTTTTTAAAAATGAACTTTTGGCACGTACGCACACTCTTTACTTCACGTAGGGTGCCAAGTATTTATTTTTTACCATAGATAATAACAAGTAACTAATAAATACTATAAAGAGGAAATATTTGTTTGTTTGTAAAGGATAAACTCAAAAACTTCTCAACCGATTTATTCTTTACCGAAAAATTCTTTCTTCTATAGAAAGCGTCATTATCAGCAAGTAACACAGGCTATATTTTATTTTCAAAAAAATTAGAAATTCTCGCGAAAATTGCAATAATGTGAACTAAGTCGGAAAAAAACGTCTCTTTTGAGAGCTTACGAGCTTAATGTAAAACCTGGCTGCTGGAGGAATATTATGATGCAATTAGTGTTAACCGTGCGAAGCCGGGGCGGACCGCTAGTAGCTTATATAACAACAACATATTTAATACTTTACACTTAGTCTATTTAAATTAATCTGGTTGACTGATAATAAATATCAACATTCTATAACAGCTAGGCATAAAGTTTCACATCTTTAAGGAAATAAGTAGGTCGGTAATACATAGTTAAATCTACTAATAATATATTAAATCTAGTAACGAGATTTAATTTAAGTAGTCAACTATTAGTATACTTAGTTGATTTATATTCATGTATTTCTCATGATACTGCTATTATCTATATCATATACTAGATGATTCCCGCGACTTCGTCGGCGTGGTTTTTATGTTTTTTGATTCCCGCGGGAACTCTTCAATTTTCCGGGATAAAAAGTAGCTTGTGTTCTTCCCCGGGATAAAAGCTGTCTTTGTAACAAATTTCATCAAAATCGGTAGCCTATGTCCTTCCCTGGGATGTAACATATCTCTGTACCAAATTTCAACAATAAATTACAAATTCAAAAAAACCCCCGACTAGAAAAAAGCTGATGACCTTCAGACGGATGAACAGATTTTCATGAAACATGGCTAAGAACACTCGGGATAAAATTATCTATGACACAAAAAATACTAAACGAAAATCGGTTCATCCGTTTGGGAGCTACGATACCACAGACAGATACACAGATACACAGACAGACACGTTAAACTTATAACACCCCTCTCTTTTTGCGTCGGGGGTTAAACATCGGTTGAGTAGTTGGACCGTGAAAGCGTAGCAGACAGACAGACAGACAGACGTCTGTCTGTCTGTCTGTCGCATTTATAATATTAGTATGGATTGAAAATGCGATAGTTTTTGGGGTGCAAGTGGCCCAATCTCCACCTTAGTGGCCAAAGTCAACCTCACCTGCGCGTGGTGCACCCTGCTAATTAACAAACGAGGCTCTGACGTCCCCAGTCCCCCCCCCGGGTTGCTTTGACTGATACCGCACGGCATAATCTTGATGGTATCCCCGCTTTGTGGTAGGATTCTATCTCGGATCCGCCTGGCTAGCGACCACACTCCAGTCGTAATCAGCCGCAAAGCATTCAACGCGTTCCGGCTGCGAGCTGAAGAGCCAGTTCCCCCCCCTCGAATAGTGCAGTGTGGGTGGCCTTTGGGTCCGTAGTGGGGCAGAATGTCCTTCCCGCTTGCGTAGGCGTGATATATTGGCGCGGGGTCCAGGGAGACCCGATGAAACGGTTGTCCGCTGGCCGCCCGTTGGTCCGTGGGGGACCCGAACCTAGGATGTCCCGTCTTAGGAGGCTGTCCCGCCACCGACGAAAAAAGCCCGGTGAATGACCGGAGTGCCGGAGTGGGAGACCGGAGTGGAACCCGCCGGTCATTCAGCGGATCGGATTGGGGGCCCTTCCGTCCCCAGTACCAGTAACTCACACAACCTGAGCAATCGAGGGCGGCTGGTTCCTCTTCTTTGACCTGGTGACCACCAGCACTGCACGGTTCGTTCGTCCCCCTTTGTTTTTGCCCCCATTAATAATGAAATTTAAAAGCAGAAAAAAACGTTCTACAGCGGCGCCTCGTTCCACACTCTGTGTGAACTTTTGTAACATCAGAGGCTTACACTCCAACCTTAACGCCGTTCATCACCACCTTGAAACGGTAAAACCCGCCTTACTCTTCCTGACCGAGACCCAGATTTCACCCCCTGACGATACATCATATTTGAACTACCCCGGTTACAAACTAGAACATGCCTTTTCGCCGCGAGCAGGTGTGTGCGTGTTCATCAGAGGGGACATTTGTGGTCAACGATTGCATAGACTTGAGGTCGGGGATCTGACCTTTCTCTGGTTGCGCGTGGATTACGGCGGTCAAACCCGGGTCTACGCGTGCCTGTACAGATCCCATAGCGGTAACGCTGAAACGGATCGACTTTTCGAGCACATCCAACTAGCGATAGACTATGTGCTAGAGCATATTCCCTCCGCGGAGGTGGTGATCCTAGGGGACTTCAACGCCCACCACGTGGAATGGCTAGGATCGCGTATCACCGATCACGCGGGAACGACGGCTCACAACTTCGTCCTGGCATATGACCTCACTCAACTAGTCTCTGTACCAACTCGGATACCCGATATCGCTGATCACACTCCATCAATTTTGGATCTCTTCCTCACCACTCACCCTACCGGCTACCAAGTGGTCGTCGATGTTCCCTTGGGATCATCTGATCACTGCTTGGTACAGACATCCGTGCAACTTCCATCCACCGTTCGCACCCCTGTGGCCGGTACCCGTCGAGTGTGGCACTACAAGTCAGCGGATTGGGATGGACTACGTGAGTTTTATGCCTCGTATCCCTGGGCGCAGCTTTGCTTTTCGGATGACGACTCTAACACCTGTGCTGAAGCCGTGGCCGACGTTATACTCCAGGGTATGGAATGTTACATTCCCAACTCATTAATACCCATTGGAGAACGTGCTAAGAAGTGGTTCAATGGGATGTGCAATAAGGCTAATCGCCAAAAGCATAGTTCTTACCAATCTTGGTCTTCAGCACAAAGTAATAAAGATCCTAACGCAGTTAATCTGAAGAAAAGCTGTAATGCTGCCTCCAGATCATATAAAAATGCCATTGCCAGGGCAAAGTTCCTGCACATTGACAGAATTGGGCACAGACTTGCCGCATTGCCTTCTGGCACCCGTGCATTCTGGTCCCTTGCCAAAGCCATACAGGGCAACTTCTGCCGCTCAACCTTTCCACCTCTACGAAAACCGGACGATACGCTGGCCCACACCGCCAAGGAGAAAGCAGATATCTTAGGCTCTCTTTTCGCTGGTAACTCGACACTTGATGATGGAGGGAGAACACCACCATCCATCCCGCGGTGTCAAAGTTCGCTCAGTGACATTCGCTTCACTCAGAGCGCTGTGCGTAAAACGCTCCTTTCTCTCGACGTCAACAAGGCGAGCGGGCCTGACGGTATCCCTGCCGTAGTGCTTAAAATGTGTGCTCCCGAGTTGACTCCGGTATTAACGCGTCTGTTTCGGCGGTCTTACTCCTCCGGCACTGTTCCGTCTTCATGGAAGACTGCCTTAGTCCACCCTATTCCAAAGAAGGGTGATCATTCAGACCCATCGAACTACAGGCCTATCGCGATAACCTCCCTGCTCTCTAAAGTTATGGAGCATATAATTAACACCCAAATGCTTCAGTACCTGGAAGAGCACCAGCTGATTAGTGATCGTCAGTATGGCTTTCGCCACGGTCGATCAGCTGGTGATCTCCTAGCTTACCTTACTCACCGCTGGGCGGAGGCAATCGAAAGCAAGGGAGGCAGTCAGCCTGGATTTTGCAAAGGCCTTCGACCGGGTTTGGCATAAGGCACTTCTGTCCAAATTGCCTTCCTACGGACTTCCCGAGAATCTGTGCGATTGGATCGCCAGTTTTTTGAACGGGCGCAGCATCAAAGTCGTAGTTGACGGTTTTTGCTCTGAATTGAAGCCCATCAATGCTGGCGTTCCGCAAGGATCTGTGCTTTCACCCACGCTGTTCATACTGCATATTAATGACATGTTACAAAATAACAATGTTCATTGCTACGCGGACGACAGTACGGGCGATGCCTTATATAAAGGTCGTGCTCAGCTTTCTCGCGCTCAGCTGGAGGAGTGTAGAAATACGCTTGTGTCGAACATAGAGTCTTGTCTCGACCAAGTATCACAGTGGGGCTCACAAAATATTGTGCACTCCAACCCCACCAAGACACAAGAATGCGCGTTTTCGGCAAAAAAGACCCCCTTTAACACCTCTATACTCTTCCAGAACACTCCCCTGACCCTATCTAACAGCATTGGGATCCTCGGTGTTAGTATATCGAACGAAGTCCAGTTCCGCGAACATCTGGAAGGTAAAGCCAAACTAGCCTCCAAAAAACTCGGGGTGCTCAACAGAGCAAAAAGATACTTTGCGCCTAAGCATAGGCTTCTGCTGTATAAAGCGCAAGTTCGGCCCCACATGGAGTACTGCTCTCACCTCTGGGCCGGAGCACCCCAGTACCAGCTCCTTCCATTTGACCGGATTCAACGGCGGGCAGTTCGACTCGTAGATAATCCCAATATTACTTGCATGCTGGAGTCCCTAGAGCACCGAAGAGACGTTAGTTCTCTTTGTGTGTTCTATCGTCTCTACAATGGGGAGTGTTCTGAGGAGTTATTCAATCTAATACCACCTTCCGTGTTCTCCAGTCGTACCCTACGTCGCAGAAACAAATTCCATCCTCACCACCTGGATGCCTGGCCCTCTTCCACCACCCGTTATTCCAGGTCATTTCTGCCACGTACCCGCAAATTGTGGAACCAGCTTCCATCGTCTGTGTTCCTTCATGATTATAATATGGGGCTCTTCAAAGGGAGGATAAACAAATTTCTCAAAAGCCAGCAACGCATTGGCGGTTCCTCTGGTGCTGCAAATGTTCATGGGCGGCGGTAATCACTTACCATCAGGTGACCCGCCTGCTCGTTTGCTAGCTATACATATAAAAAAAAAAAAAAAAGTTTGGATGGATGCATGGATGGATGTTTGTTACTCAATTACACTAGAACAGCTGGAGGGATCTATGTAGATGAAATTTGTCACAGAGCTGATAGATTATAGGCTACTTTTAATCACGGCAAATTAAAGAGTTTCCGTACTATCTATCAGCTAGATACCATAATTCAAAGCATAAATCACGCCTAAATACCTACTCTTACCATAATTCAAAGGGTTCTAAATCGCGCCCAAATGCCCTTAGCTGTTTCCTAGAAAAAAAATTGACCCAGTTTCAGTTGTAGCCCGAAATCCGTGGCGTCAGATCACAGCTGCCGCCCGATCTTTCGGTATTATTTTTATAATCAAAATCCACATTGCAGCCAAGTGCATGAGTGCAATACAAAAATACCCGGTAAAATTCAAGGTTGGCCCGGCGAAAATAACGCACGAGATTCCGATGCTCTCCTGCTCTTGAAAAACATCTTTGCGGATTGATTTTGCTCATCTGCGCAGGAATTATGAGAGGTATTTGTAGTTGGATGTTTCCTATGTCAAAAATAAATGATTGTTTAGTGATAATTGAATAAATGGTCATATTTATGTCATTAGTATGTATATTTGTGTAAGTTTAAGATCATCATCAAGTTAAGTAAAAGAGTTAAAGGTCTCATTTCATTCCATCTCGTATTTTGTTGTACCTATTCTTACTTCACAACCCTTCTCACTACCCAGAGTCACTGATAGAGATCTGTTATAGAGATAAGTGCTTCCTTGTCTACTATGTTTCTGTTTTTCTACAAATTTTATAACCTTTTGGGACAAATAAATGGTCTTCTACAAGGCGTGAAATCCACGACCTCTGTAAATTTTTGGTTAAAAAACGAAAGATGACGCAAGTCAGTATTTCATACGAGATCTCGTACTCAGCGCGCCTTTGACGTTTTAAGCTTAGCAAAGAACTTGGTCATAATTTTGATCTCAGTACTTTAAGTGGCCAATATTTTTGTGAGGAAGTACCTATGCCTTAAGATTTCATATTTTAATGTTTTTTCTTGGATCGCTTTAACTAATTTATCTATGGAAAACCGCCAATATTAGCGCGATAGAAAAAAAAGCCTTTTTCCGACAAAATATACCCATGTTAGTCGGTAAAGGTAGTAACAATTTTCTATTATGTGAAATATACATAGGTAATATGGAGGCTTTATATAATGTGCTGTATTTTAGGGTGGAGTGGGGCGGCATGGCACTGTAGGGTCGCCTGTCACAGTGTTATGATTTCATTTGCTCAACCAACAAACAAGCAGTAAGCGTGATCATGCATTATGCATGCGTGTATGTTGTTATAATACACTATCAATTTTAAAATAATGAGCGGTATCAAAATTTTCATGTGTGCTTTGCTCGAATGAACACCTTGAATATCGTTGAAAATCGAAAGTTTTTTTGGAGAAAACCCTGATGCGAATTTTAAATCCGGCTACATAAGCTGTAGGTACTCTGATATTATAGTGTCAGACAGTTTTTCAATTTAAATTTTATGTAAGTAGGTAAAGTTTTAACAAAATATTTTGAGATGCTTAAATATTTCGTCAAAGACAAATGCAACTCAAAACAGAAACAATAATCCCTTATTTTTTACATTTATTCAGACCTACTAGATCATGCCCGTCTTTAATTTTCCGGGATAAAAGAAGCCTTAGTCTAGTAGCGGGAGACAACCTTTGTCTGTTCCAAATTTCGTCAACATCGATTGAAAAGAATGGACGTTAAAGCATAGCAGACTTATAGACAAACACACAGACAGTCATAAAGACACACTTTCATATTTATAATATTAGTATGGATACGGATTTTTAACAAACAACCCTCCCATATCATATTTAAAGTAAACAGATTACATTATAAGTAAAAAAAATTCACGTTATCGTGTAGCCCACACCTACCTTAAAACTAGATCAAACATAACAAACCAATGGCAGCCGAAATTTTCTAACACCACACACACACAGTCACAAATAAAAATGCTAACGTCACTCACACAGTGAAAGTAGAGCGCGGATTGGCGGCACTCAGCTTAAATGTGTTATGTTCATTTTTCGAACATCTATTTTTGTGGTACTCAGTTTTTATACCTTTCGTACAAGATGCGATCCGTTTTGATACTTTAATTTTTAACTGATCAAATTATTTGGAAATTAATGCTATAATTATGTACTTAACTCTTAATTTCAATTAAGGTGACTATTAAGATACTATTATGCTAAGTTATTGACGACTTCATGGAATTCGCCGCGTTTGTATCAAATCATTGTTGTTTTTTGGCGGCAAATTCGTTTTTTTATTATTATTTTTATAACATGAAAACGAGCAGGTTGAAAACCTCGTGAATCCTAGAAATTTATTTGGATATTAAAAAAATTATCCCTTACAATTTATGTTAAAACTTCTAAAAAGTATTTTATATAAGTATTATAATGCGTACTAAGCAAATTTTAAATAATATCTAAATATATGTTTTAAATAAGAATCTTCTCGCAATGGGTTTATTAAAAATTTCTCCATACAACCGTGACTGTGACCGTAAGAGGAATTCGTTTTGTATTTAAAGCGGGGCCTGATACTGTTAAAGCTTTCATGTTTTATGTATAACTGCGCCCAGTTAAGCCTTTAAGTCATGAACGTCATTTCCTTTACTACTTCCCACATTTTTTATGAAGCATATACCAAGTATGAAGAAATGTAACACATATTTGGCTTATTTCGGCATAAGGTTATAATGCCTACCTTCTTGGCAAAGTGGAAAACGTTGTAGTCTTAGTTTGGTCCTAAGTTCAATTACCGGAAGGGGAAATATGGAAATTTATGCTATCAATATTTTCACGATCTGGTCTTGTGGAAGGCAACTAGGCAGCCGTGGGTAGTTATCACCCCACCAACCAAGACGTGCTGCCAAGCTTTTTCCGTATGATATCACATAGACACCAATTACTGGTTGGTATGGATTAATTTTACCCTATCCTTTCCAAATTAACCCACCATCATTGTAGATTACAATAAAGTGAGATCACAGTCAAGGACCTACTTTCTCTTGTTAACTTTGAAATGTTTTATAGTAGGTATAGTTAATAATGTTAGTATTATCATAGTGATTAGAATTTAACATTCACTCGCAAACCTGAAATCTAGTAAGAATGTTATGCAGAGTAGGTACAGATCCATTATCTTTTATTGGTTTCTTACACGGCATTGTAGCAGAACGCAAACACCCTAGTCAGTATTATGTTGGTCTTTATTAAGCATTTTGAATGAATCAATGTTATTAATATAGCAGAATGCCCTATAAACTACCAATTCCCAGTAACTATTTCAATGTGAAATGTGAATGTGTTTAAATACATTTTATAAACTTTCTTCAAAATATGGTGACAACCTCATATTTTATCTTCAGTAGCAAACTACATGAAGGAATGGTACTCCTATATCCGGTATATTTCATTGAGATATAAAAATACTTAGATTAACTACGAGTACTTTGGAGGTTTATTACTCTTCAAAAGGAAGAGCTTTTTCTTTATTTATTTGGAAGCTTTAATACAATATAATATATCAGTATATTTTGTTCTACACGACACTATGTTATGTATTTTGAAATAAATAAAAACAATGCGTTCAAAGTAAGTATAGGAAAGTCGATGACCTCTATCTGTCAACTGTCACTTGAAAGTTACAGCTGGTCAGAAAACACTACGTCTGTTGAAATTATATTTAACTAAATACATTATTTTTAGCTAGGATGTAGTAATATGCCAGCAATGCCCTCAAATTCTTTTTTTTAATGCGTTAAAAAGGCGCTTGCCTTAAATCTCCGAAAGGATCAAGAACATTCGTTCCAAGCACTTTCCTTTGTGTTTTTTGGCACGGCCGCCAAGCACGGGTTTATGCGGAGCGTCCATCGTGCGTCGTGAAAAACTAACACACTCGTAAACCGCATTCGTATTGGTGCAGTGAAAACAAACTTTCAATCTTTTGGTAGAAGGCTGATTTATCTATTTTTGGGTTTCTAGGACAGCTGTGGCTCAAAGATTTAGAATCATTTATTTACTTATTGATATGATTTTCTTCAAAGCCATTTGAATGAATCCCCAAATTCACTTTTTTCGATGTAAATAGCGATCAAATAAGCATGCCAGTCAATTAATGTTAAGTGATTACCGCCGCATTTGTAGCACCAGAGGTACCGCCAATGCATGCCTCAAATAACACAACACCGTGTTGTAATTTTGTGGGAACACCACCGAAGAGAGTTGGTGAGAAAGAGAGTGAGAAAAAATCATGTATCCCAGAAATAAATAAAATACCTAAAGAAAATCACGAAAGTATCAAGATTTAAAAAAAAACTTAATCCACGCGACATACTCGCGGCCATGTTCTACTTTATTGTAATACTAGATGATGCCCGTGACTTCGTCCGCGGGGATTAAGATTTTTTGATTTCCGCGGAAACTCCAGTTTATAACCCGGGATAAAAAGTTGCCTGTGTTCTTCTCCGGGTTACATACCTACTATCCATAGACCAAACATTAAAATCGTTTAAGAATTAAGAAAAAATTAAGAATGATTGATGATTGATAATTTTTTTTTATCCACTACAAGCTAGCCCTTGACTGCGATGCGAGCTCACCTGATGGTAAGTGATGATGCAGTCTAAGATGGTAGCAGGCTAACCTGTTAGGGGCATGGCAGGGGGTTATATTAAACCCACACCCCTATTCGGTTTCTACACGGCATCGTACAGGAACGCTAAATCGCTTGGCGGCACGTCTTTGCCGGTAAGGTGGTAACAAAGCCTCCCACCAGGCCAGAACAGGAAAATTCGGAAATTATAAATTCCCAAATTGACCCTGCCGAGGATCGAACCCGGGACCTCCGCTTAAGACAACAGCGCTACACACTGCGCCACGGAGGTCGTCAAAATGATTTATTTATTCCATGTAGGACAACTTGTGTCACTTATGATACGAGGTTAAGACTCTACCACCGGGTCGGAAAAATGATTGTACCGAGAAGAGCTAAAGTTAAACTTAAAAGTTAAAGCCCACCACATACCTAGTTAACATAACTGAAGTGCAGTAAAGTACCAATTTTCTAGACTTCCATCAAAATGTGTCAACATACCGTATAACAATGCCTTGTTTAGATTATAAAAGCCGTTTGCAGGAAAAAGGTGACAATAGCATCCACGACGCTCTTCTATACCTATAAGCTATTCGAGACACTAGTTCTTTGTCCTAGAAACACGGCTACAAGTACCAAACTGGACTGGTACATCGATGTACCGATTCTTTGTTAGTAATGGCGAAAGCATACTATGGACTAGGACAAAACATCTACGAGAAAAAAAGTTTATGTGGAGCGTGCACATGCGAAACCTTTTTTTTTTTAATATTTAGGCTGGCTTGGCTGCAATCAGACTTGCTTGCAAGCAGCGATGCAGCCTTAAGGTGGAGCGCGCTTGCCTAGAAGATGCTATTCACTCTTGATTTGAAGGTACATATATTAAAAGAACGCCTATATGAAAATATACGCGCCGAATTGAGAACCTCCTCCTTTTTTGGAAGTCGGTTAAAAAGCTGGACAAAATGTAGTTCCCCGCAGGCGCGGAAGTGTCACGTGGACATTTTGTACTGGACCGGTCCCTATAGCATGTTTTTGCTCTTAGAACAGTGATGAAAGATGCACTTAAGTATCTATTAATGATACATATTTTTATAAAATAATATATTAACACACTAAAGTTAGTTTCTGGGCTATTTAATTGAAAAGAAAAAACAATATTTTTCGAAGCGAAGCTTCGGGTCCGGCAATTACACCTAGGTAATTAGGCTGGGCAAGTTTTTTTTAATATCCACGGAAACTTTTTAATTTTCCGGGATAAAATGTAGCGATAACCCATACTAATATTATAATTATAAATGCGAAAGTACGCCTGCCTGTCCGTCCGTCTGTCTGTCTGTCTGTCTATCTGTCTGCTACGCTTTCGCGGCCCATCTGTTTAACCGATTGTGATGAAATTTGGCACTGGGATAGGTTGCATCTCTGGAAAGGACATAGGTTACTTTTAAACCGGGAAAGTTAAGGAGTTCCGCGGGAATCGAATAAACTTAGTCCACGCGGACGAAGTCGCGGGCATCATTTAGTTATATTATAATAGAGAAAAATAAGTAGGTACATGCGCTTTTCAAATACCGGCTAAAGTCTGCCTAAATATATATATCTAAAAGCCACAGATAAAAAAATCTCCTCATTCTATCGTACATTTAGCATAAAACTAGGATACATAGGCACAGTCTAACAGAATTATTCATCCAATTAAAATGCTCTTAGGAAATCTACAGATCGTTTATCTGTTAAAATGTAACCAGCGCCTTAGCATACGGCCTATAGTACCTACTACAGATGATCTTAACTTCTAAAGTAAACTTGCAATTCAATTCAATTCAATTTATTTAAAACATGTAGGACATACAGGTGTCTTTTATACTACGTCATGTTTTGACTCTACCACCGGTTCGGAAAGCAGATTTGTTTGCCCTACTCTTATATTATAGCACTTCTATATAACCGTTATATCCCTTCATAATAATATTAAAAAACCCTCTAATTTTCAGAGTTCCGTTTGCCGTGGAAACCCTGGGGCTGTGGAGTCTTAGTGCCAAAAATTTTTGCGAGATGTTTCGCCGCGATTAAGTGACTCATTTTTTGCGCAAAGGATCAGCCTGGCTGTCCAACGCGAAAATGCAGCCAGCATATTTGCCACGCGGGTATGATTTTTATAGTAACTAGCTGATGCCAGCGACTACGCCCGCGTGGATTGAGGTTTTTTGGTTTCCGCGGGAACTCCTTAGTTTTCCGGGGTAAAAATTGTTGTTATTCCAGACTATAATCTACATTTGTGCAAAATTTCATCCAGATCCGTTAAGCCGTTCGGGCGTGATTGAGTAACAAACATACATCCATCCATACATCCATACACTCATCCATCCAAACTTTCGCATTTATAATATTTATTTGATTGGGTTAGGCTAGCTAACTTTAAGTTCTATTGTATTGTTTAATAAAGATATTATATTAAGTAGGTACACATTTTCAGAGTTATATGAAGTTTATGAAATTAAATATCACATGCTGTAACGGAGACGAAAAACATAGTGAGGAAACCTTCTCTTATTTATTCTGGAATTGTGATTCGTTAGAAGGTATGATTTCACAGACTTTTAAAAAGCTAATGGAACACCCTACTTACTAAACACTAATTACATTACCTAGGTACTATAGGGATGCTATATCTACCTAAAAAACATGCTATGGCCTTTAAGCCTACTAGTAGGTTTCTATATCAAATAAATATTATAAATGCGAAAGTTTGGATGGATGGATGGATGTATGGATGGATGTTTGTTACTCAATCACGCCCCAATGGCTGAACGGATCTGGCTGAAATTTGGCACAGAGATAGATTATATTCTGGAATAGCACATAGGCTACTTTTTATCCCGGAAAATTAAGAAGTTCCCGCAGGAACCAAAATAACCTCAAATGGATGTTTGTTACTCAATCACGCCAGAACGGCTTAACGGATCTGGATGAAATTTGGCACAGAGATAGATAATAGTCTGGACTAACACATAGGCTACTTTTTATCCCGGAAAATTAGGGGATTCCGGCGGGAATATAAAAAATTTAAATCACGCAGACGAAGTCGCGGGCATCAGCTAGTATTTCAATATTTTAACATTCACTCATTCAAGTGATAGATTGATACAACTAACAATTTTCTAATCCTACTATTAATTATTGTAGATAGTTGGACTAATTATTATATCGAGTAGTGGCCAGCATTTATATCGGGAAGGTATACCTATGTAGCTAGACGAGATTAATACTATTCTGTGATATTTAGTCGCTACTGTATGGTCATAGATAGGACATAACGTCGAAATATAAAAGTCAAATAAAGTCCTTTTTACTTCATTTCGCCCATTTGTCCACTCGCCTGATTAAATTATCTTACATGTACATACCACAGTACATTATAAATTTTTAAATAATTGTAATAGAATAAAATCAAGAAAGGTGTTGTGAAAACGAACAATATCCTTACCAAGGGCAGTACGGGAAATTCAAAGTCCAAAAAATTAATTAGGCGTTTTTTTAATTTTCGTAAATAGTTATCAATATTTACTTACTCATAGTTACTGATTAGTACTGGTTTACTTTTAATCGCTTGGTTGGTGAGCACGCCCCGATAGTACGTTTTTTAAATCCTAAAAATCTATATATACGCTCGCCTATACTAAACCAGCATGATGGACTTTGGATCCTAAGCCTATCATGCCTGCACTGGCCACACTTGATTTAAATATTCGAAAAATCAACGTATAACACAAAAAAATAATAGCCAAAATGTCCGATTCTAGATCCAAATGGATTGAACTCTACTTAATGGCAATCATTTTTTCCTTTTAAATAAAATAGCCACTCTATCATTAAAATTATATCATATTATCTCCAGTGGCGTACACAGTATTCCTAGGCAAGGTAGACATTAATTGGGCATGATGGAAAATAAGCATTGAGCTTTTTTAACTAGGGTAAGCAATGCTTTTACGCCTCTATGTCGTGCACGCCACTGATTATTATCTCATACTTATCGTAAGTAAAGTCAGATCGATTCTCGTCAGAATTACAACATTTTTCCACTAAAGTCCGCGACAGAGTTTATTAAAATGTATGTAAATTTGCGTGTAAGCTAAGCTAGCTAATGCGTTCGCAACTGTTTCCATTGGTCATCTATGTAAAATGTATGAAAATTTAAAATCCGAACAAAAATGCATTACAATTTTAAGGTAAGTTTAGTCGCGGACAACATCTTATGGTAAAAAATAGATACTTTCCATACCTAAATTACCAATGGTAATAATAATTAATCATCGAATTGAGTCCGGTTTCTTAGTTCAACCTCATAGTAGAATCACCATGAATGTACCGTATCTAATGTTAAAAAAGCTTAAACTTATTCTGAATCTATACAGAGCATATTTTTATTTTGCTCAGGCTTTACATAGAGTTTAAACGAGATGGATACAATATGTGAGTGACATAAATTTGTTTCATTTTAGCTGCCTAAGTTTGGGCAGAGTAAAAGTACACTCCACATAGACCTAACTTTGATTTTGAATTTTTATTAATTTGATAAAAACCGAACAAGTAAATAATTTGAATTTTTATTGAACTGAAGACAAACCAAGACCATCAAATACATAACTGTGAAGTAACGTTCAATGATGAATTCATTATTTTCTTAAACTCAAATATTTATTTTTCAATTTAACAACAAACCAACACAAACAATTTATTTACAGCACAAATCACAGCCATTGTTGAGTTTTTATATATTTTCTAATATAGTCCGTCACGATAACGTCAATACAATGGGAACAGTCAACATCTTCATAACACATGCACCGGCCGTCCAAGAAACAACATATTGCCTTTAAAATAGCATTGCGTAACTCGGCGCCTAGCCTTTTATATTCTTAAATATATATAAATATCTTATGTACAATTCGCTGGAAAACTAGGTAGGTATATTATTTTATCTGTGATCAGCCATTGGTTGCAATAGTCCACTACACAGCAGCACAGAATATTTCAATTTAGAAATGTTGATAATGTTCCCTCTATCTACTTTTTAACCGAATTCAAAAAAGGAGGAGGTTCTCAATTCGTCGGAATCTTTTTTTATTTATTTTTATTTTTTATGTATGTTCCCCGATTACTCGAAGACGTCTGGACCGATTTTGAAAATTCTTTTTTTGTTTGAAAGGGTATACCTACTTCAAAGGTGGTCCCATATAAATTTTATCGAAATCGGTCGAGCGATTTTCAAAATATCAACAATAAAATAAGTACTTTGCATAGCGTGCGCTTGTTGTTGTTATACACACGCTGATATTACATTAGTCATGATAATTATTTATTTGAAATTATTCAAATAAATAATTATCATGACTAATGTAATATCAGCGTGTGTATAGGTAAACCTAGAAAAGGTGTACCTAGAAGCTTTTAGTATTTTGCATGTAGGTTTTCGCTATGACGTGGAGTCTCAGTCTCAGTAGGAAAATCAAAGGACCATATTTAAAAAACCGGCCAAGTGCGAGTCGGACTCGCGCACCGAGGGTTCCGTACAAACCTGTAGTAAATTTAAATTAAATGTTTTTTTTAAATATTTGAGTTGATTGAATGAAAGGTAAATTGCGATTTACGATTAATGACGTATTAAAAAAAAACTACTTACTTGATCTCGTTCAAACCAATTTTCGGTGGTAGTTTGCATGGTAATGTACAACATATATTTTTCTTAGTTTTATCATTCTCTTATTTTAGAAGTTACGGGGGGGGGGGGGGACACACATTTTACCACTTTGGAAGTGTCTCTCGCGCAAACTATTCAGTTTAGAAAAAAATGATATTGCAAACCTCAATATCATTTTTGAAGACCTATCCATAGATACCCCACACTTATGGGTTAGATGAAAAAAAAATTTTTGAGTTTCAGTTCTAAGTATGGGGAACCCCAAAATTTATTGTTTTTTTTCTATTTTTGTAAGAAAATCTTAATGCGGTTTACAGAATACATCTACTTACCAAGTTTCAACAGTATAGCTCTTATAGTTTCGGAAAAAAGTGGCTGTGACATACGGACGGACAGACAGACAGACATGACGAATCTATAAGGGTTCCGTTTTTGCCAAATTTGGCTACGGAACCCTAAAAAAAAGGCACCAATTAGTACATATGTTCTATATATATATATATATATATATATATAGAACATATGTACTGTATATATATATATATATATATATATATATATATATATATATAATATAAAAGCGAAAGGTCACTGACTCACTCATCACGATATCTCAGAAACTATAAAACATACAGACTTGAAATTTGGAAGGTAGGTTCCTTCTATGGCGTAGACGTCAGCTAAGAAACGGTTTTGAGAAAATTCACCCCTAAGGGGTTGAAATGGGGTTTGGAAGTTTGTATGAAAGTCCTTTGTTAATGAAGTTAAAGACATGAAAATTGGCATTGAAGTTAATAGTTTAAAATAATAAAAATCTATATAAGCAGTTTTACGAAAATCAACCCCAAAGGGGGTGAAATGGGGGTTGGAAGGTTACATGAAGATTCTAAGTTTTTGAAGTTAGAGACTTGAAAATCGGGATTAAGGTTATTAGTTTTAAATAAAAATAACCTGTATAAGCAATTTTCCGAAAATCTACCCCAAAGAGGGTGAAATGGGGGTTGGAAGTTTCTAAGAAAATTCTATGTTTTTGAAGATAGCGACTTGAAAATAGGGATTTAGGTTATCCCGCGGGAACCAAAAAACCTCAATCCACGCGGACGAAGTCGCGGGCATCAGCTAGTATACAAATATTTCCAACTTATGTAAGCATAATTCCAGAAGTGGGCAAATAATTAAGAATTACTTTTAAAATATGTTTGTACTCTCTTTAAAACTTGCACGAGCGAATGGTCACAACAACGTGCAGCGGTTTCACGAGAGATTTAATGTAAACAGTTAAGTATAAAACTTGGCCAAAGCATCACAACAACAATAAATTAATCATTTGATCAGACTGCAGTCGCTACTGCTAAGCTCTAAATCAAATTGCGATATAAACACAAAAGTATTCAATAATTGTTGAGTCTGCCGGTAGGAGAATAACTTTTAAGCGTCAAAATACTCGTATTTACGTTAATTATTCCAATATGGCGTATCCCCGCCAAAGAATGAACCGAGTGAAATACATCGAATGAGTCAAATATCAACTTCATTAAACAGTCGTCAATAAATAAATTAACAATCGTTTATCTTTTCTAAAAAATTCTATTCAAATTTAAACACAAAGCTGACACTTAGTTTAATGAATATTTAGAAGAAGAAAACCTTCAATAAACTGTTAATCTCTTGTAATCAGCTTAATAGCTTAAACTTGCTTAGCTCATTTAAAACATGGATTTTAGATATATTTTTTAAATCCATAGACTACTTCAAAATCAATGAAACATTATGTATTCGTATTTTTAGGGTTCCGTACCAAAATGGTAAAATGGAACCCTTATGGTGCGACTTTCTCCGTCTGTCTGTCCGTCTGTCCGTCTGTCCGTCTGTCCGTCTGTCCGTCCGTCACACTCGATTATTTCAGTAACTACCGAAGCTATCGACATGAAATTTGGAATAGTTGGGTATATTAGTGGCCCAAAGACACTGGAATTAAAAAAAATTGGAAATTATTTTTGTTCTTATTTAAAAAGGGGGGAAAATCCGAGGGTTTAAATTTAAAAGTGAGATAACTGTACTGTGTGGGGTATCATATGAAAGGGTTTACTTTGTACATTCTAAAACAGATTTTTAATTATTTTTAGTCATGATAGTTTTTGATTTATCGGGGAAAAAGTCTGAAAAAATACCGTTCCCCCCCCCTTATCTCCGGAGTTTACCAATCGAAAAATCTGAAATAATTATGGTCAATAGGAATTTATGTATATTTTACAGGAAAACTATAGCCAATGCTCTAACTAGCATAGTTTTTTTTATAATAACAGTAAACCTCGTATACGTCGTCAAATAAACATATTGGTTTTTGCCTGATTGTTTTGCTTCAGTACCTACTTCTTGAGTACGGAACCCTCGGTGCGCGAGTCCGACTCGCACTTGGCCGGTTTTTAAAGTTGAATATGGTTCGATTATTTAAAACTAGCGACCACCCACGGCTTTACTTCCATGCAATATTTCGAAAAATCCAACCTTATTCTTTGTATACAATATTTTTTAAATTTCAGGGCCCAGTTCATACCGTTAATGAGTCATTCAGTGAATGACTGAGTCAAAAATTTTCTTTTTACTGAATGATATCTGACAGTTCAAGCATTGGCCCATATTATAATAATTATATCCCCCATTTTGAGAACAATGAAGAAAGGCACAATTTTTTCATCTCTTTATACTTTCTTCTCCGCCTTCCTATCCATCCGCTTCCCGCCAACTTCTTTAGATCATCGGACCAGCGAGCTGGAGGTCGTCCAACACTGCGTTTACCGGTACGTGGTCTACACTCTAGAACACGTCTGCCCCAATGGCCATCGGTTCTGCGGAGGACCGTGTTTAATGGCGCGCTCTCGAAAATGCCTATATCCTACAGTGGATGCAAATGGGCTGATGGATGGATGGATGGATTGATGATACTTTCATACCATTCACAAAGCAAAATTTTTTATTATTCACAAAGCAAAATTTCTTATCATTCACAAAGCAAACTCATTCACTGACTAATTAAACTCATTCACTGTAGCGGCGTATTACGACAATTAAAATAAGTCCTAGATTCGAACGACGCATTTGAACTTTGTCTTTTTGGTAATATCTCGATCAACGATGATAGATTGGTTTGTATCATTTATCCATTACCTATCTGATCCTTATCCGATTGTTTCCATTCTGAATTAATTTATTAATTGTTAATTTTGTTATTTATTTCTTACTAGCTGATACCCGCGACTTCGTCCGCGTGGATTGAGGAGTTTTAGTTCCCGCGGGAACTCTTTAATTTTCCGGGATAAAAGTACCCTATTATTTAATCCGGACTTCTAACTTTACGTCTGCAAAATTTCAAAGCAATTGGTTCAGTAGTTAAGGCGTGAAAGCGGAACAAACATACAAACAAACTCACTTTCCCATTTATAATATTAGTAAGGATTATTATTTAAGATTAATTAAGATATCATTATTATTATTTAACTTGTCATTGTATAACTGATAAAAAGAATTATTAATGTACTAATAATTGTATGACGTTTAAAACGTGCAATTTGTACCTTTTGTACTTTGAATGAAATCTTTGACTATCCATACTAAGTTACAAATGCGAAAAATATGTCTGTCTATCTGCTACGCTTTCACGGCCCAACTAACCAACCGATTTTGATGAAATTTGGTACAGAGATAATGTTACACACCGGCAGGCGTGGTCCGAAGGGGGGGGGGGGGGGGGGGGGGGGTCACAGGGGACATGACCCCCCCAAAATCTAAGGTCAAATTGAAAAATCTCAAAAATTTGCCAAATAATAAAAGAAAATTTCTAGCTATCCCCTAACAGTAATAAATTTAGTTTGCTGACATCTAGTGGTGTTTTTATGAACTACGTACGATGGCCAAAATAACTTGGAAATGACTTATAGTCTAGAAACAAGGAACCGAACTACAGTGCTTCCAACCCAAAGTGATAATGCACATAGAAATCTTCGTCACTGTTCGGCAACGGTCGTATTCCCCGAGCGTCGGAAGACGATATGTATATTGTATATAGAGTGGTTATGTGCATTTTCTTCATGCATAATTTAGTAGAATTATGTGTTTTGTGCTAAAAGAGATAAATATTGATTTATCAGTAACGAAATTTGATTCCATAATTCCATGTAAGTAAGTAAATAGCGAGGATAACCACACGATTGCGAATATGCTACAATCTAAACATTCACCCGGAAATAGTACCAGACGTCTCAAATATTATCACCCGATTCGCAAATGTAAAAAGACGACTTCCATTTGTTTTATAGGTGATGTATAAAATAAAATTGTGTCTTGTGCAATAATGTTTATTTTATTCCAGATACCTATTTTTAGGGTTCCGCAGCCAAATTTGGCAAAAACGGAACCCTTATAGATTCGTCATGTATGTCTGTCTGTCTGTCCGTCCGTATGTCACAGCCAATTTTTTCCGAAACTATAAGAACTATACTGTTGAAACTTGGTAAGTAGATGTATTCTGTGAACCGCATTAAGATTTTCTTACAAAAATAGAAAAAAAACAATAAATTTTGGGGGCTCCCCATACTTAGAACTGAAACTCAAAAATTTTTTTTCATCTAACCCATATGTGTGGGTTATCTATGGATAGGTCTTCAAAAATGATATTGAGGTTTGTAGTATAATTTTTTTCTAAACTGAATAGTTTGCGCGAGAGACACTTCCAAAGTGGTAAAATGTGCCCCCCCCCCCCCCTGTAACTTCTAAAATAAGGGAATGATCAAACTAAAAAAAAAATTTGGTGTACATTACCATGCAGACTTCCACCGAAAATTGGTTTGAACGAGATCTAGTAAGTAGTTTTTTTAATAATTTAAAACTTACTACATGTTTGTACGGAACCCTTGGTGCGCGAGTCCGACTCGCACTTGGCCGGTTTTTTATTAGTGTAGTGAGTGACCCCCTCCAAAATTTCTGGCTGCGACCGCGCCTGCACACCGGGGAAGGACATACGCTACTTTTTATCGCGGAAAATTGAAAATTTCTCGCGGGAATCTAAAAATATCAAACCACGCTGATGAAGTCGCGGGCATCATCTAGTATATAATAAATCTTTGATAAGCTAAGTATAACAAATTCATTAAAAATAGTTACTTTCTGTATTACAAAAACCTCAGTTCAAAAAGATTTATTAGAATAAACAACTGCACCTACAATGGTCTACTTCATTTGTTCAGATATTGATGGACATACGTACAAACATAACACCCCACTTTTTGCATCGAGGACAAAATAGATCTATATAAAAATAAATGTTTACAATGTGATTTAAAAACTTTTACAAGTACTTTCTTACGGACGAACCTTGCTACCAACTCTAACGGAACGATGCCTGTGCAAAAAAATATTGGAAGGTTTATTATTGATTCTGGGTACATAATTTATTTTTAATTCTTGTCTGTTCGACTCTGGGCTTATCTGTCTGTTACGACATCACGTTAAATCTGTAGGATGCGCTGAAACCGATTTTAACCACTCTTTTTCTTTACAAAGGTTAACTATCAGGTAGGTTTCATGAAGTTGATCTCATTAATAGTACGGAGATGGTGGGCGGAACTCTTCAATGGCTTAATGGAACCTAGACTTTTAAGCATCCTGCATAAGGGCCCGCGCAGACAGAAAGAGTTCACCCGTTCTGAACTTCTGAGTTCTGTTCTGCGTTACGCGTTCTTTGTAACGTTTGTACTGGCGGTCGGGTTGACTGCACTCTGCGCGGCGCTATAAAGTTACAAACGTTACAGAGAACGCGGAACGCAGAACTCCAAACAGCTGTACTCTTTCTGCCTGCGTGGGCTCCAATACATAGATAAATAATAAAGTATATAAGGTGAGGTCGCCCATGCGAAGCTGGGGTGGGTCAGGTAGTAGATAAATAAAATCAGAAAAAAAGAGTGTGTGTGTGAAATTGTACACACGGCAGAAGTGAAACTTCAGAAAAGTAGCTTATGAGAGAATGAGATAAATATAACTTGTTTTTTATCTCATTCTCTCGTAGTAAGCCTACGTCCTATAATATATGTTTGTCTCTTTTTGTGGTCGCTTTTTCGTTTCATTGAATCTTCAAATCACAATGATTCTAAAGAAGTTTCACTTCAAAAGCAGTCTTTTGACCGTGGATTTAATATTATTTGGATAACCATTTTTAAATTTTACGACAACCTATTAAAGGGCATGTAATTGAGTGATCTTATTCTGTGACATTCTTCGAATAATTAATTTTTGTAATCAAATGCAAATCTAGGTAAAACAAGGATTCATTACAAAGTAGTAAGCTGTTAGTACCCTAGTAAAAAACGGAATTCGGAAGAATATTTACTCAAAAATGATAATTTATCAGCATTGTCGGTTTATAAAATCTTCCGGCAATATAACTATGTACCTAGTCGTACATTTGCGTAAATAAATTTGTTAAATTGTTTTACAATGAGGAATTAATTAAATTTAAGGAAATGACTATCCCAAAAATGCTTAGAGTTCAAATAATTTATCATTAGTTAAAATACTGTTATAGTTTTTTAACTGGGGATTTGAAGGAGAATCTAGTTACCAGAGGAAGTGTAGAGTTTCAGTAGAAAAATTAACAGACCGTAGGAAAAAAAGTTTTCCTTACATAGGTTCTATTTTATGAATAAACACGATTCTAAATATGGGTACTATAAAAAGTAAAAATAATAAAAGAAATATTTATAAATATTTCAGTCCTAAAGAAGGAGATTTCTTTTCTAAATTATGATTCGATGAAAGAAACTTTTGAATTGCTTTGTACCTCTACATACTCTAGTACTTCCAACTAAAGTATAAAACTTTTTTAATTCTCTTTATTTCCTATTATTGATAGAGAAAGGAAATTATAATTTGTAATTAATTGGATTTAAGCTATGGAATAAACCAATTCTAAAAACTATTAAACATCACTTCGCTAAAGTCTAAAGTTTACAAAAGAGTTTTATCTCTAAAGTAGATACGAAGAAAAAGCACAATAGAGATGTACGTGAAGACATTATAAAACACTCAACTGACCTTAGTCCTGTCCAACACTTAAGAAAAAGTCCAAATAGCTCACATAACAATAAACTTTATAGTCTGTGGTTTTTTTCGCAACAAACCATAACGAGAAATAGCATGTCCGTATTTACGCCGACCTTTTTATCGCTAAACACTTTTTCTTTACAACCTATTACATTTTTCTAATTTCACGGATTGGTGCGATATAATTTTATTAAATTTTTAGCATTTCCCGCCTAAGCCACGTCAGTTCACTTTTTAAATCGCTAATCTTCGCTCACATTTCGGGGAACGGGTATTTCGGAGAACGTCGGCACGTTCTGTATTTCACTTTGGAATTTCAGTTTGAAATTTTCGAAAATCGCCGGTGCGTTTTCATTGTTAGCCGTAGTGTTGCGCGCAAGCACTTTCAACACATTATGATCTAACACTGGCCGAGTCTCGATTGCTGAACATACTTATTCTAAGTCAACTTACATTCGTTCATATTTGCCTGCGGGGCGTAGGGCTGTGCTAGGACTAGAGCCCCACTTCCTTGCATCGGCTTTGCATACGTCATTAGAGTTTAGCTATCGGCTTAGCGTTATTTTTAGCATCGATACCGACTTGTTCTAACCGTTCTATGGTAATATAAGGCTTTGTGATCTCTCATGAAGCTTGGGCAGTTGGCCTATTTTTCTCATTCAACTTTTATGATACAAAATTTAAAGTTAACAAAAATCATTAAATATTTTACGGATAAAGTCAATATCGTATCATAATAATTGGTTAATTTAATAAAACCTAAAAATTACCAAAATCAAATAATAAAATTGATAATTAAAATATGTCTATGAATGGATGTCCAACCCTAGATTTGGCGTAGTACAAGAAACGTCTTGCATATAATAAAATGTTTTAGCATATATCGATCGCTTACAGCCAACAGGGCAGCGCGCGCGCACACTAAGCTTAGTTTTTAAACTAGTTTTAGTGAATATTTTGGTTATAATAGGAAATAAAAACTCTTTTGAGAATTTTCTATAATATATTATATACTGTATGAATATAAGAATAGAAGAACGAAAGAAGAAAAGAAGAAATATGACGTAGCCTGCATTGAAATACACTTAATAATATATCAACAAGACCATATTTTTACTTCCGCGTTAAGTTTCGGTAAAGAATCCTATTTATGTTTTGGAAATTAAGCTTTCTGCGTACGATTTTGTGTTCATTACATAACATAATTGGATGGTATTTATGGTTGTATTGGTAAAATATAACTAACTATAACTAGCTAACTAATATGGTAGTTGCAGGTTTAGCATTAATGAAATAGGTATAATACCTTCTTATATTTGGTTATGAAAAACATTCCTCAGGTTTAATACCTATAAAAGAAGCGAAACAGAAAGTTTAAATGCAGTAACTCTTAAGTTGTTTCCCAGAATGCAAATGCAGAGTCATCGGGATGAATAACAATTCTCTGATATTATTATTAAAAAACACCTGAAATAACCTCAAAATCAAAATCATAAAACTTGAAGATATTTCAAATCCGCAAAAAAAAATCCAAATTATAACAAACTCAGTTGGTTTTAGAAACGATTTACGAAATAAATATCTGAGTTCTAAGTTTCATAAAAAAAATCTAACGTTGCATGAAATGCACATCACTATTCTATTCCGATGCAAGACGCAACACTATTAGTTGTATGCACCGTGCATTGGCCTGTACTGCCGCATTCGTTTCCATAGTGGAAGAACAGCCTAACCGTGCTCTAAAAACCAACGTAAAATCGACTTTATCTTGCAGTGTCTAAGATTTATTTTCGAGTATAGTTATTAGTGGGGTTAAGTTGGGACGGCTAGCAAGTTTTTTAGAAGCTAGTTCTTATACTTATTTCACTATGAATTTTAGCTATAGCATTACGTATAGAAAGAAATGCTTAGCTTGTCTGTAGGCGTAGGTTTCTAGGACGCAACTGTTAGAAATCTTCGCTGTATAGCGGTATAATTATAATTAGGATAGGATTGTGAAAGGAGTTCCTGTGGTGGTTTAGAATTTATTTTGTCTGTAGTTTATTTTTGTGAGTTCTTATTTTGAATTCCCTGTCAATTTGGAATGGTGTATAGTTTCGTAACGCTATGTAAGTCCTTGTACTCAATTGGATGTGTGCAATATTTATTTGTGTAAGCGTCATATTTAACTTAAGGATACTTTTTTTTCTTTTGAGAGGAACTTTTTAATTTAATTTGCTTATGCTGCGACATCGGTGTTGAAAATGAAAATTTTAAGGCATCTTAAAATCTTATTTTCCATTTCAGTTATTTAAAAATACAATAAATCTCTCTTTGCGTCGTATCCTCATTACTGAGGTTCGTGACCCCTTACCATTAATCAAATAATGGCAGGGCACGTCCTTCCGCATACGACTCCACTAAGAGTATTTAAACTCTTAGGTTTTTGTAACGATTATTATCACATGTTAGTGATAATAAACGGGACCGACGGTTTAACGTGCTCTCCGAGGCACGGAGGAACCGAAAAGACCAAATTTGAATCTCTAAATTCGGTCACCCATCCAGTTACTGACTTGGGTCAACGTTGCTTAACATTCGCAATCAACTGATATGCGTTGTCATAGCTAGACCACTCGTTCCTCAACAACAATCATAGAGATGATTTTGAAAATATTAATCTACTTTTTAAAGGATCTTATTTTTAACCGATTTCCAAAAAAGGAGGAGGTTCTCAATTCGGCGCGTATTTTTTTTTAAATGTATGTCAGTGCATATCTCCGTGGTTTCAAAACCGATTTGAATTTTTTAAATTTTGCTTTACTATTCTAGATTACAAATTTAATTAAAAGTAAGTAGGTATATTGGATAGTTCTATTGTATAGAACTATCCAATATACTTACTTTTAATTAATTATAGAATCTATACCATGTTCTCAAGCCTATCAATTAATAGCGAAAGTTTCATTAAATACCTACTTACTTTCTAGTCACTCGGGTTTTGTACGCACTTCGTTAAGTATTAAGATTAGGCGTTAAATTAAATAGATATGTTCTTAACAACATTTCAGCATACCTTCTTTTTCTAAATAAAATTTTACAGGCGCAGTAGTGATAAGTGATAGTTCCTGGGTTTGATTCCCGGCAGAGTCAATTTTGGAATTCATGGTCTGATAAGCGGATTTGGCTACGTTACCATTTTACCGACAAAGCTGAATCAAAAAGCGATTTAGTATTGCATTAGAACTTATCCTGATGAAAAATTGCCATACATAGTCCAGCCAGACGCACACTTTTAATTGAATAAAAGAAAGTCAAATTGAAAACCAAAAATAATACAAATATTTTTTTTTAAATTCCCACACAAGTTAGCCCTTGACTGCGATCTCACCTGATGGTTAGTGATGATGCAGTTTAAGATGGTAGCGGGCTTTTTGGGCCTATGGCAGTTACATTAAACCCATACCCCTAGTCGGTTTCTACACGGCATCGTACCGGAACGCTAAACCGCTTGGCGGTACGTCTTTGCCGGTGGTAAATAGCCACGGCCGTAGCCTCCCACCAGGGAAAATTCAGAAATATAAATTCCCAAATTGACCCGGCCGGGAATCTAACCCGGTGCCTCCGCACGTTAAGACAACAGCGCTCAACACTGCGCCAGGGAGGTCGTCAAAATGCTTTACTCATGAAGTTATTCGTCGAAGAAGTTCTGGGCAGACGAAGTCGCGCATAAAATATAGCAAGATAAACTATAAGTGAGCCTAATAGTTCAGTTATATTGAATTTTAAACCAAATTATTGCAAAGTTTATATTAAACTTAAATTAAATGCAATCATAGTGGTCAACTGCAAGAAATATACCAAATATCATTAACACCATTACATGTCATACAATTATTTAAATTTAATTTTGTAACATCAACATAGATGTTTTTATTGAGACGCTATTTGATTTACCCGTAACTTCGTCTGCTTAAATATTTTATTTTTATCTGACATAGTTTGAAGCAAATTAGGCTAACGCAATGTCCGCATTTTTGGGACAGCTATTAGGATAGATGGATGGATGGAAGTTTGTTACTCAACCACGGAAGTACGGCTGAACGGATCTGGACGAAATTGAGCACAAAGATAGATTCTAGTCTGGATTAATACATAGGCTACTTTTATCCCAGAAAATTAAAGATTTCCCGTGGGAACAAAGAAACCTCAATCCATGCGGATGCAATTTTAATAAAATAATTAATCTGAATAAATTATGGGAATTATAATTTAATCCAAACAGGTATTAAACCAAGACATGAGACAAGACGAAACTAATATTATTATGAATGTTAATTATGGAAGAACGCCGAAAAAATATTTAAAAAAAAATTGTTTCTAGGTCGTTGATTTTCCGCTAAATATTATTTATTATCCTTAGTGTGCAACTGTCATTTTCAAATAGTACTACATTAAGCGATGGTAGTAAACCCCCCCCCCCCCCCCCTAGTAAGCAGCAGGAGCCTTAAATTACGTAAAAATAATTGCTACAGCGATCGGAAACACCTCTGACACCTCTGATTGGCTAACAATGTTTCGCTATTGGCCGAGATCCATTGTCGCAGTAAGAATATCATAACTTAAGCCAATCACAGGAACATAGACTGTTATACAATGATTGATGCAGGTTTTATAATAATTATATTAGGGCTATTTCTGTGTCAAATTTCGTCAAGATTAGTTTATTCATGAAAACGTAAGGCAAGAAAGACAGACATAAATACACTATTAAGCAGTTATTAATACTAGATGATGCCCGCGACTACGTCCGTGTGGATTGTTATTTTTACTCCCGCGGGAACTTATCAATTATCTGGGATAAAGAGTTGTCTATGTCCTTCCCCTTGAAATTGGTACAGGGATACAAGCTATCCCTGTACCAAATTCAATCAATCGGTTGAAAAGGTTGGCCTTAAAACGTAGCAGACAGACAGACACACTTTCGCATTTATAATATTAATATGGATGTATAAATGTGGATATTAATTTACAAGTAAATAGAAAAAACCAAAATGGACATGAAATTCATTATTTCAACTTTGCAAATTATTCGAGTGGCAAGTTGTTTTGTGGTCGGGGTCATCTACGAGTATGTACGGGGCCTGCGGCAAAGCGGCGTAAGTCATGAATACCGATTTATTACGCTTTGGAAAATTCAAAATTACATACCATAAATGCTTAAATTAGTTGTTTAAAATAAACAAGTCTTTATTTAAGATATTTATGAGTCCATAATATGAAATGTAAAATAATACTTTACTAACTTACCTATCCATAGTTTATTTTATTCCTTGATTGAATTATAATTAACTAGATGATTCCCGCGACTTCGTCTGCGTGGACAAAGTTTTTTCGATTCCCGCGGGAACTCTTGAATTTTCCGGGATAAAAAGTAGCCAATGTCCTTTCCCGGGATACAACCTACCCCTGTGCCAAATTTCATTAAATTCGGTTGAACAGATGGGCTGTGAAAGCGTAGCAGACAGACAGACAGACAGACACACTTTCGCATTTATAATATTAGTATGGATATGGATATGGATTGAAGCTCTGTGCAAAAGTTTCAGCTTTCTAGGCTGAAAGTTGATGAGTCCGTTTTTATTTATTCACTACAAGGTAGCCTTTGACTGCGATCTCACCCGGTAAGTGATGATGCAGTCTAAGATGATAGCGAGCTTACCTGTTAGGGGTATATGGTAGTTATATTACACCCATACCCATACCTCTATTCGGTTTCTACACGGAACGCTACTTCGCTTGGCGGCACGTCTTTGCCGCTAGGGTGGTAACTAGCCACGGCCAAAGCCTCCCACCTATAAATTCCTAAATTGACCCTGATTATCCGTATTTATTAGGATGTTTGATTCCCGCGGGTACTAATTCATTTCCAGGGATGAAGCCTATCCTGGACGGGCCAAAGCCTATGCTCTACCCCAGGTTGCAACCTATCTCTGTACCAAATTTCGTGAAAATCGGTTGAAAAGGTGAGCCATGAAAGCGTAGCAGACATACAGACGGACACACTTTCGCAATTATAATAATAAAAGTATGGATTTTGACTTAGGTAGGTTTGTCTGGAACGGTACCAAACGCACGGCAGCTAACTGCTAATGTGGTAAGATCGAGGAATGCCGGCGGTCATAGCGAGACCCGATATAATTAATTACAATGATGTTACTTGTAAATTCAATTAATTATATTAATAATTCTTGCATAAAAGATTACTACTTATTATTCCTTGTCATTGTTTTTTTTCGTTAATCCACTGTTAAAGTCACTGTTGCAACAATTATACTATAAAATTTTGGGCATGGGCTTCTGAGTACCAAATTTCAAAAAGTCGTATATTCAAGACCGGAAAATTTAGGAAAATCCATCTTACTGTAGTAAATTTTACGTAAAAATGTGCATTTCCTCAGAAAGGTAAAAAATATAGACAAACATAGACAAAGTATGTCATAATGTCTGTCTGTCTGTTCGCTACGTCTGTCTGACTGCTACGTTTTCACGGCCCATTTGCTCAACCGATTTTTATGAAATTTGTTGATAGATTGTATCGCAGGGAAGAACATAGACTACTTTTTATCCCGGAAATTTAAAGAGTGCCTGCGGGAATCAAATCCACGCGGACGAAGACGCGGGCATCATCTAGTACTTAAATAAATTTAATTTATTCTGTTTAGAAGCAAATGTATAAATTCATTTGTAATCATATTTTCAATAATTTCACAGTTCGTAATGCGTGGATTCGAACCCGGAACCTACAGCAGTGTCACCGTGAAACCACGGCGCACGATCGCACCTCTCGATCATTACAAATGCGCAAAACACGATGCGCACGGCGTAATGTAATAAGACGCATTTTTCTCAAACAAAAACATATGTACTTAATGGTGTTAGAAAATTGACGCCTATGCTAGTTCAGTGAGGTGGCTGTGGGATGTATGCTCTACCTTCATGTTATAAAATTTTGAGTTGTTTGTTTTAAATCCTTTATTGCACATACATTACAATGCAAAAAGGCGAACTTAATACCTAGAGGTATTCTCTTCCATTTGTGACAGAGATAGGTTGCATCCCGGAGAAGGATATATTATAAGTTACTTTTATTCCGGAAAATTAGGCGTTCCCACGGCAATAAAAGAAAACTTAGTTAACGCGGACGAAGTCGCGGACATCATCTTGTTATATGTAAGCAGGGAAAACTGACTCCAAAACAGCTCCAATCGATGGATCTAGAAACTTGAAATTTTGTATTAAGTAGGTTTTCTTTGTAAGCCGTGTTTCAGAAATTCCACTCAAACGAAGCCAAATAATTTCTACTGCATCCCTATTCTCTTACTTACTCTAACTCAGTGACTATCAAAAATGACATATTATTATATTTTTTTATCCATTGAAGGTTAACTATGAAATAAAATAGCATTGTTTCATTGCAAACCTTTAATGGATAAAAAATATCATGTGGTTAAACATATTATAACTAGCTGATGCCCGCGACTTCGTACGCTAATTGGATCGAGGTTTTGTGGTTCCCGCGGGAACTCTTTAATTTTCCGGGATTAAAAGTAGCCTATGTGCTATTCCAGACTATATTCTATCTCTGTGCCAAATTTCAGCCAGATCCATTCAGCTGTTGGCGCGTGATTGAGTAACAAACATCCATACATCCATCCATCCAAACTTTCGCATTTATAATATTTATTTGAAGTAAGAAGTAAGATGGTAGCTGGGCTGGTGGTTTAATAGAATAGAGCCTACTCCCTGCGATGGCATATCGTGGCTGACACTAGGTTTTTACCATGCATTCTTCGTGGCCGCAAACGGCGCATTCCGAGACGCAAAACAAGTAAATGCGACCCACACGGCCGCCTAACGATACATCCACCACGGATATTCTGTAAATCCCATTTTTGCATATTATCCGAGGAAATCTTTGTGACTTTGTTGTTCAGGCGGCCCTAAGTGCTATTTCTCGTCGAGTTTGGTAGAATAAGTAGGTACTAAATTAACAATAACCTTTAATATTAAATTATCGTAACATAAGGTACACAATTTATATATTATTTGTTTTTACAAAGTATTTATTAAACCCAAAAAAAGTAAATGCGACCTACGCGGCCGCTGTAACGATACAATGGTGGATGTATCCGAGGAAATCTTTGTGACTGTGTTGTTCTAGCGGACTTAAGTGCTATTTCTGGTAGAATTTGGTAGAATTTGGTCGAATAAGTAGGTACTAAATAAACAATAAACATTATATTATCAAATTACTAGCTGATGCCCGCGAATCCGTCCGCTTGGAGGTATGAAAAATAGATAGTAGCCG
The DNA here is from genome assembly GCA_963932025.1 of Erebia epiphron. Taxonomy (NCBI): domain Eukaryota; kingdom Metazoa; phylum Arthropoda; class Insecta; order Lepidoptera; family Nymphalidae; genus Erebia; species Erebia epiphron. Next base: position 23,243,551 of record OZ009947.1, on the reverse strand, counting down.
ATTCTCAGACCTACTGAATATGCTCACAAAATTTCATGAGAATCGGTCAAGCCGTTTCGGAGGAGTATGGGAACGAAAACTGTGACACGAGAATTTTATATATAAGATTGTAACCTAAGGTACACGATTTATATAATATATTTGATTTTACCAAGTATTTATTAAACGCAAAAAAAGTAAATGCGAGCCACGCGGCCGCTGTAACGATACAATGGTGGATGTATCCGAGGAAATCTTTGTGATTGTGTTGTTCTAGCGGACTTAAGTGCTATTTCTGGTCGAATTTGGTAGAATTTGGTCGAATAAGTAGGTACTAAATAAACAACCTAAGGTACACGATTGTAACCTAAGGTATACGATTTATATAATATATTTGATTTTACCAAGTATTTATTAAACGCAAAAAAAGTAAATGCGAGCCACGCGGCCGCTGTAACGATACAATGGTGGATGTATCCGAGGAAATCTTTGTGACTGTGTTGTTCTAGCGGACTTAAGTGCTATTTCTGGTCGAATTTGGTAGAATTTGGTCGAATAAGTAGGTACTAAATAAAAAACCTAAGGTACACGATTGTAACCTAAGGTACACGATTTATATAATATATTTGATTTTACCAAGTATTTATTAAACGCAAAAAAAGTAAGTGCGACCTACGCGGCCGCTGTAACGATACAATGGTGGATGTATCCGAGGAAATCTTTGTGACTGTGTTGTTTTAGTGGACCTAAGTGCTATTTCTGGTTAAATTTGGTAGAATTTGGTCGAATAAGTAGGTACTAAATAAACAATGAACATTATATTTATCAAATTATTGTAACCTAAGGTACACAATTTATATAATAATATATTTTATTTTACCAAGTATTTATTAAACGCAAAAAAGTAAATGCGAGCCACGCGGCCGCTGTAACGATACAATGGTGGATGTATCCGAGGAAATCTTTGTGACTGTGTGGTTTTAGTGGATCTAATTGCTATTTCTGGTCGAGTTTGGTAGAATAAGTAGGTACTAAATTAACAAAGTATTTATTAAACGCAAAAAAAGTAAATGCGACTTACGCGGCCGCTGTAACGATACAATGGTGGATGTATCCGAGGAAATCTTTGTGACTGTGTGGGTTTAGTGGACCTAATTGCTATTTGTGGTCGAGTTTGGTAGAATAAGTAGGTACAACTATATTTCACGAAAGCTAGTAAATTAACAATGAACATATTATATAACTACATGATGGCCGCGATTTCAGAAATTTTAACCCCGGAAAATTAAAGAGTTCCCGCTTGAATCAAAAAATCTTAACCCACACGAAAGAAGATGCGAGAAGATTTCAGGTCTTTTAATTCGTTGGTATACATAAGTATAACAAGACAATCTATCCTACCTACCTATACATTATACCTACCTACAGTAAGGTATACATAGCTATAGTACCACCCTATAGCTATGTATACCTTGATGAGGGTGTATTATTTAATACCCTAGCATAACACCTAGGGTGCTAAGCTGGCTAGATATTGTGCCTATAATATATTGCCACATAGGTAGCCTTTACATTTTTAAATGTCATGAGTAGGTGTAAAGTGTATATGTCACCGTAAGATTGCAAAGGCCGTTGGATTGTAATCTAACTAGCAATATTGTAAACTTTCGACAGATTACAATTAAACGCATTATTTTTCGGTAGATTGTAATCTGTTAAGTATATTAACCCGATAAAACCTAAGTGCACGGCCTGCGGCCGGGCACTTCCTGATTATTTATGTCGAACCCTAACCTAACCTACAAGAAAGAGACATGAAAACGTAAATACAATGAATATATCAAAAATTGAACGGTTCACAATCTGTCGACAGTTTACAATATCGCTAGTTGGATAACAATCTAACGGTTTTTGCAATCTTACGGTGACAATTATACTTATTATGAAGTTTGCAACAGAATAATAATTGATGATTGTCGTATGCCCACCTAAGCTAACCCACCTAAGCTACCTACCCTTATACTTATTTAAGTAGCTGTAGAAGATCATAATATACATTTGCGAGCTGTTGTCATAAAAAATATATAAAATCAAAGCTTAAAGGTCCAACCAATAGTGCTAATATTATTACGATAAAATTCATAATTTTTAAGGAATAAAAAACTTTAAATTATTATTTTAAAGCTATTTAAAAATTCATAAAGTTCAAGTTTTGATTCCCTTCATAGATAGAGACCCTTATAAAATAACTCGGGCTAATGATGCGGCGTGTGATTATAAAGTGGCCAGCGACAGTTTTATGCATAAGCGAGACATTATTAAAATAAATAATGAATTTAATGAACAACCAATTACAGCGCTCCGCTTAAAATTGGAAAGCTACTCGTACATGTACATATAGGTACATATAAAACTTAAAACCGTTTTAATGAAAACCCATCAATGTTCCGCTAAAGCCCGTCCATAAATTCCGAGCACGCAGGCGGGGCCCGATAGAATTTAATACAAAATCCGCCGAAATCCGCCATATTGATATATACATTTTTTCCCCCACCACCCCCTGCCTACATAATTGAGCGCTGTGAAAACTATCACATTGGTAAATGACGCTCCCCCTTCCTCCCACAGTTTTCCGACTACCCGCAATCAATAATTTGGCTGGGCAATGACTGCGATGACTTAGGCATGCGCAGTGCACCCCGCCCGAGTCATCGGCAAAACCTGAACTTGACTTGACGAAAACGAAAGTTAGAGGCGAATGTTTCTATGCCATTCTTGGCATTGGATACGCATGAGGTGCCACCTAACGTAAAGCTAGACACTATTTTGCAAACAAATTTCACGACGAACGTTGCACGCCGGTTTATGGGACACGCCTTAAAAATTTTGCTCATCATAAAAAACGTATTATCATCGATGAGAAAAACGCTGTTTTTAATGATCTTATAAGTAATTTTCCCCTAGAAAATTAGTTTGATGCCGAAAAATATTTTGATGTAAATGTATTCTTTATTGTACGTGACGATCAAAATGTTAGTGTTGCTTAAGTAGAATCACATGAGAGCGAGCGAGATAGCCATTTTAGCGACGATTGTGGACCGAACATTTACGGGAAGCTAAAAAAGGATCACATTACAAATATGGAGGAACATAATATAAAATTATGCCGCGTAAGCTGAAAACAGATAATTTTAACATTGAAAACATAAGTATTACAGCAAATTTTGTCTGTAGCATAAGCATTATCACGTGCATTCAAATATATTCCTCCATTATTGAGACGTTGACGATGCGAAACTGTCCAGCGTTTTACTGCTTACTCCACAGACAAAAATAGCGTATTTTTCAGTACTTACCTTTAATATGGTCTTATGAAGCTTAATGTCTTGCTGGATTTTGTAGTTGTTTGTTTCGTTATTGAATTCTCCAAGTAATATTCTGTGATTTTTCTATTTCTCTTTTAATTTTTTTTATATGATATTTGGAGTTCTTAACTATCTTCTCATGTATTGTCTTCTTCTTATGTGTTTTTGTTTTATGTTATAGTCCTTGCTTATTTTTAAGCCCGTTAAATTTTATACATACTCATATAAAACCTTACAGGTATAGAAATAACAAAAGATTTAACTAAGTCTTAATTTTAATTTTATTTTAATTTTGTACTATTAAAGAAATCTAAAAGTCATTTCAACAGGTAGGTAAACTTGGTAAAATTTAGATTTTTTTGTAACGTTTTTGGCGTAATTTTATCTTACCTTTTTACTATTAATTTAAGGCCAATTTAAGGCACGAGTTTTTTTGTGTTCTTTGCTTATTTTGTTTTCACCTCCCATATAATCTGGATCGGTAGATGAAATTGGTCGAAAGGTTTCCAAAACTTATATTGCCAAAGTCTCAAATATCACTTAGCCTTATGTTTAAGTCCAGAGTCATTAGATTACTTTCACTATATATATATATGGAGAGTCTGCTTATAAAAATCAATATAACTCAATCGAAAAGTTCCAAAAATAACCAGTGTTGTTTAAATGTACTTAAAAAACTTAAATTCTTAAATTCTCTTTTCTATTGTTTTCTTGTAATAACGGTTGATATAAACGTAAAACTTGTTCTATTGCGAAAAAACGTGTTTCTTTATCGTCAAATGGCGGTGGCTGTTATTTGTTTATCCTAAATTTCCTTTTGCTATAAAATCTTGGATATCTTCAGCTTCTTGCGCATTTAACTTAGTTGTTTTTCCATCTGTAGTGCCACTGTCTTCTCCGTGGCCTTCCCATGGATCTTCTCCTTCTTCTTCTTATGATTGTTTTCAGCTGTTCCTCCCGGATGGTCGTAGATGTATCGATGTTACTTTAGCCCTTGCACGACGAATCCGAGCTGAACTGCCTCTCAGTTGCCTTAACACTAATTTTACTGTTTACAGAAAATTAAACCGGTGTTCCGATCTATTGTGAAAAGTTCAAGTGTTGCTGAATACTATTGGTTAATCGATCACTTAAAATCTAAGATGATTATGTGAAAAAACTGAATATCGTCTATTGCATAAAACTATCTCTTGAATGTGTCAGCGGGCGACAGCAATGACTCTAACGCATGCGCGTAATTTTTTCGAAATTTTTATTAAAACCAAAAGATTGGTATATTTTAAATTTTCGATTATTTTTTTGAGTTTTTAGGCCGATTGCTTTTTTTTTTTTGAATTTATTTTAAGAGTCTTTTTGATGCGTTGAGTTCTTTTGCGCGCGTTGCGTAGGTGGTAAGCACGCGTCGTCATCAGCCTCGCTGGCCACACTGATGTCGGCAGGTTGCATCGCTGCTGCAACGACCCCGGATGGAGGATGGGGAGCTCCTGCCCCCCGGGGGTGCCCCATCCCAGACTCGCGCGTCCACCTCGGAATCATCAAATAATGATTTTGCGTGTTTATTATAAAACTCCACATATATATACGGGCGTGGGCTCTAGTAGAACCACCCGAGGAATTCAATTTACAAATTACAGCCTCCATCCATGTGTGCATTTTGCGCGGACGTTTAGAATAAACTATTTGCTTGTTATAAATATCAACTGAGGCGTTATCAACACGCGATCAATACCGCGAATTTTGTGTACATAAAGATTATATACAAAATGGCCAGGCGGGCTCCAAATTATATAATATAAAGGCGGCCATTTTATCGAAATTGATATAAGTTAATGTTACGGTGCTGCATAAGTATAAAGTTTTACCTGCCTTATTAACGAAATGGGTATTTAATTTAACTCATTACTATCTACCTATACCTACTGCTTCATTTATATATTCTAATGCGGATTCGAATTGGCAATTTACTGATGATGTCTAACTGCTGCGCTAAGGGGAAGTTTAGTACGGGTTTTAGAGACAATGATCCTTCTCTACGTTTGCTTAGAGGCCATTTTCTAAAATCTACACTTTGGTTGTACGTGTGCATTGTGTGCATGGTTTATAACTAACCTAGCCCAACAGTTGTGTACCTACTCATTGAGTTTGAGATGTACCTAAACTGTAGAGCGGATATATGAAAAAACCCGACTGAGTTTGTTGTGGGCACTTCTCAGACCAGGGCGTGTTTGGAACGCACGTAGCTTTAATTTTAAGATACCGTAACTGACTATCAATAGTAATTGGACGTCAATAAGTGTACCTACAGTGTACCTAATTTGAATAAATAAATTTTAATTGACTGAGTGATATTAAAGAAATTCTCATATCAATATCCAAGAGCAAAGATCAGTGAAGATAAGCATTGGCAGAAAACCACAGGATAAGGAATCCGCTTCATAAAACCTTCATATCTCGAGATAATTTTTCCTAAACATGGAATGCAAAGAATTGTTCTTAAGTATTTTTAATAAGATTACATACATAAAATATATTTTGATGGTTCCATAGCTTAACAGCTCAGCGGTCAAGATGTAGACTGCAACTCAAAACTGAAAGGTGCCAAACCCTACTCGATTATTATTAATATTTTTGTGAAATAAATCCACATCATACCTACCCACATTCAAACTATTTTAAAGAACATTAATTAGTTAGCGATCTATTTATAATGACATAACAATACTTATAATTCTAATTTAAATGATTTTGTTCTAATAAAATCACTTGTGTAAGTTTATTAATGAATGAAACACATTTTAATTTTCTTCGAAATAAGTACTGCATCTGTGTTGCAATTGCTTGTGTAGTGCGGATATTCCTCACTACACAAGCAATTTAAATCAAATAATTGCAGTCGAGAAAAGTAGCCAATTGATATTTTTTTATTTAAAATTTTATCCTCTCTGAAATTAATAAAACTTTATGTTATCTATGGTTTGATGAGTCGCCGAATCCGCCAATAGATCGTAATTGGAAGTCATAGGGTTCAATTCCGTGTAACTATTAAGCTGCTTAACGTGAGTTCTTCCGATGTGATGATTTAGCAGCTACCGTAAAAGAACAGTGCTGATATCGATAGCTTAGAACCTGGGTTCGATTCTTGGTTGGAACTAAACTGAAAGATTATTTTCATAAAATCTGTTCAATTAGCTCAAGTTGGAGACTATCATCGAATATGGTAGTGATCCCTGATAAAAGGTGTATAGTTTTAGAAATAAAGTCCAGTCTGACTGAATAGGCTAGAAAAACCACAAACTCTTTCACGCCATAACAACATAACCGATTTGGCTCTTTGGGAGTTCTTTGTTGGACTTTTTGCGTCGGCTTGGCGACATTTTAAATCCAAATTAGGTATTCAAAGGAGTAAAAATATTGTATCTCGCTAACAAAGGCCTAGCAAATAACTTGGTGTCATAATTTTGAAATCAGTACTTTAATTAATGTACTTTTAGACTCGACGCAAACGGGCCACCGACCACAGCCACCAGTGGCTAGCGACAAGCAGTTAACATTATTTTTCATATTTTTTTAGGGTTCCGTACCCAAAGGGTAAAAACGGGACCCTATCACTAAGACTCCGCTGTCTGTCTGTCTGTCTGTCTCCAGGCTGTATCTCATAGACCGTGATAGCTAGAAAGCTGAAATTTTCACAAATGATGTATTTCCGTTGCCGCTATAACAACAAATACTAAAAATTAAAAAAATATATATATTAAGGGGGGTCCCCATACAATAAACGTGTTTTTTTCGTATTTTTTTGCTCAATATTAAAAACGGTAACAGGTAGACGGTTAAAATTTTCACAGAATATTAACTTGTATATTACCTTTCAAAATAAATAATTAAATATCAATAAAGTAAATATTAAAGGGGGGCTCCCATACAACAAACGTAATTTTTTAATATTAACAGTAAACCTCTACAAACAAAGTTAGTTTTGCGGTTCATTAACAAAGGTAATTATACCTACTTCTTGAGTACGAAGCCCTCGGTGCGCGAGTACGACTCGCACTTGGCCGGTTTTTCATATTATTACGTACATACGTGTGGTCGGTGGCGGTTACCGTTCCAGTAGTATTCGTAGTGTGACAGCCACCGGTGGCTGTGGTCGGTGGCCCATTTGCGCCGAGCCTTATTGTTAATACCTTAATGGCCAATATTTTTGATAGAAGGTGGCTACATAATTTCACATTTACCCTGAATTTATGCATAGACTACTGCATATTTCTAACCCGGAAAATTCAAAAGTTCCCGCAGCATCAGAAAACCTTAATCCACGAGGATGAAGTCAAGCATCGTCTAGTAGTATCTATACATAGGGAAATGCAGTCAATGTGCGAGTGGCCAAAAAGCAAGCGTAAAAGTTAATCTAATACAACCCTTCATGTTACCCAGTCGCACCCTTCGTCGCAGAAACAAATTTCATCCTCACCACCTCCAGCACCTGGAATAATCCAGGTCATTTCTGCCACGTATCTGCAAATTATGGAACTAGTTTCCATCTTGTTCTATGTTCCCTCATTATGGGGCTCTTCAAAGGGCAGATAAACAAATATCTCAAAAGCCAGCATTGGCGGTTCCTCTGGTGCTGCAAATGTTCGTGAGCGGCGGTAATCACTTAACATCAGGTGACCCGCCTGCTCTTTTTTTGCTTGTAAAATATCTGCGCACCAAATAATAAAGAAAAAAAAAATTGATATTCATTCAAAAATTGGCTCATTAATAATGCATTGCTTGTATTAAAATATCATATCCGTACATTCGTTTGTACAGTGTCGGGTGATCAAGGATTACCGGGTGTTAACATTTCTATGTGTTCGTGTTAATCGCTCGGTTTGCACCCCGTGCCGGGTGATAAGACTTTTAAGTAATTAAACGCCCCGCAAATCAGGTGGAAAGTCTGAATAAGTATTATAGCAGATTTTTTAATTGAGTAACAAACATATTATTTTGACGTTTCCAGTGCTACCAGGGGCCATACTGCCAACGCTTAAAGCCATGCTTAAGCAATATTACTCAAAATGACGGTTTGATGTCACGTACCTTGACGTTACTAAAATAAGGATTATAATTCTAAAACACGAAAGTCAACAATAATGAAACAATATGGCTCTAAACGAAGGCAGTATGGCCCATTAAACCCATACCTACCCCTCGGTTCTCTACACAGCATCGTACCGGGATGCTAAATCGCTTGGCAGCACATCTTTGTCTGTATAGTGGTAACTAGTCACGGCCGAAGCCTCCCACCAGGCAAAAAACTTTTTGGAAACAAGCGGTAGGTACAAAAGCGTGTTTTGTAAATGTCTTCGCAAGATACTTTCGTCCAGCAATGGGTTGAGATGGAATTGATTTGAGAAAATTAAATCATCTATATCATACGAGAATGATTAATTATTCTGTCATTAACATAAAGTACATTTAAATGACGTTTTATAACAATTCAAAACTAAATAAAACTCAAAAAGCACGAATAAATCACTGCAAGATTATCTTCCCCGATTGCACGTAGCCAGGCGTTTTCGGTAATGCCTACAATATTATGTTAAATGCGGCTCCAAAATTGACAATTATTTATAGTACGCAATCATTTACTCACACAGACCTACAGCTATTCATCTATATATAGATTTCTGTATACTACATATCCAAAAAATAGCTAGGGTATCACAACATACCAATATTATAAATGCGAAGTTTATATGTTTATTGCTCTTTTTTTGAGCACGTAAAGCCGTTGATCCTGCGCCTGATCTCTCTCCGGTCATGTCGGATTTTCCATACTATAGGGCTATGAGAGTAAAGGAACAGAGAGAGTGTTTGCGCCCACACTAATAATATCTCCCGAGCAGATTGCTAATCTCTCTGGAGATTGGTCGCCGTGGCTGAAATTTGGTCGGGAGGACATTATTATTACTCTTTCACGCAAAAACTACTGGCCGGATTTGGCTAAAATTTGGAATGGAGATAGATTATACCCTAGATTAACACATAGACTATTTTTTATCCCGGAAAACGAAAAATCTCAATCCTCGTGGTCGTAGTCGCGGGCATCGTCTAGTGTCAAATAAATGGCCCAAATTTCTGTTTCCTATGCATGTAGCAAAACTGTGTCCTAGGAGTTAGTACGATAACGGACCTTATTGACCGTTGGGTTTTATATAAACTCAAACTCAATTTTTTTAATTCAAATAAACTTATTGCAAGTGCTTTTGAATCGTGGAGTGAATCTACCACTGGCTCGGATTGAGATTCCTACCGAGAAGACCATATAAATATACACAAATGTTAAGAATGTTAAGGTTTCAGATGAACATCGAGTCTAGGCTCGTTTAGCTTCAAGTTTCAATTTGTGTTGTTTGGTAGGTACCAAATGTGTGATTTTTAAACCATTTACCTACTTTGTGCCTGATATTAGATTGCATTTCCAAAGAAAAAGAAATTTTTAGGCGTACTTGATACGTTAGTATATTTGAATTAAAATATACTCGATATAATAATATAATAGGAAAATGTCTGTTTCGAATTTTCCAACCCATACCTAAGTACTACTTTTATAGATCGGTCGAAAAATAACAAAGGGCTGGCATAACAATTAAAAATTCCACGCGGCCATATCCGGATAATAAATAATTGGTAAGTACCAAACTTTATAATGAAAAGTAGTTTTTAATATTAGGCTTTATGCCGCCATTTTCATTGAGCCGTGCGCTTGTGACGGCGCGCGGCTATGGCCGGAAAAATGTTAATAATTTACTTGGAAAGAGCGTCCGCTCGTATATCAATAAAACGCGGTATAAACGAAAAATGGGTGTAAGCTAAAAGCTGGTGGAGGATGTATTCTAGGTCTGTGTCATCTGTGTGTATCTTTGCCATTTTGGAGTCCGAAGTTGTTGAAATGGCGACTCCACGCTCTCGGGACCGCACCCTGAAACGTAGAGTTGGCAGTTAGATAACAGACGTTGTTTCTAAAAAAGCTTGTTTCTTAACACATGAGGCGTTTCTAGACACTGTACCAACTTATATACGACTTACCTATTTCAACAAATAAATTGATTTTGATTTTGCTGGATCCAGGTGGCGTAAGACCTCAGCGTGAGAATGTCTCTACAAAATACCTAATACCTATCTAAACCCAAGCAGTGGACGTCTATCGGTCTATGGCGGAGCATCTCTTATTACTCAATGTATCTTCTATCGCTTGACTTCGGTTTCATCAGAGGCTGATTTTGTTACTAGACTTTTAAGAACGACCTCCCTGGCGCAGTGGTGAGCGATGTAGTCTTAGTGTGGAAGGTCCCGGGCTCAATTCCCGGCAGGGTCAATTCGGGAATTTACAATTTCTGGATTCTCTCAGACCTGGTCTGGTGGAAGGCTTCAGCCGTGGCTATTTACCACCCTACCGGCAAAGACGTACCGGCAAGCGATGCCGTGTAGAAATTGATAGGGGTATGGATTTAATATAACTTCCGTGCCCCTAACAAGTTAGCCCGCTAACATCCTAGACTGCATCATCACTTACCATCAGGTGAGATCGCAGTCAAGGGCTAACTTGTACCTAACGGAATTAAATATTCCAAAGTTCTTTCTGGAGTATTGACTTTCAAAGTTGGTGTTCCTAGACTTTAAGGTACGTTCAAGAGGACAAATTTAGTTAAATGCGAATTATTACAAATTTCATTTTCTCCTGGAATGACATGAAAATGCTGTTGAGATACTTAGCAAAAGCAATGTTCATTGTAAGATACGTTCAGTGCATGAACGTCGCAGGCGCTTTATACTACGCTTACGAAAGACAAAACAAATTATTACTATTTATTTATTTCTTAAATAAGTTTACAATTAGGCTTACAAATTAATTCATATCCTACAGAACTGTTTTCACTGTTGACTGTAAATGATAAATGATTTTCTATTTCACGTAAGGCAACTTTTGTCACTTAGGTACGATACGTCAAGACTCTACCATCGTTCCGGAAAATTGTAGGAAACAGTGTCTACATATTATATGGTACTTATAGCTATCCTCATAATATTAAACTTTACTATAGGTACTTATACAGTAGAAATTTTGTAAAGAATTAATAACTAGCTTGGCGTAGCTTTGGTAGCTAGCGTAGCTTTAGTTTTAAGACACCGTAACATAAAATTATCACCATCATAATATTTTTATGTAACGGGACGTCAATAAGTGTAGTGTACCTACCTAAATTGAATAAATATTTATGACTTATGACTTAACTAAGTAGGAAAATAAAGACTCAATTATAATAATAATAATACTTAATACTTACTTAACAATACCTATATCCAGGGGGCGTACTGCCATCGCTTAAAGCAGTATTATTTTAAAAGTCAAATATAAATGACGCCCCATATCGTACCTAAAATAAGGATTATATTTCTGAAAGAAAGCGTCAACAATATTAAAACAATGATGCTGTAAGTAATGGTAGTATACCCCCAGGTAATGTCTCTATCTAAAGGTACTTTCTAATAACATTTTAAATTTAGAAGTTTTATTCTCATTTCATAATTAGGCTGGCAAGCTGTTTAGAAAGTTTAGCAAGTCCAGGGGGAAGACTAATTGCCTGTGGTAGTAGAGCTAACGTATCTGGTAGTACTACGGGCAAAGAAAATCTCCCGTGGGACTACTAGTAAGATCACCGGTAGTGCCACGCTGGGGGTACTGCTCTAAATTCAGTTGCAGCAAGATTTGAACATAACATTCATGTGATGTTAGATAAAAGCTTGTAAAAAGGAGGGTAAACAAATAGTCATCAGCTCTCAGCGAGCAGTTGAACTGCTATACACAACGTAGGGTGAAATGACGGTGCTATAGGTAGCCTGGATAGTTTTTAGCTCCGTCCCGCTCTAGCACTTGCGCAGACCCGTCATCGTCATCATGACTCCCCCTGGGGGGGTCGGGCGTAGGGGGGTCACCCCCCAGCATCAATATACGGCAAACAGCGTAGATAAAATAAACCCATACGAATGCAACCCGCACGTCTATACATGGAAACTAACGAACACATACGAACCTTTAAAACGCACACCAAAACGTATTTATACAAAATTGAAGCCAGATAATTACATTAACATTATATATAGCGTGTTTATGTACGTTTTGGTGCGCAGGGGGTGGGTTTTCGGAGGGTAATGGGAAATGTTTTTCAGAGATTTTTCGCTTGGAAATTTCTGCCGATACGCCGATTTTAATGCCCGTGTCGGTACGGCTGGACTGTAGCATTTTATTGCTTTTCGCAGACAAATTGGTGGATTTTTCGCGTGGAAAATTTTTGAAATGCATTTAACGCTTTGCAGACGGAGTGAATTGAAAACGCGTCGGCAAATTAGATTTGAATGTTGAAAAATGCCGTTGTCAGTTTAACACGCTACCTGCGAATGAAGTTAACTTGTTATGGTACAATGCAACGTAGAATCGTTACTTATGGAGAAACGCTTATTAGCAGTAAAGTCCAGCAAAGGCACGACTGTATACTTTCTGAATTCTCTCTGGTCTGGGAGCCTTTGGCCGTGGTTAGTTACCACCCTACCGGCAAAGACGTACCGTCTACGCGCTTCATAAGCGATTAAGCGTTCCCGTACAAAAACCTACTTTTTATACCGGAAAATTAAGGAGTTCCCGTGGGGATCAAAATATCTTGATGGCCGAAGTAGCAGGCATCATCTATACCAATGTTATAAATGCGAAAGTGTGCCTGTCTGCAACGCTCAACCGATCTTCTATCTTTTCAACCGATTTTGATGAAATTTCGAGAGAGGTAGGCATCCCGAGGAAGGACATAGGTTAACTTTTTATCACGGAAAATTAGGGACTCCCCGCGGGAGAGTCGCAGGCATCATCTAGAATAAAATAAAATATTTTTATTGAACACCAGTATATCGTCTGATCCAAAGCCTAATGTTAGGGCAGGACACATTGATGTAGACTCCGGGGACGTCGCGACCACAGCCGAAGCCGAACGAGGAGATGCCGACCAAACGGTTGTAGGATATCGCCGCTCCTCCACTGTCACCCTGAAAACATAGTTCCTAAACTACGGCCGTTCAGAGAATGCGTTCCTGACACGTCGCGATTGAACTGACGACGTAACTTTGTAATGGCGTTGCAGTTACGATAAAAATATTATTGCTGGTTGTTTACCGTTTTAACAATTGATGAGCATTTAATCAACATTATTATATCAATAATCAATTAATGTTATAATTTTGTGCCAAACTGAGTGTCAAATAACTTGGTAAACAATATTTTATTATTAGGTGTCAGGAACGCATTCTCTGAACGGCCGAACTTTAGCATCTGGTACTTTGATTCGAGTCGTTTTTTTTTTATTCCACTAAAAGTTTGCCCTTGACTGCGATTTCACCTGGTGGTAAGAGATGATGCAGTCTTAGATGGTAGCGGGCTAACAGCTACCATCTTATATATCACTACGGCGGGCCGGTAAGTTTTCTTTAAATAAGAAGCAGGGTTTTTAGAAATAATAACCTGAATGATATCGGAGCGGGCCAGCTAGCCCTTTATTACATTGCATCGTTAACGAAAATCAGTCCGCCTCGGAAAGCACAATGCATGAAAATCGATTGTATCACTCGGCTTGATTGTGAACACTTCGGATATTGTATCGAGTTTGGACCTAGATTTATTAGGTGTCAATAGATCACCGCTTCGCTTGCTCCTGATCAATTAAACTGACAATACAAAGAGTAATAATTTTAATTGTTTGCCTCTGGAAAATACTAGTAAAATGTTTTCTATATGTATGTGATGCTACGTATCTTCTTCTTCTTCTTCTCAGTGATGCGGCTTTGCAGGGCTCTGTAGCGAGACCCAGTATCACTTTGACCGTTGGCGATCTATTGTGATCAAATCTTGGAAACTATCCTTTTCCAGTTTTGTGCCAAGTTTCTTTAGATGCATCGAGAAGTAGGTAACTGTGTTGTTTGATAATAATTATTATCAAATTATTACGAGGCAGGCACAAGTCCAAAACCTTTGTGCTCGAGACCCAAATTTTTTGAAGAAGAATTTGGATTTCCGAGAATAATTTTATGTTTATTTTATCACTGTTAGGTGAAATTTGAATTTGTTGCAAGGATATCTTAATATGACACGTCATACACCACACCATACACTATTGGTAAAATCCATATCCATATTTTTATCCATACGAAAAAGTATTGAGCTGTCTTAATGTATACATCTCTCTATGACATATTCGTTTGACCAATTTTGATTTATTTGGGAGTTCTCAGCTCAGACACGACCAAATGATTGCCGCGAACTATAAACGCGCATTTCCATGAGAAGAAGAAGAAGAAGAGCGCACAACAAACTCAGCCGGGGGTTTTTTTTCAGGATTTCAGGTTACCTGACAAGCATCCGCCATGCTGTCTCCAGCGCAAAACATTCTAGATGTCAGTGTTTGATTATACCACTCATTTTGCACCTTTTGACACTTTTCTTTGGCCACAAAATTCATTTGTACGCGTTGCAGCGTATCTCTAAAGTCGCCCTGAAATTAGTAGTCATCAAATCTAAATATTATAAATGCAAAAGTTTGGATGGATGGATGTATGGATGGATGTATGGATGGATGTATGGATGGATGTATGGATGGATGTATGGATGGATGTATGGATGGATGTATGGATGGATGTATGGATAGATGTATGGATGGATGTATGGATGGATGTTTGTTACTCAATCACGCCCCAACGGCTGAACGGATCTGGCTGAAATTTGGCACAGAGATAGATTATAGTCTGGAATAGCACATAGGCTACTTTTTATCCTGGTAACCACGCAAACCACGCTGACGAAGTCGTGGGCATTCGCTAGTGAATAATAAAAAACAAAATTCAAATGTTTTTATTGACATTAAGGGCTTTTTTTCATAATTTGAGGGCACAATTATAGTTTAGAAATCATACCAACCTTCTCCCTTGAATATCCCCAACCGGAGACATAAATAAATTCTCCAATTTCTCCATCACTCAGTTCAACACTGTTCACCGTTTCTCCAAAACGCAGTTTCCTGTATAGCTCCAACAACTGTACGTCATAGTCGAACGAATGGTTCCGTCTATACAGAGGATGTATGAAATGGTTTCTTATCTTAACTTTAGGAGATTCAACGCGATATTTGCTTCCAGCGCGGATGAAATAAGATTCTGAACTAAAAAAGAAGTAATTTATACCTACTTATCTAGACGACGCGACTTAGTCCGCGCGGATTTATGTTTTTTGATTCCCACAGGATCTCTTCAATTTTTCGGGATAAAAAGTAGCCTATGTCCTTCCCCGGGATACAACCTATCCCCGTACCAAATTTCATGAAAATTGGTTGAACAGATACAGTTTTTTGATTCCCGCGGGAACTCTTCAATTTTCCGGGATAAAAAGTATTCTATGTCCTTCCCTGGGATGTAACCTATCTCTCTACCAAATTTAATCAAAGTCGGTTGAGTAGTTGGGCCTTGAAAGCGTAGTAGACAGACAGACAGACACACTTTTGCATTTCTAATATTAGTATGGATTTAGATTTAAAAGCTAACTAAAAATACTACCCGCAATGTGCCACAGTTAAAACCCATTTCTTATGAATTATAACACCTCCGCAGATATCACCGTAGTTGACTTGATACGGAGCCTCTTGGATTTCTATGTCATAACCTCCCAGTATCCTACAAAATTTTAACGAAGGTAATATAATTTCGCAGTGAGCCGATTTAACCCGTATTTTAATAAAGAGCTGGATTATATAAGGATTTTTTTTTCTTTCTATCTTTTTAGGGTTCCGTATCAAAATGGTAAAATGGAACCCTTATGGTGCGACTTTCTCCGTCTGTCTGTCCGTCTGTCCGTCTGTCCGTCCGTCACACTCGATTATTTCAGTAACTACCGAAGCTATCGACATGAAATTTGGAATAGTTGTGTATATTAGTGGCCCAAAGACACTGGAATTAAAAAAAATTGGAAATTATTTTTGTTCTTATTTAAAAAGGGGGGAAAATCTGAGGGTTGAAATTTAAAAGTGAGATAACTGTACTGTGTGGGGTATCATATGAAAGGGTTTACTTTGTACATTCTAAAACAGATTTTTAATTATTTTTATATATGATAGTTTTTGATTTATCGGGGAAAATGTCTAAAAAAATACCGTCCCCCCCCCCCTTATCTCCGGAGTTTACCAATCGAAAAATTTGAAATAATTATGGTCAATAGGAATTTACCTATATTTTACAGGAAAACTATAGGCACTGCTCTAACTAGCATAGTTTTTTTGATATTAACAATAAACCTCTACAAACAAAGTTAGTCTTGCGGTTCATTAACAAAGGTAATTATTTATTAATAATGGTACGGAACCCTTCGTGCGCGAGTCAGACTCGCACTTGCCCGGTTTTTTTTTAATAACGAGATGTGTTTCTTTTAATAACGACCCTTATACGTTAAATACGACCTACCACCTACTATTTATTCAGTCATTATTATTACTCTACATACTATTAGTTTTTTTTTTTAAGTGAAACATCTTTAGAATAGTTGTGATTTGAAAATTCGATGAAACGAAAAAGCGTCACCAAAAGAGACTAAAATATTCATAATAGGATTTAGCCTGCGAGATAATGAAATGGAATTCTATTTATATTTATCTCATTCTGTCGTAGGCTACTTTTCTGAGGTTTCACTTCTGCCGTATGTGAATTGCACACACACACTTTTTTACGTATTAGATTGCCAGAACACTAGCTAAGTACCATTTTAATATAATTGATCAAACACCAGCTGTCAAGCGCTTGATAATCCATACTAATATTATAAATGCGAAAGTGTGTCTGTCTGTCTGTCTGTCTGTCTGTCTGTCTGTCTGTCTGTCTGTCTGTCTGTCTGTCTGTCTGTCTGTCTGCTACGCTTTCACGGCCCATCTGTTCAACCGATTTTGATGAAATTTGGTACAATGATTGGTTGTATCCCGGGGAAGGACATACTTTTTATCCCGGAAAATTCAAGAGTTCCCGCGGGAATAGAAAAAACTTGGTCCACGCGGACGAAGTCGCGGGAATCTTTAGTTCCATATAAATCGTACTTAGTTAAAGTTGTCGTGATCGAATGAGAAGAAAATTTCTTACGGCCTTCTGAACATAAAATGTTTAAAAAATTCTGAACAAAAATGTTTGACGACCTCCGTGGCGCAGTGTGTAGCGCTGATGTCTTAACGTGCGGATAGGTCCCGGGTTCGATCCCCGGCAGGGTTAATTTGGGAATAATTTATAATTTCTGATTTTTCCCTGGTCTGGCCTGGTGGGAGGCTTCAGCCGTGGCTAGTTACCACCGGCAAAGACGTACCGCCAAGCGATTTAGCGTTCCGGTACGATGCCGTGTAGAAACTGAATAGGGGTATGGGTTTAATATAACTGCCATGCCCCTAACAGGTTAGCCCGCTACCATCTTAGACTGCATCATCACTTACCATCAGGTGAGATCGCAGTCAAGGGCTAACTTGTGGTGGATTAAAAAAAAAACGAATGCTACTAACCCAATCACAGCGATGAAATTGTTGACAAGCAACAGCGATATAAATAACATCAGTGAA
Source organism: Erebia epiphron (assembly GCA_963932025.1). Classification (NCBI taxonomy): domain Eukaryota; kingdom Metazoa; phylum Arthropoda; class Insecta; order Lepidoptera; family Nymphalidae; genus Erebia; species Erebia epiphron. The sequence continues at coordinate 23,225,544 of OZ009947.1, read as the reverse complement.
TTACACGTATATTGTGTTTGTTATAATTGGACAATCCCGCTCTATGTAGCTTAATTAGCTAACCAATCAATTTTTTCAACAATTATTTTTCTGCACGTGTTTCTACGCAATAACAAATTGACGTCAAAACGAATCAACATGCTTTTTTCTAAAATAATAAATGTATATAATTAAAAAAAAAACCCGACTGCCTTGCCATATTGTAATTTTAAAAAAAAAGTTGTCATTGTCACTCGGGAGGATTCTAACGAAACCGCGTACATCCAATTCTGTTCGGGCATTTAGGAATTATAGTTGAATAAATAAACTCACATACAATAACATTCGTTTTACATCACGTCATATCACGTCTTGTTTTAACGGTAAAGGAAAACGTGAGAAAACCTGCATGCTCGAGAGTTCTTCAGAATGTTCTCGAAGGTGTATGAATTCTGGCAATCCGCACTTGGCCAGCGCGGTAAAATTTTCTAAGAGGACTCGTTCTCCACTACTTACTTGGCCGGCTATGGGTTGAAATGATGATGTCGCGAATATACCACCCCAACCCCAGCGCTTTTAAAACCACTACACAAAATCAAAATGGTTGCCCATATTAAAATATTTATTATGTTATTAGCTAATGAATTAGATAGCAGCGCCCGTGTGATGTTTAGAATTTGGAAATTTGCCAAACATGGTCATTACCGATTTTACTCCATTAATAAGGCAGGCTGACCGGTTTACTGGGGGCCTGGATCGGATTCACATTTGTGTCGAATGCGGTGGAATTTTGCCGGTGACTTCCGACAAGATTACGTAATATTCGACGGCGAATACTCTTGGATTTCGTTTGCTTAGTTAATAAATGGCCGCCTAGTATGAGCTTATGTTTGATTAGAAATTCAACTTTTGTCTCAACTTTTTTATTAATTATTATTTCACTAAAAATTATGCCCGCGATTTTGTCAACGTGGATTAAGTTTTTCAATTTCCGCGGGAACTCCTTAAAGAGACGGTTCAGATTTGTATGGGGTGTAGGCCTGGTCTTGTACAAGTAGAGAATTGAAGGAAAATAAAATACTAGACCAGTTTTAATTGATCAAATCTACGAATTCGTCGTAATTTCAGTGGCGAAATTGTTTAATCTATCCAAGCTAAGCAACACTAAACATGAGTGGGTAACACTGTCGGATTCATATTTTTTGACGTTTTCAAAGAAAAACACGTTATTTTGACAGTCACTGTCTGGAATGACATTTGATACATTTCGCGCCTACTGCCTTTTCTATGACTGAAGATTGCCATCTTGGTAACGTATCGAAATCTTGAAATACATTTTTATTTTTTTCTCGTTATTTACTTTACTGTTCTTAATTATTATATTTTTAATACAATCTATATATTTTCCTCTATTCGTGGTCGAATGTACAAGAGTAGGCCTAAAATGAACCTTTTCCTTTACGGGATTAAAGAAGCCTATCCTATCCTTCCCCGGGATACAAACTATCCCTATACCAAATTTCATCAAAATCGGTTCAACAGATGGGCCGTGAAAGCGTAGCAGACGGACAAACAGACACACTTTCGCATTTACAATATTAGTATGGATTCTAGTTTTTTTAGCAGATTCCTTTTTGTGTAGTTTTAAGCAAATTCATATTTAAGTAGCATCTTTCCTAAAACTTTTATGGTCAATTTTTTTATAATTTTAAGTGGATATTTTTTGTGATGTAACTTTTTATTTTACGCGCACACTTTTTATTAGTTTTAAGTGAATGATGTGGCACCTTAGATATATTCTACAATTAACAATGTCCTAATTGTGTCTAGTTTAAGTTGATTTAATGCAACTATTTTCGTTTGTCTAAATACTTAAGTAAAATAATATAAAATATCTTTCTAAGTTGACACCGGACTCTGTAAAACTTTTGCTCATAGAGCATATAGATAAAATAACCAATTGATAGATTTAATCGATTTTAGCCAATAATTTTCTGTCTAGATACGTGTTATTCAGCTGCAGAATGAGATCAGAAAGCATGTAAATTCGTCCCTGATTGACCTTCTTCGATTGACTTGTACGATTCAAAAGCATTTCAATAAAAAACATTTAAATTTGAATTAATTGATCTCTTTTCGTTTCGGTAAACTGGTTGCATCATAGAGGTAAGAGCAAACTAAAAATATTATTTCAATGTCCATGTTAATCTAACGTTAGGCCAGTCACTTCCTCTATCCAACTCCTGACTTTGGCCACTTTGCTGTACACTCCATAGGATCCGGGAGTAGCACAGCCATAGCCGAATGATACCATGCCCAGCAGCCTGTCGTAGGCCACCGCTGGACCACCGGAGTCACCCTGCAATAAACAAGAAAAAGTATATTATATCAATAGGTGATACTTGAACTAGATAAAAAAATACCTGGAAAAACTTCTAGAAGAATAATCGAATCTTGTGGTATTTTTAATTAGTGACTTGATATCCGTTGTTTTCCACCCTATCGTCATTCATAATTGGATTACAAACTTATTCACAAACTGTGGTATAATTAATAAGAGAATGAGAGATGAAAACAAGCAGTAAGTATTAAATAAATCTGTAACCCGTCTACGGAAAAAAAAATTAAAGGCGCCCACTTTTAATGAAAAAAAGTGGGCGCCTTCGCCCCATTTAAAATTCGTCTTTACCGATTTTGTTCGTGTTAAATGTAGCCTATGTCACCCGTACCATAAGAAGGATTCAATTGACACCTCATTCAATAAAATCGGCTCAGTCAATTCAGTCGCTACGGTGGAACATACATAAATACAAACACACATATAATATATACATACACACATACATAGCTAAAATCATAACCCTTATGGCTTTGCCATAAGAGGGTAAAAAGCATAAAAGAAAGCAGGAAATAAAAAGGCGATCAACTCTCACCTGACAGGCGTCTTTCTTCCCCTCAGAGAATCCAGCGCAAAACATCCTGGCTGTTAGAGCTCCTCTGAAGTAAGGGAACGGCACTTTCTGGCAGTTCTCTTTGGATATTATTGGTACGCGGACAGCTCGAAGAACGGTTGAGTACGGACCCTGAAAAGATTTTTTGCAATTGGTTTCGGGTTTCATACTTGACAAAATTAATTTAATCAACTTTAAAGAATCATATACCGTTCCATTCGCAATTAATACTTAAAATGAATACCATAATTATTATTTAATAATACATTTATTTTTAAAATTTAAAAACCCTCCCGATAGAATTTCGGTCACGACGCAACCCCCAATTATTAATAGTAAGGAAATGGTAAACGCAATCGTTTGTCAAACGGTTAATTCGACCTGTTTATGGAGTTCATAGATGCCTACACGTCAAAAAGCATGTATGAACTCCTTAAACCGTTCGTGTAATCGTTTCAAGCTGTCAAATGATTACAATTTGCTCAGACAATTTGCCTTCTGGCCAGTCTATTCAAAAGTCTTAATAGCCAATACGCAAAAAATAATAATATAGTGGTTAAATTAATGTGTACAAACGCAGGTTCCCTATCATAGTATTATCACATAGTCCGATGAGACACGGCCGGCGTAAATTCAGATGCAAAACTGACCTGGGTAATACTAACTAATAAACTTCTCAACTTGGAGTTGGTATTAAAAAATTCTCGATATAAAAACCAAGGAAAATTTTTGACCTGTCTTTGAATACGCATCCTAGACCGAAATACCACCAAGGCAGTAGCCCAATTCTCACTTCCAGGACTAGTTTTGAAAGGAAGGATTGCAGGCAAGAGAGCTCCAGGTCGCGAAAGGCGCATGTAGTTGGACGTTAGGGGGTGGACAGGGCTTAGCTATCCAAAACTAAAAGATGCGGCTCAAAATAGAGAAGATTTTCGTATAATGACTGCTAAACTTCGTTTTGAAGAAGGCATGCGATAATGATGGATGCGATAATAAGTCTTTAACCGATAGACGTCCAAAGATAGATATATACTAGCTGATGCCCGCGACTTCATACGCGTGGATTGAGGTTTTTTGGTTCCCGCGGGAACTTTATCATTTTCCGGGATAAAATGTAGCTTATGTGCTATTCCAGACTATAATCTATCTCTGTGCCAAATTTCATCCAGATCCGTTCAGCCGTTGGGGCGTGATTGAGTAACAAACATCCATCCATATATCCATCCATACATCCATCCATACATCCATCCATACATCCATTATAATATTTAATTGATGATTATATCTATTTATCTATATCTCAATAGATATATCTATCGAGTGGACTATAATGAACACTGCGAAGAAAGTTCTCGGTAGCTATATCATCTCTTCCACTCACATTTTCTTCAGTATTTCCCCATCCAGTAACAGTAACAACTTTACCAATGACCATATCTTCAATATGTGCCACTTTGATAGGTTGGACGTTGTCGTCGAACTTCAGATTTTCGTTCAGTTCCAGAAGTTGAAAGTCGAAGTCGAATGGGTGGTCCTTGCCCTTAGCTGACCACTTTGGGTGGATGTAGTTATTTTTTATAGAAACTTTTGTGCCTTGATTCAAGTATTTTGAACCGACTTTTATGTATGTCTTCTTACTGTAAAATATAAATCAAATTCTATGTAAAATAGTGTAATTTTTCGATTTAGAATAAGAAGCGAAGAATGCGTAAGAAATTGTTTTTTTTTAATAGCCTGATATCTATTTTTTTATCTTTTTTTATTTTTATTTTTCAAATTCTTTTTCTTTTTCTTTTCCGTATCTTTTTCTAGCTTATGCCTTATCTTTTGCTAGCTTAGTCCTTCCCCTTTATAAAACCTATCCCTGTACCAAATTTCATCGAAATCGGTTGAGTAGTTCAGCCGTTAAAGCGTAGAAGACAGACAGACAGACAGACGAACGGGCAGACAGACAGACAGACGCATTTTCGCATTTATAATATTATAGTATATATAGTATGGACTAGATGATGCCCGCAACTTCGTCCGCGAGGATTGATGTTTTTGATTCCCGCGGGAAATCTTCGAATTTCCGGGATAAAAAGTAGCCTATGTCCTTCCCCGGGATGTAACATATCTCTGTACCAAATTTCATTAAAATCGGTTGAGTAGTTCGGCCGCGAAAGCGTAACAGACAGACAGACAGACACACTTTCGCATTTATAATATTAGTATGGATAGTATGGATACGCAACATGATCAATTGCTTAATAACAATTCTTTAACCGTTTAGACCGCTTTTTTTAAATCCACTATAAGTTAGCCCTTGACTGCGATCTCACCTGATGGTAAGTGAAGATGGTAGCGGGCTGACCTAAGCTAAGCTGTTAGGGGCAGTGCAGTTGTATTTCTACACGGCATCGTACCGGCACGTCTTTTCCGGTAGGGTGTTATCTACCCACGGCCGAAGCCTCCCACCAGGCCAGGCCAGGGCAAATTCAGAAATTATATCACGGAGGTGCGTCAGGGTACCTTCCCTATAGCCAGGTAAAATGATAGAGGTGTCTAAATCTGTATGACGAATAAGGTTTCTTAAAACTTACCCACAATGTCCTGCAGTGATCACCCATTTCTTATCAATGATAGCACCACCACAATTGGTGCCATAAGCAACATGGTATGGATACAAATTTATATCAACTTCAAAGCCACCGACAATTTTATCCTGTCCATATTTTTCTAAAGCATCATCCAAATCTAACTTCTGATTCTCATAGCTATCAATTTCAGTATTAACTGCAGCACGGTCGTTATTAAAATCAAAGTTGTCTATGTCTATCATTTCTGTGGCTTCTTCATAGTGACCTATGTCTAGTTTGAACAGGTCATTATTACTTCTGAATTTTTTTTGCTTGGGCCACGTTGGTATTTGATTTGGATTGTTGGGAGGACTGTGTGGTGCATTGTATATAGGTATGACGATGAGGTCATATTCTGAAAGAAATGGAAAAATTATATTTTGAGATAAGAGTAGAAGTGAAATACTCAAGTAGGTATCAGTTATAAAGCAGGTACCTACAGTAGAGAAAAGTAAAGCAGTTCATTGCCTAGCGGTCTTCGATTATCCTAGGGGTCCGGAATCACCCCTGCTTTTTTTGGTCAGTACGTTTAATAAAACACTTGTTAAATATGACGGTTGAAGGATAACATTGAAAGGAAATATGCATGCTTCAGAATTCTGAGAGCTCAATGGATTGATGATGATGATGATGTTAGAGAAAGGTTATTAATTATATAATTTATTGTTGTATATTGTATAAATGTTGGCCGCAAGCAAGTTTAATGTATGAAAATTATGAAATAAGAAAAAAAAGATAGATGAAAAGGTGAACTTAGTTTTATGAGCTTCTTTAAAAACAAAAAAAAACACAAATTCCCACTGTGGATTTAGTCAATTAAGGATGATTGTGCTCACTGCGGCAAAGCATTCTAAACAGTAGAATAATTTGAGATAGTATTATACATAATATAGAAAAGAATTGTAAGTATACTTTACTTTTCAAGTTTACAGGAGCGATACTGTAAAATACAAAATATAAACAAATTGATCTAGAAACAACAAAACTAGTACTTCCACGAGGAGCCATAACGATGGAAAGAAATTAGCTAAGTCATATAAAAAGGGCAATTCAGCAATCAATTCTGATAACTCACCGTGAAATTATTCATTAGTGTACCTACAAACTTGCATACGCAGCAAGAAATTCTTATTTGATTGAAATAGGTAGGTACGCCGGTTAATTTCCACTCGATGTAAATTCCGCTAAGATGATTATTCTAATAAGAAATTATTATTATTTTTAATAATTTTACAAGAAATAAAGGATTATGTTGCACAGAGTAAGTTTTTGGATTCATTATTTTCTATTGTCTTAATTTTTTTAGGTAAACTTTCTCTTCCGAAGAAAAATTAAGTGCTGCCATCTCTCCAACAATTAGGAAACTCGAAAGAAATAGGCTCTGCCATCTATTGCCGTTTTAATATATTATTAATGTTTTAATGGGAAATTGCAATTATATTATTATAAAAGACGAAATACTAAACAGATTTAAATAAGAAAAAGAAATATTTTAATTCATTTCTTATTTTATTTCTTATTTAGGTACTCATCTTACTTTCATGGAGAAATCTGCATGAAATTAAACTAACAATTTTCAACAACTAGTACTGTCATCTAGTATCGAATAGCACGCAACTGCAAAAACTTTTTCGCCTGACTATTAAATTTTTTTAGTTTAATTATTGATATAAAAAGTTATTGTGCGGGAACGTGTAGCTACAGTGAATAATTGATCGTATTTTTTTCATAGTTGCATAAAGGTTCAAATCCAATATCGGTGGCAAGGGGCAGCCACTGGCGACAGCGAATGGGAATAGCATCGCGTATTCCATGGAGTCGTATCGCATTACGGTAGTCGCACGGTCAGCTAGAGCCATAACTCCTTTACAATGTCGCGACTTGCGACGCGTCGTATCAAGTCGCGTTGTCGCATTTGTCGCTGACGTAGGACAGGTTCTTACTTAGTAATATACTATGTACCACCGACAATACAACTGACAATATACTATGTCGAGTTATTTATACATTGTACCACCAAAACACCCACTGTTGCACAGAGGGTGTTCTTTCGCTTTTCTACGCTCTCCGGGGGCCGTAAACTCAGGCATCTTGGGAGCCCAAGGTATTTCCGTTCTTCGAACTATGTACAATAGATAGGTAGCGTTTTAGCGTTTAGCGTTCCGGTACGATGCCGTGTAGAAACTGAATGGGTTTAATATATTTGCCATGCCCCTAACAGGTTAGCCCGCTACCATCTTAGACTGCATCATCACTTACCATCAGGTGAGATCGCAGTCAAGGGCTTGTAGTGGATAAAAAAAAACCAAAGCAATTTTTAGTGTGGATTTACCTCTTAAATCACGACGAATTTCCGTCTTTACAGACAAATTACAAATTTACGCACAGCGGTGAAGGAAAACATTTCGAGGAAGGGAAAGTTAGTGAAACCTTCCAATCCTGTTGGCGTGTGCGCGGTTCTAGTCGAATGGTGGACCTAAACTAAACCTTTCTCGATCTGAAAGGGGTCCTTGAGACCCGTGCTCAGTAGTGTTCCGACAATAGATTGGGATTATGTATAACTAGTTGATGCCCGCGACTTCGTCCGCGTGGATTGAGTTTTTTTTGGTTCCCGCGGGAACTCTTTAATTTTCCGGGATAAAAAGCCTATGTGCTATTCCAGACTATAATCTATCTGGGTACCAAATTTCATCCAGATCCGTTCAGCCGTTTTGGCGTGATCGAGTAACAAACATCCATCCATCCATCAAAATTTTCGCATTTATTATATGAGTACCTATAGAATTAGTATAGATGATGCTGAAATTCCAATTCTCACTAAGTAGCTTATTAATAATTTATTATCGAACAAAATCTTCAACGAAATAAATAAATCGTTACTTATCAGCTAAATATAATGTTCTTACAAATACAGCTACCTATTCCCAAAATACAATAAGTACCTACCTAAGTCGCCATCTCCCAAAGTTATCTTAAACATCTCAAACAAAAGAATCTCCGTCGATATTTCGAACAATACCCCCCAAGTAAATAAGCCGGGGGGGGATGAATATATAATGAAATTTCGCCCTTGCCGTCCGTTAATCAAAAACTGCTGCAGAGCGGGCTCTGGAAAGACGTAAGAAAATGGAAATTTTCCTACCCTCCTTTTTCCTGTTTACCCCCCTCCCGCCTCCGAGAGGTCGGACACCCCCCTCCTTAGGTACGGCGTTACAGAAGCGGACTAATATTTACAAATCAGCTTTTCCACCGTATCAGCGTCGCGAAGATTGGATTTTTGATTTTTTTTTAAAACGACTTACGTGGCGCGCGTGGAGCTGTTGTCTTAACGTGCGGTGCTCCCGGGTTCGATTCCCGGCAGGGTCAATGTGGGAACTTATAATTTCAGAATTTTCTCTATTCTGGTCTGGTGGGAGGCTTCGGCTGTGACTAGTCACCACCCTACCGGAAAAGACGTGCCGCCAAGCGATTTAGCGTTCCGGTACGATGCCGATGTACGATGTAGAAACCGAATAATAATGTCCTCCCGACCGAATTTCGGCCATGGCGGCCTATCTCCAGAGAGATTAGCCATCTGCGCGGGGGTATTATAGTGCACAAGTGTTTGCGCATACAAAGGTGCACTCTCTGTTCCTTTACTCTCATAACCCGATGGGATGAAAAATCCGACACGACCGAAGAGAGATCGGGCACAGGACCGACGGCTTTACGTGCTCTCCGAGGCACGGGGGTGAAACACCGCCAACTTCCTAACACCGGGCTAGTGCTGAGAATTTCTTGTTAGAAAAACCCAACACTTTTTATGGCCCAACCCGGGACTCGGACCCGGGACCTCGTCGGCTGCAGTCGAACATGCTAACCACTAGACCAACGAGGCAGAAACCGAATAGGGGTTATTACTCCTATTCGGTTTCTGCCATGCCCTTAACAAGTTAGCCCGCTACCATCTTAGACTGCATCGTAACTTAACATCAGGTTAGATCGCAGTCAAGGGCTAGCTAAAAGCTAGCTAGTAGATAAAAAAAAAGTTGACCGCACAGAATCTAAATATAAGAAAGGATAACGTGAATGCAAAATTTCAAATTTCAATCTTTTTTCTCACTCTCTGTCTGCCTCTATTTTTATTAGGATGTAGATGTGGCAAATCTCGAAAATGACTTGATTTTTTACGTTCCTGGGTAACCTCTATCCTAAATTCCTAAGAGTCAGTTGAGAACAAACGGAAAAATCCAATCAAAGAACTGTATCAGTAATGGCTTTAGGTATAAATTTCGAGCAGGAAACAAGCGTTTCCTTCCTTGCCTGCTTAGAATTATAAGTAAGCCAATTTTAACTGATTTGTCCAGTTATTGATTTTTACAGTTCTTTATTCAGTGACATAAAAAAGGGCGTGAGGATTTTCCGCGGTTAAAATACTACTTCACAACCTTTCTCACTGCCAAAGGTAGGTACTCACTGGTGGAGATCTCATAAAGAGAAAAGTGTTTCCTTGTCCACTATGTTTCTTTATTTCTAACTACATACCTACTAATATTATAAATGCGAAATCTGTCTGTCTGCTACGCTGTCACGGTCCATCTGTTCAACCGATTTCAATTAAATTTGGTATGGGGATAGTTTGTATCTCGGGAAGGACATAGGCTTCTTTTTAACCCTGAAAATTAAGCAGTTCCCGTGGGATTTAAAATCCTCATTCACGTGGACGAAGTTGCGGGCATCATCTAGTATCTTATAACATTTTGGTACAAATAAATTTAAAAAAATTAAACTAGTTTTTCCTGTGGTTTTACTGACAAAATCGGTCATTAGAGTCATAGTGTCTCTCCATACTTATACTAACCGCCCCCCCCCCGCCTGCACTCCGCCGCCAACCGAATGCAAATTTTATAATACGACGCCCGTTTTCTTATAGGCATTGTCGTAAACCCGTCCGTAGTCGCTTAGCTTCGGTCATTTGTTCTGATTGTGTTTCTATACTACCTCCTATACATTTATAAGCACCTAGTACCTATCTAGTGGCCTATCAGTATTCTATTCTAGTAGGTACCATACCTTTTCCGAATTTATACGTCCGTTTTAATACAAGCTGTGTAGTTAAAACCCGAATATAGTCACTTTTACGTCATCTATTAACTGTCCAGTTACTTAATTCAAAGTCAAAGTTAAAGTCAAATAACGTTTATTTAATTTAGGTAGGTATACTACATTTATTAACGTCGAGTTATTTATAAAATATAATGGTGATTATTAGTAACGGTATCTCAAAACTGAAGCTACGAGGGTTCCAAACGCGCCCTGGTCTGAGAAGAGCCCACAACAAACTAAGCCGGGTTTTTTTTTTTCATTATCACCATTTCACAATCTTTAGTCTTCACTGCAGTACCCCAACTTTTTCCAATTTCTTCGTCCATTTTACTATGAAATGTAGATGTAGGTCATTGTGTCAACCGTATAATGATTAAAAACACGGTTTCTACTAACAGTAGGTACCTATTATAGCTCGTTGTATATTCTACGACCTTATATTTAACACCAACCAAAAGAGTATTTTCGAGTAGAGTTCGTAAAAGAACCAAAGTGACCGACACACAGGTATACTACCTCTATGGTGACCGACATAGCTCTGAGGATTAGCAGCATAGAGGTAGGCCTAACAGGGCCTAACTCTGTGATTAGCAGGCTGAAGTGGCAGTGGGCGGGTCATGTCTGTCGCAGAACCGATGGCCGTTGGGGCAGACGTGTTCTGCAGTGGAGACCACGTACCGGCAAGCGTAGTGTAGGACGACCTCCAGCTCGCTGGTCCGATGACCTAAAGAAGGTGGCGGGAAGCGGGTGGATGAGGAAGGCGGAGGAACGTGTTTGGTGGCGCGCTCTCGAAAAGCCAGCAGTGGATGCATACAGGCTGATGGATGGATGGAATAGAGTATTTTCATTTTATTTACTTACTGATATATTTAACAACTTTATTTTCAAATACTACTTTATTCGCACTCGCACTTCTTTGGAGGCACCTCTATCAATTGGGTATTTGACTACTATTCCAATAAATTATTTTTAGTGATTATATTAAATAGAGGATCTCCCAAAAGTCGTCATTTCCACGTCCCCTGATAGTTTTATGTTGAATAACCATTTTGAACATTCGATTAAAGTAAAAAGTTCGTCGAACTTTAATGTTTTCACATTTCAGAATTTCACATCCCTTACTTAAGACGCGTTTTGGCGTTTAAAAAAAGTTTCTGATTTGACTATTTCTCAAAAATACCCAATTGAAAGTTTAGTTTAAGATTTCATGATCAGTAATTAAAAAGAAAGAAAAATTCAGTATGAGTAATCTACATTAATTCCAGTATGCATTATTACACGAGTATAATAATAATCTTAATATATATAAATCTCGTGTCACAATGTTTGTCCTCAATGGACTCCTAAACCACTTAACCGATTATAATAAAATTCGCACACCATGTGCAGTTCGATCCAACTTGAGAGATAGGATAGTTTAAATTACTTAAAAAAACATCAATTCACGCGGACGAAGTCGCGGGCATCATCTAGTTTAATATAAAAAATACTTTTTAAACAACCGACTTCAAACTCCCGCGCCAACTTTACAACAACAAGCACACGCTATACAAAGTACTTATTTTATTGTTGATATTTTAAAAACCGCTCGACCGATTTCGATAAAATTTATATGGGACCACTTGGAAAGTATGCCCTTTCAAATAAAAAAAGAATTATTTAAATCGGTCCACTCAGTCAAAAGTTCTGAGGTAACAAACATAAAAAAAAAAAAATACAGTCGAATTGAGAATCTCCTCCTTTTTTTTTAAAGTCGGTTGAAAATGAGAATGGTAAAGTCGTAACAAAGGATCATGCGGAACGAATCTGCAGAACGCTGCGAAAGCTGAAAGTCGATAATAACTCCGCGGATAATGTCTTAAAGAATTCCTCGAACACGGATCGCTGCCTCAGCGCTACCATTGGTTCTCGAAAATGTGGAAAACGATTGTGATTGTGATAAAAATAAATGTGATGGGATAGTCTTAGAAAATTTTTTTTTTTTTGTTTTTTTTTTATCCGCTACAAGTTAGCCCTTGACTGCGATCTCACCTGATGGTAAGTGATGATGCAGTCTAAGATGGTAGCGGGCTAACCTGGTAGGGGCATGGAAGTTATATTAAACCCATACCCCTATTCGGTTTCTACCCACACCACCACCACCACCAGGCCAGACCAGGGAAAATTCAGAAAGAAAGTAGTAGAAAGTGAATTGATAGATGGGTATCTCTCTTTTTGTTTTGTAAAATGATCTATTTTTTTTTCTGTAAACTGTAAACTGCCGGAGACTTTTTCCAGGGTCCATACTGCCAACGTTTAAAGCAAAACTTAAGCAATTTTATTAAAAACTAGACGATGCCCGCGACTTCTTCCGCGTGGATTAATATTTTTTGACTCCCGCGGGAATCCTTTTTTTTTTTTTATCACTACAAGTTAGCCCTTGACTGCGATCTCACCTGATGGTAAGTGATGATGCAGTCTAAGATGGTAGCGGGCTAACCAGTTAGGGGCGTGGCGGTTATATTCAACCCATACCCCTATTCGGTTTCTAACGGCATCGTACCGGAACGCTAAATCGCTTGGCGGCACGTCTTTGCTGGTAGGGTGGTAACTAGCCTCGGCCGAAGCCTCCCACCAGGCCAGACCAGGGAAAATTCAGAAATTATAAATTCCCAAATTGACCCTGCCGGGGATCGAACCCGGGACCTCCGCACGTTAAGGCAACAGCGCTACACACTGCGCCACGGAGGTCGTCAAATTTTACTCTTTAATTTTCCGGGATAAAAATGCCTATAGTCCTTCCCCTGGACACCCTGTACCAAATTTCATCAAAATCGGTTGAACAGATGGGCCATGAAAGCGTAGCAGACAGACAGACACACGTCCGCATTTATAATATTAGTATGGATAAGTATGGATGACAGTTTGATGTCACGTACCTTGACCTTCCTAAAACAAGGATTATAATTATTCTAAAACACGAAAGTCAACAACAATGCATCAATAATATCAATCAATCAATCGATCAATCAATCAATCTACAATTACAATAAAAAATCTTTAAAAGCTTAGGCAAATAGTAAATCCAATAGATGTAGTTAGATCCATCCAATCTGCAGACAATTATAGTTTTTGTCGCCTCAAGTCGAAAAACATTGGTTGGAACTTTCCGTCCCGAAAAGGCGAGATCACGTATGCCGATAGCATTAGCAAGTTTTCGCATTAGGCAAACTTTTATTACACTTATCTCGGGGAGGTAGGTAGCAAAAATTTACTTTTAGATACGAATTACGAACGCTGGAGATGGATGACTTTAAAATGATTCGAGGGAAATGTTGCAAATTTTATTTTAGTAGTTCCGTATTCAAGAAACCATATATTTTTAACTATATGGTGCCCGTGTTTCGTCTACGTGGATTAGTCTTTTGATTCCTGCGGGAACTCTTTGATTTTCCGGGATAAAATGTAGTTTACGACCTTCCCCGGGATGGAATCAACTTATTTAACAAATTTTGACAAAATTGGTTATAAATATGTACCGGGAAAGCGTAGCAGACAGACAGTATGGATAGATAGATGTTTTTTCTGTTTTTGCACATGATTGATAACTTATACTTTTTGAGAAAAATTGGAGAGAGAAATTGGACCTTAAGAGTTGAAGAACTGAGTGATGGTTTTAAAATTAAAAAGCAATTAGGTACTGATAAAGTTACTTTTTTTCAGTAATACTATAAAGTTGTTTCAGTAATACTTTTTTTAACAAATTAAATATTTTGTCAGAAACTGAAAGTGAAGTTCAGTAGGTAGTCTTTTCACGTCTACAGAAGGAAGTTTCATGAAGTTAGCCACGTAGGTACTGCAATGGAGCTTTGAGCAATCTGAAACAAAGAAAGGTTATTTTAGAAGACCGATGATAGCCCGTACTTTTCATTTTATACGAAAATCATACTAATATTATAAATGCGAAAGTCACTTTGTTTGTTGGTTTGTTGGTTTGTTGGTTTGTTGGTTTGTCCTTCAATCACGCCGCAACGGAGCAACGGATCGACGTGATTTTTGGCATTGGTATAGTTGAGGACCTGGAGAGTGACATAGGCTATTTGTCCTTCCCCGGGATACAACCTATCCCTGTACCAAATTTCATCAAAATCGGTTGAACAGATGGGTCGTTAAAACGTAGCAGACAGACAGACAGACACACATTCGCATTTATAATATTAGTATGGATATAGGAAAAGAATCTGAGTAACGTAAATTTACTTGGAAAGGGAAAAGATGGTAAATTATAAAATAGTTTCAGCAGTGCGGGGTAAAAGTAAAGAAGGGATTAAGTCCACTATCGGGGCGGGGTCAGGTAAATTTTAATTTCCATGCAAATGCCGGCTTCATTCTAAATCTACGAGCTGCGAAGCCGTGAGACGACGCGCCTTAATGAACTCCCTTTTGACATTTTGTAAGCGAACTGATTTTTAGAATTTTAATATTAGGTATTTTAGAGAAATTAATAAAGTAGTTACCCACGGAACAGACTATAATATTTTTTTTTCGATACATAATTTATTACTAAAAATACAAATCATTAAAATCAAAATTAAATCGAAATTATAAACTAAATTATAAACTGAAAACTAAACATTAAAAATATCATCTATCCCGCTGCAATGAGGCAGTGTGCCCAGAACACTGGCTGCGTTACCCCGCTGAATAGCCAAACTTATGTGTTGGCCGAGGTAACTGCCACCTGTGGACTCTGTGAGACGAGAAGATAGATCCTTAAAAAAGGATCTAGCATCTTCGCCCCACGACCCCAGGGTTTCACCACCAAAAGGCACAAAAATGAAATTATTTTCAATAATTTCATACTTGCGCCTCTTGGCTCTTTCTGCATTAGTGGCCGCCGCCCCCGCTGTCATGGAGGACGCCTGCAAGTGGGATAACGCTAGCGTATCCACGCATGTGGCATGTTTTAACTGTTTGTCTTTCAGTCACGCTGCAGCGGATTGATGTGATTTTATGCATGGAATATGGATAACTAGCTGATGCCCGCGACTTCGTCCGCGTTGTTTAAGTTTTTTGTTATTCCCGCGGGAACTCCTTATTTAACCGGGTTTTTTTTTTAAAGTAGCCTATATAACTCTCCAGGTCCTCAATTATACCCACGCCTAATTTTTTTTTTTTATACACGGTTTTTTTTTTTATATTCGGTTTCTACACGGCATCGTACCGGAACGCTAAATCGCTTGGCGGCACGTCTTTGCCGGTAGGGTGGTAACTAGCCACGGCCAAAGCCTCCCACCAGGCCAGACCAGGGAAAATTCAGAAATTATAAATTCCCTAATTGACCCTGCCGGGGATCGAACCCGGGACCTCCGCACGTTAAGGCAACAGCGTTACACACTGCGCCACGGAGGTCGTCAAAATAATATAATAATATAAATAAACACGCCCATAAAAAATTACGTCAATCTGTTGCTCCGTTGCGGCGTGATCGAAGGACAAACCAACAAACCAATAAACCAACAAACAAGCACACTTTCGCATTTATAATATTAGTATGATTTACGAGTACAATTCAAAGACCCTGGAGATTGTTATACTTTTTATATCGAGAAATTATAAAGTCTACGAGATTTTGGTACCTTATTTGAATTAGGTACATACCTACAATATCAATTTCAAAACTTTAAGTCTCATCAGTCATCAGTTATAGGCAAGGCAAGGCAAGGCAAGAATTTTTCAGAATATTTCAGAAATCAAGATTTTAACTGAATGATTCGATGAGACTCATTAGAAGCCTGACTAAATAAATCGATACTCAAATTTGTAAAAACTGTTACAGCTCATGACCTTACAAACTAAGCAAACAAAAAAAGGAATAAAAAATACCGCGTGATCACTATACTTTTCCGAGTAAATTATACCAAGAGTTCTACCGAGGTATTCGCGAAAAGATATTTGGCGGAATTAAAACAACACTTGGAGAGAAAAGTGGTCCACCCCCCACCCGTCTCCCTAGCCCCTGGGCCCCGCGTCCCAAGATGGCTCCTTTTAAAACGGGGTGGACCGGGCAGAATAAAAGTCTGCACCTTCAAGGTGGGGGTACGTTCGATGCGAATTTTAATTGGTCGGAGGGTAGCGACTGAGGATTTTTTTTCGCTTTCAAATTTAGAAGTTTGGGGTTGCGGATTTTTCGCGTAGGTACTGTTATGAAATTGTGTGGTTTTACCTTTTTTTTTTTGTTCTTTTGTTTTCTATATTAAATAGAATTTACAAAACAGTTCTTTTGTCCTTTAATATTGACTCGCAAGTCTGAACAGTCTCAAATTTTTTCTTTCAGTATATTTTCTCTGGATTCGTATTACCTACACCTATTTTGAAAGCTACATGAAAATTAATAAAAACGCGCTCGCCCCGCTTGCTTATTTGTTAAACACTTACGCCTATGTGACATTTCTTAACATAGTAAAACATTGTTGAAGAGTTGACAGTAGTACCTAAAGTAAGGTAAAATTAGCTATAATTTGATGTGGCACCTTATCCTTACCTACCATACACTTCACCTAATTATTAAGAAACTAGCTGATGCCCGCGACTTCGTACGCGTGGATCGAGGTTTTTTGGTTCCCGCGGCAACTCCTTAATTTTCCGGGATAAAAAGTAGCCTATGTGCTATTCCAGACTATAATCTATCTCTGTGCCAAATTTCAGCCAGATCCGTTCAGCCGTTGGGGCGTGATTGAGTAACAAACATCCATACATCCATACATCCATCCAAACTTTCGCATTATAATAATATTTTTTTTTTAATAATATTTATTTGATGCTCACAATATACTACCTACTCTATAAAATTGGATCTGAAAGTAAAAGAAAACCTACAAATATAGGTACCTAAGTAGTTTTGAAATAAGTATAATCTTATGAAGACCACCAAAGTTAAAAATAAGTTTTATCAGAAATGCATTGAGAATCGAAACAAATCGCGAAAGTTATAACAATTTCACAAGAAAACTTAGACAACTTTATTAGCGTTACGATAATTAATTATGTGAAGTAAACTCTATCATAATACAATAGAGTCGTTAATCGTCTGAACACATGTGTTTAACCTTCACATATGCGATGAGTGGGTCAACGTACCTACGCTTTGATTCATGTAAAGGGCCTGAAAATAAGGTCACTGAGATGTGGCTACCTATTTCGGTAATTGCTCTAATATTAACACCTAACTTACTTGTAAAAACCTAGTGATTTGTATTCCGATATTTAATGATACGTCTGATACATTGGTTTGATACAACAATGTCCTCCCGACCGAATTTCGGCCACGGCGGCCAATCTCCTGAGAGATTAGCCATCTGCGCGGGAGATATTATAGTGCACAAGTGTGTGCGCAACCACAGGTGCGTTCCTTTTACTCTCATAGCCCGATGGACCGGAAAATCCGACACAGCCGGTGAGAGATCAGGCGCAGGACCGACGGCTTAACGTGCTCTCCGAGGCACGGGGGTGAAACACCGCCAACTTCCTAACTCCGGGCTAGTAATGAGAATTTCTTGTCAGAAAAACCCAATACTTGTTGTGACCCGACCCGGGACTCGAACTCGGGACCTCGTCGGCCGCAGTCGAACATGCTAATCACTAGACCAACGAGGCAGTCAATAATGTGGCACTATCTGTTTAACACAATCTCTAAACTAAAATGACAGCTTTTGATCTAGTTTTGTCCCTTTCTGCAGGGAGTATTATGAAAGAGTAAGCTATATTTTGAATGCTGTCATTTTAGTATAGTTAAGAGATTGTGCACTACAGAATAAGTCCCGATATGATACGAATATTCCCTTCGCAAGCAAAAAGTTTGAGGTTTGATTTACTTTTTTTAAGGATCACAGTAAAAGTATCTCTTAGGAATTTTCTACCTGTCCTTAAATTCGTCTGTTCGTCTGTGGCATCTAAAATAGAAAAATAATAAAATCTGTGTGAAAAGCATTTATAAATCAGCAACCTGAAACTAGGTATAACAGGAAACGAAAATTATTTCAGCGATATATTAATTTTACCACGACACAGAGGCAGGTTAAAATTTTGAAATCTAATAATATTTTTAAGGCTGTCTCCTGAGCATAAAAAAGCCAAAAAAGCATTGTCAAATATCTAAATCTTATTAAATAGTTTTTTACAGCTTTTAGAAAAAAAGCTACAGTTTACGAAATAGTGACCGAATTAAAGAAAATTATTATATTAATTCTTCCTCAAAGAAAATCAATTTTCTTCTTACTATATCTTTCTTGATAAGTATTTTATTATAAGCTAGGGATAAGGTAGGTACTCTTAAAATTATTAAAAATAGAAAATTCCTATTTCAAACGAAAATTCAGGTCCAGCGCCGTTAAAAGATGATTCTATCTTTTTTTACAGCCATAATTTCGAAAGCATAATTAATCGCCCGTGCCACCCGCCTTAATTGAATAACCACCCTGCGTCCCCCAGGAAAAACATCCCTTTCTTATTTTTACTCTGTCCCCCTTGCAAGACGATAAATCCATGCTACAGACAGCGGGGAGATATCTTGCAAATATATTTACCGCCCACAACCTTTACACTCCACTCTATTTACGAACCTATAAGAGTCGTTTTTACATACAAATTTGTTTGAGAATGGCAAATGTTACAGTGGTTTTAAAACAAGAAAAACCTCCCGCAATTCGTCATTCGAATTCCGCGGGCGTATAATGGCGGATTGCGTTCTGAAATTTTCATTTGAATTTGGAATTAGGTCTGTTTCTGTTAAAAGTGGACTTGAAAACATTTTCAAGTAGATTTCCTAAATTGTTAGATTATTAATGTTACAAACATTGATGTAGAATTTTAGTACGTTACAAACAATAAAATAGTAGTATTTTCATATTTTTTTATTATTATCCATAATCAAGGGCATAATATTTAATGTCTTGAATAAAGTCAAAAACGAAACAATATTATCGTGTTTCCAACATGGAAATCTCATTTTACGAAAAGAGAAGAGATTTAAAGATTTTGAACCCATCGACAAAGTAATATTTTTTTAAGAAATTAAAATATAGTTTTTCATAATGTTCTCGAAGGTGTGTGAAGTCTGCCAATCCGCGCTTGGCCAGCGTGGTGGACTATGGCCAAACCCTTCTCGTTCCGAGAGGAGGCTTGTGCTCAGTAGTGAGCCGGCAATGGGTTGATAAGATAAAGAAGAAGCTTTTGGCAATTTAAGTAAGCCCCGACGCCCAAAAAAATGAAAGTAAAATATAAATCATTAAATGAATCGCCCTTGGTGTATATTGGGTATATTTTCAGGAAATCATTCTGTAATGAGGGACCAAATAGAAAGAACCTACCTAGCTTATTTTATTTTACATAATTGTTGTCAAGGTTAAGCCATTCTGGCTTGCACTGGACGACTGTCATGCCTATAGAAAGCAATGATGATGCCTAGGTCTAGTTTCTAGCGAACTAAAAATTGCTTTACTACTAACCCCTAAAAATACTGAAAGACGACATTCTTTTAACGATAAATTTAACTAAGTACCTACAATCCAACAAAAAAGTAATAATAATAAGAAACAATCCTACCGTGACGTACCACCCTCAATTTAAGAAGGGGCTTTTTTAGGGGATGTTACCCTAAGCGGGCACCACTCAAGGTAGACCCCTGGCTCCCTTCTTATTTATCTTATATAACACTAAGTATAAGGTAATTTGCGAGAAGGGTAGGTCAGATTTAAATTGACGCCTTGAAGGGTGAAAAGAAGAAATAAATGTGCATCCCCTGTTTTAAATTGCTAAGATGAGGGTGGTCCGCTTTCCGCTTTCTTCGCCTTTAATGTGCTTTCGTTTTGATTAATGTCAGAAGATTCTCTTTCCTTTTGTTTTTGTTGTTTGATTTTGTATCTTGTTTTATGCCAAAGCAAGGATTGATGTTGAAAAAAAGAGTGAAGCTATTTTAAACTTTTTCTAAGTGCAGTTTCCAATGTTTGCCTTTCCCATGAACACATCTATTATTATTTAATGAAATTCATACGATCACAATTTATTTAATTATTCTTTTTCATTAAATCGATTGAGGCCTAACCTAGCAAAAGAAAAATACATTTGATTTCTACTATACATGATTTTCTTTCAATCACGTCCAGCCTTCGTACTATCATTTGGACTACCTTTATTTTTATTAATTTTATATCACGCCTCATTTTTTTTTTAAATTCTTTTTTTGTATAATCTGAGGGAACTATTGCTGCTAGAAGAAATAAATCTAAAGATACTAATACTCAATTAAAAAACTCATCAAAAAGTAATTAAAGCCTATAAAGCAAATTTACCAAAACTTAGAAAATCCATTATTAATTCCGATCCCCAAAATCACCCTCGCACCCCAAAATGTACGCCATTTTATATAAAACCCCTCCTTTCTAAAAATGCACTTAGAAATTTAAAGATATAATTAAGGGGGTGGCGCACCCTTGGGGAAATTCGCCTTCTTTCGACAATTTAAAAGGCCCCCTTTTCTTAGCCCTTGCATCAAATAAATGTTTTGTTGTATTGCTTTTCTGGAACTGGCATGCCATTTTTTTTTAATTTAATGTGAAGAAAATTTTAAGAATCTGCCTTTAGGTATGTAGTCTGATACAAATGGCTAATACCAGCCTTCGAGAGCTTGATTCTATAAAACAGAAGCGTCATCTGAATTAAAACTATTACTCCTAATTCCTGTACATTAAAATATATAAAATATTTATGTTTTTACCATCGTTACAGAACTCAAAACATTAACATTTTGTTTGTCTAATTCTCTCTTTGTCTATTTATCTGTGCACGCATTACCAGAGTGAACGACATCACTCTGAACTACTTGGGTGATTTGAACGCAACTTGGCATGCTTATGGCTCTGGAGTAACATAATAATTATATTATGATACTTTGGTCCTGAAAAACTAATTAATGGGTAAATGTTCGTTACGTGGCTCTTCCATGATCAACTGGCAACTATGTCGATGTAATCATTAACCTTAGATCGTTTAAGCGTATATAGCTTATAATTACCAAACGAACATAGCTCTTGAACTGTTATTGTACTTCTGAGGTATATCTACTTTATAACATTCTCATTAACTTATATATAATTTTAGTAGGTACACAATGTATTAAAATTATATATAAGAAACAATACGAAACAAAACAATTATTACTACCCATCCCAAACAGTTGAATCTAGAGAAATGTCGTTTTGGGCAGAGGTTCTCTTTTTCAAACATCATAAATAACAATTTTAAAAAAAAAGCATCCTAATCTAAGTATCCTAACAAAAATTTCTATTGTATTTTAAACCAATAAAGGCTGTCATTTGAAAAAGCCAAAACAAAACAAACAAGGCTACAAAAAAATCACAAACACGACAAAATGAAGCATGAAAAATTTAAACGAGTTGTCCCGTATCGAGAGAGAAGAAATAAAAACTTCCATTAAAACGGGAACAAGCACAACATTTGTCCTTTAAAATTGGCGGGTGGATTTCCCACGTCACCGACGAGGGACGTGTCAGCAGAAAAAACGGTTAAAAGGCGGGAAAAATAAGGAAAAAGCGAAGAGAGCCCCGGCTATTATCCATGTTAATTCCCAGGATAATTTAATTCACGCCTAATTCTATTTACCGAGGAAAAACGGGGGAGGTGATAATTGTTGGACAATTTTTTTTATGTGACACGGACGCTGGGGTATGGAGATTTTTTCACCGTGATTTCCTTTTTCAGCGTGGGAAATGGTCTTGATAAACCTTAAAATATAGGTAATGATTTTACTCCTTTTAAGTATATTTAAATACCTATATCAGGAGATTCCGCTCTTCTATATCATTTATTTATTTTATTTTATTTATTTATTCTGCACAAATATAACTTAAAAGTCAACTTAAAAATATAAAGGACGTGTACAAGGACATCTTATCACTACAAAATGTGGATTTCTTCCAGATGCCCTAGGTGTGAGAATAATTAATAACCATCATTCAGATTTTCAAAATTCTTTCACGCGTGTGTGTGTGTGTGTGTGTGTGTGTGTGTTTGTGTGTGTGTGCGTGTGCGTGCGTGCGTGTGTGTGTAATATATGCATGCGTATTTATGCGTGTACTGTTTGCGAGTGTATGTTTATTAAATATTTTTATTTTATATTTGACATCCTTTAAAAAAAATTAATAAGTTTTCCAAAAGTGCCTCTGTTTCCTCATATGTTTTAAACCATTCAGTCAAAAATTTCTTTATGTCACGCTGTTTAGTGGGAGATACTTAACAATTTGTTAAAATGAAGTTTTTGATGCGGATACCTTTAAGACATTAAGCTTTCTTCTTCGGAATATTATAAAATCACCAATAATAATATGCTTAACAAGTTATTTCCGCTACTTTGTCAGTTTTAGTTGTTTACAAGGTCCCGTAGGAATTTTTGAAAACCCTTTCGGGTGACGCTTTGTAAAGAGAATCCATTTAAGTAAAAAAATAAGTTTTTAGACGGTTTGAGCAGTAGGAAAAAGTATGACAATCGGTTATTTTCTACTTTGATAAATTAATTGTTTAAAATCTCGTACATTTAGTACCTACCGTATTTTAATAAATAAAATAAATGAAAGTATTAATAAAATAAAGTCTTTACAATCGTGCATTGTCGAATCAACTTCTCCTGAAGATGCTCCGGTGTCGGAGTGAAACGTACGTTGAGAGTGATTTGGAGAATTTATGTGGTGTGTGCCTGTGCGAATTACTGGGTGGTCGGTGTCGCATGCTGCAGGTGAATGACACGCACTGTACCACACAAATTTGTCTACTGTAGCAAATTAAACTTCTAGGACATTCATTATCATGGACTTCCGCAAAGTAACACCTGCTTATATTCAATAAATAAAATAAAATTTTAGTAGGTCTGTGAAAATTACTTAAATATTATAATATTACTTAGGGGATCAGCCTCACCCTGGATGGAAACCAGTTGCCAAGCTAGACAAAGTTGGCACTGCGTTTAGAATTAAATGGAAAGAGACGGAAGAGTTATAAAATCATTTGACTCAGAAGTAAAAATAAGTGCCGTACCTACCAAGTACGCTTATTAACTTAGAAGTAATTTGATTAAAAATTATTAGTGTTAATCACCTTCACTGTACTTACTTTGTAAAAGACTAGCTAATAATTTAAGAACTAAGAAACTCTTTCGTGTAAACTAACGCTTTTGACACTGTTTTTCACACCAATCACCACCAAAGGTAAATTTAAAACTGACCACACAATTTGATAGACCGTTAGAGAGAAACATTTTGAATAATATCTGAAACTTATAACCCTTTTGATTTAATACCGGTTTTGGACAAAACGCGCGAAAGTGACCGGTGTCCCCCAGGGGTCAGTTTTGGAGCCGGTATTGTCTATTTTTTGAATAGGACCGACCGGTCAATCTGGTTTTACTGACCCTTTCTTACCTTTTTAATCTTTTGTACGGATTTTAATGCAGCTGCTACTTTTAATGGTTTAGCGACAAAACAATTATTATGCTCACTCACGTTTTAACTGTACTTTACCTTAGCTATTTTGTGTTTAATTTATTTTCTGTATTTTATTCACTTTATAACCGCCAAAATTCTTTTCAAAGACGACGGCACAAAATTTTGATGATAAAGCTTTTTTGCAGATTCCTTTTTGCGTGATTTTTAACATATTAAAGCAAGGCTAGATATCTTCATATGATATGTCACGAGTGAAAGAATATAACTATACAATTCACAATAACGCTAATAAATACAAAATAAAAATAGCAATTTACAAAGAAGCATGATTAGTGGTATCTTCGTGCGTTTAGTGCATCGAAATTATGTGGAAGCAGTGTATAATTTGAAAAAGGCCATTATAAACAATTTACAAGGCACGCCCACCGCTCGGCCTGTCATTACCGTGGCATACGATACGGGTTTGCGCATTTTAAAATAATAGGAGTTCAATGAAAAACGTTATAAGTACTCGTAGATATGTTATTTCTCTTCCTTCCATACGACCAGTAGGCCTAGCATGCGCACTACAAAATATGTCGCGACGAGAGAGAGAGATGTTGTCGTTGTCGGCTAATTTTTCGTTTACCTTAACTTGCACAAAATGCGTTATATTACAAGAAAAAAATAGTCGGCATGTAAGGGTTCGTAGAGAAAAATACCACAGATAAGAAATATTACTTTTATCTCTACTTTTGACGTAACGAGACAAGTAACCATGTTAGCTTCGGTAGACTAATAGAGATAACGGGTAGACATAATTTTACTCTTTGTGCACATGCTAGCCTAACAGGTGAAATCGCAGTCAAGAGCTAACTTGTAGTGGAATGAAAAAAATTGGATTGATGGATGTTTGTTACTCAATAACGCCAGAATAGCTGAATGGGTATACATGAAATTTGGCACAGAGATTATAAGTAGTCTGGAATAGCACATATGCTACTTTTTATGCCGGAAAATTATGGTGTTAAAAAAACCAAAAAAACTCCAATCCACGCGGACAAAGTCACGGGCATCAGCTAGTATGAACTATTTGAGTAAAAATAATTTTGCACTCAAACTCAAATTCTAATCTGATGGTACCAGGCTACCGAATCGATAAAAACCGACATCTTTCGATTGAATTTTATAGATATTTCGCGTGCTTCGTTTCTTATATTATTTTACGTTACTTACAAGGACAAACTTGATTTCATTTTAGAATCGTGTAATACAAGAATTAATGGATTTGTTGGAGAAACCAACTTAATATTTCAAACATAGACTTTATGTATTTAAATTTAGAATACTTATCCATATTAAGTTTTTATAAATGCGAAAGTGTGTTTGTTTCAACGGAGCAACGGATCGACTTTTTTCATGGGTATAGTTACCGATTTGAAGAGTGACATACCTAAAGCTCTACTTCTTATAATCACGGAAAATCAAAGATATTCGAAACACCTAAATCTACGCGAACGAAGTCACGGGTATTAGCTAGACTTCAATAATACCAAACCAATGAACCGTTTCCGAACGACCATCAATAGACGTAATTTAGTTTTTTTTTAACCCCTTCACGCCACATGCCCTTTAGTTTACATCCAAAATTTATAAACGTGACTGCGAATAAAAAAACAAATAATACCTCTAGACCGATGTCCATATGTCCTGCTCTTTTGTTTGGTTTTTAATAATAAACGATAGACACAGTTGAATGCAATTTAGCTACTATGGTCAGTTTAGGGTGGCCATGAGTTACATTGCGAATTCTGAAATGCTTCGGCCACATCTCCTGAAATGATGAGTCTTTTGAGCGTCTGGTGGTACAGGGTCATAAAGAAGGAAAGCGAGCCAGAGGACGTTCACCTCGATGGACAGACCTTATGAAAACTGTGACCCTGTGACCCAGATAACTGTGGTGGAGTGCTCCCGAAACGCTACCAATCGAGACAGGTAGAGGAGCATAGCATGGGAGGCAGTGCGGCCCAAATTAAAGAAAACCGATGATGAGCGTACCTGCATCGTCCCAGCTGTCACGACCACTCTGTCAACTTACCACCCTACAGGCAAAGATGTACCGCCAAGACTGCATCATTATACTTATTACTAGATGAAATAGTAGTCAAAGGCTTTCTTGTAGTGTAATAAAAAAACTTGAGGCAGTGAAATATTATTAATATCAATCTGTCTTTTATATTCCTTACTCTACGTTAGCAAACTATTTTTTTTTCTCGGCGTGTCCGTTGGGCTAGGAGTGTCAACAGTGCACGACTGAGACGATGAGTTACAGAGAGTCAATTAGTGCTAGCAGGCACATTGATTTTCTACCAGATGATACCCGCGACTTCATCCACGTGGATTTAGGTTTTTTTGAAAATCATATGAGAACTCTTCCGGTACTATTTTCCGGTATCAAAACGTAGCGTACAGATGCCCTTCCCTGGTATGCAACCTATCTCTGTACCACATTTCTGGGTAAAGCAAATGGGTGTTAAAACGTAGCAGAAAGACAAACAAATAAACTTTAGTTTTTTTAATTTTTGATTTTTTTATCAACTGGGAGTCCTTAATTTCGGGATAAAAAGCCTATATCCTTCCCCGAGATGTAACCCACCTCTATACGAAATTTCATTAAAATCAGTTTAAAAGATGCGCTGTTAAAGCGTAGTAGACAGACAGACAGACTTCCGCAGTTTTATTATTAGTATGGATTTAATTGCCTCATTCTCTATTTCAGAGAAACCCGGAAGTCCGACAATACGCTTGTAACATGGTGTCCGCGTTAGACCAAACCGGTTGCGACCGGAACAAGGTCCGGTTTCGGCCAGTTGGGCATTGTTGACCCTTTCTTACGCTATTGTTGGTGTTGGGGTCGAAAGGTCCTTGAGCAGATGCCCGCCGTACGCTGACGGGTTAAAAAGTGTTATCAATGTATCGGCACGATTCGTTAGTTTTATCTATCGCTTTAAAAATAATCTATATTAAATTAATCGTTTGGGTGGATGGACGGAGGTTTGTTACTCAATCACGCCAGAACGGCTGAACGGATCTGGATGAAAATTGGCACAGAGATAGATTGTAGTCTGTAATAACACATAGGTTTTTTCCCGGAAAATTAAAGAGTGCCCGCGGGAACCAAAAAAACGCAAGCAAGTCGCGGGCATCAACTAGTAATTCATAAGTGAAAGTCAATGTACTCTACCTCAAGCATTTTTGTAAATTATATTACTTATTTAGCTAAACTCAGTATTATTAGCTATATCTGTATTTAGCTTATCGAAAGAATCTCACAGACATATTATATTATGTAGTACTTAATTCACAAATGAAAGTAAACTTTATACATTAGACAGGAACTAAGAAGTGGTGACACTTGCACCAAGTTGCAGGTAAAATAGCGTGGAAAGTTACAAGTTACAAGGAAAGTGGCAAAAATGCGTGGTGACGAGTGTGGCTGGCGACGGTATGCGACAGGCGAGTGTGCGGCGGCGCGGAACTATTCGCGTACACCGGCGAGCTATTGCCTGCTTCCCCAGATATGTGACAGGCGCTGAGGAAACTGGTCCTATCAAATCAATATCTATTTTAAAATCTATCAAGGTCACAAAATATAATTTTTAGATACATTGATGTAGAATTTTAGAAGTATGACTAGATCGTATCAAGGTTGATATATTTCTTAACCTCCTTGATATAGAAACTTGAGATTTTGTGCTGTGGTTTTCTTTTTAAGCGAAGAGCCCCATAAATAAATCCCTTGAGCAAAGATGAATTTGACACTTTTTTTAAATACAAGTAAAGTGATTTTGTTATTGAAGTTATACCAACTTCTTTTTTTAATAATTTTTTTTAAATAATTATAAAATTATCAGAGTGAATTTTTCGATGCGCGCGCACACCGACACCCAAATTCGACACCCTGACGTTAGTTGGTCAACTTAAAAGTTTTGCAGAAAAAGGCCTGCCAACCAAATAAAAATAAATACATTTACTGTATGTTTTTGATGGGTGAGAACTGATAAATATATTCGAGATAAATTTATTATTTGCTATCAAAAAGAATATAACTTCTTGCAATATAAGAATATAAAATAATAAAGAATATAAAATATGCATTTTAAACCCAACGAAAAATTTATATAATAAAAGCGCGACATAATCCCCTCGAGCTGTACGCGGCAGGTCTAATGTAAGATTTACACCGGTTATCCGGGGAGGAATAGTTAGCTCGCGGAGGAAATCCGCGCGCCGTCACACTAAAAATTTGCCTTACAAATTGTTCGCAAAACAACCGGAATGTTTGGGAAAAGCACACATTTGCATTTTGCTCACTTTGTGTACCCATGTATGAATCGCTTTAATTGGTCGTTACAATCGATTTTTCTAGAAGAAACATGAGGAAATTCGTCAAAAAAAAAACTACGTAGGTAAGTTGAACATGGAATATTGATTGCGTCTTATGGACAAACTATATTATTTTATAATTGTATTACTATGCTTATGCTTCTCACACTAGGAAATTTTCTCAACGGACTTTAAATACATATCAAAAATTGCGGAACCAGCAGAACTTTTTGATATGTATTTAAAGTAAGTTTAGAAACTAGATTATACCCGTCACTACGTCCGCGTGGATTCAGTCGTGGTGTGAGGGCTTAATATCTAAGCTATTGAGAATTTCTTGACAGTTAACCTTTTTATTCTAGACACGAACCCGGGAGCTCCAGATAATAATCTCAAGTTGAATTATTTAGCCGTCACAGTAACTATACCTCCTACCAACGATGTAAACCTCGTAATTGCGACGTTGTTCATACTTAATGCATTCGTAAAATTGCTCTCATTTTTTTATATTTTTTTTAGGACCAGAAAGTTATAAAATAAGAAGAAAAACAGATAAATAGTGGACAAGGAAGCACTTATCTCTATTGAGAGATCTCTACCAGTGACCGTTGCCAGTGAGAAAGGTTGTGGAGGAAGAATAGGTACAACAAGATATGAGATAGCATGAAACGAGATATTATAATATGATAAACTTATTTCACGGATATTAAAACGATAAAGTAGACTTTTTCCAACCTTGGGTGAAATAATCATAATATTTTTTTTTTTTTTTTTCCCTAGGCAGGAGGAAATCCTCATGGATGTCACTAATGACATGTCCGACTTCACTGGGATACTCCCGGCGACCTACGGACTAAAACCTTCTGCCTTCTCTGGCCGCTCTTCCCGGTACTGCGATGTGCATAACTTCGGGAAGGGGCTGTCTATCTGCTCAGGCTTCATTTGCTTTTTGCCTGGCCCATTCGTCTTTCACTCTCTTCCCCATAATAGTCTGCAACATTTTAGCACCCCTGTCCCAAGCCTCTACACTGCTTAGCATCTGTGGCACCAAATTGTTTTTTGACAGGGGGTCTCCGTTTCCACGTGCTTCGTTTCCTTCTTCCTCGAACTCCCTACATTCAAAGATCGCGTGGTTTGGCGTGTCTTCCTTTTCTTCGCAGTAGGGGCAGTTTTCATCGACTGCCTTACCTATAGCGTACAGGTAGGTATTAAAGACACCGTGTCCGTTCAGTGCCTGCGTTATTAGTTTGTCCACTTCGCCGCAATCATAATATTACTGCAATACAATGATAACTATTCTAATGCAGTATCGATTCTATAAATCGATTGCTACAAATCGGTATCATAAACGGACTAAAATATCACAACAGCAATAAAAAATGCATCGTAAACAGCAGGTGGGGCGTGAGCCGTCAATACTTGGCATACCTGCGACACATGGCGATGTACAAAGATTAAGCTACACCTTAGATTGTAGAACCTACACCTAATACACCTGTTAATATTGCCAGTTATTACTAATAAAAATGAATGCTCTTATTAATATTAACAGGTATTACAGTATCTTTATTCATATTTGGTACACTGTACACTTTTATGTATGTTTTTAGTATGTATGTTTATATAAGTATATTTTATACTTTTGTTATTTTGATTTTATGTGCATCGACCACATGAGCTCCTAGACTCAGTGTCATCAGCTTTGTACGCTCGGGTTGCCTTTAAAAGATCACTTTAGTGATAAGGCCGCCTTTGCGCATTACCACAGTTTCCTGTCTTCTGTATTGTATGCATAATTTTGTACCTATGTGTTAAGATGCAATAAAGACTTATACTACTCTACTACTACTACTACTTTTTGTACGTCAGTAAAATATCGCGATTGTATTAATTAACTACGGTATCTTTAAACTAAAGCTATGAGGGTTCCAAATGCGCCCTGGTCTGAGAAGAGTCCATCGCAAAATCCATATCGAAAGTCGAAATTCATTGTCGAAAGCCATATCACGGGTGCACTCTTTAATTTCTTACCTCATAGTCCAATGCAACGGCAATCGACCCTAATCCATACTAATATTATAAATGCGAAAGTGTGTCTGTCTGTCTATTTGTCTGTCTGTCTGTCTGCTACGCTTTCATGGCCCATCTGTTCAACCGATTTGATGAAATTTAGTACAGGGGTAGATTGTATTCCGGGGAGGACATAGTCTACTTTTTATCTCGGAAAATTAAAGAATTCCCGCGGGAATCAAACATCTTAATCCACGCGGACAAAGTCGCGGGCGCCATCTAGTCTAACATGTAATTTTATGCAGTTTAGAGCAAATACTTCAGTGAAATAGCTTTAGATATTGTGCTATAGGTAGGGCGTTATCCATTACTTTACGTTACAATAGGTTTGATAACTAGATAAATCGAAACCGTTATCGTCAGCATCGTCATGCTAGGAAACTGTAACATTAGTCTGCTTTCTTCTGCTGAGGGTCGTGATAGTTACAAATAGTTACAATGTCAAAGCTTTTCTGACCGGTTCAAGACGATTCCGTTATTTCCGCTTCAATAAATTTGGAGAGACCCTTAGTCATGCACTGATAGAATTGACCTCCTTTCTGGGCTATTTGCCTTACTTATTGCAATTTATTTGGTTTTAGACGCGTAATTTTTGCTAATTAGAATGCACTATCTATATCTAATATTTATACTCTATGACCATTAGTAGCGAGGTGTCGAAATATAAGTTATCGGAAGCAACTTATTGAAATTTAAAGG
Source organism: Erebia epiphron (assembly GCA_963932025.1). Lineage (NCBI taxonomy): Eukaryota > Metazoa > Arthropoda > Insecta > Lepidoptera > Nymphalidae > Erebia > Erebia epiphron. Next base: position 23,194,284 of record OZ009947.1, on the reverse strand, counting down.
TTTTCCTTTATTCTAAGAAAAAATATATTTTTTCACCACATTTAAATCCTTTACAATACAACAAAAAAATATCGAGGTTTCTAACAAATGGTGTGACATGCTGTAAGTACAAGCTTGTTTCTCATGGACTCTATGTCTACCAGATAAGTACTCTTTTGCTTTGACAGAATAACACTTGTGCGTTGGGCCGTATCAATAGATAATTTTTTTAATACTTTCGGTAACGAGACAGGGATTTGAAGAACTCTTATTTCAACAGCGTAAGACGTATTTTTGTTTGCCAGATCTATTTTTATTGTCACTTTCGATTTTTGTATCGATTTCACGATACCGATATTACATTGAGTAAATATTTGAACAAGGGTCGGAAGTCATTGATTTATAAGAAAGTGAAAAGAATCGATTCATATTTTTTTATAATAAATAATTTACATAATTAAATATTTTATACACAGGCAGCCGGGGAAACCAGCTGATAAGATTTTTTTACTTTACTTGAAAATGGTCAGATTGAATTTCAGTGAATTAAAATGTGCTTATTTATAAGCCTAACTGCCTCGTTGGTCTAGTGGTTAGCATAGTCGACTGCGGATCACGACGTCCTGGGTTCGATTCCCGGTCGGGCATAAATGTTAGGTATTGGGTTTTTCAATTAAGAAATTCTCAGTGCCAGCCCGGAGTTGGAAGTTGGCGGTGTTTCACCCCCGTGCCTCGGAGAGCATGTTAAGTCGTCGGTCCCGGTTATTATCACTAACATGATAATGCATTGAAGCAGCGTGGTGGGTCTAAGCTCTAATTCCCGCTCTCCTATGAGAGTGGATGCCTGTGCCCAGCAGTGGGACGTTAATAGGCTGTAGTGTATTTATAAGCCAACGTGACAGTTTTTAAGTAATGCTTATTAATCCAGTATTTACTAGATTATATTCCAATTAATTTAGTAATAGTGTAAAGGTTTGTTTACATATAACAACAAATAACTATAGAGTTCCAAGAGTCCCAAGGCCCAACTATATTTTTCAAAGCAAAACCATTCGTACCTTGAGATGTTCCAAGGCACTTTGCAGTTTGCCGTACAGAGTGATTTGGGCCTGTGAATGACAATTTGGGCTCTAAATCATTTTCATTCTGGGAAAAACCTGGTCCGGCGATGACATGAAATCATGATGATGATGATGATGATGAATAAAATATGGACCAAATATTTATTACCTATAGAGTTATTATTGTGAATTTTTTCAACAGTAGAAAGTGCGGATGCTCTAATTAATATTAATTTTGTTAAAATACCTACTACGAAAAAAAAAATATAATATACCTACGTTATTATTTCGGAGACCTAGGTGTGTGTACCAACGTTAGAATATAGAAGTAAAATTTTCACAAGGCAACACTCCAAGGAGTACGAACTAATTTGAAACTTCGATTCTTAAAGCCCATACAATTCTAGCTATATATACAGGTTGTTCCAAACTCACGGACGCTACAAAACAGGCAAGTCGCCTCAGCTATGTAAGTGCAATTTAAAATGTAAATTAACGACTCAAAGAAGTGGGGGGCGCTCACCAGCACTCTTGGAACAGCCTGTATATATCTGCTACGAGCAAAACTGAGCGAAGACAAATGCAATCTCATTGAAAACACAACCTTAACAGCTAAAGTCAAAGTTGAAAATCATTTGAAGGTTAGTAAATCTTATGACGTTTAATATCAAAACGCTTTAATGGAAGATGAGTGGACACGTTCTAATTTCATATTTAAGTGCAAAGGTTTAAGGAAGCTTTTAGTTTGTCGCTCATAACCAGGATATAAGTCTTTTTGAAAGTTTTTTTATATTTCTTCCCAAGCAAAGGATTTGTTTAGCAAAGAAAATGTGAATTAAGAAGCGGACCGTCTTTGGGCGTACTTTAATTTATTCCTGGAAATGGAAATATAATTAAAGACGTAAAGCTTTTGTCCTTTTTGCTGGTTTTCCTTGGTAAATTATGTTTTCTTTGATGTATATTTTCGTCATCATGTCGATAGATGTCCACAAGTCATAATTCTATTGCCAGGATCGCCACAAAACACGATGTTCTATCGCTTGCATAGAAATGTAATGTAAATGTAAGCGATAAGATGTTCTCAAGCGAGTTGCTGGGAGCCGATAGAAATCGGCTTAAAGAGAAGGCATCTTGAAGAGTTAGTGGGGGTCTAACGAAGCTCTTCTCTGGTATGAGGTCGCCAATCAAGTACCTTAGTTTATTAAGTCTACTACCATCGTTTATTTTATTAGATTTTAATCATATTTTGATTCAATTAACTCAAACCCAAGATTTCATAATTTCTGTAAGTAGGTAGGTATAATATACCTAAATTAAATCTAAGTATCGTTTTTAGTGATGATTGAATAGAGGATCTCCCAAAATTTGTAATATCCACGACTCCTGTTTGTTTTATGTTGAGTAACCATTGTAAACTACCTATTACCTAAAGTAAAAAAGTGCGTCGAACTTTGATGCGTCAGAATTCACTATTACATACAAAATCCCATACAGACTAAGCACGCGTTTTGACGTTTGAAAAAAGTTGCGGATTTTACTAGTTGTCAAATTCCACATTCCAGCTTAGTACAACCTTTGCTAATAATTTAATATAACCAATGCCAAAATATGAATTAAATAATTCTATATTAAAACAGAAAAAAAGCAAATAAGTAAGCTGAAATCCGTTTAAACGAGCATAAACAGCATTCAAATATAAATAAGTAAACGCAAATAAATGAAGTTGTCCCAAACATAAACGAAGAACAAACAGAAAAGAAACCCGATATTTCTCAATCAAAACTACAAGTTCATAAACGAAGCAAAGTAACAAAACACCTATAGCCGCGTCGCATGGCAACGGAGACCATTCCTTTTTTCTCCACAAGTGGGATGAGAGGCTGGGATGAGGGGTGGGGGGAAGGGGACCGAGAAATGGAAAACTCGGGAAAATTGTAGCATTCTTGAGGCAACGCGCCGCTCACACCTTCTTGGGCAGAGGTTGAGGACATTTGGTGTGTTTTGTGTAGTTCTACATTTTTTTTAAGAAAGATATTACTATAAGTACCTACCGTTATATTCAACAATTCCTTGACAATTCGAAATTCCAATGTACTGTGCACAAAATTTCTTCGTATCTACAACATTTCTGTTATGAACATTTATTATTATCAGTCTGGATGTAGCCCCAGCTGCTTTATTTCGGCTTTTAGAGATCGTTTCAATTGAGTAAATATAAAACTCTAATAATATTATTTGGATTTAATAATGAATTTATACCACTAGACCAACGAGGCAGTCAGTTGGACGCGTCCATCTAGGTACGTAGCGTCATAAGGAGAACTCTTTAACGGAGAATTCAGAACTCTTTGGCTCAAACAAATTGGAATTTTCAAAGTACATGAAGTGCGCATATCAAGGAACTCGTTCGGCTACTATCATATTCCGCCGCATGTCCATGCACTGATTTTGACACTTTGAATTCCTTTACCACGTAAAATGCGCTGCGGCGCGTTTGATGTAATAAGTAGTTAAAAAAAAAGTCCGATTCAAACTTTATGACTTCGCATCACCATCAACGAACTTCGAGCGTTTCGATGCGCAGAATACAATATTAGGTATCAGCGGTACGGTTCAGTTGACTTATTTGCGCGTACCCACACTGCTAGTGCTATTACCTATTCTGTGCCTACACTCGCGGCTAAATTCCGAGACGTCATAATGTTTGCATCGGACTGTAACCCGGTAAAAATTAATCTTACTCAAACATAAGAAAATGTTCGCGGGCCCTGTAGAGCGCGGAACGTAAAAAGGAGCGCTGTGTCGGACGTCCCCCTACCCACCCCAGCCATGGACGTTCCGAGGCGCGGACTCAGGGCGGGCGGCATAATTTATTTATATTTCTAAGTATATTTACGTAACCATTATTATATAAGTAAGTAGATGATGCCTGCAATTTCATTTGCTTAGGTTTAGGTTTTTCAAAAATCATGTTGGAACTACTTGATTTTCAGAGAAAAATAGCAAGTGCTAGCAGTAGCCCCGGGATGCAATATATTCTTGCACTTAATGTTGTCAAAATCGGTTGAAAAGATAGATCATAACAATGAAGCAGACAGATCGAGCCAGCAGACAGGCACACGTACGGACGGACAGAAAGACAGGCACATTTTCCCAAGTATTACTGGTATAGATAATTATGTACTACCTAGTTGATCAAACGCGATTGTGGTTTTTACTGCGTAATCTCTGTGTCTATTAAAATTGTTTCTGTGGTTGAGTCGTTATTTTCATAACTTATAGCTTATTTTATAAATAGTTCGTAAAATGTATTCCATTGCAATGCATTGAAGAGTGTAGAGTAGAAATATTTCTACTGTGACTTTATTCAGAAAACCCTACCAGCAAAGACGTAGCGCCAAGCGATTTAGCGTTCGGGTACGATGCCGTGTATAAATCGATTAGGGGTATGGGTATAAAATAACTGCCATTCCCCTAACAGGTTAGCCCGCTGCCATCTTAGACTGCATCATCACTTACCATCAGGTGAGATCGCAGGTCTAACTTAGTGGAATTTAAAAAAAACCCTATCTATTGGGATAAGGCAAGTCCGTCCCTGCACGCTTAGTCTTCGTGGTTCAAAGTAGTTTTATACGTATTTAAGTTGACTGTTACCCGTGTAAGTGTTAAACCAAATGGTGATTGTGTGTTAGCCACAAAATCTCCAAGTTAAGCACCTGGTTGCAGATTCGAATCACACTTGTGGACTATTTTTGTACCCATCTTCACCTAGGTTCCCTTGATGGTAGATAAAAGTAATATATTTTGATTTAAAAATCTTAAATAATTATATATTTTTTCAAAAGAACAACCACCGAGTTTCTTGCTGGTTCTTCTCGGTAGGAACGTGTTTCTGAACCAGTGGTAGATTCATTCGACTATGCAAAAGCACTTGTAAATATTCTACTTGAAATGTATTATTTGTTTTTGTTTTGTACAAAATATATAAAACGATATAAACGAAGACATATCTGACCAAAAATGTTTTATTTACAAGAATAAACTTCTCAGAAACGATGCTGCCATTATTCTTATCTAGGTATCTACATAGGTAGGTATCCATCTTTCTCCAACAATGCCCTTTTATATCTTATAGTCGCTATAATTTCTTAAGGCTTTTTGCATCATTTACGCGGAGCAAAACAAAACATTAGCCGCCCAGCTATAGAAGCCCCCTACGTTTTCATGATCGGCCGTTTTCTTACGGAGTTTTTCGAACGGGGAAAGGGGTTGAGGGGTCTTGGTGACATGGACGGTTATTTATGATGAGGCGCAATGTGACGTCACTCGAGAAAACCGGGCGTTTTCTGTCTTGAATAAAAACAAGATGCGGGGTTTGATATTAAAAATATTTTTTGTACCAAAAAGTAGGTATCACTAGCCGTTTGTTTGTTGGTTTATCTTTCAATGAACCCGCAACGGAACAACGGAACATTGTGTTTTTATAAAAAAAGAACAATAACCACAAGGTTAACAATATACCCAACCCTACAGTCAATGGGTCACATTATCCTCACCACTATGACAATAATGTTGCCAAAATGTATGTTTTTTCCAGTTTTATCTCTTAAATTTATATATTTTTTCTACAGTGACTTCCCTAATAAATTCACAAGAAACCCAGTGTGCTTACTCTGAGTTTTTATATTGCAATTTCGATTGATCGTATTGAACGTTCGATCACATTGGCGTCAAAGTAAAATGAACCTTAACAGCATTGAATTAAAGTCACAAATTCAGTACAACTGATTTTAATTTGTATTCATAAACGTATATGAACGATGCTTCTAAGTTGCATTTTACTTTGACGCTAATGTCATCGAATTCTTATACGATCAATCGAAGAAAAACTCAGAGTAAGCACACTGAAGTGTAAAAGAACATTGTACCAGCTGCCTGTCAATACGTAGTCTCTATTTATACTTCAGAACACCTTACGTAACGTTAAACAACGCGTACCTTATTAATTGTCAACATAAAGTAAACGATATTACGTAACAATCCCACATAGCAAAACCTAAATATATACATATATAGTCACATTATCTCCGCCACTATGATATTTTGCCACAAATGTTTTTAAGCTATTGCATAGCTTCTATCGCGGGCCTTGAGCGTGGAGACCGAATCCAGAAATTCCGTAACGAAAAAAAACCTAACACTTTGGTTGCTATGACTACTTGTGTTGTTGACTTCAAGTTGTTGAAAATAAAAAGACTATTTTTATGAAAAGATGATTTTGGTTGCTATGACTACTTGTGTTGTTGACTTCACAGTTTATAAATCAAAATCAAAAAACCTTTTGATTCCCCTTGGACACCCGGACTATTGAAAACATAATTCTTTAAAATTATTTCGCCTTTATATTTTCAACAACTTGAAGTCAACAAAACAAGTAGTCATAGCAACCAAAATCATCTTTTCATAAAAATATTTCGCCTTTAAATTTTCAACAACTTGAAGTCAACAGCACAAGTAGTCATAACAAGTTGATAAAAAATGCTATGCAATAGTTTTACCGCGGCAGTCTCTGAGTGCCACACGTCTTTTTTTTTCAGTTTTATCTCTTAAATTGATGTAGGTATTTTTCTCCCGTCACTTTGATAATAAGGTCAAAAGAAACCCAGAAGTGAAAAAGATCATGGTTTGCTGTCAATACGCAGTCTATTTAGTTTCACATCTGCCTGTCAAAACTTGTCAATAGGCAGTCTATAAAGTCTCTACTTCAGAACACCCTACGTAACGTAACAACTTAAAGTAAAGGATATTACATAACAATCCCACATAGCAAAACCTAAATAATAGACACCCAACCCTAAACTACAGTAGGTGGGTCACATTATACCCGCCAGTATGATATGTTGCCAAAATTTATGTTTTTTGCCAGCTTGCCGGATTAGGTATCTCTTAAATGCATTTATTTTTGCCTCGTGGCGGCTGCGGGCTTGGCAAGATCTCGCGTTTTGTGCACTTGTTAAGTTTTATTTGCTTTTATCTGAACTACTTGGCTTTGTTTTGGTTGTAGATTGTCACTGTACGGCTGTCTGGCTTAAACACAAAGATCGTAGAGTTATTCGTGACATGATGCATAACAATATTATAAATACAATTGTGTGTATGTTTGTTGGTTTCTCCTTCAATCACGCCACAATAGAGCAACGGTTTGATATGATTTTTTGCATAGACATGTTAGGGTTGAGGACATGGAGAGTATCATAAGTTTCTTTTTATAGGTACCGAAAAATCCAATTGAGAAAAACTTAAACCACGCGGACAAAGATGCGGGCGTCAGTTAAAAAATGCTTGCCTATTTATAAGTAAATTAGATGATGCCCGCGACCTATTTGCGTTGATTTAGGTTTTGAAAAATCCTTTCGCAAATCTTGGTTTTTCAGAAATAAAGAGCAGAGTATATATGACGTCTTTTTCTGGGATGCAACCGATCTCTGCACCAAATTTCGTCGAAACCAGTTGAACATACTTAATATGGGCCGTAAAAACGTAGTACACAGACGGTTAAACACAATTTCGCATTTATAATATCTACTGGACCTAACTTACCTACAATATAATATTTTAATTGACTTATAAATTTTATAATTAATATAATTTTCGGAGTACATTTATATTTTTTTTAAATTACCTATATGTGCAACAACAAGTTATATTTATAAGGTTTATATTATTTAGACAACATTTAAATTTAATTACACTGAAAATCTGTGATTAATTTAACTATTCGCTGGGTCGGGTTGCTTCATAGAAAGGGCGTAAAAAAGTAAAATTACATGTTTTCGTCATGAAACCATGAATGATCTTAAAACAAACGCGAAACATAAAACCGTCTAATTTCACATCGCGCACCTAAAACAAAGAAGCGAAAACAAAAAACTCGACACCCGGCATTACGTCGAAAATTACACAGCTTAAAAACCATTAATAACGTTTCTTCCCCCCCACGAAACGCAAAACTCCTTCGCAAATTCGAGTCCTTCGTTAAAACTGTAGAAAAACACCCCCCCGTGGGGAGGCTCGCCCCCCGGGCAGTCTAAAGAAGAAGAAATATGGATCAATAAAGAAATAGCGCGGTGTCCAATAGAAGGAGCGGCTAGTACCCACATTAACGTAACGTTTGTCTGTGTGCCGCGTCCGTACGGCCGTCCTTATTCATACAAAGGCGATGGAGGAAAAATCTTGTTTGTGTGCGTGATCGCGCTTGTGTAGCCGCAAGAAAAAATGCGCGGAGGGTCGCTTTCGGCTTAGTATTTTGAATGGCTTCGGTACGGTATTTGGGGGTTAATTTATAATTACTCCTCAAGTAGGTGCGTATTATTTATTAGCGCTTACTCGTACGGTACTTACGAGGTAAACCTAACTTTAGCGTTAGGTAATTAATAAGTTTAAAATAATTGTTGCTTTGGGGAAATCTCTCACTGTTCCAACCTCTATTAATTTTCCTAGATCGACGACCTGGTCTCTATCTGCTAGATGATGCCCGCGACTTTGTCCGCGCGATGATTAAGTTTTTATGATTCCCAAGAGGACTCCTTCATTTGCCGGGATAAAATGTAGCCTATGTCCTTCACCGGAATGCGACCTACCTCTGTGCCATATTTCATCAAAATCGGTTGAACAGATGGGCCGTGAAAGCGTAGCAGACAGACAGACAGACACACTTTCGCATTTATAATATTTGGATTAGTATGGATTCGGAAAAAAACTCAATAAAAGCAGCGCTGAAATATTCTTTGCGATTTTACCTAAATAGACAATAGACATACCTACTACGTTATCCCTTGACATGCGATCTCATCTGGCGATAACTGATACTTACTTAGTTTATAATTTGGTACAGGGGGTTACCCGATTAGGGGTGTGGGTTTAAAATAACTGCTATAAGTACTTTTTTTAAAACTACACCCCTAATCGGTTTCTACACGGCATCGTACCGAAATGTTAAATCACTTGACACGTCTTTGTCATATCTAGTCTTCCGAGGGCTTACCAGTCTATGCAATCTTCCATAATCCAGCGGTAACCAGCTTTTTCCTATTGGGTGACTAAAGAAAACTCTCTTCTAAAAATAATATTAAAACGTAAAAACAGATTTTGGAAAAAAAAATGGTATTCTAAATTCATACGATGCTATAAAAAGTGTGTAAAAGGCAAAACAATCCATAAAGCAAATCAAAACGTCCCCAACGGGGCACTAACAAATTTCACTCACAATATAACCGCCACTTATCTCCGACAAACAGTGGCTGAATCCCAGAAAAAAGTAAAAATAAATTATGTTAAGTACGTAAGGCTAGACATTTGGTAGAGTTCCGTAGAGGTCTACGAGAATTATTCTATACTAGCTGATGCACGCGTGGTTTAAGTTTTTTTGATTACTGCGGGATCTCCTTAATTTTCCGGGATAGAAAGTAGCCTATGTTACTCTCCAGGTCCTCAACTATAGCTACGCTAAAAATCACGTCGATCTGTTGCTCCGTTGCAGCGTGATAGAAGGACAAACTAAAAAATTAAAAAACCGACAAACAAAAATACTTTCGCATTTATAATATTAGTATGAATTATGACTCACTAGTCATACCGGACCCACTGGTCCGGTAGACGTTGCTTCGTCCTGAACTTAGAACCCGATTGCAGCGCCACCTATACTAAACTCTTACTATAACCACAGAATAGGTAATAGTCTTTAACTAGAAACAAAGTTGTTTTGGTTGACTTTTCTCTATCACTGAAGAGTTAGTTGAAATTAAATGCACTATAAAATACTTCACGTTATCTTGGCCAATTACGGTCTTAAATGGCACTGTAAGCGATCTTTCGATTACCTATAGTGATAATTCTGATTATAACAATTATTTATCATAAAAAATCGATGTTTAACAGATTTATTTTATCATTAAAGTTTGCAAGTTAAAGCCTTATTAGATACGAGTAGGAGATTCATACAATGGGGAAGTTTCATGATGTTGTGAATATCATATTTAACACAAAGGAAGTAAAATATAGATTAAAACTAATAAATCAGTGTTTTTTTTATCTATCAATAAATTTCTGAGAAAAAAAAGTTTAATTATTTAATGTACACCGATTACTGTATCTTACTCGAGTGACAAATTTTGTGAGTGAGTTTTCATACCTAGCCAAGATTTAATACTTCAAAATTATCTTCACACACAAATTAAGTGCTTTTAATTCAATTAAGTCACGTTAAGTCCATTTATTTCTTTTATTCGGCTTTATAAAGTCGGTTGATAGGGAATTATGACGTCACGTCTCCCGTCTTGCAAGCGCAACTTTAAAGTTCCTTAACTTTTTCATTTGTTGAGATATTTTAATGATTCTTTCATATTTTTGTTTTATTTTGTCTTAATTTTTAATAAAAAAATGGTAAACTTCTTCGTAGTTAGGTGCTTTGTTTGAATAGCCAGAGTGAACTTCAGTCATTCGCTGATCTTTACAACAAGGGTATCTAATACCTACCAAGAAATCACTAAGGATTTAGATAAAGTCTCTGAGTTCAATACCTGTCGCAGTCATACTGGCATAAAGACATGAAAAATTTATTTATGTATTTGACTACGGAACTCTAAAACCCAGGACAGTCTCGAAAAACAACCCTAATAATTTGGCTCATTACTAAATGCACGGGAACATATTCCGCCTTAACCGTCCCTATAAATAAAAGGCGATGGGGGGAGGGAAAAATTTTATTATCCCTCCCCCAGCCCGTAAAGGAGAAATATGAAATAAAATGAAAATGTAATGGGGAAAAAATACTGAGTGCGCACGGTAAGACAAAGGGATGGAATATGGTACGTAAGTATGGAAAAAGCACCATTACAACTTATTGTGTTTGATTAAATCTATGTGCTTTTCATTTTTTTTTGTGTTCATTGTTACTTTTTTTATAGAAAATGTTACAATAAAACTTATAATTAGGCTAGCCCTATCTAATTACAATACAAATCATGCCCGTGTGGGAATGGTGGCAAGAATGCTTTCAGCGCTGGACAGCTAAGTTGATCTATGTACCGTACCATATTTATAGTGTATTACTCTAAACGCAATATAAGTATTTGTCCCTTGCACGTTAGCTATTGTAGTAGGTAATGGCCGGGTTCGATAAATATGAAATTCCTGACTACTAACCTAACCTAACCTAACCTAACCTAACCTAACCTAACATAGCAACATTTCATGCTTTTGACATTTTATGCTTTCCACCGGCTTAAGCTGTTATTGTCTGTCAGTCAGTCAGTAAGTCTTAAGCTAATGTCCAAAGAATGTCATCAAGGTAGAAAAGCAATGCCGCGACCCATATATTCTAATAAGGATTTTGAATTCGAGCTGGACAGTATCTATCGACATCTAGAAGCCGTGTTTTATAATAAAAGAAGGTACCTGGCCACAGCCATGCATTTGAAATCAAATAATTATATTTGACGTTAGAGCCCTGAACTAAAAAAGCATCCGGTGAAACTGTTTTCGCTAAACCAATTACATTTACGAGTACAAGAATTGCTCGTTTAGGGTGGATGATAAATACAATGACGTGGGAGCGCATACTATGCGACAGTACACAACGCCGTTCCCTTCGACGCGGAAATATTTAACGTGGACCTTTTATCGTGTTCTGTCTGCAGGGCTAGAAAGTTATATTGAGTCGCTGTCCAGGTCATCAACTATATCCATACAAAAAATCATGTAGATCCATTGCTCTGTTCTAGCGAGATTGAAGGACAAATAAATCAACAAACAAACACACTTTTGCATTTAGTATGATAATAAAATTAGTTAGCAAATCTCTCTCCATGCCAGCTTACCCTTAGAAGCCGGGGACAGACGGCGCAAGCCTCGGGCACCGAAGAACCGTTTCTATAAATTTGCCTTATCACAAAAATATTATATCCTTCTTCGTATCAACCCCGCCGTGAATAATACGACGCCATGTTTGTTTTATAGCTTTAGATAATGGAGTTCTTTTTTTTATTTCACTAAATTGTAAGTACAATCATATATTATATTATATATTATAATTTATGCGAAAGTGTGTTTGTTTGCTGGTATGTCCCTCAATTACGTCGCAGTGGAGCGACGTATCGACGTGATTTTTCGCATGGGTATAGTTGAGAACCTAGAGAGTGACATAGGCTACTTTTTATCCCGGAAAATTAAGGAGTTCCCGTCGGAGACAAAAAACTTAAACCACGCGTACGAAGTCGCGTACGTAGTTATGATCTAATAATCTGTAGGTGTGTAAAAATTCGAGTTCATATTCGAGTTTACATACGTTTGTATTTAATAATTCTCAGACAATTACGATTTTCTTTGGCCCGTACTAATAAGCCGACAAGCCAACTATCGGTCAATCTATGACAAGGACCGGTCATAGACATAAATTAACTGATACTTGAGAAGCTGTTTTTAGCTAATGTCGGTTTATTAATACGGGCATCAGACAATTGAGCCTCCGATCCTACATCATCGTAGGGCGCATCAAGATCCATATACGAGTACCGACTCAATTTCTTAAAACGTATGGAACATTTTAATTATCCATTAGGCTAATTCAAGCGCATAATTTTATACGATCTACCTTCAAAAGAACTCGCAGGTAAAAGAAGTTACCCTTGCAAAAATTAACCCGAGATAGGGGAGGTTTCCCCCCCACCCCTGGAGGGGTGCTAAGAGCATTTTTCTCCCCTGTATATGGGAGAGGAATTGTTGCCAGTTTTTGTTCTTCAGTAAGTGAATTTTGCAGATAATTTTGGGTCGGGTTTTTTTTTCAGAGTTTGACGTTAGCTAAAGAGCTTTTATGAATTAATGCAGGGAAAAGCTGGTCCGATTTTATGATTTCGTGCCATTTTTTAGGGTTAAAAATAAACTACCGACAAAGAAAAATTCAGTCGGCGTTATTCACGTTCAAATAATACGTTTTAGAGCCTGCAAACTAAATAGTCGACCGGCGTTTTGTCCATCCCGAAGGCGAACGACGTTTTGACCTGTCCCGTGCGTAATGTGTTTTCATTCTTATCCATTATTATTACAATAATAAAAAAAATAAAAAAAATCTCTTTATTTGCAAAATCACATAGGTTCTTTAATAATTCGGCCTATAACTCCTAAAAAAGTAAAAACTGTGTTATGGGAGTAAGTGCGTTCCCTATTACATAGGGTTTTTTTTGCAATTTAAATGAAAGTATAGAATTAGGTTTCGCATTCACTGTGGTGTATATGTTATTATTTATGGCTAAGGATTTTATGGTTAACATAATCGAAAGTAATTTTGTTTTTTACCTGGTGGCAAGTGATGATATGATGTAAGCGGGCTAACCTGGAAGGGATACTATCAGTTTTAATGAACTAATAGTAATGTCTACCTCTCATAGATTTCTACTCGTCATTTGCCGGTAGGGTGGTAACTGACTACGGCCAAAACCTCCCACTAATATTAAATCTCCAAACTGACCATGCCGGAAATCGAACCTGGATCCAAATTAAGACTGCACAGTGCCCATTAACTGTCAGGGAGATCGCTAAACATGTGTAAAGACTTCAGTCAATTTTTGCGTACCTGATAAATTAATAAGGTGATGATGATGTAACTTTCAACAGCTGCCAAGCATAGCATTGATTCTAATTGGTACTTTGATTTCTAATAAGAAAATTTTAGAAAAACATTATGAGAAGGCACCTTTTAGATAAACTTGAGAATATTTCCGCAAGGACCAAGGTGCCCGCACTTGTATTACTATCCCGAGAGAACCCCTACCATGGTTAATGGAAAGGTAACCCATGATATTTGGATAGGAGTAATACCTATCCACCACCACCACCACCACTACAGCCCATTAACGTCCCACTGCTGGGCACAGGCCTCCACTCTCATAGGAGAGAGGGAATTAGAGCTTAGACCCACCACGCTGCTCCAATGCGGGTTAGCGGGCTTTAACGACTACTATCATGTTAGTGATAATAACCGGGACCGACGGCTTAACGTGCTCTCCGAGGCACGGGGGTGAAACACCGCCAACTTCCTAAATCCGGGCTAGTGCTGAGAATTTCTAGTCAGAAAAACCCAACACTTATTGTGGCCCGACCCGGGACTCGAACCCGGGACCTCGTCAGCCGCAGTCAAACATGCTAACCGCTAGACCAACGAGGCAGTCATACCTATATCAGTAGTGCCTAAAAGGACCATTAGCATCACCATCACCATCTTTGAAATCGGTCGGAAAAGGGTACAACGTAAAAAAGATTGCCCTCCTCGAAGACCCTCTTGTAATAGCCGGAGAGGATCCTACCTACTCGGAGGGATTATGATATTTATTTTGGTGAAAAGAAAAACCCCAAAAGTACAGTCGGCCCAATAATTTCCAGTCAAAGTAATTTTTTGTAACGAATCTTCGTAGATACTTCAGAAATAGAAACAGATATTTTTTAGCTTTTTAATCTTTGGGAGAATCTTTTTTAGCGTTCGGATTTTTGGAACTGAAAAAACCCTCGTACCTTTAGTTTTAAGATACCGACTATTGACTGCTAGATTTAAGTACAAAAAGTTTGGACAGCTCGTAGGTATCTTTTTCCCATATAATTCAAAGAAAAAAATATACAAATTACAAATTTTATCAAAATCGGTTAATCTAATGAGCGTCTAAAAACACTTTGGCGTCCATACTATCTATACTTATGTATTACAATTAATCTGAAAATGTGTGTGTCTGGACGTCTGCTACGTTTTCGAACGATAGTTCACAAGTTTGACGGGTACTGAGTTAGGTAGACACCCGGGCAAGGAGAATATTTTAAAATTAAAAAGTTTGAAATATCTATCTAGTTTAGTTTAGTTAGTTTATAAAATCAGTATGGGTTAGTTGTTACCTTGTAGAGTTGCAAATTTTTACACAGAAATATTCCTTCTTAAAATTTTAGGTAGCAGCAATATCTGACGTAGACTGTACTGAAACATTACCATTTGTGAGAAAGATTGGAGTAGCCTTATTGTACAACCTTTTTGACAATCTATATAATATAGAAAAATCAATTGCTGTTCGTTTGTCTCGCTAAAACTCGAGAACGGCTGGGCTGCTTTAGCTGATATTGGTTTTGAAATATTTGTCGTAGTCCAGGGAAGGTTTAAACGGTGAGAAAATATGGAAAAATTGCGGGAAAGATAGGGCAGGACAACGTCTGCCGGGCCCACTAGTTCATAATAAATATGTTATACTTTCTTTACAAAAAAAAACAATATTTCTGGAGGGACTTATATTTTGTTGTGGTTAATAATTTTTAACTCAATGACAAGTAACTTGTAAGAAATAATATGTTTCTGGTAAACGCTAAACGCTAAATAAATTCCTTTTTAGTAGGGTGGTAAGTAATTATAGCCACGTTTTTTTAAAAAACAATATTTCTGGAGGGATTATATTTTGTTGTGGTTAATAATTTTTAACTCAATGACAAGTAAACGTTTGTCTATGAAATAAAAACTAAAAGATTAGTATTAGAGGCTTACTTGTAAGAAATAATATGTTTCTGGTTACCGAAACGCTAAATAAATTACTTTTTCGGTAGCGTGGTAAGTAATTATAGCCACGTTTTTTTATCCACTACAAGCTGTTAGTCCTTGACTGCGATCTCATCTGATGATAAGTGATGATGCGGTCTAAGATGGTAGCGGGCTAACCTGTTAGGAGCATGGCAGTTATAATTAACTCATACCCCTAATCGGTTTCGTACCGGAACGCTAAATCGCTTGGCGGCACGTCTTTGCCGGTAGGGTGGTAACTAGCCACGGCCGCAGCCTCCCACCAGGCCAGACCAGGGAAAATTCAGATATTATAAATTCCCAAATTGACCCTAACGGAGATCGAAGCCGGGACCTGCGCCAGGGAGGTCGTCGTTCGGAGCTTTCCAAAAAAATTGGAATAATACTAATCCCTAATTGAAAAAGCCCAAAATCAAAAGTTATCGTAAGTCTTGATACTTGATAGGTACGTAATAAGTTAGTAAATTGTTAAACACACGCAGGCACTTATGAAAAGTTTTCATCATACGTTTAAAGTTTGACGAACCTGAAGTGAGGTCTAAACAAGAATTCTTATTTTAGCAAAAACTTCTGCTGAAACATTTTGTAGGTAACTTTTTACTTTATGTCTCATATTAGGTAATATGCAGGCTATTTTTCTTACCTATCTTATTATAATGGTGCCTTATAATATAAAGAGACTATTTTATATTAAAACTAGTTTTTTCCGTGTCGTGGCCCGTGTGTCACGAGTCATGGAAGGCTGTATTGGTTTCTAATGGCCTAATCCATACTAATATTATAAATGCGTAAGTGTGTCTGTCTGTCTATCTTTCTGTCTGTCAGTCTGTCTGTCTGCTACGCTTTCACGGCCCAACTACTTGACCGATTTTGATGAAATTTGGTACAGAGATAGGTTACATCCCGGGGAAGGACATAGGCTACTTTTTATCCCGGAAAATTGAAGAGTTCCCGCGGGAATCAAAAAATGTATCTGTTTAACCAATTTTCATGAAATTTGGTACTAATATGAAGTATGGTATGAAGAAAATAGGCTACTTTTTATCCCGGAAAATTCAAGAGTTCCCACGGGAATCGAAAAAACTTGGTCCACGCGGACGAAGTCGCGGGAATCATCTAGTGAAAAATAAATTACTTGCTATGAAACTAGTTTTGATATAAGTATTGGGGATGTTCTAGCAGCTGTTCGTACAAAACAAACATTCAAATAATTATATTTAAATAAGTTTTACTGGATGAAATACAAATTAGCGGTAAGTATATTATTAATAAATAAACGTACCTAATATATTACCATATCTTAAAGCTGATTATTTTAAAATGTCAGGTTTATATTGTGGCGTTCCTTGACGTCCCTAAAATAAGGATTTTAATTCTGAAACAAGAGAGTCAATAATATTAAAATAATAGTGCTGGAAGCGATGGTAGTACGGCCTCAGATTACCCCGCTGCTATCTTACCCTGCATCATTATTTAAAGCCAGGTATATCGCAGCCGAGGTCTAACTTGCATCTGAATTAAAAAAAACTCCGCAATGCATATTGTCGACTCCATGCCACCCTTAGCCAGTCCTAATGGAAAAAAGGATAAAATCCAAGGGATCCTTTTAATATTTTTTTCATTAAAGTTTTTAATATTAATGTAAAAGTATCGTCTCGTCCGGGTCCTAATTATTTTTCGGACATTCCATTTTCCAGGCGGGCGGGCCCGGGAAAATGTATTTTTTTTTAAACTCAGGTGTATTAAAATGGAAGTCGGGACGGTTCATTTTGGTAGTATTAGTTACGTACCGCTGGTTTGGAAGATAGAAGTTCTTTTTAATAAAAAAATATTTGTTTTTTTAAACTAACTTCCTTAGTGGGAGGTTTTTTTGGCGCATGGATATAAATGTGATTAGTAATCATAATATATTCCCGTCCCGGGAATCCCGGGCTCGAGTCCCGGGTCGGGCCATAACAAGTACTGGGTTTTTCTGGTAAGAAATTCTCAGTACTAGTCCGAAGTTAGGAAGTTGGCGGTGTTTCACCCCCGTGCCTCGGAGAGCACGTAAAGCCGTCAGTCCTGCGCCGGTCGTGTCGGATTTCCGTCCCATCGGGCTATGAGAGTAAAAGAAAAGAGAGTGCACCTGTGTATCCGCACACACTTGGGCACTATAATATCTCCCGCGCAGATGGCTAATCTCTGGAGATTGGCCGCCGTGGCGAAATTCGGTCGGGAGGATATTATTATTTATTATTATATTCCACTATCGGTAAACTCCGTTGACGCAGTGAGTTCCTTGCCGGCTCTTCTCAATAGAATTTCTTTCTGAACCGGTGGTAGAGTCAAAACATGACGAAATATAACAGACACAATGTTTATCCAATAATATAAAAGAAGTAGTTTGAGTATTGCAGCAGGAATACCTACCTCAATACCCCAAAGAATGAAGTCAATCACAACAATCGATATTGTAACAATGGTTGGTGCTGGAGGGTTGTAGAAAGAAAAACAATTTTCACACAGTTCACAGAACACTAAGTGGAGTTTCAGAGATCCTTACTTATATTATTATAAATGGGAAAGTGAGTTTGTTGTTATGTTTGTTCCGCTTTCACGCCGTAACTTCTGAACCGATTGCTTTGAAATTTTGCAGACGTAAAGTTAGAAGTCCGGATTAAATAATAGGGTACTTTTTATCCCGGAAAATTAAAGAGTTCCCGCGGGAACTAAAACTCCTCAATCCACGCGGACGAAGTCGCGGGTATCAGCTAGTATATTATAAACTGGCTATAAGAAACTTAGATAATAATATGCTGTCTACTAGCATTGAGTTACAATGCTAGTAGACAGCATAATAATATCTAAGTCGGTCATCGGTCGGCTGCACGGTATTATTACTTCAATACTACTGCCATCTATTGATGAGTAGCTTACTAAGGAAAATTTATAAAAACCACATTTATAGTTATAATTATGTTGCAAGAGCAGTGCATTAGAGAATTTATAAAAATCTCATAAATATTTTGAACTAACTTTCCAGAGCGAAATTAACTAATTATGATTAAATAAAAAATTTCTGCTTAGAACTTCTGGCTTATAACAACGCCATCTAGTGGGCAGTAGACTAACTAACCCTAAATCAGTTGCCCCATGGGAGCTTCTGCGATCACTTTTACCAGTACAACGCACCTTGGAGATGGCACCGAAGAGGACGAAACACCAGTTTTGACAACGCACTAATTCACCCACACGTCATTGGACCCGGAGGTCCAGGTCCAGCCAAGACAATCAGAACTTAGCCACAGCTGGGCCCTTGCCCAACCACTCATAATTTGGTCACTAGAGCCTCAAGGCCCGTAACCCCCACTTGGAAATGGAAAAAAACCCGCTGTGTCAACTCAAAATTTATTTTCAGGTTCCAAATTTTATTTTCAGTTGTTTCAACTTAGAGGCGAGTTATATTAGAATTATTATGGTAAGATGTATTTGTCTCGTGGGAGGCTTCGGCCGTGACTAGCTACCATCCTACTGGCAAAGACACACCGCCAAGCGTTTAAGCATTACGGTGCGATGCTGTGTAGAACCCCACTCGGGGTATGGGTTTAATATATCTGCCATACCCCTAACAGGTTAGCCCGCTACCATCTTAGACTGCATCAGGTGAGATCGCAGTCAAGGGGTAATTTATAGTGGAATTAAAAATATGTCTAGTGTTTAGAGTTCATATAGTAACTAGGTAGGTAGTCATCTTTTCAGAGAGATGTGGGCCGGATTGGATGAAGAAATCTCGTGACAGAAAGCTTTAACGAGACTTGGGGAAGGCCTACGCCGTAGAGGGGCCTAAACCGTGTGAACCTATACCTACGAATACGTAATTTTAAACCTTAAGATAAGCAAAATGGAGATGAGGATGACTCTATGATTCTTTGACTTCATGATTTGTGTAATTAGAGTGCAAACCTAACTTTCTAGATTTTCCAAAGTTTCTAGATTTGCCATTACATAAATTTAAAGACTGTCAAACAGCATTTGTTAAGTCGAGCTTATTATACTATCGACGATTTTATTGACGACAAAGTTGCATGGAAGCAACCGGCCTCGAATCCAGTGACCCACAAGTCAGTGTAATACTAATTGTAATGTATGTGTTCTATTGTAACCTCTTTCTTTTTTGAGAAAAGAGCAACTGCTGAGTTTCTTGCCGGCTCTTCTAAGTAGAATCAGCTTTCCGAGCCGGTGGTAGAGTCTTGACGTATCATAAGTGACACAAGTTGTCCTATGTGAAATAAATAAACCATTTATCATTTATCATTTTATCATTTATTTACCTACTATGGAATAGGTATAGTGATGGCGTCAAAACCTAAGTCTATGCATCTATTGCCTATCCGAAGGAACGATAGGTAAATAAAACAATGGCAATGAATAAAATGAGAAAGTGTTCACATAAAAAACAAAAATTTACTCAGTGAATTGCCAATCAAATCAATTTAATGAAAAAAGTATCGCATTTGTTATACATTCCGTATTTTTAAAGCAGCAAAAAAACACAATAAACGCTCCTGCTGTTTGAAATGCAAACAGAATTGAATGTGGGACCGATCGCGGCGGATTTTTTTCAAAGGTTTTCAATATCAATGCCGTTTTCATTTCCCCTTGTGGGCCGTTTTTATTTTATAGGGTCCAGTCGGATATTTTGTTGGTTCAAATGTAATTTTTTATAGGACTTTAGTAATAGTTTCTTATTAAAGGATCAATATCCTACCACTGTTCAAAAAAAACTATGTACTTAGTGGTAGCTGATCTCATAAGTTTGAAAAGAATAATAATAATAATAATATAGATTATCTAATTATAGTCCCTTTTAATACCAATAATAATCTAACTCCTAAATATTTATTTGTGTGTAGAATATGCTAAAATCTAAATATTAAACTAACTATAAAATAAATGTAAAACAGATATAATATTATTTCATTGTAAGTATATAATATTCAGAACACCTGGGAGTCCACTACATTATTATCTCAAGTTATTGTTCGATTTAAAAGAAAAGGGGTCACAGGATCTTTTTTCAATGATACCTAATCTATCTATCTATCTTCTATATATATAAAATTCAAAGTCCTGACTGACTGACTGACTTATATATCAACGCACAGCCTAAACTGCTAGGGTTGGAGACTTGAAATTTTGACAGTAGCTTCCTTTTGTAACGTAGGCGCTCACTAAGGAAGGATTTTTCAAAACTCTACCCCTAAGGGGGTGAAATAGGGGTTGAAAGTTTGTATGAAAGTCCGTCATTTCTCAAGTTATATCCATGAAACTTAGTATATGAGTTATCGGTAAAAAATAAAGAAATACGTGTTTCACAGTTTTTGAAAATTCTACCCCCGAAGGGGCAAAATAGGGGGTGACGATTTATATGAAAGTCCTTCATTTCTCAAGATATTTCTCAAGTTGTATCAACGAAACTTGGTATTTTGGCTTTAGGTAATAAATAAAGATCTACGTGTGTCACAGTTTTTCAAAATTCCACCCCCAAAGGGGTAAAATAGGGGCTGAAAGTTTCTATGAATGTCCTTCATTTCTCAAGTTATAGCCATGAAACTAAGCATTTGGGCTTTCAGTTAGATATGCAAAAGTACGTGTTTCATCATTTTTGAAAATTCGACCCCCAAGGGTGTGAAATAGGGGATGAATGTCCTTCATTTATCAAGATATTTTTCAAGTTATAACAACGAAACTTGGTATTTTGGCTTTCGGTATAATATGAAGAAGTACGTGTGTAACAGTTTTTCAAAATTCTACCCCCAAATCTGTAAAATAGGGGTTGTAAGTTGGTGTAAACGGCCGGCGTTTTTCAAAATAAAGCCATGAAACTTGATATTTGGGCTACCGGTTTAAATTATGAAATACATAATTTTTTCACAGTTTTTATAAATTCCATCCCAAAGGACGTTAAATAGTCCTTCAACCACGCCACAACAAAGCAACAGATCGACGTGTTTATTTTCAGGGGTTCTTTTTATCCCGGAAAATTAAGGAATGCCTATGGAAAATGGAAATTAAAAAACATATGCCACGCGAACAAAGTCGCGGGTGTCCGCTAGTAAATTATAAATTAAAAAAACTGATTTGATTTTATTTTTAAGTAGTAATGGAACTCTATGGTAGACAATATTAAGATTATTAGAATATTTTGATGACCTCCGTGGCGCAGTGTTTACCGCTGTTGTCTTAACGTGCGGAGGTCCCGGGTTTGATCCCCGGCAGGGTCAATTTGGGAATTTATAATTTATGAATTTTCCCTGGTCTGGCCTGGTGGGAGGCTTCGACCGTGGCTAGTTACCACCCTACCGGCAAAGACGTGTGGCCAAGCGATTTAGCGTTCCGGTACGATGCCGTGTAGAAACCGAATAGGGGTATGGGTTTAATATAACTGCCATGCCCCTAACAGGTTAGCCCGCTACCATCTTAAACTGCATCATCACTTACCATCAAGTGTGATCGCAGTCAAGGGCTAAGTTGTAGTGGATAAAAAAAAAAACATGATTAGTAACATTGAGACTATCTTATTGGGTAGTTAACTAGACGATTCTATTAAGTCTTCAACGAAATCTAATTGGAAATTGTGATCAAAATATTTATGCCAACTAATAAGCAGTTTCTAAAACCTTGATTTTTTTAAATCCATTGTAATCTAAATATACCTACGGAACCATTCTTGTAAACAAGAATTCAACCCTGACGTTATTTTTTCCCGACCTTTTGCAATTACGCGCCGCGCGGCTGAGCATCACTGAGTGACGCATTTTTTGCCGCTTTTTTTTCCTTTTACCCGCTTTTTCAATTTATCTCTTTTTCCACAGTCAAGCGGATTTTTCGCTTATTTGCTCGCTTCATTGGCTTGTAAGTGAGATGGGTTGGAGGGTGAGGGAATTCTGTTTTGTTTTTGTATCTAAATGGAGAATGAAAATTGAATTTGGGTCAGACTTGAATGGAGGCTTTTTCTCATACGAAGCGTGTACAGCGCCACTACTGGATACATGATGAACTATTTTGTGTAGTTACGACATCTGTTGACGAGAGAAAGAGTAAGACCTTTCTTATTTTACTACAGTTCCTTACATTAACTAAGATTGTATTTAACTTGAATTAAATTTAAAAAACAAAAACATTAAATTAATATCGTATTTAAATATAATAACTTTGTTCTAAAATATGTTTACTTATCTTATACGAATCGTAGCGACACCTATTGTCGAGTAGCGCAACTAAATTTGCGGATTATATTTGGAATAATGGATTCAGCAAAATAATTATTTACAGGGCAATGATATTATTTAATGTTTTTCTAAATCTCCAATAGGCCTCTAATTTTACCTATTAGAGGCCTATTGGAGATTTAGAAAAACATCCAAAAATTAAAATAAATAGGTTCTAATTAATAAAATTTAATCATAGGTATAATGATATGAATCTGTGTTCTGGTACTGGTACCTACCTACATGGGCAAAACTAAGGACGAAAACAACATTAAAAGGGTAAGCAGCGTCTTTTTTTGTATGGAGTAGATACGCGCCACCACTAAAAACTTCATAATTCTTTCATAACGTACAAAAAAACTGTTCTGCAAAAATAACCATTTTGTTTTAGTATACTGGGATGACATTACACACCTGCTAATATTACAAATGTGAAAGTGTGTTTGTCTGTCTGACATTACGTTTTTACGGCCCATCTATTCAACCGATTTTGATGAAATTAGGCACTAGGTACATTATAATTTGTACCCCAGGGAAGGTCGTAGGCGTATTTTGATTCCGGAAAATCATAGAATTCGCAACTAAATCCACGCCGACGAAGATTTTTTTATCCACTACAAGTTAGGCCTGGACTGCGGTCTGACCTGAGGGTAAGCGATAATGCAGTCTAAGATGGTAGCGGGCTAACCTGTTAGGGGCACGGCAGTTATTAATATAAGTATAGTTATTATATTTCTTTATCCGGTTTCTATATGGGTTTAATAACCCGGTTAGAGAAACCGAATAGGGGTATTCGGTTTCAAAACCGTAAAACAGTTGTAAACAGTTTCTACGCTTGGCGGCACGTCGTAGAGTTGGCCTTTGGCTCCCACCAGGCCAGACCAGGGTAAATTCAGAAATTATAAATTTCCAAATTGACACTTCCGAAGATCGAACCCGGAGCCCCCGCACGTTAAGACAACAAGTAAAGTAAAAGTTTTTTTGATTCCAGCGGGAACTTCTTAATTTTCCGGGATAAATAGTAGACTATGTCACTCTCCAGGTCCTCAACTATACCCATGCCAAAATTCACATCTATCCGTTGCTCCGTTGCGGCGTGATTGCCCTCTATTAAATAATCATCATGAAATAATTTATTTTTGACATAGAAAGAAAGAAAGAAAGAACAATCATTTATTCTTCTTGTGCCTCGTACATAAAATCAAACTTTAAAATTAGGCTATGGCTTTTGCACCCACATGGCACAAGATGAAAAGGCCCCGACTCGGCATTAATGCTGCAGGTTTTGAAAACAAAACCTGAGCGCTGGTATTCTGCCGGAACCCAAACGAGTGACACGCACGAGCTCGACAGTCTTCGCAGCCGTCTGCAGTAACGGGATGAGTGTGATAAAATAGAGTAAAATAAAATATGTGATTTGCGCAGTGAGTGTACCTAGTGTGTAAAACTAAATATTAGAGATAGCGATTTAAAGATAAAATGAAATAAAATAAAATGAAATAGATTAATATGTATAATAAAATATAATAGGCATATTATGTGAGTACATACCTATAGCAGCTTCAAACCACCAAACTAAATAACCTGGACCTAGTTGAAGTTTGTTATTTTTGATCGTTTAAAAGTTTCTTTTTTAATGTGCTCTTAAACGTGGGAATTAGAGCTTAGATTCCTCAGCGGAGGAGGAATATTATTCCAGCATTTAGTAGCCAGATATCGAAAACTTCCACGAAAAGCTGCTGATTTATGGGGTGGCCAAGTCAGCCTATTTAGAGGCCCTCGAGCTTTAAAAGCTGGCGTATGCCAAGATAACAAGATAATATTATAAAGATAATCCGGCGTTTTGTTCTTGATAATACCAAACAAAAGTGTGCTGAAATGCAATTTAATACGCGACTTCATATTGAGTATATTGGCATCATTTAAATAGGGAGTCACATGGGTACGGGGAGGAATATAGTAGCAGAATCTAGCACACGCGTTCTGGACTCTTTGAATAAGTCTCATGGAACGTTGGAGTAAGCATGGACCATAAACACCAATGCAATAATTCAGCTTAGATAATATAAGTGTCTCGCACAACTTAATTCTCAGATCGGTATCGATGTAATTTCTTATGTTGTATAAAATCCTAAGTCGATAGAAACAGTTACGGGCCACTTCTTGTACATAATTTTCAAAATAGGCATCATCCCTATTCAATATTTTTTTCACTTACCATAAAAGTATTTCAGAATTAACACCAGATTAACATAAACAATACCTGAGGGAAGAGAATGAAGGTATCACGTAAAAACTCCCCTCCAGTCCACTGTAGTAGTCTTCATTACCTAGGGGGAGCGGGAAAATCGGTTTTTTAAAGCTCGCGGTGATTTATTGTAAGAATCGCCAGTTAGGTACGTTGTGGTGGAAATGGACTATTTATCCTATTAATATTATTTAAACTAATATTATAAAGATAAAATATTTGTTTGTAATGGATAAACTCAAAAATTACTCAACTGATTTTAAAAAGTCTTTCAAGCTACATTATCATCGAGTAACATTATAGACAATGGCAATCAAAATTTTTAATAGGTTACCATCTGACATAAAATCAAGCACGACAAAACACTTTTCATTGAAACTTAAGAAATGGTTACAAGGGAAAAAATTTTACACCTTGGAAGAATTTTTCCAACATGATAAAAAATACTTATGACATTTTGCATTCTTTTATTTTTATATAGCTATTGACATTGATCCTGATTATTATTGACATTGTACCTATAATTATTAAAATCTAATTAAATGCTGTAATATGATCACTGTAATTGTATCTAAAATGAATGTAATGTTGAAATTAATCTATTGTAATATCATTATTGTAATTGTAATTGTAACTTAATATTAATTCCTTGTTTATAATATTTGTACGCCGATACGGCTAATGTGCTGGACTCTGTTTTATAAACTAAGATCTTATGTTCTTACCCACATTACGCAAATAAAGAATTCTATTCTATTCTATTCTATTCTATATTTTATTACTACTACCCGTGCGAAGCCGGGTCGCTTGTTAAGTATATACTAGTTGCTAGCTGATCCGTTCAGCCGTTCTGGCGTGATTGAGTAACAAACATCCATCGTATACATCCATCCATTCATCCATCCAAACTTTCGCATTTATAATATTATTAGCATAGATTTTCGATGTGTGTTTATGTTTGGATGATTGTTACTCCTTTACGCTGCAATTACAGAACCGATTTGGCTGGAATTTGGAATGAAGAAAGCTGAATTAAAACATAACCTGAATTAAAACATAGTTTATCCAGGAAAATTAAATTTTCCGGTAACCAAAAAACCGAATAGTTACACGCGGGTGAAGTCGCGGGCATCATGTGGTATTATTGGGGTCAACGTTGCTTGACAATCGCAATCGATTGATATGCACTGTCGCAACTAGGCCACACGTCCCTCATAAAAGACACCTGTTTATCCTAGATATAAACAAATCGAGCATTGAATACTGGGGCCATACTGCCAACGCTCAAAGCCATATTGTTTCATTATTGTTGACTTTCGTGTTTTAGAATTAAATGCCTTATTTTAGCAACTTCAGGGTACGTGACATTCAACTGTAATTTTGAGTAATATTACTTAAGCATTGCTTTGAGTGTTGGCAGTATGGCCCCTGATATTTTATCGCTGTCAGAGACAAAGCTACATACTCAGTCCATCTCCATAAAATCGTAGCTTGCATGTATTTTTTTCAGTGTCCCGGGACCAGTGATTACTGTTAACCAGCGGTTAATTTAACGCCCGTCCGGGGTAACCGCAGGCCAGGGAGATCGGCTGAGTGTTTTTATTTTTACACGGAAACCACCGTTTTTTGCGGCGTTCCCATTTTTTATTCTGTCTCTACTTGTTGCGCCTGTGTTTTTATTCGGGGAAGCAGTTTAATTCCAGTTATATTTTGTGGACGGTACGTTTAATGGCTTTTTATCTTTTTTGCAAGTATTTTTGGCTTTTTACAAGTATTTTATTTTTGTTTTAATGCAATGTAAAAGATAAAATTCCTTAATAATATATTACTAACTATATGCACACATTTAGTATAGTTCTCGCAAGTCACGAGCGCGCGTGAACTTTACATGTAGTTGTGCACATTGCGTAAGTGTGCGTGCCTCTCGGAGCGGTCAGTCGTACGCGCAATCACGTACACGCACACATGTACGCGCAATCACGTACACGCACACATGTACGCGTATTACAAACGTATACAGATGGTTTTAATATAGTAGCTATACAGACAGGACTTTAATATAACTTTAATATAATACAAAATTTTTGGAGAGCGCTTACAGAGGGAGATTACCTTGTGGGAGATTTTCGCATTCAAACGCGATTTGTATGGAATTGACAATCACTTGACAGCTGGCGCTCGATCCATTTGTGATAAACGACGGTTAACGTCTTCGTGATCGAATACGTCAATAAACTCCCACTCGGCCTACAGAACTAAGAGTGCCGAAACGTCTCTGTATCATAGTAACAGCATTTGGGTTGCAAGGCAAAACTCAAAAATCAAAAAGCTTTTTATTCGAAAAATACTGCAGGAAAATTATACCTAAGTACTTACCTCCTGTGCTCTCCAATATATTTATATTCATTTTATTTATTTATTTATTGCTAATTGCATTCATGTACATAATAACAATCATTAACTACATGAGGCCCCGTCAGGGCATTGCAATGGGTTACACTTATTTTAATTTAAACATTTGGATTAACATTAACATTAACAGAATGTTGGTTGACCGAAAACACTAGCATACCTAAAGCCGGGTCCGCTGCGCCTTGTTACGAACAAAATATTGTTTTGCTAACACGTTAGTGAAACATAATTTTATAACAGGCCGTCCACTGCGATTTTCGAGTAGGTTTAGATTATTTTTGTTAGTAACATATTTTTTTTTAATTTATTGATCAAGTACGTACAATCATAAAAACACCATCCTAAAAACCACAGAGTACTTTGTCTATATAGCTAAAAACTTTGACGTAGCGAGGATCATAGAGTAAGATCATACCGCTTATCTAAACCGAAAAACAAAGAGATTTGACGAGTTGTGCCTCTGGCGAGCACAGATACGAAATGAATTAAAGTTCCCCCCGGCCCCCCCGCAGGCGAACGCGGGGATGTTTTCCATCCGAGGCGGCAAACAAAAACACTTTCAAAACAGTTAGGCCACGCCCCCAAATAGCATGACCTTGGTTATAATAACACGTTTGTGTTAGCAAAACACGATAACAAGGCGCAGCGGACCCGGCTTAAAATAAACAGCTATGTATCATATGCTACTAAAAACTATATCAATCAGAATGACGGACTTGTCATTTATATTAAACAAAACATAACTAGTGTTGTCAATGAACCCGAATACTTCAACGATGCTAACTGCATGGTAACTTCCATCGGTAAGGACTTTGCAATAATCTCAATATACAGGCCACCCTCCTTTAAAAATTTACAACCGTTTTTAGAATCATTAGATAAAGTGTTATATCATCTTAGAAGCTATAAAACTATTGTTTTGATGGGAGATCTGAATATTAATATTGCAGACCATAATTCAACTGCTGGGGACACTACGGAGTATGTAAACCTCTTAGCATCGCACGGACTTGTTACCGGCGCATAATTTCCCGACACGGCTAAATAACTGTCTAGATCATTGCTTTATTAAAACTAAAAACAATACATCGACAGTAGTTTGGAACTCCACTATTACTGATCATTATTGCGTTATGACAGCTTTACCGATAACACAAACAAAATCTAAAAAACACACTATATACCGTACAAAAACTGACTACAGTGCAGTAATCTCAGAACTATCTAATATTAATTGGAGTGAACAATTTAGTAATATTAATGCAAATAATATGACCAACACTTTTGTGGAAATTCTTACGAACACTATTAATAAATTTACGACCATGTTTAAACTATCAAGGCGAAAAACTAATATCAAACCCTGGATAACCCCTGGGCTATGTCGGTGCATGAGAAATCGCGACAATCTCCATAAAAAGCTCCGCAAAAACCCTAATAATGAAATACTAAAAGTCACGTATAAGCGCTATAGGAATACATGCAATAATCTATTGAAAACTTTAAGGAATAACTATTATAAGAGTGAATTAAATAATAGAAATCTAAAAGGTAAATGGGAAGTTGTAAAGAAAATGTGTAATATAAATCAAAGGGAGAATTCTGCAATTGATCTTCTACTAACGAAGTCTACTCCCACAGCCTCTCTTGACTATATAAATAACTACTTTATAAAGGTAGGCAATGATCTGGCTAATAATATCCTGAAAAGAATTCATAAGGACGAAATAGAACTGACCCGATTACTTAAACCAAAAAATATAGGTGCACCTGTGAATTCTATGTCACTCCTCCCAACTGATGAGTCTGAAATAAAACGTATAATATTAAACTTAAAATCTACAAATTCTACTGGACCAGATGGTATACCAACACACTTACTCAAAAAGGGAATAGAAATATTTGCATTGCCAATTTGCACCATTTGTAACCGTTGTATAGCTGATGGCATATTTCCTGATGCTCTGAAAAAGTCCGTCGTTTTACCAATATATAAATCTGGGGATAGGAACCAGGTGTCGAACTACAGACCTATCTCCCTTCTCTCTGTGCTTGCCAAGGTATTGGAAAAAATAGTAAATAGTCGACTCAGGAGCTTTCTTGACTGCAATAATCTTCTGTCACCCAATCAATACGGGTTCAGAGAGAATAAATCAACTGATGACGCAATCCATGAACTAACATCTTATGTTGTAGGAAACCTGGATAAAGGACTCAAGACTATTGGAATTTTCTTAGATCTAGCTAAGGCCTTTGACACCGTTTCCATACCGATTTTAATCAGGAAGCTTGAGTTTATAGGTGTTAGGGGCAAGCCTTTAGAACTCTTAATCGACTATCTCTCTAATAGGCAGCAAAGGGTAAAAATCGATGGTTATGAAAGTCAGGAACAGAGCGTTAAGTACGGTGTACCCCAAGGGAGTGTCCTTGGTCCAACTTTGTTCCTGATTTATATAAATGATTTATGCAATATTAACATTAACAAGGGGAGAATTATATCTTTTGCGGATGATACCGTGTTACTTTTTAGTGCCAAGTCATGGCTAGAAGCTAATAAACTAGCAAATGAAGGACTTCGTCTGGTAACCTCATGGCTTGATTATAATCTTCTTACACTAAATACTGATAAAACAAAATATATGACCTTTAGCATAAACAATAAAACCCAGCCCCGACCTAATGACATCTGTATTAAAGTTCACTCATGCGTATTAGCAAATTGTTTGTGCCACAGTATTAAAGCTACTGGAAGCATTAAATACCTTGGTGTAGTATTGGACCAGAATCTTAATTGGAAAGAACATATTTTAAAATTAAGCGGTAGAATTAGGAAACTCATCTATATATTTAAGCTAATTAGACATGTTTCCTCACCTAGCCTACTTTTGACTATTTACTATGCTCTATGTCAACCTATAACTACCTATGGGATTAAAGCGTGGGGCGGCACATCCAAAACTACTTTGTTGAGTATCGAAAGGGCACAGCGTTCTGTACTAAAAGTAATGACTTTCAAAAAATACACTTATCCTACTCATTTATTGTATTCGGAGTTGAAGATTCTTTCCGTGCGTAAACTATTTATAAAACAAGCAGTCATTGCACAACATAAATACCAACCTGATAGAACACTGAATCGTAGACAAGATAAGGTGTTCAATATCCCTCGCCAAAAAACTGTCTTTGCTCAAAAATTTATCAACTACCTCGGCCCTAAATTGTATATTACAATAAGCAAGGAAATAAGATTAAAAGATTTAAAAGTCCGTAACTTGAAAGAACAATTATTAAAATATCTTAATACACTAAACTACAACCAAACAGAAGACCTTCTAATAAAGACAATATAAATTGACCTAAAATAATACGTTATACACACACACACACACACATACATGCACTAGCACAAACATGCGCCCGCGCGCGCACTCACACACCCACACACGTACACACACACACACACACACACACGCGCACGCACACACACACACACACACGCGCACGCATACACACACACACACACACACACGAACTCACACACACACACACGCACAGAGACAAGCAGATGCACTCGTGCACTTGAACCTACTTATCTTGCATAATGTTCCGTAACTGCTAGCAACTATGCTTGTAACATAGAGGGAAGTTCCTACTTTTCAAGATACAGTTTATACTAGTTTGGAAAGTGGGAGATCATAAAATCATCACACCATAATTATTGTTAGCACACTATTAGTTGTAATACCTTTCAATTAGTAATTAACGCATTTTAGTTCATTGATTGTAATACCTTGTAGTTCGTAAGTATTTGGCTGTGCTATGTATGTATGTTTAAATAAAATAAAATAAAAAAATTTAAATTAACATTAACAGGACAATAACAAAATTAAAATATGTCAACTTAGTATTTTTAAAGATCGCGTTCAATAGTTATTACATATTAAATTATGAATCATAAATTATGTCGGATTGAATACGAACATAAACGTAACTGTCATGCAATTGAGGTCTTAAGTCCTCAAACCTACGAAGAGATCATCATAAGAGTAATGCTTCTGGAATGGGAAGGTAGAGCAAGTATCGCGAGAGCACGTTTTGTCCTGTCAGCTAGAGTGCGTGCTCCGAATAAAAGTAAAGATGCAGACGTTTCGCGCGGACCACTTTTTCTTGTCCTCAATGTGTTTTAGCTCTCAATAACCATTTATGTATAATAACAATTCGAATTTTCTATTTCAAGAAAACGTCTTAGTCTGAATGTAGCCTTAACTGTACATTAAAGCGAGATATCTCCTTACAAAACAACGTACAACATTTCAAAGGGGGATGTGTCTACCCCTAAAATTCACCGAATTTACCAAATTTACCTGAAAACAAAGAAAATTCCAAGACGCCTTTTCGGTGGAGATTTAATTAAAATGCTCCTACCCCGGCCCGGGTCTGGGGGAGTAAGTTTAGGGGGGTGAGCAAACGTTGTATTAACATAATATTTAAATAAGACATCCCGCTGTCTTGGTACACTGTATTAGCTAGTAAATAAAATAAAGAATTAAAATGGCCTTTTTTTTGTTTTGTAGCGTCTACTTACCAACCATGATAGTCTTGCTAGATATGTCACCGTAAGATTGTAAAAACCGTAAGATTGTAATCTAAAGCTTTTTTTTTCGATAGATTGTAAACAGTCGAAAGATTTTGAACCGTTCAATGTTTTAAGAGTCAATTTTTGAAATATTCATTGTATTTACGTTTTCTTGTCTTTTTCTTGTAGGTTAGGTTAGGGTTCAACATAAATAATCAAGTAGGGCACTTAGGTTCTATCGGGTTAATAAACCTAACAGATTACAATCTACCGAAAAATAATCCGTTATATTGTAATCATTCGACAGTTTACAATTTCGGGAGTTAGATTATAATCTAACGGTTTTTACAATCTTACGGTGACATATATAAGTAATAGTCTTGTTAATAATGATTGGGCATTTGATAAAAAAGTACCTACCAAAAAACGCAAAAACAAAAAGTAATATATTAGCTTTAGAGGTAGGCATAAGTTATAAAAATTTGACAAATAAGTAGTCAAATTAGTAACTTTTTTTCCAAACGTCAAAAAGCGCGCTTAGAATGGGAATTTGTATGAAATACTGAATTGTGACGTTATCAGTTTTTATTCCGGAAAAGCAAAGAGTTCCCATGGGAATTTTCAAAAACCCGAATACACGCGGAATAAGCCGTGGACATCCTCCGAAACAAAGACTCTTTTCCATACTTCTCACTCTAGAACAAAAAAACAAAATCAAAAAAAATTTCAAATTTCAGTTCGTGTCCTCCTCACACGAAATTTCTACCCATAGATTTATTTCAAAGAGTAGGGCCCTCAAAAAATTCCCACTGTGTCCTTGTCTATCCTATTAATTTTTACCAAAGTTTGAAAAGAATCGAGATAGTGAAAAATTTGAATATAATACCAAAACCTGAACATCTGTCGACACGCCTTAAATACATATAAGCAGTAGTCTTGCCTCGTTGGTCTAGTGGCTAGCATAGTCGACTGCGGATCACGAGGTCCTGGGTTCGATTCCCGGTCGGGCATAAAAGTTAGGCATTGGGTTTTTCAATTAAGAAATTCTCAGTGCCAGCCCGGAGTTGGAAGTTGGCGGTGTGTCACCCCCGTGCCTCGGAGAGCACGTTAAGCCGTCGGTCCCGGTTATTATCACTAACATGATAATAGTCCAACCCGCATAGGAGCAGCGTGGTGGGTCTAAGCTCTAATTCCCTCTCTCCTATGAGAGTTGAGGCCTGTGTCCAGCAGTGGGACGTTAATGGGCTGTAGTGAGGTGAGGAGGTGAGGAGTAGTCTTGACAAAATGCTAAGTCATAAACAAGTGGGCCCAATCCTTACTATGCATGGATAGACGGATGTTTGTTACTCAATCACGCCGCATCGGCTGGACGGATCTGGATAAAATTTGGCACAGAGATAGATTTTAGTCTGGATATTTTATCCCGAAAAATTAAGAAGTTCCAGCGGTAATCAAAAAACTGAAACCACGCGGACGAAGTCGCAGGCATCACCTAGTAGTTAATTATAGCGTTCTCAAATACAGAAAACGTCCCATTGTAGGCGGGTGAAATAAATGAAAAATACAATCATATCCGTTGTATTTTTTTAAACAGTAAAATTATTTATTTGTAAAGGCCTATTCAAAATAATTTTTCATTACCATACGAGTAAGTACATTAATCAAATCGCGACTGAGCGAGCATCACAAATATGAAACTTGTATAATGTACCCTTAAACTTGTTACAAGTACTTATATACCATAGGGCACTATGTACATAACCCCACAGTAATTAAATTCCATAACTCAGCGAGTGAAATCTTAATAAATTTATAAATTTTCCGTACGAGGAAATTTCTTACAAAGCAGGCGTAATTTGAGACGCACACACAGACAGCTGTGTGTGTATGTACACAAACACACGGCCGTGCAATTTAAGATGAATAATTATGTGGCAGCGCTCGGAACGCTCAAGAAATAGGGGTTGGAAATTGTGGATACGCCTCTACATTTTTTTTTTTTTTTAACCACTACAAGTTAACCCTTGCATGGCATGGCAGTTATATTAAACCCATACCCCTATTCGGTTTCTACACGGCATCGTACCGGAACGCTCAATCCCTTGGCGGCACGTCTTTGCCGGTAGGGTGGTAACTAGCCACGGCCGAAGCCTCCCACCAGGCCAGACCAGGGAAAATTCAGAAACTATAAATTCCCAAATTGACCCTGCCGGGGATCGAACCCGGGACCTCCGCACGTTAAGGCAACAGCGCTACACACTGCGCCACGTAGGTCGTCAAAACTCACAAACTCACATACATACATACATGAACCCTGAAAGCAATATACTCCTTTTTTCAGGCAGTCTTACAAAAAAAGTGCCGCGCCGCGCCTTACATCTGTAGTGGGGCTAAACCGTGAGACGTCAACACGTGTGCTGTATCATCATCATCACTGGCCGGTTTGCATCCACTGTTGGACATAGGTCCCTTTTAAGTAGCGCCAACGTGCTCTTTCCTCGGCTTTTCGCATCCAATCGATGCCAGCCACCCGCCGGATATCATCGCTCCACCGTGCTGTATGTCCTTTAAGAAATTTAGTATTGAGCATTTTGCAAGCTAGGCGAGTCAGATGCGACGTTTAATATTTTTTATTCATAAAAAATTATTTTTAAACAACCGACTTCAAACTCCCGCGCCAACTTTACAACAACAAGCACACGCTATACAAAGTACTTATTTTACTGTTGATATTTTAAAAACCGCCACATGGGAAGTATTCCCTTTCAAATAAAAAAAGAATCATCTCGGTCAATCAAATCGGTCCACCCAGTCAAAAGCTCTGAGGTAACAAACATAAAAAAAAAAAAAATTCAGTCGAATTGAGAACCTCCTTTTTTTGAAGTCGGTTGAAAAAAAACTAGCTGATGCCCGCGACTTCGACCGCGGGGATTGAGGATTTTCGGTCCCGCGGGAACTCTTTAATTTTCCGGAATAAAA
The DNA here is from genome assembly GCA_963932025.1 of Erebia epiphron. NCBI lineage: Eukaryota > Metazoa > Arthropoda > Insecta > Lepidoptera > Nymphalidae > Erebia > Erebia epiphron. Next base: position 23,159,177 of record OZ009947.1, on the reverse strand, counting down.
ATTAGCATATGTGTTATTCCAGACTATAATGTATCTTTGTGCCAAATTTCATCCAGATCCGTTCAGCCGTTCTGGCGAGATTGAGTAACAAACATCCATCCATCCATACATCCATCCATCCAAACTTTTGCATTTATAATATTAGTATAGATTAAATTAGTCTTATCCACTCAAAACTCGCAACATCTCAAGAAGGGTACCCTAAGAAAACACATACTACACTTATTTATCTATGGACCCCCACTCTTTATGAAAGGATGATTAATGTCTGCCGGCATTAAGGCCCTAACGAACAACCCCCTTTCTTAACCCCCCCTTTGGCTCCAATTATTCGCACTTATAAGAGTTTTGCTAAAGGAGATAATAGGGAGATAATGTATTATTATGCCTTCATTATTATATATCTTTCGTTATAAAGAATATGTATAAATATAGACTGTCCAAAGAAATTTTGTGGAAAATCACATGATTTTCTGAGTATTTCTCAACATAAACTTAACGACCGCGACTCCATTCGTGAATTTAGGAAGAGGAAAGTCCTGCGGCAACTTTTTGATTTTCCGATTTCGGATTCGTTACTCCGTTGTGAACAAACCAGCAAACAAACACACTTTTGCATTATAATATGGAAAAAAAACTATTCTATCTATCTATCTATAATATGGGTAGTGACTTTTAGTTTACCTTCCTTAGGTATTGTACTCGTATACCTTGTGAGTGACAAATTACTTCTAAGCCTCTGCAATGGTCCAGACAGAACCTGAATACGCTACTAGTATTTTTTTATGATCCATAATATGAGATATGAAATCCATTTAGACTCCAAAAGTTAAATAATTAAAAAATTTACTTCCCTAATAAGGTTTCATGAAATGAGACCTTTTTCATGAAAAAAAAGGAAAAATGTGACCTTTTTTTTAAAGAATCCTTGATATTAAAAATGAAATGGTCATATTTTTTTTACTTGTCACTCAATAATCACCTTCTAAATTTCTCCCCGTTTCTTCACCCCAGTCGGTCCCTCAAACTCACCAATATTTCAGCGGTGTGCGTGTTAGCGACGTGACACTAAGAACGTGGGGGTTTTTTGCTTTGCAGGTCTCCTTCGTCGTCGTTAATTACGCGCGTTACGTTCTTCATATACAGGATGTTATAAAATAGAAGATTATTATTTATTTTCCCTCATTTCTTCACCTCAGTCGATGCCTCGAGCTCACCAATATTTCAGCGGTGTGCGTGTTAGCGACGTGACACTAAGAACGTGGGGGTTTTTTGCTTTGCAGGCCTCCTTCGTCGTCGTTAATTACGCGCGTTACGTTCTTCATATACAGGATGTTATAAAATAGAAGATTATTATTTATTTTCCCCCATTTCTTCACCTCAGTCGATGCCTCGAGCTCTCCAATATCTCAGCGGTGTGCGTGTTGGCGACGTGACACTAAGAACGTGGGGGTTTTTTGCTTTGCAGGCCTCCTTCGTCGTCGTTAATTACGCGCGTTACGTTCTTCATATACAGGATGTTAATAGAAGATTATTATTTAGTTTCCCCCATTTCTTCACCCCAGTCGGTCCCTCGAACTCACCAATATTTCAGCGGTGTGCGTGTTAGCGACGTGACACTAAGAACGTGGGGGTTTTTTGCTTTGCAGGCCTCCTTCGTCGTCGTTAGTTACGCGCGTTACGTTCTTCATATACAGGATGTTATAAAATAGAAGATTATTATATATTTTCCCATTTCTTCACCTCAGTCGATGCCTCGAGCTCTCCAATATCTCAGCGGTGTCCGTGTTAGCGACGTGACACTAAGAACGTGGGGGTTTTTTGCTATGCAGGCCTCCTTCGTCGTCGCACGTCGTTCGTGTTATAAAATAGAAGTTTATATTTATTTCCATCTTTTCTTCACCTCAGTCGATCTCTCAAGCTCACCAATATCCTAACGGTTTGTGCTAGCGAAATTACATGAACGTGGGGTTGTTACGTTCTTCATATACAGGCTATAAGTATTAAATACAGCATCAAAATATATTTTATCTACTCCAGCATCGAAAAGTTCCAATTTCGAATTTGACAACTATATCGAATTGAACCCTCTTTCGTGTTTGCTTCTCATAACGATACAGTTCGTTGTATGGGAGCTGTATCGTTATGAGTCGTAGCTGTATCGATATGGTTATCTTCATAAATAGGATACCTATAGCTTAGCGGCTCTGGGTTCTGGCACTTGATTGATTTGACTTTTTTATTAATTTATAAAGTAAAAAATTATAAAGACTACCTTGTCGTAGATAAAATCTTGTATGCAACTGTACGTAATTAGGCATTTTAATTCTCGTACTATCCTATTTTGATGCTCGGCAAACCTCGTATCAAAAAACAGCACTCGAATTAAAATGACCCTCATTACGATACAGTTGCATAAATAGCTATTATTCTAACTTCCGGAAAAATAGTCGTGGTTGTCATTCAATTAGGTTTTTACAAACTGTTGTATGTTACTCTCTTCTGCGAACCTTCTCGTGTCAAAACCTTACCCCTTTTTACATGGAACGGTGCAAAAATAATACCCGATTTTAACGCCAGAGTACCCTAACAATTAGAAGACATCAGGCTACCTACATCCGTTTCAAAATTGTTAGAATAGATAGATCGCCAAATGGTAACAGGCAGACACAAATTCACAATTAGGTACAATTTTAGTACCTAAATCAGAAAATTCTCCCTCGCTCGCTCCCTTCTTCCAGCTGGCATCGAACTCTGTGAATAAAACAAATGATTTAAAAAAAAAAGCTTAGGTTATTCGCCACTAAATAATAAAGCTATAACTTTGTTTGTACATGTTTCTTTAAATAACGCAAGACGCGTCTCCACGTTGAGGCGGCGTCGGCGAAACTTCGAGATAAAGTTATGATTGCAGACAGAACTGCATGTATATTTAGTTAGATCGTAATTAAAGTTTGTTTGTCTGTTGGAAGCGTGTTTGCAGAGCTAGGATTATTTTTTACTGTAAGTATGTCTACAGTGACAATGCTTATGATAAATGTGATTTCGTATCTCACCGTTCCGTTAAGTAGGCAATAGGTACGTTACCAGTTGGTTATACAGTAAAAGCTCCTACTTCGCGCTCTCACTCTCATAGGAGAGCGGGAATTAGAGCTTAGACCCACCACGCTGCTCCAATGCGGGTTGGCGGGCTACCTATTTATTAGAGAACGTAGACTATTATAATTTTACAAAGCCACAAAGGAGTCAATTTAGTCCTTTTTTTGTATGTAATTTCATGATTATTAATTTAAAATTGTTTATTTTATGAACCAATGGTAGAGATTCCCTTAACGATTCCAAATTGTAAAAGTTTATTTGAATTTTTTTTACAATTGAATTTTGTATTTAATTAATACTACTATAAGATACTTCCCATGACTTCTTCCAATGGATAGTTTTAAAAATCCCGTGGGAATTATCATTGATTTTCTGGAATAAAAGTAGCCTATATCATTCTACAGATTATAAAAATATTAAAGAATAAAAGCACGTCAGTTCATTACTCCGTTTCAGTGTGGTTGCAGGTGAAAACCTAAATTATTTTTTTTTACATTAGAATTCATAAAATGTGTAGTTAAATTTTGGAATCACCTGTATAAGGGAAGTTCGTCAAAGAAAACGTAGGCCGGGTCGGCGTGCAATTTATCACGAGCCTCGTATATTAATGCGGGAAACGGGGCGTTGGGAGAACAACCACGCCTTCCTCTTACCACATTGATTTTTTCCCTATTTTCTTAAAGATAAGAAAGTTTTTATAGGAATAAGTATGTACTTTGCTCAACACATAATTCAAAAACTCAAACACAAAAGTATATTCGATTTAGGTAAACTGTACACTTATCGAATTCCAATCATCATCATCACTTATATATAAAAATCAATTGCTTTTCGTTTGTCTCGCTAAAACTCGAGAACGGCTGGGCCGATTTTGGTTTTGAAATGTTTGTCGTAGTCCAGGGAAGGTAAACGGTGAGAGAATATGGAAAAATTGCGAAGAAAATAGGGCAGTACAACATCTGCCGGGCCCACTAGTCACTTATAAAACATGATGGTGATAATCAGTTACGGTATCTTAAAACTAAAGCTACGAGGGTTCCAAACGTCCCCAGGTCTGAGAAGAGCCCACAACTAACTCAGCCGGGATTTTTTTAGTATCACCATCATATAATTTAGTGTTGATTAAGTTTTTTCATAATCAATTAAGCCAATGTTCTCCCTTTGGGGCAGAGGGTAGACTGTATGCTTCCATTCATCTCAGATGCGCATATGTAAGGCTGATCTTTTCCATGCCATCCATACTAATATCCATACGTCTGTTTGTCTGCTACGCTTTAACGGCCCATCTTTTGAGCTGATTTTGATGAAATTTGTTACAAAGATAGTTTGTAGGTATCCCGGAAAAGTGAAGAGTTCTCGTGAAAATTTAATAGTGCGCCGAAATATTTGTTTTGGGGCTTTCTTTGGCTTTGCGGGTCCCAATCCTACGCCTACTTGGGTATAATAATATGGTCAGGATCAATTTCGTTGTTTAGTTATTAAAAACCCCTAATAAGTCCTAATAGAACCATTTATAATTATTGTCAGTCTACCCGTGCATCAATTACCTTTCTTGATATTTGATAAAGCAGCCGATGGTAGTAAGACATAATATTGTGTTTGTGTTTTAATCCTTTCCTTTTATCATCATCATGCCATTAAATTAAAAAAACCCTGAGACATATACGCACTACTATTTGTGCTTATCGCACTCAGAACCAAAGCAAGGACCTGTTAAAAGCTAAGATTTTGCACACAGGTTCCTTTTAAGAGGTTCCGGTTGATGTAGACAAGGATTATAAGGCCGATTTTTTCGAAATTCTCATGGAAGCGAGGTCTGGTGGTCGATGATTTCACTTTAATCAGAAATACCTATATGCTAGTTTTAATTCAATGAATTTTCCATGTTAATTTTCATATCAGTTCAAAATTTGCCATAAATAGACAACATGTTACTCGATACTCCAAGTATCCATATCGGAGATAACAAAAGCCTGTAATAAATATTAGTGCTGTCAATACACACGTACATAACTCCGAACTTATCTGCTAGATATTATATAAACGCCCCAGGGTTTGAAGGCGGGAGATCGTAAAGAAGGCCGACACTGAGTCGAAAAAACGCTCTTTTAAACTTACGTTTGCCTGGTGGGAGACTTCGGCCGTGGCTAGTTACCACTCTACCGGCAAAGACGTGCCCATCAAGTGATTTAGCGTTCCGGTACGATGCCGTGTAGAAACCGTATAGGAGTATGGGTTTAATATAACTGCCATGCCCCTAACCGGTTAGCCCGCTACCATCTTAGACTGCATTATCACTTACCATCAGGTGAGATTGCAGTCAAGGGCTAACTTGTATTGGATTTTAAAAAACGTGACTGATTTACAAAAAAGTTACCTTTGCACATTAAAAGCAAGTAAATAAATAGCAAAGTAAAAGTAAAAGAACTACTTAGAACGCTTTATAGATCTCAGCCGTCTGCTAATATGGATGATGACAACTCAATCAAATCAGCAACTCTTTATCAAACTTAAAATCGCGCTTCTAGTATGGAAATTTGTATGTTTGTGACGTCATCAAATGTTAACGCACTTTTTTTCTTTAATCGAGAATTTGTAATGTTTATCAAAAGCAGAAGAGGTGAATTTTAGGTATTTTGGAAGGCCCTCTATATAATAATAAGTAAGAATTAATTTATTTTTGACATATTCATCATCCCCATTAAGTGCCGCTGCTGCACGCGCTTCTTTCATCTTGTGATATAATTATAGTGCGATGATGTTATTCTGCTATTGTAACTGCTTTATGATGGAGTAGTATATTCGTCATTTACCATCAATGTCACCACTAAAAGTGAGTGGCAAACGTCAGTTTCCTAAAATTTATCAATAAGTTTATATTATGTCTAAATTTGGTAAGAAGTACTATGGAAATGAACCCTGACTATTGCAACTCAAAGTGGTTCAATTTAAAGTAAACCATAACATATATAGATTTATTTTTATATATGTTTTTTTTTATAGATATGATGCAATCGACCCCAATTATAATGGGGTAAAATCCAGAGAGAATTGGGTAACATTTCCAGATCAAATGCTCCACTGCACACGCAAGCAGCGTTTTTTCGCCTCAAAGTGCGTTTCGCGCGGCATGCCTTAATGAGCCTAGCCCAACTTTCTGCAGAGCCGCGAAAGTAGCACGGAAAACTTTAACGGCGTCTTCGCTCAGTACTCCAACCTGTAGGATTGATACTTGATACATAATTATTTAGTGCCAATTTTTGTATCGTCAAGTTAATTAATCTAAGGAAAAAGGTACAATTTTTGTATCGAAAATAGACCAAAATGTCAAACCTATTAATGAAATTTAAAAGTAATACAAAACAAATCAATTTATGTTTAGACTTTTAACTTAGGTTTTACGTTGTAGCAGTATTGTGTGATTTAAAGTATTAATATTAACATGATCTTCCACCATTTTACAATGATTGTTACAGCATTAACGATTCACTTACAACAAGAAAGGATAAAACATGTCCCCTGTCCAGGCCACCCCTTTTCTCACGCTGACCGCTGTCCGGTGGCGTCTTCAACCCCATTGTCATTGTCACGGTCAAACTCGTTTCTTCACAAGACGTCCGATGCACGATGGACATTTCTGGAAAAACAGGTTTTGGTTCACATGAGTATTACAATTGCATGGTTAATTATATTTTAAGTTAATTGTAACGATAATAATATAATACTTCCCTAACTAAATTCTTTAACAAAATCCCTTGAATTCTAATATTTGTAGGCTATTTTTGAATGAATCTATCATTGATTTCGAATACCCTCTAAATACGTAGGTATATTTTAATAAAATTCTCTTCAGAAACTCTCGGTAAGAGACCGAAGTTGGGTAGTTGGCAGCACAACACAGACCTGCCTCGGAGAGCACAAGTTTTAAATTAAAAAAATAGGTTTGTTCTATCATTATGAAAAGCAACAGAAAATTTTAAATCACTCTTGTGTTGACATAGTCCTGAGCCTGATCTCTTTCCGGTGGTGACAGATTGCTGACCCATCTAGTTGTGAGAATCAGGAAGTAGAGATTGCAGCTGTGATTGGGCACACATTTGTGCACAAAATTATCTCCTGTGAACATACATGATCTTATTGCGGTAAACCAGGGAAAATTAAAAATAAAGAAAACCACGGAATTCATAAAAAGCCTAAATTGACGCAAAGTCGCGTATTTAAATCTTCTTTAATCACAAATGCGACATCCTTTTTGCAGCTGCAATAAAGCAAAATTCTTGAAAACAGCAATAAATTACATAACAAACTCTCTAGACGAGTCGGGTGTACTACATCGCGTCTGAGATAAATTTCGGAGCGTCAGTGAAATTTTAATAACTAATTTTCTTGTAGGACTCGCGCCCCCGGCTGTGTTACGGTATACGTAGCTATTTTGCATTCCATATAAAGTGAAATGTAAATATTAAATTTTAATAACTAAATTTTCTTGTTAACTGTTCACTAAAATATGCAAGGATAGCAGAGTATTAAGGAACCTTAACAACTAGTTTGCTTATGGGACAAAGCTATTAATTACTTATTAATTATCATCCTCATCATCCATTGTCTTCCACGGTTGAGCCGTGAAAGAGTTACTGACAAACAGACATACGCATTAATAATAAAAATACAATAATAAAATACTCCGGCATAAGTATAGATACAAGCTTCCTTGGGCATATAAATATTAATTTAAAATTAAATTTATAAAAAAGAAACACTAATTATCATACATAAAACAGCTAGGATTCTTTTATCATCAATATAAGGGTCGACACATTTTTGCTTGAACGTATCTCAATATCCTGAAATGTAGGCATGTTCTTCAGTTACTCATAATAGCAATTTAATTGTACTTCCCTACCCATACCTAGGAACATAACAAAACAACGTAATTTTAACTCACTTTTAATACCAATATAAGTTGACACATGCCTATCAACAAATCTGTATGTCTTACAGCTCAACTTTGCCTGGTTGCTGCAAATTACCTAAAGGCACGGAAGAGGGGGTGAGCGTGAAAATTACACAAGAAATTTTCTCCATTCAGCATCTTTGTGTTTTCCTCCAAGATGGCGCTCGCTTGTACGGGGCGGTTGGATAGCGGCGTACGTGGTTATTCAAAAACGATTTTATAATTCTATGCCTAAGTATTTGATATTATAATACCTACAAATTATACCGGTCTGTGAAGATCTTTATTTTCTTTTCAATTCAAAATTAGCTACGGTAGACGAAAAAAAAATCGTATCGTAGTTATCGTAAATAGGTCGTATCTCATTTTCGATTTGGTGACTTAATATTTTTTTAACGGATACATATTATGTTTTATTGACTAGATTTTGTATTCCCGCGGGAACTTTTAAATTTTTCGGGATCAAAAATTAGCCTACATCCTTCCCCGGGAGGTTGTAGACTAATCTGTACCAAATTTTGTCAAAATTGGTTGAAAAGATGGACCGGTAAAGCATAGTAGACAGACTGACACCCACACTTTCGCATTTAATAAATATGGAGTATGTTAATGGAAGTTTCTATATTGATAGTATAGATTTTGGAGATTTCAGAATATTTGAGGCAATTTTGCAAGCCCTTGGCAGAGAAATCCCTATACATTGTTCAAATTTATTTAGGCGGGTACACATCGTGGAGAAACTATGACAAGACAAGACAGTCGGCGATTTCGTCAACATGATTTAAGTTGTTGAAAATGTAGTTTAAAAAAAAGTCAAAATGTAACCTATGATTTTCTTTAGAATACAACCTATCTCTGCGTCAAAATCGGGCGAACAGATGGACCACGAACGATGAAAGCGTAGCAGGCTGATAGATATCTACAGACACACACTGACATCATATCATCATCATATCATATTATACTTCATACTAATATTATAAATGCGAAAGTCACTTTGTTTGTTGGTTTGTCCTTCAATCACGCCGCAACGGAGCAACGGATTGACGTGATTTTTGGCATGGGTATAGTTGAGGACCTGGAGAGTGACATAGGCTACATTTTTTCCCGGAAAATTAAGGAGTTCCCGCGGGAATAACAAAAAACTTATACCACGCGGACGAAGTCGCGGGCATCAGCTAGTATTTTATAAAATTAGTAAGGATTTTCCAAATATTCAGATATTCTAGATTTCCAGAGATCGGACCCTTTCATTGGCACGACACATTTTAGACGTTAATTATTATGTTCGATTTTAAGTACTTTCTGTGTTTATAATGTGTTCGGTCAGCTAATAAAATAAATTCTATTCTATTGTATTCTATTCTAGACATAGAATAGCAGTTTCGGCGTCCTCCCCCGAGTCGCAACAGTAAGTTGGTACAATAGCTCGCTCAGCGTTCTTCTTTGATCATCACTTTAATTAACGCGCGCCACTTTAACAATAAAATACGAGTAGGTACATCATTTATGTACCATGTTGTAGGTGTACGCCTCCATAAAAATATTATAAATGCTAAAGTGTATCTGTCTGTCTGTTTGCGTGTCTATCACGGTCAAGCGATTCAAGCGATTTTGATTAAATTTGGAACAGGGCTTTCATGGCTCATGTGTTCAACTGATTTTGAGGAAAAAAAGGCTCAGAGATAGGCTGAATCCCGGGGAGGACTTTCTATCCCGATCTAAGGCCTTTAATTATTCCGTAAAAACCCACGAGATTCCCAAGTCTACGTAGACGAAGTCGTAGGCAGCTAGTCGTTAAGTAGATTATTTTGTATACAAGCTGATGTCCGCGATTTCGTCCGCGGGTCCTTCAATCACGCCGCAACAGAGGACTGGCGTGTTTTTTGCCTGGGTATATTTGAATGCTTAGAAAGTGACATATGCTACTTTTTAGCCCGGAAAATAAAGAAGTTTCCACGAAAATTAAATAAGAAAAGTGTGTGTGTGTGCAATTCACACACGGCAGAAGTGAAACTTATGAAAAGTATCCTACGAGAGAATGAGATAAATATAACTTGTATTCTATCTCATTCTCTCGCAGGCTAAATCCTATTATGAATAATATGTTTGTTTCTTTTTGGTGTCGCTTTTTCGTTTTGTTTTTCATTTCATCGAATTTTCGAATCACAACGATTCTAAAGAAGTTTCACTCCATCCATACTTCCATATCTACTAATCCATCCATCCATACTATAATATTATAAATGCGAAAGTGTGTCTGTCTGTCTGTCTGTCTGTCTGCTACGCTTTCACGGCTTAACTACTCAACCGATTTTGATGAAATTTGGTACAGAGATAGTTTACATCCCGGGGAAGGACATAGGCTACTTTTTATCCCGGAAAATTGAAGAGTACCGCGGGAATCAAAAAAATGTATCTGTTCAACCAATTTTGATGAAATTTGGTACAGGGATAGGTTGTATCCCGGGGAAGGACGTAGGCTACTTTTTATCCCGGAAAATTGAAGAGTTCCCGCGGGAATCGAAAAACTTGGTACACGCGGACGAAGTCGCTTGAATCATCTAGTATTATAAATGCGAAAGTGTGTCTGTCTGTCTGCTACGCTTTCACGGCCCAACTACTCAATCGATTTTGATGAAATTTGGTACAGAGATAGGTTAAATCCCGTGGAAGGACATAGGCTACTTTTTATCCCGGAAAATCGAAGAGTTCCCGCGGGATACACAAAACACCAATCAACGCGGACGAAGTCGCGGGCATCATAGACATAAACCACGTGGACGAAATCGCGGGCATCAGCTAGTAGATGTAATAATTTACTACACGTGTTCAATACAAAATCCTGTAAATCAAGTAAGCCACATTTTGGAAAGCTAGTTCGTATAAAATCCTGTTTTCAAATAAATTCGAATCAAAGGGAATCTAGTTTGAACCCTTAGTTTTCGGACACGTGGTCGGTAGCTTGCGTGCTTTTAAACTAGACTGATTCCAAATTCGAAAATCGGTTCCATTTGAATTTTGGAACTATCGATTAATCTCTTTTTGTTATTGTACCAGTAAAAAAGTTATTTGAAACTAGTTTTTAAATTAAACAAGGATTTTTATTCAAAGGGAAAACGACGAGAGTAGAAAAATGAGTACCTAGTCAAAACGTACGAAGGTAGGTATCTTATAGGTCACCTATGTCTTGATATTATTTAGTGGTAGCACTACAAACTCGACTAATTATATTTTAATTTCTCGTTCTCAATTCGGCGCGTATTAAATGTTTTTTTTTTTTGAATGAATTGTTATGTAATACCAGCTTTCAATACAATATATAGATTATAGACTGTATACTCATTTTTAATTGTATAAAACAAACATAGATTTCAAATACTTTTTACCAGTTTCTTACTTTTTATGGGTATTAGTTACAGCTAAGTACCTACTGCTCTTAGTTGCAGTAGTTTGAGTTGTATTTGCGGCACAAACAAGGTTCATAATAAGCTTGGAAAACTTATTTAAATTGATTTTATTTGAGAAAAATAATTGAACACCAATGAATAATTAAATTTTTATGACCTTGATGAAATTTGAACTTTACGAAAGAATTCTTATAGGGAACCCCCTTATTTTTCGGGATAAACAGCCTACGTCCTTCCCGGGAAGCAACCTATCACTATACCAAATTTCAATAAATAAAGCGTAAGTAGCTGTCCGCTTCTACAATAAGCTCCCAGAAGATATGTTGAAGATGTCTCTGAATAAGTTCAAAGTTAATGTAAAACGTAAACTCATTGAAAAATCTTATTACCATGTAAAGGATTACCTAAACGACAAGGTAGCTTGGCAATAATTTGCTCTAATGGCTCTGATAGTTCCTTAATTAAGATGATTTGTGAGATGGTGATAATAAAAAAAAAACCCCGGCTGAGTTTGTTGTGGGCTCTTCTCAGACCATGGCGCGTTTGGAACCCTCGTAGCTTTAGTTTTAAGATACCGTAACCGATCATCACCATCACGTTTTATAAGTAAGTTATTTTTAACGTCAATAAGTGTACCTACAGTGTACCTATATTGAATAAATGATTTGATTGATTGATTGATTGATAGCAGATAAACAGATAGACAGACACACAGAAAGACATACAGACACACTTTCACATTTATAATATTAGTAAGTATGGATTTCATTCACAGCAGAACAAGATATAATGTGCGCGAACCAATTATAATCGGAAAATCTTAGGTCTTTTATAGTGCACACTAGAAAACGTCAAGCCATTTTAATTATAGTAGGAACGGCATAAAAGCAGTTTATCGCGAACCGAAGGCAGGGGGCGGGTTGCACCCCCCGGGAGGTGTAGGGGGCAAGAAGCAGAGATTTTATAGCTCAGCACCGTCGCAACGCTTTTAATGGCTTATTTGCCCGGCCTTTGTCAGGGGGTGACTTGGCCCCCGCTTTTGTATTGCCAATTTTATTCCGCCGAAGAATGATAACGGTACAGATAAAGCACCCACGTGGTGTGAGGCTTTGTGTCGCGAGTCTATTGGGTAAGATTTGGTAGTTTTTGGCAACTTTGCCTATTAAAGGGGCATAGATAAGTTTTGTCCTTATTATGTAGGTACCTATTTGGAAACAGTTTATATTTGTCTTGCTTTTGCATGTTTATGCGCTACAATCAAGTATGTTTATTATTTTTTTGTGATTATTAAATAGAGGATCTCTCAAAAGTCGTAATATCCACGTCTCCTGTTAGTTTTATATTGAAAAACCATTTTAAACTATCGATTCAAATAAAAAAGTGCTTAGTACTTTGATGACTACACAATTCAGTATTTTATACAAAATCTCATATTTTTAGTATTTTCTCACCAAAACGCATAAGTACCTACGCGTTTTGATTTAAAAAAAGTTAATGATCTTATATGATATATGATAACAAGTCAAATGACTTGTTGTCGTATAATTAATTAAAGTTAAAACAAGTTTGTATCTACAAATTACTTATTTCTAGATTATTATTAAATACAATAACTAGGTATATTGTTTGAGTAACCACCTGACACCTGGGATTCCGCTATGCACTTTTTCAATTTCAATTCAATTCAATTTATTTAAAACATGTAGGGACATACAGGTGTCTCTTATGCTACTTCATGTTTTGACTCTACCACGGGTTCAGAAAAAAGATTCTGCCGAGAAGAGCCGGCAAGAAACTCAGCAGTTGCTCTTTTTTTTTTTAAACAATATATTGCAATACTTAGGTTAGTAAATACTTATATAAATTTTATTCAATTTAATCAATTACTGAAATTTTTTTTCTTTTTTCGGGGGAGGAAAAAACCCCTCCGGACTTCTGCCTGGGCTAGACAGGGAGTGTCCGACTCACACGGACTAAAATAACCTCCCCCATGTTGGCCAGGTGTCAGCACGGAACTGCATAGCATGACTTCATGCTGACCCTCTTCTCTCTCTCTCTTCTTCTTTTCCTCTTTTTCCCTTTCCTCTCTTCTCCTCATTACGTTCCTTAGCATTTTGCCGTATCGTGTCCACGCATCTTCGCTCGACAGCATCCATGTTATTAAATTTTGGGCATCAACATCGTCGCTGGTACCCTGCGCCTCTGTCCTAAGGTCCGCACAACCAGGACAATCAATTACTGAACTAATCCTCACAAAGTGACGAAATTTGGTAGAGGCAACTTGCCTCCTTGGGACGAACATAGAACAAGTAGGTACTTAAGTATTTACTAGATTTTTATACCTACATGAAATCACGAACATCTTCTAGTTTCTGTCTGTCCATTCATAGTCTATCCATTCGGTAGGTCCACCACCATCCTACAAAAAAAACTGAAATCCTTTGTTCAATAATATCAATAGCAAACAAAATTCAACTCAACCAACCTTAATCTAAAACCGACCTAAGTAGAGTACAATTTCTTCAGACGCTTAGCTCAACAAAAACAATACCACAAAATAAGAGCAAAACATCGTCTAATCTCACTAAAATCAATACCCTTTTTACCACCCCCGAAAATTTTCACAACCCCACCTATCCACCCCCACGCTATTTCAATAAACGACAAAGTAAGTATTATTTAATTTTCTACCATCTTTTCTCCATTGTAAGGCGGCGAGCGAGATAAACTATCACTCTTTTCCTTCTTAAGACGTCGACTCTCTTTTCTCCGCAACATAAAAAAGTATGCGCTAGACAGGGACGGATATAGATAAGACGTTGCTTTTCAGCTTTCTTAATGACGTCATACAGATTTATAGATGTATAGAGGGGGTGCGCCCAGCGCGGTGGAGGCAAAAAGTTTGTATGCCCCGTTTTATGAATGTTTTAATATGTTTTTTCTTTTTTAAATTGGGTATAGAGATAGGAGGGTTTTATTCATTATGAAGCTTTATTATCTTGTTTCAACATCGTGTAGCTGAGTCTGTCTAACTTTTTTATTGCTTTTATAAAATTTCGTTCGGGAATTATAATGAACCTTCATTTCGGTCGAGAGAAATATGCAGATGATAAAAAATGTATTTTCAATTTCAATGTTATTTAAATTTTATTAAGATGTTATATTCATTTCTGAGAAAAAAATAGGTTCACGAACTACCTAACTATTAAAACAATAAGAGTCGAGACTGAAGAAAGTTTTTAATAAAAATTATAACATACCTACCTACTTCACATCGAAACGTTATTGTTCTTAAAATACACGACGATAAACTCCACAACAAATTTCAAAAAAATCAAGCATTCCAAATTCAAATTAATAGGACAACCGAATCATAGACTAAAAGTATACTCCATTTAAATTCCGAAACACATGCAGAACCGACTTCAAAGGCTTAAAACGTACAATGCGTGTTACTAAAATATACGAAAAATTAGAATTAGGTATGGTTTGCGCTCTTATTAATTTACGCGTAAGTATTTCAAGACGGAATCCTTTTTTTTTTGCAATTAATGATTAAAATATTACATTTAAAAATACTTCCAAGAACCACGAATTCAATTTCTACTTACGCTTAAGATCATTTAAAAAGTTGATAATATTAAAATAGTTATCTATTGTACCTAATTTATGACTAAAATGATATAGCTAGGTTAGTATACGTTCTTCAGACCGAATTCGGTCACGGCCACTTATCGCAAGGGAGATTAGCCAACAAGATATTATTTATTCGTACACAGATTTTTTTTTATTGTGTGAACAAGCACTTTCTATTCACTTATCTTTGTAAAGTTAGATGGAGAAAAATGTGTGTGTGTGTGCAATTCACACACGGCAGAAGTGAGACTTCGTAGGCTTCGTAGCCTACGAGAGAATGAGATAAATTTAACTGGTAATCTATCTCATTCTCTCGCAGGCCTAATCCTATTATGAATATGTTTGTCTATTTTTAGTGTCCCTATTTCGTTTCATCGGATTTTCAAATCACAACAATTCTAAAGTAGTTTCACTTCAATAGTTATGATTAATTCAATCGAAATAGTATGAGTAAGTATTTCGCAAAAAGTGCTATACCCAAATAAAAAAGCCCATCTCTATAAATCGCGTAATCTTGAAACTAGCTCGTGATGTATGGGAAGCACGTAGCAGCGAAGCGGGGCTCAAATTAGCAATACGCCATCTTGGACGAGCCATAGAGTAAAGTTGTTTTTTTATCAAATTTTCTTTGATTTAAAAAAATAGTTCTTTTTGGGACGACGAAAGGCGAGAACCTGGCCTGAATAAAATCGAACATAACAAAAAAGCGTTAAGCGTTGTCTCTAAATAATAAGTACTCAAAATAAAAACTTTAAAAGCTATCTGTAACTTAGTTTTAATTTTTTTTAATGCTATCAACTCTGCAACATGAAACTTATTTAATCTGTGCCACTCGTAGCAAAGAAAATGCTACCAATTCTGCAACACGAAACGTTTTTAATCTGTGCCACACGTAGAAAAGAAAATGCTACCAACTCTGCAACACGAAACGTATTTAATCTGTGCCACTCGTAGTTTCAGTAGGAATCTTGGGCGGTCTAATCCAGCAATTACGCATTTTAATGGCGTTCTACCGTTTTAATATTCCACTCCTTGTTTTACGGCTCGGCTTAGCCTCAGAGCCTGATATTGAGGTATTTGTTTTAATATTACCAAACGTACCGCAACCGCAAGAAACGACATTTGCATACTAATTGTATTTTTGTATCTCTTATTACTTACTAAAAAGGTTTTTCACGGGATAATTTTCCATAAGCTTAGTACCTACTTACCTACTTAAAAGGCTACGTATTAAAAGTGCCTTATTTTAAATTTAATATTATTATGTTGGTATGCTTAACTATAATAACTTGTTATACGAAAAAATTGGTCTTGTCTGCATGTCGTTATTTAAATAGGTAATAATTTTTCCCGTTCAGATGGCATATTTAAAAATAACACAATGGGGATGATGATGATCTTTAATTAATCAAAAAGTACCCACTAAAACCATTATTAAGTAAGTAAGTAGGCACTTGCCTATAAAGTGTGTAAAGCTTTTGAATTTACCTACTCAATAATAATTTTGTTTAAGCTAGAATCCAAAGCTGCAGAGCTAGCCGAAAAAGAGAAAATACTGATTCTAAAACATTCGCAAAACGTACGAATTCAAAAATGGAACATTCCCATCCCAACAGCAAAAACGAACCAGCCGAAACGTGGAGCGCTCATTAATTTTTACAAGCGCACGTCAACTCAAAAACTAATTATACATAACTAAAACGTTTCCCCAGCGTCATAGCTACGAAAACCAAAGGTTGCCAGCATAAAACTCTCCCCCAAAAGACTAGAAATATTAATACAAAGTTAAAATTAAACATGAAAAACGGCCCCCCTCCCCAACTAGGGGGGCGACCCGCGAACTATGCCGTGCCTTATTTCGCTGGGAAATTTGTAAATTTATGTAAATTTTCCGTCTTCGTGGGGTGAAAAGTTATGCGGAGGTACGGATGCAAAGTCGGAGTTTTACTGCTATGTCGTGTGGATTATTATTTGGGGTGTTTAGCGTTGCGACTGTGATTTGTAATTTTGTGTCTTTGCTTTGTAGAAAGGTTGCTTGTCTATATGGTAGCGTTATCCATAACTAACGACCCGCCCTGGCTTCGTTTAGTTGCCAATCTTGTATTTTTACATATTTTTCTCATAGAAACAACAAAAAAAATACGTTGTTCTCCGAAATCTCTCCTGTAGCTTGGTTGGTCTAGTGGTTAGCATGTTCGACTGCGGCCGACGAGGTCCCGGGTTCGAGTCCCGGGTCGGGCCATTATAAGGTATTGGGTTTTTCTGGCTAGAAATTCTGATCAGTAGCCCGGAGTTAGGAAGTTGGTGGTGTTTCATTGTGAGGTCATGAAATTTCAAGGCACTTTGTTCTTTAATCTCTAGTTTATAAAATGACTAGCTGATGCCCGCGACTTCGTCCGCGTGGTTTAAGTTTTTGGTTATTCCCGCGGGAACTCCTTAATTTTCCGGGATAAAAGTCTATGTCACTCTCCAGGTCCTCAACTATACCCATGCCAAAAATCACGTCAATCCGTTGCTCCGTTGCGGCGTGATTGAAGGACAAACCAACAAACCAACAAACAAAGTGACTTTCGCATTTATAATATTATAGTATGAAGTATGATGAAGTATGAAGTATGATTATAAAACTTAAAACTAACCGAGGATGTGAATTTTAGGTCTTTTGGAGGACCGTCTATTTATTAATCAGTAAGAAATAGCATTTGCCATAGGCATCATCCCTATTGCTAAGAAGAGTTCTTCTACGAAAATATAATTTGAAACCAAAATAGAGTTTGTCTTTGAAGAAAAGTCATTGAAAGTGAATTATCCCAAGTCGCCTTGTCGACGCGTAATAGAAGTTTGCGAAATTCAATTACAGACCAAATTGAAATCTGTTGAAGTTTCGTAAATTGTAAGTTTATACAAAAACTAGACGTTTCGCTTAGGATTTAGTTTAATCCATACTAATCTAATTCCATTATACACATACTCTTTTGAAACTAGACGACACCTGCGAAATCGTCCGCGTAGATTTAGGTTTTATGAAAATCTAATGGAAACTCTTTGATTTTCCGGTATAAAACTTAGCTCTTTTGTAGTAACTACGTAGAACTTTCGTGGAATCTTTATACAAATTTTCGCCAAAAACTTACAGATACTTTTGTATTCAAAACATTTGTGGTGCAGCACGCGATCTTTTAATTAAAACTTGGCTCTGTGTATGGATGCGAAAGTGGGTAAGTCTGTTCGTCTGTTATCTGTTCATGATTCATCCGCTAAATTAATTTGTCATTTGATACAGAAAGAGCATCCCAGAGACGGACCTAAGCTATAAAAAATTTATTACGGTTGAAATCGTAGTCATCATTTAGTTAACTGTTTAATATAATCGTCGAGATATTTTTAATGATTTATTCTGGAATAGGTATTATACTAGCCAAATCAGGCACATTTTTCAAACTTCAAAACGCGCACTTTCTTCACACAAGGTTAGGAATAAGTTTTAAGGTTTATAGGCATCTTAATTTAGGTACGCTGAAAGTATAATAACCTAACTTCTGTTCCCTTGTCATGCGAAATGATAACGCCATCTAACTTCCGCCTAAAAGTCTAAAGCACAGTAAATTATTTAATATCTAAGTCCACTTTATCCTAGATAAAAAAGTATCAAAAATTCGCATAGTGAAAATACTAATCCGTTTCAATTAAAACCTTCCGCCTAGGGGCTTATCGGTAAACCCGATGTCATTCCAAATAAATTGAAGAGTAACAGTTGCATTAAGTATTTTTCTGAATACAAACATATCTAATTCTACCTCTGGTCCAATGAAATAAATAATACTTATCATTTAATCAAATAAAGTGCTTTGGTATCGTCGAGTGAATCTACCACTGGTTCAGAAACCTACTGAGAAGAACCAGCAAGAAACTCGGTGGTTGCTCTTTTGGAAAAATTAATTTACAATTATATCAATGTGTAAATACATAAGTAACCGCAGTTCCAAGCATTGCTGGAGCGTGTCGAATCCATGCTCTTTTATCATTTTACATAATCTTCAACAGTATAGTAAGCCTTTTTCAGGAGCATACTTTTAATGAATTACTTAGTTTAGCTTTACTACCATTAGAACTCGTTACGTGCTTCATCTTTCTTTTAGACTACGGCGCGTTTGGAACCCTCGTATTTAGTAGTTTTATGTCCTATATAAAATGAAAAACCGTGAAAAAGGGGCATCTAGATGCCCTATAAGGAATTAATGGATCTACGAAATCTACCCGAATATTGCACATCCGTGCCGCGACGCCCTCATACAAAGAATACCTACCTGCCGCTACGTGCCACGCCGTGCCGCTTCTCTGCATTGGGGCTAGACCTTTAAAAAGGTAAACTATTTCATTAGGGCCGTAGTACGTAAGTAAAACTACTGTTCCCATTAAATATAAATATATTCACAGTGTAGCTACATTGCACGTAATTCGCCATCTGCCGCCAAACGAGTTCGCCAAGTTATTGTCAAAGAAGCTTCGAGACTCGTTCAAGTTTTGATAGAATTTTCAATTACCTTCCTTTGTTTCGAGAAGTTGCGCTCCCGGGACTCGCAGGCACCGGGTAGACTGGCTCGAGTAGGTAGGTAGGTCTACTGAAATAGTTGCTACATATTTTATTTCAATCTGTACTAAAAATTTTGCTCAGATCGTCTAGTTCTTGACTCTATTAAATTATGCTTTGAATATTTCAAATATATAATCAAAAATTTTGCGTAACAACGCGTAGGTAACGGACACAAGATTAGATGAAGAAATTAAAAATCAAATTAAAATTATATTAGATAAGAGTACCTATTAAGGGTTCCTTCCCACCCTGGTGGGAATAAAATATACAAATAGTAGGGTCATTAATCTCTACTGATGACCCTACAATTTGTATTATATTTTTATGGATATGAAGGCTTGAATTCGCCACGGCAGCCAACCTTAAGAAAGACGGAACAACTACGAATGAAAAACTACGTACTGTACAAATACGTAGTGCGCAAATATAGTTAGGTACCGTCACTCTTATAGTCCGATAGAATGGCAATCCTACACGATGGGTCCAACTTGCTCTCTTCAAGGATTAAAGACTTGATACTACCAACTTCCCAATTCGGAATCGCTATTGAGAATTTCTTGATAGAATGACCTGAAAACTTTCTTTTTTCCGAACCCCCGACCCTCGGAAAAGGAATCCCGGCGTCATAACCACTACCATAAATAGTTGGTCAAACGTTGATTAATTGATGAGCCTGTCAATGATAACTAATTGCACTAAAGTTTAATTGAAAGATGTAACTATAAGAAATTAACAACGAAGAAAATTAACAGCCAAGAAGTTAACGCACATAATGTAATACCTAAAGAAATTAAACAACCCTCCAGCGATATTACTCCAACACCCTTCATGAAGCATTGTCTATTTAGTGTAAAAGAACAGGCAGGCGAGGCGAGTCTAATTTTAAACTTCCTCGATCCGTCTTCAGCGCGCTCATTTTTGCCCCCTTTTTACCCCTTACCCCCTAGCCCCTACCTCACCTACCCCTACGTCCACCCCTCGCGAAACTTTGACGTTTCCGTGTAGAACTAACTCTCTGGCACGGCATGCGGTTGGCGCGAGCTTTAATCAATTTTTCAACTTCATTTTTGGGGAAAGGGAATTCATTTTGCATTCTTGAGGTTATATTATTCCCGGTGGTATTTCATACATGACAAGGATTTTTAGTCTAGACCAGTTAAACATATTATTATTATGTGTAAAGAAACCCACTTCACAAACAAGCGCTTTTCTTAATTAATTGTCTTTACTGCTTTATTATAAGTCTGTGTTTTACACTGTAGGCTTTGTTACCAAATGTCACCATTGACAAGTGACAGATGACATTTTGAATAACGGTTTTTCTGAAAAAAACTAATATAGAAACTGCGCTCCGCAGCGGAGACCAATCCTAAATCTATACTTGAAGGTAAACAAACAAAATCTGAAACTCAGAATTTAATATTTTGCAAAGGATTTCCTGATTGAGAAATTCACTGGCAGGAACTCAAATGCATACCAGTGGATTAAGGATTTTAATAAAGAATGGGAATGTTTCCAAATTAACGAAGACAAAAAGAAAATTGAAATTCTTAAAAACTTCTTGGAACACGCTAGTGTAGACTGGTACAGCTGAATGCTAATAAAACTTACAGTGGAATCATAATGGAACAAATGGGAGATTTTTTTTGTGAAACTTTTGCAAACAATATTAGATATGCTCTAACTTTTAAATATCAAGCAGGTTCGTTACTTAAATATGCTTTAATATAAGAAACCCCTGAATCTTTTGTTAAAAATTAACTATACGGTACTGCAAAGTTAGTGACGTAGTTATTAAAATAATTATACCAGAGCGGAGTTATATAATTCCACGAAGCGCCCAAACTCGAATCCGAAAAACAGAGGCACCGAAAGAACTTTCGAAATGTAATTCGCCAAAATTTTACATCCAAAACTAAAACTATCCCGGCCCGAACGGCTAAAAAAGGTCGGCCTATCCAAACATCGACCCTTATAAAACAGCGGGGTCGCAACTGAACTAAAAACATCCAAAAAGGCAGTAAAACTAAAGGAATTAGACCCTTCCAACTACTTTGCAAAGCACTTTTAGACCCATACTAAATATATGAATCTGAATTTATATTTTCGAACGCGGGCCGACATGGGCGGACTTAACAATTTTTCATTTGTAATTTTTCAGGTTTTGCAGAGAAAATACCGCATGACTGAAACTGAAGAGAAGATGAAGTAGGTGCTTTACTTATTAAGAGTGGATTATTAAGATTGTTAATAATTTTCTATAATTAATACTTACAACAAACAAGAAAATTTATAATTTTCATTGCTCATAACTTATTAAATAAAATTAGCTATATATGCAACTGTATCGTAATGACTAATTACGTACAGTTGCATACAAGATTTTATCTACGACAAGGACGTCTTTATAATTTTTTACTGTATAAATTAATAAAAAAGTCAAGTGCCAGAACCCAGAGCCGCTAAGCTATAGGTATCCTATTTATGAAGATAACCATATCGATACAGCTACGACTCATAACGATACAGCTCCCATACAACGAACTGTATCGTTATGAGAAGCAAACACGAAAGAGGGTTCAATCATCGATATATATGTAAGTACTAGATGGGCCCTTTCATAGAAAAATGGCGGGCGACCAACTATGAGAGCGCGCTCCTATAACCTGTCATAAGCCTGTCTTTGTCCCCGTCGTAGCGCGATCACGGTCGCTCATCGTGTAGATAATTTGTTTTTAAGTTAACATCTAAAGTCTTATTAGTTTGGCACTGTATTATTTTTATTTTAAGGTAAGTGTTTCAATTCACAATTATACATTTCCAAGAAAACGTTATTTAGTCTTCCTATTTAATATTTTTATCCATTTCGCAATCATTTAATTTCCGCGGCAAACTGTATGATATTTTTTTTTTACTAACTGGCCTTACGGCTTTGGTTTCCAGCCCTAGAATAGTCCAGTCCAGTACGATAAAAAAAATGCAACCAAGATTAGTTAATGCATAGATGGGCAGAACGGACAGTAGGCATTAATACCTTCCGAGACGCAATATTATTTTATTGTAATAATATGATAAAATTAGTTATTGACGTGAGTTTAATGTTTAACCAACTTCAATAAATAAAGGGTTTTTATTTATTAAAGTTGATAATTTTTATTTTGTACTAGCGAATGCCCGCGACTTCGTCTGCGTGGTTTGAGGATTTTTGATTCCCGCGGGAACTCCTTAATTTTCCGGGATAACAAGTAGCCTATGTGCTATTCCAGACTATAATCTATCTCTGTGCCAAATTTCAGCCCGATCCGTTCAGCCGTTGGGGCGTGATTGAGTAACAAACATCCATACATCCATACATCCATCCATCCAAACTTTCGCATTTATAATATTTATATTACCTATATATTATTATATTTGATTTGATTGATTGATATTTGATGAAAAATAAATAGTTAATTCAAAATTCAGAATTTTATTATTTCGTTGAACAAAAGTTGTTCAGTACCTATTATGTGCAGCTACCTACTTACAAGTGTTTATTACTTAATCGTATTTTTAAATGCACACTGTGTAAGTGATTTATCTCAAAATAACTTTTAATATTTCTTTTGATGGAAAGTAGCATACTTAGAAATGTATAAAATAAAATAATTTCAAATGAAGTATTTTTCTGTGACTCGATCCATTAGTACTCTTTCACCTCTCCCATTCCAACCCCTTTTTATTATAATAGTACTAATAATTATTTTTGAATTCTTTCATTTGCAATAAGGTTTGGCGAGGATTATTTTAAACTGTTTTAGCTGTTATTATTTTAAATTTCAAGTTTTTTGCATTAGTAGTTACCGAATTATGCTAAGTGTGACGGACAGTCATGTCGCACCACAAGGGTTGTTTTCTTATCATTTTGGTACGCAACTATAAAAATGACTTTATTTCTGTCAATTTTTCGACAAAACTTCAGTATCAACAATTAACAAATAATTAAATTAAAAAAACCCACGACGAACTGCAGCGCCCCATTGTGTGGACTTTGACCTTTAGGTACTAACACGTCATACTAACATTTATCGTTTACCTCAGAGAGTACACTCATGTAGGTATTATTTTCGACAAGCGCATCTGTGCTAATCTATGACCGAGTCATACGTTTTCAAGATGGCGCATATGTTGCAAGCAAGTTCCCGCGTTTCAGACTAGATGGCGTTGTTAAACATAAGTCCACATTCTTTGTTCGACAGAGCCCGTCTATGTAAATTGAGGTCGTTGGGTTCAATTCGATATAGTTGTCAAATTCGAAATTGGAACTTTTCGATGCTGAAGTAGATAAAATAATTTACGAAATGACATCAACAGTGACTCGACTCAGAATTTGGAATATAAATTGCGTGTCGCGAAGAAAATAATCACGTTGATCAGTCGCGGAAGTAACAGCCAACACTCCTTATAAAATCTATACATATTGATTGTCATATCCATCCATATCCATACTAATATTATAAATGCGAAAGTGTGTCTGTCTGTCTGTCTGTCTGTCTGTCTGTCTGTCTGCTACGCTTTCACGGCCCATCTATTCGACTGATTTTGATGAAATTTGGTACAGGGATAGGTTGTATCCCGGGGAAGGATATAGGCTACTTTTTATCCCGGAAAATTCATAGGTTCCCGCGGGAATCAAAAAATGTATCTGTTCAACCGATTTTAATGAAATTTGGTACAGGGGTAGGTTGTATCCCGGGAAAAGGCATAGGCTACTTTTTATCCCGGAAAATTCAAGAGTTCCCGCGGGAATCGAAAAAACTTGGTCTACGCGGGCGAAGTCGCAGGAATCATCTAGTGTTAAATAAAGAAGAGCGAACATTATTGTCCACGTGATGACTGATAACAACAATAAAAAATAAAAAATTGGAGACAGAGTCCCGCCCTGGTAACCACACGATAAGTCTCTGTTATCGGTAACTGTTTCTTTCGAACGCCCATTAATTGCGTTAACGGGATGACCAACCGGGCCAGAGATATTTTATGTGAGCAAAAATTAAATTTATTGGCTGTGGAAATTGGAATGGAACATAAACTGATTTTAACCAAAACGGTTTGATATTAGATTTTTATCTTAGGCCGAAAACACACTTCGGACACACACGCATCGCGTGGAAATACGTTAAGTCGTGTCGTGCAGATCTGTGCAGCGCCATATAAAAGTGCGCATGCCGTAGTTTCGTGCTGATGTTTTGACCTGTCCTTTCAGTGGTGTGTTTTCGCCCTAATTTTTTATAATACATATAATGTTTAACTCTTTCCCTCAACTTCGTCCGCATGGTCCTAGGTTTATAAAACCGTTTGAATTTTTCCGTAGCAGGAATATTTTCTTAGTTGCAGTGGCCTAAATTAAACGCAGATTCTACATACAAACTCTCAATTTCTCCTAAGTTTTAATATGCAAATGCCCAGTATATTCGACCGCTCTTAGATCCTTAGTGTATCGTAGATTATCTTTTCGTATCGCAGATAAGTTGCGCCTGGAGCAGTCAGCAGGGTTCCATACGAAGATTAGTACGTATAGACCGTAAATTTGTGATAATGGAAAGCTTTGGTATCATTTTGTGATTACATTCTTCTATACTTATATCTTCTTCCTCTACTAAACAAAAAGTGAAAAAAATCGCCCTCGCTGCGCTTGTGTTTAGCACTGCAGGGGCTCATCAAATTAAAGAGTTTTATTGATTGTTCTGTTGCGTTAAAGGTTTGACAACCGCGTGACGTAGATCACTAAAGGTTGCAACAAAGTTCCGTAATGTGCTCCATATTGCCCCCACCACGCACCGCTGGGAAGCAACAAACTGTAACAAAGACAACATAATTGCGCGATATTAATTCGCTAATTTCTATAGTTTCCCTTATATCTCTGTTTCCTCGGGGGGAGGCCATAAATCCAGCGATACAGGACGGAAAGCAATTTGCTTTGTCGTTGAATTTTCTCCGAGCATTTATTATATACGCTTACATAACATTGTTTAAGATTCGGGAGTAACAAAAGGGTTTTCTTATCTCGCTAGGTTAGTGGGACGGATTTGTGTGAATAAATTACGCGGTTTTATGGATGCAACCCGTTGTTACTTTATGGGCAGATTTTATTATTACCTACCCACGGGACGCGACGGCGCGAATTATACTTAAGTAATAGGTAAATGTACCAAGGTCTAAACCTAATCTTTCTCAGGTCTAATTGCGGATCCATCGTGCAATACATCAATAACCAAAAATTGGACGCAATTTAAGTGTGGAGTGGAACAGCAATCCGATGTGACTGGAGACTAGGCATAGATCTCAGTCAAGTCATACTCAATAATATTAACTATATCGCAGGGCTGACGACTTTGTACGTAATCTCTATGGCAACGCCGATTACTTCTCAACTCTAGGCATTTACGAACGAAGTCACGGGCATCAGCTAGTAATAAACTAGTGGTTCGCCCGAACTGAGACCTCGCGGCGCCATCTATTGACACCATTGTAAACTTCTGTTGTAAATATTAAGGCTCATTAAAAATTAAATAATTTCGTTTCCATATAATATTTATCTAATTTTAGTATTTGTTGTTCAAGTACAGGATATAAGTCAAATAATTGATCAAGTTTCAGGCTCAGCATTTCAGTAAATTTAGAGTTCTGAGGTCAACTATGGACGTTAGAAAATCGCCACTTTGAGAACCCCCCATTTCGTCAATTATAAGGGAAAAATTAAAAAAAATATATTTTTGGACTCTATTCCTAATTATCTTTAAAATGATATACCGCAACTTTATGTAACGCTATAAAAATATTTATTCTTCATATTCGCTTCTATGAGAGCCCCCCTGAAATAAAGATTTTTATTACTTTTTAAGCCATATTCGGCGGGAGGCCATCGGTTTATATACATAATTTTTAAATTTGAAGTAATTACGTTCAGTAATTCAGAAGTTATAAGGCTCTGACAGATGGACGGACGGACAAGTGCAAATTCACTCAAGTAGACTCAGAGACCTTCGCTTCGCTCGGTCGATAAACTAGAATATAATGAAGTTTTTTTTAAATGTAAGTATAAACTTTTTAAAATCTTTTCAATCGTCATGTGTATCTTTCACTACACTGATAAAGAACGCCCTTGCTACGGAGTGGAGCGTTTATATGTTAGGCTACTTTTTATCCCAGAAAACCAAATATTTCCCACTGCACTTTTAAAACCCTTCCTGGGCACCATCTAATAAGCGAATAAAATAGGTGCCTACTGTAATTTTGTACTTACCTATATCACCTTCACTAAATCCAAGATGGCGGCATATCTTACGCCCATATAAATAAAGTAAGGCGTAATGAGTCGAGTGACATTCGTATCACGCGTCGTACAAAAGTACTGCAGCGCGAACACCTCCGAACAAATTCAATAAAGTTCCTCAAACTACACTGAAGGGGAATACATAATTTCTTACTGTCTCTTTGCACGAAACTAGGGATGTACCTCTATCATATCGATATCGTGAATTGATGTCGATAGAGTTTATTTTGTCATTAAAGTAGGAATAAGAGACTGAGAAGAATCTTTAAAAATAGGTGTTGCAATGTGAAAACATATAAACTCTAAATCGAACTACATTTTTATCGGGCTCACTACTGAGCACGTTTTTCCTGTCAGAACAAGAATAATTTGGGCCCTACCGGACTACGGTGACATACTTCACATACTTTTTAGAAAATTATGGGCTCTCAGGCAAGTAGATTTCCTCAAGATGTTTTCCAGCTCTGTTTAAGAAAACGATATCCTATTGCTTTAAACGCGCTATGCGTGTTATAAGTACTAATTATCAATTACAAGAAAGTAGGTATAATTATAATTGTTGCACTTGACTAGAGATGTACCTCAATACAGAACAACAATCAAGATATTTTTACAAGAAAACATAACCAAAAGGACCGTTTTATACCTACATAAACAAAACACATTTTAAAATACAACGCGCTTCACAAAACGTTTTCTGAGAAAACATAGCATAAATCCCCGTCTTGGCGCGCGGCAGGAAACCTCAAGAGATTGCAGGAAGTCAGCTGATATCGCAGTCCGGAGGTGGAATAATTTAGCGTCTGCCCATTCGGTGCCGCCCGCTAAAATACAAACGAAATTATTTTCATTGCAATTATTAGGTATCTCTTGTTCTTAATAGTATGCTCTCAGTGCTTGTTGTTTGTCCAGAATTGTTGTATCTGAGAACACACTCTCAAATCTTTTTACTTATACCCAAAGGTACGTAAATATCTTTGGAACGGCATATTTTTAAATCTTATAAACCACAGACACTGGAATTTGGATAGGTACACTCTCAAGAAAGAAATATCTGTACTGATCTTGATAACAAGGACTTCCTGGATAACATGGACGCCTTGTCGACTGTCGATTGTATATAATAAGTCGTACCCCAACCATGAATGTGAGTTATAACCGGTGACATGTATTTATGTTTAAAATGACACCCAACGTTAAACGTTAAAATATGTAGATTGATTATAAGTTTGACTATAAACCTACAGGTAGAATTATTGTTACTTAGGGCCTGTATAGTACGAGTACTTAAATTAAAATCGCAAAAAAGTATATTATCGACACAGTCACATCACTAGTTAGTCAGTAACGTTACTATTTAAATCCAGTTACAAGTTCGGAATATATTTTGTAATTACAGGTAAAGTTGAGACATGAAAATTTTGTAGGCGCACCTGGTTGCTTAATTTGACGCTTTGAAATATTGTTATTTGAAGTAAGTTAAAGGGGGATAGGGATGAAAAGTCTTTAAGGTTTAGAGCATTTTAAGAGACTAGCCAATAGTGAGGAATCTCAGTGTTAGGCTTATTTCTTCCAAGCCCAAGATTGTGAGAGAGGTTGAGGAGTACTATCTCCGTCTCATTATAATAATAAATAAAACTTTCCCACTGACTGACTGACTTATAAAAGGTAAATGTAGATAAATGTAGAAAAATAATAAGACTGACGATTGTGAATTTCTATTTCCTTCAGCGATTTTTTATTACGTCGTCCCCGAGGGCATTTACGATAGTTTAGGATTCTTCGCAATAAATGGTAAAAGTGAGATAGATTCCCAACTGCAAGAGTAACATAGCAGGTAAGTAAGCACCTTGTCATTTGTGAAAACTTCACATTTCACCTGTAGGAAGTAGATACCCTCTAGGTGTGTGCGAACCTACCTCTTATTTGTAAAACGCTTAGGTTTAACGTTTAAAATGTTCTGCATTCGTTGGCTACTGTAAAACTTGAGCGCGCCGCCATATTGCGTTTAATTCCCGCCAAGTCGCTCCAATTTTCAAATTTCGAACTTGGAACAACTCCACGTTTAAATTTAAGTTTTGGATTGAACGCGTTCTAGCATTCGAGGCACGAGTTTTCATATTGCTTTAGGTATACCTATATTGGGGACTTGCTCTACATCGGTAGAGAAAAAGTGTTAACTTGCAGGTCTGAAATAAGCGTGGCCAGAACTACCTATTAAAAATAAATGAAAAGTTACTTACATATGTAGAAATTTTAAAATTGACAATAATATATAAATTTTTAACGATAAAATATCTGGTTGAAAAAAAAGGTTAGATAGCATTAAAAATGTTCAAATACTAAATGGATTTTTTAATTGATACAAACCAGAATACCAAATTGTCAGATTTGGAAACAAACGAAAAAGTATATTTATGTACCTATTCTTAACAAAACACTATTTTTATTTTGCTATATTCAAAATAATAATCCCTGATTCAAAATGTAATTTCAAACAGCTCAAACAAATAGTTTCTAATTTCAAATCCTTCGCTTAAATACTGGCTGTAAAATGAAATAAAAACCTATTTAAACAGAACCACAGACAAAAAACGAAGCGGGCGGATTTAAACTTGGAACGCAAAACCAATCCCCGCGCAGTTCCTATTCCCGCTTCCCGGACTTCCTTGCGAGAGAGAAGTAAACAAAATTTCTGCAAGGATATGAGGGCCCCCCTCGCCAGAGGGGGGCTACCTCATAGACGTGTACCGTGGACTGCGCGATGTCTACCCCGATATCAATGCTGTGTAAGAAGAGGGGCGTATAGTAAGAAGTAACAGAATACGAAGAAAATACTTTTCACCAACCAACCAACCAACTTTTCACCAACCTTTTCTTTTTACCAAGGGTCTTTAAATAATAATTACTTATGTAGAGACATAAACAATTATTATTTAAAGACCCTTGGTATTATAACATGGTATTATAGCTAGGTATCTCTTTCATCATGCACTGTGCAAAAATAATAGTAGTTTAACTATACTACTATTATTTAGATCTCAAAACAAAACAGACAGTCGCAATCACATCAGCTTTAATCTCCTGATAAAAAGAACTTTGAAAAAACTCATAGGTAATGATTGCTCTAGATAATTATTCTTCAAACATCACTTCATCCAAATGAAATTGCAGTCAAGGACTAGCTAGTTACGTATTACCATTAGGTAAGTTGTAAAATAATAATACTCAAATTAAAGATTGCCAAACACTTTGTAGCGAAATCTTTCTTATTATTGAGAGGAGTCTCGTGCTCAGATCACCATCGTTCACAATCACTTACTTAGTTAACTTGTCGCACTCTATCCTGGATACTTAATCTTTGAATACATATCGCACAGTCCGTTCTACACGTCTATGGGTTAACTAGTTAACGTTTTTTGTCTGTGTACGTTGAAGGGGTGGCGAGATTTTTATCTGTGTGCGTTTTAGTGTGGGGTGGGAAAGTTTTTTAGTGAGGGAGTTTTAGATTCGCCTCTACAATTTGCTTATGGTCCAAGTTTGTGTATATTTTTGGGCTTTCTTGATAATCAAGCATGGTATTTTCCATGTTGTGGTGGAAATTCTTGGGAAACTTAGCTCAAATATTGATATTCTAACAAATATTGGAGCTATGGGTTACTGTATCATTAGATAAAGATTATATCAAATAATAGATATTCAAACAAAACTTCACGTTATTAAATCGCAAAATTCTGTGTTACTTACCATGTAAATACTTACCATGGTGTAGAAAATTTCAAATTACTTATCTGCTTTAAAGTTAAAAAAAACAAAGTACAAACACAAAGAAAACACCAATATTTGAAATGACGAAATCCTACCACCTGTACCTACAAGTAAACCATCACTCATTTGTTATAAAAAATACAATCACTTGTACCAAGTTATAATTTAAAAAATTGGGAAGAATTTAACCGTAAAACACAAAATTAGTGGTGATAACAACAAAACGAAATAGAATTAAATACTACTTAAATCTCCGAATGCAAAAACGGTCCACCATTCTATTCGTTGCTAAGTACCCACCCCTTTTTTCACCCTAAGAATTACTTTAAGGCGGGCGGTGGGGTTAGGCGCACCCCCTTTGGGGTTTTTTCACCCTTTGAAGAATTGCCCCAAGGCAAGGGTGGGGGGTGTATTAAGTATTGAAAAGGGTATACGTTTTTGGATACGCTCGTTTCGTATCTTTACTTAGTTTTGTACATTTAAATGATAAAATAATATGTTTTGGTGATTTTCGTTCACATCTGCAATTTAATTATATTTTGGTTCAATATTAGTTTGCAAAGTGGTGATAGCCAGTGGTTTTGACATTAGCCTCATATTTGGGCGGTCGGAGGTTCAATTTTTGATGAATAAATGATTTATTTATTTCATGTAGGACAACTTGTGTCACATAATATTATGTCAAGTCTTACTCTACCACCGGTTCGGAATGTTGATTCTACTGAAGTCTGAACACACTTCTACTGTTTCGGAGTTGTAGCATTGAATACTACTTAAATAGTACCTACTACCTACAAGTATTGTATGTATGATTAAAGTAATTAAATATCACTTGCTTAAACGGTGAAGGAAAACATCGTGAGGAGCTCGAGATTTCTTCGTATCTAATGTTCTCAACTTTCTAAAGCCAATCTGCAATTGTTTAAAGTTGTGGACTATGGCCTTAACTCTTCTCATTCTGAAAGGTGACTCGTGCTCCGTAGCAGGCCGGTGATACGAGTGAAAATTTAACAGTAAATTTTTTGATTGAGTAATTATTAATTTAAATGGATTTTAGACTTAGTTTACGGTCAAGTTTTGGAAAATTTGTATTGGGTATTTGACAACTAATCAAATCAGTAACTTCTTTTCAGGCCCAAAACGCTCCCATTGGCCCAAATTAGAACTAATTTTTATGCCAGTTTAGTTTTTGTTTTCATTTTATACCTATTTCATATAGGTACACTAGCGACGCTAGCACAGTGTCAGATAAGTAGGTCGGACATGTGATTGTGTATGAAAATATATTTGCTTGTGACGTCATCAAAAGTTAACTTCTTGTTTATACATCGATAACTATGTTCTATAATATTTACTCCCAAAAAAGTTGTAAACCTACTTGCAACTATGTAATTATACCTTTAAATGATAGGTATATTGTTCAGTTTCAAAATAATTTTATTGGTGAGTGCAATTTTCATAATTTAGAAAATGTTAATTATCAAACGAACTATAAGTACCTACATAAATAAATTAATCGCTACGTAATAACTATGTAGGTACCCATCATCATCCTTTCTGTACTATGATAACTTATTCTGTGCTTCCCGTTCTCCCTCCCAAGCTGTGCATTATAAAAGTCAAAGACGTTCTCTCACGAGGCAAAGAGTAAAGATAAGCAAACGAATTCTAGCGGGGGTGCCAGCAATGTAAACTGGATCTACAGGCTGTTTGGAATTTACTGGTTTTTTTAAATATCTGACTAACATAGATTTTATTTTATTTCGATCTAAGCCTAGAAAATAGATTTGTTTTTAAAAACTTAATGATGAAGTTTCTGAAAATTATTCTTAGTGGTGTAACATAACCAAGAAATAATAGAATTTTCAGCAATTTCCCTATACTATTTTTATTATTTTTTAGGTGACGCTGAAGAGAGAGAAGAGTATATTATTATCTAAAAAGTATGTAATATGTAGTACCTATATTCTCGCGCACGACGGTCGCTCAAGGTATCAAACTAAAAATTATTAGATAACATCAAACTACAAATCTAATAAATTAGAACTTTCCTTGGCCATTTATCAGTCAAATCCTGCCCATTACCTCATCTACTGGTAGGACAACTAACCTACTAGAAGTTTTAGTTAAATTTTTCACATACCTACCTATATAAAGCCAAAGACTAATCAATTATTGGCAAAACTTATAACACACTAAGTTGCAAGAACCAATGGTTTAAATTCACACCCTATATAAACATTTGCACCCTAAAATCTTCGCGACTCATTACTCGCGGGCTTACAAGGAGGGTGAACGGGGTAAGAAAGGGGAGGAAGGGGGTAAGGGAATCTTCGTCGAAATCTCCGACATTTTATCTAAATGGGCCTCGGAATGGAAGTCGTTCTACTAATGACCCCGAAGAAATACGTAAGACTGTTCTGACGTTGATGTATACCCGCCCTAATGTTCCGCTATTGTGTACACGCCCTAATGGTGGGGGTTTTACATTTAATTGAAATGTCAGGTGAGAATTCGTTATTAATTTCGTTTCTGGTTTGGCTGTAAATAAGTGATTAATATTAAAATTTCTGTGCTAAAAAGTTCCTACTGAATCTTCTGTGGTCGAAGAGTTCCGAACAAGGGGGCTTATTCTTTGTTGATACACGATCTCTAAACTAAACAAAAATGACAGGACTAAAATTCTTACTACCTCTTGCTTTAACAGTGAAAGAAAACAAACTAATAAAAAGAACAAACATGTTTCGTCATTGCTGACATGCAAATTTTAAAAAGTAACTAGGTACATTTATTTATGAATCATAAAGTTATTAACATAGATAGATAGATAGATAGATAGATGAAGTTTTTATTGCACACACTTAAAAATAATAACAATAAACAAAAGCTTACAATATAAGACAGAAGGGTGCAAAGGCGGTCTTATTGCTAAAGCAATCTCTTCCAACCTTTGGGGAGAGGAGATTATAAAACAAGAGCGCGGGATAGTGCAACAACTAAGCATTATAATATATACCTAATATATATATATACAAGCCCGCCAAACCGCATTGGAGCAGCGTGGTGGGTCTAAGCTCTAATTCCCTCTCTCCTGTGAGAGTGGAGGCCTGTGTCCAGCAGTGGGACGTTAATGGGCTGTAGTGGTGGATATATATACATACAAACATACATATTATACATACATGCATACATACATACATACATACATACATACATACATACATACATACATACATACATACATACATACATACATACATACATACATACATACATACATACATACATACATACATACATACATACATACATACATACATACATATAAACATAAATACTAAAATCCTAAATAATTCTAAATAAAAAAAAAAAAATATAGGACCTGATATGAAATGTTTATGCAAGCGACTTCTGAAGATAATCCAACATAATTAATATAATTATTTCTAAGACAGCATTGAGTTAGTCCAAGTACCTATAATATATTTAAATCGTATAAATTAGTAAATATGTCAGATCTGATAATACCAATTACCATTACTTATTTGCAGTTTTAGATGCGGGTATTATGAGTCTGTTTGGGTACCACTACCACGAGTTAAATTTTACCTTTTTTTGTGTAGAAATCAGACATATATTTTCGAACGAATATGCTTATCTCATAAATGTACAGGCATGGCAACGAGAGAATTTTCAAATTTTTGAATAGAGCGCGACAAGAATCCATAGGACCGGCTCCGAGAACTGCCCTGATACATTTCTTCTGCCCAATGAATAAACCATTGCCCCTTAAGACCAGTCCATATCTAAGGGATGAAACTACGAATGCATAATAAGCCTTAAGTGCTGTTTTCTCACTTACTGTTTTGGATAGTCGCTTAAGAACCTATACATATTGATTAATTTTTTGTTAATTTTATCAATATGCGCCTTCCATGATGAGTTGCTGTCTAAAGTAACACCAAGAAATTTCATAAGTTGCGCTTCTTTAATATTCTCATTTTTATAGTTAACAATATGTAAGTTTCTCCCCTTACCAATCTTGTTATAATCCTTGTCTATGTTATAAAGTGCAAACAGCATTCTAGGTCTAAAAACTGCAAGGGTTTGGACTGCGCGTTGAAGAGCCATTCAGTGGTGATTGATGAATACGCGTTATATCATTATTTTAATAATTAAAGTTAAAATATAGACTATTATTTTAAAACCTACCGAGGTGGTAGTTAAATACTTGAAACTCGAAAAAGTAGAATCATAATATACATGAAGAAATCGTTAGCTCTAGGCACACCTAGCAAAAACATTTCTAGTCCCAACCCTTCGTAATCAAATACATCAATATCGATTCCAATCGAGTCGAAATCGATTCCCGGCCACAATCAAATCGATACAATTTCATTAAGCGGGGGGAAACAACAGCTTGTGCGAATTTAAATCCAACGGAAATTTTGCTAGACGGCAATCTACGAGCAATTTAGCTGTAACAGAGTCATTTGGCTACGAGCGTCTTCGCGGGGAGATGATTTGTAATTTGTTTTCTAGCTACAAGCTTTGGGAAAAAGGTTTCTGCTGAAATTGTAGCTGAAAGTTAATACTTAACGACAATTTAGCTGTAACGAAGTCATTTGGCTACGAGCGTCTTCGCGGGGAGATGATTTGTAATTTGTTTTCTAGCTACAAGCTTTTGGAAAAAGGTTTCTGCTGAAATTGTAGCTGAAAGTTAATACTTAACGACAATTTAGCTGTAACGAAGTCATTTGGCTACGAGCGTCTTCGCGGGGAGATGATTTTAATTTGTTTTCTAGCTACAAGCTTTGGGAAAAAGGTTTCTGCTGAAATTGTAGCTGAAAGTTAATACTTAACGACAATTTATCTGTAACGGACTCATTTGACTACGAGCGTCTTTGCGGGGAGATGATTTGTAATTTGTTTTCTAGCTACAAGCTTTGGGAAAAAGGTATGTGCTGAAATTGTAGCTGAAATTTAATACTTAACGATTGCATATTCTATACAATTTAGCTGTAACGGAGTCATTTGGCTGCGAGCGTCTTCGCGGGGAGATGATTTGTAATCTGTTTTTTAGGTACAAGCTTTAGGAATAATGTTTCAGTTGAAATTTTAACTGATATTTAATACATAACGACAATTTAGCTGTAACGGAGTAGCTAGCTTTAGGAAAGAGGTTTCATCTGAAATTGCAGCTGAAAGTTAATACTTATAACGACAATTTATAGCTGTAACGGAGTCGTTAGGATATGAGCGTCTTCGCGAGGAGATGATTTGTAATTTGTTTTCTAACTACAAGCTTTAGAGAAAAGGTTTATGCTGAAATTGTAGCTGAAAGTTAATGCTTAACAATTGCATATTGTAATTTAGCTGTAACGGAGTCATTTGGCTACGAGCGTCTTCGCGGGGGGATGATTTGTAATTTGTTTTCTAACTACAAGCTTTAGGAAAGAGGTTTCAGTTGAAATTTGTGAAACATCTGAAAAATGATTCCATGAATGCATTATTATTATTTCAACCTAGTATTTAATTAAACTAAAAGTGAAATAGAGAGAGTAAAGAAGCTTACCATGTTGACGTGAACTCAAAATACGACCTTAATAATAGTACCTATTCACTTCAAGTCTTCCAATATAGACACACTTACAAATTACATGTTTTTATGAAATCTTACTTTTATTGCACCTCAAATAACTTTAAATATATATCTAGCTTATTTCACTGTACATCTTATAAATAGCACACACTAAAAAAACTTTCAAATGATAGGTATTTTATTTAAGGTTTGTGCTAATTTATATGAATAAAAATTAATTTAAGCACGTCACACTGCCAAGTAGTTTCTAATACTAAATCCGTGGTCAAAAACATCTTTCTTAACCCTTCAAAAGGCAACTGAAAAATGAAGACGGTATTAGAGACCGATGTCCAGTGTGGGAATCGAGACAGGTTTTTTGAGATATAATTTGAATTCTTTGAAGGAATATCAAACAGGTTTCTGTGCGATGGGTCATGGGGTTGATGCAACTCGCAACGAAACAGGACAGCGGTCAGCGTGAGAAATAGAAATAGTTAATAAAAAACAAATTTGAGAATGTATAACTAAGTACCGATTAAATATTCACCCTTTTCGAGTTCGAAAACGAGCTTGCCAGGTTTATCTTAACAGTCAAATACTATGTCTTGCAAGGGCGTAATGGTGAAAGATAAATTTAGTTATTTTACACCGGATAATGCCCTCCACTTGGTCAATGTCGAATTAGGTTTTTAAAATCTCGGGGAAATCTTTCATTTTTCAAGTCAGGGTCGGCAATATAGCGTGTAGCACTGTTTGTCACTGTGTTGTTATTTAGGTTATGAGAGTAAAAGGAACAGAGAGTGCACCTGTGGTTGCGCACATACTTGTGCACTATAATATCTACCGCGCAGATGGCTAATCTCTCAGGAGATTTGTATTACCTGTAACATGTAAGAATTAAGTCGAAATAAAACGCAGATGCGGAGTTTTCCTCGTCGCGCCAGCTGACGGATGCGGAGGAGAAAATGCAAGCCGTTTCATTACATTTTCTCGTTTGGAGCGGAGCGATTTATGGCCGCACCTCGCCGCGCCTAGCCACCTCAACTTAGCGGGTAATGAATTCTGGAGGAACTTAAGACTTAAAATAAATACTTTAATTGCTGTTCAAGACAAGAATTATCTTAGTAATGTTAGATGGAAAAATTAAAGCGAGCTGTACATGGCATCATTTCCTGTATATTTCTCGAGAGTGGCAACACTGGTCGGTGGATTATAATTATGATTAATTTAGTGAAATGCTAACTTAAAAATATATTGTGCGGATAACCAGTGTTTCCTTTTAACAGTAGTTAACCAAAAATTCAAATAAAGCAACTTCTTTTTTTATTGCATTACAAGTTAGCCCTTGACTGCCACCTCACCTGGTGGTAAGTGGTGATGCAGTCTAAGATGGTAGCGGGCTAGCCTGTTAGAGTAGTTCAATTCACCGGAACGCTAATTCCCATAGATTATACCTACTGAGAAGAGCTAGCAAGAACTTAAGTAAGTATATTCGTAAAACTGTGCTATTTTATGAAAGCACAAAATAATAATATAGGATAGCAATATTATCAACTAGACAGTGTGACTTCGTCCGCGAAGAGTTACGTAGTCAAAACTTAGTTTTTTTTTTAATTAGGTACCATCATACCCATTTGATCGTTATTTAAGTTCCTTTAATTCCATGAAGAATTGTGTTAGATATTAGGTACATGTCACTAACAATAATCTTTAAAAATATGAAATATCCTTCAAAAATATCGTAGTCCAATGTGAGAATTAAAACAGGTTTTATAACATACAAATCTAGTTCTTCGAGTAAAGAACAGGTTCTTTTGTTATGGGGTTGAAGCGACCCCACGAAAACGGACATCGGTCAGCGGTCAGCGTGAGAAATGAAGGGTTGTATCTAACAACGTTATTTTGTCACTACATTTTACTGTACCTATTAAAATATATTTCTTAAACACAGAATATTTTGTCGATGTTTTATTTCCCGAACCTGTGAGAATTTTCCCAAAACTAGCCTACTTTGAAAAACGTTAGAAAAAGTTAACTCTCGTTGAAGCAGTGTCAATTTTGGTAGGTAAATTGATGAGTGATTCGATGGACTGAGTGACTTATACAATATGGAACCCTAAAAATAATAATAGTAATCAAACTATCAAATCCACACATACCTACCTACCTACTAAAGGTCAGCCATGTCAAAGGTTGTCTGATGAATTATTATTTCATATCATAACTAGATGATGCCCGCGACTGAGTCCGAGTGAATTGATTTTTTTCATTCCCGCGAGTACTCTTAAATTTTCCGGGATAAGAAGTAGCCTATGTCCTTCCCCGGGATACAACCTATCCATGTACCAAATCAGTTGAACAGGTGAGCCGTGAAAGCGTAGCAGACAGACAGACACACTTTCGCATATATAATACTTGATGATTCCCGCGACTTCGTCCGCGTGGACCAAGTTTTTTCGATTCCCGCGGGAACTCTTGAATTTTCCGAGATAAAAATGTAGCCTATGTCCTTCCCCGGGATACAACCTACCCCTGTAGGCCGAGCATGGGCGGGGAGATTTTATCCACGGGGAAAGGATAAGATGTCCCAGTAGGCTCGAGACATCTTTTTTATAATTTAATGGTATGAAAATAAACTTAAACACACGTCCTATGCACAAGTCAAACAGGGATATACTTCTCCTTTCCCCTGTTGCCATACTCTAGCATAATTTTATCTCTTGTCAGTGGATATAATCGGGGGATAAGATTTTTGTCCCCTCCCATGCTTGGCCTGCTGTACTAAATTTCATTAAAATCGGTTGAACAGATAAATTTTTTGATTCCCGCGGGAACCTTTGAATTTCCCGGGATAAAAAGTAGCCTATGTCCTTCCCCGCGATACAACCTATCCCTTTACCTAGCTAATTTCATTAAAATCGGTTGAACAGATGGGCCGTGAAAGCGTAACAGACACACTTTCGCATTTATAATATTAGTATGGATATGGACTAGATGATGCCCGCGACTTCGTTCGCGTGGATTGGTGTTTTTTGTATCCCGCGGGAACTCAATTTTCCGGGATAAAAAGTAGCCTATGTCCTTCCCCGGGATGTAACCTATCTCTGTACCAAATTTAGTCAAAATCGGTTGAGTAGTTGGGCCGTGAAAGCGTAGCAGACAGACAGACACACTTTCGCATTTATAATATTAGTACATACCTATGGAAGTATTAGTAGGTATGGATTGGGATTAAAATCCTGTGAGAATTCTTTGATTTTCCGGGATAAAAAGTACCAACTCTACTTTTAATAATTGCTATTAGGTATACTGATTTTGACGAAAGTTGGAATTGAGATAGCTGATAGAAGGATCTTGAAAGTGTAGCAGACGAACAGACACACTTTCGCATTTTTAATAGCGAATGGATAGCAGCTGAAACTGCAAGCACAGACAAGCATTGAAAGATTTTGTTTGTCATTAAGCTAACGCCATCTTTTGTCACATAGTGAAATCAACAAGCACTACACGTTTTAAGTGCCACCTATCGTCCAGTAGTGACCATAAACAAATCAAGTTTAGCTTTGGGTGCTTAAAAATATTATTATTACTAACTACGTTCAAATATTATTATTACAATAATGTAATATTTTTATTTATGATTCTTCACTGTCATTTAATTTTAGTGCTCATAAACTTACTTGAATTGCATGAATTTAACAGTGCCATCTATTGGTGAGAAGTTTCAGCTGAAGCATTCCTATTAGAATTAATCCACCCGTTAAACATCCGCGATAGAAAAAGGCGCGAAAATTCAAAGTATTAAATTATTACTCAGCCATTTTTATGAGTTTTTTATTGTTTTTTTTTTTAATTTCTACAGATAATAATTATGCAAACAAGACGAGTAAAATTAATAATTATTATACTACTAACTACTAAAAATTAGTAATAATAATATTATTAGCCAAAGTTTCACATTTAAAGACTTTCACTATACTTACGTACTGTATACCAGACATACCTACTACCTACACGTATTCTATATTAGCCAGTGCATAATTTCTTTTTTAATGTGAAAATAATTACTTATATTGTGGAATATTTCACCAAAATCGCAGTTTGCAGGAAGCGTACAGCAAGAGGCTAAAGAAAATCCGTAGGAATGAAGATGAAAAGATTTATTTTCCATCATTATTATTTCAGGATTGTTACAGTTTCCCTACGTAGTATTCACAATAACTTACATAAAGTAACAAGAAATTTGGTGTGCATCCGAGATACGAGTAATTATAGGCATTATCACTCGTATTCTATAATTTTGGATTATAGAATACGTTTATGTCCACATAATTTTAAGCATGTGGACCATATTGTTAGCATCTAAGATGTTAGGGTTCCTAATCAACTAAAGATTTCACCAAAATTAAAATATAGTAATTAAAGTATTCTATGGTCCCCTTGTGAAGAGTAATCTTGAATATGCGTCGTCTTGAAAATTCCAACCTAAATTTTTATGCTTTTATAGTACCTACCCCCTTATACCTTTTGCCTTTAGCCGTTAGGAGAAATGTCAGCGATATATTAGGTATAACACAGTCAACTGTTCGGCGCGTCTTGAAAAGTAATTATCCCTCAAAGTGCCTACCAATACCCATCCTCTTGCTCACTCTACTTATTCTCCTCACACTTTTTGCGCATGCTAGATTTCGTCAGAACTCTTAATAATTTGCTAACATCTTCTTTATCGTTCAACAAACTGCTAAACGAAAATAACAGATCTTAATACCTACTTGGTGCAAAAAAGATCTACGAGTAAGTATTAAGATCTGCAAAAAATTCAGAAATTGCATGGAGGTCCATGCATAGGATTTATCTGCCAGAGAATCTATGACTCTCACAGCTTGAGTTGAAGTAGTTTGCTGGCTGGTACCTTTTTTGGTCGACGTACCAAATCCTCACCTACCTCTACCTACCTATCAATCAACCTCCTCTACTTTTCAATGGCTGGTACCTAATCCTCACTGTAAGGTCCGTAGTCAAGAGCTAAATTGTAGTGTAATTTTAATATGTATTTTTTTTTTTTTTTTTTAATGGGATGGCACGGACGGGGATGTGTAAGTATGACGAGCTCCCTGGCGCAGTGTTGAGCGCTGTTGTCTTAGGTAACGTGGGAGGCGCCGGGTTCGACTCCCGGCAGGGTCAATTTGGGAATTTATAATTTCTGAATTTTCTCTGGTCTGGTCTGGTGGGAGGCCTCGGCCGTGTCTAAGAAGAACCAGCAAGAAAAAATCAGCATCCGAATTGAGAACCTCCTCCTTTTTTGGAAGTCGATTGAAAATTAATTATTTCTTAATAGCTGATGCCCGCGACTACGTCCGCGTGGATTGAGGTTTTTTGGTTCCCGCAGGAACTCCTTAATTTTCCAGGACAAAAAGTAGATGTGTTATTTATTCCAGACTAATATCTATCTCTGTGCCAAATTTCGTCCAAATCCGTTCAGCCGTTCGGGCGTGATTGAGTAACAAACATCCAACGACCATACATCCATACATCCATCCAAACTTTCGCATTTATAATATTATAGTAGGTATAGTACCTAATAGTACCTACCTACCTATAAAGAGAGGACTCCAAAACCCTGAAATTCACATCTTCGGTTATTTATTTATTTACTCCGTGGGTTAGGTATTACTGACGTGGGATCACTGGGAATCCCCCGCATTATTATCTCAAGAAAACTCCTACCATTATTTGATTAATGGAAAGGGGTCACGAGTCACGACCCTCAGTAATGAGGAATGCGACGCAGAGAGAGAGAGATCTATAAATTATAAGAATACCCTCGTAGTGACTAGTACATCACCTGCCCAGCTGTGTAAGTATGGATACTTACGTCACGTCACATAGCTACCCCACCCGGTCATCCCTAGTTCGCATCCTTGACTCGCATCCCTTGCTCTGACCTATGAAAAAAAATGTGTGTGTCAACTCCGACGCCCGAATGGAGTTTATTCTTTACGAACGATTATAAAATATAGGTACACTAGTGAAAAAAAATGCGTTCATTTACCCTCAAAATGAACGCATTTTTTATATTACTGAAAGCATGGTTAAACATTTATTTATATTCATTATATAATTTATATTCATCAAAATACATTAGGTACATAGTCATGGAAACATAAAGTCAATAACGTAACGGAAAAAGTTTCATTTTACTCCCCATAAATTTTCATACCCCGGGCGCAATGAAAATCGATTGAAGGATGTATAACTACTCCAAAAACGTATCTTAGTTGAACCCCTTTTCCACCAGAGCTATGAAAATAAAACGCTCCTTATTG
Organism: Erebia epiphron; assembly: GCA_963932025.1. NCBI lineage: Eukaryota > Metazoa > Arthropoda > Insecta > Lepidoptera > Nymphalidae > Erebia > Erebia epiphron. The sequence goes on along the minus strand of OZ009947.1, from coordinate 23,116,491 downwards.
GTGGGGTTGACACATCAATAGCTTAGCTACGAAACACATCTTTCGTGGAAACACACCCTTATGCGAAGATTTATAAATTTTGAGAATTTATTTGTGTGTTTGTTTGTCCTTCAATCACGCCGCAACAGAGCAACAGATCAACGTGATTTTTTGCATTAGTAGTCATAGTTGAGCACGCCAACCCGCATTGAAGCAGCGTGGTGGGTCTAATCTCTAATTTCCTCTCTCCTATGAGAGTCGAGGCCTGTGCCCAGCAGTGGGACGTTAATGGGCTGTAGTGGTGGTCGTGGTGGATAGTTGAGAAACTGGAGAGTGTCATAGGCTACTTTTTATCCCCTGTGGGAATAAAAAAAACTTATTTCACGCCGACAAAGTTGCGGGCATCAGCTAGTTGTTAATAAATTCGCTAGATGGACTGCGAATGAAGAAAAATTTAACAGATTTCACTTTTGAATTCTGTAATTTTATATTTTCTTAAAGTCGATAGAAATAAGGATGTTTTTGTCGACGTAAATAGTGCCATTTCTCAGGTCACTCACTGGTTTACTGTAAATACCTAACTTACTTTTAAATGCAAAAAAACTAAGTGTGTTGAATTCGCACTGCCCAATACCAAGAATACACGTAACATTAATCTAGTGGTAAATAATGATAATTATGTTAAAAATAGAAGAGGCCACCGTGTTCTTGGGGGTGACCTTAGATGCTACAATGGGGCACCCATATATCAAATCTAGCTGGTAAACTCAGTTCTGCTGCATGCTGTCAGAAAGATTCGGCAGTTAACAGACGTTGAAACTGCAAAGATTGTATATTTTGCTTATTTTCATAGTATTATGTCTTACGGAATCTTGCGAAAGCAGCAGATATTCAAAAAATATTTGTATTACAAAAAAGGGCAATACGTGCAATTTATAATTTAAAACCACGTGCTTCCCTTAGGGAGAAATTCAAGGAAATAGGTATTCTTACAGTATATTTACAGTAATCTAATTTTTGTAAAACAGCACATTCAGAATTACAAAAGAATATGCGATCTGCACGATAGGCCAACTAGAAACCGCCATAGGCTCGTGACTCCATCGCTCCGCCTCAAGAAAGTCCGAAGGTCGTTCGTGGGAATGAGCATACTCTTCTTTAACAAAATTCCTCAACCTATTATAAACTTGCATTTACACAAGTTTAAGATAACCATTAAAGAATTAATGCTCCTGAAAAAAGCTTATTATATCTACTGTCGAAGATTAGGTATATTAATGATAAAGGCGCATGGATTTGACTCGCTCCAGCAATGCTCAGGACTGTGGTTACTTATATAAGTATCTGTATATGTTGCATGTACCTATGTGTATGTAGATTATTGTAAACATACCATATTTTTTCAAAAGAGCAACCACCGAGTTTCTTGCTGGTTCTTCTCGGTAGGAACGGCATTCCGAACCAGTGTTAGATTTATTTGACTATTCATAAGCACTTGTAAAAAGTCTATTTGAATAAAAAATATTTGAATTTGATTTTGAATTTTGAATTTGAATTTGAAATTGAATTTGAAAGCCAAGAAGTTTTTGGCTAAGTAACTGGAATAAAATTTAAAATATTCTCAAACATTATCTAGGTATAGAAGACCTAAATAAAAAATAGCCTAAAGAGGGCATTGTTATAAGCTTGAAAATTAAATAATTCACAAGAAACCTAAAAAAACTGATAAAAGTTATCGCAGCTCTACATTCTCTACATTCATAGTAGCGCTAGCTGGTGTCGATTTTGAAACTACTTACCTACTGAAAAAATGCTGCCCCTGCATAATTATGACCTAACTAAAAAAAAACATAAATTTTATCTTCCCTTCTCTTGGACCATACGGGTAATATCACTGTCGACGTTGAGAAATTCGAAATTCAAATGTCTACCTCCCATCACCCACCAGCCGATAGTCACGAAAACCGAACGAAAATTCAATAAAAACCTACCTACCCGCTTCAAAACTTCTTCCAAACTTGATCCACTATCAAAACTATTTAGCCACGCCTCCTGACAATGAAGTGACTTAACTATTACCATCTCTTTCTGTCATAGTTATAAAACGTTAGACAAAGTGAGATAGCTCTACTCATTTCGTAGCTATTGTTAATATAGTTTTTGAAGTTCATTCTGAAATGCAATAAGTCACACAGTTGGTACAGGCAATTTTATAGCTTACTCTTTTTTCTTTTAAGATGAAAAAATGAACGCGTTGAAATCTTATTGTAGCGTTTTAGTTGGAGTTAAAGACGGAATAGAGCAACATTTTTACGCGAGCGATTCAGTAGCGTAAGGTGACGTCGTAAGAGCTATAGTGGCGTAAAAATACATAACTTAAGACGTTCTAGGAAAAAAATACGCGGCAGCTACTAATTCTATATCGACGTCTTGCGCAAGATGGCGGTGGCAGAGGCGTTCGAAATTTGAATTTCTCTGAGGAATAGTGGGGTGCTTATTTCATAGGGTTCTTGCTATTTTGGGTGGTTTTCAGCGCTTTTGACGCTTTGAAAGCGCTTCGTTGGTGTTGTATGAGATTTGGTGTTGGAACGTCTGATATGAATTTTGTTTTGGAACGAATTCGAACTGTTTATTATTTACTTTATTAGAAAGTCTGTAATGAGAATCTTGCACATATCTTGAAGGTATACAATAATGAGTCTATGTAGGCCTATTTTATACTACTGCAGTTGGCTAGGATGTAAAGAAGTAAACCCTTGCCTATCTAGGTAAGTAGGTAGGTAATTACAGTTGTACTTTAAATAGGTAGGTTTAAACTTTGTAAAAAGATTTTTGTATTTTTTTATTAAGTATCTTATCTTTAATAGATAGACAGTTATACCTAGATAACTAAGTAATGGAATTGTTTGATTTAATGCTCTTCCTTAATTTTAAGATAGGTCTAGGTACTAACTACTAGCCCTATTTATAGTGTTTGTTTTAAAGAGTTTATCTTATTCTTATTTTTAATCTTTAACTTGAGTGAGATTGAATATCTTCAATATTTATTGTAAGTATTTTTCCTCCATGTCCCGTTCATGTTTTCCCCCCTGTCTAATTATTCGTACCTTCTTACCTTCTATGAACCGACCTATAGTCGTACAAGAAATTTTGTCTTCACGATGACTCAATCATCTTCTTCATCATTATTGAACATGGGTCTTTACTCTTATTCCCAATTAGTGCCACCAGACCCGGTCCTCTTAGCCTTCCTCATCCAGACTCTATGTATCTATAGGTACATAAGGTAAGGTAAAGGTTTGTTAATGTCTGCTGCAAGTATAAATTCATTTATAGCAGTCAAGCTTGATTCTTGCGAACAATACACCAATTTGGGGTGCCATCACCTTAAAAAATACCTGTTCCATTCAACAGGTTAAAAAACGACATCAAAAACATCTACTAACGATAAAAAAAAACTAAAAGAAATTCTCACAAGAAAACTTAACCAGATTGAACCGGTTTAGCTTTTTATCTAATTTTGTAAAGAAAAAAAAAACACACACACACACACACACACACACACACAAAATGTTCGTGCAATTAATGTTAATAATTAATGATTGTTATAAATATGTAATTTAATAGAATCTTGAAAATCTGAATGTTATAGAAGAGCGGATTCTCCTGATACAGGTATTTAAATATACTTAAAAGGAGGTTCCAGCCCCAATGTAATTCAATTGTATTTTGAACACAAATAAATTATTATTATTAAAATTAAATTTATTTCCTACCTGCTTGCCTGCTTAGTTTCATTAGCTATCTCATGTTTAGCGTCAGTCCATTGACTCGGCGGTAGGTACAGTCAAAATAAGGCATAGCATAATAGACCCCTGTATGTCCTATTGAGTCAGCAAACTGACATATCTAGACCACATCATATCAACATACCTAATATCTATCTAGTCTATTTAGTTCAAGCCGCTGGGGCTCGAGATTTGGCATGTCGTTAAAATACTTACCAGCAACCTCCCGGAAATCCCCGTCGACCTGCCGGCCTGAATTCTCTAACACGGTGGCTATAAAAAAATGAAAGGTGGTGACATATTTTTTATATGAAACTAGCGGTCCGCCCCGGCTTCGCACGTGTGCAATTCAGATTTATAATTCTATCGTGAAAAAAAACAAACTAAAAAATTTTCAGTTGAGGTGTTTACATTGGTAATGTTACATAATTTCTATTATATTATTATAAGCAACCGTTGGTATCCGTTTGTAATCCCCAGGTGGCACGCGATTGCGACACGTATTCTCTCTGAATTGCAAGACGATTTTCATTTTCAAATGAAGATTTTCTAATACGACGTATTTTCACTGCCCTCGCCTGGGAACTATGTTTAGAAAGTTGAGACCTGGATCTTTTAGGCTTTTCGCAGTCTGCCTACAGCAGTTAGATATTAGGTAAAAGTTTTAAAAAAAATGCTGGTGTAGTTATTATCTTTGTCTTGACAAATATGACATAAAAGACAGTCTGAATTAATAGACGAATAGAGGTTTAACGTAAAAAGTTAAATTAGGTGAATTTTTCCGACTTAATTTTGCAATTTTCGAAGGGATCTCTAATTTATTTTAAAATAAAATGTAGCATAAATTACTCGCTGATAAAGTAGCTTTCTATAAGTGAAAGAATTTTTAAAATCGGTTGAGTAGTTTTTGAGTTTATCCATTACAAACAAACAAACAAATTTTTCCTCTTTATAATATTAGTTTAGATAAAAATAGCATTTACATAGCAAACCTTCAATGTAAGTATAAATAATATACCTATAACAGTAACCTTAATTTTGTGATAGCAACTGTGTTAAAGAATCCCTATTCTGGGGAACTGGGCTGGCTGGGGCTGGGTGGCCTGTTCGGTTTCAGGAATGAGCTCGGCTGGCTGGAGTCATCTTTTTTTCTTCCCAGAGGAGGAGAAAAATATCCCTTATGGACTTCTGCCTGCTGCATTGTGTGTCCGGCTCGCACGGACTAAAACAACCTCCTTCTGGAGTCTCCCCGATCAGCATGGAACCGCATTGCATTTCTTGAAGAAAAAACATGAGTGGAGTCATCTGGCATCTGGTGGCACCAGACGTCTCACTTGCAGCGGTCGACTAGGTCCTCATATTATTACTCGGTGCATGTGCTAGCTGCACTCGTTGGACTAGACTCTAGTGGTTGGCATGTTCGACTGCGGACGACGAGGTGCCGGGTTCGAGTCCCGGGTCGGGCCATAATTTGAGTATTGGGTTTTTCTGACTAGAAATTCTCAGTACTAGCCCGGAGTTAGGAAGTTGGCGGTGTTTCACCCCCGTGCCTCGGAGAGCACGTTAAGCCGTCGGTCCTGGTTATTATCACTAACATGATAATAGTCGTTAAAGCCCGCCAACCCGCATTGGAACAGCGTGGTAGATCTAAGCTCTATTTCCCACTCTCCTATGAGAGTGGAGGCCTGTGCCCAGCAGTGGGACGTTAATGGGCTGTAGTGGTGGTGGTGGTGGGCAGGTGCTAGTTACTCGAGCGCGGTAAATCTACTGTCTAAGTGCGGTAAGAAACCCAAGACATAATGAAGAAAAAGAAGTTGGTAAATACTTACGTGCATTTCCCTACGACGTATTTACCAACTTCTTCTTTCTTTCCCTACGGCATTCTCCTACGACGTAGACTCCATCCACTAAGAAAGGGTTGGTTAGAAATTGCAACATGCGAGCAAAGACGCAGAAAAAAGCAACTTATTTGTTTTAAAAAGGATAAAAAGAAGCCTAGGTATGCCACTCTCCAGGCCCACAACAAACAAACACACTTTCGCATCATATCATGCCAATATTATAACTGCGAAAGTGTGTTTGTTTGTTGGTTTGATGGTTTGTTGGTATATTGAATTTTTATTATTATTATTATTACACTTTATTTGTACACCACAACACAATAAAAGAAAAAAAAATATAATTGAGGAACAAAAAAATTTTTGAATTTTATGTTGCTTTGGTGGCCGCAACAGAGCAACAGATCGACGTGATTTTTAGCATGGGCATAGCTGAGGACCTGGATTGTGACAAAGGCTACTTTTGACGGAAATTTGGAATAACGGAAAATTTACGAGTGCCCGCAGGAATAAAATAAAACTTAATCCACTTACTTAACTTAATCCTTAAGTCGCGGGCATTAGCTAGTTTATATATTAGTATGATTTGAACCTAAAGGAGGCAGGAATCACACTGTTTGTGTTGAAATACCTGTTTCATTCAACAGGTCATAGAGACGACTTCTATAACAGTCGAATCAAATTCTCACAAGAAAGCATTTGATTCAGTTTGAGCCGACTATAACCGGATTGAACTGGTTCCTTTTTAACTAATTTTGTGAAGAAAGTTGTCTATTTATGGGGAATTTAAGGTCAATTTAGTGTCATGGGAATCGTCGCTCGTTTCTAGAGTATTGAGTTCTTGTATGGATTTTATGAAATGGGGTGATTTTTAAAAAGTTATGTAATGCCCGCGATTTCGATTTACTTTCGATTTGAGAACAGACTCTTTGTCTTTCCGGAACGTAAAGGTAGGTTAGCTTAAGTCAAATTCGATCAAATTCATATCAAATTTCGTCAGCATCGGTTGAACAGGTGGGCCGTGAGTGCGTAGCAGACAGACAGCCACACTTTTGCATTTATACTAATATAATACTAAGTATGGACTATGGAATATGTATTAGCTATAACATTTATATCTTGTCTTTACACAAGTTTAAGAAATCCATTAAAAGTATGCTCCTGAAAAAAGCTTATTATAGTTACTTACTGTTGAAGATTATGAAAATGATAAAGGAGCATGGATTTGACTCGCTCCAGCAATGCTAAGGACAGCGGTTACTTGTGTATCTATCATTGATGAGATAGTAAATTAATATAATTATTTATTTATTTATTTATTATTAAAAAATACGATTGGTCTGACATAGACACACATACATACACGAACCCTGAAAACATAACACTCCTTTTTTGGGCAGTCGTGTAATAAAGAATCCCCCTCGAATGGAAGTAGGTACGGCTACCAGTCCACTGCTACTTAACGTAACGATACCATACAGTAATTAATTACCTTTAGAATCTTATTCACATTTTTATTAAATGATATTTTTTTGTGAATCACTGGATATTGAACTATAGTGTTACATATGTTTGGAATCTACTCATCATTTTCTAGATGATGATTATATTATAGTTAATCTTATTTACGATTTTTTTTATCAACTTTAGTCTTTAATGCGGGACCATAATCACCCCATCGTTTTTTTTTTTTTAAATTTTGCTAGCCTATTTTACCCGGAATAAGCTAGGGATTCTAAACGATACATACATACATACATGAACCCTGAAAACAATATACTCCTTTTTTCAGGCAGTCGTATAAAAAGAGCAACCACCGATTTTCTTACTGGTTCTTCTCGGTATGAATGGCATTCCGAACCAGTGCTATCGATTCTATATTTAAATCTAAATCAGCTACTTCTACTTGTTGTTGATGTTTCGGAACTATGGAATTAGACTCCTAATAATATCTAGATAGAGATACCTAGCTATCTATGTATAGCGGTCAGTGGTCAGTCGATCCCGAGAGAGCATTGGGTCAAGGGCGGGCGACAGATTGATAATAAACGCAAATTACTCTGAGTTCATGTAAACAATGTAGATATACATACCTAAGTAGGTATTTATGCCTAAGTAGGTTGTTGTTAGGGCATGGTGTTTGTTTTGTTTGAAGGCTGGTGTATTTTCGATGTGTAGCTCAAAGTTTAAGTTACATAAGTATTTTAGACTAGATGATTCCTGCGACTTCTAACATGCTGTGCTTACCTCTGTGCTGTGCTTTGTGCTTACCAAATTACGTCAAATCGGTTAAATAATGGGCCAAAAGGGTTATAGACCCACAAAATTATCTGACTCAGTGACAGAGTCGCTAGTTTATAAGAAAAATAAAATAAAAACCAAATCTAAAGAGGCATAAAAATTACTTTCAATTTTGGCCACCGGAACTGGTAAGTTCGACGGACTCTACCTTTCTATCAGACATAGGTACAATTCGCGCGCGAGTTGAATGCTGAGTAAATGTATGTGTCACCACACATTTGCTCTGCATTCAACTCGCGCGCGAACTATATGTGTACACACTCCTATCGATTAAACCTATTACGCTGTACCGCAGAATAGGTATATTAGGCTATAATGCTCAGGTATTAAAAATCACGATGTTTTCCTTCACCATTGAGGCAAGTGATTACTAAAACTCCCATTAGGTACTCAGAAAAGTTAGACGTGTGTAAAAGATATGGAAAAGGAGGGTAGTTCGCTACTGCCCTTGACAGCTCCAGCCACACACTTCGCAGCACCGCAGTCCCGTCGTGACCACGATCCATGCAACTGGGTCGAAATATCGACAAACAAAATCATTGTTTTACATCGTGGTATGTACCCGTTTTAATAAGATATGGAAACCTGGAAAACCACTTCAATATTTCAAAAGAGGCGCCGCGTTTAACATTTCTCTCTGAAAATATTATAGACATATACCAAAATCCACCCTTTCCCTATAAAATACCTTCTATCCACCTAAGTAACTATATCTTAACAGCTATAATCTACCTATAGCTATTAAATATTCCGTGCCTATAGGTAAATTCCGAAAGGATCCCATAAACTAAAACAGCCCGCATTTCCAAAAAGGAAATAGCAAGCCGATAAGAACTCATTTTGAGACGTCTGCAAGACTAATGCTCCCCCGGGCTTATCGCACAAAAGGTACCCCCACCCCTCTTTATAGAATTTTCGGGCTTGCCTCTGAGGGGGCACCCCCCCTTTTTGCAGCGTACATTTTCATTTCCTTCATCTTTCCGCGCTCGAGGGAAGCAGGGGCGGACTTGAGCTGTCCAAATACTAATACCTGCACAATGTTATTTTTAATGGAAAATTCATTCAGTCGAAGCACGTAGGTATAACAAATATTGCCTAATTAATATACTTACCTAATAAAAACTGTCAAAATTAGGTATTCATAGTAAAACTAGTGCTCACGGAGAATAATAATTTATGATCACTCATCTTAGGGTTTTGTAAAAATAGGCCAAACTATATATTAGACTAGATGATGCCCGCGACTTCATCCGCATGGATTAAGATTTTTTGAATCCCGCGGGAACTCTTTGATTTTCCGGGATAAAAAGTATGTAGTACTTAGTAAATAAGTAGATATCCTTCCCCGGGAAACAAACTATCCCTATACCAAATTTCATCAAAATCGGTTGAATAGATGGGCCGTGAAAGCGTAGCAGCTAGACAGATGGACAGACAGACAGAACACTTTCGCATTTATAATATTAGTATGGATTTTATGATCAATAAATTTAGTTTTATATTTATAAGGCGTTGGAGAAGTAAATACGGTAGAGGTTGGCGTGCTGCCAGCGCAAAGGTTAGAACAATGAAAAAAATAAAAAAAACAAAATAATTGATTTCTTTGGAAGTACGTTCTTCATTTGAAACTTATCGAAACTGATATTGGTAGGTATGATTGTTTTAAACAAAAAGTTTTCTGCCCAACTTGGTTTGTCAATGACAACCTAAATGTTTTAATTGCCAGCTAGGTATGTCCTACCTGTAGTATCAGATCCTAATAATATTATGTAAGTGCCGAGTGGATATTATATAATAATATGGGTATTATTTTTTCAAATAACGCTTTCGGATCCGTCCCTGCATCCAATTCCCCGTCTTACAGCTGCGGCAACCTTAGACGCCCGTTTCACCCCCCAACCCCCCCGCAGTTCGTTAGCGAACTTCCATACTTTGTAATATGCAAATGTCGAGTCTAAGGGGAAGCCGTGTTACGTCTTAAAATGAATTAATGACGTAGGTGATTTAGGGGGCGGCACCAGGGGTGGGTTGGAGGGGCTACAGGTGGAACTGCTTAGACATTTGAGCAAATATTGATTATAATGTCTTGGTTCGTGTTTGTGTTTGTAAAAGTGTTTTTGTTTGAGTTTGAGTTTTGTTGTAATTTCGCTCGACAGTGCCTACCGATTCCAGCTGACTTAGCATAAAGGATAGATAGATAATTGATTGAACTTGTAGATAGATACCTACTGTAGTTCGCTATCTAAACATGCCTACCTATGTACCTAACTATAAAAAGACGACCTGACTGATTTACTTATATTTAACAAGGTAGGTAAGTTTTCGTACTCACTGCCTGAATTATAAATAAATCCTTACTAATATTAAATATAATTCGTTTCAAGGCCACATTCCAATTTCAAACCATTGTCAATGTCACCAGCGCGGATGACGGATGCTTTCTTTGGCCATCTAGTTTATAGCACTTTTAAAAATTTGAACAGGCTCCAAGTGACGAGGTGGCGGAATTGGCGGGAATTCAACAAAATAATAAATGTCATATTTCAAGAACAGCAAAGATAAACTACTACAAACATTATACTTATACCAAAATAGCGGTTATCAATATTAAATATAATATTAAAAATGCGTTTGCTAATTATAAAATAAGAAAGCACATATTTTGAATCATCATCACCAACATCCTTACTAAGTTTGTTTGTATGTTTGTTCCGCTTTCACGCCGTAACTGCTGAACCGATTGCTTTGAAATTTTGCAGACGTAAAGTTAGAAGTCCGGATTAAATAATAGGGTACTTTTTATCCCGGAAAATTAAAGAGTTCCCGCGGGAACTAAAACTCCTAAATCCACGCGGACGAAGTCGCGGGTATCAGCTAGTAATAAATAAAAAAGCCTTTATTTACGTTCAGTCATACCAAGTAGATACATACAAACATTTAAGGTAGGTCATTAATGTCAATTGATAAAAAATTATAAACTTATTTAAAAATCATACAATACAATTGGGTAGCATAAATACAATGTCACATTTACGTAGAAGTCGCCTCTACGGCGGCGTAGGCCTCCGCCAAAGCTCCCGGTTACGAGCGTGTCTCAGCCTTCTTTCTGTCACTACCTACCTGAATTACCCAGAGCCAGAAAATGGGGCAGAAAATTTAAAAACACGTTTCTTCGTGTCGCACACGTCTGACGCACACACACATCGCGCCGTCGTCGTCCATACAGAAGATCGCGCGTGGACTACTTATTAGTTTTGTTTGTGCCAGATAATTTTTTGTCATATCCTATCCGTAGTGTGTTTTTAATTTTGTTTAGAGCGCATATAGTAGCGCGACAAGATGAAACGTATTTCCCCTTCGTCGCGGATATTTTGAGTTTTGTCCTGTCTAATCCCTAGTGTGATTTCGCACTTAACTAAACCCACACGACATGTTAATGCAATCCGAGGAGGGAAAATACCAACCAACCTTAACGACATGTCTTATCTAGCCACATATGCAGCCTTTCTCAAAGTTTTGCGACGTTTTAATGTGAAGTAAGTAAATCAGTATAGGTATTACAGGCAAGTTGGTTTAAAGTAGTATAAGAAGGCACCTGCGACTTCGCCCACGTGAATATATGTTTTTAAAATCCCGGAGGAACTCTTTCAGGAGCTGTTGTATGTTTAATTATAATAAGTAAGTATGTGGGTAGGTTTTTTTAGGTCTAAACGCATTATTTAATAAATAAGTCAGTTTTCATCTAATCATGGTTTGATTTAGACCCTATAGGTACTATTACATGGTGTCAGGTGTGGGGTACGAACCCACGCTCCCTCTCTGAAACCAGAGCTTAAATCTGGTCACTTTTCAAGTCTTCAAATAGTTGAGTCCACGTATAGACGTGCCTAGGTTTTGAATATAATTATTTTGACTGTCTAGTTCCACTTGACGTACGGGTAGGCACTAGGCACGGAAGCTCTAAAACTCGAATTACCTACTCTTATTGAAAAAATATATAATTTTGTTGGTTAAAAATTGATTAAGTTCATGTCATAGGTTAGTACTAGATAGGTACCTGCTCGTTGATATTTTTTGGTGGCTATGCAAGGCCGCAAAAAAATGTCGTGCGAAAACTTAAAATAGGTCCCAGATAATTTTAAGCTACTTTCCTTTCACTGTAAAAGCGAAAACAATGTCTTAATGTCTGCAAAATAATTCAGTTTTACTGACTCACCTAGAGCCCCTAGAGGTGCCAAGAGGAAGACAAACTAGCTGAAATTATTGCATATGTACTGGAAATAAAAATATAATGAAACTTAAAAGGTTAAGAACAGCTGGCCTAGGCTTCGTCTTCCCCTTCCTTGTCAAATAGGCTCGTATAAATTCTTGCATGAGGATTATTTCTTAACATAAGTTGATGGCCAATTTTGCACATAGGATGATGGTGTGCCTGGCTTTGTTACCATAACGACTTTGATGTTAAATATCATCTTAGAATTTCTCAAAAACATTCCAACTTGAAATACTTGTAATCAATTAACATCGGCTGAAGTCCACATAATAATCTATGCTAATTCCATATTACTTTTTATTACGTATAGGTACAAATGCGAAAGTGTGTCTGGCTGCCTAAAATGTGAAAGACAGACAGACATCTGTTTGTCTGCTACGCGTAGGTGATGGTACTTACCAAATTAGCATTATAGAATTACTTACGCACATAAAATTATTATGGAAGTAGTGCTTACCTACACTAAATGGATCCATGTTCCCATAAATGATTTACAACCTAACATTAATTTTCCAAAATCCCAATTTGTAATAAAACTTGAAGCTATTTAATTAACATTGATGTAGTAGTAAAATTTGAGTGCCACCCCCTTGTCTCAAGTGAGGGGGAGGCCCCTACGAAATGTCTTTCGCGTCTAGAATGAATACCTAAGGTGTGCATGGCGTTATCTTCTGGTTATCCCTCTACCTATTGATTTTTGGGAAAACCTGTTATATTTATCTCAGCGTTAGTTTAAAAACAAAACTCTAGAAAGGTAGGTGTTCCTAAAATGGTCGGTAAGTACTAATTAATACACTACACATACATTTTCGAAGTGGAAAGTTAGGGGTTGTAAATTCAATTTAACTTAACCTTTGATTTTATCTACTTGTCTTAATGGGAAATGCCTCCGAAGAGTAAGGCTGAAATTCAAGTTAGTAGGTAGTCTCACAAGCCTACCTACTTACATGTACTTTTGAGTCTCGTCCATTGGAATCCAGTCTTTTCCTGGTGAATATAAACCATTCTGGGATCCACTCAAACAGACACAAAAAAAATTCATCGAAATCGGTCTAGCAGTTTCTGAGTTTTATCGAGACTTACGAACAGCAATTCATTTTTATATCATACTTCATAATATCATACTAATATTATAAATGCGAGAGTGTGTTTGTTGGTTTGTCCTTCAATCACGCCGCAACGGAGCAACGCACTATGGGGCGAAACGGTATGATCCGTCTCAAAAATCGATAACTTTTTGTTTCTTAACATTTTGGATTGAAAATTTGTGCAAGTATTTTTGAATGTGTATGCTACTAAAAAATAAAATTTTAGCATTTTAAAACTAATACTTATTTCATGAAAGCCTGTCATAAATCAAATTATTGAATTTTCCATACAAAAAGGCAAACATTAAAATACTAAAATCATTTTATTACTAGTAGTTGTTGTTATTTTAGTTTTTTCATTAGTAAAAGGTATTATTTAAATGATTATAGCTATTTACATAATATTAAGTAAAAAAAATACAAATATCAAAACCTATCTCACGCATCACTTGGCACAAGCACTTCAGCTTCGTCATGTTAATCTTTTGATGCAATAAAACTAGGTCTATTGAAGATAAACACATATGGATTAGATGTATACAATAAAACTGTAAAACGTCTTCATTTGTCGCTGAAGAGGAACACTTCCGAGCGTGTTACCTATCCTATATACCTATCTCTATGCAATCTTTATTTCAGGCTTCCTGAGCATCTTCAGACAATTGCCCTAGAGGCAAAACTGCATAATGCTCTATTATTTTAGCACTATTTATAAGTATTTTATGGACTGAAGACGGCAAAAAGTACTTATGCAGCAATATTTTTAACATCATCAATTTTTAACATACCTGTGGTTAAAATAATAACCACAATAATCGAGTCATGTGACGATATATTTTCAAATTTACAAGTGAAAATTAAATTTAAATTACGTTTATACCATAAAAAAAATTAACACAAAATAAAAAGTACCTACTTAATTTTACCAAATAATTTAATATAAAAAATTATTTTTGAACAACCGACTTCAAACTCCCGCGCCAACTTTACAACAACAAGCACACGCTATACAAAGTACTTATTTTATTGTTGATATTTTAAAAACCGCTCGACCGATTTTACGGGACCGATTATATGGGACCACTTGGGAAGTATGCACTTTCAAATAAAAAAAGAATCATCCAAATTGGTCCACCCAGTCAAAAGTTATGAGGTATATATATATATATGTATATATATATATATATATATATATATATATATATGATCCTCCTCGACGTATCCGTCAATGGCGGACCAGGCTAGTGCCGGTTATGTGATCGGAGGTGACTGGCGAACCCAAATTTTGTGTTGAAGGTCCGGTTGTAGGGCGCACAATGCAACTGACCCAACGCGTTATAGGTATAGTTGTAGGATGGTCTTGGCTGGGTCTTTTTGTTAGTACGCTTGACGTCCAGGTCTTGAAGACGTCGTTCCTCAAAAGCTGAGATAGCCTTTTGGACAGAAGAGCGCCACTCCTGCCTCTGCCGCGCAAGTTCCTCCCACTCGTCGCTTCGTATATTACATGCGATGAGATGACGCTTAAGTACGTCCTTGTAACGTAAGAATTGACCACCAGGCTTGCGTTTTCCTTCCTTAAGTTCCGAGTAGAAAACTGCTTTAGGAAGTCTGGAGTCACTCATACGTACAAGATGCCCGCACCACCTCAGCTGACACTTCATAAGCATGGCCTCTATTCCGCTTAGCTTTGTTCTACGCAGTATCGCTGAGTTAGGTATTCGGTCCTGCCATTTGGTATGCAGAATTGAGCGTAAGCATCTCATGTGAAAAGTGTCTAGTTTCTTTATATCTCCTTTATAGAGACACCAAGTCTCGGTTGAATAAAGCAAAATAGGTAAAATAATTGCCTTATACACAGCTATTTTTGTATTGAGCCGAAGATCGTGTGAGTCCCAAACTCTGCTGCGAAGCATGCCGAAGGATGCAGACGCTTTTGCAATACGCGAAGAGATTTCAGATTCCAGGCGATTGTCCTCACGAATCATGCATCCAAGGTAACGAAAAGATGAGACCTCTTCAAGAGCTACACCCCCGAGAGTTATGGGTGCTGGATCTGATGTAGTACCACGCGAAGGTTGTTTTAGCACTTGAGTTTTTGATGTACTTATAGTCAGTCCAAACCTCCGACATGATTCATCCAGGCGGTTCAAAAATGATTGCAATGTATTAACATCATTGGCCAGCAAACAAACGTCGTCAGCATATAGAGCGTCGACGATGGTGAGCTCATGCAACGATCTCTTAGCTCTGAAGCGAGATAGATCAAAAACGCTTTTGTCAGTTCTAACATTTAAGCATATTTGTCCTGAAAAGTCTCTATAAGAGTCTCTCAAGACAAAGGCGAAGTAAATAGAAAAGAGAGTCGGTGCTATCACACATCCTTGTTTAACGCCGCAGGTAACTGGGAATCGGTCCGTGAAGTCGTGTTCGTGCTGCACTCTGGCCATCATACCATCATGAAACTGGCGCACAAGGGTAACGAACTTCTCGGGACAACCAGCTTTCGAAAGAACGATCCAAAGGGCAGATCTAGGCACACGATCAAAAGCCTTTTCTAAGTCGACAAAACACATGTTAAGTGGTCGGTGCTGTTCAAGACACTTTTCCTGCAGTTGCTTGACGACAAAGATGGCATCAACCGTGCCTCTGTTGGGGCGAAACCCGCATTGACTCTCAGGTAGTATTCGTTCAGCTAGCTGCCCTAACCGACGATTTAAAATATGGGTCAGAACTTTACCAGCCGCATTAAGTAGAGCTATACCCCTATAAGATCCACAGTCCGAGATATCTCCTTACCCTTATAAATTTTGCAAAAAGTGGCCGCTTTCCACTCTTGGGGTATAACTTCAGACTCCCAGATTTGTACCATAAGCTCAAAGAGACTGTTTTGTACATTAGGGCCGCCATACTTGAAAAGTTCCCCGGGTATGCCATCTGATCCCGCAGTCTTTCTATTCTTAAGCCGATTTACGGCGCGAAGAAATTCTTCAAAAGTCGGAGGATCGCCAAGCTCGGGGGAAGTTGGTAGGGTTTGTAGGGAATTTACATAAGCAAGATCTATTTTATAACTGGCTGGGTTCAAAACATCACGAAAATGTTCAGCCCACCGATTTAGAATCTCACCATGTTCTGTTAAACGTTTTGTTTTGTCACGCGAGTAAATTGGGGATGTTTTTCTGAATCGAGGCCCAAAGATGGCCCTGATGCCTTCGAAAAACCGTCCAGCTTGTTTAGTATAAGCAAGTAGCTGAAGTTCTTGCGCTTTTTCCATCCACCAACGGTCTTTAAGTTCTCGTACTTTTGATTTTAGCTCCCGCTGAGCGTTTCTACGATTTTGGCTTGCAGGACCTTGCAGCAATCGCCTTGAGTCGCTAACAAGTTTCATTATCTCTGTATCTGAGTCATCAAACCAGTCTTGATTTTTCTTTTCTGGCCTTCCGATAACTTTTTGTGCAACTTCCTGGAGCGATTGTGCAAGAGTATGCCACTTATCACCAATTGAGGACGCTCTATCAAAAGACGTACTAAAATTAGAGTTAAGCTGATTCTGTAGTTCGTCCGAGTGGATTAGTTTAGCAAAAGCCAGCCTAGTTGGTATCTTGTGATTTGCACGGTGAGGTGGTTTATAGCAAAAACGAACTTTCGATCTGATTAATCTGTGATCAGTCCAGCCCTGGGCACCACGCATTGCTCTAGTAATAAGAACATCCTTCAAATCTGTTCGACCGTACAATCACGTAGTCGATAAGGTGCCAGCGCTTAGAACGTGGGTGCATCCAGGATGTTTTATATTTGTTTGCCATACGAAAGAACGTGTTTGTAACACTAAGGTTAAATTCTGCACATAAGGACAAGAGCAGGCTTCCATTAGTGTTACTTTTACCAACACCATGTCTACCGAGAACATGCTCCCAGACAATGTGGTCAGAGCCCACTCTGGCATTAAAATCACCCATTAACACTATTTTATCGCTGGGAGAGATACCTCGCAAAACTTTCCTTAAATCGTCATAAAATAATATCTTTTCCTCGTCATTATATGTCATGGTAGGCGCATATGCACTTATTAGGTGTACGTATTTGTTGGTACCAGCGTGAAGTCGAAGCGTCATGAGCCTATCATTAATACCTTTAGGGGTTTCCATAAGAGAGTTAGCTAATTTTGTTTTAATAGCAAAGCCAACTCCGCTACTTGCGCGTTCAGTTGAGGGCTTGCCTATCCAGTAGTAGGTGTACCCACCGCGGTCTTCACAGAGTTCTCCGCAATCCGCTAGGTGGGTCTCACTTAAAGCGGCGATGTCTATATTGTATCTAGTCAATTCCCTGGCAATAAGCGCAGTTTTTCGCTCTGGACATAGATTGGTGGGATTGTCCAATAAGGTTCGAATATTCCATGTGGCAAAATTAAAGCGTCGTAGTGTAAAAGGGGGTTTTTTAAGTCTTCTAAATGATTTTCGACCGCGATTGTCGGTGTCAGATGACCGCGGTTTGCCATTTGAGTGAAGGGTGAGACGAGCTATGTTTGGGCCACCTTTTCTAGGCCCCTCCCCTGTGCAGGGGTAAGCAGAGCGTTCCTAAATAGGGCTGCTTAGTCGCCAGATGTGCTGCCGAACCCGTCTTCTCGCCTCAGTCGAATCCAGGAGCGACCACTCTCATCTGACCGCCTGTGTGCAGAGAGACAACTAGGAGCCGGATACACCGTCATCCGAGATCCCACTGCCATCCCTCCATCGCCACAGGGCTTATACTCAAAACCAAATTAACAAGCCAAGGTCCTTCTGCGCGGGAGTTGTTTTAGGTGAGTAAGCAATTGCGCAGGTACAAACCCACCCTCTCGTCCTACACTACCAGTGCCCGGTGGACCGGTTACCCGGGACGACCGGTGGTAGTAAGAATGCAGTGAATTGGTCGCCAAACTGAGTAGATCTAAAGACAGGTTGGCGGCCTTAAAGGCACATCACATCACCTTGTTGCATCGCCATGAGAACTAGGCGTTGCACAAATTAGGATTCCCTTAGTCGCCTCTTACGATCACCCACGGGAGGAGAAGGGGGTGGCCCTATTCTACTCTGCCGGGGCCACACGGCTAAAATTATGAGGTAACAAACATTATAAAAAAGAAAAAATACAGTCGAATTGAGAATCTCCTCCTTTTTTTGAAGTCGGTTGAAAATGACCTTAATCGACAGAAGTAAGAAGAAACGTAATTTTTAGATTTTTTTTTATCTTCCCTCGTTGGACATTTTTGTTTCTAGATCAAAAAGGCATAGACATACGACACAGATTTTTTTGTTTCCTTGTATAAAGGAATAGTTCAGGAATCTAAAAGAGTGACTAACTCAACACCGGCAGCTTTCGGCAACAATGAAACCTCCAGTTGAAACATAAAAAGATGGAAAATTTCCTTATGTGACTTAAAAATTTACAAAAATATACACAATATTTATTTGAACAAAACCGTTACGTATTAATTTTGTAAAGCGGAGATTCTAAGCAATCTAAAAATATATAATACTCAAATACTTTCTTGTAAAACTTATGAGTAATCTCAAGTTAAACTTTCATTATGGGCTATTTGGTTGGATGTAAAAATCGCAGCCCAATGTTTAAGAGTAATTTTATATACCTAGAAGCAAAATATTTATATATTTTAACCTTATTATATAATTTAATATAAAAAATTCTTTTTAAACAACCGACTTCAAACTCCCGCGCCAACTTTAGGTACAACAACAAGCACACGCTATACAAAGTACTTATTTTATTGTCGATATTTTAAAAACCGCTCGACCGATTTCGATAAAATTTATATGGGACCACTTGAGAAGTATGCACTTTCAAATAAAAAAAGAATCATCCAAATCGGTCCACCCAGTCAAATGTTCTGAGGTAACAAACATAAAAAAAACAGTCGAATTGAGAACCTTCTTTTTTTTTGAAGTCGGTTGAAAATATAGGGCATTAGTATCTGAGAATATTAAACCACTAGCTGATGCCCGCGACTTCGTCCGCGTGGTTTAAGTTTTTTGTTATTCCCGCGGGAACTCCTTAATTTTCCGGGATAAAAAGTAGCCTATGTCACTCTCCAGGTTCTCAACTATACCCATGCCAAAAATCACGTCAATCAGTTGCTCCGTTGCGGCGTGATTGAAGGACAAACCAACAAACCAACAAACCAACAAACCAACAAACCAACAAACCAACAAACCAACAAACCAACAAACCAACAAACCAACAAACAAAGTGACTTTCGCATTTATAATATTAGTATGATATGATATGATGGAAAAATATTTGGAATTACAACATTAATGTTAAAACCATTTATGAGACGGTACATACCGTTTCGTCCCATAGTGCAACGGAGCGACGTGATTTTGGCATGGTGTACTGACATGGCATAGTTGAAGACCTGGAGAGTGATATAGGCTACTTTATATCCCGGAAAATTAAGAAAAAAAAACTTTAACCACGCGGACGAAGTCGCGGGCATCAGCTAGTTAAGTATAAGAAGATTATAGGCTTAAGACTATTACCATTTCAGAAAGAAATTCAACTAAGAAGAGCTGGCAGGAAACACAAAAACTACTTGAAGTAGGTACTTACTTTTTCCAAAAGGCGACAATAATTAGATAATCAAGTTCTATCTGACAGGTATCTGAAAAGTATCTACAATTAAGTATTCTTTGTTACTATATAGACAAAAGATTTAAAGAATAAAACACATCTTTAAATAAACTAAAGTTAAGGCAAAAGTTTTTCTTTGAAAATATTTCCGCCAAACAGTCTTTTTATTAAAAAAATACCTACATTTACCTCAAGGTAAGCCAAATGGTTTGGTGGTATTAGTATCCATCCATACTAATATTATGAATGCGAAAGTGTGTCTGTCTGTCTGTCTGTCTGTCTGTCTGTCTGTCTGTCTGCTACGCTTTCACGGCCTAACTACTCAACCGTATTTGATGAAATTTGGTACAGAGATAGTTTACATCCCGGGGAAGGACATAGGCTACTTTTTATCCCGGAAAATTGAAGAGTTCCCGCGGGAATCAAAAAAATGTATCTGTTCAACCGATTTTGATAAAATTTGGTACAGAGATAGGTTGTATCCCGGGGAAGGACGTAGGCTACTTTTATTCCGGAAAATTGAAGAGTTCCCGCGGGAATCAAAAAACATAAATCCACGCGGACGAAGTCATGGGAATCATCTAGTACTTAATATTTCCCATTTATTTACCCGCTTTACCCGCTTGTAAATATATTTATGTATTCCGCTTCCACCAAGAATTTGATATAACGGTCAGAAACTTCGGCGCGTTCTCGTTTCGAATTTAGATTGCGTTTAGGGCTGCCTACAGACAAGAATCCATACCAGTATCACAGTCTGAAGGAGAAGCTGGTAAAATTTTCAGTCATTCTAGCATAAAATT
This sequence comes from Erebia epiphron, assembly GCA_963932025.1. Lineage (NCBI taxonomy): Eukaryota > Metazoa > Arthropoda > Insecta > Lepidoptera > Nymphalidae > Erebia > Erebia epiphron. Next base: position 23,095,794 of record OZ009947.1, on the reverse strand, counting down.
GGTTTGAACCTTAGAGGTGTAAGTAGGTATAGCTAACACTGTTGACTACAGTAATTTGTATGGGCGTCGAACTTCTATAGGTACCTACTATGGATCTTACTAATATTATAAATGCGAAAGTTTGTCTGTCTACCCGTATCTATGTCTGCCTGCTGCGTTTTCCGGTCGTCTATGGGCTAACGATGACGAAGCCGATGTTTAGAATCTAGATAAGACCTTTAACTAGCGAATGGATGAGCTGCAAAACGAACTACTTACTATAGTTTTACTAGATCATTCCTGGTCCATGCCCACTCCAGGTTCCAACATGGCTCGTGAACAGTTTTCAAGAACCCATCTCATATTTGCCTACCACCACAACCACCACTACAGCCCATTAACGTCCCACTGCTGGGCACAGGCCTCCAACTCTCATAGGAGAGAGGGAATTAGAGCTTAGACCCACCACGCTGCTCCAATGCGGGTTGCCGGGCTTTAACGACTATTTAATTACCGGGACGAGGCACGGGGGTGTAACACCGCCAACTTCCTAACTCCGGGCTAGTACCTACTGAGAATTTCTAGTCAGAAAAACCCAATACATACTTAATTATGGCCTGACCCGGGACTCGAACCCAGGAACTCGTCGGCCGCAGTCAGACATGCTAACCACTTGACCAACGAGACAGTTTATCGTCATACCCAAATAAAATTACACGGCCACGCTTGGCTTGTTACTTGGCTTTAGCGGTAAAGTGGTAACAAGCCGCAACCTCTGACCAAGTTTTATTCGTATATTTATGAAATCACGCCGCGGTATTTAACATAAAAAGTCATAAAAGTCAGTCTGTACATATATTTAAAATCAGAGTTAAACAGCATTTTCTTTCAATGTTATAGTATACATATTTATCATTAAAGTTTCTTTATAAATAGAACTTTAAAGTATGTATTATATAGTATATATTATATATTATAAATATTATATTAATTTATCTATTTTGTATTTATATGTTTATGTATTGTATATATTATGTTTTTAGTAAGTGTAAGTAGTATAACTACATACTTATATTAACTTTAATAGTACCTAAGTATATAAATTTTTGAAGTAAATACTGTACATTTTCTATTTTTTTAAATTCCAATATATTTTATTTTTGTACCTATACCACTTAACAATTTCACCTTACTCACTTTCAAGGAAGGCTGGAAGAGATTTCTTTTTAGAGATAAGCTTTACCTTTGTCCACTTTTTTAAAATTAGATTTAAGACAATATTTTGTCCAAAAATAATAAAAAATAAATAAATAAATAAATAAACAAAACCACAGACAAGAGCAGAAAGAGAGAAATTTATTCACCTTTTCTTTTTTTTATCCACTAAGTTAGCTCTTGACTGCGATCTCACCTGATGGTAAGTGATGATGCAGTCTAAGATGGTAGAGGGGCATGGCAGTTATATTAAGCCCATACCCCTATTCGGTTTCTACACGGCATCGTACCGGAACGCTTAATCGCTTGGCGGCAGGTCTTTGCCGGTAGGGTGGTAACTAGCCACGGCTGAAGCCTCCCACCAGGCCAGACCAGGAAAAATTCAGAAATTATAAATTTCCATGTTGACCCTACCGGGGATCGAACCCGGGACCTCCGCACGTTAAGACAACAGCGCTCAATACTGCACCACGGAGGTCGTCAAAATTTTAACTTGGATTAAAACTGCACGGGATTAAAAAAATCGAATAGGTACCATACGGATTAACTCGCGTGCTATAATAGGTATGTCGGCCGTCCCATGCGACATTAAATAAATTAAAATAAATTAATTAAATATCATAATAATATTATTAAATAAATGAACTTGTTTCCAAACAGTGCCAACCCTACGTTTCAAGAAAGCAAAGTAAAGAGCAAAGTTAGATTGAAAGGCGCCGCAGTAAGGACGTGCCGGAACGATGGGAAAGGAACGATATAATTCCGGAGTTGCCGGCTTTGATATTAAATTGCAAAAGGGGGAAGATTTTATATCGGTTTTGTACTGATCAAAAATACTTCCCTCTATAATTAAAAGCAAAAGTAGTGTTTTGAGCAACAATAAGTTCTAACGAATATATTGTATTAGCCAAGAACTAAAGTAGCCGAAATATCTCGACGGGAGGGTCTAGTAAACGTAACGTAACGTTTTGACGACCTCCTTCCGCGTGGTTAGCGCTGTGGTCTCATAGTGGGAGGCTACGGGTTCGATTCCCAACAAGTCTGGATCCAGGCTGCGGGACATTGTGTAAAGAAGTACCTGTCTCTACAAGAGATATTCCAGGGGTGAAAGTCTAATGGTTGACGATGACGACTATCTACTTACCTAGATACCTAGGTCATACATAAAATAATAGTTATTAGGTACTAATTAAAAATCAAATAAATATTATAAATGCGAAAGTTTGGATGGATGGATGTATGGATGTTTGTTACTCAATCACGCCCCAACGTCTGAACGGATCTGGCTGAAATTTGGCATAGGGATAGATTATAGTCTGGAATAGCACATAGGCTACTTTTTATCCCGGAAAATTGAAGAGTTCCCGCGGGAATCAAACAAATGTATCTGTTCAACTGATTTTGATAAAATTTGGTACAGGGATAGGTTGTATCCCGGGGAAGGACGTAGGCTACTTTTTATCCCGGAAAATTAAGGAGTTCCCGCGGGATTCACAAAACCTCGATCCACGCGTACGAAGTCGCGGGCATCAGCTAGTCCTATAATAAAGTAATGACTTCAAGAATTAAGATTTTGTATGTAGTAATATAGGTACGTAAGTAGGTTGATTTATTTATGAGTACTTACTCATACCTAACCTTTTTAATTTAATATAGAAGCTAATTTCCAATCTATAAAACATTAACTTACTTAGGTACTTACTTAAGAAATTAGCGCTCTAATAATTTTCATCTTCAAAATGTACCAGCACACTTTACACCACGTAATAGCGCCATACGTATAACTTAAGATAGGAGAATTATACGTAATTATGTAAATAAGTAAGCCGTGCGCACCCCCAGCCTTCTTCCACCCAAGGCGACCCCCCCCCCCCTTTCGCGAAAACCGGCGATATTATAACTTTGTGCGCCTTCTAGTTTTAACTGTGGAGATGGACTCTATCTAGCTTCTTTTATTATTTAGACTTAATCTCTATTATAAAGAAGGGTATTATCAACAAGTACCTACGGTAGATTACATGGCATTCTACGGGTCTAATTTCATCGTTTTTTGACCTGGGTGGCCTGGACTCTGAGGTGAGCTCGGCAAGCTAGAGTTAATCTCTAGCCAGGCGAGCAAGACCAAGCGATTTAGCGTTCCGGTTCGATGCCTTGAAGAAACTGATAGGGGTAGTTTAATATAGCTGCTGCACCCCTAGCAAAGCCTGTCACCATCTGTAGTGGAGTAAAAAAGTGCATATTTAATTATAAATAAACATACATACCGGATACGCTCACGTTTTTCATGTCGGAAAAGTGCCCGACTAGTTTAGTGTGTATTTATAATGAATATCTCTCACGATAGTTTAAACCTTAAAGTGCATATTTATTTAAACTTGGTTATAGACAGACATTAGATAGGAAATATAAGTTATGTGTGAGGGTGAGTGTGTCGGTGTGAATGCAGTAAAAATCTCCTGGTCAGTCTCACGCAGACGACATAATTCAAACTCAAAATCATATTTTTATTATTCAAATAAACTTATCACAAGTGCTTTTGAATCGTCGAGTGAATCTACCAGTGGTTCGGAATGTCATTCCTACCGAGAAAAACCAGCAAGATAGTAACTGGTTGTTCTTTTTAAATAATTAATTTATTCATTCATTCATTCAATAACGAAATCCATCTCCATATTAGTCGCACCGCAGTAACACGGTTCTAAGAAGTAGGTACTCAAGCGGCGCCATCTTGAATCTCATCCCGCGTCGTTACTTACGTGCCGCGTAATGTATTAAAATATTATATACACTTATGTACCTACAGACTTCGCTCGGCGGTTTTGTTCCTCGAGATTAATGCCGCGAAGTTGGCGGGGAGATTCCATCTATTCTATTGTTACGTTTAACTTTCCAAACCATTCCTGCTTCATAGGATATAGGTTAAAACTAATCTCTTGGAAAACTTGGTGAAGTGCTTTATGTAGGTACAAATATTATATTTGATAGCAAAAATGGCCCAAATTTCACTTTGTAGGGATGGTAAACAATTTTCCAAACATTTCTCAGTTAGAATAAGAAGAAAAAAGTTACTTAGTTGTAACTTGTAAACTCTTCTCATGATAAAAGATAAAGTGAGCCTTTTTTATTTATAATCAATTCCGCTTTAAGAATATTTAAGTATAAGAAAAACATTATTATGTTGATAACTTTATTCACAATACTGATTACAAACTAAACTCCCTGGAAACTATAATATAATATCAAATAGCTAGATAATACTATACAAAATTAGATACAAAATATGTTTTCCTAAATTAAATTAAAAATTATATATAAGTAAGAAGTAAGAACCTTTTGGTTCTTGTATCAAAGACATGCATCTAAAAATTATAATTATAAAAACTAAATTGCAATTTCATATTATCGATTTGCAAAGAATTGATAAAAATCAACTCAACGTGGAGTATTTCTTGATACTGGTTTTCTTTTGATCGTTGACGTTCTACGGGCGTTGGAAGTAAGCGCAGCTTCCAAAAGATCTTCAATTTGACTCAGCTCCTTACAGCAAACAGGTATATTGTTCCCCTCTACATTAATTTTAACCAGACCTTTAGGCTTCCTGTCAAACAGCTTTTGATACATCAGGACGTTTAGTAACTTTTGTAAAGTTAAAAAGGATATGTTATTGTACGCTAAATTCAAGTAGCATACAGCGTTGTTACCGGAACAATATAACATTCCGTCTTTCACTAACGTATTAAGGGAAGAAAACGGATCACTAAATTCTCCCAGTCTCTCCTCAACCAGGCTGAGAGCTTTATCGTAGAACAAATAGTCCAAATTAGGATTACTCCTCGAATCGCCCAAAGACTTCAGTGAACCCTCCTTGTCTAATCCCTTTCCTTTCTTGGCACTAGTTGGGACAGCTGTAACTGGTCTTACCGCCTTCCTTTTAGCCACTCTTTTATCAAATTCACCCGTTCTCAACTCTTTTATCATATTATTTACCATGTCATTCTTCTCTTTTATATAATGCATATATCTACTCTTTGCGTCTATCACTTCCTCTTCGGTAAGTGGGAATTCTGTTAGGTTGTCCAGAATGAGACGAACACCATCATCTGTCAGACTGTTATCTGCTAGACTTATATAGCCTAACTGTCTATTGGATCTGAGAGCTTCAGCCAATTGAACTATTCCTTTATCAGTGATCTTATTTGAGGCTAAGATCAGTACTGTCAGAAATTTGGAGGCTGGTAAAGGATACGCTAGTTTCTTGGCAATATTTTCAAGAACTTTATCGTCTATCTTACATCTCGCAAGGGAAAGGTAGCGAATCTTAGTCCTGTCTTCCAATAGAAGATCATAATTTGCTTCCGGGAGAAAGGAATTGTCAAAACAAAGCTCTGTTATGTTGGTGAAGTAGAGAAACTTGTTCATTTCATAAATCGAGTGCTTATCCATGCCTCTATTTATCGTGATCCTTGTGAGATAGGCTTGATATTTGATGATGAGTGCCATGACTTTGAATATTAAGCAAGGAAGGTGTTGGTTCTTATCGAATTTTAGCTCAACTAGGTTACCTGACAAGTCGCAGTAGGCTAATATTTTGATGACTTCTTCACTGCCCACCAGCTGGGGCAGGCCATCGGCGGATTTTTCTTTCCCTTCGGATGACGCGACATCGCGGCGGGATGCGTTCTGCTTTATGCGGTTTTTTTTACTTCTGTCTGCTTGCGCTACGCTGACGTATTCGTCTGTAAGAAATAAATCCACACTAGATTGTCTCAAATCATCTATCTGTCTGTATATGTATCTATCTGTCTGGCTCATCTTTTAAACCGATTTTGTCGAAAGTAGGCTAGGCTAGGCAAGGCTTTTTATCCCAGAAAATTAAACAGTTCACATAGAATTTTCAAGACAATAACCCCACGCGGACGTAGTCGCGGATATCATCTAGTAGATATAACAATAAAATTCAAAACTATTCACCCACCGTTCATGAATAAGAGTATCCATCTGTTAGCGTCAAAACTCATAACAGGTTAAAACCACTTTTAACTGCGAAAATATTGGGTAATATTGATTTTGAATAACGCTCAACGTTTGTCGATTTGTTTATGGACGTTTGACCCTATCATTAATGTAGGGTATCCATACAAATGTCAAATAAAATGGATGGGCTGCGCCAGAAGACTCGCTGCGGGCCTCGCGCTTCAAATACACTTCAGGGGTAGCGCAGACAAGGCTACGTGGAGTCAGGTTGCACTGATTCGGTTTTAGGAACAATCCTCATTTTTTTAAAATACCGTCACACTTCTTATTTGTTGTAAGATATTCAAAGAGTACCCACTAGTTACGAATAAAAACCGATCGCCTAACGGTCGGCTACGCCTACAAATGCGCGCGATTTACGGGCTTTACGGATTTACGGGCTTTTCAAAGTGCTAACATTATTATTGTTGAGTTGTCGGTCACTCTCGTTCCGATTTTTGAAGCAAAAGCACGATTTTGGTCACGCGTTGGCGGCCATTTATATTTTTTACTGTGAATTTGTGTTAGTTGTGTTAACAGTGCTAAATCTTGTGTTAAGATTACAATTTGTTCCTTATTTGTTCATTTTTGGTTGAATTTTGTGTGATTTGTTTGAATTGTGTAATTAAAAAGTCAGGTTTGACTTAACTGCTTTTAAATTTTTAATTTTATTCACTTCTGGTTGCTTATAATACGTTATATCTACAGAAGACGGTATTCTTGTTCAAAATCACTTAACAAATAAGTAGGTATAGTAGCTAGTACCTACAATTTATTCAAAATCTATACTTAACTCCCAATATTTTCGAAATTAAAAGTGTTTTTGACCGCTGTGTTTCGACTGTAATTGCGAAAGAATAAATGCGAAAGTATGAATGGATGGATGTATGATAATAAACATTTTGACATGAGTAACAACTCAATCTCGCCAGAACTGCTGAACGGATTTGGATGAAAGGCAACAGGGCTGGGCTATAGTATACTCCCCGCGAAGGAGGGGGTAGAGGAGGGGGGAGGGGGAAGGGGGGTTGGGGATATACCCCCCCTCAATGTAAGACGTTCCGAATTTTAGTAGTTTCCGAGATATTAATTTTTTTAAATTTTGAGGTTAGGTTTTACTTTTACACCTTTTAATTAATTATACCTACTTTAAACTACCTTACCTTTTGTTTTAGGTAGTAGAAAAGGTTAATTTCTTAATTAGAATGGGCTACGCCAGAAGACTCGCTTCTGGCTACGCGCTTAAAAAAAACACTCTAGGGGTAGGGCAGACAAGACTGCGTGGAGTCGGGGTATGCCGATTCGGTTTTGTGTATCATATGCTCAAGTACCTAAATATACATATTATAATAACTTACCTTTATACCTTTTTAGTTAAATAATTTAATCATAACCTTTAAACGTTTTTTATTTAACTTTATAACCTTTAAACTGAAATGCGACTAAAACGATGACTCATAGAATTGAATTCTGGCGCCAATGCACGCGTTCCGTTTTTCCAATAATCGGTACACATAATGATTATTACTCGATTATTTACATTTTTTAATACTTTTTATGTTTGGAACGGATTATAATACGTAAAACGAAACTTTAGTACGTCAACTAAACGTCAATGAGTCCAAATGAGTCTGTAATCTATGGCAAATGTCGTAAGAAATAGTCAAAAGTGGTGAAAATTTGCGATTTTCAAAAAATTATATCTCGAAAAGTATTTGAATTCGGAGTAAAATATTTTAGTGCAAGGCTTACCACATCAAGGTCTTTCTGAAAAAAAAATATGAACGTCCAACTCCGCGGGGAGTATACTATAGCTGAGCCGGCAACAGAGATAGATAATATATCCAAAAACCTCAATCCACGCGGACGATGTCGCGGGCATCAGCTAATCCGCTGACTGATTGGTGTACCGACGCACAGCTCAAACCGCTGGACGAATCGGGTTTGCAATTTGGCATGCAGATAGCTACTATGACGCAGTCATCCGCTAAGAAAGGATTTTACAAAATTCAACCCCTTAGGGGGTAAAATAGGGGATTTAAAATTTGTGTAGTCCACGCGGACATTAACTAGTTTATAGGGACTGTACCTAACATATCTTTACAGATGATCTTACTTTGAATCACTTTGGTAATGACAACCGTGCTATCCAGCTGGAACTGGTTGCAAGCCCACGGGAAATAGATGCAGAAATCGGTGGGTTGCGGTCGGTTCTCCGTTACTTCCTCAGTTTCTATCGGAACCAGCCTCTCCATCGCCATGCTTTTATTTCCATGTTGCATAATTTGTTATACTGTAAATTCTTGCGCTGTAGCAAAGATATTATGTACACTATTTATGTAAAGCTGTAAAAATATTACTTTAAAATATTGTTTTGATAGACATTTAGGCTATCAAATTGAAATGTGAACACTAGTGAGACAAATGCCTATGTCAAAGTACTTAATAGATATTATCTTGGTGATTATGGTAAATTTATTGAAACAGGATTTATATAATTCTTATCAATTATAACAAACACAGTTGATATCTAGCCAGGGTTTACAGTTAGGCAGTTTCTCCAGTCTCCATCCCACTCTGCCGATGGGCATTATGCATAGTCTGCAGGCTCTCCATGATAATATGACCTGACGACCTCCATGGTCTTGTTATGGGAAGTCCCGGGTTTGATTGCTGGCAAGTGGCAGGGTCAATTTGGGAATTTATAATTTTCCCTGTCTGGCCTGGTTTATTCGGGGGAGGCTTCAGCCGTGGCTACAGTTACCACCCTACCGGCAAAGACGTGCCGCCAAGCAATTTAGCGTTCCGGTATGATGCCGTGTAGAAACCGAAAACAGGTGAGCCCGCTACTATCTTAGACTGCATCATCACTTACCGTCAGGTATTGGATAAAAAAACTCCCGATCCCTTTTCCCGATCTCAAAATGCAATAAGTTGTATAAGTAGATAGATAGAGGACAACAGCTACCAATTCCAAAAAATATATTCAAGTAAATCCCAAGTCCCTCGCTACTTCGCTAGGTACAACAAACTACAAATCAGTGCCTGCAAAATTCCTCGACGCGCGGCGGGGCGCGGGCGGCGGGGGCGCGTCGATATTCGCGCGGAAGCCATCTTAAAATATAACTCCCTCCCTCTCGCCTCCTTAGACGCTGCTTTTTCAACCGCGCGCAGGGGTAATCAACCTTTGGCATGACGATGTGAGAAAATTTCTATTTTTTTTTCATAATTGGTACGCGGACGGCTGTAGGACGATATATTATTTATTCTTTTTACCCGACTGCGGAACGCACAGGGTTATTTACAGTCTTTATAGCTAGCTATACTATATGATGACCGCGATTTCGTCCACGTGGATTATTGCTACGAGTATATGCTTTTTGATTCGTAATGAAACTTTTTGGTTTGAAATGTTTATTATTGCAATACAAAACAATAGCGAAATTTAATAATTATGTTATTTAACAACATGGCTCCCATGTTGTTTATAAGCTTGGTTTTTAAGTTAACATACAAATTGAACGATCCACGTGGCATCGTGGTAACGTGTCATCAAACGTTTTCAACGTTTCAAATGTACGCCTGGGTGGTCAACATTTGGTCAAATAAAACATTGACAAAATATTTTGTAAACGGTGGAATCGAACTTATACTTACTTAATATTATAAATGCGAAATTGTGTTTGTTTGTTGGTTTATTGGTTTTTCGGTTTGTCCTTCAATCACTCCGCAACGGAGCAACAAATCCACGTGATCTTTGGCATGGGTAGATATAGTTGAGAACATGGAGTGACATAGGCTATTTTTTATCTCGGAAAGTTAAGTAGTTCCCGCGGGAAGCAAAAAAACTTAAACCAAGCGGACGAAGTCGTGGTCATCAGCTAGTATTTTATAAACACACAGGTGTTTAATTGGTTTAATTTAAAAAAATTGGTGATTAATTGATTGATTGTCTATTGTTTATTTGTGAACATCACGTAAACCGCATTAGTATGGGTAGGTGATTGAGACGAAAATATAAAGTAGGTACCTACATTATATTATGTATAGGATGAAACTTTAAAGCTTTTGAAATAAGTATCTATAAGAGTATCCATAAGATAGACACGTCTCCCTAGATTCTAATCCAGAGAATTTAATATTTCGCACTCAATAATTTACTTTCATAAAGCCCTAAAGGACTTAACTATACCTACCACACATAATATTTTACTATATACTAAAATTTCAGTTCCTAAACTTAAACCATCTTAAACCTACCCGGTTTACTTTGCAACCACTTAGGTATTTGTACTAGTGTGCTATATCTTAATAACTTAAAGATAATAAATTTCTTGCCAACTTTGCTGTAGCGGTTAAATCAATACGGTATTAACTCACACACGGGTGGCTCACGCCTACGGTTGCAACGTAAAAACTATTGAAATGAAAATATAAGCGCACACATACTTATTTTACGGTGAATGCACCCACACTAGCGTACGTCAGGTGTGTATATGAACCGCGCCTCCACCACCCCCTCCCGCCGCCCCGTGCGCCTTAGACGTTGGCTTTTTACATGGGTACAAGCAACCGCTCAGGGGCTTGCAACACTTGGTCATTTTAATATTGCATAATGTTGATGCACGTACCTAATTAGTCGTTTGTTTAAGAACAAAATCTACTTCATTTGGGGAATATACATGTAAATATGGCAGTTAGTTATTAACGGGGAGTTGGGACATGCTAGACAAGTGATAGTATGAAAATAAGAGCAGAGATTAATATAGTTACTAGGTGACCGTGTGGATTAAGTTTTTTGTATTCCCGCGGGAACTCCTTAATTTTCCGGGATAAAAAGTAGCCTGTGTCCTTCTCCGGGACGACGGATAATATTAGTATGGATTTAATACTCAGATATTTCATATTATTAAAATTTTACATTTTCCTGTATCCAATAAAAATCAAAATTGTGAATCAGTCATCGATCAAATAGACATTTTTTATTTAAAAAAAAAATCCTTTTGCACAAGTTGCTACGAGTTTTGGTCTACAAAACTCAGTCCTATAAAAAAGTGAAATGCTTTTTATATGTAACAAATGGTTTCTACTAAAAAATAACGAGTTAACAATAAAGCTTTTATCCATCAGAAACGATGGGAAAATCTATATTTTGAAATGAAATGAAAATAATGACCAATCTCGTTTTTACCCCATTTTTTAAACCGGTTCAATACAAATCTAATCTCGATTTTGTTATCGACTTGAGAGTGACTTGATAGGTGTCCATCCCTTACAATTTGTGGACAGGTTTCTTGTACACTATAAAAGTTACCTCATGTTGTAGTGTGGGAATTCGATAAAGTTAAGAATTTGATGTCTTCAAAGTATTTTTAACCTGTTATGCGAGGTGATAGTTCTCGAAATCTAGTTTATTTAAACAAGTTTCACGTTTTTAAGCGATGCTTTATTGTTTAATTTTAGGGAACTAAAAATTATAAATGTAAGTACCCTTTCTGTATAATTTCACACGGTTTAACATAGATTAAATAATCACAAAGTTACTAATTCTTGATTTTTGTGTTACAATTTTGTTTTTCATAATTATATTATTATCTTTTGATCATGATTTTTTCAATCAGTAATTAATACCAGATGATTCCCGCAACTTCATCCGCGTGGATTAGGATTTTTGATTCCCGGGGGAACTCCTTAATTTTCCGGGATAAAAAGTAGCCTATGTTCTTTCCCAAGATACAACCTACCCCTGTACCAAAATATCATCAAAATCAGTTGAACGGATGAGCCGTGAAAGCGTAGCAGGCAGACAGACACACTTTCGCATTTTTATACTTTCGCATATTAGTATGGTTTATTTTAACATTTTAAAATGGTAAAGCAATCAAATTTAGTTTAGTGAAATAATGAGGAGATGCGATCCAGTTCATTCTCTCATTATAATGTAGGTTGGGTATTAGCGTAAGGCTTCTAAAAAAACCCACCAACAATCCAATGTTTTATCCATAACTCCAAAAAACAAAGTATAATAGGTATCCAAAAACATAACTCAATAAATTCTAATCATAATTATATGAAAGGACTCTATTTCTCAACGTGTCTCCCCTTACTTAATATCGAGACACCGGACAACAGGTTTGTAAAAAAAGCGTAATTCCCACGAATTACTCATACTCACTTGAACTAGTTTGTTTTCTTGAGGGTGTCTTTCTTATAAATATAAATAGGGTGGATTCTAAACCTGTTTTATTGCTTGCAAGTGGATTTATTTCAACAGGTGAATTTAAAAGGTCCTTTGCATGAAATTAAAAGCATTCAGTCATCTTTGTACCTTCTTGGCATGATACCATTATTTAGTGTAATTTTTTGGGTACTGTGAGATATTTTTTCAAGAAGTGATAAAGAGTGAATTTGGATTAAACCATGCGAATATTAGTAGGTATTATATAATTAGGTATTAATGTAATTTGTAATGGATAGATAAATATTACGTTTGTATAAAGTGGCGTTTGATGAAGTGAACCTATAAAATAACTAGTATGGCAATAATAGTTATTCTTAGTATATCTTAGAAAAAATATCTCGTCCATCTTCAATAGTGTGACTACCCCTACGTATTACTTTCATGTAAAAAAAAATATCCGAAGCAAATCCTTGAATCTAAATGTTTAAATATTAATAAATCCTTTATTAACACAATCCAACTTCCGCAACAAAAATTAAAATTCATAACGCCTACCAACATGCAAGCATAGCAATACTAATCAGACATTTGATTATAAATCCGGCATGAATTCTTAACAGACTAGACATGTTAAAATTTCACTTCCCCCATCTAAACTACGCTATAGGCGTATCGCGGCGGCCCCATCTCGCTGTCTTTCTAAGGGGACCGCATAAAATAGTTATAAAGGGGTGGGGAGCTACTTAACCGTTTTTAGGAGACACCCCGCTCGGCGCAGAAACACCCCACTACTTCAGCCCACTTCCTGCTCCCGACCCCTTCCTTCGCATCCAGGGGCCCCTTTCGCCGTATAACTATTCGTATATTTTTAAGTGAAATTCTTACGAGGGTTGGTGATACCTGGCTTCTGCGCCGCTTATTGGTGTGTATTGTTTTTGTAGTGGTGAGGGGATTTTAAATTTCGAATTCAGTTCAGGCGATTTAGTTTTAATTTCGTAGGTTTGTACTTCGCCCGGAAAATGGGTGAATGGTCCCCGGTTTTTGCGTTGTATTATTGTGTTCTGAATTTATACCGGTGGGTTTGTTTCATTTTCACCACTTATTATAATTCTATTTTACTATAAAATTCGGTGATTAATGGGCGGGAATGGCAAGTTTAAAATTAATAAATGAGTAAAAAGTATTCCTTACTTCTCATACATAAGTAAATATACCTACCTACAGAATGCAACATGACGAGTGACAACCTTGTCGAAAACTGATATTATGAAAGTTCATTTGGGGTCAAATATGGGTCAAATGTTTGAGTTTGAATATTCAAGAGAATAATATTATGAATTTCTATAATATGATGGCTACCACTATATATCTTTGTCATAGCTTGTATTCTTAAACACTAAAATAACAAACTACGACGCGGAATATAAAAAAACATTAAAGCTACATAACTGAAAATAACTGAATATTTAAAAATTGAAACTCTTTATTGCACACTAAACTAAATACAAAAAGAAGAACATAAAAGCATAGGTGCATTAAGGGAAGCAGCTGTAAGAGTTGTTATATTATTTAAATGTAGGTCTTTGTTTTTAATTGGTCACTGGTAGTAAACACGTCACAAAATGAACAGAATAATAACTAATTACTATATAATAAAAATACTACCTACGTAGTACTACGCTGCACTGAATCTAAGTACCTAGTCTACTACCTGCCTAATAAGACTCCGCTATAGACACCACTAACCAAAACTTACTAATTATTAATTTGAGAGATATTATTTAAAAAAAATTACCAGCCTCTTCCCGCCATTTTGTTATACGGTCAATACTCCCCACACTATAATATTATACCTACTTGCTTTTGTATCAAAACAAAACATTCAGAAAGGCTTGCACGAAGAGGGCTACGTAATCTTATTACGTGAGAGGGTCTCCCAACCGGAAGATATCAATTTACTACCGGAAGTAAGCTTTAAAGATATTGTAAACTTGATTATTGGCCAGATAGTAAGGTGGTTACTGGTAGATACGTTGTACGTACCTACCTGAGCGGTTTTGTCTAGACTTTGGTGCATATAATTTAATTCATTTAAAATTTACTATGTAAAGGTTAAAAATACACCGTAAATGTATAGCATCTAACTCAAACACTACCCATATTATAATTGTGTATGTGTACATATTTGCTTATTGAAATGAAATATGAAATAAGCGTGAAAAAAATATTTTTTTGTGCTTTATCGAAAAGCGTGCTAAATGTTTATGATTCCTCATCACTTAATTATTGTTAATTTTATTATAATATAAGAAATTTTCGCGTTTGGCTAAATTGCGATTAAAACATATAAGTATAATAACTATTTACCTTAAAAATAAATAAAATATACTTACCTACCTTGACCTGCCTACGATGCTTACCCTTAGCCATCATGATTCGCAGTTATTTATTCAAGTGAGACCTATGAGAGTAGGATGATGACGAGAAACGAGACAAGGTAAGATTCGGACGTCCAAAATTGGTTATCCATCCAGTTACCAACTTTTGTAAACGTTGCTTACCCAACGCAATCAACTAACACACGCTGTCGCAACAACCACAAGTTTCTCCAATAATCTATCTGAGAACTTATGGTTACTAAAATTACTTACAGCAGTTTTATTTTAAAATTGCAGTTTTATATTGACGTACCTTGACATCCCAAAAATAAGGATTATAATTCTTTTTATTTTTATTCATTTATTTGCAGAAACATGTTTTTTTTACAAAGGGTGGTAAACAGAGTAATGGAGACAATGTGTCGCCTTAATAGGCATGCAAAAATAATAATGTAGACATAGATAGTGAAGATACCTACGTATTACATTACAATGAAAATAGGCAATTACATTATACATTACAAATTATTACAATCATTTCAATAATAAAATCAATAAAGAAAATAAAATACTAATGTCAATCTTATTTAACTATTTATGTCAACATGGTTGATTATTAGTGGTTACTGGTTCCAGAGTTCTTGTATTGAGGAAAAAGTTTCCTGCAAGATTCTGTAACAATAGCGTTAAAATATCAAAATAATAATGCTTTAAGTGTTGGTGGTAAGCGTCCTGAGTACCTACGAGTACCTTATCATCATCTCAAATGTCCAAATCATCATCTGCCCCCATCTCAGAATGAGCGGGCATTAAGTAGGCCATAGAGTTGCATGCCGATATTCGAACCCCGGACCAAACGAATAGGAGGCCAAAATAAACCACTAGGTTATCATGGCTTTTTACTTCCCTACCTTTATTTAATACTAAATGAAGTCCGCGACTTCGTCCGCGTTGTTTAATTATTTTCAATTCCTGGGGGAATTCCTTAATTTTCCGATAAAAAGTATCAAGCTTATGTCCTTCCGCGGGATGCAACCTACCTCTAAATTTCATTTAAATTAGTTGAAAAGATATTTAAAGCGTAGCAAACAGACAGACAGACACACTTCGCATTTATTATTAGTAGGTATGGATTTAAGTTGTTTTTGATATTTTTTCCTAGGTAGATACTTGCCTACTTACAGCGAGTAAAGCAGCGCGAAATAACTAGCTAATAAAGTAAATAAAGACTTGGTAATGGTAGGTACATAGAGCCGCGAAGATTCGCAGTAAATATATAATATGTATGTATACGCGCACCGCGGAGGAACGAGCCAAGGTAAAATTTTAGGGGGATGCGAAAGCTACGCGGAAAAGGGGGTAACTGAAAATTCACACGTTTTAGTTTGACCTCAATCACAGCTGCTCTTTGTGTATAAGATAAGTTAAAAAATAAAATAAAATACAGTTAACCCTAGGTAACTAAACTATATTTGTAGATACATAGTAACTAAACTTTCGTCAGAGGGACTACGAAATAAAAAACGTGAAATGTATCAAAAGTATTTATTAAAAATAGAAACTGGTTATATGGCACTTTAGTTTGGTTTAATAGAAACTAATTAGAAAGACATAAAACAAAAAATATCTATTCCGCACACCTACTACACATGTCAATGTGAGATCCACAAATGGCATTTTTGCATTTCATGCATCGATGTCTTGTCATCCTGCGGGCTTTAGATGGACATAAATAACAGATTTTGCGCACACTGCTCACAGAAGGAACAGGAATTTCAGATTTTGAAGACTCACCAAGAATATCTTTTATCATGACCTTGATGTCACGCCGTAAAGTCACTGTTTGTAAACGCTCCCGTAGCCAGGGCTCCATCAGCTGGTCTCCCATCCTGATGACAAAATCGCGTCGTTTTGTCGGCTTTTTTTTATTTCTTCTTCAAGCCATTTACTTATCTGTTCTTCTTGACTCCTCAAATCCATCTAAAAAAATAAAAGGTACAATCGTATCAAAGACGGGAATAATTTGTTGCAACAAAGAGATATTTCATAAAATATAAACTTTTTTATTAGTATATTACACTTGTAAACAGTATAATATGTATTTAAATAGTAAAATATATCTATTAAAATAAAATTAAAACAAAATATAACGTGGGAACCGCGCTTAAATAAAAAAAAATATATATATATAATCATACATACCTTTGCAAAATAATGTACGTTGTAACTGAACTTTCGTCAACCGGACGACGCTATAGCCGTAGGTCACCTCCTAATTACCGTGTGATCGCAAACGTGTCACGCGATGAACTATTTTCTCCAATCAGGAAGGTAAACAAAGCGTCGCGGGTGCGGGGCGCGGGGAAGTAAGTGCACTTGAGATTCTCGGGAAGGGGCGTCGTCGCATGGACGAATGTTTAGTTATCTAGGGTTAAACAGTATAGATACCTACCTCCTTATCGGACTTTAATAACAAGTTGACGACGACAGCGACGATGACGACGCCTATAAATCGTATTGTTGGCGTTCTTTCTACATTTAGACTACGACAGAAAAAACACACACTCGCTGACTGACTTAACGCCCAGCCAAGATTTTTTAGTATGAAGTCGATGAATTATGATCGACGACTCCATATGTCAATTTGCTGGTGAAAATACTGACCCATGTTTTTATTACTTTATAAAGTAAAGAATTACATTTACATTTTTTTAGAAAATTTTGAAGATTCTTTCTAATGTTTTTCTCTATAAAAGTTTAACTTTTATATATGTAGACAGTGTGATATAATTATAATTTTGTCAAGAAAAGAGCAAAATATTTATTGAAACATCTTGACTATTTTTAGTGATTCTATCACAATGGGTATATTCCTTTATAATGGGTATATCATTTATTCCTTTTTATAGTATTTTACACATTTTTTAAATTATAATGAGTATTTTCAGGAAAAACGAAGGCCCATTTAATCAAGCATCCAAATAAAGATGAGAATCTCTTTACTCTTGCCACAAGTTGGTACGTGAGATATCTTACTTGAGATACCTTCCGTCCAACCTTTCGTAGACGGGTAAAAAGAATAAAAAAGTAATTTAAAAAGAACAAAAAACCCGACTGCTTGGATACCAAAAAGTATAAAACAAGACATGAATTGAAGTATTTCATTATTATCAATTTAAATCGTATAATATTAATAAAATGTATCAAGGCGCAGTCGCACGTCCAATAGCTAACCTTAACGTGCGACTGCGCCTTGATAAATTTTATTAATATTATACGCTTTAAATTGATAATAATGAAATACTTCAATTCATGTCTTGTTTTATACTTTTTGGTATCCAAGCAGTCGGGTTTTTTGTTCTTTTTAAATTACTTTTTTATTTCAAACTTTTTAGTTAAGCATTTACCGTAAACAGGCGACGTTTTATCTGCTCGAAGTAGCATCAATTACTTATTATCTATTCTGTGGTAGCACCAAAGTTGCTAATAAGTATTTTGTATAAGAAGTAGTAATAAGCATGAGCATAGTGACGAGCGGTGATCACCATAACCATCATCAAATTTGCATATTAACATTATAATGCTAATATTAATTTGGTAATGTTTGAAAATCTGCTATTTTTCCTAAAAATGAGCTCATTCATTTTCGAGAGTCCTATCGCATCGACGTCACGAGCAATGAACGTCGGCCACTTACGAAAATGCCCGTAGAAAATGCAAAAAAGTATCTTATTTAGTACGTAGTGGGCGTATTTAATTAATTATTATTTAGTTTATATCTAAGTGGACTCGGAACCAATATTTTAATAGACATTAAAAATGTTAGTCGGAAGTTATGTTAGTCGAATGTGCGCTGCATGTAACGTTACCGTAATATATGAGAACGTAGGTACGTCCCACCTTCACCCTTACCTATCCGCTGCCGGCCGCGTCATTTTCTGTTGACGGTTACTGTATTTCTACGATATCTCATTAGATATTCATCTAAATTGAATGCTGTAAAGGACAAGTTTTGTCTGAATTAAAAACTTGAGATGCGTAAGATATTTATTTTGATAACGAATTATCGATTAATACTATGTTGATAAAAACACCTTCGCAAGTAAAGCACTGTTTAGACCAAATTTAAAAATCATAAATATGGTTATTGTGAGCCAACCTTAAAAGATAGTTATATACTATCGCGGACTTTTTTTTTAGAACTTTTTGAGAGGAACGTTTCTATCATACATTGTTGTCGTGTAACTTTAACGATTTAGGCAGCGCACGCCACGTAAGCTCTCGGATGAGATGATTTTTTCCGACTTAACTAACATTATTGCAATTTTCGTAAGGATCTCTAATTTGTTTGGAAATAAAATATAGCCTATTTTACTTATTAATAATGTAAGTAATGTGCTTTCGATAAGTGATATACGTTTTAAAATCGGTTGAGTGGTTTTTGAGATAATTCACCTAGTTTGATAGATATAGATGATATGAGTAGGAACTTTAAACATTTCCTTTGAAACCTCGTAAATCCTAAATTATCATTTAAACGGAAAATGGTTTAAGGAACCTAGGTGTGATTTTAAAAGACCTATCTAACGATACCCCACTTGCTTATAGCCCATCGACTTTCATTTATCAATTGACTTCCAGTCGACGCCATTTTGTTTTTCTCAAATTCGGCCTCCGTTGTGACACTCGGAAGACTAAAACAAATCTATTAGTGCAATTACTATCAAAATCGGTTCAGCCGTTTTTTCGGTAATGTGTCACAAAGGAATACCACCTTTGAAATCTCGTAAATCCTAAATGATAGTTAAAATGAGAAAATGATCAAGGAAACCTAACTATGATTTTGCAAGACCTTTTCATAGATACCCCACTTGCCATAGTCCATTGACATTTATTTTTAAATTTGTTACATTATGGCTTCTAGAAGGCGCCATTTTGTTTTTTCTCAAATTTGGCTTCCACAGTGACACTCTAATGATATATTTGGCACAAACTGGTGCAAGAATCATCAAAATCGGTCCACGCGTTTAGGCTGTAGCTGTCCTGCAAGGAACATACAAACATATATAGACTGATGAACACATAACCCTGTGCGTTCCGCAGTCGGGTAAAAACACATGAACACCATTCTCATCTCACCCCGTATGTGTCTTGATACAGCATATAAGTCGATCGCGAGGGTGGTTTTTACATTCCCCTCAAGTTCACCCACCCTTTCGCGAACCACCCTGTGCTGCGTCACCCCACACCCTATTTACACCCCTATTTTGTCATATATAGAGGTTACTTTCCCGTGAGGTGTTTCTAAGACGTTTGCACCCCGTTTTCCCGGGCTGGGGGGTGGGCATAATCTTAATATTAATATCGTCTTGGGAAGCCTTATATGAAGAAGTTTTATGTTGATATGTGTTGGTAGATTGCTATGTGGGATTATGTAGGCGCTTTATGAGATATTGGGAACGGCAGTGTTTTGAGGCCGTCCTTGGCGCAGTGGTTAGCGCTGTGCTCTTTGTAAGGAGGATCCTAGCATGATTCCAAGCAGGGGTACTTACTTAGAGACTCTTTTTTCTCTGGTCTGCTGGGACGTGTCGCGTGGGAGACTTCGGCCTAGGCTAGTTAGGTACCTACTGTATAATTTAGTACACAAACCACACAAAAACCACAGTGTCCTCGCCGGCGAGTACGAGGTCCCCGATTTCTTACGTCACCCGGATGGGATATGTCACCGTAAGATTGCAAAAACCGTTAGATTGTAATCCAACTAGCGATATTGTAAACTGTCGACGGATTGTCAATTTTTGAAATATTCATTGTATTTACGTTTTCTTGTCTTTTTCTTGTAGGTTAGGTTAGGGTTCGACATAAATGACCATGATGATGATGGTTTTATCGGGTTAATATATCTAACAGATTACAATCTAACGAAAAATAATGCGTTAAATTGTAATCAGTCGAAAGTTTACAATATCGCTAGTTAGATTACAATCCAACGGCCTTTGCAATCTTACGGTGACAGATACAACCCAAGACCTCGGGGGCGTACGGACGTACGAACGCACGGACCAGTGCGTGGCGCTCGCATAACCCCCCGGTGAAGTCAAAGTCAAAGTATGTTTATTCAAAATTAGAACCTACACAGTAGGTACACTTTTTGAGCGTCGATTATACAAAATATAAGACGTGATGGTGATAATAATTAACGAGGATATCTTAAAACTAAAGCTACGAGGGTTCCAAACGCGACGTCGTCTGAGGAGCGCCCACAACAAGGTGAAGGTATTGAAAGGTCCTCTCTGAAAGAAATTGAAAGGAAACTAGGTAAAATCTATCTTAACTTATAAACCTATGTGATATATTAGGTTTCCTGTTCCAATATAATAGGAAGCAAACCTAATAAATAATTTCAGTTTCAGTAGTCAGAACGTACGCGAGTCGGTATTACGTTAGTGTTGCAAAGATTTATCTTCTAACTTCTCAGTTGTTCTCAGTTTGAATCACGTGACCTCGTAAATAACAGGCTACTTAGTACCTATTTTACTAAACCTAACCAAAGTATTACCACAGTGTAACTATGTACTTATTATATGTATGCAGTAGATCCATGCCTTCTGCTACTTATGTTTACAGCAGATAAATCTACTTTCCGAACTGGTGGTATATCTTGTCAAAACAAGACATGTCATAATATAAGAGACGCCTTTAAGCCCGAATTTCTTGCCAGAAAAACCCAATACTTGTACCTGACACGAGACTGGAACCCGGGACCTCGTTGGCCACAGTCGAACATGCTAACCACTAGACCAACGAGGCAGTCAACCAAACATATACCAAGTAGGATTTACTCGGTAGTAGGTACAGTATGCGACTCCGACCGCGCGGATTTAGTTTTTTTTAAATCCCATGCAGGGAAATCTTTGATTTTCCGAAATAAAAAGTATTATCTGTGATGGAAACTATTTACGTCTATAAGTATTAGAAGCCGCCATAAGCTCGTGACTCCATCGCTCCGCCTCAAGAAGGTCCGAAGGTCGTTCGTGGGAATGAGCATTCTATTTTATAACAAAATTCCACAACCTATTTTAAACTTGCCTATACAGAAGTTTAAGAAGTCCATTAAAAGTATGCTCCTGAAAAAAGCTTATTATACTGTTGAAGATTAAGTAAATGACAAAGGAGCATGGATTTGACTCGCTCCAGCAATGCTAAGGAGAGCTGTTACTTAATGTATTCTACAAATTAATGAAATTGTATATTATTATTTTTTTCAAAAGAGCAACCGGCGAGTTTCTTGCTGGTTCTTCTCGGTAGGAATGGCATTCCGAACCAGTGGTAGATTCACTCGACGATTCAAAAGTACTTGTAAAAGTCTATTTGAATAAAAATCATTAGAATTTTGAATTTTGAATTTATTATCATTTCAACAAATAGCTGAACGGAGCACGAATCTCCTCCTAGAATTAGGATAGTCATTTTTCACCACGCTGACCAAGTGCGGATTAAGCATTAGTAGACTTTACACCTCTGATAACATTACGTAAAACTCTCGATATCCTACGTATTATGTGTAATGAAATTTCGAAATGAACAAACTTGCTGCTATTATGGTAAAGTTCGCTGGTAGGTAGGTGCTCGCGGGTAGCGGGTATGGGTAGCGGGTAGCGCCGCTATGCGCCTCACATAAATTTTATTGGCATAATCTAGCCCGCCCGCAAGATTCACTGGGTGGAAATTTTAAGATATACGAATGTTTTACCGTCAGCAAAACAAATCCCACTCATATTATTTTTGACGACCTCCTTGGGGCAGTGTTGAGCGCTGTTGTCTTAACGTGGCAGGTCCCGGGTTTGATACCCGGCAGGGTCAATTTGGGAATTTATGATTTCTAAATTTTCTTCGTGGCTTACCACCCTACCGGCAAAGACGTGCCACCAAGCGATTAAGCGTTCCGGTACGATGCTGTGTAGAAACCGATTAGGGGTATGAGTTTATTAATATAATTACCATACCCCTAACAGGTTAGCCCCATCACTTACCTTTAGTTGAGATCGCAGTCAAGGGATAACTTGTAGTTGATTTAAAAAAAACAAAAAAAATATTAGTGAGAAAGTGTGGTTGTTTGATAGTTTGTCCTTCAATCACGCTGCAACAAAGAATCGGATGGTCGTGATTTTTTGCATGGGTACCTAGTTGATGGGCTTTTCCATCCCGGATATCAAGGAGCTGTCCGGGTTTTTTAAAACCTAAATTCACGCGGACAATATCGCGGGCATCAGCTACTTAGTACATAATAAAACTTTTTTTTTCTCAAAACACATAAAATTCCGAAAATATTTAGGTGCTTGCCCGGGGATCGAATCTCTGACCATCCGAATAAGAGCCGGGCGTCTAAGCCCCTTACTTTTTTCATGATGAGGAATATTTACGTACATTTTTTCATGCATTTCATGATATTTCATCAAATAATCAAATATAATATATAATATATGATAAATGTTATAAATGCGAAAGTTTGGATGGATGTATGGATGTATGGATGTTTGTTACTCAATCACGCCCCAACGTCTGAACGGATCTGGCTGAAATTTGGCATAGGGATAGATTATAGTCTGGAATAGCACATAGGCTACTTTTTATCCCGGAAAATTGAAGAGTTCCCGCGGGAATCAAACAAATGTATCTGTTCAACTGATTTTGATAAAATTTGGTACAGGGATAGGTTGTATCCCGGGGAAGGACGTAGGCTACTTTTTATCCCGGAAAATTAAGGAGTTCCCGCGGGAACCAAAAAACCTCAAACCACGCGGACGAAATCGCGGGCATTCGCTAGTAATGATATATTATATCATTATGAAATATCTCTTTTTTGCGGTCGGTCCGCTTTTATTGGGTCAACTTCTAACAACGTCTTTGCGTTTAATCAAAGGAAATTTCCAATTAAATTGATTACCATCGGAACCCTCTATCTACCTACGTTAATGCTCAACAAAATTGTTTTACTTGGGTTTCTGCGTATACTAATTCCGGCAGACCTATGTATGTAAGTATATTAAGTACTATGTACCTAAGTATTATGCATGAATGTCTATATATACTAGCTGATGCCCACGACTTTGCCCGCGTGGTTTAAGTTTTTTTGATTCCCACAGGTACTTCTTCATTTTCCGGGATAAAAAGTAGCCTATGTCACTCTCCCAACCCAACTATAAGTGATGGTAGTCAGCCCGCTGAACATTAGACCCAGATAATATCCCGCAGAAATATCTAGGTGTGATCAGTAACAGTTAAACACGTAAAACTTTTAATGAGCTGCATAGTTACAGGTTTTAAGTTGAGACCTAAGCTTAGCACTAAACTCGTTTTAGTTGTTAGACGCCTAGGTACTTCTCTATGTTTGAAGTTTTATACAATTTCATTAAAATTGAAGATAATGTAATGGTTACAATAGGATTGTACTTATTTTTTTTTAAAAGAGCAACCCTCGAATATCTTGCTGGTACTTCTCGGTGGGAATCGCATTTCGAACCAGTGGAATCACTATGTCGATTTAAAAGCATTTATAAAGTTAATTTGATTTAAAAAGTCATTGGTTAATTTTAAAAATCATTTATCCAACTAAATATATAAAAACACACAACAGAATCTAATGTAACATTTTTCTTTTGTTTCTTGCCGGCTCCTCTCTCAGTAAAATATTTTTTCCGAACCGGTGGTAGAGTCTTGAGTCTTGACTTATCATTGAATGACACAAGTTTATGTCCTACGTGAAATTAATTTGTTTAAGTATCACTAATTTAAAAAAAGCAAAAAACTTATTTAAATAAAATTATAATATTCATACAGAAAGATACAAAATATTTTCTATAGGAAAAATAATAACCAGATATATAAAATACAAAGACTCGCGGTAAATGCTAACGACCACGTTAGGCTTCTGGTGTACTGAGAAATTTTATTTAATGAGCTTTTTTCGAAATCTTACTAATATTATAAATGCGAAAGTTTGGATGGACGTATGGATGTATGGATGGGTGTATGGATGGATGGATGGATGTATGGATGTTTTTACTCAATCACGCCGCAACAGCTCGGATCTGGCTGAAATTTGGCACATATTATATAGATTATAGTCTGGAATAGCACATAGGTTACTTTTAATCCCGGAAAGTTAAAGAGTTCCCGCGGGAACCACAAAACCTCGATCCACGCGTACGAAATCGCGGGCATCGGCTAGTAGTTACAATAAACAATTCAAAATTCAAATGTTTTTTAATCAAATAAACTTTTACAAGTTCTTTTGATTCGTCAAATGAATCTACCACTACAATTAACAACAATATCATATTATCATTAAAGTAATAAAAGCTTAAATTTTTTTTCAAATTATTGCTAAAGTTTTAATGTGACAATTCCATTAAAAAAGTATAATCTCATTAGGTACTGTACAAATCGTACACGCCGGCGAATGATCCCTTCTGTCACCACTCACCAGAGGCCCAATGGAGAAGTTTACCATTTTTTTTAATTTATTATGAAAAATAATACAAAATAAAACAAAAATATGAAAGAATCATTAAATTATCTCAACAAATGAAAAAGGGAACTTTAAAGTTGCGATTGCAAGACGGGAGACGTGACGTCATAATTCCCTATCAACCGACTTTATAAAGCCGAATAAAAGAAATAAATGGACTTAACGTGACTTAATTGAATTAAAAGCAATTTGTGTGTGAAGATAATTTTGAAGTAGTAAATCTCGGCTAGGTATTAAAACTCACTCACAAAATTTCACATTCCAGTAAGATACAGCAATCGGTGTACATTAAATAGGTAATTAAACTTTTTAATCGTCATTTCTGAGTAATTTATTGATGGATTAAAAAAAACACTGATTTATTAGTTTTAATCTATATTTTACTTCCGTTGTGTTAAATATGATATTCACAACATCATGAAACTTCTCAAAATCATAATCATTTGACAGCTTAAAATAGTGTGACATGACAGAGCTTACTAAATTATTTTTAGTAAGCTCTGTCATGGCGTGATTGAAGGACAAACCGACACACTTTCGCATTTATAATATTTATTTGATTATTTGATAGGACGACCTAGTACACAGGGCAATGTAAGTTTTGCCCTCGTACAGTGACGCGGCAGTCGCCTAATTATTTTGGTCGCCAAGAACTAGCAACACGAATGAGTATATAAGTTTGTAAGTATTTTTTCTAAATCAACCAGGACTTCTAATAGGACATAATTTCTTATTAGAAAAACTCTCCGTCCTTCAGTGTGGCCAATTCTGTGTAACACAATCTCTAACCTAAACTAAAATGACAGCTTTAAATCTACTAGTTCTGTCCCTTTCCGCAGGGAATATAATGAAAGGGTTAGCAATATTTTTAATCAGGGTTATAACGGAACCTTGCCTCCGCCTCCGTAAGTGCGGAACTTCCGCAAGAAGTCGTACCTCCGCTTCCGCATCCGCCTCCGCCGTTTTTTGCGTGAAATGTGACCTCCGCATCCGCGGAGGCAAAGCCCTTCACCGCCGCATCCACCTCTGCTTCCGCTAAGAACGCCTCCGTTACAACCCTACTTTTAATGCTGTCAATTTAGTTCAGTTTAGAGATTGTGCATTATAGAATCAGCTTCAGTAGTATCATGTCACAGAATACGTAATTATTATAAGTAATGCAATTGCGTGAAAGTTGGTTACTAATTTATTGTATTATTAAACTTAATCATGGATTTCGTATGCGGTATCTATATATGTAAGATAATATGCTACGAAATATTGTGTGCGGCTATAATTTCTCATTATGTCCCGGGGGTATACCCCCATCCACAGCTGTCCCGGAAAAAACCCCGGACACAGTGGAATTAAGTGGCAGTTAAATATTTTGCTCTTGTCTCCACCCATTGCACCTATTCTAGTTGCTCTAGCCAGGGTTGCCTGCAATAGACATAGCAAGTCAGTTATTAGGCTTGATAATGCCCGCGACTTCGTCCGCGTGGTTTAAGATTTTTGATTCCTGCGGGAACTCCTTAATTTTCCGGGATAAAAAGCCTATGTCACTCTCCAGGTCCTCAACTATACCCATGCCAATCACGTCGATCCGTGACTCCATTGCGGCGTGATTGAAGGACAATCCAACAAACCAATAAATCAACAAACCAACCAACGAACACACTTTCTCATTTGTAATATTAAGTATGATTTGACGACCTCCCTGGCGCAGTGGTGAGCGCTGTGGTCTTATAACTGGGGTGTCCTGGGTTGTACCCCCGTCAGGGTCAATTTGGGACTTTATAATTTCGGAATTTTCTCTGGTCTGGCATGGTGGGAGGCTTCGGTAGTGGCTAGTTACCACCCTACCAGCAAGACGTACCGCCAAGTGATTTAGCGTTCCGGTACGATGCCGTTTAGAAACCGAATAGGGGTATGGGTTAAATAATATAACTGCCATGCCCCTAACAGGTTAGCCCGCTACCATCTTAGACTGAATCATCACTTACCATCAGGTGAGATCGCAGTCAAGGGCTAACTCGTAGTGGATGAAAAAAAGCTGTCCCGGAAAAAGCATATTTTGCTCTCGTCTCCTCCCATTGTACTGTAGTTGCTCTAGCCAGGGTTGCCTGCAATAGACATACCAAGTCAGTAGTTTATTAGATACTAGATGATGACCGCGACTTCAATCGCGTGGATTACCTAAGCTTTTTAATTCCCGCGGGAACTCTTTTATTTTCCAGAATAAAAAGTTGTCTATGTCCTTCCCCGGGATGGTTACCTGCCTTCATACCAAATTTCATCATAATCGGTTGAAAAGATGGGCGTCAAGCGTTGCAGACAGACACACTTTCGCATTCAACATTCTTTATTAATAACCATTTAGGTATGAAAAGCCAAATGGAAACTAAGTATTAATCTTATTTCAAAGCTGGTTACGAAAAATAGTTACCAACCTGAACGTTCCTCAGAAAAGCACGCAAAGTCCTTACACTTACTCCAGTCATGTTGGATTGCCATCTAATCAGGTTATGAGAGTGAGGGAATAGAAAAATAACCTGTGTTGTGTGATGATAGTTCACCTATACCTAGTATATAGTTGTATAGTATCTTGTCATTTCGCTGTCAGGGAAGACATTTAATTGTGTCGCGATG
The DNA here is from genome assembly GCA_963932025.1 of Erebia epiphron. Taxonomy (NCBI): domain Eukaryota; kingdom Metazoa; phylum Arthropoda; class Insecta; order Lepidoptera; family Nymphalidae; genus Erebia; species Erebia epiphron. Next base: position 23,067,869 of record OZ009947.1, on the reverse strand, counting down.
GTCTTTGCAACTCTTTAGTCTAATTAAGAATAATAATATAAAAAATTATTTTTTAAACAACCGACTTCAAACTCCCGCGCCAACTTTACAACAACAAGCACACGCTATACAAAGTACTTATTTTATTGTTGTTATTTTAAAAACTGCTCGACCGATGTCCATAAAATTTATATGGGACCACCTTTGAAGTATACCCTTTCAAACAAAAAAAGAATTTTCAAAATCGGTCCAGGTGTCTTCGAGTAATCGGAGAACATACATAAAAAATAAAAAATAAAAAAGATTCCGACGAATTGAGAACCTCCTCCTTTTTTGAAGTCGGTTAAAAAGTCCGTGGGCAGGGTTTGGCAGCATGTAAATTTTTTTTCGTGGTGTATTTTTTGGGAACATTAAGACCTAATTAAAAAAGCATCTACTAACGCCACCTTTTAAAACTTGACTCTTTCGCACGATATAATCTACATACTTTCATCCCCTCTTTTAACGCCTCCCGGGGGGTTGGAGAGAATTGTAAAGTTTATGGTGGTTTTATAACCAAGCGTCTGTTTTACGAGTCATGAAAAATGTATGATGTTTTTCACTTCTGTTGTGCAATTATTATTGTTATAAAACATAATACTTTTTAATAATAATATAAATACACAATAAAAATTAAAATTTTTTTTTGGTATGATTATACTAAGTATACATTTACATATTTTCATTTCTCTTTCGGAATACCTAATTATTTTAATTTGAAAAAATTACTTTTTCATCCCACCATCTCGGAAAGAGTATTTTTACTCTTCGATATCTGAATGCAAAAGCCGTTATTATCCTCTTGAGGATAAAGTTAATTGAATTTAGAAATTCAGTCATTCCCTCGCTGAGGTGGGATGAAAAGTTACGTGTTGCACTCGAGTGAAAAGATGTTTCACCTCTTGCTCTTTTGATTCCCTCGCTGACGCTCAGGATTCTAATTTTTGAATCACTCGCTGCGCTCAGAATCCATCGCTTGCTCGGTCATCAAAATTGAGCACGCGGTTAAAAAACAACTTTTCACTACTAAGCCTAATCGAACCATGCCTTCAAAGTCAACCTAACTCAAGCCATCGCCCAAATTCAGCCGGATCTGATGCGACAGAAGTCATTAAAAAACCGGCCAAGTGCGAGTCGGACTCGCGCACCGAGGGTTCCGTACAAACATGTAGTAAGTTTTAAATTATTAAAAAAACTACTTACTAGATCTCGTTCAAACTAATTTTCGGTGGAAGTTTGCATGGTGATGTACATCATATATTTTTTTTAGTTTTATCATTCTCTTATTTTAGAAGTTACAGGGGGGGGGGGACACACACACACACACATTTTACCACTTTGGAAGTGTCTCTCGCGCAAACTATTCAGTTTAGAAAAAAATGATAGTACAAACCTCAATATTATTTTTGAAGACCTATCCATAGATAACACGTATGGGTTAGATGAAAAAAAATTTTTTGAGTTTCTGTTCTAAGTATGGGGAACCCCCAAAATTTATTGTTTTTTTTCTATTTTTGTAAGAAAATCTTAATGCGGTTCACAGAATACATCTACTCACCAAGTTTCAACAGTATAGTTCTTATAGTTTCGGAAAAAAGTGGCTGTGACATACGGACGGACAGACAGACAGACAAAACGAATCCATAAGGGTTCCGTTTTTGCCAAATTTGGCTACGGAACCCTAAAAATTGGACCTCTCGAATCCATGCCACCGTACAAAACCATGGCGGACATTCGAACTAGGTACGTTATAATGGCATTCAACGGGTCTTTCAAATAATGAAAGAAGCTGTTATGTGAGATTGATATCTCACACACAGTTTTCGTTCGTTTTATGCTATTTCAACATCACCCCGCCCTTATTAAAAACCCTTTATTTAGGTAATTATTCCTAAAACACAACATGAATTCCAGTCTTATGAAATTTTCCATGAATAGTAAGGTATATTGTTTCGTTTTAAAATAATTAAGTATAGGTATCTACCTACCTCTTTTCAAACATCTACATTACGCTGAATCATCCATCAAACATACGAGCTTTAACAAGCTTTAACAACTCTGACTCAACAGGCGTTAAAAAAAAAACCAACAAACTCCACTACGGGGTGAAACATGAGATCCGCACAAATCGCTGGACAAATTACCAACAAAAAGGATAAAAAGTAGCTTTTAAAAAAGGGATAAAAATGTGTTAACAAGCCGTCGGGCAGTGAATTAATCACTGTAATAACCCGGCCCGGGAAACGGGGCACGGGAAAAAATCTGTTGCCACTCCTCGGATAGGTGCCCGGAAAAATGGCAGGCACTTTAGACGGGCGTTTTGTTCCGGTGGTCCCGTTTGCGGATGGGGCGAGAAAAATGTGCTCTGAAATAAGTAGAGTCTGTGTTCTGAAAGCTGTGAGTTGATTTTTTATGTTTTTAGGTAGTTACTGGCAACAGATAGAATTTCTGGAATTATAAGAGTTGATTTTTTATGTTTTGCCAGTATCTATACTGGCAACAGATACAATTTCTGGCATTAGATGCAGATGTAGGTACTACAAATTAGTAGATACAGATGAAATAGCTTATGCCTTAGCTTCAAGGCTGAACAAACAAAAAAAAGTCGGGTAAATAAACCCAGTATATATTAACATTAATGGGTATACCCGAACTATTTTTTAAGATAAACTTTATGCATTTTTTAACAGAAAATATCAGAAAAATAATAAAATTCGTGATGATTGCGAGATGATAGAGTAGTAAAAATATATTTTAATATTTTTTCTAGACCTGTTATTATTATCTAATTTATGCAAGAATGAAAATATCATGCAATGTTTATAATTAAATTTGCAAGATATTCTTTTTTTCTAAAAATGAGGAAACCTATAATATTTTTGATAGTGTTAGAATCATACTAGCGCCATCTATTGTGCAGTAGAAGGCCGTTTATGTAATACTATAATTTATGGCTTCGTGATTGTAGGTATTTAATCAGCATCTTAATTATCAACAGTTACTTTTACATACTATTTTAACAATGATTCTATGCAAACAAAAAATCAAATAAAGTAATGCTCAGAATAAAATAACACTATCTGTCACTAGATAGCGTTAAAATATTTACCTACTCACCACTAGATGTCTCTTTAATTTTAATTTAACTATTCGTCACTAGATGGCGTAAAAAATTAGGTCAATCTCTCATCAATAGAGGGCGCAGTAATGTTTGCCTACTCACCACTGGATGTCTCTTAAATTTAAATATTCGTCACCAGTTGGAACTTATTTATATTTCCTATCTCAACCTCACGCTTTAGGCCTGAAGTGGTTAGTGGTTACGATTTTCCGCAATATGTGAATGTACCTATAATGATTTAGGAACAACTTACTTAATCAAGAGCGTCAACAATATTAAAATACTTAATACTTACTGCTATAAGCGATAGTATAATAAGCCCCCTGAGCTTTGAAGTTTTGAAGCTAAGGTAAGAATAATAATAGTTGAGAAGCTAAGTTTCTAAGGTCAGATTAATAATTGACTCAACCAGGAAGCGAACTCGAGACTCATTAGACCACAATGCTCACTACTGCGTCAGGGAGGTCGTTACCTTACTAAAGATACCTTACCAATTATAGAGTACAATATTGGGCGGGTTTAATAAAAATCATAGCGTAACTTCCCTTTTCTTGTTTATCCTAATCTGGACCTACCATTCTGCATGCAAAATATTACTTGGTGATAGAACTTACGGGTATTATCACCAAGTGACATTGCAGTATTCTCATTTCGGTAAATACTCATAATTTCCCCTGCAAGGTTATATAATATACTGAATTTTCTTTGGTCTAGTCTAGTGGGAATCTTCGGCCGTGGCTAGTTAACACTGCGAGCAAAGTTTGTATCATTAAGAACGCGCGTCGGAATTAATGTACCTACGTGTGCAGGGGCGCCTAACACGCGTAATGTTCGCGTCATTCATATCGCGTCATCTGAGCGTTATAGGTTAATCTATAGTAATATTAAAATTATACATGAGTTTCTTTCTGGGTAGGTACAACATTCCGAATCAGTGATAGATTCATTCGACTAATTAAAAGCACGTGTCAGTCAGCTTGAATGATTTGAATTTTGAATGGGAAAGTTTGGATGGATGGATGTTTGTTACTCAATCACACTGGAACGGCTGAATGGATCTGGATGGAATTTGACACAGAGATAGATTATAGTCTGGAATAACACATCTAGGCTACTTTTTATCGAGGAAAATTAAAGGTTTCCCGCGGAGACCAAAGAACATCAACCCACGCGGACGTAGTCGCGGGCATCAACATTTTCCTCGGTAATCCATACCAATATTATAAATGACAAAGTGTGTCTGTCTGTCTGTCTGTCTGCTACGCTTTCACGGACCATCTGTTCAACCGATTTTGATGAAATTTAGTAGGTACAGAGATAGGTTATATCCCAGGGAAGGACATAGGCTACTTTTTATCCCGGAAAATTTAAGATTTCCCGCGGGAATCAAAAAAATGTATCTGTTCAACCGATTTTGATGAAATTTGGTACAAGGACAGGTTGTATCAAGGGGAAGGACATATGCTACTTTTTATCCCGGTAAATTGAAGAGTTCCCGCGGGAATCGAAAAAACATTGTGTCTGTCTGTCCATCCGTCTGTCTGCCTGCTACGCTTTCCCGGCCATCTTTTCAACCGAATTCGACGAAAGTTGGTACAGAGTTTAGTTGTATCTACAAGGGAGGTATCTACTTTTTATCTAGGTAATCCACGCGGACGATGTAGTGGCAGTAGGTATAATATTAAACGGATTTGTTTTATAATCCATTCCAAAAATTGTTACACAATATGGAGAAAAAGATTTCAATGCAGCATTATCCCTGTACCAATTTCATTTAATTTGTGAAATTAATATTTCTTCCACGGTCAGTTTATACTGCAAGTCAAAGTAATACAGCGCCCTCTATGTTTACATCGAATCTATTGGGAGTTCAACTAGGTATCCATAGTTTAGAACCTCCCTGGCGCCACAGCGTGTGCTGGCGCAGTGTTGAGTACTGTTGTCACTTGTCTTAACGTGGGAGATCGCGGGTTCGATCCCCGGCAGGGTAAATTTGAGAACAAGCAACACTGAAGAAACCTCGGGCGTGCTGGTTTCCTCACGACGTTTTCCTTTTCACGATCCTTACCTAACCGTTTAAAGAAAGTTATATTATACTAGATGATGCCCGCGACTTCGTCCGCGTTGGTTAAGATTTTTCGATTCCCGTGGGAACTACTTAATTTTCCGGGATTAACCTATCCCTGTACCAAATTTCATCCAAATCGGTTGAACAGATGGGCCGTGAAAGCGTAGCAGACAGACAGATGGACAGACAGACAGAAACACTTTCGCATTTATAATATTTGTATGGATATGGATATATGGATGATTAAAAGTTAAAACGCACATAACTCCACAACGTTGAGGTGCGTGCCCAGATATCGAACCCCGACTGATAGGAAGCCGAATATCTATACCACTATATTTTTCAGGACTTCTAACAAGTTGCAATACAACATGAATTATTGGAAACCTAGAGTAATATGCTTTATTGTAAACCCACTAGGAGGTTGCCACAGTTTGCAATGAAATAAATGTCACTATGGGCCAAAAGGAAGAAAAGATCCAAAATTAACAGCAATGAGCTCCAGCAAGCTGTGGCAGACATAATATAAATAACGGGATCTAGTGTCGATAAAATGGTCTAATAATATTTTAATGAGAACTATCCACCGGCATCGTCTTAGCAATAAACAAAGATAACCCTTCAACTGCTCACGGAAAAAACTTAGGGTCAAATGGACCCAAGCCATTGTAATACAAATTAATGGCGTCTTATTACCGGGGTGCGGCCGTTACAATAATGTTTGTCTTTCATTGTTCGAAGCTGAATGGGAAGCTGCATCTTAAATCTTAATGCTTCAGTTTAGAGTAGCGGTCCATGGTTATTATGGATTTCTATAATAAAATTAATCCCAATAATTACCTTAAGCAATACTTAAATATTACTTAATACTATTTAACCTTAATCATATAATATGATGATACTTGTGCGGGCGTTTATTATGCACTGCCAGTAGTGTTTTTTCGCCCTAAAAACGCTGTATTCTTTTACTCAATCCTTTACACAGATGTAAAACTCTATAGTCAGTCCTGGATCTTGCAACATGTAGTAAATAATATGTAAGCATCATAATTTATAGTTCATTATTCAAGATCATTAACTTTTATACGTACATAATGATTGAAAAACAATTTACTTATTATTATCTATATTATTATTTCAAAAATCTCAAGATTCTAAACCCAGAGCTGTGCGTCACTATGTTAGTCAGTTTGATTTTCCTATTGTACTATAATGCATGTACGAGTATGTATAATCTTTATTACACACCAAAAAACACTTAAGAACAATTTAGAAAAGAAAAACTTAAAATTATGTAAATCAAGGTGGTCGCTTATATTATACTTTTAGTGAATTCACCGAGTTTCTTGCTGGTTTTTTTCGGTAGGAATGTCATTCCGAAGCAGTGTTATATTCACTCGACGATTCCAAAGCACTTGTCAAAGTCTGCTTGAATAAAAATATATGAGTTTGAGTAAGAAGCGTTATTTTCCAGACAACCACAGTCCACGTGTGTCTGTAGCATTAACGTTACGGAGGAAATAAGTAAGTGGACAGTGGGAGGTAGTGCATAAAATAAACTTTCTATTTTGTTCTAAGATGAAATCTTAAAAATCCCAGTAAACAAAATACTCATAATTTCGCCGTCGGATAATGAGATACAAAGTCCAACCCGGCAACGTCCACAAGGTGTCAAATATAGACATGTGGCCACCCCTCGTGAGAACCGGTTCCGCGGCGGAATGCAAATGCGCCCATTGTGGCGGACAATTCTTCGATATTAATTGTTGTTTTTTAACGTTTATACGGTCTTGTGGACGTAACCGTGTGATATATCGATAATTTAAAAAAAAATGGTTTCTGTCATATTTTGATCATTTGATGCTAGTTTAATGTTTAAAAAAAGCTCACTCTTGTTATTTAATATTACCTACCATCGGCTAATAAGTATTTCTAATTACTAATTAAAATAATTGCTTACTTATTTTACTTTAAAAATACATTTTTTTCCTCCGCTAAAAGCAAGATACACCAGAAAGTAAGAGAGCTTTTTTCGTAAGTAAAACTTTATTATAAAAATTATTATTATAAGAATAAATTTTCCTCACATAATTAATTTTACCGTTCAAGTTAAGTTATAAACAGTAGGTTATGGAGGGTTAATTTCTTTCGATATCGATATAACTCTATCGCCACCTCGCATCACTGGCAACCGACCAAACCGGTTAGGTCAGTTTCGCAATCACAATAGAGAACCCAATGGTTACTTAAATAGGTCCAAAAATTATAATGCAATCCGGTATTATTAGATACGTTCGACCCTTTGCCAAAGGTGGGTCTATTGTCCAGTTTTCGCCCTTCGTATCTTTTGTTTGGGCCCCAGGAAGATAACCGGTAAGACAACTTTTGACCCCATACCGCATTGCAAGGGTTAAAATCAGTTGCGTTTTGACCATGTCCTGGCATCCTTGTGCTTGAAATTTTGTAAAGTTAAATTCTCGTGACGTGCAATACAAACTCGGTAAGCTATTTTTTATTAATTCTGAATATTTTTAACAAGATAACTTAAATAATTTAAAAAAAATTGTTTCTGTAATGTAACTACTCAGTATAGAACATAAGTAGTATTACATTGTCTATGGTTAAATAATTTATGCAGCTTTCACCAAGGACATAGATCCAGGGCCTGTAAATTATTAGTCGGTACATTTAAAAAAGCGACACTCACTCCCCCCGCCTTCTGTCACACTCTTTAGCGCTCATGCTAAGAAATAATGTCTAGAAATCCCAAACGAGCTAAGCCTGGATTTGTCTTGTAGTTATTAAAATATAACTCCAAATTTATAAATCTCCGAGTATCCACAACCAAAATAAAAAGAATCCCCACAGCAATTGGACGCAACAAGGACAGCCATAAATAAAATATAAAACATTTTTTCCACCCCCGCCATCCCTTATCGATTGTATTTTTGAGGGTGCCCCTTCATTGGCGCATTTTTGTTTGAAACTTAAGCTTTTTCTAAAGGTGGGCGTCGTCGGGTGGGGGAGGAGGCGTCTATAGGGCTGACACCATTTTCTTTTTTTTTGTTCAGTAAAATTAAGTTTACTTATTTATAATAACGTCACGTAGCCTGTATCGTTTTGAAAAATAAAGACTTCTATTCTCAGATTTTGTCCAACTAACTCTCGTTATGTATCAATTAAGTACCTACCCTAAACTTTAGGAAGCCGTAATTTCTATTTATATTTTTTTTCTATGCTCGTTTTCAAAGCTTGTAACCGAAATGTCAAGGATTTAACCAAAATATCTTTAAATTATTGTTTGTAATCACATAATAGCTAATACCAATTATTATAGCTTGTGTTGTTCGTTTAATAAATACCTAGTAGTGTTACTGCAATTGACGTAAGTAGGTAAGTATCACTTAATGTAACTCAGGCAAATTGAAATAAATTTGCACTGTCTTTTAATAGTACCAAACTAAGTTTATGCAGCTCAAATATTTTTTGGCTAAATTACCTGTGTCTTGTTTGCAAAAATCTTTAAGTTGATGTCATACAATAAATTAAAAACTGTGTTTGACACCCCTATAGCGCGGCGTTCTTAAAAAGACTTTCCCGTTTAGAGAGAAATTCTCTTAAGCCGCTTTTATTACTTTTTGTTTTTAGTTTCGCTATAAGGTTTGCGATACAAAGTCATATAATCTAATACCCAAACTTCTAAATAATTTGTTCTATCTTCAATAGATAAACTGGTTCACCCAGTTAGCCCTCATATACCTATAGCATAGCTAGTAAATTATTTGTTTACACATAGAGTTTAAAAAACGTAGAAGTAGGTAATTAAAAAAAAAACTTTAAATCAACAGTGAAGAGGCACATTCTAGGTAAGCGCGCTTGACTTTAGGCTGCATCACCACTTGCAAGCAGGTCTGATAGCAGACAGACAAGACCTGTAAATAAATGTGAAAAAAATGAGCTGATCACATTGATGTTTTATGAGAAACAATAATTACACGACTGCTCAAAAAAGGAGTAAAATGTTTTCAGCGATCACGTCTGTATGAATGTATGTACTTTGTATGTATGTGAGTTTATTTATTCCACCATTACTTCTTAATGACTGAACCAACGACCTCAATTTACATAGACGCGCCCAGTCAAACAAAGAATGTGAACCTATTTTACTAACGCCATCTAGTCTGAAAAGCGGGACAGCTCTATGGCGGGGACAAGGACATGGATAGCATCGTTAGAATCATCATCTCTAGTGACACGGGCTATAATTTTTTTGAAAAGTATCAATATGACAGGGAAGTCGTGTTTTTAATTTTTAGGCAACAAACAACATGTTTATTTGTTTGATTCTATTAGATAAATATTAACCTGTGTCATTATCTAGGTCTCTATTCATTTGATTAAAAAAAGATTTAACGCAACACATTAGCATATTCGCAGACTCATTTTTTTAATTAAATAAAAATTCTTTCAAAAAACCGACATCCAAAGCCACTGTAAAGTAAAAAAATAATTTTGATATCTATGTACACTATGTTGAAGTCGGGCGGGTGTAACAAGGTTAAATATGCAAAGTTGACGCATCAGTCTCGCTATTTTAACTTTTTAGTGTCAGGGTTGAGGATTTGGAGTCAGAAGTTTTTATGGTACCACCTGGAGAGCTTCCTCTAACGAAATTTTTCAAATCGGTTCAGAAACCACGGAGATATGCACCGACATAATCGTCTACCAGGTTACCGTGTATTAATTATTAAAAATAACTATTAACTATAATTATTAAAAATAACTAGGTAGGTATTTACTCAAGGTATTTAGATGTTATGAACTTTCAAAATCCGGTAGCGTCACCTTCGCCCCTTCGGAGGCCTATCAAAACTTCGTAATCATTACGCAAATATAATTACGAGTAAATCCGAAATGGAAAGGAGGTGCGTCAAAAAACTTGAAACGAACCAGGAAGGAATTGATTTTATTTTGGAGACGACACGATTTTTTAATTAAAGAGGGGCGAAAAGGAACATTAATGCTTCTCGGGAAATGTAGGCTTCTGTTTTTTTTAATTTCTCTGTTTTATTTTGAACTAGATTAAGATGATGCCCGCGACATAGTCCGCGTGGATTAAGTTTTTTTTATTGATGCGGGAATTCCTTAATTTTCCGGAATATAAAGACTATGTACTTCCCCATGATGCAACCTACCTCTATACCAAATTTCATCAAAATCGATTGAAAAGAAGACAGACAAACAAAGACATTTGCATTTACAATAGGTATTAGTATGGATGTTATGGACTAGATAATTTTATAGTACCTTCATAGCAAGAGTGAATCATCACTGCTTTGCACTAAGCATAATTGCCATAGGCAGAAGTGAAACTTAAGCAAAGTAGCCTACGAGATAATGGGATAAATATAACTAGTATTCTGTCTCATTCTCTCGCAGGCTAAATGCTATATAATAATTATGTTTGTCTTGTTTTGGTGGCACTTTTTCGTTTCGTTGAATTTTGAAATCACAACGATTCTAAAGTGGCAGTCTAAGATGGTAGCGGCTAACCTGTTAGGGGGCATGGTAGTTATATCAAAACCCATGCCCCTAGTTGGTTTCTACACGGCATCGTACCGGAACGCTTAATAGCTTGGCGGCACGTGTTTGCCGGTAGGGTGGTAACTAGCCACGGCTGAAGCCAACCACCAGTCCAGACAGGGAAAATTCAGAAATTATATTATATAAATTCCCAAATTGACCCTGCCGGGGATTGAACTCGAGACCTCCGCATGTTAAGAGTTAAGACAACAGCGCTCAACAGAAATCGTCAGTCTTTAAAAAAACTAAATTATCTAATATTGAGAGCGAACCTAAAGTTACCCTCATTGGCTGTATCATTTGTGGCCATGTCCCAACTTGTTGCTCGACGGTGGCCCATCAATGTCGGTGTAAATTTTTCAAAGTGACACATCGCTTGCGGCGCAAACTTTTAGAAGCAATTTTCTGTTTAACTGCCCCGATTTGTCTAAAAACATCCGGTGGCTCAAGGCTCTAATTACTGATTAGTTGTTTCTCCCGAGTTAGATAACAGCAAAAATACACTAGGGACCGGACAGGATGAAACGTGTGCGTGAAACGACCTCCCTGGCGCAGTGTTGAGCGCTGTTGTCTTAACATGGGAGGTACCTGGTTCGATCGCCGGCAGGGTCAATTTGTACCTATCATAACATACGTAGGACTAAAACTCTTGAAACTAGAAAATAAGTGGTCATAATAAAAAAAAACTAATTATAAATGACTTAAAAGAATAATGACAAAGATTAGGAGCATATTTTATTCCTCCCCAGTTCCTTACAAATTTTGAATCCAGCCAAATCCGGACATTCATTTCGAAGAGATAAAATTTAAATTGCAAAATTCCCCCCTTCGAAAAAACAGCGCTCCGTAGTGGGCGTTAAAAAAATACCTAAGACCCTCCGAGCTAAAGAGGTCGAGCCCTCTCCCTATCTATTCAATATTTTTACTTTCTTCGTTTCTTGCTATCGGGAAATTTTCCGTCTAAGTAATTTGTATTCAAAATGGCGTTTGTTTATTTTTGTATACCTAATTGTTTTTTTTTTAAATACAAGCTCAGCGTAACGGATACAAAATACTTTTTAAACAACCGACTTCAAACTCCCGCGCCAACTTTACAACAAGAAGCTTTATTGTTGATATTTTAAAAACCGCTCGACCGATTTCGATAAAATTTATATGGGACCACATGGGAAGTATGTTCTTTCAAATAAAAAAAGAATCATCCAAATCGGTCTACCCAGTCAAAAGTTATGAGGTAACAAACATTAAAAAAAAAAAAAACAGTCGAATTGAAGTCGGTTGAAAAATAATAAGTAACATTTGATACAAAACGTTAAGAATATTTAAAACAAAGGCACGGGCTCAGCAGAAATAATAAATTCGATAAAATGACGCTATACTTATAGGTACTCGCATGAAGCATACTTATCACTAACATTTATCGAAATGAATATGTAAGGGACCACTTTAAGACCTATATCTGTATTCTGTACCGATGTTCCTGCAAATAAAATGTTATTTATTTATTTACTAGTTGATGCCCGCGACTTAGTCCGCGTGGATTTACGTTTTTTGGTTCCCGCGGAAACTTTAATTTTCCGTGATTGAGTAACAAACATCCATCCATCCATCCATCTATACATCCATCCATCCATCCATCCAAACTTTCGCATTTATAATATTAGTATAGATTTTAAAATAACTGGTTAGTAGATGCAAAATCATCATCATCATGTTTCAAACCATTGCCGACTCATTACTGAGAACGAGTCTCCTCTATAAATGAGAAAGAAGGGTTCGTCCATAGTCCATTACGCTGGCCAAGTGCATATTGGCGGTCATCACATACCGTTTAGAACATCACGAAGAACAAGCATGCAAGTTTCCGCATGTTGTTTTTCTTCACCGTCAAAGCAATTACTAATTAAATTCTTAAAACGCGTACATACTTCGTAAGGTTATGTAACCGGAGATTGGACCCCTAGCTACCCGAATAGAGGCTGGACATCTAAACTACTAGGCTATTATCGCTTTAATAGGTACATTATCTAAACAAAAAGGGCAAACTGATTCAACTAAAACTGCTGGGATTAGAAATAGGATGATTTTACAGATGACGTACGTGACGTAAACGCTCTACGCTACCCGTTACATACTGGCATAGACCGCGTAGCGCCAAGGTCTACACCAGTGCTACGTCTCTGCAGGTTTTTTTTCTCATAGCCAGTGGTAGATTTGAAAACCAAAAAGTAATGTCTCTCTGTTTGTCTGGCTGTCGACTGGAATGCTTTCGCCGCTTTCATCTTTTAAACCGATTTGACAAAACTTCGTACAGAAACAGGTTGCACCCCGGGGAAACAAAAGCTACTTTTTAGGTATACCAGGACATTAAGAGGAATTCTCCCGGTGGTTTTCCATACAAAAACATTTGTCTGTTTCCTCCGTGGATAATTACAATAGAGAAAATATTTTTACACCATAAAATCTATATATGTCCGTGCCATGCTCCTATGTTTTGTTTTTTTCAATAAATTAATAATTTTAAGTACAAGGAACCTTCAAAAGTTGCAAAAAATGGCCCAGTTTTCGCGCCATCATCAGACATCCTGCAAATAAATTTGACGGATATAATAAAAAAAAGAAAACCATACCGTCATAGCCTGAGTCCTGCTTAAATTAAAATAAATAAAAAATAAAAACAACGGTTCTGTTTTGGAGGAGGAAACAGAAAAATACGAGAGTAAGAATTTGACTGTTTTTCATAGGTATTTTCGGTCCAAGCTGTAGTTGTCCCTATCGGGTTTTATGGAATTCTATTCGAGGAGCAGCGCGACGGCAATATAATTGTTCAATACCTATTCTCAAAGGTTCATGACATATCCCCTTAAAGAGTTCCTTCGGGAATCAAAAACCTCAATCCAGGCGGACGAATTCACATGATTTGCTCGATTTAAAAACAGTTAGAAAAACAACTATTTAACGAATATGTAGTAACATGCATTAAAAAATTACGCGCTGTATTGAGAACCTCCTTTTTTGGAAGTCGGTTAAAAATAAATGCCTCAAATAAGACGATATTCAAATTGCAAAGACAAAAGAATAGCTGTATAAATGAGCTAATGTTTCAGATTCATTACTTTCATTTGAAAGCGAGGGGTCACAATCAACGAATAATTTTCTTTTGCCCGTCTTCGGACGCACCCCCTCGGAATACAGATAAGATAAACATTGTTCATTGCAAGCCTGGAACTTGGAACAAATTTAAAAAATATCTAAATTAAATAATAAATACGTACTGGCAGTAGATAAAATGAGACGTACTTGCTTAATTTTTTTTAATATCTGTTTTTTTTAATACATAAATATGAATCGTGAAACTGCTTTGAGACTGACAAAGCTTTCAGTTCTTTATAGATTCCTGTCTCAAAAGAGATATATTAATATGTACATTGTACATCAAAAAAGATGCGCGCCTAATTGAAAACCTCCTCCTTTTTTGGAAGTTGGTGAAAAAATTACTCTCGTTTTTTAAAATATATAATACTACGTGATCAGAAAACTACGTTATTTCTCTTATACCTTAAGACTAACGTGTTGCAAAATCTAAAGATCTAGTTTGAGAATTTTAGCTATAGGCATAGGTAAGTACGTAGATTCTGAGCAGACTCAGTCCTTTTGTTTAAAATATGTTTGTAATCAATATTGAATTATTTTAAAAAAGAACATGAGGTAAATACTTGTTTTTTTTTTATCAAACAGCGTAATAAGCACAGAATAAAATTGCGTACTACCACAGAATATTTAATAGTACCTTTGAGAACATGGAACAGAAAGGTTGTAATTTGGCGCGCTCCTTGCAGCGAAAGGTGGGATGAGTATAAATCTAGTTGGTAAGTCTGCAGTGGATTAGCGAGATCGTGTTAGCAGTAATCGCTCCGATAGGCGAGAAGGGTTACATTCTTATTGGATTGCTTCAATTTGTATTTGGAACACGGATCTGTTTTATTTTTTTTGTTGCAGCACCGCGCCAAGGTCTATTTGAATCAGCCATTCCAATTATTTGTCACGAATTGAATTATAATAGGGATGTTTCCTATTTTTTTTTTTTTTTTTTTTGTAATTATCAGAGGAACTTCCGAAAGACGAAAAATACACGTCATTTTATTTTAATAAAAAAGATTTTTGAATTTTAATAACATCACAAGTAAGTAAGTATAATTTCGTCGTAGAATAATATTCTATCTATTAAATTACTATCATTATTTTATTTTTAAGTATACTTTTCTGTTCTTTAACCAGTAAGTACTCTTGTAACTTGTTATTGATTTTTTTTATCAAGTTTAGTTAAGTAATAAAGTTAGTCTATTACATAAATTGTATTGCATTGAAAAAAGTTTTCGTATTATTTCGTTCAAGTAAAACACCCAATAAGTCAAATAATACTAATAAATGATAAAATGCAGTATCACGATCTACTCTACATACGCATTATTTTACTTGGTTACCCATTTTATTTAGAGCCAAAAGCCCATTTATTCCGAAACGTCATGACAGAGTGAAAATTAAAAAGTTAAGCTCTACCAAAATGGCGGTGGGAATAGTTGCGAGTTCGAGAGGGAAAGTGTTGGAAACTTTTTAATTTGCGAACGGACCGTGTTCGAAAGTCGAATTTTTCATTTCGAAGTTTTAAACGTTCGAAGTGCGAAATAGTTTAATAGATGTTTAAAGTTCGGATCCTCGTCTTTTAAATTAGCCACTTTAAGTTACTATAGGTGAAACACCAATGAAATCTAAATTAAGTTACTATCTGTGAAACACATACGAAACGGAAGTGATGTCTTATAGTTTTCCCATATAGTGAAGGAACTCTTGGAACACTGTTTTTTTTTTTTCTAATAAGCAAGTTGATACTATTATACGATCAAAAAGAGAATAGGACAGACTTTTCTGTGTTATTGTAACTGGAAATATCTAATATATTATTACTTACAAAATTTTTGTCAATAGTTTGTAGTAGAATGAAATAAATATCGGCTTCAGTCGTGGTTACCACCCTACCGGTAAGAAGTTAACGTACCGATTTAGCGTTCCGGTACGATGTCATGTAGAAATCGATTAGGGGTACATAACGTACCAGGTTAGCCGAATACCATCTTAGATTGCACCATAACTTAAATTCCAGGTGAGATCGCAGTCAAGGGCTAACTTGTAGATAATATTAAACAAATATTATTGCAGAAAAAAATATCTCTGGCAAAAAGTTTTTCTTGCAACCCGTAATTTTCAACTTACAATTTGCAGATAGAGGTCAGTGGCTTTCCTATACTCACTAAACGCTTTGAAAGTATGAACGCATTATATTATCTAGTACCTATTATTGGGAAAACGTGAGGTCAAAGAATGGTCCATAAACGGGTAACATGATTAGGTCGGCAACAAATACGATGCATCCGGTGCATCCCGTCACACCGGAACTAAGCTATTTCGTCACTTCCGCCAGCTAGCACAGCCATTATTATAAAAGAAAATGCTTTCATAATAAGCTTCTTAAAAATCATCTCAAGTTAGTTTCTTTTACGTTGATTTATTTTTTATTCTGCTACAAATTAGCCCTTGACTGCCATCTCACTCTGTGGTAAGACGTAATGTTGACTTTTTTGTTTGAAAGTATTCTTTATTTACTATTAAACTTAGGTATTAGCTAACAGGATAGTGGTAGACCGAGTCAAATATTATTATTAAAATTAAAATAAAAACTACGGTAGGTAACAGGACAGTGGTAGCCCGAGTCAAATATTATTAATAACAAGTATAAATTACAAATTAAAAAAAAACCCCCGACTAAAAAAAAGCTGATGACCTTCAGATGGATGAACAGATTTTCATGAAACATGGCTAAGAACACTCGGGATAAAATTATCTATGACACAAAAAATACTAAACGCTAATCGGTTCATCCGTTTGGGAGCTACGATACCACAGACAGATACACAGATACACAGATACACAGACAGACACGTTAAACTTATAACACCCCTCTCTTTTTGCGTCGGGGGTTAAAAATAAAAGAAATGAAAAATATGTTTTGATATTTGAAAATGTCACATTCGTATTGAGTAAAGCTATCGAATCAGTTTAAAACGTGTAGGAACATTTATTTGTTAGAATTTTTAAGTAGGCGGGTATTTTTAAGTACAAGGTAAGGTATGTTTTGTAAAATATATTTAAAAACAAAAAACTAAACTGTATAAGGAGTAAATAACCACCCCAATACCAGCTTGGGGTGGCGTCCAACTTTCGCAAGGGGGAGAAAAATAAATCTAAATTGGCCCAATCCCCTGGAATCCCCTAGTTTTTTGACGCCATTTTCTTGAGAGATTGCTTGAACATTTTTAAGTTTATTTTAGCTTGACTGGAGACACATTATTATACTATATAACCATTCAATCAGCATCTAACCGCTCTACTAGCCATAGAGTCTAACTAACTCTAGGTTCTATACAATAGCTATGAAAAGCGCAAATTTTATGAGGTAAAGACGATGCCGCCAAGCGTTTGAGCCATCGACCTCAATTTACATAGACGGACCCTGTCAAACAAAGAATGTGGACTTATTTTACTAACGCCATCTAGTCTGACGTGCCCCTCAGCTGGACAGGCTTATACAGGTGAGGGGCACGCCTTTCAAGTCGGACGCAAAACTTTTTTCTTTGAAAAAATGTTCGATGTTTTCAGTGTTTACAACAGGTTACTTTAACTAGGTTTACTTAACAGGTTAGCCTGTTACCATCTTAGCCTGCATCATTACTTTTTTTTTATTATTTTGATTAAAAAATTAAAAAATTGTCAGCATTCAGTTGACAAATATAAAAATAATGAAAACGTCCCTGGCACACTTCCCGTTAATTGGGCCCCGATAAAAAGTACAAAAGGGGTGCTATTTCACCCTCCTGCAAAAAGTTTCACCCTTAGGTAAGTTACATCTGTTTCCTTGGCACTGTCGGTACATAATTGTGTCCTTTTTTATCATTTGCGAAATATTTCATAGCTAGATGATGCTCGCGACTTCGTCCGCATGGATTTACGGTTTTGAAAAACCCCGTGGGGGCTATTTCATTTTCTGGAATAAAAAGTTGCCTATATCGTGTAATTATATCTACTTACTACTTTTTATCCCGAAAAATTAAAGAATCTTTATCCCATGGAATTTTTCAAAAACCACGCGAATAAATTACCATGGTGACAAAAATGGTTTACACGTAATATTTTAGTCAATATTTTTTTCAACTTTATTTTTGGTTTTTATTTATTTATCTCAAACTAATTATTCGATATGAAAAGTCGGTTTAATCAACTCGGTAAAAATTGCCATTCACACTTGAGGTATTTGTATGCACGAGGGTAATCTACTATTACTTAAAATCAGTGGATAACTTGGGTATCCATATTTTTGGTTATGATTTGATTTACTATGTTTTTCCTCGAGGTGTCGGACAATATTATTATCAGACTTCCTTTATTCCATATTCAAATCCTTTTTCGTTTGAAGCCGAGAGAGGCTTCTCTAGGCTATTATATTATATTATTCTAGGTATATTAAAAGGCTTTATACACCGCCATAACAATATTATTTTCTTTACAACAGAATGGACACCAGCCAAGCTTTCCCTAAAAAAAATCCATTGTTTCTTGCCAGTCTTCTGGCACGATTCCAGCGCCTCTGTCTGTCTGTCTCCATCCGTTTCCGCACAAAACCCAGAAAATATGTTTCAATTCGCCTTTAATGTTTTCTTTGCATTTGGCGTTCTTACAAAATTCCGCAAATTTATACATTTACAAGCGATATTAATGGCCGATGTCGCGGTTTGAATTTACTTTCGCCATTAAAACAAATGTGGCTACCTCTACATTTACCCTATGCAAATAAAATATTACTGTATGCATACAGCTCATTCAAATGCACAAACAATGTAACTTCGATGTAGATTAATTACCTTTTATTATTGATAATCTTACTATAATATCCATACTAATATTTTAAATGCGAAAGTGTGTCTGTCTGTCTGTCTGCTACGCTTCCACGGCCCATCTGTACAACCGATTTTAATGAAATTTGGTACAGGGATAAGTGCTATCCCTGGGAAGGACATAGGCTAAGGCTTTTTATCCCGGAAAAGTAAAGATTTTCCGCGGGTATCAAAATACTTTAATTCACGCTGACGAAGTCGCGGGCACCATCTAATAATGTAATAAATGTAAAAATTTGGATGTTTGTAATTTGTATGTTTGTAATTCGTTCACGCCACGATGACTAAACCTGAAAATTTGAATGGACCACTTGAATTTTTTGGAATGGATAGCTCTTAACCTGAATTATCAACTCACTGACCTAAATTATGTAAGCCTTACCTAATTACCTACTATACAAAATCATGACCACACGGGCACCATTCGACGCGTAATAGTGGCAAGATTGCTGGCTGCATGGCCAGGCTGATCCTTTGCACATAAAATGAGCTAGCCTTTCTATCACCAGATGATGCAATTAACCGCGGTGAAAAGATTTTTTGGCATCTTTGTGAATACTAGCAAATACGTGGGAAACGTGAAATAAAATTTGGCTAAGCAAGAATCAGACAAAATTTTGTCGCAACTGATCTTCGTCACATAGTAGTTAACATAATCTTTCTAATATGTTTTTATAATTCAAATATTATAAGCGCAAAAGCCCATTAATTGTTTTAATCTATCCAATTAGTTGTAGCAATTTTTCAGTTTTCTCTGTGAAACTCCTCGGCTTTTCTCATTCCGCTCTTAAATTAAAAACAATTATGAGACGGGGTGGCGAGAGGGAGGTCGAAATGAAAAATTAAGACAATTTGAGCGGCTCCCGCCTCCGGATATAGACAGCTATCTTCACTAGCGTAGCGTTCGGGTCGAGCGCTGGACACTGACTATAAAAGTTTTACTTCTAGGTGTTATTTATACTTTGATTCATGGTACATGTTCGTTATTTTTGTTCGGTTAGTTAAAATATTCGGTTTGTAGTTGTTTTGAGGAATATCACTGGTATAGTCAATTGTCTCTTTGTTGGACAGCAACCAACGTATACTTCTATACGTCCTGTATCTCTCTCTGCGTCGTATCATACTCCTATTATAAATGCGAAAGTGTGTTTGTTTGTTGGTTTATTGGTTTGTTGGTTTGTCCTTCAATCACACCGCAACGGAGCAACGG
The DNA here is from genome assembly GCA_963932025.1 of Erebia epiphron. Taxonomy (NCBI): domain Eukaryota; kingdom Metazoa; phylum Arthropoda; class Insecta; order Lepidoptera; family Nymphalidae; genus Erebia; species Erebia epiphron. The sequence continues at coordinate 23,047,863 of OZ009947.1, read as the reverse complement.
ATCGACGTGATTTTTGGCATGGGTATAGTTGAGGACCTGGAAAGTGACATAGGCTACTTTTTATCCCGGAAAATTAAGGAGTTCCCGCGGGTATCAAAAAACTTAAACCACGCAGACGAAGTCGCGGGCATCAGCCAGTTCCTTATAACTGAGGGTCGTGACCCCTTTCCATTAATCAAATAATGGTAGGAGTTTTCTTGGGATAATACTGCGGTGGGCTCCCACGTCCTTCCGGATACGACTCAACCAAAGACAATATATAAACCAGTATATAATTAATCTATGACTCAACTAAGATTATTTACACTCTTGGGTTTTTTTTTAACGATTATTATCAGATGTTAATGATAATAACCGGGACCGACAGCTTCATGTGCTCTCCGAGGCACAGAGGTACCGAAAAGGCCAAATTTGAACCACCAAGTTCGGTCACACATCCAGTTACCGATTTGAGTCAACGTTGCCACTCGTCCCTCGTATACATCCTATATACGTCACACAAAAGACAGGTTTTAAGACTCAATGACCTATACTTACCTATCGGTTCCGGTATCCGGATACGGCGAGCGTTTTAAAACGTAAGTAGACCTTTTCACACGGTCCTACACGGTTGCTGCTGCTTTCAGGGTATACGGTTAATGCAGTAAGCGCGTGTGTGTTTGTATGCAAAGAGCCTAAGGTGTGAGTTTCCAAAACGATTAGATTTATTATACTTCGATTTAATATCTCAAAGCAAAAATAGTTATTTAGTAATGAAATTTATTTCATTTCTTTCATTAAGAAAGACGTTTGTTATTAGGTTGAAAGAACAAATTGCTTCTGACTTTAATCTAAAGAAACAAGATGAACCGTTCTGCCTTCAATAGCAATGAGGCTCCCTACAAAAAAAGGTCAGAAAGAAACGGCAATGCCTCTTTAATGAGTTAGAAAAGAATGCAAGATCACCCCGCGAAAAATTAAGATTCAAATAGTAAGAAAATTAAAATTCGACGAACGGTCAACTCGGCGTCCTGCTCTAGCTTTTAATTTTTGTATCCAGCTGTCTCTGTCTTCTTGGGGTGAAAAAAAGGGTGATCCTTCGATGGGTGGGGTTACAGATGTTATTGGAATGGTAATGATAGTCTTTGACGGTTTTTGTTACGGCTCGTGAACGTAATTTGCATTTTTAAGAAAATTTTCGCTTTTATTTCCTTCATTGTGCAAAGGCATCTACATAGATACTTAATATTATAAAGAGGTAAAGTTTGTGAGTTTGTGAGGTTGTAGGGGGTAATCTCTGTATCTACTGAACCAATTTTGAAAATTTTGGTACCAATAGAAAGCTACATTATTTGTTAGTGTCAAAGGCTATATATTAACCCGAAAAATTAGGGAGTTCCCGTGGGAATTTACAAAACTTATTACACGCGGACGAAGTCGCGGGTATCTGCTAGTGTATTATATAGTTAGATGCATTATAATTGAGGTTAACAAAAGTTACCTACTCGCGAGTAGAACTCTCCTGAGTAGGTAATTAACAAGTTTTTTTTTTGGTAAAAACCTGTTTTGTATAGAATTTTTACTGAATTTGATTTATCCACGCTGGACTTAGGTCTTTGGTAGGTATTTTAGACTCTACATGGTCAATGTAGGTAATTAGCTAGTAGCTATATAATCAAGTGTTGGTGATAATATACCTAGTACCCAGGCATGAGTATACACATTCGCACTATAACCCGTTGTCTTAGATGAATGATGAAAGCGATGCGACGCAACGCGATGCGATGTGACTCCATAGAAAATGACAAACTTAAGATCTATGCCAGCATTAAAAATAATACTAACCTTTTCATATTAATTCTCTCTGCAGAAAGAGACTAGATACTAGATAGAGTACTAGATTTAAAGGTGTTATTTTATAATAATTTAGTTTAGAGATTGTGTTAAATAGCCACATTACTTAATACTAGTTGAATTTATACCTAAACCAGACTGTAGGGACTAGTGGTGATAATTTTTGATTGAAACTTCAAACTAAAGCTAATTTCCAAGTTCTATCAACTTACAAAGTACTTTTGCAGTAAACAACAGCAGATTTTTTCGTTTAACTAAACACAAAACGTCACTCCTATCAAAGAGGGTCTCAAGACAGTAAAAATGCCGCCCCCCACCCCCCACTGGTGGGGGTCCGTTTCTTTGTTCTGTTATCTATACAATTGAAAGTCTCGCAAAAAGATAGCTGGACGTTCGGCTAGGGTTGTGAGCGTCGTTTCTTTTACATTTTTCTATACTTCACTTTTTTATCAACTGTTTTTTTTTTGCTACCATAAAAGCATTTACTTAGCACAGTTTAAACAGCATTTTGCACAGTTTGTTTTGACTTTTGATAGAAAGTATTAAATTAATCTACAAGGAGTAACGCTACGCCAATGTGAAATGTCCTAAGCAATGCTCTGCGTAACGATAACCGTAGCAAATACTCAGGTAACGCTCGGTCACAAAATACAATCTATACCATATTCATCATCATCACTACAGCCTATTAACGTCCCACTGCTGGTCACAGGCCTCCACTCTCATAGGAGAGCGGGAATTAGAGCTTAGACCCACCACGCTGCTCCAATGCGGGTTGGCGGGCTTTAACGACTACTATCATATTAGTGATAATAAGCGGGAATATGTATGTAATAAAAACCATTACTACGAGTAAGCTTGGTCATGAAAGAAAATGCAGTTTTTTCGTTTAGATTTCGATTATCAATCGTTTCTCTTTAAAAAAAATATATCTTATAACTAAATGATAAATGATTTATTTATTTCATGTAGGACAACTTGTGACACTTATGATACGTCAAGACTCTACCACCGGTTCGGAAAGCTGGTTCTACTGAGAAGAGTGAGAACAATGTGACTTTTACCTTACTCGTTAAGATGTGCATTGTCACAAAAAAGTGAGGTTAAAAACGTAAACTTTATTGAGTTTGTCATACGTTTGAAATTGGTCTTGCGTTCACTCCTCTATTATTTTAAGTCATAATTTTCTACTAAATTTTTAGGCGAGTTTTTCTAACTTATGTTCGACAGAAAAAAAAAAATTATAATGTTAATTTGTTTCTTTATTTCGTGTTATTATAAGTTTCATTTCACGACTAACATCTAACAACATAACTTAAGTAGGTACTTAATTATTTTAATTTTAAATTTCAGGCCACTTGAGAGCAACACAGCATCGAATGCCCTACAAAAACGCTCCGCGTGAAAGGGGAGTCGAGGCAAAAATGACGCACAAAATAAAATAAATAACCGCCCATTACAACCAGACCTCCCCACCCCCGTTCTTCGCAGAGAAAAAGGACCATTGTGGGGTAAGTATAAGAATAATCGTGGGTCCTTTGCAACTGGTCGGTCGAAAACTGTCTTTGGCAGAAGAAAAGATGGAAAATCTATGGGCGCCTTGTAGCTTTAATTTTGTAAATAATGATATTGTTTTTCTATCGTACCTACAAAAGTGGAAAAATAAAATTATTTAAATTTTGTTATTACATATTAAGTCCCGGGTTCAATGACTCGAGGCTCAAAGGTTAACTCAAGCCATTGCAATAATTAATTAAACCTTACACTTTTGCTTTGTGTAATGATAAAGCCACTTGAAGTACCCACATGGAATACTATATTTTGCGCTAAGTCGTTTGCGGTGGTAGTGGATAAAAAAAAAACTATAACCGAATAATTTTGAAGTTTGGACAGAATTCCTATACCTACAACATCTATCAAATAAACTTGTGCAAGAATCATCAAAATCGGTCCACGCGTTTAGGCTGTAGCTGTCTTGCACGGAACATACAAACATACCTAATATAGACTGATGAACACATAGCCTTCCGCAGTCGGGTAATGAGTGGTTTTGGGCTCTGTATCGAAATAAAGCTTCCTAGTTACGATTAAAATATCAAAATAAATATTTTGATTACGGGAATCGTCCAGCTAAAGCTTCATTGTATTTATCGATTTATGGTTTGTAAGAATAAAGCAGCGCTATTTAGAAGTAGGTATCTGAATGCTGGCCACGAGGCGGCACGTCGTCGCGGGCAATTTCCTATCTGACTGACAATTTCCTTGACTCGCCCGATTTTAATATAAAACGAGAAAAAACACCCGTCCCGCCTGTCCGTGGACTAGTGTGGACATGGCTTTACGTCTATGCCCTCGTAGATTTAGGTTTATGAAAAATCTCAAACGAATCCCGAATTTTGACGACCTCCGTGGCGCAGTGTTGGGCTCTGTTGTCTTAACGAACATAGGTCCCGGGTTCGATTCCCGGCGGGTTAAATTTGGAAATTTATAATTTCTGAACTTTACCTGGTCTGGCCTGGTGGGAGGCTTCGGCCGTGGCTAGTTACCACCCTACTGGCAAAGACAAAGCGGTTTAGCGTTCCGGTATGATGTCGTGTAGAAACCGAATAGGGGTATGGGTTTAATATTATAACTGCTATACCCCTAACAGGTTAGCCCACTATCTTAGACCGTATCACCACTTACCACCAGGAGAATTCGTAGTTAAGGGCTTAATTGTAGTGAAATAAAAAAAAGGTTTCAGTCATATCAATAACTTTCCATCCCGCCTTCGAGAATGGCTCTGGCGAGAGAAAGAAAAGTGGCGATCCCGCCTCCCCCCGCCCACCCCCTGGCCCCGGGCGCTTTATAAGACGCTGTTTTATTTCGCTCATTGTATTTTTATCGATGTTTCCACTCAAAGGAACGAGGGGCTGATGGATATTTCAAAATGTCATGCTTTACTTTTGCCTCCAAACAATAAAATTTATACTTGGGCTAAACTCCACTCTTTTATCATGCTTTGGTAATGAGTGTAGGAAAACTATGTATGTAGTAGACTGTAGGACTTGCTGGGTGCTTGATGAGGTTGTATTACTTATAAGACAAAACTCCTTTTGTGGCATAGTTACGCTTTAATTTTGCTAGGAACGAATAATACACATACGCCGGAACACTGTGACAGGTCGAAGGTTAGATAGCGTTCATTAGTTCATTACAAAGCACATCGCGAGTGAATAAATGAATCAACGATGAATAAAAAATTAAATTCCGAGAAGAACTAGCAAAACTCTCAATGGAAGCTTTTCAAAATAATTTAATATAAAAAATTCTTTTTTAAACAACCGACTTCAAACTCCCGCGCCAACTTTACAACAACAAGCACACGCTATACAAAGTACTTATTTTATTGTTGATATTTGAAAAACCGCTCGACCGATGTCGATTAAATTTATATGGGACCACCTTTGAAGTATACCCTTTCAAACAAAAAAAGAATTTTCAAAATCGGCCCACGCGTCTTCGAGTAATCGGGGAACATACATAAAAAATAAAAAAAATAAAAAAGATTCCGACGAATTGAGAACCTCCTCCTTTTTTGAAGTCGGTTAAAAAACTAAAAAGCTCTTGTTGGAAAAATTTCAACGCGAGAGTTTTCTGCTCATCGAAGTGTCACCGGCCTTAAAAGAAAGTTCACCCTAATCGGTTACGCGCCATAAAACTCCGATCCGCAGTCGCAGCCAGTTGCGGTTGGCACGCCAGTTCACGAGCACCGATTTATTAATGAGAACCATTTCCTATTCTCAAGAAAACTGGACGTGTTTCCCAACTTATGAATTACTAGCTGATGCCCGCGGCTTAATCCGTGTGGTTTGGGTTTTTTTTGGTTCCCGCGGGTACTCTTTAAATTTCCGAAATAAAAAGTAGCCTATATGCTATTCCAGACTATAATCTATCTCTGTGCCAAATTTCAGCCAGATCCGTTCAGCCGTTGGGGCGTGATTGAGTAACAAACATCCATACATCCATACATCCATCCATCCAAACTTTCGCATTTATAATATTACTAGCTGATACCGACTTCGTCCGCGTGGATTGAGGAGTTTTAGTTCCCGCGGGAACTCTTTAATTTTCCGGGATAAAAAGTACCTTATTATTTAATCCGGACTTCTAACTTTACGTCTGCAAAATTTCAAAGCAATCGGTTCAATAGTTACGGCGTGAAAGCGGAACAAACATACAAACAAACTCACTTTCCCATTTATAATATTAGTAAGGATAGTAAGAAGTAAGATGTTACAAACATTCTATATGATCATTCTGTGAAGATAATATTAAGCAAACATTTGAGTAACTATACAGTAACCTTGTCCGCGTGGATATTTAAAGGTTCCATAGGAATTTTTCAAAATTCTTTTTAGAGAGGGCCCACGTTATACCAATTTTATTCCTTCATCATTCCAACCCATTGCATCGCTGGCCCACTACTGAACATGACTTTCCTTTCAAACTCGGAAGGGGTAAGTAAAGTATACTGAGCCTATTTTGATGAATGAGGTGTAATTCGATTCATTACTATGACCCGGGTGACGTATGGCTACATTTTAAACGGACAAAATCGATGTCACGGATTTAACATCCAAAATAGTTTGGAGTGATGTATAATTTTAGTACGTTGCGGGTTTATGAATTTTTTCCGTAGTAGGTTACAGTATCAGTTTTTAAATAATACTTTGTTCGATAAAGTATCCAAGTCAGTATCAAACTTCCATGTTTCACCATCAATTAAGATAATTAAACAATCCCCAAACAAAAGGCAAAGTGTTCGAGTAAATATCAAACAAACCAACCCGTTTTACACATTAGCATTCTAAACACTGAACCAAGTACCAACTTCAAACATAGGCAGTTCGGTTGAAGATTAACAGAACACAGACCGATTCCTAAAATGAAGGACGATTGATTCGTATTCTCAAAGATAAGTAATTACGCAGTGGAGGCCAGATCTATAAATCTGGGGGAGGCCTCCCTTGAAAAAAGGGGGTTCTTCTTATATTTAAATATCGTCCCCTTCCGGGTAGGTGCCACGGTTTTTCCAGTAAAAGGGGTAAGTGACAGAAGCAGGGCACAGGGAGAGTGTTGAGTCGCCTTCGACTAATTAAGTTTATTTTTCCCGTGTTTGATAGGAAATTACTTAAGTATTTTAATTTCTTTCTATTGCATGTTAATGGGTATAGGTACTTACGGATCAGTTGTACGTACCTAACCTCTGATAATATTTCCCATCATCCCCTATCTGGGGAGGGGGGAGATAGAGATAGGTAGTTACTATGTCAAATGTCTATTTAACAAAGTAATTAACTATCTCTGTCTCCACAAACTACCGAAAAAGAAGATAATAAAAATGCGTCCCTTCACATTTTTAGTGTTCTTCATAGCCTAAATTGGTACCTTCATAAGTACTTCCCTACTGTTTATGCGACATTCTAGTAACAAAAAATCATGCTATCTATCATAGTCAGCTAACGTAGTACCTTCAATGAAACGTATTATACGTTCTTTTTAACAAGGTACTTAGCCAGGCAGCTTACGAAATTATGACCTTATATTTTTAATTGGTAATGTACATATTTTACCATAAGAGCGTTACATAACGGCTAGATTTATTATTTATTGAATATATTTTAGCTTAAGAGTTCATTAGTTCAATCAAACCCAGAGTTAGTCTACTTTCCTAAAAAGATCTTCAAATTTCTCGTCGTATGAGTTATTAAAATAAAAGGTTACTAATGTTTTAAAATTATCTATTCCAGGTACGCCGCTGTCCCGTCTCAAGATGGACTTAAGAAGCAAAAAGGAAAGAGTCCACGGGGCGGTTCCCCCTCCCCCTCCCGCCATCGGAATACAGAATAATAATCGCCAAAAGAAACGAGGGGGAGGAAAAATATAAATAGCTCTATCTAGGTACCTCCGCCGAGATATTAAAATTTGTTCAAGAAATGTTCGAGCCGCTTTCAATTTTGTTAAAAGAAAATTACTTCGACGGTCCGGCTGCTATGTTTTTGATGTTGTAGCGCTCTTGAAATAATGTTTGTTATTTTGAAGACTAGATTAAAATGTTTTCATTGTAAGACTAGCTGACCCGTTCTGGCTTCGGTCGGCTATACACTTGTGTTTGTGAAAATCGTCGCTTACGCTTAGCCCTATTGCACATTATAAGAAAATGTCTTGTGTCTTATTAGATAATTAAGTTATACTTATCTCATATTCTGTATGCGCGTGACACTATAAAAAATATCATGTAATATGTAATTGTATGGTCTCATACAACAACCATTGGAACTGAATTTCTTATAAGACATTTCTAAACAAAACACAAGAAAAGAAAAGTGACCAAATGACTGTTATGCTGTCCATTTAGAGCGTTACTGAAATTGTACAAAAGTTCTTAAGTACCTGAGTACATTATTATCAAGTACTTATCATTATTTTGGACGTCTGGCTTTCATTTCAACTTTGAAAAAAGAAAATAATTACTTTGAACATTGATTGAACTATGTTGGACCGAGTTAAAATATTGCTATAATTATGAAAATATTTGGAAGAATTTGTAATGAAACCAATACGTATATTGTACTTATTACTCACCTACCTACTTAATTATTCTCTATCTATCGCATCATACCTGTTAACTTTTATCATTATCATAATTTTTCTTATTAGAAAATTATCAAACTAGCTACAGGCGGCTTATTATATTCCTACATAAGTAAAAGAACCTAGGTACCTACTACCTAATAAAAAATGTAGGTACCGAAAAGCTAACTAATTATTTAATTTTTGACTATTAAATTACCTATTAGATCACTAAACGTAGGTATTTTATTAGGTAAGTACTAGGTACCTAATACCTACATTAGTATGGTATTTTCCGATCTAGGCATACCTATTTATACTTTAAGGATCTAGGCCTCTTAGTTTGGCCGATGCTGTTCTTACATTAACATTACCTATTAAGTATGATTGATAACAGTCTAATTTTTTGGTCGGAACGTACTAAAATTCTACATCAATGTCATAAACATACCGAAAAAAGATATTCCCGCCGAAGTTTTAGTGTTACGGTGGATATTAGCACAAATTTTAAATGAGCATTTAGCCATTTTGACTAGTCGCTATGTTGGCTATGGTTGGCCTATATTAATAGCAAATAAGAGCACTTTCGTATTTTGTGCTGTAATTTTTCGGGGACATTTTTGAAGCGCAAATCGGACATCTAGTATAGACTATAGGTACTAAAATTCTACATCAATGGTGGTAACCCAGCACAGCACCGAATGACGCTTTAAATATGCGGTACCTTTATTATGAATCAAATTTTAATTATCAGATCGAAAAAAGAACCATTTCAATAAACATAAAATTGTTTTATGAAGTAGGTAATAGGTACACTAATATAATATATTATGTAGGTTCAGTACAGGTCACGTCCTCCTAGGCTACGTAGTTACTGTATATAGGTACTTAACCAAAAAGTGTACCTACAAGAATACTTTGTCTTACTTTAAAAGTTTTGTGTGAAAGTGAGCGGAGGTCTGAGCGTAAGTGAAAATCGTCGAACTTTCCTTGAGAACAACTTAAATCGCGTTAACTTTTAGCTGGGATATAAGGTCAGCAGAACAAATCGAAATGAAGTAAATTTTTAGTTTTAAATTTGCAAATCTCAAAAATAATTTGGGAAAAATTATAATAAACTTAGCTTTTGCCCGTGGCTTCGGTCACGTTGAATTCGATTTTAAACAATTTTCAAAGGGTTGAATTTTCAGAAAATCCTTTCTTAGCGTCTACTTAATTTAAAGAATGTTGCTTAATTATTTTTTTTCCACCCTTTTGCACTGTTAACTTTTACTGACTGACTACCACATTCAAAGTCTTCCTTTTACAAAGCGTGGCTTAAAAAACACTAAAATAAGAATTAAGGTGAAATATAACAAAAAAATTAACGAATCACTAAAATATCTCTACAAATGAATAAATTATGGAACTTTAAAGTTGCGCTTGCAAGAATAATTTCGTTACGGTTGTGTTAAGCCACTCTTCCTTAACGGCGACTTTAAACAACCTAAAAGCGTAAAAATAGGGATGATGCCTGAGTCAAAATAAACTATTTCTTACTAATAATTATTAAATAGCGTCAAAAATACCTAAAATTTACATCCTCGATTAGTTTTAATTCTGATAGCGTATGTTGAAAGAAATAAAGTATGTTAAAATTTGATGACATCACAACTATGTATTTCAGATAACTTTCTTAATAGAAGGAAAGAGTTTCTGATTTTATTGAGTTGTCATCATCCCTATGATTGTGTGTGAAGATCATGTTAGGCCACTAGTACTTTATATCTTGGCTGGGTTACACTCGAGTATGTGACCGCAATCGTTGTGCATTAAAATATACTTACATAATCTTTGATGATTAATTTTTTAATCATTTATTGATGGATTTAAAAAAAAATTACTGATTTATTCGTTTTGATCTGTATTTTAATTCCATTACGTTATTAATGATACTGAGAACATTATGAAACTGTTCCATTCTAGTTGGCAAAATATCATCATCAGACTTTCTAATGAGGTGAAAATAAGTAACTATTAGTAATCCATCTATAAAATAGGAAGTCGTAAGAGTTTTGCATGTATTTTATCGTAATTTTAATGTTGAAGAAACTTGTTTTGCTGACGTTACTAAACCCAGTGACCCACCTGTTAACGCGTGGAATGTCACACTAAAGTTAACTTTTATGTAGTTTTCGATAGTAATCTTACCTTATAACTTATACGGTACACCGAAATAATTGACTTGTATGTTTTTATTAATAAGTATCTACTTAAGTATCACATTTTATGCGCTAAAGGTTATGAAAGTACCTACAGTAGGTATAACATTTCTGAAAAAAATAATCTCCTAATTATTAATAATGTAGTACCTAGTTATTTTACTTTACTGAAAGAGTTTATTACAAGAACTGCTACTGCAAGCCACACATTACCAACGTAGAATAACATAATAGGTATTTAATATTATAGGTATTTCACAACGATGTCAATAAATAGACAATGCCTACCATTTATTGAAGAAGTAGGTACTTATAAAGTGACTATAAATAAGAATTGGTTACTTCTGACTACTACTCGAATAAATTATTTTTTAGTGATTATTAAAATATAAAAGCTCTCCCAAAAGTCGTAATATCCACGGCTCCTGTTAATTTTATGTAGACATAACCATTTAAAACTATCGATTAAAGTAAAAAAAGTGGAACTTTGATGACCTCAAAATTCAAAATTTCATACAAACTCGCACGCGTTTTGACGTTTGAAAAAAAGTTGCTGATTTGACAACTTAGTTGTCAAATACCCAATTCTGTGCTTGAAATGATAGGCAGGTGGCAAAGAGTATATAATCACTACGTTTTAGGTAGGTGGTAGAGTTATCTGATAATTATGTCGCAAAAAAAAAGTACTTACCTATAAAAAAACTTGTCTAAACAAGCATAGTTGATTTTAAACATCGATTTACCAACTAAGTATTGGTAAGTTAATGATTTTAAAGCTATGTACAAAATATGAGTAACCCGCTTACCGTAGAGTTGTGGTACTGGAATGGACAAGTGTTCAGGAAAATTGGGAAAAACGAACTCACAGAAAGTCGCAGGCAGTAGTTAAATCGTATAAACCTTATTTAGATAGTCATCACAAAATATTTTAATTATAACTTAGCTTCATTGATTAAACCCCCACTTCAGAGCTTTTAAAAACGAACCAATGACATACTTAAGTAAGTGCGAGCGAGACAGAAATACCGAGGGGGTAATTTTTGCCAATACTTAAACGAAGATAGATAGCGTCCACCCCAAGGGGGTGTTTTAAGAAAATTTTAACTTTTCTTTATTCAAAGCAATACCCGCTGGGGGGAGCCACCCCGGCCCCCCGCGGGGTGCTCCCATTTTTCTTCTACTATTCTCTTTGGCCAGTCTCAAAGGAAAATAACAGCTTTCCTACTAAAGTATTTATTAAATCCACCATTCAGGGAGAATTGTTGAAAAAAGTGCTTCGCATTTATAACAATTTCGTTGGGTTTTCTTGTAAGCAATTTGTTTTTGGAATAAACTTTGGAATTAAATGGAGGCGTTATTGTTTTATTCTGTCGAGGAGGGTTGTTTTTAATTTGTTGCTAAGTAACAAAGAGAAAACATTTCAGCTACTTACTTACTAAGAAAGTATCTCCTAAGGCTATTTACCGATATTCGGAGTAGGTATCCCTATTCCTTAAGTGATCAAATCAGGTGCAATCATGTAAGGATTGCACCTTTAGGACGTTTAGGTATGTACGATACCCTAAACGAATAAGAATGGATACACGAAATTGAGCTCTAATTCAATGCTGTTATGGTTATTTTTACTTTGAAGCGGAACTAAGACGATTTGATCGACAATTCTTACATTATTGGGGGGCAGTGTTCCCAGTGGAAGATTTTCTCCCCATTCGATCGCGACAACGTTAACTACCTTTCCTAAAGAAATGGATCGAGCGTCAGCTGACAATTCCATACAAAACGTAGGTTTATTTTATTCTACTACAAGTTAGCCCTTGACTGCGATCGCACTTGATGGTAAGTGATGATGCAGTCTAAAATGGTAGCGTACTTGTTAGGGGTACGCAGTTATATTAAACCCATACCCCTATCGGTTTCTACACGGCATCGTACCGGAACGCTAAATCGCTTGGCAGTACGTTTGTGCCGATAGGGTGGTAACTGGTAACTAGCCACGGTTGAAGCCTCCCACCAGACCAAGTAGTTATGTTGTAGCGATTGAATGGGAAGAAAATCTCCCACTAGGCTCTCTGAAATGAGGAGTTTCTAAGGAGATCCGGAGTTACCGACATAATATTAGCTCGATGAGTCGCGTAGCTGAATTGGAGCACAGTTCAAAGAACTTCTAGGCAATTAGGCAAGGTGTTAAAATAGCGGCCTCGCAATGGAAAGCGCAGCATTGGAATTCCTCACTAGGTTGACACTAGACGATCTGAATTCAAACGGCACAAGACCGTATCCTATTAGGGAGATCTATATGTAGGAGACCTTAGCCTAGCAGCGTCTCAAAAGTGCTAGAATAGCAGCCTCGCAATGGAAAGCGCAGCATTGGAATTCCTCACTAGGTTGACACTAGACGATCTGGAAACAAGCGGCACAAGACCGTATCCTATTCTATGGAGATCTATGTAGGAGACCTGCGCCTAGCAGCGTCTCAAAGGTTCTAGAATAGCAGCCTCGCAATGGAAAGCGCAGCATTGGAATACATCTCTAGGTTAACACTATAGACAATCTGGAAGCAAGCGGCACAAGACCCTATCCTATTATATGTAAGTAGAAGATAAGACCGTAGCCTAGTAGCGTCTATCGGTTGACACGATCTAGAATTCTAGACAAAGACCTATGTTCTTACTTCCTACCTATCTCGCTCTTCAATTGGTTCATTGTTGTTGTTTCTGACACATGCCCTTTATGGCACAGTAGTGAGTTAGGTACTGTTGTCTTATACAGCCGCAGTTCCCCGGCGGGGTCATAAATCCCCAAATTGCCTCTTTCGTTAACGATCCCGAAACCTCCAGGCTCCAGCTAATAAGAATCACCACTGCGCCAGGGCGGTCGTCAAACTAATAGAATACCTACGTAGGTACGTCTTACCTAGAGTCTTTAGGACCACGAAATAGGATCACGAAAAAGAAAAGTCCCAGAACAGAGGTAGGCAGGTAGGTACTTACCTACATCTCATTTTGAGAGGAGACCCGTGGTAAGGTTGTAGAACTGGTTATAGCAGATTAACATACTTAAATTATAAATGCGTAAGTGTGTTTGTTTGTTGGTTTGCCCTTCAATCACGTCGCAACAGTGCGACGGATCGACGTGACGTCGACGTTTTTGCAAATGTATAGTTGGCGACATAAGTTACTTTTTATCCCGGAAAATTAAGGAGTTCCCGTGTGACTTTTCCCGGGCATCAGCTAGTAATAATTTAGCCAGTAGTGCCGCCAGTATTACGTACCTATGATATTAATGGTTGTGTATCTACTTTTCAAAAGCTTTTAGCATTATATAGCGGCTTTAATAATAATTAATTAATTTAAAAATACAGCGTAGTAGTCACTAGGAAATTTTACTCGAAAACCATACCGCAGGCTCTATGGGTTGTATTTAAATTGCATACAAGTAGGTAATGGTTTTCATTTAACTAAGTAGTTTAGTACTCTATTACTAGATGTCGTTTTAGTTAGCGCTCTTCGCGTTCAATTTTCAACATACATAGGTAATAGTAATACTTAGTAGTTGTTACTTTTTATTATTAGTCTAAGATTATCCGTATATAACCACGACCTTCACCGAGCTGGTAATGGATGAAACCTACTTTTTATTTTTATTTAGTAATAGATAAATACATCTAAAATAGGTTGCCTATCAAAATCCGGTCCAGGCTATTTTTAAATTAATTAATTTTAATTAACTTTTTAAGCTTATATTGCATAGCTTCTATCGCGGGCCTTGAGCGTGGAGACCGAATCCAGAAATTCCGTAACGAAAAAAAAACCTAACACTTTGGTTGCTATGACTACTTGTGTTGTTGACTTCAAGTTGTTGAAAATATAAAGGCGATTTTTTTTTAAAGAATTATGTTTTCAATAGTTACTTATGCTAGTTATTCGTTCCATCCGGGTGTCCAAGGGGAATCAAAAAAACCTCAATGTACAAAGTGTTTTAAATATGAATAAACAAAGTGCATTTATTAATGAAGAAAGTCACGAAAAAATAGTGAAAGAAAATGAGTGAGTACCTACTATAAATTACATACATTTTATTATTATTATCACAAATGCAGTATGAATTAATATCAAAGAAAAACAAAGGAAAAAAATACTGCATAAATAAAATAAATAATTATCTACACTAATATTATAAAGAGGAAAGATTTGTATTTTTGTATTTTTGTATTTTTGTATGTAACGAATAAACTCAAAAAGTACTGGACCGATTTGAATAATTCTTTTTTCATTAGAAAGCTACATTATCACTGAGTAACATAGGCTATATTTAGTACTAGATTACTATAGAAATCTTTAGAAATTCCTATTAAAACCAACCGAAGGTGTAAAAAAATTAGCCATAAAATGTCTTTCATCGCATACGCTGCGAAGAGTATTAATGATAGGACAAAAAAATGTTCGACAATATTACAGAATATATCAATATCTACAAAAAACTTCGCGAGACCATGTGTCTAACTATTGTAGTTAAGTCACTATAACTACTTTTTTACATTTAACAAATGCCGATCAAAATCAGACCGTGTTATCCATACCATTTATAAATTTTTATCCAAAATAAATAATTTAATATTCAAGACTGTCTCAATACCTGATGATTACTTTTTGAATTATTGAAATCGGACTTTCCATTGAAAAGATATCATGAAATTAAAATAAAAATACATGCCGGCGGCGGCCGCCACGCAGCGCATCGAGTAACTAACTCTTCGTGAGAGGGGCAGTGCGGGAGAAGGGGGTGCACCATTATGAAAAATATCTGTACCTATTTATGTCTACCCGTGCGAAGCCGGGACGGGCCGCTAGTAATTACATAAGTTGATAAAAAATGCTATGCAATAGCTTTACCGCGGCAGTCTCCGAGTGCCACATGTCTTTTTTTTTGTCAAGTTTATTGTAGCCAATGATATACCATCGCGTTTGTTATAAAATTACCTATATTTTGATATATAACTCAAGCGGTTCCGATCCGTTAAGTTACCTATGGATTATGGTGGTTGTATGGTAACAATTAACAGCTTAAATTAAATTAACAGCTCGGTGAAGGTGGTGGTTATATACGGATCTTAGACTATAATTCTTTCAGGGCTTTCATCATAGCCGTACTTTCAATGGGCCTCGTAATTTAAACACAAAAATGTTTTAATGTATTTTTTAATGAAATCCGATGTTTATATTACAATTTATTTTTAATAAATTACGATTTAACCTAGACCGCGTTCACCATACATATTATATCGAATCTAACAGTCAAAACGTTATTATAATAAATAATTACAACACAGACACTCGAACATATTTACTCTCGTACATACTGTAATGGTTAAAGATAATTAGGTATATGGTTGTAAAATCACTAACCATTAAAAATTTTGGATTAATATTATTTTACAAATTAATTATTTATTAAGAAGTAGAATATCAATTCAAAAATCCAGCAATTTGGAATACCGATTATGAAGGAACTAGAAGTTTAATTCGCTATAATCCGCGACAATAGGTAAATCTATGTGGTACAGTGGGTATCCCGCACTTATAGCCCGCGATATTTGTTTGGTGGGAGGCTTCGGCCATGGCTAGTTACCACCCTACCGGCAGACGTACCGCCAAGCGATTTAGCGTTCCGGCACGATGCCGTGTAGTTAAACCGACTAGGGGTATGGATTTAATATAACTGCCATACCCCTAACAGGTTGGCCCGCTACCATCTTTTACTGCATCATCACTTACCATCAAGTGAGATCGCAGTCAAGGGCTAACTTGTAGTGGGAAAAAAATTCACCATACCACAGAAATCTGGTCGACAATCGTGCATTGTCGAGTCAACATCTCCTGAAGATGCTCCGGTATCGGAGTGAAACGTACGTAGAGAGTAGTTTGGAAGATTTCTGTGGTGTGGTGAATATCGCGGGCTATAAGTGCGGGATACACACTGTACTACCATACATTTACCTACTGTCGCGGATGGATTATAGCGAAATAAACACCTAGTGCCTTCATTGTCATGGACTTCCGCAAAGTAACGGCTGCTTCTATCCAATAATACCGAATAAGTATATTCGAAAAGTTGGATATTCAAACATGATATTGGGCCAACTGATTATTACGTAACTGAATCAATGGTATTTGGTATATGTGTCACCGTAAGATTGTGAAAACCGTTAGATTGCAATCTATCTAGCTAAATTGTTAAACTGTCGAAAGATTATAATTTAACGCATTATTTTTCGGTAGATTGTAATCTGTTAGGTATATTAACCCAAGAGAACCTAAGTACCTGATTATTTATGTCGAACCCTAACCTAACCTACAAAATAGAGACAAGAAAACGTAAATACAATATATATTTCAAAAATTGACACTCGGTACATTGAACGGTTCACAATCTGTCGTCAGTTTACAATATCGCTAGTTGGATTACAATCTAACGGTTTTTGTCTTACGGTGACATATATACCAAAAGTAATTCCGTTCCATATAACTGCCGAATATTCATTGCAAAGCTAATATTATAAACATTAAGTACATAACTTTTAGCAAATTTGGCACTTATTAAATTTTCATTTAACTTTATTGTGTGCATAAAATTGTTGCCAAATCAAATACTTCAATACAAATACTTCTTGCAAATATATTAGTAGGTATTATTATTAATTCATTTGGCATCGATCGTAAGGAAAATTGTATATTAAGTATATTATTACAATAATATAATAAATTATCTTACTATGTATATGTATAATGCCTATTCCAGTTTAGTTTTATTTTACAACTTGCATTTTTCATTAAATTAAACTTAATAAAGATGGAAGTTAAATGTTTCATTAACTAATTTGGCTACGTACCTAGTATTGTATCAGTACTTTTCTTAAGAAATAAGTACATACTTTTATAACTTATTAAAAATAAGTAGATACTAACTAAGGTCTCAAAAAATATTGATATATAAAGCGTTTTTCACATAAAATATAAGCGTATGTTTTAAAAATTATCAACAATTATTATTATCCATAAATCATAACAACGATTAATCGCTGATTTTTTGGCACATTTGGAATGTGTTACAAAATATAATAATTCGACTAGAAAAAAATCACAGCAAATGTTATATATCTTACTTAAAAAAGATTTCATAAAGGTTATGATAGAAATTTGCACTTAAAAAATATTAATGATATATCAGAGATATCACAAAAAATGATAAAACGTGTAAAAAAATCAGTCATAAAGTAGGTACAATAAGCTTTGGAACATAGAATTCTTCATATCAAACAGCCAAAAGCCAGCGGCTCTACTGTAATCATACGGTTTATAATCCGCAGCCTCGTGTTGCATAAAAAATAAAATACCAATAAATAATTGTTCAAAACCCAACGGCCTCAACTTACATAGACGGGCCCTGTCAAACAAAGAATGTGGACCTATTTCACTAACGCCATCTAGTCTGAAAAGCGGGACAGCGCTATGGCGGGGACAAAGACAGGCTTATACGGGTGAGGGGCATGCACCACTTGGACGCCCAACTTTTTTCTATGAAAGAGCCCATCTAGTACCTACATATTATATTATATCGATGTCAAAACCACATAATACGAGTATATGTGCGATGCGCTTTTTTCTGTCGTCATAAAATCAGTCATGTGCGCTAAATTATTTGGCATATTCTTTGGCAAATTAGTTTTAATTTGGCCTTAACAACCAATTTATTTTCACAATCTTGTTTTACAAATTAGTTTGAAATTACATTTCATAAGTAACCATGACTTTAAGTTTAAACATAATATTATTACATAAGAATACATTTTGGTATTTTTTATTATAATATTTTCAAAATCCAATAACAATTTTTATAAATTCAGTTTCTGAATAATTAAATTAATTAAATGCTTAAAGCAAAATAACAATTTTTAAAAACATTTCAATTGGTTTAACCAAAATTTATACAAAAATATAACTTGTAAAAGAATTTTACTTAAAATAGATATTAAATAAAAAAGGTACATGTAAAATCAAAGGTTTTATGACAATGCAGTCTCAAAACTCACAAACTTAATTTTATTTACACAACTTAATATGTATTTTCTCGAATAATATACTTACTAGGTTCAACAAAATAACGCTTAGCATAAAAAATGGCGACTAGAATTAACATAACGTTATTTTATTCACTTAATAACGTTACAAGCTTCTAACTAACGTTAGAAGCTTGTAACGTTATTATATTATTAAACTGAACAAGTACAAGTTCCAACCATAATTCACAGTTCCGTAGTAAAAAAAAAACTAGTGAACATGTTTCAGTTTCATCTGCACTATATTTCTATTTTGATGTCATTATTACTTAATAGTGGATTATACAATTCAGTGCCCTGATTTAAAGTCAAGGTCAACCTTTAGGTCCAATGTCAAAAAATCCTAAGTTTTTAGTGATTTTGATGTCACAGTGACAATTTAATGGTATAAGTCCCACCAACTTATCTGGCACTGTGGCAAATTTGTATGTCTGTTTAGTTTTGGAGTGAAAACTTCGCCGCGTTGAGCACTTTTTGATAGGGGAAAATCTTGTGAGTTCGCGTCACCGAGATGCGTAATACCAGTATATATGTAGCTATACGTACTAAATAAATATAATATGATTGTATATTCATTGTTATTTCAATATAATTGTATTTATATTAAGTTAAGTTATAAGTTTTGACTTCTATCGGCATATTTCTATCCCTGTGACTGTCAATTTTTTTGTTTTTATTTCATATTTAATATACACCAGCGACGCTGTCACCGGGCCAGATAAGTTTGTGGGACTACTGTTACGTTAAATGTCTGTCACACAGCGGCGCTTTAGTAACTTACTCAAATTACGGTAGAAAGACTACTTAAGAATCGTCTCAAATGCCAAAATACGACATAGGGTGAGTTAAAAAAAATAAGTTTTTTAAAAATTAACATGACTCGAATCAATCACACAGTATAACAAAAAATAAATAACCCTGATAACAAATAACGTATAACACTTATCGCGTAAAATTTCGTTTACTTATGGAAACTACCTTAAAAGCCGATTTTCGTTAAAACCGGTGGCTAGGAAAAGTTATGAGATCCGAACTTAGCAAAGACTAGACTATATTACAATATCTACAGGAAGCGAAGCAATTGTACACCTCTCCAAAGCACGTGCGAAATTCTAGAGTTCCATCATACACGAAATGCTAAAGTGTTAGTCTGTTATTTTGTCCTACATTCATGCCATAGTAGAGCAAACCTAAAATTCACTTCCTAGGTTAGTTTTAAGTTTGAGAACCATTTTTAACTATAGATTAAAGAAAAAATTTAAAGGAAAAGGTTAATTTTAGGCCTACTCTTGTACACTAGCTCTACCATGAATAGAGGATAATACATAGATTGTATTAAAAATATAATAATTTAGAACATTAAAGTAAACGAGCAAAAAAATAAAAATGTATTTCAAGTTTTCGATACGTTTCCAAGATGGCAACCTTCAGCCATAGAGAAGGCAGTAGGCGCGAAATGTATCAAATGTCATTTCTGTCATTCACTGTCAAAATAACGTGTTCTTCTTTTGAAAATGTCAAAAAATATGAATCCGCCATTGTTACCCACTCATGTTTAGTGTTCCATAACTTGGAAAGATTAAATAATTTTACCACTGAAATTACGACGAATTCGTAGATTTGACCAATAAAAACTGGTCTATTATTTTATTTTCCTTCATTTTTCTGCTTGTACAAGACTTGGCCTACGCCCCATACAAATCTGAACCGTCTCCTTTGATGACGTCACAACTATGTATGTCATACAAACTTCCATACTAGAAGCGCGTTTTTAAGTTTGATAAAGAGATGCTGATTGGAATGAATAAGTTGTCATCACCACTATTATTTCTGTCTGAATTTCGCACGTGCCACGGGAGAGGCGCAAATTTAAAATTACGAATAAAAACGCGTCTAATCACCCTAAGTGCAAGATCTATAGAGCGAACTTTGACTTTGCTTAGACTTGAGACATGGTTAAAACGAGACAGATTTATGTTACTCACATAAGTACATCTCGTTTTAACTCTTAAGTAAAGTCTGCGCCAAGTCAAAGTACGGTCTATAGATCTCAGCATATGTGTAAAAGCTAGATCGACTTACGCGAATTTAAAGTCTTTTTTCATATATTAATTGGCCCTTTTTAGACTAACCTAAAATTGAATTTTCATTTATTATGTTGGCGTTTGACCGCGATCTCATCTGATGGTAAGTGAAAGGTGGAAGTGATAAGACATCTCTCTTACCGGCAATCTGTTAAGGCAGATTTACATTAAACTAGTTTATTAATTAAGCCACTTTATGAAACTCGAGACAAGTCAGCTGTACTGATATTGTGTAAAGTAATCTGAAGAAATCACTAGATAAATATGCAAAATATAAAGGAAGATGCGAGATTTTAATAGGGTCGATTCCATGACGTGATTATTATTATTTTATACACAAGAGAAAATGTAATCAAAAAGAAACCTTTCCGTGAGAATAGAATTGAATTGGTTGTAAAATGATGCATTAATAAATATTTTAAATGAACAAGCGCGTAGTAAGAAAATTTCACTTTCTTCCTAGCACGTCCTCAGCAAATATTGTGATGACGTCATGTCTATAATAATAACTTTCCTGTTATATGACAATTCGCCCTTCTTCTAGATGTGAGTCTCCCAATTTCTAACTTTTAGACAGATTTGAATATAATCATCTTAAAATAATTAAAAAACCAAATATAGACCATGTTAATTTAGTAATTACAATAGATAATTTTAAGATACTTAATATTTTGAAGATCCCCGCGCACTATGCCTGCTGAAGATCTATATAGATCTAATATTTTAGAGACTAGCATTTTAGTTATGTTTAGCACCTTTCCCCATATAGCTCAAACGCATTTCATACTATCCGTTCAGAAAATCATTTACTCTTTATTAGTATTGGCGACAGTAACTGTCTCTATGTAAATCTGCCTTTACAACCACTTGCTGACTAAATACTCGCACGGTGTGGTGGCAAGTTAAAAGTAAGGGTATCATTCACAAAATACTGCTCCTGTTCCTCGTCATCGGGTAAATAGTAACCATAACTACCGTCATTCGATACTTGATCGGCATACATCGAGTTCTTAGGAAGATCGCAAGTGAAATCGTCCCAATTCTTGTCGATCGATTTTCTACGTTTCGCGAATATAATCGATCCATCGAACGCGTATTCGTCATCGAAATGTAGCACCGCGTCATCGTAAAAGTAATTCTCCGCTCTTCTGGTGTTCCTAGCTATGTTTTTCATCAACTTCTTTTTCACGTAACTCGATTTCTCGGAATCGTAATCGTCTACAAGCGGGTCGTTGGATCGATTTTCGCTTCTGATGTTCATCGAATATAAGGAAGAGCTATGTGGGCTTAGTTCGCGATTGAAGCTATTTTTGTACGGGTGTAAGTACTGGTCGTTGGATATTTCGTAGGACATCATACCTTTGCGGAGTTGTTCGCGTCTTTTGGCTACAATTTCGCGGAAATCGTATGGGTCTATTTGGAAATCGTTTGTTTTAGCGTTCATATATAGGTAACCGGATGCAGAGTTTAGTCTTAGGGATTGTGACTGGTTTTTGGAGGAGGATTTCTCTATGTAGCGCGGAATGCTGCCTAGTTCACGATAGTTTTTGGCTTTGATCTGTTTTATGTTTGTTGGTTGTACCGGTGACAGCGGGTCGCGGTATGGTATAGACCTAGAAAGGAAAATATGAGCATTATAATTTCATTACAAGCTAAAATAATTATAGGTATGTCATCGTCTCTTAATGGGGACCTCTGTGTCAGAAATAAACTATTTAGGGAAGTTGTGTATGTGAGAAATAAACTATGTTTTTAAATGCCGCATTCGGGGTCCCGTTCATTGGTACAGAGATAGAGTATAGTCTGGAAGAACACATAAGAGTTCCCGCGGAAACCAGAAAAACTCAATTCACACGGACGAAGTCGCGGCCATCAGCTAGTCTATACTAATATTATAAGGATTTCCTTAAGCACTGATTAAATGACTTGCATGCGGCAGTTAGCGATTTTATATCAGAGGGTCTTCCATTACACGTAAAAAGTCTACTTTACTAACGTTTATTTAAGAAAAAAAAAATCCAGACTTGTTTTATTCACAGGACAATTTATTTTTATTATTATCTTATTTCTAATTAAGTATTTCCTGTTAGATGTAGCAGCAGCAAATCCTGTTAAATGTGTAGCAGTTAATCCTGTGCTTTGTATTTAAGTGCTTATCCAGTCTGTTCTTGAACTGATTTACAGAGGTTGACCTCACCACATCCTCGGGCAGTTCATGCAGTTAAAATTCGAAATTCTTGACTTATAGTCCCACCAACTTATTTGGCCTGGTGGCCAAAATTGGAACAAATTTTTTGACTGTTTGCGACACTGTCACAGGGTGAGATAAGTTTGTGGGACTATAATTAAAACAGAAGTGGGTAAAAGAAGTGATCTCACCTATTAGGAGCAAAGCAGTTACAGGAACAACTGCATACGCTTGGCGAATATTCGTCGTCCGAATACAGTGGGATAGCTGAAGAGTCACCTGGAACAAAATTAATTTATATTATGTTAATAATATAGTCTGGTAAACCAATCAACCAGTAATGAAGGAACTAGCAGTTTGATTCGCTATAATCCGCCACAGTAGGTAAATCTATGTGGTTCAGTGTGTATCTTGCACTCGTAGTTTGCGATATTCCCCACACCACACTAATATTCCGAATTACTCTCAAAGTCTCAACGTAAGTTTCACTCCGACACCGGAGCATCTTCAGAAGATGTTGACTTGACAATGCACCATTGTAAAACATTCGTTGTAATTGTTCGTAATTTTAATAAATACAGATTATTATCTTTTAGATATTACTAGCTGATGCCCGCGACTCCGTCCGCGTGGAGGTTTGAAAATAGATAGTAGCCGATTCCCAGACCTACTGAACATGCAAATTAAATTTCATGAGAATCGGTCAAGCCGTTTCGGAGGAGTATGGGAACGAAAATTGTGACACGAGAATTTTATATATTAGATGTATATTTAATTTAGGTATTTTATCTCCAATTGATCCAAAAGTTTAAACTGTAAGTTGATTACAGTCAGTCAGTATTTTTTTTAAAGTATGAATACTGACCAGCTCTGATGAGTCTAGAAGGCGCAGGCATCCGCGTGCCTCTCGCGACGCCGCGTAGTACTGCGCCGTCTGCCGTGATGACGTCACTCTACCTCACCGCCACTCGCTGAGCCTGGATACAAAGTATGGACACTGACCAGCTCTGATGAGTCTAGAAGGCGCAGGCATCCGCGTGCCTCTCGCGACGCCGCGTAGTACTGCGCCGTCTACCGTGATGACGTCACTCTACCTCACCGCCACTCGCTGAGCCTGGATACAAAGTATGGACACTGACCAGCTCTGATGAGTCTAGAAGGCGCAGGCATCCGCGTGCCTCTCGCGACGCCGCGTAGTACTGCGCCGTCTGCCGTGATGACGTCACTCTACCTCACCGCCACTCGCTGAGCCTGGATACAAAGTATGGACACTGACCAGCTCTGATGAGTCTAGAAGGCGCAGGCATCCGCGTGCCTCTCGCGACGCCGCGTAGTACTGCGCCGTCTGCCGTGATGACGTCACTTTACCTCACCGCCACTCGCTGAGCCTGGATACAAAGTATGGACACTGACCAGCTCTGATGAGTCTAGAAGGCGCAGGCATCCGCGTGCCTCTCGCGACGCCGCGTAGTACTGCGCCGTCTGCCGTGATGACGTCACTCTACCTCACCGCCACTCGCTGAGCCTGGATACAAAGTATGGACACTGACCAGCTCTGATGAGTCTAGAAGGCGCAGGCATCCGCGTGCCTCTCGCGACGCCGCGTAGTACTGCGCCGTCTGCCGTGATGACGTCACTCTACCTCACCGCCACTCGCTGAGCCTGGATACAAAGTATGGACACTGACCAGCTCTGATGAGTCTAGAAGGCGCAGGCATCCGCGTGCCTCTCGCGACGCCGCGTAGTACTGCGCCGTCTGCCGTGATGACGTCACTCTACCTCACCGCCACTCGCTGAGCCTGGATACAAAGTATGGACACTGACCAACTCTGATGAGTCTAGAAGGCGCAGGCATCCGCGTGCCTCTCGCGACGCCGCGTAGTACTGCGTCGTCTGTCGTGATGACGTCACTCTACCTCACCGCCACTCGCTGAGCCTGGATACAAAGTATGGACACTGACCAGCTCTGATGAGTCTAGAAGGCGCAGGCATCCGCGTGCCTCTCGCGACGCCGCGTAGTACTGCGCCGTCTGCCGTGATGACGTCACTCTACCTCACCGCCACTCGCTGAGCCTGGATACAAAGTATGGACACTGACCAACTCTGATGAGTCTAGAAGGCGCAGGCATCCGCGTGCCTCTCGCGACGCCGCGTAGTACTGCGTCGTCTGTCGTGATGACGTCACTCTACCTCACCGCCACTCGCTGAGCCTGGATACAAAGTATGGACACTGACCAGCTCTGATGAGTCTAGAAGGCGCAGGCATCCGCGTGCCTCTCGCGACGCCGCGTAGTACTGCGCCGTCTGCCGTGATGACGTCACTCTACCTCACCGCCACTCGCTGAGCCTGGATACAAAGTATGGACACTGACCAACTCTGATGAGTCTAGAAGGCGCAGGCATCCGCGTGCCTCTCGCGACGCCGCGTAGTACTGCGTCGTCTGTCGTGATGACGTCACTCTACCTCACCGCCACTCGCTGAGCCTGGATACAAAGTATGGACACTGACCAGCTCTGATGAGTCTAGAAGGCGCAGGCATCCGCGTGCCTCTCGCGACGCCGCGTAGTACTGCGCCGTCTGCCGTGATGACGTCACTCTACCTCACCGCCACTCGCTGAGCCTGGATACAAAGTATGGACACTGACCAGCTCTGATGAGTCTAGAAGGCGCAGGCATCCGCGTGCCTCTCGCGACGCCGCGTAGTACTGCGCCGTCTGCCGTGATGACGTCACCCTCTAGCCTCACCGCCACTTGCTGAGCCTGGGTACAAAGGAAATACACTGTATACTTCCAAATCCACACTCCCACAGAACTTCACACACCACTTTACTTTCCACAGAACAGCAAGAACCCGTCAGCGTTAGCATCCTTATGTGGTTGACGTCCAGTTTGCTCGAACGAAACGGTTCTGCTCTACGTTTCTTATTCGAACCGCCAGGATGTGGAATGCCCTTCTACCGCATGTATTCCCTGCCACGAGTATAACTTAAATACTTTTTATTTTTTTTTAACCACTACAAGTTAGCCCTTGACTGCGATCTCACCAGATGGTAAGTGAAGATGCAGTCTAGCATGATAGCGGGCTAACCTGTTAGGGGCGTGGCAGTTATATTAAACCCATACCCCTATTCGGTTTCTACACGGCATCGTACCGGAACGCTAAATCGCTTGGCGGCACGTCTTTGCCGGTAGGGTGGTAACTAAGCCTCCCACCAGGCCAGACCAGGGAAAATTCAGAAATTATAAATTCCCAAATTGACCCTGCCGGGGATCGAACCCGGGACCTCCGCACGTTAAGGCAACAGCGCTACACACTGCGCCACGGAGGTCGTCAAAATACTTTCAAGGCAAGAGTGAATAGGCATCTTCTAGGCAAGTGCGCTCCAACCCAGACCTCGTCATCACTTTGTATCAAGCATGATTGTAGTCAGGGTCAAGCCTATCTCGCAATAAATAAATTAGAACATCGATAATGTCACTTCAAAGTTGTTACCTATCATATTTGTACCATCAAAAATAATGTCCTCCCGACCGAATTTCGGCCACGGCGGCCTATCTCCAGAGAGATTAGCCATCTGCGCGGGAGATGTTATAGTGCACAAGTGTGTGCGCATACACAGGTGCACTCTCTGTTCCTTTACTCTCATAACACGATGGGACGGAAAATCCGACACGACCGGAGAGAGATCAGGCGCAGGACCGACGGCTTTACGTGCTCTCCGAGGCACGGGGGTGAAACACCGGCAACTTCCTAACTCCGGGCTAGTGCTGAGAATTTCTTGTTAGAAAAACCCAACACTTCCCGACCCGGGACTCGAACCCGGGACCTCGTCGGCCGCAGTCGAATATGCTAACCACTAGACCAACGAGGCAGTTAACCATCAAAAATACTCGTAAAAGACCATCAAAAATACCACTATAACAACCAGTTTCAATACCTACTATGTGTTGCTGTCTTGATCGCACAAGGTGATTGATCGACTGCATGTGAGTGAGACGACCAACAGTGGAACATAAAAATAATCTGTTTACACAGCTAATGTCGATTACGATGTTTGTATGACTAAGAGTTCCTTATAAATTATAATGTTCTCAAAGGTGCGTGAGGTCTGTAAATACGCACTTGTCCACCGTGGTGGACCAAAGCGAAAATGCCTATAATATTATGGCCAGTCCAAATAGTATGAAGATTAGTGCGAACTATGTCTATGAACTGTCTATATCTATGCTACTATTGCCGTCTTCTTTACATATGGTAGTAGACCGTCTGTGTTCGAGTGAGATAGATATACAATCACCTGTTCTGCCTGCTGCTGATCTCGCTTCTCGTCCTCAGTGTTCATGGTAACGAAGCGAAGCACCAGTAAATTGAGGCACGCGGCTACTATGGCCAGCCCGAATAATATGAAGATTAGTGCATACTGTGTCTACGATTTGTGTACTATATCTATGCTGCTATTGCCGTCTTCTTTACACATGGGAGTAAACCCCCTGTGTTTGAGTGAGATAGCTATATTATATTCACCTGTTCTGCCTGCTGCTGATCTCGTTTCTCGTCCTCAGTGTTCATGGTAACGAAGCGAAGCACCAGTAAATTGAGGCACGCGGCTACTATGGCCAGCCCGAATAATATGAAGATTAGTGCATACTGTGTCTACGATTTGTGTACTATATCTATGCTGCTATTGCCGTCTTCTTTACACATGGGAGTAAACCCCCTGTGTTTGAGTGAGATAGCTATATTATATTCACCTGTTCTGCCTGCTGCTGATCTCGTTTCTCGTCCTCAGTGTTCATGGTAACGAAGCGAAGCACCAGTAAATTGAGGCACGCGGGTACTATGGCCAGCCCGAATAATATGAAGATTAGTGCATACTGTGTCTACGATTTGTGTACTATATCTATGCTGCTATTGCCGTCTTCTTTACACATGGGAGTAAACCCCCTGTGTTTGAGTGAGATAGCTATATTATATTCACCTGTTCTGCCTGCTGCTGATCTCGTTTCTCGTCCTCAGTGTTCATGGTAACGAAGCGAAGCACCAGTAAATTGAGGCACGCGGCTACTATGGCCAGCCCGAATAATATGAAGATTAGTGCATACTGTGTCTACGATTTGTGTACTATATCTATGCTGCTATTGCCGTCTTCTTTACACATGGGAGTAAACCCCCTGTGTTTGAGTGAGATAGCTATATTATATTCACCTGTTCTGCCTGCTGCTGATCTCGTTTCTCGTCCTCAGTGTTCATGGTAACGAAGCGAAGCACCAGTAAATTGAGGCACGCGGCTACTATGGCCAGCCCGAACAGTATGAAGATAAGTGCGAACATCACGTAAGAAGGCTTGCGGTTGAGGGCGTTGTCTTTTTGTAGGGCTACCATGTCTCCGAAACCTGCAAGTTACATAAACCTTTAAAATTTCTGATGGAAGGCAACAGCCATCAGGTACAAACTAACTAAACCTCAAAGCCTTTAAGTTCAAAGTGATGCCCTAATACACATTTTTTTTAGGGTTCCGTACCTCAACAAGAAAGAAGGAACCCTTATAGGATCACTTTTTTGTCCGCCAGAAAGAAGGGAACGGAAAAAGGAACCCTTATAGGATCACTTTTTGTCCGCCGCAAGAAAAGACAAGACAGATGTCTGTTAACCACCTTTTTCTCGGGAACGCGTTAAAAGGAGTGGCACACACTAGTACGACAGGATAAAAACTAGGTCTTCTTCGACGCGGGTAGTTTGTGTAAACGACTTGTCGTATCGGTCCCTGCTCGGTTCAGTGTTCAGTGATTCAGTGTTTTCGAGCAAAGCAAGATAACCTAACCCTAACTAGCAAAAGTTATCTACCTATAGTAGCACCTACTTACCAATAGTAGTCAAAGTGATGAAACAATAGTATACACTGTCGAAGTAGCTCCATCCTTCAAACTTGGAGAATGCCGCGGCGCCGCCTGCTATAGTCAAAGATGATAGCGTGGTGACCACACATATGAGGTCCACTTCCGAAGCGCTCGTTTGCTTGCAGTTTAATGCGCGTTTTATTGACTTTATTATAACGCTGGAAGAACAGAACCAATGTAGACAAAGTGAAAATAAAATGTAAGTGTAAATGAAAATGTAAAATGATAGGGTGGTAACCAGTGGCCACACAATAATATATGAGATCCAGTCGTTTTATTGACTTTACACTGAAAGAACAGAATCAATTTAGAACATTGGTAAAGTGAAAATGTAGCGATAATAAAATGTAAGTGGAAAACGAAAATAATTCCTAATATTTATTTTTTAATTAAATGCAGTCTAACCTGTTAGGGGTATGACAGTTATATTGAACCCATACCCCAAATCGGTTTATACACGGCATCGTAACGGAACGCTAAATCGCGAGATTTAAGAGATTCGGTGTGTTTTTAATAAAAATATACAATAGTAAAATACCTAGCGGTCATAGTGTGAGGGACTTAGTCTCCTATTTGCGGTGTCTGGGGTTTGAATCATAGCCAACATCTGTGAAAACTTTTTGAAGTTATGTGCGTTTTAAGCGATTTAATATCACTTGATGTGACGGTGAGACAAACATCGTGAGGACACCTGCATATCTTGAGAGTTTTCTATAGTATTCTTAAAGGTGTCCAAGCCAGTATAGTAGTCTATATGACTCAAACCTGGCATCTTATTCTGAGAAGAAACCAGTACTCAGTAGTGAGCCAGAATGAAATTAAAATAAAGTGAAAATGTAATGAAACTAAAGTGAAAATTAATGAAAATAAAGTGAAAATTAAAATAAATGAATGTAATTTAGACAACTCACCTACTAAGTCGATTAACCCTTTCACCAATACTTTGGAACATGATTAAACCTAGGGGGATCCCAACAATCGCGTAAAACATCGTGAACAGTTTTCCACCGATCGTTGCCGGTGTTGAGTGACCGTAACCTGGAAAAAAAAACATAATATTATAAACGCGAAAGTGTATCTGTTTTTTTGTCTGTTACGCTTTCGCTTTTATATTCTCAACCAATTTTATGAAATTTGATACAACAGAAGTCAGAACGTTGCATCCTGGGTAAAGACTACTTTTTGTCTCGGAAAATACCTTCTCACAGGAATGTATTATTCTAAATCTAAGTCTAAATCTAAGTCAGCTAGGTGATAATAATTCTTACCAATAGTGGTTAATACAGTGGTGGCATAGTAAAATGGACCAGTGAACTTCCACTTCTGGCCCGCCTTGTGTGGTTCAAACTTTAGCACCACTGTCTCCATCACTTATGTTAAGTCCTCCTCACTTATGTTGTAACTCACTCAATATCACTAATATCATAAATGCGAAAGTGTGTTTATCTGTCTGTTTGCTACACTTTCACGGCCCATCTTTAAAACCGATTTTGGCTACACTTTCATGGCCCATCTTTTCAATCGATTTTGGCGAAAGATACAATAGGAGCTTACATACTAGGGAAAGACGTAGGCTACAATAGAAAATAGAAAAAATAGCATCTCACAGGATTTTACAAAAACCTCAATTCACGCGGACAAATCGCAGGAGTCAGCTAGGTGATAATAATTTACGATATTTGTGAGATTGTGATAGTAAAAATAAAAAAAACCCGGCTGGGTTTGTTGTGGGCTTTTCTCAGACCAGGGCGTGTTTGGAACCCTCGTAGATTTAGTTTTAATTTTAAGATATCATAACTGATTATCACCAACATATTTTATAAGTAACTGGACATCATTAAGTGTAAATTGTATGTGAATTGAATAAATATGTTTTGACTTTGACTTAATTCTTACCAATAGTGGTTAGTACAGTGGTGGCATAGTAGAAGGCGCCAGTGAACTTCCACTGCTGGCCCGCCTTGTGTGGCTCAGACTTAAGTACCACAGTTTCCATCACTCGGAAGTCTCCCTCACTTATGTTGTACTTCTCTTTTATCATGCCTTCGATTGCTGCATAATATGAAAATTAAGATTATTTTGAGTGGTTTTAGTGTACTCATTGTAAGTAAATAAATTATCATTATAATTACACAAAAATATATTTTTACCAAAATTATTCTTATTCTTAGTTTTAATTTATTTTGTAAATTCCTTTTTCTTACTTGCAAAAAGATTTAAATAAAAATAATTAAAATGATATTAGTTAAGACTTTAGTAGGTTAGATCAGTATTTATTGTAATCTGTTTTGGTTGCCATAAATGAAAATAAAATTAAATTAAGTAATAAAACTAGTCAGTAATAGAATAAAATATTAATAATTGCAATTACAGCTATATCCTTCAGCAAAGTAGGCCACATATTGACCAAATTAAGGATATAAAAATGGATTAATAGGCATGATGACAGTAACCAAGAATCAATGAAATTATGAATTTATCTAATGAAATAGGATTCATGGATTATAAAAAACGTATTTATTTTTCAATTTCCAGTGAGATTGCTATTTATATTGATAAAATAAAACTATAAAATACAGCAATCCGCCATATTGCATAAAACACAAAGAAGCGAATGACGTCACAATTGTTTGTTTTCGAGCTTTGAAAATCACACTATTGCTTACTACACACTGCACAGAGTACATTGGTAAAAACAATAGTGACGTCACAACGACGCCATGACACCGCCGAACGTTTTGGCGTGAATTTTAAAATTTAAATTTCAAATGCTAATTTTATCTACCAAACTTAATTTTTCTACTGAAATAAGATATTTTTTCGAAATAGTAGATACTTCCGAACATAATCTGACCATTTTTCAAAATCAGTCATCATGCCTATTACTTTTAACTACACTGTATTATTTATAACTATCCAGACAATCCATACCATCAATCAATCAAATATAAATATTATAAATGCGAAAGTTTGGATGGATGTCTGGATGGATGTATGGATGGATGTTTGTTACTCAATCACGCCCCAACGGCTGAACGGATCTGGCTGAAATTTGGCATAGAGATAGATTATAGTCTGGAATAGTACATAGGCTACTTTTTATCCCGGAAAATTAACGAGTTCCCGCAGGAACCAAAAAACCTCAAATGGATGTTTGTTACTCAATCACGCCAGAACGACTAAACGGATCTGGATGAAGTTTGGCACATAGTCTGGAATAGCACATAGGCTACTTTTTATCCCGGAACATGAAAGAGTTCCCGCGGGAACCAAAAAACCTCAAATTGACGTTTGTTACTCAAACACGCCAGAACGGCTGAACGGATCTGGATGAAATTTGGCACAGAGATAGATAAATGGATAGTGGTCTGGAATAGCACATAGGCTACTTTTTATCCCGGAAAATTCAAGAGATTCGCGGGAACAACAAAACCTCGATCCACGCGTACGAAGTGGCGGGCATCAGCTAGTAATATTATAAATGCAAAAATGTTTGATTGCTACACTTTCATGGCTTATCTTTTAAAATTATTTTGACAGGTTAGTATCCGGGGAAGGACATATTCTACTTTTTATTCCAGAAAATTAAGTAGTTCCCATAAAAAACACAATGTAACTTGAAGTGAAAAGTTTACCTTGCAAAACTTCAAATCTGTTCTTCTCAGTGGTAGACTCAAGGGCATCAAAGACTGCTGCACCAACTAGTAGATAAGTGAATGTGCACACAATTAACGATAGAGTGCGTACATTTTGCTTCTTCATTACTGACTATGTCCGGCCTTAGGGCATAAGGCCCACATCCACCCCGCTATAGTCTCAATATAATATTCTCTCACACACTCTCTCCATACTATACTATAGCGCATTTTTATATTATGGCACCAATTTCACCTCCCATTTTTGTAATAATAATTTTCCTATACATTCTAAGTTAAAGTGGTAAGTATATGGAATTATACTACTTATGTATTATGGAATTTTACTTAATTACTATTCAAAAAATTGTTAACATTAAACATTCTTCTAGGATTTGGTTGAATTAGTCCATTCTATGTTAATTTGTCTAATTATTTAGACATTTAGTGGTAAGTAAGTTTAAAAAATTGTTTCCGTTAATCATGTTTCAACAGTTGTGTGGTTCTAACAGAAATGTATTTTATTTATAAAAGGATGTCTATTGATAAATTGATCCCTTAATAATTGTTCCATACATGCATTTGTATGCTTTGATATTTAGGTACATTTCTTATGTTTTGTCTTTGGTATTTTGTTACTTTTTTGTCTGAAGTTTTTATAGTATCATTTGCACCTGGAAAAGAAATATAAACACTGTTTTAATGACAACATCCTACAGTACTTATAGATAGAATACCATGGTTTATTACTTAGAAAGTCAAATATCCTTTATACATTTTAATATTCCTGTACCATTTAAAGGAACACTGCAATGGTAAACTATGACAAAAATTAAGCTTGAGAAGCATGTCCATATCATTTAAAAAAGTTAAGCCCCTAATTACTAGACCATCTAGAACAGGGATTCCCAAAGTGGTCGATATCGGTTTCCCAGGGGTTGACATAAACGAAAACTATTAATTAACACAAGTTCCTATTTGAAACTTTCAAGATACTGTATAAGTTACGTTACATGTACCAACTTGTAAGAATGACTAATATTTTTGTACGAAGTACTGTTAAAAAACTGAATAAGCGGATAAGAGCACAAGTTCATACAAGATGAAAAACTTGGCAAGTCAATAAGTATTTTTATGTAATTTGTATTAATAATTGTTAATCACTAGATACCTACTTACTGAATTTTATGTCAATTTATTTTGTTAAATTTTGATGAGAAAATTTACTCACTTTACCTACCCCAAAGTTTTTAAATTGGTAAGTATTTTGTATCAATAGGAAAAAACTAGAGATAGGATTTATAAAGAGTAGTTTGGCTTTGGGTTCTGCAGTATCAGTTCATTTTGGAAAAGGGGTCTCTTGCCCAAAATAGTTTGAGAATCCCTGATCTAGACAAATAATATTATGATAACATCAGCTGATACACAGTAGGTATAGGATCATCAAGGATCGTAGTAGTAAAATATTTTACTAGTTGATACTTAACTGGAGAGATTTCTATGATCTTTGTATCTAAACAAAGGGACTCACCATTTTTCATCCAGTAAAAATTCCATATCCACAGTATTAGTAATTGTGCACTGCGAAAGACATCTATAAATATTTAATTATCTGCAAAGATTCATCCTAAAAATAACATGACTCGTTGTAGTCCGCATTCACTTCCAATAGGTCAACCCACAAGGCTCCGTAAAGTGGGTCAAATGTTACGGACATTCAATTATTTTTTTCATTATTATAATCGCTTTTATCAACCTCTGAAACCTTTTTCACTTTGCACGCACAACGCGAAGAAAATTCTACTCAGTGTAAAATTTTAATTAAAGATTAAAGAACCGATTAAATTTTTTTAATTCGGGTCCTATGCGGTATTTTCTGTTGCTGCTGTCACACCTGTTTTTCTTGTCCTACGAAAATTATGTTCCCCCGCTCCGTACATATAAGAATTCATCATGGCGAGGGTTTAAACGAATTAATTAATTGCATTTCATAGAAAAATTTAAAATAGAAAACAATAATTTTGGCAAGCGAACTCCCTGCACTTCCTTGATTGACCTACTGGGTGACCAGTGAGAAAAATTTGATCTGCATTAATTTGGGTTGCCAGTTAAAAAATCTTTAAATGCCAAATGCCTTCTAGTTCTAATTTAATAATTATAAATTATCATCTAACAAGTAACTACTAATCGATTTAGATACAGACTGCTTAGTGCATTTTAAAAGTATTAAAAAGAAAATATTATATTGATACGTAGGTAAGCGCCATCTATCCTACCAGTTTGTAATTAATAGGTTAATAAAAAGTAATAAGCGTCATCTAGACGCTTTTGTATTTCAAGTAAGTAGTATCGACAAGTTTGTATAGGTGGCGAATTACAATGTCAGCATTTAGCAACAAAATTAATATTTAGAACCACAGGTCTATGTAATTTCCGTGGTTATCAAGAAAAATAATATTATAATACCTAAAAAAAACTACTTCAAATAAACTAATACCGCGAAGGATTCTAAAATTGAATCACGAGCGCAGCGAGTGGTTCAAAAATTAGAATCCTGAGCGTCAGCGAGGGAATCAAAAGAGCACGAGGTGAAAAATCTTTTCACTCGAGTGCAACACGTAACTTTTCATCCCACCTCAGCGAGGAAATGACATGACGTGAAAGAAAATGGTGCGCGCAAAGCAAATTAAAAAAGTACACCAAGAAGGTTACGAATGTGAGATTTTAACAAAATAATAAAGGTTGTATGGAAATTCGGCACCATAGAGGTAGAAGTAAATAGGTTTTAATGATGTTTTGAATTCACAAACTTCATAGACGAGTGATATTTAATAACGTGCACACGATGTTCTAAATTCAATTTACTTTATCCTCAAGAGGATAATAACGGCTTTTGCATTCCTTTCCGAGATGGTGGGATGAAAATAATTTTTATTGCACACTATTTAATATAATTCAATTAGTTGTTGAGTTCAATTTTGCGTAGGTTGTTTTGTTTTTTTATTCCACCTGTTAGCCTTTGCCTGCAATCTCATAGTGATGATGATGATGATGTCTTAAGTTGGAAGCGGGCTTAATCTGATACGGGTATGAACAGTTATAATCACCACAAGGAGGTACCCCTAATCGGCTTCTACATGGCATCGTTCCGGGAATTGCCGTTAGAGTAGTAACTAGCCACGGCCGAAGCCTCCCACCAGACAAAACAAACTATCGCTAGAAACAATAGTAAGCAGTTTCAGAAAGTATTTGGAGTGTAACAAAAATAAGAATAATATCAAATACATATACCTACATCAAACTCACGTAATATAATAATTTCACTTGGTTTCTAGGCAATCGCGCTCCAACCTAGACTTCATCACTGCTTTGTAATAAGCATTATTGTCGCCAAGCAAGCCTACTCTGTGGTGAATTAAAATTTAGTTTTCCCTCAGTGTCACCCCTAGCTCTAGCAAGCAGGCCGTGAAGGGAAAGCCGGTAGGGCCATGGCTCACTTTCACGCGGCTAGTGATAGGTCATAGACAATAATATTACCTATCTAGGCTAAACGGATCTGGTCATTATTATATTAGTTATTACTTATGCAGGTGTTTTTTTGAAAATCTCATGCAGTAAAATACAGCACAAGTAATCCTGACTCACTCAATGACTTTATAGTACGGGACTAATAAACATTGACCCTAAAATAAAAAACCGGGCAAGTGCGAGTCGGACTCGCGCACGAAGGGTTCCGTACCATTATTAATAAATAATTACCTTTGTTAATGAACCGCAAGACTAACTTTGTTTGTAGAGGTTCATTGTTAATATCAAAAACTCTATGCTAGTTAGAGCATTGGCTATAGTTTTCCTGTAAAATATACGTAAATTCCTATTGACCATAATTATTTCAAATTTTTCGATTGGTAAACTCCGGAGATAAGGGGGGGGGGAACGGTATTTTTTTAGACATTTTCCCCGATAAATCAAAAACTATCATAACTAAAAATAATTAAAAATCTGTTTTAGAATGTACAAAGTAAACCCTTTCATATGATACCCCACACAGTACAGTTATCTCTCTTTTAAATTTCAACCCTCAGATTTTCCCCCCTTTTTAAATAAGAACAAAAATAATTTCCAATTTTTTTTAATTTCAGTGTCTTTGGGCCACTAATATACACAACTATTCCAAATTTCATGTCGATAGCTTCGGTAGTTACTGAAATAATCGAGTGTGACGGACGGACAGACGGACAGACGGACAGACGGACAGACGGACAGACGGACAGACAGACGGAGAAAGTCGCACCATAAGGGTTCCATTTTACCATTTTGGTACGGAACCCTAAAAATGTAAAGCTGATTTTTGGCACAAGTGTTCCTTGGGGTCTGAGAAGTACCTCTTAAAAATTCCCCCCTCCTAGGCCGCGGGCTTTCCTATCCTCCCCCCCCTAAAATGTCTCCCTGAGCGCGGTATTTTATAATTTTCTCAAAAACTATTACAGCTAGAAAAAAACCATCTATGGCGAACATATTCTACATTAAATAATCTACCAAATAGCATTTAAATCATTATGATAGAACAAATAGTTTTGGAAATATGCCGGCTTAATTTGCGTATTTTTTTGAAAAATTGTGTATGTTTCTTGTGATTTACACGAAAAGTATAAGAGCTAGGAAAAAAACGACAGGAACAAATTGAAAATTCATAAAACCCGTTGTGCCAAAAATGAGCTTTACATTTTTTATTTTAGGGTTCCCATACAAAGCTTGCATATGTAGCCTGAGTTAATAATATTATCAAATAGATGATGACCGCGACAGCGTCCACATGAATTATCGTTCTATCCCGGAAAATTAAGGAGATCCCGCAGGAATATTTAATCCACATGGGCGAAGTCACGGGCATCATCTAGTAAATTAATAAAACATCCAACTACCTACTCCACCAAACGTAAACATAATACAAATCTTACGTAAGTTAGCCGGCGTGACCCAGAACTTGAGAGAAAGGTCTAGGCGTCCCCCTTCCCTCCTCTCAACACGGACCGGCTGCGTGCACTCGACATGAATGATGCCCATTGGCCGAAGAGTTTACTTAGATTAAAAAGAAATGCAAATGGCTACTTGTTTGTTACCATCTTACCGGCAGAATTACGCTCAGCGTTTTTTTTTTAAATACAAGTTAGCCCTTGACTGCGATCTCACCTGATGGTAAGTGATGGTCTAAGATGGTAGCAGGCTAACCTGTTAGGGGTATGGCTTTTATATTAAAGCCATACCCCTAGTCGGTACACGGTATCGTACCGGAACGCTAAATCGCTTGGCGGTACGTCTCTGCCGGTAGGGTGGTAACTAGCCACGGCCGAAGCCTCCCACCAGGCCAGACCAGAGAACATT
Organism: Erebia epiphron; assembly: GCA_963932025.1. NCBI lineage: Eukaryota > Metazoa > Arthropoda > Insecta > Lepidoptera > Nymphalidae > Erebia > Erebia epiphron. Next base: position 23,009,907 of record OZ009947.1, on the reverse strand, counting down.
CAGAAATTATAAATTCCTTAACTGTCCCTGCCGGGAATCGAACCCGGGGCCTCCGCACGTTTAAGCAACAGCGCACAACACAACGGCAGGGAGGTCGCCAAAATGGATTAAAGGTCTAGCTCCAATGGAGATATAATACGGAGAGGCGCGGCACGTAGCGGCAAATGTTTTTTTTATGAGTAAGGTATTTACGGGGCCGCGTCGCGCATTGCATCTCCGTGCCGCGTCAACTAAGTATTCTTCTTCTTCTCTCACTGGGCTTTTCCGCACTTATGCAAGGGTGCCCGTCCTGCGTGAGACCTCTGGTGCGACTCCCCGCCGGATCATTCCAGCCTGCCGAGCTCACTCCAGAATCCAAGCAGGCCGCCCAGGTCGGCAAGGACTTCCGGAAGTGTTGCTGCTCTGCACCACAGACCATTTACTACTCGGTGCTCTGCACAGAGGGCTTTCGGTATACCTAGAACATATTATAAGTGTTTCTTGTGGACAGTGTTCTGTTATCATGCCTACAGCCGTCCTGCTCCGCGTCAGATATAATATACAAATAATACTAATTACTAGCTTTTGATAACCTTTGATTTTCCCTACGCTAATGAAAATTAGTTTAACTCATTCTCCGAGGTTATTAACTATGTCTATGCAAAATGGACATATTATTTAATTAGAGAAAAATATCAAGATTTGTTTACCCGTTGAGGTGGGATTGAAAAACTTAGTAACATACCAAATCATATTGTGATAGGTGTTTGCTTTATACCTACTTACAAGTTGTGTACAAAGGGATTGAAGCCAGTGAAGGTATTTTATAGGTAACTAGCTGATTCACGCGATGTTGTCCGCGTGAAACAAGTATTTTCAATGCCCACGGGAACTCCTTAATTTTCCGAATTCCTATTTCACTCTCCAGGTCCTCGATATACCCTCCTCCTATACCCATGCAAAAAAACGCGTCGATCCGTTGCTCCGTTACGGCGTGATTGAAAGAAGGACAAACAAATACACTTTCTCATTTATGATATTAGTATGATAATATGATATGATGACCTAATTAATGGCAGGTAGCAACCAAATTAAACACGGGTTATGCTGCTGAAGCAGTTTTTTTGCCACTACAAACTGCACGCTACTGGCACTCCCCGTCTCAAAGTTAAACCTCAACTCTTGAACCTGCATCATCACTTACCATCAGGTGAGATCGCAGTCAAGGGCTAACTTGTAGTGGATAAAAAAAAACCTTTGCAGGCAGACAGTAAGACAGTATTAATTTAATACAAAATACCCATAAACGCTCCGCCATTCCGGTTCAGACTTGATCATAGAACCTTCCAGTACCCAGGCCCTTTCACTTAGAGAAAACCGAGAAAAGTGGGACTAACGCTATGAAGTCATACCTTGCAATACTTTCTTGATAATAACATTAAGGTTGAACGATTAACTTGTAGTTGATTGTCGGCTTTTCTCAGTAGATTATTTCAAATCGGTGGTAGAGTCTATGGTTATATCGACGGTTAACTAAATTATTATTTTGAGCTTGTATTTACTTATAATAGTTTTTTTTAATCCACTATAAGTTAGCCCTTGACTGTGATCTCACCTGATGGTAAGTGATGATGCAGCTTAAGATGGTAGCGGGGTAATCTGTTAATATGGCAGTTATATTAAACCCATTCCTTTGATCGGTTTCTACACGGCATCGTACCGGAACGCTAATTCGTCCGTAGGGTAGTAACAGCCGAAGCCTCCTACCAGCCAACAAGCAGGCAATGTTGTTGGTGGTAAGCTCTAAAATATCGAGGAAACTTTATAACAATTTCTAGGGAATAAATGGCCAATGGTTTGGCGCGCAAGAATGGTAAGAGACCTGACGGGATGAGTCTTGTTCCGTGGAAGCAAGGAAGGTCGCTTGTTTGGGATGCCACATGCGTGGATACGCTAGCGTTATCCCACTTGCAGGCGTCCTCCATGACAGCGGGGGCGGCGGCCACTAATGCAGAAAGAGCCAAGAGGCGCAAGTATGAAATTATTGAAAATAATTTCATTTTTGTGCCTTTTGGTGTTGAAACCCTGGGGTCGTGGGGCGAAGATGCTAGATCCTTTTTTAAGTATTTAGCATATTCGACTGCAGACGACGAGGTCCCGGGTTCAAATCCCGGGTCGGGTCATAATTAAGTATTGGGGTTTGCTGACTAAAAATTCTCAGTACTAGCCCGGAGTTAGGAAGTTGGCGGTGTTTCCCCCTCGTGTTATTATCAATAACATGATAATAGTCGTTAAAGCCCGCCAACCGGCATTGGAGCAGCGTGGTGGGTCTAAGCTCTAATTCCCTCTCTCCTACGAGAGAGGAAGCCTGTGCCCAGCAGTGCGACGTAAATGGGCTGTAGTTAGGAAGATAATTTAGCTAAGCGCTAAGAGGTACCTACCTACATAAATTAACACAAGATGAACCGGCCGTCAAAACTTGTTGCATCTATTCTATCAATTAAATCTTAATTACCTATGCCGTTTACGAGTTAACACACTATTTTTGTGCCCATTTCACCCAACTAAACACCTTTCTTTACCCACACTTCGATACAAGTGCAGTCTGTATACGAAGTCTGTGTTGTGTGCGTAACGTAGACAAAACAATCTAATAGACGGCTAATTAGTTACCTATCTGATTTTTTTTCAACAAGAAGGAGCGACTTTCCCTTCGAGTGCCTGACCAAGGATTAATTATTATTAACTAGATGATTCCCGCGACTTCGTCCACGTGAATTAAGGTTTTTTGATTCCCGCGGGAAATCTTGAATGTTCTGGGATAAAAAGTAACCCACGTCCTTCCCCGGGATACAACCTATCCCTGTACCAAATTTCATCCAAATCGGTTGAACAGATATATTTTTTGATTCCCGCGGGAACTCTTTAAATTTCTGGGATAAAAAGTAGCCTATGTCCTTCCCCGGGATACAAACTATCCCCGTACCAAATTTCATCAAAATCTGTTGAATAGATGGGCCGTGAAAGCGTAGCAGACAGACAGACAGACACACTTTCGCATTTATAATATTGAGTATGGATTTGGTAAGTATATAATGAATAGAATGTGTTACACAGATGGAATGTTAATGTGCCTGAGTGTACCCACCGAAAGCCGAATAGCATTGTGCCAATCTTTTTCTATTATCTTTGAATGCAGAACTGCGTGCCTGAGAAGGTGTCCGTCCATGTTCTCAAAAGTGTGGGAATACAAATTATCGCCACTCATCAACAGCTACAGTCAGCTGAAAATCATGATCTCAGAATATACCTAATTGGCTTATTTCAATGTTACCGTGTCTGTATATTTTAGTTGCTCTGGTCTATAATTTTCTAATTCTTCGATGCGTATCTGTTTGCACAGATAATAACCGCGTTTGCATTTTATTTGTATATTAGTGTAGATGTTTGTGTGAGTGAAAGGGGGGGATACGTCACACTTTCGTATTGCTACGTAGTATTCTCCTTGTGTGCGTATTTATACCTGTGTGCGTGTTGCGTATACGCACGCAATGCCAATGCCAGGTTACGAACACGGAAAGTTGATTGTAAACTTTTACGTTGATATTACATGAGCGGAAAATTGGCCGACAGGAAATGATGGTACTTCTGCGGTACTTTTTCCATCGTCGTCCGGTTTAGTGACAGTCGGAAAATCGCTCGTGTAATAGGCCGTTGACTGCGGTTCGCACGGGTAGCATTATATCTGTCCACGTTCTACAAAGTTATAGTTTTTTGATGACATTTTTGTTTTTTTTAGTTAATCTTAGAAGATCTCGATGACTTTCATCGACGTTTTCGGCAGTTTATAGGTATATACAAAAGGAAAAGATGACTGACTGACTGATCTATGAACGCACAACTCAAACCACTGGACAGATCGGGCTGAAATTTAGCATACAGCTATAGCTATTATGACGTAGCCATCCGCTAAGAAAGGATTTTTGAAAATTTAACCTTTAAGGGGGTAATATAGGGCTTTGAAATTTATATGAATATCGAACCTAACGTGAGCGAAGCCGCAGGCAAAAGCTAGTCATACTATCATACTATAATATTATAAATGCGAAAGTGTGTTTGTTTGTTGGTTTGTTGGTTTGTCCTTCAATCACGCCGCAACGGAGCAACGGATTGACGTAATTTTTGGCATGGGTATAGTTGAGGACCTGGGAGATTGACATAGGCTACTTTTTAAGGAGTTTTTAAGGAGAAAATTAAGGAGTTCCCGCGGGAATCAAAAAACTTAAACCACGCGGACGAAGCCGCGGGCATCAGCTAGTACCTAATAAATATATAGGTAATCATAGTTCAGCTAATTTACGCTAAGCCATTATTTAAATTATTATAGATACTTTATTGTCTTCTTGAGGAATCGTTTTTAAGACTTTGGTTATAGCCGTATGAAGGTACTTCATTAGCTTCTAAGATTATCACAAACAGACAGACAAACTAGGTAATAATGTACTGATTGTATGAATTGTTCATCCTATTTTTCAAATCTTAGTATTTTTTTGTGTTTTCCGTCAGTTATCTTTCTAAGAAGAAATAAAATTCACTTGTACTCGTAGTAGTTCAAATCTACAAGATCTACGGGCTAGAGACCGCACTACGGACCGGCTACGGGTCGTAGCGGTTATAGGAGGAGCTTCAAAGCTCCGACAGACTACAGGGCCCTTAAGTCTAAGCAAATCGTAATCATTTGACAGCTTAAAACGTGTTACTCGAACTGTTTATGGAGTTCATACATGCTTTTTGACTTGCAGGCATCTATGCACTCCTTAAACAGGTCGAAATAAACGTTTGACAAACGATTACAATTACAATTTCCTTACACAATCGGGGGGCAGATCCCAATATACAGATCACGGACGGAACGCTTATTCTAAGTTCTAATTCGATTGATTGTAATGAGCATTCGATGACATTAGCGTCAAAGTAAAATGAACTTTGATTTAGGGCTCAATTTCGTCGTACTATATCTTTTTTTTTTAAATGTATAGCGAGCAAACGAGCAGGCGGGTCACCTGATGGTAAGTGATTACCGCCACCCATGAACATTTGCAGCACCAGAGGAACCGCCAATGCGTTGCTGGCTTTTGAGATAGGTATTTGTTTATCCGCCCTTTGAAGAGCCCCATATTATAATCATGAGGGAACACAGAAGATGGAAGCTGGTTCCACAATTTGCGGGTACGTGGCAGAAATGACCTGGAATAACGGGTAGTGGAAGAGGACCAAGCATCCAGGTGGTGAGGATGGAATTTGTTTCGCGTATATTTGTTTCAATATATCGCGTTGATACCTGCTATTAGTATGGAATTAATGTGTGTAAATTAATTGATACTTGAAATAATTGCATTAATTGATACTTGAAATAAAATTCCATAGGTATAAGTATTTCACGTGAGGCAAAAACACATTTCGGACAAAAAAAAACTGGCAGACCATAAAGTAGGTACCACCGATAACTTTGATATGGAGTGCGCACATTAGGCGACATGATATAGCTGTGATAGCCTAGTTTAGCCTAGGCTTGGACGTTCGACCTTCTCAGGTGGTCTGTTCAATGTTATTTTTCAGAGCTATGTTACGGGCAAGAAAATGGTTGACTGACGGACTGAATGATCTGTCAACGCACTGCCCAGACCACTGGACGGATCGGGCAGAAATTTGGCATATAGATAGCTTATATTATTATATAACGTTAGCATCCACTAATTTTGGAATATTCAACCCCTAAGGGGGTAAAAATAGAGGTTTGTTTGTATGAAATAAACGTGAGCGACGCTGTGGGCATAAGCTAATTCTCCATAATGTTTCCAAAGGTGATAGAAATCTGCTTATTTTGCAATTAGCCAACGTGGTGGACTATGGCATGATCATTCTCATTCTGAGAGGAGACCCGTGCTCAGTAATGGACCGATTTTCGGTTGAAATGATGATGATGACACTGGGCGATTGATCAAAACGTTGTTCCTCTCCGATGCAAACGTTACAGATGTTTTGTCTTTTGCAGTCCGTAGTGTGTTTTGCCCCTTATCACTAATTATCGACAGGGAAATCACGGCCAAGCATAAACGTGCCTTAGCCGACTTCAATAATAACTTTAGTGTCCGTAAATAAGGTCACGTGAATCATAACAGAGTTCTTTATTACTTACATGTAATTAAGTAACCGTGCAACCATAATATAAATGCGGAAACCTGAGTTTGGGTGAACGGCCGCGCTTGGTCTTGACATTTTTGGGGTGCAAGTTACGTCGACCGGTAAACTTGAGCTTCGCATTCTATAGTTTTAAGTTTACGTAATTATTTATCAGTGTTACATCATTGCTTACTTTTTTAGGTATTAAAGTATAGGTGCGTTTATGGAATATTAGCTGATGCTCGCGACTTTGACTTGGACGCCGAACTGACTCGAGCTTGTCACAAAAGCTTCGTGTGAGCTTTAAGAGTGAAAACGCGGCAAAACGCCGTTTCGTCATTAACGCAATTAATAACTTACGCATTACATTTATTGAGAAATGTAAGTACCTAATATTTTCATACAAATCTCGAACCCTTATTTTAACCCCTTAGGTGTACAACTTTTAAAAATCCATTCTAAGCGGATGCCTAAGTCATAAAAGCTATCTGTATGCTAAATTTCAGCCCAATCCGTCCCGTTTGAACTGTGCGTTCGTGGATGACTCAGTCAGTCAATCAGTCAGTCACCTTTTCCTTTTCAACCGACTTCAAAAAAAGGAGGAGGTTCTCAATTCAACTGTTTTTTTTTTATGTTTGTTACCTCAGAACTTTTGACTGGGTGGACCGATTTCGATGTTTCTTTTTTTATTTGAAAAGGCATACTTCCCAAGTGGTCCCATATAAATTTTATCGAAATCGGTCGAGCGGTTTTTAAAATATCAACAATAAAATAAGTACTTTGTATATCCTGTGTTTGATTTTGTAAATTTGGCGCGGGAGTTTGAAGTCGGTTGTTTAAAAATAATTTTTTATATTAAATTATATATATTTAGATAAAATGGTCCTTATCTCTTCCATCAAAACGAGTTCAATCATTCCTTTGTTTGTAGCACAACTGGCCAATCTTGACCGTTTATCTAAGATATCAGTTACGCGACAGGTTTAGAAGCAATTATAGCGGATAATTAATAAATAATTATTAATAACGAGCATGGTCTAGTACTTACAGTTGCAGTGAAAGCTACAGTATGTAGTTGGTTCTTGTTGTTTTGATACTTTGAAAATTACAAAAGTTTCACGTTGAAACAGAAAAGTTGGCATAGCTATAAACATTACCCTAAAGAATTGATAAATTATACATCTAAATGCTTTACTATTTTTACAGTACAGGATATAATGTAGGAATTTAAAAAGTTAGTCATAGAAGTTGATATTAGAGTTATAAGTATTCTGTACGGAATCAATCAATCAAATTGTAAGGTAATTTCTTCAACAGTGACTTACTCTACAGGCAATACTTACTCTAAGAGGAAATAGTTGAAATTTAGGGCGCGGAACCCATTTGTATAAATTTGTACATCCTTACCAATCAAAAACATTTATATAAAACTATCAAGACGATTGTAATCACAGTATTTTAACATTGACAGTTAATAGGTAATATTACAGCTTGTTGAGCTAAAACTGGGGAAAGTATGTAAGCTGCAGCTCAAATAACCGGCTTTAATCTATGGCTCTATATCTATACGACTTACCTTGATAACCATAATATAAAATGGAAAAATTTCATTCGATGTTGGTGTCTGTCTACTGAAGCTAAAGACCTGATACTAAAAACTTGACACTAGGTCTAATACCAATGTTTATTATACTACAGAGGGACGAGTGGCCTAGCTGTGACAACATAATATATCAGTTTATTGCGGTTGTTAAGCAACGTTGACGAAAGTCGGTAACTGGATGGGTGACCGAATTTGGAGGTTAAAATTTGGCCGTTTCGTTTCCTCCGTGCCTCGGAGAGCGCGCTATTGATCGGTCCGTTATTGTTACTAACATCTGATAATAATCGTTACAAAAACCAATGAGTTTAAATACTCTTAGTCGAATCGATTGCAGAAGGATATGGGAACCCACCGCAATCCCGGCGATGGACATAGACTACTTTTTATCCCGAAAAATCAAAGAGATGCCTTGGAATTTTTAAAACCCTAATAAACGAGGCCCGTATTAACGAACCGACATCGAGCTTAGAACAGATTCTTAATTAGGTAGGTATCGGTCAATGCTAGAAAAATTGTTCTTAGCTGAGGTCGGTAAACCGCGGGCATGGGTAGGTACTAGGTACGAGCAGAAAACATAAATAAAGGTAGAAAATATTACCCATATCATGTCTTACTTAATAATATTATAAATGTGAAAGTTTGGATGTATGGATGTATGAATGTTTGTTAATCAATCACGCCCCAACGGCTGAACGGATCTGGCAGAAATTTGGCACAGAGATAGAATATAGTCTGAAATAGCACATAAGCTTTTTATCCCAGAAAATTAAAGAGTTCTTGCGGGAACCAAAAAACCTCAAACCACGCAGACGAAGTCGCAGGCATCCGCTAGTAAATAAATATATCCATCTATCATGGCAGCCTTATTTTATATGGTCTACTACGATCTAGCCTATGGGCTAATAAAATAAGTACCTACCTAATATTACGTTAACTTAACTTTCTACTTATGAGTAATTTCTACATCAACAATAACTGTCCTTAATTAATTATAATATACCTACCTACTTAGTGTTCACGATGGTAATGTGGGTAGAAAATAATGACTAACTAAACTGGAAACGATAATTTGAACTTCGAAACCAAACAAAAAAGGTTCTACAACTATACCTAACGGTACACAAAGGTTTGACATCGACACTAAACTGTAGCACAGACTAATGAAAAAAAGAACAATGCCGGTCGATAAAAGCGCACAAAAAAAGTTAGCGTTCCAAATTCAAATAATTTCCCACACGTAACGTTACGCGGGAGGACATCCAGTGCAGGCCGTTATACGAGGCACTGACCCACATTCGCCTCAGCATTTCACCGAGATTACGTACTCGTTCTGTTACTAACCTTATTGGGACTTTCTCTAAGTTACGTGTACATTGCAGGTTTTGTATGGCCGTGACTTTGAACTTCAAACGCGGTGGGTAAATTATAAAATTGCAATCACGTCTGATTCGCAGTTACTCTCACGTTTTAGCTTAAACTAAATAAATGATTGCAGTAAGAATACTGTAAATTCAGCCAATGACGACCAATAGCGATTGTAGTTATCTAACTAAAATAATCATGAATTAATTAATTAAGGGGCAGCTATAACGCAAAAATACTGCCTCCTAGCCTCTATTTTTGACTCTGTTTAGCTTTTCTATTGTTGACAGGGGGAAAATCTTCAGATCGGATCGGGGAGAATCCGGGCTATTTAGGATTTATCTATACCTACCTACTCTAAAACCCACTCGGGAGCCACCCTTAGCGCATATTGAGACGCTTCGTATCACGAAAAGATCCCAAGAATTTTATTGAAAAGTTCTGATTATCTATATTATGACATAAAGATTGGTCTTAATAATATGTATATTTTATTAAGTATTTAATGAACAAAGTGTTTTTGTAATGTTTTTTTTAAATATGCAGCAATGGACGGAGAGCATTTGGTTTTTCGTGTGCTGGTGTAAGTGTAAAATGACGTTTAAATAATAATGGCGGCTGGCTGGTGTAAGTTTGCCGCGCTTTCTGATTTTGCGACGAGAAATTATAGTGCGGTTCCAAAGGCACGTTCCAACTTAATGGAGTGTTACGTAGGATGCGGCAATTCTTTCTTATGTTATGTTTTATTATTGGTATTACATTATTTATAGTTTAAAGGTTAAGAAACGGTAACTTTTTTATGAAAGAGTAAAAAGGGTTATCCACACGCACTAGCCGTGAAGTAAAAAAAAAAACAGAATAAATTTTCCATTAAATTATGACGTATTAGTACCTACTTTTTAAAGTTATAGAACTGGTAGTGAGCCTTATTTTAAAATTTTATAATTTATATAATTAGTTCACACGCTCACGTTCACGTGCTTTTAGAAATTGAAAGAAATGCTAAGTTACCAAAAGACACTGAGCGAAGAGGTTCGATGTCTATAGGGCGATAGGTGCTAGAGATTTTAAAGATACTTGGTTGAAATATCAAGTACCTAATCATACGACACTGTGGCCAATTTTGTTGTTCGCAATCTTTAAACTAAAAATGATAGCTCTAAATATTTTGTCATCCCTTTCCGCAGGGAGTATTATAAAAGGGATAGCAATATATTATGTACTAAATAAATAATAAAATACTAGATGATTCCCGCGACTTCGTCCGCGTGGACCAAGTTTTTTCGATTCCCGCGGGAACTCTTGAATTTTCTGGGATTAAAAATAGCCTATGTCCTTCCCCGGGATGCAACTTATCCCTGTACCAAATTTCATCAAAATCGGTTGAACAGAAGGCCGTGAAAGCGTAGCAGACAGACAGACAGACAGACAGACAGACAGACAGATAGACAGACAGACACACTTTCGCATTTATAATATTAGTACGGATGGATGGATGTTGCTTATAAAATAAACTTTTTATTCAATATGTTACGAAAAAAAAATGTGTGTGTGTGCCAAAATGACTAGTTACTCTACGAGTGAAGCTCAGTCTATCAGCTGCTAGAGATTTAAGAGAGATCTAGTACTTATTTGTACTACATTAAAGCAGTTAAGTACTACTTAAGGCTAGTAGATACCTACTGGCTAACAGGCAAGCATAGATGCAGTACAGCTAGAACTGGAGCAAGAATCCGGTTCTTGTACCACTTTTGATGAAGGGAGACAAAGCTGCGCAGACTTGCATTGTTAATGTTACAGATCCGTATTACTTACCTACAAATCTACTAAGTATGTACTTAGTTTTTAGCTTTACACGTACTAGGGGACATAACATAATATCAAGAGTGAATGATTGCATCTTTGCAATCATGCATTGTCGAGTCAACATCTCCTGAAGATGTTCCGGTGTCGGAAAGAAACGTATACGTTGAGAAAAATTTGGAAGATTTATGTGGTGTGTGCCGATGTGAATTGCTGGCTTCTTGGGCGGTGAATATCGCAAGCTGCAAGTGGAAGATACACACTGTACCACATAGATTTGTCTACTGTGACGGATTATAGCACTTCTAGTTCCTTCATTGAATGGCATCTTCTAGGGTCTAGGCAATCGTTCTTCATGTAACGCTGCAATTTTGCTTTGCGTCTGATTCTATGTTAGTCAAACGCAAAATAATAAAGATTCTTTCCAAAAAACCGACTTCCAACGCCACTGTAAAGTACAAAATAACATTTCTACCCAGTTGACGTCGGGCGGATATAACAAGGATAAGCAAAGTTGACGCATCAAACTCGCCCGACTTCAACATAGTGGGTAGAAATCAAAATTATTTTGTACTTTACAGTGGCGTTGGAAGTCGGTGTTTTGGAAATAATTTTAATGTTTAACTTTTTAGTGTCAGGGTTGAGGATTTGGAGTCAGAATTTTATATGGAACCACCTCGAGAGCTTCCTCTAACGACTGATAGAAAAACATTTCAAATCTGTTCAGAAACCACGGAGATATGCACCGTCATACAGTTTACATTTCAAAAAAAAAATACGCGCCGAATTGAGTACCTCCTTTTTTGGAAGTCGGTTAAAAAACAAGTTTGCCTTATAGAATTATTACAGTATTGCCTTGGAGGCCCCCAAAACCAAAAATATAATATTATGTAAAAATAAATAATAATAAAAATATGTAATATAATTATTAAAGTATAGATGATGCCCGCGACTTCGTCCTCGTGGATTGAGCAGTAAAGTCGTAAAGAACATCCAAACATACAAACTTATAATCATCCAGCTTATTATTTTTATTTAAAAGAACTAAAATGAAATACTACCAGTTACCACATTACTATTCCTACTACTTAGTCCCAAGAATTAAACTCTAAAGCTCGCCATCGACGATAAGTCATTTGAGTTAGGTCAAGCGATGACTCAAGAATGATTTACGGAGCACAGCAGGGCGATCGCTTATCTTTTGCGTCAATCAATGATACATCGCAATCACCTCCGATTGGCTGAATTTATAGTATTCTTGCTGCGTCAATGGCTTTCGTCCAATAGTGGAAGAGTGTTAACCAATCAGAGGTGATTGGGATGTATCAATGATTGATGCAAAAGATACGCGGTCGCCCTGCGGTTTTCATAGGTCATGCCCTAAACTATGGGGACTAGAGTTAAAACGAAAACTTTATATCTGTTAGATATTTAAAGATTTTATTTCCTTTCATACGAAAAATAAGTGAATATTTTATCCTCATTCAATTGTGTTGATGCAAAGTGAGTAGCCATTTCAACAATGGCGAACTCATCATCTCCATTCTTAGGTAGGTACTTATTCAAATGGGTTGCGTAAAGGAAAAATGCAATTGTCCCGCTGAAGAATCGAGAATAGAGTGAAATGTCGGGGAAATGCAATTTTCTTATGCAACGTGCACTAATGCAATCCAACTGTATAAAACCAACGTTTCTAATATTACATACTCGGCTAGCTTTCTTCGACATAGTTACTCTCAAGTAGAATGGTGGCGGCAAAAACTAGTGCTTTCTTTTTCAATGTCGGCTACAGAGCGGGATACATATACAATTTATATGTATAAGAGTGAGATGGATCTATGTTATGTTATTGCGTGTTGGTTTATTTGGAATTAGGCTTAGGAACGGCGTAAACGTCAGTATAGTTTGTTGAAGTAACATTGGATGGTATTCCACAGATAATTAAGACGGTTTATTGATTTGAATTTGGTACGCTAGTGTTGTACCGCTTTGGAGTGTTGTTGTGTCGATTCGCGTGCGGTGAAATGTGGGACAATCGAAAGCCTTTCTCCGTTCGGCGGTTAGGTATTTTATTCCGTTAGTTTTTTTGCGGCCGCGATCATACCAATATGGCGGGCTGGTGGCATAATTTTTTCGCTTTGTCACGTTAGATCATTCTTGTTAGAGCTCTGGAAAGCTGCGCTCTGCTTGAATCTAAGTCGCATAACTGTACCGGAGAGAAGTTATGTAATTGTAACAGTCATGGACGGATTTGCCTCACTTTGCTTGGCGTTTAGCGTGCGCTTGTTAATTTATTAATTTATAATGGTTTATCGGAGTAATATTTCTTATAATTTAAATAATTAATAAGTATAGCTGGTACAATATTTTTTATTCTGCATTTAGAGTAATAACTGTGGGTTTGTCTTTCTAACACGCCGCGTCGTGTGATGATTGACTTGATTTTTGAATGGATGTATTTTAAGACTTGGAAACTTAAGGTGGAGGAGGGGATATAACTTAAATTGAAGTGGACAAAGTCGCGCGCATCTATACTATCTATACTAATATTATAAATGCGAAAGATTGGATAGATGAATGGATGTATGGCTGGATGTTTGTTACTCAATCACGCCAAAACGGCTCGGATCTGGATGAAATATGCCACAGAGATAGATTGTAGTCTGGAATAACACACAGGCTTCTATTTATCCCGGAAAATTAAAGGGTTCCCGCGGAAACCAAAAAACCTCAATCCACGCGGGCGAAGTCGCGGACATCAGCTAGTATAATATAATAAATAAGGTAATAGTTAAAATTTGTGAATCTGCTGTTACCATTGACTTACTGTTACTTAACAACTAAATAAAACTAACAGGGTTTATGTTAGTTTGACTGATACTAGAATAGGTACATATTATAACCATGAAAAGAGATACCTACATATAATTTCCACAGAGTAAACAAGCGATAATACCAACTGTCAGATTATTCTGGCCCCTTGTCGTTCCAGATTCACATCCCGTTAGCGGGTGAAAGTGGTGCTGCAGTGTCTATGCAAATTACGCAATTACTCTGTGGCTGCAGTTGCCGGCTTCGAGGAACATGGAAAACTGTTGAAACTTCGAAAGTCAAGTTTAACTAGGTGCTTTATTTTAAAGTTTACATATTTTTTAATGCTCTTTAATAACAGAGTTATAAAAATCTTTATCATAATCAATTTCTATCTACTTTGACCATGACAAGTCACGGTCAACTTATGATAGAATTTAGGCCGGCCATACACGGACAGCTTGAAGCCGTAAGGATGGACTGCTTCAAGCTGCGCCTGCAAAGTGAACTACAGACTTCTACATACACACATACCTATTACCTACATGGAACCGTTCGAGCAGTTGCAACTGCTTCGGGCGGTTGGCACTTGGCAGCAGTTATCAATGGTAGCTTCAAGCTGTTGACTATGACTGCAAGAGCGGTCCGTGTATGTTGATCACTGGCTAACTGATCGAGCAGTCTGTGTATGGCTGGCCTTACTCTTTGTCCTAGATTACCCGTTGTCATACGTGAGCGACAAACGCGACTCCGCGACTCTATACAACGCGAAGTGACAGTATCAAACATTAGCTGTCCCTTCACGTGGCCTACGTTGTGGCGTAGACGGGTTTGTCTTATTCTATGGTGTCGTATCGCGTCGCATCGCTTCTTACCCTCACCTAGGATAACGGGTGAGCGACGGAAGCGACGCGACGCTATGCGACGTGATACGACTCCATAGAAAATGACAAACTTATCTTCGCGCAACGTAGGCCACGGCCCACGCGTAAGGTCAGCTTCTGTTTGATACAGCGTTGTCGCGTTTGTCGCTGACTCAGGTGATCAGGTCTTAGCTTTTTGACGACCGCCTTGGTGAGGATGTGTACCTATATTTGTTACAAGTAGAGGTCTAAGGTTCGATTCTCGGTGGGAAAAATTTGAAATTTACTTTTCCGGTCCAATGAAGGCCATGTCGCATCTGTATGGAACCCAAGCTTTATATCTCTACAAGCTTTATATTTATAAAAATCGGCCAAGTGCGAGTCGGACTCGCGCACCGAGGGTTCCGTAATCAAGAAGTAGGTATAATTACCTTTGTTAATGAACCGCAAAACTAACTTTGTTTGTAGAGGTTTACTGTTAATATCAAAAAATTACGTTTGTTGTATGGGAGCCCCCCTTTAATATTTACTTTATTGATATTTAATTATTTATTTTGAAAGGTAATATACAAGTTAATATTCTGTGAAAATTTGAACCGTCTACCTCTTACCGTTTTTAATATTGAGCAAAAAAATACGAAAAAAACACGTTTATTGTATGGGGACCCCCCTTAATATATATATTTTTTTAATTTTTAGTATTTGTTGTTATAGCGGCAACGGAAATACATCATTTGTGAAAATTTCAGCTTTCTACCTATCACGGTCTATGAGATACAGCCTGGAGACAGACAGACAGACAGACAGACAGACAGACAGACAGACAGACAGACAGACAGACAGACAGCGGAGTCTTAGTAATAGGGTTCCGTTTTTACCCTTTGGGTACGGAACCCTAAAAACTACGGCACCATACTTACTTCTTTAAGAAGATGGAGAAATGTCGAAATTCACGATTGTCTACTTATCTTTTAACGGTTTCTTATGACCTTAGCTATGCCTTAAACATACTACATAAGTATATTAATACTTACTGAATTGGGTTACGAGAAGGTTGCATTCATTCACGTAACCAACTTGCCGACCGAGTTCAAGCGATGTGACTTTGTATCTTTCTCGTTAAACCTCGTAGGAAGTTTTGAAGCATCATCTCTACTTAGGGTCAATAGCTAGTTGCTCTATCGATGGCTAAGACGTACCTATAGTCTACGTTTTAGGAGACTAGACATTGTCAGCTGAGATGGTTAAATTCATTATCACTGCCTAGTCAAGTGGTCTAGTGGTTAGCATGTTCAACTGCGGCCAGCGAAGTCCCGGGTTTGAGCCTCGGGTAAAGATTATAACCATTGTTATGGACCGATCAGTCAGTTACCCTTTCCTTTTATATATTATATAGTTTTATTAATGCAATTATATAACTAGGTACTTAATAAAAAGATAACTAAGTACATAGTAATTTTTATTGTGTTTTTTTTTTGTGAAACTTTTATTTACTCTGAATATAGAAATCTATTATGGCTAGGTAGGTACTTGAATTATACTGCGCGTCTCTTTTAAGTTGGTTATAACAAGCCTAGATCGAAGTCATTCTGAAAGGTTTTTAGATTTTGTTTATCTTGTAGAAATTATATTTATTTTATAAGATCTATAGGGTTCGTTTTACCCAATTGCAAGATATTGAATTATTAATTAATAAATTAATAAGTTACCAATGTAGCTGTTTTAATGATTTCTTACATATTATACTATCATATAATATATCCTGATGCTATTAAGTTTATTAGTTATCCTTCTATCCTGTGATCATACGCGGAAAAGAGATAAATAGATTAAAGTACCTACTTCTAAATTCTATGCAGCTATTATATTGTGTAAGTATAGTAAAATATACACATATATCAGGTTTAGCAGCTTTTTTTTATTAAGAAGCCCTAAACCCAAAAGCATAGCTTATTATTTGCGCTCAAAATATGGAGGTAATAACTACCTACTAGGTACAAAGTAAACCAAAAGTTCAAAATTCAAAAGTGGCTAAATAGTAGGTAGGCTATTTAAGGAGGATGGTATTATTATTTAAGGAGGATGGATTAAGGTATAGAGATGTCAAATCATGCCATTACTTCCTCCGTCCCTTTCCAGTTTCCCCTCATGACTAAATTATTGATTAATGCAAAAAAACCTTCTAATTAGTTATGATCGTTCTACGCTTAACTTGTTAATTTTATGTTCCGAGCATAAAATCATACTTACTAATATTATAAATGCGAAAGTCACTTTGTTTGTTGGTTTGTTGGTTTGTCCTTCAATCACGCCGCAACGGAGCAACGGATTGACGTGATTTTTGGCATGGGTATAGTTGAGGACCTGGAAAGTGACATAGGCTACTTTTTATCCCGGAAAATTAAGGAGTTCCCGCGGGAATAACAAAAAACTTAAACCACGCGTACGAAGTCGCGGGCATCAGCTAGTTATCAAATAAAGATAACAGAATAATATGTAATTGCGTCATTTGCATAGTCGCGGCACTTTCACCGCATAACGGGACTCGAATCTGGAACAGCGGGACCTGAATAATTGCACCGTTGTCTTTCATACTAGCATTACACTAGTGCCACTGCCTAGCTTACATACAGCAAGATAACATACGTAGTACTGGCCAGCATAGCCATGCGTCCGTCTGGTCTAGTTCTAGAAACTGAAGCTTGGACGATATGCAAAGAGAAGGAGCGAAAGGAACGAAGCTATGACAATGTATCATGGTAAGTGAGTACTACGACGAAGAGAGACCTCCTCCGTGGCGCAGTGTTGAGCGCTGTTGCCTTAACGTGCGGAGGTCCTGGGTTCGATCCCCGGCAGGGTTTGGAAATTTATAATTTCTGAATTTTCCCTGGTCTGTCCTGGTGGGAGGCTTCGGCCGTGGCTAGTTAGTAGTGGTAGTGGCCCTACCAGTAAAGACGTGCCGCCAAGCGATTTAGCGTTCCGCTACAATACCGTGTAGAATCCGAATAGGGGTATGGGTTTAATATAACTGCCAAGCCCGCTACCATCTTAGGCTGCATCATCACTTACCATGAGATCGCAGTCAAGGGCTAACTTGTAGTGGATAAAAAAAAGAAAGTACATTTAATTGTATAATTTATCTGATATTAGACTAGCAATCATACAGATCAGAAAAAGCGAAATCGTACTCATCACTGAACAGCCATGCTACTATTTACTAACAAAATAGTATTTCGTGGTAATTCGAATCCAACTAGATAAAGCTTTGCTTAGAAGTATTCAAAAATAATATGTTCAAAATAGCACCCTCAATTAGTATGTTATATTAAAATAATTTATATTAATTGTGTTAACTTGTTTAGGTAAGAAAACGCCCGTAAATTAAACAATATTTTGTTCCATTGTGAGGTAAACAGAATATCGAAGATGAACTTCCCACGTGTAGGTAAAGTTCACAGTTGTGTCGTCAAAGAAAATTCTGGTGTCGTTGACATTTTTGCCGAAATGTACACGTTTTCGTCGATCGAAGTCGAACTCGCGACCGGTCAATGACTGAGTTCACTGTTCGACGCAAAATAAAATGAAATGACATTAGAATGTTTTTTTTGTCGGTAAATTTCTCCGCCCTGGATTCGCGCGTGTCACACATGACGCACGTAAGTTTAGCATCTAGGTGATTAAGTTTTAATTACTTTTATTATTTGTTTGTGATACTTTAGTATTCCATTGGCAATATTATAATCCTTAGCAATATTATAAATGCGAAAGTCTGTTTGTTTGCTGCGATTTCATGGTCCATTTTATTTAATCAACTGTTATAAAATTTGGTTTAGAGAAAGGTTACATCCCACGGAAAGGCATAGGCTACTATTTATCCCGTAGAGTCAAAGAATTTCGTATTGATCAGTATCAGGGGTAATCAAGTCAAAAGATTCTTTATAGCTCCATTTCAAAGAGAAACCAAACCTAGGTAGGTACGTTTTATTTTTGGCCATATTTTATTTATACGGTTGGCGGTTGGTTTTGGCGATATTTTTAAAGAAGTTAGTACTTAGTAGGTGCACAGCACTGGTTGTGTACCTACTTCAACACAATACAATTTCAAGATATTATAATATGATTTGCGTTACATATGCTGAACATAACTTTTGTTTCCGCCCTGGATACCTGTCTTTTCCAAACTGCGGCTAATATTTCACGGTCGAAATAAGCGTTCGTAACAATGCAAGTGGGCCACGCTTTCGGTGAAAGTTTGATGGTGTTCTACATTTAGTGTAACAGATGCTTTTCAACGCAACATGATTTTCACGTACCTACTAATGTTCCACACTCGGAGACTGAGGCAGCAGGGCGACACCGACCGACGCCCTGATCAATATATACAAAGGGACCTCGAAGTCGCGAGTGGCTGACAGAGAGGCTTTGGCCGCTCATTTTCCATATATATGCGACTCCATGATTCATGATTGCAGTATGAAATCAGGGATAACATCACCCAGGACTAGCAGCATATCTTTTTATAATTAACCCTAGCTTAGATTAGATTGAGGTATTTTGGTTATTCTTTTCGAAACTATTTAATTTACTGGGATAAAAAGCAGCCTATGTTTATTCTAAACTATAATCTATCTCTGTGCCAAATTTCATCCAGATCTGTTCAGCCGTTCTGGCGTGATTGAGTAACAAACATCCATCTATCCAAACTTTCCCATTTATGGTATTAGTATAGTATAGATTATTTTGTGTAAAATGAGCATTGAACTACTTCAATCAATTTAAGCAGTACTTAACGCCTCCACGACCTGCACGCCAATGTATAGCATGATGAGCGGTACCTTACTGCACATAACTTTTGTTTTGTTTCCGGTGTTTTCCGCCCTGGATACCTGTCTCTGCCAAAGTTTGGCCAATTCACGGTCGACATAAGCGCTCGTAACAAAACAAGTGGGCCACACAATCGGTGAAAGTCCGGAGAAAGGTGTTTCGAATGGGGTCACGCAGTTACCGGCGTTACGTGGTGTGACACTTTATTTGATTGAGATGTTTGTTGTTTGGTGTTGACTCATTTGGATATCGACTTTTTTTTAATGGTCTGTCAACCTAAGAAGTTGGCGGTGTTTCACCCCCGTGCCTCGAAGACCACGTTAAGCCGTTCGGTCCAAGTTATTATCACTAACATGATAATAGTCGATGAAGCCCGCCAACCCGCATTAGAGCGATGTGGGTCTAAGCTGTAATTCGTTCTCCTATGAGAGTGGAGGCCTGTGCCCAGCAGTGGGACGTCAATGGGCTGTAGTGGTGGTGGTATCCTAAGAATAGGCGTGCGCTTGACGACAAATATTATATATGCTTTTAATATTATAAAGCTGAAGAGTTCGTTTGTTTGAACGCGCTAATCTCAGGAACTAATGGACCGATTTCAAAAATTCTTTCACCGTTGGATATGTACGTGATCCCTGAGTGCTATAGGCTATAGTGCTATAGCGGACCACCCCGGCTTCGCCCGTGGTACACCACGGGCGAAGCCGGGGTGGGCCGCTAGTGCTTAATACAAAGCAATGATGAGGTCTAGGTTGGAGCGTGCTTGCCTAGAAGATGCCTATTCACTCTTGCGTTGTAACATTAAAGTCATACCTACCCCTGATTGGTTTGTACGCGGCATATACTTAATTGGCAGACTTTGAGAACATTAAGGAGAATACAAGGTAATGTCTAATGTTTTCCGGCAACGTCGAAAAACATGTGAACAAAAATAATCGAGTACGTTCAGAGTTACCAGACCAATTTATTTCCACCATTTGCAGTATCAGCTTTCACTAGGCAGACCCTAATTTATTATCTATATCCTTTCATAAAAAAAGTATCTGTGTTTATTATAAAAGTATGAAACCTAGATAGAAAAGAATTAAAGTACTAAAAACAGTCATTATAACGTAATTATTGTTATAAAAGATGTTTCCATGCAGTCACAATAATTATTCAATTTGTATTAAATACGTAAGTACATGTAGGGCTTAGTCACATTCGGTGGGTCTTTTTTATGCATTATAATATAACAAACGTTAACCATAATTAATAATTTTATAAATGTGAAAGTGTGTTTGTTTGTTTGTTTGTTTGTTTGTTTGTTGGTTTGTCCTTCAATCACGCCGCAACTGAGCAACGGACTCGATGTTTTTTGCATGCATATAGTTGAGGACCTGGAGAGTAACAGGCTACTTTTTATCCCGGAAAATCAAGGAGTTCTCGCTGAAAAAAAAGCTTATACCACGCGGACAAAGTTGCGGACATCAGCTAGTTATATACTTAATAAACTTTAATTTCAAAAGTATTAATTAGCTTGGTCCACAGTCCACACTAAGCGCGGCGGCCTAGCAAAGCCCTGCTTGGGCAGGCCTCGACTGGGTCAAAAGCGCACGCCTTCGAGGAAATGCGTCCTCATCAGTCACGCTTCTGCATAAAGCAGTCTTACGTCTAAGTCTCACTTAGTATGACCCCTGGCTCTTTATGGGCCCTATGGCATAAAAAAACACTGCCATAGTTGTATATCATGATATTTTTGAGATAAGGAGATCTACCGAAATATAAATATCGAATGTATAAGCACAAATCAAAATAAATTCATTTTCTTTAGCCATCCTCGGAGTAGTGTTGCAGTAGTATGTGTACTTAGTTCCATGTAAAAGTGTGCACACGAACTTTTTGTCCTCCAATAAAAAAAAAATATCAGTTGACGATGTCGACGATTATTTTCTAGAAGAATTCAGCAGTATGTGTCCGTGCCTCGATGCTAAATCGTGAGAGACGACGCGGGAAGTATTCCGCAATTTTCACCACTTTTCCTCCGGCGCACTTTCTTCGTGTTTTTGTGCTGCGGCGTTGCAACTGTCGAATAACATCTGTTAAATACGAATAGCATTACACTAACATTGTGATAATTAAGCTAGACTAGATGATTCCCGCGACTTCATCCGCGTGGATTAAGTCTTTTTGATTCCCGCGGGAGCGCTTGAATTTTCCGGGATAAAAAGTAGCCTATGTCCTTCCCCGGGATACAACCTATCCCTATACCAAATTTCATCAAAATCGGTTGAAGAGATAATTTTTTTTGATTCCCGCGGGAACTCTTGAATTTTCCGGGATAAAAAGTATCCTATGTCCTTCCTCGGGATACAACCTATCCCTGTACCAAATTTTATCAAAATCGGTTGAACAGATGGGCCGTGAAAGCGTAGCAGACAGACAGACAGACAGACAGACACACTTTCACATTTATAATATTAGTATGAAAGGATATGGATTAATAAGTGTAAACGCCAAATACTGATTAATAATGTATAATAACTGAAATTTACTCTATCACACTTTCTTTTCTTTTTCCAAACTTTTTCTATAAAAAAACTCTATGAAACATGTCCGCTAGACCATCTCGAGTTAATCCACCTCCCGAGTGTACCTACCTACATTAATGACTCTTTTTCCCGTCTATAAATCTTAATCCCGTCTCATAAATAATAACCAAACCTTACATAGGGTATCTATAAATATAATAAATAATCATTTATTTACCAGAATGTACATAATGATGGTGAAACAATACAGGCTGTTCATTAAAATTCAACTAAATTAATAGTATGCAAATATCACATTATGAGAGACGTAAAAATGAAATGAAGAATTAACGTACTTAGTAGGTAAATAAAATTATAAGGACTTAAGTTATATCTACCAGCGTACTACACAAATTAACAAAACTTATAAAAATAGAAGCACTGTAGTTGCTTAGGTTAAAATAGGTTTAAATTGGCATAAATACAGATATTAGGTTCGTTATAAACTACTTTGCATTATCCGTTCTCAATTCGATTGTATTTTTTTAACAAAAAAAGTTACAAAACAAACAAACAAAAATCATATTATTTCATCAAAAAGTGCTGTCATGCAATATGTTTCAATACAAACAAGCCCTTTTAAATCGTCGGTATAACAAACAAGTTTATAGGGTTGCCTCAAACTGTAAAACCGATTTAATACACTAAATTATATTCTCATTATTATATTTTCCTTGCCTAAAAATATTACTTTAACTAACTTATAAAATAAATTTAAAACAAATCCTTAAAACCTACTAACAAAAAAATAAAACACTAATCATCACCAAAAGAGACAAGACAAAGACACCCAAAAGACCACCCCTGGTTGCCCCTGGGCCAAAGGTACCCATCAAACTTGCAGCATTGCCACGCTGAATGGCGATGGATAGCCTTTGAACCAGGTAGGAACTAGGTTAAATAATAAAATAATATACTAAATAGTACATTATTTTAATATGCTGATTTGTTTTGGGTCGAGACCACGACATAATATCCTTAAATTACATAATACATAAAATGCTCTGAATTTATAAAGGCTTGACTGAAAAATTACCATCTGATACTTTTATTAATTAACTTAGATTTTAGTTGATCTTATCTTGAAAGTTGTAATCATAATTCTGTTAAGTAAACTTCTGATTGGGTAGTTATAATACTTGATAAATATTTTCCTCACACCACGCCACGCCGTTTCCAATATTAACAGGATTCCAAATGTTTTCTATGAATTATCATAAATATATAAAAAAAACATTCATATCATTTGGGTTAAAATTATGTTAACTTTAAAAGTACTTAAGTTGAAAAAATTTGCAAATATTATCACTTGTTCGTAAGTGGCAACCCTAAGTGTATAAAATCGAGGTGACCGCGATGCGTCGGTGAAATGGGAAAGCGACCTCGAATCGGCAGACGCATAACGGTACAGTGCACCGCTTTGTTGGCACACGTTTCTATTTATCCGACTTCTATGCGGCTAGGGCTGACAACATTTTACTAAAATTAATAAAAATATTTTGGTCATCGAAAATCTCTGCTGTGATAATTTTCTTGTAGTCTGTACTGATGCACATTTGTTGGCGTCTAACCACGTTCTCAAAAATTTAACCTTAGGGCCCGAGTGCATTTATTTATTTATTTAATTAGTACGGGCACAAGCCAATTACACAATTAATTAAAAAAATAAAGTTTGTCGTTCACCTAGTCCTAGGACAACGAGTTAGTAAATGTTAGTATTAACGGTAAGTTAAATAGACTTGTTTTTACTTTATTCAATTAATGGTGACCCTATTGACCATCAACTTTCGCGGTCTAAACTATTAATTAAAATATACTCATAGAAGCTTCGTGTAAAGAAGTAACCTCAAAATTGTCTCATTTTTTGTTCATTAGATTAGATAAATACCAGTAAATGATAATAAATGATTTGAAGCTAGACAGTTTTATTTACTCTCAAAATAATAATATCTAGACAGACACAATCGGTGTAGATCCAAGATAAATCATCTTTGATCATTCGAAAGTGCATCTTTATGATATTGCGGTTCTATGCTGCTGTTTACTGTTAAGTATTTTACAAGCACTAGAAATATATTTAGAGTTAATACTTCTATTATAAGCAGGTAAGTACTTAATTGGCCAAAGGCTGTTGGGGCAGAGGGGTCTTGAGTGGAGACCGCGCACCGGAAAACGCTGTGTGGGACGACCTCCAGCCCTCTGGACCGACGACCTTAAAAGGGGAGCGGGAAGTGGGTGGATGAGGAAGGTGGATGAGGAAGGTGGAGGACCGTGTGTGGTGGCGCGCTCTCCAAAAGGCCTAGGTTCAGCTGTGAACGAATGCAGGCTGATGGATGGATGGATGAAGTACTTAATAGGTATTAATGAAATCGGCGCGGCGTGAGCGAAAATCTGCCAGCAGCGAAGAATTAGAAATGATTCTCATAATCGCAACCAGTATTGCAACCCATGCATCGGCGGCCTACTAAGCATGGATCTTCTCTCAATGATAAGAGCTTAAGGCAATGTCCACCACGCTAGTCAAATGTGGATCGGACTTCACCATCCTTTGAAAACACTATGGCGAACTCTCAGGTATGCAGATTTTGCTTACTATGTTTTCATTCTCAATTTTTAAACAACTGGTAATTGCAAAAGAAAGTGGTAGAAACTCCCTTCTAAATGTTAGTGGTAGAGAACCCTCCCCTCTTATATATGGCTAAGGTCTTAACCTACCAGGGCTTCATTAAAGAAATTGCATAGGTACTGTTTATTTGGTCCACAAGCAAAGTTTCTCGCGAAATAGATTTAAAGAAGGCAATTTATGAAATCACTGTAGAGTAAATAAATAAATCTTTAGGTATTGGCATTATCTAAGTACAGTTTAACAAAGGAGACGGTTCAGATTTGTATAGGGCGTAGGTCAAGTTTTGTACAAGCAGAGAAATGAAGGAAAATAAAATATTGGACCAGTTTTTATTGGTCAAATCTACGACTTCGTCGTAATTTCAGTGGTAAAATTATTTAATCTTTCCAAGTTATGGAACACTAAACATGACTGGGTAACAATGGCGTTTTCGAAAGAAAAACACGTTATTTTGACAGTGACTGTCAGAAATGACATTTGATACATTTCGCGCCTACTGCCTTCTCTATGGCTGAAGGTTGCCATCTTGGAAACGTATCGAAAACTTGAAATACATTTTTATATTTTTGCTCGTTGTTTACTATAATGTTCTAAATTATTATATTTTTAATACAATCTATGTATTTTCCTCTATTCATGGTAGAGTGTACCAGAGTAGGCCTAAAACGTACCTTTTCCTTTACTTATAGTACCTATGTACCTACTCTACTTAATTTAAAATAGGTGTGGTCAACGGGCCATGGGTCAGGTGGACTGATGTACCTTCCATCCCGCAGTTAACTGTACTATTATGAATTTTTTGCTGTAACGCTAATTTTCAGGAGGGGCTCTTAGAGCAAAGTGCTAGGTTTATTTCTAGCGTGTAACCGGGTTACGACGACCGCTTTACCTCTTTAAGGTATTGTGTCAATGGGGTGTTGTCAAGTTGCCAAACTGTAGACGTTTCCTTCTAACCGGTTTTATAACAGCTAAGCTAAGCGTACCATTGCTGGATGACGTCTGGGCCGAAACTAATGTCCATTACCAAGCACTTAATAAGACTCATGTTTCACGTTAAAGAAATGGTATCTTCTTTACAGTTCATTATATTATGTTATAAATAGTACCGAGGAAAGGTAAACAAATATCAGAATTTAGTGAAAGATGCACGAATTTTGTCTGTTCCATATAAAAGTTTGCTCAGTTTTAATTTCAAATTAATAATTTAATATAAAAAATTCTTTTTAAACAACCGACTTCAAACTCCCGCGCCAACTTTACAACAAACAACAAGCACACGCTATACAAAGTACTTATTTTATTGTTGATATTTTAAAAACCGCTCGACCGATTTCGATAAAATTTATATGGGACCACATGGAAAGTATGCGCTTTCAAATAAAAAAAGAATCATCCAAATCGGTCCACCCAGTCAAAAGTTCTGAGGTAACAAACATAAAAAAAAAATTAAAAAAATATACAGTCGATTTGAGAACCTCCTCCTTTTTTTGAAGTCGGTTGAAAACTTGTTGCTTGCACAATAATTCTTCTTCTATTTCAAGCGATCTCACTTATTATTGAAAAGGTGTTATTACTGATATCTGATGATGTACAGCCATGTACTCGTATATATTTACTATTGATGTAAAACTCCAACTAGTCGACAGAAGTAAAAAATGTGTCCCCTAGAGGTTCTTTTATATGTCAATACACTCATCAATCATACACAACTAGTATCAACAAATCATTACATAACCTGTAAGAACGGTAGCGTCACCGCTTCCTGTAGCCGACAGGGCGGGAGTGAGGGGGCAAAGCGGGGCCGGACGAGTGAAAGTGCGGGTGATTGCCCCGTCCGCTTCGCGAATGTCAATGCGAAGCACGTGTTACTTGGGCAATGGCGTCAAAGCGTGCAAACACTCAGAGCAGTTGAGTGGTTTATGGTTTGACAGGTTTGAGAAAACTTTACACCCGGCGCCTTATTACGTAGGTATTTATGATTGATTTTGTGTAGCGATCGCAATAACCTCTACCTTACACTACTATCCTGGCAAAGCAGCTGCCGCTGTTCTAAGCAGTAAGTAGTATTGGTCAGGAACTATAGATGGTGGCGATCAGAATATATCGGAAACGGTCAAAGTGATACTGGGTCTCCAGAAGCCCTGCATAGCCAACTCTTCTAGAAGAAGAAGAAGTAGTGAAAGTGCGGGTGATTGCCCCGTCCGCTTCGCGAATGTCAATGCGAAGCACGTGTTACTTGGGCAATGGCGTCAAAGCGTGCAAACACTCAGAGCAGTTGAGTGGTTTATGGTTTGACAGGTTTGAGAAAACTTTACACCCGGCGCCTTATTACGTAGGTATTTATGATTGATTTTGTGTAGCGATCGCAATAACCTCTACCTTACACTACTATCCTGGCAAAGCAGCTGCCGCTGTTCTAAGCAGTAAGTAGTATTGGTCAGGAACTATAGATGGTGGCGATCAGAATATATCGGAAACGGTCAAAGTGATACTGGGTCTCCAGAAGCCCTGCATAGCCAACTCTTCTAGAAGAAGAAGAAGTAGTGCGGGTAGTAGTGAAAGTGTGGGTGATTGCCCCCGCCTGCCTCGCGAATGTATTGACATTATGGGAATTATTGAATGTATTGCGAAGCATGTGTTTACATGGGCTATGGTGTTGGCGCGTGAATAACGTGATCTGTTGAGTAGTTTATGGTTTGGGAGATTAATTGAAGTAACTTCAGATCCGGTAGGTAGGTAAAGTGCATATTTATGATTGGCAGGGTGTAGTATACCGACCGTATCACTCTACCGTCATTAGCCAAAATCCACTGTATACTCTGAGAGAATTACCGCCATATATCAAGGAAATACACCACCACGACCACCAACACTACAGCCCATTAACGTCCCACACCTGGGCACAGGCCTCCACTCTCATAGGAGAGAGGGATTTAGAGCTTAGACCCACCACGCTGCTCCAGTGCGGGTTGGCGGGCTTTTACGACTATTATCATGTTAGTGATAATAACTGGGACCGACGGCTTAACGTGCTCTCCAAGGCACGGGGGTGAAACAGCGCCAACTTCCTAACTCCGGGCTAGTACTGAGAATTTCTAGTCAGAAAAACCCAATACTTAATTATAGCACGACCCGAGACTCGAACCCAGGACCTCATCGGCCGCAGTCGAACATGTCAACCACTAGACCAATGAGGCAGTTAGTTAATGAAATACAGTAGGGGCCTTATTACGGAAAAATGATATTGCTACAACAACCTTTTCAACATTTTTCGATAGAGATGGTTGACCACTGAAAAAATGTGTGTAAAGATCACAATCACCTCTGAATAGTAAACACTCTTTCCTTATTGGCTAAAATCCATTGTTGCTGCAAGACTAACATAAATTCAGCCAATCACAACCATTGAGACTGTTACAATTTCAATACTCAAATTATTTATGACATGTAGGACATAAAGGTGTATTTAGATGACCTATTTTTTTGGAAGAACATAAATCTCAACTAAGTAGAGAAATCCATTCCAGCAGCCCTAAAATGTGGAAAAATTACATTTTGAAAATGCTTAGTAGATAGATACCTACTATTTTTAGATACCTATGCTAAAACGCCTTGTAGTTGTGTAAGTTGCACTGATATGACTACATTAACTGTCACAATATCAAATACATGACGCAACGTCGCATTGCATCACATACGTAGCTTCCCGTTGAGGTAGCGGGTTCAAACGAGTGAAAGTGGGGTCGACGCACCCCATGTCGCGAATGTCAATGCGTACCAGCGGTGATAAGTGTCGTTATCAGACATCTGGTGGTATTAATACCGGATACCGCACTTTTACACTAGATTAACTAATTAATTTTCACTCCTGAAATACTGAATATATGTATAGAAGGATTATGTAATACCAGCTGATGCCCGCGACTTCATCCGCGTGAATTGAGTTTTTTTTTGTTCCTGCGAGAACTCTTAAATTTCCCGGGATATGTTAAAGTAGCCTATGTGTTATTTCAGACTATAATAGATAGATACATGATTTATTTAAATATCTATCTCTGTGCCAAATTTCAGCCAGATCCGTCATGCCGTTCTGGCGTGATTGAGTAACAAACATCCATCCATCCAACTCGCATTTATAATATTACTAGCTGATGCCCGCGACTCCGTTCGCTTGGAGGTATGAAAAATAATAGTAGCCGATTCTCAGACCTACTGAATATGCATATTAAATTTCATAAAAATCGATCAAGCAGTTTCGGAGGAGGGAACTAACATTGTGACACGAGAATTTTATGTATATAGAGATTATAGTATAGTATAGTATAGTATAGACTAGTTGATGCTTGTGAATAATTTTCTGGAAAAAGAAGTCCACTCCAGATCTTTAATTTGTTGTTGTGATCTGTTGCTAACCCGTTAGAGTTGATCTACGAAAAATAGGTTTTTTGAATCTTATGTCTGTGGAGTAAATGTGGAGTCCAACGACAAAGTATAACGTTTGAGTTGAAAACGTTCTTTTTCAAATAACATACCTATTAGTATGTTCAAATAATCTGTAAAGTAAATATACACTTTGCACACCGCGCGTCTATGAATGGCCCCACCCGGCACCGGTCGGCACTGGGCACTTACACACTAGTTCCTGTCGGTACTGAGGTTCAAGGCCCGGGTGACGTAAGCTGCGTTTTCACCTTACGTCACTCATTGTTTGTGCCTAACCGTACTTTCTTCGCTAATTGCGGCTCGCTTCCTACCGGATAAAAACTGGTTTATCGGAATTACTTGGATAAGGCGGTGCGGGCGATGTTTGGTTGTATGAGTTCGTTAAACTTGGATGTTACGTAAAAATTGTAATGCGTGTAACCGACTGCTTTATTGCCTAGGTTAATGAACCAAGTTAAGCATTAGTGGTAATGGGCGGGGTATATAGTTCGAAGAACCGATGGATGGGGATACCAAGGGGCTTGATTGGCGGCCTCGCACCGGAAAGCGAAGCATTGGACGACCCTTACAAGGTGGACAGACGATCTCAAAAGCAGGAAAATGTAGCAAAATCAGGAAATGTAAAAGAGATCAGGCGCAAGACCGAAACTAACCTTACCTACCAACTTCCTCACTCAATACTAAATTTTTTTTCCATATAGGACATACAGGTGTCTCTTATGCAACGTCAAGTTTTGACTCTACCAGCGGTTCGGAAAGCAGTTCTACTGAGAATAACCGGCAAGAAACTCAGCAGCTCTTATTATGTTCACTTCGGTCTAGAACCATTACCTACTTAGATTTTCATGTCAGAAACACCCAATAGCTGTTTGGCCCGACCCCATCATCCGCAGTTGAGTTTGCTATAGCTGCTATGCTAGACCAAAGAGACAGTCAACATCTAGGTACATTGCAATATACATACTTATATTATAAATGCATTTAAGTGTGTCTGTCTGTCTGTTTCGCTTTCACGGCCCATCTGAAATGAAAGCCATAAGTTAGCGGATAACAACAAAATTTAAGTCACTGACATATTTTTTTTCCATTGGTGGTTTGCTATGAAATTGAAATAACATCAATACTTTATAATAATATAATAATAAATATCATAAAAATGCGAAAGTTTGGATGGATGGATGTTTGGATGTGTGGATGGATGTTTGTTACTCAATCACGCGTTTATAGTCTGGAACAATACATAGGCCACTTTTTATCCCGGAAAATTAAAGAGTTCCCGCGGGAACCGAAAAACCTCAATCCACGCAGGCGAAGTCGCGGGCATTAGCTAGTTATTTCATATATCAATCACTGAGTTATAGAATAAACGGGCTGTTGTTTTGATGCAATTTGGTACACGGATAAGTTGTATAGGATAGGATATAACGCTTTATCCTTCTCCGGGAAAGTAGCCTAGGCTACTATTTATGAGGGAAAATTAAAGAGTTCCCGCGGGAATCATATAAAAACCTTAATCCATGCGGAAGAAATCTCGGCCATCATCTATAGTTCGCGCGCGAATTGAATGCAGGGCTTATGTATCTGTCACCTCAGGCCCCGACTGCATTCAACTCGCGCGCGTACTATAGTAAGTGCTATAGTAATGATTTAATGACTCATTATTCGACATAACACAAACAACACAAAGAGTCTCCGCGATTGAACGGCGCGGTGCAGTTCAAGGCTGGTTGCGCGGCATTACGTCACCGGGTCGACGACCGATGCTGTGTTATTGTATCAGTTATGCTACACTTCAACAACTATACTATGTATAACTATATTTACTATAGGTTATTCTAATTCATTTCTAATAATTCGTGGCTAAGGACAGAAAGCAATGGTTGCTAATGGAGGAGGCTTTTACCGCAATAGGCAGTAAAAGTAAAGTAAAAGTAAAGTAAAGTAAAGTAAAGTAAAGTAAAGTAAGTAAGTAAGTAACTTTCATTTAATTATAGTATTGTAAGAAAATAAATAAAGCTATGTTATAATTATTATTATTCTAATTCGTTTCAGAAAAATAAAAAAGGACGACAAAGAAAAAGATGGAGAGATATTTTCAAGCAAATAGTTGGTATAAACTGGATGACAATGGCAAGGGATAGGGACGCATGGAGACAACTGGGGGAGGCCTACGCCGAGGAAGCGACTTTTACCACACAATAACACTCAAAAAAGCTATATTAAGTAGGTAATTTAACTCAGGAGTATGTATCTTAGGTAAGAATAAAAAAAAACATTGTAATACTGTAACAGGTGGTAGTAGAAATAAAAGGTTTTTAATTTAATTTAATTCTAATTCGCTAAATAGGTTGTGTTAAACACTCGGCTTCCTTTTCAGGTGGTCGTAGGCCCGATCTTGGGCACGCACTTTCTTCTGATTTTTGAATTATTTGAGTTAATTAAATTCGTACTTTAACGCTGAAGGAAATCAGCTGAAATTAAAAAAAAAACGTAAATAAAATTTACTTTTATTTTTAATCTTTTTTCTCAAGGAATTTTTACTATGTTGTTAATGGTAAATCCTCTAAGGTGGTATGGTAATTTCGACTGTTTTTATTAAAATAAGATCCAAGGGGCCTACTTTAGTGTTAGAACTCGAAATAGCAAGCTTTAATTTATTTTAACATTGTCTATAACAACTTTCGCATTTTCATTATAAGAATGTATAGTCAAGAAGACGTCGTTTTGCACGTAATACGTACAAAATTACATAGCCGGTATAACATCAGTCCATCGACCCCGTGTACACTATTTTCATAGACGTTTTTTTCGCTTTTTCGCATCCGTATCCGGTCGGAAAGTGTGCGGGTTTAATTTCACTGCGGTGGCGCGTCGCATGCGAAATGCGTCGAAAGTGCGTCGAGATCTGAATACAAATGCAAGGGTTCAATGTATGGTGTGATACGAGATTAGAAATTATGTAAGCTTCGTGATATGTCGCGTACCTATAGATTTTTACATTTATTTAATTTTCCCTATAGCTGCCTTCTTATATTAATTATCATCTTATCTATAGTAATATTTATTATAAATGCGAAAGTTTGGATGGATGGATCAACACTTATTTAGCTCGATTCAGTATTTATATGTATATCTTCATTCTAATTTGTATGGTCAATAGCTGAATCTAAGTAGCTGAATCAATTAATCAATCAATTAATATTTATTTATTCAATTTAGTAACACTGTACACTTTTTGACGTCCAATATCTTATAAAACACGATGGTGATAATCAATTACTAAAACTAAAGCTACGAGGGTTCCAAACGCGCCCTGGTCTGAGGAGAGTACAGAACAAACTCTCTTTAAGTTAAATTAGCTTATACGCGTGACTTCGTCCACGTGGATTGAGGTCTTTTGGTTCCCGCGGGAACTCTTTATTTTTCTGGGATAAAAAGTAGCCTATGTGTTATTTCAGACTATAATCTATCTCTGTGCCAAATTTCATCCTGATCCGTTCAGGCGTGATTGAGTAACAAACATCCACCCATCCATCCAAACTTTTGATCTTACTAATATCATAAATGCGAAAGTTTGAATGGATGTATGGATGTTTGTTACTTAATCACACCCCAAGGGCTGAACGGATCTGGCTGAAATTTGGCACAGAGATAATATATTATAGTCTGGAATGACACATAGGCTTACTTTTTATCCCGGAAAATTAAAGAGTTCCAGTTGGAATAAAGAAAAAACCACGCGGACGAAGTCGCGAACATCACCTAGTTCTCCATAAAATCAATGGTTTTGTATGGATAAAAGCTGAATTGCGCTGAATAAGTCAAACTAGTCCATAACTAAGTAAGGCTTTAAAGAAACCGAAGCTGGGGCGGGTCAGGTTGTTACGCTATAAGTTACAACAAAACTTGCATAACAACAACAAGAGGCGAATACGCGCGAGTCGTAAGTTCACTTCCCCGACGAGGCACGTTTCCGAGGTTCAAGGCCCGATCGTTCGAGTTACGTCAAGTCTGCACGTTTTACACGTTTTATGATGGATATCTTACAACCTCACAGGCGCAGTTAGGGTTGCCAGATCGTCGGGATTCGTTTGGAGTCTCACGACATTTTAAATAATCTCCAGACTCCGGACAAAACTCAAAATCTCCAGACAAACAGCTTCTCGGAAACTTCTATAAAAATGCCGCGCGCTTCCACGTTCACACCATTTTCGTTAAATCTTTTCTAAATACTAGTAGTATTAAATTAGTTAGTTATGTACCAATAATGTTAAGTGAGTCTTTCTGTAGACTATTAACAATTTAATAAAGAAACTCTTTATTACATTTTTTTATTATTTACTGGCTGATTCGTGCGCGTGGAATAAGTTTTTTTTTGAATACTCAGGGGAATTTTTTCGGGATAAAAAGTACCCTATGTCACTCTCCAAGTTCTCAGCTATACCCATGCCAAAAATCACGTCGATCCATTTCTCCGTTGCGGCGTGATTGAAGGATAACCCAACAAACCAACAAACAAACACACTTTCGCATTTATAATATTAAGTATGATGATTTCTCCGGAGAACAGTCCCAAAATGCCGACATTTTCAAATTTTGTCCAGATATTTTGGTCTTCCGATTTGGCATCATAATATGTGTTTTTATTTTGTAAACCATTTCCTGTTTTTGTATGCAATGCAATAAAGTATTAAATAAATAAAAGAAGAAACTAACTATACCTACGTAACGCTATTGGAAAATTTTATTCCTTGAAGAAAATAGTTCACCACTCGAGAAGGGTTGCAGTGAATCACTCGATGACGTCATTGGAAAATACGCTGACGTCATAGTGGTCTGTTTTATAGCTGAGTCAACAGGTAGGCAGATAATAGGTTTGCTTGAGTGCGGAGTGCCAGGTCATTATATTATTGATCAATTTGTCACCGATAGCCGTTGACCTTTGAGGCTATACAGGTTTTACAAGCTTTTATTTAACTGGCAATGTTTTGTGTGTTTGTTTAGGTCAAATTTTGTAACCCAATTGTGCTGAAATTTTGCAATAAATACGTTTAGTTTAGATATCTGGCTGGAACCTAAGGATTACGATGCAACTGAAAATATTAAAAAAAAATAGACTCGCGCACACACGCACACCAACACACACACACACACACACACGCACCACCACGCTCAGTTTTTCACACCGTAAAAAAGTAATTAGTTTTTAGTAATATTATCCTGTATCTCTGGAAGGAACTACCCTCTGCAATACAGGTTATCCTAGCGTAATAGAGGCTACGGACCGCTATATAATTTTGTCACACTCTATTACGAAAATAAATATTATTCTTATTCTTATCAATGAGGCCAATAAATTTGTTGCACCTATCACCATCTCTAAACTAAACTGACAGCTCTATTTATAATGATATCCCTTTCAAAGTACTCCCTGCGGAAAGGGGCAACACTAGATTTAGAGCTGTCATTTTAGTTTAGTTTAGAAATTGTCTTAAGCAGAATTGGCTACAATGTTAGCTAAGTGACGTCATCCTAAATCCAATATGGCGGGGGCTCTGAATAGTCATGCTTGTTGCTAGAAACTTGCAAGTTTTTACTTCGTAAACGGTAGGATTTTTTCAAAAACTGACTATGTTATCGATAAACTATACCTATACTATGAGGTATCACTCGTTATATTGGGGAAGACCACAGTTTTATTTCGGTTCTCACGTTTTATGTTCAGCAAGTATCGTGAATATTATTATTTTTTCAAAATTCTACTAATATGCCCCTCAGAGTAGGCAGTGTTTCTAGTATGTGGCAGTAGAGGTACGACTGTATTAAATTTTAACTGGACAACGTTTGTAGTAGATTTTAAGAATGGCTGTGATAAAAAGACAGATCAGACAGAAAGACGTCGAGTTGGACAATTTAGCTACAGGGGTTATTGTGAAAGAACAAATTACGGAAGCCTAAAATACACCGAACTGGGAGGCAATCTTTAGCAACATTACAGCAAACTTTATCATGAAAAAGCTGATGAAATGGAAGTTAAAAAGGGCTTAACAAAACATTTCTTTGAAAGAAAAACTTTTACTTGACGTCAAGCAGCACGGGACTAAATTCACGTGTTTGGATTGACGTCAGGACTTCATATTTTGTTGCACAACATTATTTTATCAGCTCCTTGTTTCTTCCTTATCGGGAGAGAAAGAGTGGTCTCCTTCAATTAGGATTTAGTTGAACAATATTATATTATACCAAAATTTCAATACTGCCATCGCTTACATCGGTATTGTTTTAATATCTATTGATGACGTTCGTGTTTTAGAATAATAGTCCTTATTTTAGTGACCTCAAGTTTCGTGACGTAAAACTGACATCCATATCCATACTAATATTATAAATGCGAAAGTGTGTCTGTCTGTATTTCTGTCCGTCTGTCTGTCTGTCTGTCTGTTACGCTTTCACGGCCCAACTACTCAACCGATTTTGATGAAATTTGGTACAGAGATAGGTTACATCCCAGGGAAGGACATAGGCTACTTTTTATCCCGGAAAATTGAAGAGTTCCCGCGGGAATCAAAAAACATAAATCCACGCGGACGAAGTCGCGGGATTCATCTAGTCCATACTAATATTATAAATGCGAAAGTGTGTCTGTCTGTCTTTCTGTCCGTCTGTCTGTCTGTCTGTCTGTTACGCTTTCACGGCCCAACTACCCAACCGATTTTGATGAAATTTGGTACAGAGATAGGTTACATCCCAGGGAAGGACATAGGCTACTTTTTATCCCGGAAAATTGAAGAGTTCCCGCGGGAATCAAAAAACATAAATCCACGCGGACGAAGTCGCGGGATTCATCTAGTAATGAATATATAATAATGAATATGGCTTCAAGTGTTGACAGTATGGCCGCTGTACTATTAGGTACCTACTTTGTGATTATACTGCTAGCGAATTTTGAAAATGGATCGTTCCATATTCCTTTGTGCGACTTTTGTTCTAAGTGGAGGTTTCTTTGTTATGGCCCAAGTTGGAGAACCGTAGGTTAAATAAATAAATAAATAAATAAGCCTTTATTTTCCTTATCTTCACAATTTTTCCTTTCATTCATTTACAATATATATTAGGTTTAAAGATGTTTATTTTCTCAAAAAAAAAAATTTTCAATACATATATTTAAGTACTATGTTTACAATAATTTTGTCAAATATATAATAATAATATAATAATAATAACAGTACCGTAGGTTAGTATCGGCTTATTCGGTACCATGCAGGAGTTCAAGAATGAATTCCATTCCCATTTTAGTTTTTTTTAAGGATCTATATCTCCTACAAGCGTTTTCTATTATTTTATCTATTTATTGATGCTAATTCTTATCATTTCCTAAAGTCAACGCTTGTCCTAAATACGTAAAGCTCTTTACAGATTAATTTTTTTAAGCAACATTTCTGGGAAAGCTTTGTAATTAGATTTATTTTTAGTCTTACTCTGGAAAATTTTGGACGGACCTTATGTAAAGAAGCAATAAAAATTTTACTCATACTTTATAACAAAGTTATGGCGACTCTTTAGGAATTTTCTGTGAAGAAGTGAAACACAAGAGTGACGGGTCACGTTTTCGTTTGACGTCATTATATCCAAAGTTATTGGGAGCGGTCACCGAACAAATGAATTCTCAATTCTATTATAATCATAACCATGTAATCATCTATTAAATTCAAAGTCCTGACTGACTGACTTATATATCAACGCACAGCCTAAACCGCTGGTCCTAGAGACATTAAATTTGGAGAGTGTGTTATTTTTGAATACTAGGTATCCACTAAGAAAGGGTTTTTCGAAATTCCACCCCCAAAGGGGTGAAATAGGGGATGAAAGTTGGTATGAAAGGCCTTCATTTTTCAATATATTTTTCAAGTTATATCAACGAAACTTGGTATTTAGGCTTTCGGTATAAAATAAAGAAGATCGTTTGTCACAGTTTTTCAAAATTCAACCCCCAAAGGGGTAAAATAGGGGTTGAAAGTTTGTATGAAATTCCGTCGTTTTTCAAGCTGCTATACCTACTTATATCCATGAAACTTGGTATTTGGACTTCCGCTAATGATGAAATACGGATTTTACAGTTTTGAATTTCCCATCCCCAAGGACGTCAAATAGACACTTTGTCCTTCAATCACACCGCAACAGAGCAATGGATCGACGTGATTTTTTACATGGGTATAATTGGGTACTTGGAGAGTGACACAGGCTTCTTTTAGCCCGGAAAATTGAGGCGTGCCTGTGGGAATTAAGAAACTTAAGCCATGCGAACAAAGTCGCGGGTATCCTCAAGTAACATAATCATTTATTTGCTGATTCTGTTTGATCTCTGTTGACATGCTGTAGGAGCAGCTATCGCCTAGTGGGTGGTTTGGTCAAAATGTCCGAGACTTCGCACTCGCACGCTATCCGCACTGACCAGCGTGGTAGTCTATGGCCAAATCCTTCGCGATCCTTCTGAGAGGGGACTTGTGCTAAGTCAGAACCATACGCGTGAAACAGTCACTCGCCCTTGAAAGACTTCAAAGGGTTTTTCTTTTCAAGTAGGTAGGTACATACATCTTGGTACTAAGTACTATTAATGCATGCTAAGCAACCGTTTCGATATTTGTAGACTAACATAGGCGATCCTGGAACATAATAAGTGATATGTAACAAAAGTTACGGAAAGTTGTTATAAATTTCCGAGAAGACCAACTTTTAGTTACGATGAACTGAAAGTTGAAACGCGATGGAAATTTCACGTGTTTCCTTGACGTCGTTATTTGTTAATATTTAGTTGGTTCGCCAAACTTTCTTACATCACTGTACTGTACTGTAATTTGGATTTAAAAAATATTTAAATTGCAAAAATATTCGCTTGTGCTTGACGACAATCATGCCTAAAACAAAGCAATGATGCTGTATAATTTGGAGCACGCTTGACCAAGGTAACTCCTACCATTATGTGAATAATATAAAGGGGTCACAACGAGGAAGACGACGTACAGAGAGATTGAGAAATTGTATGAGAATAATTTCGTAGAGAAAGGAGATTGAGAAATCTTGTGAGGATAATTTTCCGGGATGAATGTGTTTACGTCACTCTCCTCTGTCTCTAGCTCCTCAACTGTAGCCATGAAAATAATCATGTTGTGTCAATTAATTGCTCTATTTTTGAGGAAAAATCAAAAAACAAATACACATCGCATATTTGCAGTGGAATAAACCTACCGACGGTCATTTTTTTTCGTGCCTATTTTGTAAGTAGGCACCTACTAATGATTGACCTATCAAAAGTAGGTTCTATTAGTTTTGCTTCTGTGTTGTATGAGTTTATTTTCAAAGCTCATTTATTACTCATATAATTAAATAGGATTTTACTAATAATAAGGATTATACGTAAAGATAATAATTATTACATCCATTCTCCGAATTATGAATTTAGTTATGACGCTTGTGGGGAAATCTGGCTTTGCAGGCGACTTCTTTTTGACGTCATTATAATACTAATCAGAATATTATAACGATCGGATTACGTACTTTGTCATATTAACTATTGGCTCGATATAATAGGCAATTTGTATATACCTTATAATGCTAAGTTATAGCGACAGGGTTCCAAGCAAGATATTGTAACATGTATTTGAAGTACTTTATAATATTATGACTTACAAATTAGTTTTTTGTGCATTCGGCGTGCATAATATATTGTGGTAATTAATATAATATAACTTGTACGGGAGCAGGTGATATGGCTCGACCGTAACAATAGGATGATCATCCTCCGAGCGGGTGCTGTGCTCGGGGACCACTGGTCCGACCGTTCATCTTGGGAGGTCGTATATATAGCGTAATTCTGAGAAAACTTCGTAAGCGTGAGTTGGGCTGTTCGTGGTCGCGTGCGTGTACTAGTAATGCCATCTATTGGATTATGTGCGAACTGCGAAGACCGCCACATCACTCCCCTTCGAGTCTGGAGGTCGTCAGCATTCAGTTGTGTGGTTGAGCGGCGTTGCTAGCATCTGGAGAAGTGGCGTCGATGAGCATTCAGGTGTAAGCGCTGCGTCGGGAAGTACTCAGTGAAGCGGCGTCGTGTACAACCAGAGTAGTGGCGTTGTAGGCTCATACGACTCTGAGGCTGTGTGACCCACTTGTGCAGCTGGTACGGGGCGTCGACGGGCTGTGTACTGATATGCTGTTGCGAATCGACTGGTGCGGGCCGCCGAGCGTGTGGCTCTGTGAACGGCTGTGCTGCATTTCGTATGTCGCTGTTGTGCCGGAACATCGATCGGCTGTGTTGCGTTGCGTTGCTGTGCTGCGATGTGATGCTGTTGTGTCCCGCTCTGCGTACTGATGATGCTGTCCTTGATGCGATGACTGCAGGGATTATTATTGTGTCTGACGAATGAGGGCGTGACGTCGGCTTGGTGTGCGTCGGCGGCGGCTTAAAGATCACGTGGGCTTTTCAGTCATCGTCGGCGGCGGCTTAGAGATCACGTCGGGGTCACCAATGTACGGGAGCAGGTGATATGGCTCGACCGTAACAATAGGATGATCATCCTCCGAGCGGGTGTTGTGCTCGGGGACCACTGGTCCGACCGTTCATCTTGGGAGGTCGTATATATAGCGTAATTCTGAGAAAACTTCGTAAGCGTGAGTTGGGCTGTTCGTGGTCGCGTGCGTGTACTAGTAATGCCATCTATTGGATTATGTGCGAACTGCGAAGACCGCCACAAACTTATATAAAGCTTATTTATTAACAAGTTATACAGGAAATACGTTGAGTAGACAGAATATTGCTAAATTATAGGTAGTTTAAAACACAAAAAACTGATCTACTTACCCAATAATAATTAGTAAATTTGTCTTATATTAATCAAATGTGACAGTTAAGACATAACCGATTTTGCTAAAATTTGGAATGGATATATTTTATAACTTGAAGTAACACACAGGCATATTATACTTTATCCCGAAAAACTAAAAATGGCCCGCGGGAATAAAAAAATCCACGAGGACAAATTCTCGGACATCATCTAGTTTTCAAAATGATTTAACTTATGCTCAATTACCTATATTACCAAACAAAAAGATACAACAAAAGCAAAATTTATGTTCTTACAATCAGGTAGGTAGGTACCTACCTAATAATTATTCGTAATTAAAAAAATATATAGAAAAAGTGCTAAAGAATTCCTAAATATCATGTTAGTCAAGCTGGTGCCTTTGCCCACGTGATAATTTTTTATTTCCACGCGAACTCCTTAATTATAAATATGTCCTTCCCCGGGATACAACCTATCTCTATAGCAAATTTCATCAAAATCGGTTGGAAGCGTAGCAGACAGGCAATCACACTTATAATATTATTAGTATGGATTTAGGAATTCAATTATTAACTAACTGGTGCCCGCGACTTCGTCCGCGTGGTTTAAGTTTTTTTATTCAGACGGGAAATTCTTAATTTTCCGGGATAAATATAGAATATGTCACTCTCCAGGTCCTCAACTATACCCATGCCAAACGTCGATCCTTTGCTCAAATCAACAAACAAACACACTTTCGCATTTATAATATTAGTATGATTACACATGTCTTCTAAAGTTCCCTCCTACATGGTACTACAACTTCAACAAATCGCTGACAGTACCAAATGATTCACCACCTGAAATTGAATCGCTTTACTGAAGGTGTGACGTCAGCGTGTGACTCATACTTTCTCCGATGATCGGGGTGGGTTTTTACTTCCTGCATAGTTTCTTTTCGCAGTAAGTTACCTTTAGTAAAGTTAGCTGGTGCAATAATGCCATAGTTTAAAGCAGTAATATTTTAAAATGTCGATTAATATAACGTAGGTACCTTGATGTTTTAAAAATTCTATTTCTGGTGTCAACAATATTGAAATAATTCTGCTTTGAGCGAAGATAGTAAGCCCTCTGAAGTATTAAAGCTCTGTTAATCTGTGAAATCGGCAAAGGTAGATAACTATTATACGATGGCGGATGACCAAAATAATATGTAATTAAGACCTCTAACCCGCCATTGACGTATCTCAAAACATATTGGATGCGTAAATTCCTTCATTTATGCATAACGATCCCCGGCCGAAGCCTCCCACCAGGCGGCCGAAAATTGAGAAATTATTAATTTCCAAACTAACAATTTCTCAATTTTCTCAAAAAACTGCCGGGAACCAATTCTGGAGCTTCCCACGTTATGACTACAGCGCTCAACACCGCGCCAGGAAGGTCATCGCCTGCTGCGCCATGGACATAGGCTTTTTATGATGGAAAATCAAAGAGTTCCCAAGAGATTTTTCCAAAACCTAAATCTGCGCAGGCGAAGTCGCGGGCAACGTCTGACATAACAATATTGTTATATAACCTAACGCAACATTAAAACTCGTCCGCATAATATCTATTTTGATACTTCAACAACTGCGCAGTTAAAATTGTAACAAACAACAGATTTCCGCGAATGAATTCGTAAGTCGTAACTCGGCACAGGGTAGCTTGTTGTAATCACGTAATCGGTGTTGAAGGTCACCCAGACGTCCCGTATTGCGCAATATTGGGTCATCTGCCAAATATAATCAAGAATTATGATCTATAGGTGTCCCACAAACTCATCGGGCCGGCGATGGCGTCGCTATATGAAAAATGAAATAAAAACAAATACTAAACAGGCATTAAAATTAGTGCAAATTTTGGCCGCTGGGCCCAACGACCACAATTTTCATAGACGGGCTCTGTCAAACAAAGAATGTGAACTTATTAACCGACTTCCAAAAAAGGAGGAGGTTCTCAATTCGGCGCGTATTTTTTTTTTTTAAATGTATGTCGGTGCATATCTCCGTGGTTTCTAAACCGATTTGAACAATTTTTTTTTCATTGGTGAGAAGAAGCTCACAAGGTGGTCCCATAAAAAATTCTGACTCCAAATCCTCAATCCTGATGCTGTAGGTGTACCTACATGAAATCATCAAAACTAGTGAGTTAGGAAATTTTGATGGTGAATTCATATAGTAGCTATCAAGTCACGTGTATACGATACAACTCTGAGTCCCAAATCCTCAACCCTGATGCTGCAGGGTACAGAACTCCTTAAAGATAGTGATTTAGGATTTTTTAATGGTGAATTCATATTGTAGGTGTC
The DNA here is from genome assembly GCA_963932025.1 of Erebia epiphron. Classification (NCBI taxonomy): domain Eukaryota; kingdom Metazoa; phylum Arthropoda; class Insecta; order Lepidoptera; family Nymphalidae; genus Erebia; species Erebia epiphron. The sequence goes on along the minus strand of OZ009947.1, from coordinate 22,967,673 downwards.
AAGCAACGACTTTATACTTAAACCCAAGTCCCAACTCCTCAACTCTGATGGTGCAGGGTACTGGATTAAGAGTAGGTACACTAAAAAGTTAAAAATATTTTTTTTTTTTCAAAAACCGACTTCCAAAGCCACTGTAAAGTAAAAAAAAAATTTGATTTCTACACACTATGTTGAAGTCGGGCGAGTATAACAAAGATAGGCAAAGTTGACGCGTTAGGCTTTGGAGGTCGGTTTTTTGAAAATATTTTTTTTTTATAATCTGAAAAGGCACAGGCTTATAGAGGTGTGGAGCGCGTTCTACAAGTCGGATGCCAAATTTTTTTCTATGAAAGGGCCCATCTAGTACCTACATATAACGATGACTGGGATCGATAAGTTTGTGGAACTGTAATACGAGTAGATGGTAAAAGTCTAAATAAATAATTGTATATTGATTCCATAATTTACAAAATTAAGACTTATGTCTACAATGATACAAGGTACAGTCGGTCTCTGCTGCTTAATTTAGGATACCCTTTGCTTTAGGCTTCAGTGACTTGCCCTCCTATAAATAAAGTGTCAAAACTACAACAATATTTTAGAATGAATGTCTAAATATACAAGTATAAATTACAAATTTAAAACAACCCCCGACTAATTATATATGTAATTAACATATTAAGAAATCATCAACTAGAAAAGAGCTGATGATCTTCAAACGGCTGAACAGATTGTCATGAAACATGGCTGAGAACACTCGGGATAAAATTATCTATGACACAAAAAATACTAAACGAAAATCGGTTCATCCGTTTGGGAGCTACGATACCACAGACAGATACACAGATACACAGACAGACACGTTAAACTTATAACACCCCTCTCTTTTTACGTCGGGGGGTTAATAAAAGGAAAAGATGACTGACTGACTGATCTATCAACGCACAGCTCAAACCACTAGTCGGATCGGGCTGAAATTTGGCGTAAAGGATTTTTAACCGACTTCCAAAAAAGGAGGAGGTCCTCAATTCGCCGCGTATATTTTTTTGAAAATCCAACTCCTAAGGGGGCTAATAGGGCTTTGAAATTTGTATGAAAATCGAACTTAACGTAAGCGAAGTTGCGAGTAAAAGCTACTTTTTAATAATTTCCTTACTATTATCTGGTAGACTCCGTTCGCGTGGATTTACTTTTCAGTTTTCCGGGGTGAATAATAGCCTACGTCACTCTCTAGGGTCTCAAATATAGCCAGACAAAAAATTGCGTAGATCCGTTAAATGAATATGATAATGGCGCCACAGGCACAGCTTTCAAAGCCAATAACTCGGAAACCTGCCGCTATACTAGATTTTGTCTCATTTAAGGCCTGGACTCCACCAGAGCGGAGATGTGCGGAGATATCTGAAGCGGTGACGAGAAGAGATGTTTTTGAGCTAGGGTGTAACCACCGAAGCTGTGTGGAGATGCGTACCTAGACTGGAGCGGAGATGTGTGCTGGCTAGAGCAGGACTGAGCTGCGTGCGGTGAGCGTTGGATATTGAGATGAACGCGGCGCCGCTCACATCTCTTCTCGTCTCCGCTGCGCGCCGCCGCGAGCTTGCGAGCCACAGCTCAGATCTCATATCTCCGGGTCTTACTTGCTTGTATAGATGCCAGCCATTGATAGTGGCCGTTATTTTGAAAAAATAAAATAAAATGGCGGCTCCATACAAAAATATTCAAACCCCATTCGAAAATGAAAATGAAAATGAAATTATTTCACGTAGGACAACATAAGTCATAAGAATCTACCACCGAGGCTATAAAAGGCTATACAATATACAGTACATAATATATAGCTTGTATGATTGCGGCGTGATTAAAAGACAAACCAATAAACACACACACTTTCGCATTCATATTCTATCTTCTATATATATAAAATTCAAAGTCCTGACTGACTGACTGACTTATATATCAACGCACAGCCTAAACACCTGGAGTTAGAAACTTGAAATTTTTACAGTAGATTACTTTTGTGACGTAGGCGCTCACTAAGAAAGGATTTTTCAAAATTTCACCCCTAAGGGGGTGAAATAGTGGTTGAAAGTTTTTATGAAAGTCCGTCATTTCTAAAGTTATATCCATGAAACTTGGTATATGTGTTATTGGTAAAAAATAAAGAAGTACTCGTTTCACAGGTTTTGAAAATTCTACCCTCGAAGGGGTGAAATAGGGGATGAAAGTTTATATGAAAGTCCTTCATTTCTCAAGATATTTCTCAAGTTATATCAACGAAACTTGGTATTTTCGCTTTAGGTAATAAATGAAGAAGTACGTGTGGCACAGTTTTTCAAAATTCCAATAAGAATCTACCACCGAGGCTATAAAAGGCTATACAATATACAGTACATAATATATAGCTTGTATGATTGCGGCGTGATTAAAAGACAAACCAATAAACACACACACTTTCGCATTCATAATCTATCTTCTATATATATAAAATTCAAAGTCCTGACTGACTGACTGACTTATATATCAACGCACAGCCTAAACCCCTGGAGTTAGAAACTTGAAATTTTTACAGTAGATTACTTTTGTGACGTAGGCGCTCACTAAGAAAGGATTTTTCAAAATTTCACCCCTAAGGGGGTGAAATAGGGGTTGAAAGTTTGTATGAAAGTCCGTCATTTCTAAAGTTATATCCATGAAACTTGGTATATGTGTTATTGGTAAAAAATAAAGAAGTACTTGTTTCACAGTTTTTGAAAATTCTACCCTCGAAGGGGTGAAATAGGGGATGAAAGTTTATATGAAAGTCCTTCATTTCTCAAGATATTTCTCAAGTTATATCAACGAAACTTGGTATTTTCGCTTTAGGTAATAAATGAAGAAGTACGTGTGGCACAGTTTTTCAAAATTCCATCCCCAAACGGGTAACATGTGGGTTGTAAATTGGTGTAAAAGGCCGGAGTTTTTCAAGTTAAATAGCCATGAAACTTGATATTTCGGCTACCGGTTTAAATTATGAATTTATACATAATTCACAGTTTTTATAAATTCTATCCGTTACGTTAAATAGTCCTTCAATCACGCCGCAATAGAGCAACGGATCGACGGGTTTTTTTTCATGGGTTCTTTTTATCCCGGAAAATGAAGGAATGCCTATGGGAATTAAAAAACTTATGCCACGCGAACGAAGTCGCGGGCGTCCACTAGTATTAGTACAAAAGTGGTAATAATAAACAGGTGTTTACAGCGAAGCTCGCTTGAACTATCGGAACTATCAAAACATTCGTTATCTTGACGTAGCGGCCGCGAAAAGCGCGCGCACGTGGCGCTAAGGTCGCGGGTTCGATGACTCGTTGCGCAATGACTCACTGCGATTAGCTAAAAAAAGCATTCAGGAATTTGTCAGCTGTCAAGCGTCTATTGGCTTTAAAGGAACATTGATTTTATTCTTATTTTATTTAATGCACTACAAGCAGCCCTTGACTGCGATCTCACCTGATGGTAAGTGATGGTGCAGTCTACGATGGTAGCGGGCTAACCTGTTAGGGGCATGACAGTTATTTTAAATCCCCGCTGAGTTTGCTGTGAGTTCTTATCAGGGCACGTTTGAAACCCTCGTAGCTTTAGTTTTACGGTACCGAAATTACATTCACCATCACGTCTTCTATTTTATTGAAGTTCAAAAAGGGTACAGTACTACCAACTTTGAAAAAAAATATATGGCGTTTTTATTTTGACCTTAAGCAGTGCCTTTCGTTGAAGTCGTAGAGGTAAATTGAAGTCTTACGAGCGCATTTGTTTGATACAAACAAATTATTAGGCAAATAAAACTATTAGGCATTTATATAAATGCCTGTTCACTATGGTTTTGAAGCTAATTAGGTAGTTTTCATGGGATTTTCCACAAATCCATGACACACCCACAAATGCTACGCAGTATATTCAATGGGGCGTAGTTTCCCGTTAACAATGTTGGTGTCTGTAAACGTACTATTACCTATTCTGTGGTCTGTATAAAAAGTAGTTTACTCACCCCAAATTTGCATGAGCGATGTAAAAATTTTCATCAATCAGAATCAGAAATTTAAAAAAACTTTTCTCTAAATAATTGGTACTCAGAAATTTTGAACGTAATATTACAAAGTTTAAGATGTGATACTTATTACGGTATCTTAAAAATAAAGCTACGAGGGTTTCAAACGCGCCCTCGTCTAAGAAGAGCCCGCAACAAACTCAACCGGCCTTTTTTCCACTACAATCTCACAAATCCTCTATCATATTCATTTATTTTGCATTCCATTTTACCAATAATTTATTCTTATAAGTAATTACTAGGACGGCTGCCCTAATGATCTTCAAACATTTACATTTACATTTTACATTTATTGTGTAATAGAATAGGTACTACAATTATACATCAAATCAAATCAAATCAAATAAAATGTTTTTTTTTATTCAACTAAACAAGTACTTTTGAATCGTCAAGTGAATCTACCACTGGTTCGGAATGACAGTTCTACCGAGAAGAACCAGCAAGAAACTCGGTGGTTGCTCTTTTTAAATAATTCATTTACAATAATTAAATCAATGTGTACATAAGTAACCGCTGTCCTTAGCATTGCTGGAGCGATCAAATCCATGCTCCTCTATCATTGACATAATCTTCAAAAGTATAATAAGCTTTTTTTAGGAGCATACATTTCATGGGTTTCTTAAATTTGTGTATAGGCAAGTTTAAAATAGGTTGTGGAATTTTGTTATAGAAAAGAATGCTCATTCCCACGAATGACCTTCTGACTTTTTGGAGGCGGAGCGATGGAGTCACGAGCCTATTACGGCCTCTAGTTTGCCTATCGTGCAGTTTAGTTTGCCTATATGCATCAATGGTAATACGAGTAGGTGCTATTTTTTAATGAAAATAGGAATTGACATCAAATAAAGTAGGCTGACATGACTATTATGTAGCGATAGAAATCCTTACCTGATATTCATGAAAGCCAATTTTCCTTAAACAAATTTTATTTGGAACACAAAATCACACATAAACATAATGTTTTACCTACAACCAAGTATTGCGGTTAAAAATCCACAACCTACTATTAGGTCACACATTAATTATTGAATCATAGCAGAGATTTTTGGGAAATCACAACCCAAATTGCGTAGTTTATTGCGGTTGTTTGTAACAGGTCTGAAGTTATGATTTAAAAGGCTAAATAGGAACATAAATTTATTTCTAGAAGGTTACAAAGTAGGTACCTATTGTACACGGTTGAGTAACACAAAACAAAATACAAGGAAAATATAATAGATCTAGTCTTAAGTAATAGAAGAGTATAGTCATGATGCCTATGTCAAAAAAAAATTATTTCTTACTGATTTTTAAATAGAGGGTCTTCCAAAAGACCTATTTTATTCACATCCTCGTATTTTTGTCTTATGACCATTTAAAGTTTAAACTTTAAATGTATTATGGGAAAAAAGTGCGTTGAAATTTGTCACAACTGTGACGTCATCAAATTTCATTCATGTACATACAAACTTCCATACTAGAAGATGAAGAGTTGCTTCCATTGAGAGAGTGAAGAGCTGTCGTAGCGTTCTGCTACGATGCCGCATAGAAACCAAAGGGCTATATTTTTTTTAATATGAGTATTTTCTGAACATATCCGACACGCGACTTCGCTCACGTGGGAATTCCAAAAAATAGGGCCTTTTCCCTTTCATTGTGTACATTGCAAAAGGAACCTCTGTCCAAACTTTCACCTTTCTAGGTCCAGTGTTGATGAGTTAGTGGGTGAATGAGTGAGTAGAGGCATTTTCTCTATATTATATGAGAACAGTTGATGCCCGACATGGGCATTTTTGGGATAGGTATAGATGAGGACCTGGAGAGTGACAAGGGCTACTTTTTAGCCCGGAAAATTAAGGAGTTCCGGTGGGAATTAAAAAAACTTATTCCATGCGGACGAAGTCGCGGGCATCAGCTATATTATTAAAATAATATTGCCTTAAGCGATGGGAGTAAAGCCCTCGTATTGGCTCATACATAGTTCAAATAATGGTGGACATGGGGAGATATTTTTGTATGTCACAAGCGCGCAAGGAACCGATGACGCCTCTAGTCGAGTTTAGCGTCCCAATATAAAGGTCCTTGCCCCAATACGATGACTACAATTACATTCATAAATAATGCATTAAACCAATTATTTATTTCTTATCTTTGTCAAATCTTTATTAACTCTTGTAAAAACTATTTCCCTAGAACTGAAGCTCGATCGAGGTCAAAGGCAACGTCATTCATATCAAAATGATTTAACGCATCATTGCCTAGAAAAATCAAGCAAAACAATACAATGCTATTCATTTGTTCAATTTTAACCCTTAACAATGTTTAAATAAATATAACATTTGCTTGTACAAATTTATTGTGACAAATAGTGTTGTAAACTGTACTAACCAAATATGTTCAATGGAAATCAGTGATATTGCAATTGGTTCTAAAGTCCTAAATAGCGGGTAATATTTTGAGTAAAATTAGCATGTTGCTGACGGTACGGGGTCTTTAAACCGCTCGCAAAATCATCTCGGTTAACGAACTGTATTGCAAATAAAACATTAGTTTACGTAATGTTATTGTGTTAATATTTTTGTTGAGCGTACACGAATAGTTTGAAAGTTTTTAATCAAATAAACTTTACAGACGTAAAAGTTTTCTGAATTAAAAAAGTGTGTGTCTGCAATTCACACACGGAACTTGTGAAACTTCAGAAATGTAACCTACAAGAGAATGAGATAAATAGAACATACACAGACTAAATCCTATTAAAGATATGTTTGTCTCTTTTTAGTGTTTTTTTTCGTTTTATCCATTTTTCAAATCACAACGATTTCAAAGAAGTTTCCCACAGTTTGGTCGACATTTTAGCAACTTTGGCCATAGTATTTTTTGAGACACGTTTTAGGTATGTTTTTTTATCAATCATCCCTTTTCCTTGCTCGTTCCCTGTCGTTATATCTTAAATACCTATGTCATATAATATGTAGGTATGATAATTTAATACAAAAAGTAAACATGATTTTGTCCGACTAACTTTCTGATTTTATTTGGGCGTATTAATAAACAGACATAGCCAATAACAGGTAATCAAGTATCGGTCAATGAAACTCAAACTGAGACTGAAATATTTCTTACTAGATGATGCCCGCGACTTCGTCCGCGTGGTTTGTTTTTTTTTTATTCCCGCGGAAACTCTTCAATTTTCCGGGATAAAAAGCAACCTATGTCCTTTCCCGGGGAACAACCTCTCCCTGTACCAAATTTCATCAAAATCGGTTGAACAGATACATGTTTTTGATTCCCGCGGGAACTCTTCAATTTTCCGGGATAAAATGTTGCCTATGTCCTTCCCCGGGATGTAACCTATCTCTATACCAAATTTCATCAAAATCGGTTGAACAGATGGGCTGTGAAAGCGTAGCAGACAGACAGACAGACAGACAGACGGACAGACAGACAGACACACTTTCGCATTTATAATATTAGTATGGACAAGCGAGCAAGGAACCGATGACGCCTCTAGTCGAGTTTAGCGTCCCAATATAAAGGTCCTTGTCCCAATACGATGACTACAATTACATTCATAAATAATGCATTAAACCAATTATTTATTTCTTATCTTTGTCAAATCTTAATTAACTCTTGTAAAAACTATTTCCCTAGAACTGAAGCTCGATCGAGGTCAAAGGCAACGTCATTCATATCAAAATGATTTAACGCATCATTGCCTAGAAAAATCAAGCAAAACAATACAATGCTATTCATTTGTTCAATTTTAACCCTTAACAATGTTTAAATAAATATAACATTTGCTTGTACAAATTTATTGTGACAAATAGTGTTGTAAACTGTACTAACCAAATATGTTCAATGGAAATCAGTGATATTGCAATTGGTTCTAAAGTCCTAAATAGCGTGTAATATTTTGAGTAAAATTAGCATGTTGCTGACGGTACGGGGTCTTTAAACCGCTCGCAAAATCATCTCGGTTAACGAACTGTATTGCAAATAAAACATTAGTTTACGTAATGTTATTGTGTTAATATTTTTGTTGAGCGTACACGAATAGTTTGAAAGTTTTTAATCAAATAAACTTTACAGACGTAAAAGTTTTCTGAATTAAAAAAGTGTGTGTCTGCAATTCACACACGGAACTTGTGAAACTTCAGAAATGTAACCTACAAGAGAATGAGATAAATAGAACATACACAGACTAAATCCTATTAAAGATATGTTTGTCTCTTTTTAGTGTTTTTTTTCGTTTTATCCATTTTTCAAATCACAACGATTTCAAAGAAGTTTCCCACAGTTTGGTCGACATTTTAGCAACTTTGGCCATAGTATTTTTTGAGACACGTTTTAGGTATGTTTTTTTATCAATCATCCCTTTTCCTTGCTCGTTCCCTGTCGTTATATCTTAAATACCTATGTCATATAATATGTAGGTATGATAATTTAATACAAAAAGTAAACATGATTTTGTCCGACTAACTTTCTGATTTTATTTGGGCGTATTAATAAACAGACATAGCCAATAACAGGTAATCAAGTATCGGTCAATGAAACTCAAACTGAGACTGAAATATTTCTTACTAGATGATGGCCGCGACTTCGTCCGCGTGGTTTGTTTTTTTTTATTCCCGCGGAAACTCTTCAATTTTCCGGGATAAAAAGCAACCTATGTCCTTTCCCGGGGAACAACCTCTCCCTGTACCAAATTTCATCAAAATCGGTTGAACAGATACATGTTTTTGATTCCCGCGGGAACTCTTCAATTTTCCGGGATAAAATGTAGCCTATGTCCTTCCCCGGGATGTAACCTATCTCTATACCAAATTTCATCAAAATCGGTTGAACAGATGGGCTGTGAAAGCGTAGCAGACAGACAGACAGACAGACAGACGGACAGACAGACAGACACACTTTCGCATTTATAATATTAGTATGGACTAGATGATTCCCGCGACTTCGTCCGCGTGGATTGATGTTTTTTGATTCCCGCGGGAACTCTTCAATTTTCCGGGATAAAAAGTAGCCTATGTCCTTTCCCGGGATGTAAACTATCTCTGTACCAAATTTCATCAAAATCGGTTCAGTACCTAGTTAGGCCGTGAAAGCGTAGCAGACAGACAGACAGACAGACACACTTTCGGATTTATAATATTAGTAAATAAACTTTTCCAAGTGCTTTTGAATCGTCGAGCTAATCTACCACTGATTCAGAATGACATTTCTACCGGTGATAGATCTATTAAGATCTGTTTTATAACATAGACTGAACTATACCTAAGAACCTGTTTTTACCTGAATTCGGTATATATTAATAAGATTTTAAGACCAATAACTTCGATGCACATTGTTCCAAAGTTGAAAACAGGAAAAAAAACCTTAATACCACTTTCTTTTTTCTTTTCTCGATTTTATCCTTAGATGTAGCTTCTACGAAATTCGAGGTTAAAAAATATAGCTTCAAGGACCATTTATAAATTAATGCTTCATGTTTAAATATTATGCTATAAATAAGGAAAAATATGTCTCGGAATTATTATTTTCTACATATTTTTCGTGATTAAGCAAAAAGTGTTACTTCACCGCAGAATAGAAACATAACTTCCTGTGTATTGGATTTCTACAGGAAATCATATTTTGGAGTATTTCCGCGCTGACAACGGACATTTTACGAATGTGGTAATGTGTGTAAATGTAAGTATATATAAAAATTCTGATAAGAGAAGCTTCTAAAAAATCAGGCCTAGCCTATGACAAGATACGTTTTGAGGGCTTGTTATGAGCTTTTATGCCTTTTGCATGCTTTGTCCTTTGTTGTTCTGAGCTTCGGGCATCTAACAGAGCATTTTCGTACTGGGCGATCACAGTCATGCGTTTATCAAAACATGATCCTCCTAGGAAATAGCTAAAAAAGTAAAGAATAAACAAAAATATTAATAAACATGATCCTCTTAAGAAATAGGTTAAAAAGTAAAGAATAAACAAAAATATTAATAAACATAATCCTCTTAAGAAATAGGTTAAAAAGTAAAGAATAAACAAAAATATTAATAGGAGTTAGGATAGCCCGTTAAAGGTAAATAGGAATAATAAATGATACCCGCAACTTTGTCCGCGTGGATTATGGTTTTTAGGGTTCCGTAGCCAAATTTGGCAAAAACGGAACCCTTATAGATTCGTCACGTCTGTCTGTCTGTCTGTCTGTCTGTCTGTCTGTCTGTCTGTCTGTCCGTCCGTATGTCACAGCCACTTTTTTCCGAAACTATAAGAGCTATACTGTTGAAACTTGGTAAGTAGATGTATTCTGTAAACCGCATTAAGATTTTCTTACAAAAATAGAAAAAAAAACAATAAATTTTGGGGTTCCCCATACTTAGAACTGAAACTCAAAAATTTTTTTTTCATCTAACCCATAGGTGTGGGGTATCTATGGATAGGTCTTCAAAAATGATATTGAGGTTTGTAATATCATTTTTTTCTAAACTGAATAGTTTGCGCGAGAGACACTTCCAAAGTGGTAAAATGTGTCCCCCCCCCCCCCCCCCCCCCGTAACTTCTAAAATAAGAGAATGATAAAACTAAAAAAAATATATGTTGTACATTACCATGCAAACTACCACCGAAAATTGGTTTGAACGAGATCAAGTAAGTAGTTTTTTTTTAATACGTCATTAATCGTAAATCACAATTTACCTTTCATTCAATCAACTCAAATATTTAAAAAAAACATTGTACGGAACCCTCGGTGCGCGAGTCCGACTCGCACTTGGCCGGTTTTTTTGATTACGTGGAAACTCTGATTTCCCGGGATGAAAAGTAGCTTGTTCCCTTGCCCGGAATGCAACCTATTTCTACCAAATTTTGTAAAAATCGGTTGAACAGATGGGCCGTAAAAGCGTAGCAGACGGACAGAAAGACGTTTGCATCTATAATTTTCGTATGGATTCATACAATTAATGATTCCTTTGCCGAGTTCGGCAACAGCGACTGATTCTCTGCTAGGTATTTGAATTTGAATAAGGGCTTCGCTCATGTGCCCTGATGTGACTGATGTACCCTATTTTAGCACGGAATAAACGCGCGCATGATAGGACATGACAGGGTACCATCAACAAAGTTGTAAGTAATATTGGAGGGTGGTCTACTTTTAAGTTGGTCACAGTAAATGTCCAGATCTAGCATTCATAGAATAAAGCGCAGTTCACAGGAAAACTCATCACATTTTCCTCTAAAAATATTGCGCAATGCCTAAGACCGAAAATTCGTCGGTTGTCGACCTCTGCAATATAAATACACACATGCACAATCGCGTCTGTACACTATCTATACACTGATCACACCTACGTGGGAATTACGTTTGTGTGCGTAGGATATTCGTAGAGGGCGAAACAGGGTGGAATTATTTGGTATAGGTGATTTTCGTATATGCGCAATTAGTTTTGGTTGATAACACGGATTATGTAAAGGGAAAATAAAAGATGTTTAAGCGCTTGGAAATGTCTATGTCTGGCAGGGGGCTGAAATGGTAAGTCTGATGGTTCCATTGGTGATTGGTGGGGTCTTATGAATGGGAGATCAGTCAGGTTCGATGTCCTGCAGAGGCAAGCATAATTTTATTTTCAACTAGATAATGTCCGCTACCTCAAGGATTAGGTTTTTTTTCCAGCGAAAACGTCTTTATTTTCCGGGATAAAAAGTAGCCTGTGCCTTTCCCCGGGTTACGACCTATCTCTGTACAAAATTTCATCAAAACTGGTTGAAACGATTTGTTGTTTTTCATAATTTGTTTACAGGGAAAATATTGTCTTAATTTTTTCTCTCTGTATGTAAGAATTGATTAATTGATTGATTAATCTCATTTGTAAGAATGATGCCGGACACACGGCTGAGCTGTACACCCATTCCGGGTGGTGTCACAGACAAACATAAATTTGTGTGTACAGCTATGTATGACATATGTTTGTCTGTAACACCATTTGTGAATAAATGTGTTTTCTTTCTTTCTTTCTTTCTTTCTATGAGTTTGCTATCAGAATGAGAAGGGTTTCGGCTATAGTACATCGCACTGGCTCAGTGGGCAAACTTCACACAGTTTTGAGTAAATTATGAAGAGCTCTCAGGCATTCAGCCCCCCGATTGTGTAGGGAAATCGTTGGCCTGGTGGGAGGCTTCGGCCGTGGCTAGTTACCACCCTACCGACAAAGACGTACCGCCAAGCGATTTAGCGTTCCGGTACGATGCCGTGTAGAACTAGAAACTGAATAGGGGTTTAATATAACTGCCATACCCCTAACAGGTTAGCCCGCTACCATCTTAGACTGCATCATCACTTACCATCAGGTGAGATCGCAGTCAAAGGCTAACTTGTAGTGGATAAAAAAAAAAATCGTAATCATTTGTCAAACGGATAATTCGACCTGTTTATGGAGTGCATAGATGCCTGCACGTCAAAAAGCATGTATGAACTCCATAAACAGTTCGAGTAATACGTTTAAAGCTGTCAAATGATTACAATTTGCTCAGATAATTGGGCCTGTGTTTCTAGCGATGTTTTCCTTCAATAAATAATGTCATAATATCAGTCAATCAACTATAGAGGATTGTAGTCATGACTGATGCCTTTTTGCAACTGACCAGCAGGTGAGATCGCAGGCATGCGCCACAAAACGTCTTAATATATTGGAGTGTTTACATATCGTAGGGCAAAGGCCTGCCTGGAAGATTTTTGAGGTCAAATTAATGTCGGTGCTAATGACGTGACGCAGTTTCCATCGCTGAAGGTGAACGTTCCTTTTCGGAATGTTGCGGCATGTTTACTTCATCTCATTTTTTGGATGTCATAAAATATGGAATGCTGATTTTTTTGGATTGCATTCCGTTCAAGTTTTTATATAATTTCAAGATCTTTTTATCTAAAATATGCAGTCTAAGATGGAAGCGAAGCAAACCTGTTAGAGGTACTGCAGTTATATCAAACCCATATCTCTAATCAGTTTCTACATGGCATCGAAACGGAACTTTTAACCGCTTGGCGCCGTCTTTGCTGGTAGGCGATTAACAAGCCACCCAGGCAATGGATTGAAATGTTTTTTTTTTCTGAGTTGAAATGATAAATCCTAGTATGACACTAACATCCAGTGGCGTGCATGACATAGAGGCATACAAGCATTGCTTACCCTAGTTACTATTTTATCGTGCACTGCCTGAAAATAGGCCGGTACCTAACCAGTGCCTAACCTGGCTCCGAATGCTGTACACGCCACTACTGACATCACATGGTGGTCGGAGGCTTCGGTCGTGGCTAGTTACCACCGTACCGGCAATGACGTCCCGCCAAGCTATTTAGCGTTCCAGTACGATGCCGTGTAGAAACCGAATGTGGGTTCAATATAACTGCCATTAACCTAACAGGTTAAGCCCGCTTACCATCTCAGACTGCATCATCACTTACCATCCGGTTAGATCGCAGTCAAGGGCTAAATTGTAGTGGTAAAAAAAAAATGATCCTTACTCTATGCTAACATCATCACGTAGCTACGTGATGTTTAGTGCGAGTTTGTGCCAAATCATTTTGTACCTGCACATTTTATTGCGTCGTTTCCGAAGGATCAATGACTCTCGTGTGATATGAAGTCACCTTTATCTTGGCTTACATCATTTATAACTCCGTAGATAGGTACGGAGCATTAGTTTTATTTTTAACTGACGTAATATTATGAAAAAGCTGGCTTACTAAGGAATATTTTAATCCATACTAATATATTTATAAGTGCGAAAGTAAGTCTATCTGTCTGTCTGCTACGCTTGCTCGGCCCATCTTTTCAACCGATTTTGTGGATATTTGGTACAGAGATAATTTGATACGGGGAAAATCCTCTGAATATGCTAGTAGTTAAAAATTTACAAACATAAATATTAAAACGTGAATTTATTTATAAATTTCGTACAGATCTCGTTTATGATCACAAATTGCAAAATAAAAATTTACACATTGCTAAGAAACACACCTGTAAGAGGTGGTGGTAGGGAGGTGTCTAGGCTGGTAAAAAAAAAAAATCTCAATTGCAATGCTAATTATGCTCCCTTGTCCACTATTTATCTGTTTTTCTTCTTATTTTATAACTTTCTGGTACTAAAAAAATAAAAAAACTTACTTATGTATTATACATAATATACTAGCAATTTCAGCTCCATAAGATCTATGCCCATCCGTTTTTGATTGCAGGTACCTACGTTGATACTGACGAGTTACGAAGTTAGCATTATTGAATCTGTGCTGACGTCCGTTAGTCAGTTTATTATTTTATAATAATTGTATGATAATATGTATATAAGATTAGTTTTGCTTACTTTACTGACGTAATGATAAGCAATTGGTTACAAGCTGACTTACGAGTAAATGCACACTATATTTAAGTATCACTATTCATGCCTATATTATAAATACGAAAGAGTCTATCTGTCTGTAACCTTTTCACGGCTCATCCTAAGAAAGTTTTATCCAGGAATATTTAAAACTTCCCACAAGATTGTAAGGGAAACTAAAGTCACGCGGACGAAGATATACCAGTTAGATAATTTAGTACAACAAGCTGTTTTAATACGTTTTGCCTTTTGTGTTTGAATTAATTTATTGAGGGCATAATGAGAAGGGGCACCTCTCTGTCCTTATTATACTGTCTATATATTAATATGTATTTTAAAATCTTTTAAAAGTAAAAAAAAAAGATGAATATGAGACCAAAACAAATAAGATTCTAACAAAAACAATCCAACCACTTGGGATCGCCATTAAAATAAAGTTTCGAAACTAAACAACTGAGTTTTAAGGTACCTAGTGACCCCAACAAAACACTTCGAATCACCGCGACTCGATTAATTAAAAATTAAAAAGTTCAACCACCAATTTTGACAAAAAAAAAACAAACATTATTCTAGAACGTAATTTGAAATTCAATTCTATAGACACGTGGGTGCGAAACGAAACGTAGAAAACATTAACCCCTGGATTGTCCAAGCAGCATGACCCCTGAAAAGGCTTGGCAGTTTCCTCGCATCTTTAGTGGATACAAGGTGCGCGGGAGGTGCGGGAGGTCTCTCGCTGGTCGATAGGAAATTTTCCTTAGAGAAAAACGCCCGAAAATACGCTGCGAGTCAACGACCCGGGCGCAAGGTCGCGCTAGCAAGGTCGTCGTCCGCGCGTCCATCGAACCCGCCAAAACATATTGTCATTTATATCATTTCGTATAATCATAATGTATTGAGTAAACTGATGGCTCGTTGTGTGTCATATTGTGACATTCCTTGGCTCACATGTGTGTGATATTATGAAGGAAGTAATTTGCAATTGGTGAAGTAGCTTTTGTCTTGCGGTCTGCTTATTATTGTCAGTACATAGATAATACTAAACCTCTGATGAAATAAACACGGGATAGGAAACGTAAGAAAAATGTATGAATATGGGCGATATCACTCGTTCCGTGGTTTATTCGTCCAAGTACTAAGCCAACTGCCACATGCCTTTTTGAGAGATACTAATATGGTTCTTTGCTTTCCTCGTCCATCCATTTTTGAGACTTGTAAACTACACTTTTTGAAACTAATGGAGATGGAGCCTTATGGATGGATCGTTAGTAAAATTATTCATTACATATTATTAGGTATTGAAATGTGATTGTGTCTGCTATGCCTACACAATTTTGACGAAATTTGGTACAGGTTGCATCCCGGGAAAGGCTCAAGGACTTTTTCAAAAACCTTAATCCAAGTTGCGGGAACCGTCTGCGGGAATCAAAGTTTTTGGGGATAGGACAGTCCTATTACGCCAAAAAGGTAGCTTCAGTGTGTCGATTGCAAACAAATAAATTGAAAATAACACTTTCTCCCTCCTGGTTAAGATGCATTGTTACAAACAAAATACATAAATTCCGCCAAACACAACTACTGAAATTGCATAAGGCAGCTTTTCCTTAATAAATAGGTCTACCGTATTTTCAATAATGGCCATTGATATTATACAGATTGTAAAGGAAACACAACCCAATACAAAATAGATTTTTTTAATTTCTTATTTTTTGTTGGTATCCTTATCGGTAATTGCCAGTGCTATCATTTGTCTTAATTTTTTTTTCAGTAGCGTTTACCTTACCATTACAACCTGTATATATGTCACCGTAAGATTGTAAAAACCGTTAGATTATAATCTAACTCGCGCAATTGTAAACTGTCGAATGATTACAATATAACGGATTATTTTTCGGTAGCTTGTAATCTGTTAGGTTTACTAACCCGATAGAACCTAAGTGCCTACTACTACACTACTGGATTATTTATGTCGAACCCTAACCTAACCTACAAGAAAGAGACAAGAAAACTTAAATACAATGAATATTTCAAAAATTGACACTTAAAACATTGAACGGTTCACAATCTTTCGACTGTTTACAATCTATCGAAAAAAAAGCGTTAGATTACAATCTTACGGTTTTTATAATCTTACGGTGACATATATAAATGATGATGCCACTCAATGGCAAATCAGGGCCATTTAGTTTCATTTTACTTTGCCCCTAATGTCATCGAATACCCATCTGATCTTAAACTTAAACGAAGTGTACTGTTTCACCTCGAAAACCGAAATTTCCGCTTCGAATCGATCGGATGTTTCGAAAATCGAAAAGTCCGATCGATTCATAATACCAATATCCATACACTTTCCGTTTGTGGTCGATCTATATTTTTATCGGACTCTACTCAGTATTGCCGCATGGTATTTTGTCCACACGGGCGCACGTGATGAATTGTAAATACGCATTATTCCGAGGAAGCGGTTACGTAATTTTAGTAATAATTCCGTGGTATCCGTAGGGAAATATTGACCACTGAATTATTTAACTAGGGTATGCATGCGTACTGCGTTGTATTGTACTTGTCTTGTTGGTCTAGTGGTTAGCATGTTCGACTGCGGCTGACGAGGCCCCAAGTTCGAATCGCGGGTTGGGCCGTATTGGGATTTTCTGACAAGAAATTTTCAGTACTAGCCCGGAGTTAGGAAGTTGGTAGTGTTTCACCCCGTGCCTCGGAGAGTGAAACCGTCGGTCCTCCGCCTGATGGCTCTCCGGTCGTGTCGGAATTTTTGTCCCATCGGACTATGAGAGTAAAGGAACAGAGAGTGCACCTGGTGTTTGCGCAGAAACTAGTGCTAAAATATCTCTGGAGATTGGCCGACGTGGCCGAAATTCGGTCGGTAGGACATTATAATACCTATTGTCACGTTTTGTGTCATTATTTTCTCTCCTTGGTTTCGTATACTTTATGTAGATCATCCCTTATCAGCCAGCAATAGTTAATTTTTAAAATTTATTCCACTACAAGTTAGCTCTTGTTAAGTGATGATGCAGTCTAAGATGGTAGCGGGCCAACCTGTTAAGGGGTACGGCAGTTATTTATAACCCACGCCCCTAATCTGTTTCTGTAGAAACAGAATCATACGAAGAAGAAGGCTGAATCGCTGAGTATGTCTTGGCCGGTAGAGCGGTATCTAGCAACGGCCGAAGCCTTCCACCAGATCAGACCAGAGAAAATTCAGAAATTATAATTTTCTCAATTGAGGAATCGAACCCGGGACGTCCCACGTTAAGACCACAGCGCTCACGACTGCGCCAGGGAGGTTATCAAAACTAGGTGAGTCAGGACTTTTATTTTTATTTATGAGGATAATATAATGATTGGGAAGTACTCGTATACCTATTTTATCTGGGGTTTTTGGGATTAGTGTTTGTTCATTAGTTATTTGGAATCAGGATGAAATCCTCGGAAGTTAGGAAGTTTTCCTGAATCCATACTAATATTATAAATGCAAAAGTGTGCCTGTCTGTCTGCTACGCTTTCACGGCCCATCTGTTCAACCGATTTTGATGAAATTTGGTACAGGGATAGGTTGTATCCCGGGGAAGGACATAGGCTACTTTTTGTCCCGGAAAATTTAAGAGTTCCCGCGGGAATCGAAAAAATTTGGTCCACGCGGACGAAGTCGCGGGAAGTATATATTAAATCAATCGAAGCATACGAATAGGTATATTATACATTTATGTGTTGACCAACGTAATATGACCTGTCAGTATCTATTTTATTTCTATGAAGGCCTTCTCTTCAAGTGCTTTTAATATATGTATCTCTATTATCAACCCAACGGCCGGCTCACTACTGAGTCTCCTCTCGGAACGAGAAGGGTTTGCCCATAGTCTACCACGCTGGGCAAGTGTGGATTGGCAGACTTTACACTCCTTTAAGAACATTATCAAGAACTCTGGCGAGGTCTCCTCACGATGTTTTCTTTCACCATTTGAAGCAAGAGATATTTAATTGCTTAAAATGCACGTACCTAACTTCGAAAAGTTGGAGTTGGGTGCCCGGGGATCGAACCCACGACCCCGTACAGGAGGTTGGGTTTGATGGACAGAAGTTTGGTCCCCGAGCGCGCACTTCTATCCACTGAGGTTTGTCTTTCAATCACGCCGCAACTATACTATTAATAGTCATGATCACTAGCCTAGCCTGGTATCACACTTCAGATCTTCATATACAAAGAGTGATAAGTAAATGGGATGAATATAGAGTTGCTACGGGATTTTAACGAACACATCCATATACTAATTTTATAAATTCGAACGTGTGTCTACAAATAAGTATGGATGTTTTTTTTCTGGCCGACAAAAAGTCCGCTCTTTTACTGCACAGACTATCGCGACTAGACCGTGTTGGTTGTATGGTCTGTGGTGTTATCCAACGATATGAATTACGCACTGACGTCTTGTCCTGTAGGTAGGTTTCTATAGGTAGATATAATTTGTTCCTTAAAGGTGCATTCGCCATTAAACCTCAAAGAGCTAAAACGAGGTCAAACGAATCATAATTCTTGTTAAATTATGACGCACTATTAAATAACATAGTAACCTTAAACATGCGGACATGAGCGGGGTGATCGACCGCCTTGGTCCTTTACCTCTGACATTTTGGGGGTTGGTCACCCTGTTTGCCCTTACGCCCTCCGGAAAACGGACACTGCGGTCGATTTGTTGCTACGGTCGTTTAATTGTTGTTTATGTGTTCATTGTTTACTCCATTCTCAGAAGCATTTTCTTTTAAGTTTAAGCACAGCACAGATT
The DNA here is from genome assembly GCA_963932025.1 of Erebia epiphron. NCBI lineage: Eukaryota > Metazoa > Arthropoda > Insecta > Lepidoptera > Nymphalidae > Erebia > Erebia epiphron. Next base: position 22,948,464 of record OZ009947.1, on the reverse strand, counting down.
AAAAATAATAGTTCGATAAATAGATAAATGCCAGTTTAAATCGTGTGATTAGTTTTAAAGTTTAAGAAATCTTTTAAACAGAAAAAATGGTGTGCTGTTAGCCATATAACTTACTAGCTGATGCCCGCGACTCCGTCCGCGTGGTTTAAGTTTTTTTTTATTCCCGCGGGAACTCCTTCATTTTCCGGAATAAAAAGTAGTCTATGTCACTCTCCTGGTCCTTCACTATAACCATGCCAAAAATCACGTCGATCCGTAGCGGCGTGATTAAGGAACAAACCAACAAACCAACAAACCAAGAAACCAACAAACCAACAAACCAACAAACAAACTGACTTTCGCATTTAAAATATTAGTATGATTAGCCATATAAGTTACCTACTTTTAAATAATCAATCAATCAAATATTCATTCATTCAGTTTAGGCACACTGTAGGTACACATTTTGACGTCAGCTAGTTGCTTATAAAACATGATAGTGATAATCAGTAACGGTATCTTAAAACTAAAGCTACGAGGGTTCCAAACGCGCCCTGGTCTGAGAAGAGCCCACAACAAACTCAGCCGGGTTTAATTTCATTGGAATTAGGAAGGGAATCATCTCTATGAAGATAAATATTGATCTCTAAATGGGATCAGTAACGTGGATTATGGTATAATCCCTAACACAGCAAATAAGCAAGGTCTTTGCACTTTTACGACCTGGTTAAAGATTTTTTAGAATTCCGTATCGTATTTGTAGACAAAACTGTTACAAATGAATTGACATAGTACAGTCGACTCTTGATAATTCGAAACTCGAGGGACTCTTATAATATTACGAATTATCAAGTGTTTGAAATATCAAATGGTTCGAAATTTTGAGAGAAAATAAATAACCTTCGAATTATTAAGTGTTGATCAATCATTATTTGTTAACTGCTATTCTTTATCAATGAAAAAAGTTTAGAGGTACATTCGTATACATTACTAGCGGACGCCCGCGACTTCGTTCGCGTGGCTTAAGGCCCGATATACAATCAGGCGGCAACCAACTGTAGGTATAAAACTCGCCACAGCATATATCTGTACGCATATATATACAGGCACTCCTTAATTTCCGGGATAAAATAACTATGTCACTCTCCAGGTCCTCATCTATATCGATGCAAGAAATCACGTCGAACTGTTGCTCTGTTGCGGCGTGATCAAACTCTCTATTTAGCGCCCTTGAGGATAAAATTTTCAAAAACTGTGAAACATTTATTTTTTATTTTAAACCAGAAGCCCAAATATGTACCAACTTTCATGGCTATAACTTGAAAAATGAAGGACTTTCATACAAACTTTCAACCCCTATTTTTCCCCTTTAGGGGTCAAATTTTGAAAAACTGTGACACACGTATTTTTTTATTTTTAACCGAAAGCGAAAATACCAAGTTTCATTGATATAACTTGAAAACTATCTTGAGAAAAGAAGGTCTTTCATACGAAACATTCATCCCCTATTTCACCCCTTTGGGGGTCGAATTTTCAAAAAAACTGTGAAACACGTATTTCTTCATTTTTAACCCGCAGCTCATAAACCAAGTTTCATGGCTATAACTTGAAAAACGACGGACTTTCATACAAACTTTCAACCCCTATTTTACCCCTTTGGGGATGGAATTTCGAAAAACCCTTTCTTAGTGGATACCTAGTCTTCACAAAGAACACACTCTCCAAATTTCATGTTTCTAGGACCAGCGGTTCAGGCTGTGCGTTGGTATATAAGTCAGTCAGTCAGTCAGTCAGGACTTTGAATTTTATATATATAGATTGATAATGTAAATTAATTAATCTTTCGAAGATCTACATACAATCTTTCTGAATCTTTCTCTCTGAAACTTTGAATTGTCGAGTGTTTGACGCCGATGAGTTCGAACTCACGCGTCGTTTTGTTACGTAGCAATGATTTTTTCGTTCGAATTACCAAGTGCATAAAAATGTATTGATTTAGTTCGCAATATAAAGAGATTTTGTAGGGAACTCATGATAACTTTGAATTATAGAGAGGTTCGAATTATCGCAGGTTTGAAATAACAAGAGTCGACTGTAACTACATAATTTGGGTGTCTTAAAATTGCGAGGGAACTCTTTAATTTTCCGGGATAAATATTGTACCGGAACGCTTAACCCATTGATGTAGAAATTTGGTACCTATAATCGCTTGGCAGCACGTCTTTGCTGGTAGCATGGTAACTAGCCACAGCCGAAGCCTTCCGCCGGACCAGACCGGAGAAAGTTCAAAAATCATAAACCAAATTGACCCTGCCGGGGATCGAACCCGGAACCTCCCAATAGTAAAAACACTGAAATACGCCAGGGAACTTTTTCTGTACCTAATACACTAAAAGACACTAAAGAACACTAATACAATAAAAGCAACTCGCACTTGACAACGGCGTTTGTTTCAACTACTACCGACCGAAAAAAGCAGGAAGTAGAAAAACAAAATGAGTTATTTAGCTTTTAACGTCTGCCTAAATACCGGCGTAGTGCTAGGCCGAAATATTTTATCGCGGTAATAAATCTACTGAACGAGCCTGAGGTTTTGGACTGACGAGTAACAAGCTTAGTTTACTAAACCACTGTTTAGGAAAAATAAAATATTTCTACTGCTAAGTCATATATGAAGCATTGCTTTTCGTAAAAAAAGCATCCCAATCTGTTACCTATACTGAGTGAAAAGTGTCCAAACAGAGGAGGTAGGCCAGAAAATAGACTCTGGATCACCAAGAAGGCTGGCCCTATGCGCAAATGATTCACATTGTATTATTGAATATTTTTGCACACTGCCACTGGCAGTAAATTGTGAACGGGACTAATTATAAGAAAACAACAGCAGGGCAACCGCGTATCTTTTGCATCAATCATTGATACATCGCAATCACCTCCGATTGGCTGAATTTATGGTATTCTTCCTGCGTCAATGAATTACGTCCAATAGTGGAAGAGTGTTAACCAATCAGAGGTGATTGCGATGTATCAATGATTGATGCAAAAGATACGCGATCGCCCTGCTGTTGTTACCCACAATTTGGCAAAATAAAAATTATGAATTATAGTACTAGAATCCTCTAGTATACTATAATTCATAATTTTTATTTGTCTGCCCGCGACTTTGTCTGCGTGGATTGAGGTTTGAAAAATCCCGCGGGGATACTAGATTATGTGATAAAATATAGTATGTCCTTTTTTGGGATGCAAAGTATTTGTATCGAATTTCGCCAAAATCGGTTGAACAGATGGATCTTGAAAGCTTAGCAGACAAACAGACAGACAGACGGACCGACAGACACATGCATTTATAATATTAGTATGGATTTCTAGATTTTAACCCTAGCACGTACCAACTATGTGTTTTATAACGAAAGAAAGGCCTTTGAGAAAATATGATGTCGGAATTGCAATTTTTAAGTCCAAAAGTTTGGGCTGGGCTAGACTCACGACTTGTCTTTATTGTATGAGAAGATAAATAATAGGCTGAGTGGGAGTTTTTTAATTACGTACATCGCCACAACAATAACTACCATTAATATCGGATTGATCGAGCGTCAGCTGAAGCGCTTGACAATATTATAAATGCGAAAGTGTGTCTGTCTGTCTGTCTGTCCGTCTGTCTGTCTGTCTGTCTGCTACGCTTTCACGGCCCATCTGTTCAACCGATTTTGATGAAATTTGGTACAAGGGTAGGTTGTATCCCGGAGAAGGACATAGGCTACATTTTATCCCGGAAAATTCAAGAGTTCCCGCGGGAATCGAAAAACCTTGGTCCACGCGGACGAAGTAGCGGGGATCATCTAGTTCGATATAAATCGTAGTTAACGCTAACGCTATCGAATGGGAAGAAAATCTCCCACTAGGCACTTTGATCATTTTCATACTAACTCATTTACTAAAACTTTACCTACCTGACAAAACCAATTACAAACCTTTTACAAGTAGCCAACTAGAATAACTATTAATTAGTAGGTAATCTCTCTCTGCGTCGTATTTCTCATTACTGAGGGTCGTGACTCCTTTCTATTAATCAAATAATGGTAGGAGTTATCTTGGGATAATAATACGGTGGGTTCCCACGTCCTTCCGCATACGACTCGAGTAAGAGTATTTATTTAAACTCTTAGGTTTTTGTAACGATTATTATCCGATATTAGTGATAATAAATAACCGGGACCGACGGCTTAACGTGCTCTCCGAGGCACGGAGGAAACCAAAGGTTGAACCTCCAAATTCGGTGAACCATCCAGTAATACCTGCTTAATCATTAGCAATCGACTGATATGCGTTGTCACAACTAGGCCACCCGTCCCTCAGCAGGTAATCTAGAAAGTAGGAACCCATAAAACCTAAAAGCTTTTTATTTTTAAAGAATGGGATATCTAATTTTAAGTAGGTATGTGTTACTAGTAACTCTATCAAACAGCAATACATCATTCCTAAACTGGTATTTGACTACTGGGGCTCGCTAATCACACAGATTAAACGATTTAATAGGTACACTTCCTAGAACATTGACCGAATTAAGGCGCCACTAGAAAGTTTCGGTGTACATATTTTTTCAAATAACTAGCTGATGCCCGCGACTTCGTCCGCGTGGTTTAAGTTTTTTGTTATTCCCGCGTAATTTTCCCGGAAAATTAAGGAGTTCTTGCGGGAATCGAAAAAGCTTAAACCACGCGGACGAAGTCGCGGGCATCATCTAGTCTGATAATAATTGTTATACACCTGAGATTTGAAATCACACCAACTCTTAGTCGAATAGTATGTTGAAAGACCTGGAAACCCACCGCATTGTAATCCCAAGAAACCCCCTGCCATTATGTGATTAATGGAAAGGTGTCACCACCCTCAGCAATGGGGAATACGACGCAAAGAGAGAGAGTAATGTTTTTTAATTTACATGTCTATAATTATTATTTGTTTGTAGATGGATTTGTCTATCCTAGATATACACAGATCAAGAAAAAACAAAGCAGTGATCTTATGGTTTAGACACCCGGTTTTCTATTCGGATGGTCGGAGTCTTCCTTTAATTTTCGAAGTTCACAATAACTTCATCATGTGAAGATCATTGATGTGTTATTGATGATCATTGATGTTTTTTTTAGGGTTCCGTACCCAAAGAGTAAAAACGGGACCCTATTACTAAGACTCCGCTGTCTGTCTGTCTGTCTCCAGGCTGTATCTCATAGACCGTGATAGCTAGAAAGCTGAAATTTTCACAAATGATGTATTTCCGTTGCCGCTATAACAACAAATACAAAAAATTAAAAAAAAATATATATATAAGGGGGGTCCCCATACAATAAACGTGTTTTTTTCGTATTTTTTTGCTCAATATTAAAAACGGTAACAGGTAGACGGTTCAAATTTTCACAGAATATTAACTTGTATATTACCTTTCAAAATAAATAATTAAATATCAATAAAGTAAATATTAAAGGGGGGCTCCCATACAACAAACGTAATTTTTTGATATTAACAGTAAACCTCTACAAACAAAGTTAGTTTTGCGGTTCATTAACAAAGGTAATTATACCTACTTCTTGAGTACGGAACCCTCGGTGCGCGAGTCCGACTCGCACTTGGCCGGTTTTTTTTTTTCAAATTAATACCGATATCTAAAATATTATATGCTACAATACGGTAGTAGAAGACAATGGAAATTATTATTACGTCAAAATTATATGCAATAAATTTCTTTTGTAAAGTAATGGATAATAATGAATAGGACAATAATAGACTGAAATAATTTTATTGTTGTACAACTCTTTCATAAAGATACCTTAACTCGTTAAATACCTAGCAACATATAATTCAGCTCGCACATTGACCTTTGTAAATTGTTACGGCCGGGGATTGAACCCGGAACGCCGGTATCTAGGTCTGTTTACACAGCAACTAGGTATCATCAAACGTACGTATGCGTTTTGTATGGCAAATGTATTCATTAACGACAGCGAATTATAGCTGTTTAATTAAATATTAATTGATAAAATTAATTTAATATAATATAATTACAATTATAATATATTTATATTATAAATGCGAAAGTTTGGATGGATGGATGTAATGGACTATGGATGTATCGATGGATGGATGGATGTTTGTTACTCAATCACGCTAGAACGGCCCAACGGATCTGGATGAAATTTGGCACCGAGATAGATTATAGTCTGGAATAGCAGATAGGACATTTTTTATCCCGGAAAATTAAGGAGTTCCCGTGGAAACAAAACAACCTCAATCCACGCGGACGAAGTCGCGGAAAGCTAGTAGTTTATACCTGCGGTTTTGTTTTGCTAAAACATATTAAACTTTCACTTATCTTTCTAATAACTAGCTGATGCCGGCGAGTTCACCCGCGTGGATTGAGGTTTTTTTGGCTGCCACGGGAACTCTTTCAATTTCCGGGATAAAAAGTAGCCTTTGTGTTTTTCCAGTCTATGGCTTAAGCTCCTCTCATTCTGAAATTTTCTCAACACGGAGGAAAAATGCTTTAAAAGGTATATTTAGAGGTATGTTCAAAATAAATTTCAATGCAGAGATTTTTTTAAAATTGTGTTTTGAGATGCGTCAATGGCTACTTAAAGGTCTTGAAAACAGCAAATTATTTTTACAAGTATACATTATGTTACCGTTTGATGGATACACTGCTTTTACAAACCTCCTTTTACGCTACACAGCGTCATAGCGCGTCCATTTTAGAGAATATTTTGCCTCCATTGGCATTGTATTTAGGTATTCTACAAATTAAAAGGTTAAGACTACCTTTGTGATTTTAGCATGCCTACAAATTAGCCAAGCGGTCGATAAACTAACTAACAAACAAATTAACTCAATGAACTGTCGAATGAATTAATTCAAATGTTTTAAAAACAATTGAAACTAATTTAAAGAAACTAGGCACGAAAAATTTTACCTTTCACTGTCTATTAACTAAATACCCATCCAGTTGCTTAGCCAACTAAACATGAACACACAAAACAGTAGGATGGATGTATGGATGGATGGATGTTTGTTACTCAATCACGCCAGAACGGCTGATCGGGATGAAATTGGGCACATAGATACATTGTAGTCTGGAAAAGCACATCCCCATTACTACAGCCCATTAACGTCCCACTGCTGGGCACAGGCCTCCACTCTCATAGGAGAGAGGAAATTAGAGCTTAGACCCACCACGCTGCTCCAATGCGGGTTGGCGGGCTTTAACGACTATTATCATGTAGGACGACTATCAGGAATAGCACATAGGCTTCTTTTATCCCGGAAAATTAATAAGTTCCCGCGGGAACCAAAATACCTAAATCCACGCGGACGGAGTCGCGGCCATCAGCTAGTCTGGTATAAACCTGAATCCATCAATGACATCATTGGGTGAAGGAACCCACGCGGACGCGGGGCCTGATTTAGCCTCGCGTCATTACCAATCAATGATTTTCACATTGTTGAACTCTAACTGGGACGCTTAAAACGGTCAGTGATTTTTACAAAATACCTATATTAACTACACGTTTTTAACCGACTTCCAAAAAAGGAGGAGGTTCTCAATTCAGCACGTATTTTTTTTTAAATTGTATGTCGGTGCATATCTCCGTGGTTTCTGTTCAAAAATTTTTTTTTCAGTCGTTAGAGAAAGCTCTCGAGGTGGTCCCATAAAAAATTCTGACTCCAAATCCTCAACCCTAACACTAAAAAAGTTAAAAATAATAATTCTTTCTAAAAAACCGACTTCCAAAGCCACTGTAAAGTAAAAAATAATTTTGATTTCTACACACTATGTTGAAGTCGGGCGGGTATAACAAGGATAGGTAAAGTTGACGCATCAGGCTCGCTCGACTTCAACATAGTGTGTAGAAATCAAAATTATTTTTTACTTATGAAGTTTAGTGAAGTTTATTTTTTAAATATTCCTCTATGCCACACCACCATGGCATAGAGGAATATTTAAAAAATAAATTTGTTATCCATGAAAATTTAGACTAAGTAAAATGTAGTAGTATGACTGTAAATAAATACCTACTACTGGACTCTCACCTCACTAATTAATATCACTCATTCAATCTGTCCAATATATCCGTGATAATATCGCATCGTAAGTAGGTATGTTATATTCTTAAGAACGTATCTCCTTTGACATTGTGCTAGTATTATAATTGCAAAAATACTGCCTGTCTATTTGTCTGTCTGCTACGCTTTCATGGCCTATCTATTCAACGGATATGGGTAAGTTGTATTTTGGGTTAAGGAAATAATAAAATAGCTTATTTTTCATTCCGGAAAATCATTGGAAATTAATTGAAATTAAAAGATTTATGTCACGTAGGACAACTTATGCCACTCATGATACGAGTAAGTGACGACTACCACCGGTTCAAAAGCTTATTCTACTGAGAAGAGCTGCACGAGCTATTGGAAACGGTCGCGCCCATTCGCTTCGTGATCTGACCGACGCCCCTTCCGCAACTAGCGATATGCTATGCGATTATCGACTGGCGATTTTTCGCGCTCAGCCTTAAGCTGCGCTGCTTCTGCACGTCTCGACGCCTTTTCGTGCCCAACGCTGCACGAACCGTCCGACGTGGCTAGCTCGCCTCAGTCGCTTCGTCATGGTCTTTGTTTCCTTTTTACCCTATTGCCTAATTTTATTTTATTTTTCTCCCCTTGTTTTCTTTTCTCTCCGCAGGGGGTGATGTGGCGTTACCTCCTTCCTAGCTGGCAACGCACACAAGCTACGCGTTCGGAATTCGAACTAGCTTTTGGAACGTTTTTGGATTCGGAACGTCCTGCGCGCAAGAGCTGCGCTGTACCAATAAGAAGTTATGCACTTCAGCAATATACAGGGCGTCCCACGGCTATGCCTCATGGAGGGGAAGTACCTTAAATATCGTAGATGGAACATTTTACTGAAAGAAGACTACATTTTAATTTAAAATACAATTTAAACTACATTCGAACTACTCGAACCCGCTATACGAGAAAAAAAAATTACCTGTAGCTATATCATACCGATCGAAAGGCTTTATTATAAGAATTATTTTTGCTGAATAACTTAGCACCAGAAATAAAAGGAAGACCATGAATTTTAACATTTGATGTAAAATTTTGTTCAGAAAAATGAAGAAACTGTGGAAGAATTATCACAACACTTTCATAAAACAATGGCTGAATTCCAACAAAATCTGCAGTCTTCTATCCCAGCCACCAGCCCAACATCTAATATTGCATCACAGTTTGGGTCCTTCCGGAATTTCGTGCTATCAGCATTGAAGAGTCTACAGGGGCAGGTTGAACTTCTGAGTAAGCAAATGGACCAACAAGAAGCCAGAAGCCGTAGGAAGATTCTCTTGATACATGGCATCTCGGAGGCTGCTAAGGAGAATGTGTCAGACGCGGTAATTAAGGTTGTAACACAACATCTGCAACATCCTGAGCTCTCAGCATCAGCTATCAGCCGGTGTCACCGTATGGGGCAGGCTGGTGGTGATAAGCCTAGGGCCATCTTGGTTAAATTCCACGAGCTGCAAGTACGGAACAAGATTTGGTTCAGTAAGAGAGGCCTCAAAGGTACCGGGATTACTTTGGCTGAATTCTTAACAAAGAGTCGGCATGAAGCTTTCATGGCAGCCAGACAGCAATTTGGCATTTCAAAAAGTTGGACTAAGGATGGGCAGGTTGTAGTGATTGGGTCCGACGGTAAGCGCCATTCTATAACTTCTAAGGCCGAACTGTGCTCAATGTAGAAGATATTGGTGGTCCAGCTTTGCCCGTTGGAGCTGCTCCCAAGCCCCAAGCCGGTTCTTCACAGTCCTCAAGAACCAAAAGGGTTATCAAAAAATTGGTTTCTTGTGTTACCAACATATGGCTAAGCTTAATTAATTGTTAACGGCCTTACAACTTGCGGTTATATAGATAACTTATTCTTAATGGTTACTTGTTAATGAGTGTTTCTTTTTTCGCAATAGAATTAGTTTAGTTCTTCATAATTTGGATACCCACAATAGTTATGAAATTTCTTGTTTACTTACTATCAATGACAGGCGTATCACTTGTCAAGTGTCCCTTGACATTGACAGCTAACAACACTCATCACAGACTAATAAGCACAAGATCACAAGCTATAACGTCAAGTACCCACTAGTTAAATGTATACTGTTATTGAAATAATTGTATGCTTATTTTATGATTCTAGTAACTTTAGTGGTATTTTTAGTGGTTTTTTATTAGTCCTTAAATCCAATTTTATTTTGTCTGTGTTTGCATTTTAAGTAGGTGTAGTGACTCTAAAGGCTAATTAATATGTACTAAGTTAGTTTTGTAATTACATTATTTACTCAGTAATGTAAGTACTTACTCAGTAAATTACAACTTGTTAAAAATGCACAACTATTAAGGAACTTATACACTGTTGGCAGGCGATTATTTATTTGTATTTTATTTATAACTTAGCTTATTATAATTACTAATATTGCAATTTTTATATTATTTTATACCTATATATTTATTTACCTATATTATTAATATGAATGATATAAATATATTTACAAATAATATTTCAGGTAGTGTTAATAATGATAGCTCTGATGATGACTATTTCTATTCTCCTGTGTGTTCGTCTGATGAGAGTTTCCATAGCACTTGCGTACATTTAAGCTCCCACCTAGTTTCTACATTTTCAGCATTCCCTAAAAATTTTAATGTAGTCCACCTAAATGCTCAAAGTATTCCAGGCCATTTCCCAGACTTCTTAGCCTCTTTTGAGGTCCATAACATTCATGCTAAACTAGTTTCTGAGACATTTCTGAAGCCTTGCCTCCCCTCCACGTCTTACTCACTCCCAGGTTCCCACTTGATCCGTAACGACCGGGTGGGGAAGGGCGGTGGTGGAGTTGCAATTTATCTCCGTAGTAATTATCCCTTTTCCATTGTAAGTAAATCTCCGTCTGCTTATACAGAATCGTCTGAACACTTGTTAATTGAACTGCTTTTTGGTAGCCGCAAAGTGCTTTTAGGCGTGTTTTACAGTCCGTCGCTTCGTATAGATTACTTCCAGGAGTTTGATACCCTACTAGAAAATCATGTACCTAATGCAGATCATACCATCATTATTGGCGATTTTAATACTTGTCTCGTTAAAGATGACTCACGGGCACAAAAACTTAAACACATAATCAATAGCTCAAATTCGACACTGCTTCAAACGAGCCCAACTCACTACTTTCCAAACTGGGAATATGTAGATTGCCATGGCCAGTTATCTGCTGAGGCGTTCTTATATCATGATTTAGTATATTTATCTTATAAATTGCGTCCACCTAAGATCAAGCCGACAGTTGTCATGCGACGCAGCTTTAAATACTTTAATAATGATTTTTTTTTGCGTGATTTAAAAAGCATAGACTGGGACTCTGTTTTAAATGCTCCTACTTTAGATGATAAAATTTCCATATTCAATTCTCTTTTAACAGAACTGTTCGACATACATGCTCCATTTCGTCCGATAAAATTAAAACATTTACCTGCTCCCTGGCTTACTCACGATATAAAGTTGCTTATGAATAAACGAAATGCTGCGAAATCAAAATATAAGCTTAAACCTACTGAATTGAATTTATCTAGGTATAAACGGCTGCGTAATCGGTGTAATAAGTTATGTAGAGACGCGCAACGCAATTACATACATTCGTCTGTGGATGGGAAAAGTACTTTAAAAGTATGGAAATTCTTAGAGTCACTAGGTATTGGAAGGAACCAAAAAGGCGTATCCCGTGATTTGGACATCGATGCCCTCAACTGCCCCTTCACTAATGTCACTTCTGATATACCGGATAAATCCAATACGCCCTCTTTTATTAACTCACGACCAAGGCCCAGCTTCGCCTTATTCGACTTTAACTCTATCAGCCCTAGTGAAATCAACAAACACATAATTGCTGTAAAATCAGATGCCATGGGCAGTGATGGCATTAGTCGCAAGATGATACTGTTATGCTTAGACAATATCCTACATATCCTGTGTCACTTATTTAACTACTCCCTTACTTCTAATACTTTTCCAAGTTGCTGGCGCATTGCCCAGGTAATCCCTGTGCCTAAAATCTCGAACCCATATTTGTTTTCCCATTACCGTCCGATTTCCATCCTTCCCTTTTATCCAAAGTCCTTGAGCGCATTATCCATTCACAACTCACAGTTTTCCTAAATAAAAATAGTATACTAAGTCCTTTTCAGTCAGGGTTTCGCCGTGGGCATGGTACTGTTACGGCATTGACGAAGGTTTGTGACGACATACGGTTTGGAATTGATAACAAGCAGGTGACTATTTTAGCATTGCTCGATTTTTCTAACGCATTTAATACAGTTGACCTAGATATTCTCCTGGCAATCCTTGAATCCATTAATTTTTCCTCGGCTGCTGTTAGTTGGTTCCGGTCCTATTTATATGAGCGGTCGCAATGTATACGCGTTAAAGAAAAATTGTCATCCTACTGCCGCCTCAGATCTGGTGTTCCTCAGGGTGGTGTCCTGTCTCCCTTACTTTTTTCCATCTTTATAAATACTGTCACTAATCTTCTTTCCTTGCCATATCATCTTTATGCTGATGATTTCCAATTATACGTATCCACTCCTGTTGAACATATATCTGAGGCTGTTAAACGGTTAAATAATGAACTTGATGTTGTCTGCAGGTGGAGTGAGTCCTATGGCTTACTGGTGAATGCCAATAAGTCCCAGGTCACGGTTGTGGGTAACTCTAGACAAATGTCCAAGCTTAACTTCTCAAATTTACCACCTGTAATCTTTGATGGTACTGCGCTAGCATATAGTCATACTGTGAAAAATCTTGGAGTTATCATTGACAGCAATCTATCATGGAATCCGCAGGTTTCACAGGTTAGTAGGAAAATCTTTGGCACTTTTGGATCTATTAAAAGGTGGAAAAACTTACTACCAATTAAGACCAAGATCTTGCTAGCTAATGCACTTCTTCTTCCCATCCTTGATTACGCCGATGTCTGTTACCTTGACTTGACTGAAGACCGTTTGCAAAACCTGTGCATTAGATTTATATTCGGTCTGAGGAAATATGATCATATTTCGGAATATCGCAGGAAACTTTACTGGCTCCCTATCCGGCAAAGGCGTAATCTTCATATCCTCTCTATCCTCTATGCCACTCTTTATCACCCATGGTCACCCCCCTATCTAAAAGAACGCTTTAGGTTCCTAAGTTCCTATCCAATCCAGCATACCTTACGTTCTTCCAGGGATAATAAGCTTAAAATTAAGCCAAGAAACACCCAGAGCTACTTAGACTCATTCACCATAAGAGCAGCAATATTGTGGAACGCACTCCCAGCGGACATCAGATAGTCTCAATCTTTGGCAATCTTTAAAAATCGTGTCAAAAAGCACTATCTGACAAACTGATTTTGTATGTATGTATGTATTTATATGTATATGTATGTGGATATGTATGATGTAATGTTTATGTATATATTGCATATTTATATAATTATATATTTTATTTATATATTAATAGTGTGTACCTATTTGAATGTATATGTTTATGTATGCAGTTAAACTCTTAGTTATAAAACAATTTCCCGTCTCACAGTACTAATTATTGATTCATTAGTGTAGGTTGCCTGGCAGAGATCACTTTAGTGATAAGGTCACCTTTTGTCTGTACTTTTATTATATGTCCTTTGTAACTGTTCTTTTATATGCAATAAAGTTGTTTAATAATAATAATAATAATGAAGAAAAGCTGACATTGTTCTTCATTGCCGTCTCAGTTGGACATCCAACTGTTATTTTAAATTAATTTCTATTATTTATGAGCAACCACTTGAGAAGTACCCATTATTACCCTATTATAATTTAGTAAGTGCATGATGGTGCATGATAAATGATAAAGAGATGCGTATGTAATTAGTAGAGAGAGGTAGACCTACCTCTACCGGTTGTCAGCTTTTATTCATTTTTCTGAACAAAATTTTACATCAAATGTTTAAATTCATGGTCTTCCTTTTATTTCTGATGCTAAGTTATTTAGCAAAAATAATTCTTATAATGAAGCCTTTCGATCGGTATGATAAAGCTGCAGGTAATTTTTTTTTCTCGTATAGTGGGTTCGAGTCCCGGTTCAACCAGGCAATTATTTAAAAATCTATGAATGCAGTTTAAATTGTTTTTTTAATTAAAATGAAGTCTTCTTTCAATAAAATGTTCCATCAACGATATTTAAGGTACTTCCCCTTCATGCGGCATAGCCGTGGGACGCCCTGTAGAGTCACCAATATAGGGTGGTGTTGACCGCCTATGTTATGTGGAAATAATAAGCTTGGTCCACGTTTACAAGTATAATATTAATAAGATACAATAGACTTTGTAAAACTGTACATTAGAAATTAATATATCAAAAGAAGCGTTGCGCTGAACGTCCAGCAATAGAATGGTGTGTCGTCTGTTGGTACAGCGCAGCTCTCGCGCGCAGGACGTTCCGAATCCAAAAACGTTCCAAAAGCTAGTTCGAATTCCGAACGCGTAGCTTGTGTGCGCTGCCAGCTAGCAAGGAAGTAACGCCACACCAGCAAGAAGTTGGATTTTTTTTTGGAATTTGGAATTGGAATTTTTAAAAACCTAGATGCGTATGGCGTACGAAGTCGCGGGCATCATTGGTACTAGTTTTGAGTCCACCTCTATTGACCAACCAATAACGTGGGTCGTGGGCAATACGCATATATTTTCTAATAAACTTGACAAGTCAAACAAGGTGATCAATTAGCAAGAGTCGCTCGCTAATCGCCATTGAGCAAGGTCAACGACCGCGGGAAAGCGGGAAACGTGGAAAGCGCGGAACTGACGTCACCATGTTGGATAATCGTTCGGTTTTCAAATATGGAAGCGTTTATGTCATTGCTTCAATGATACTGGCAGTCCATAGAAATTAATGAACTTTAGTTTTGAATTTCGAATTTATTTTTCTACCAAAACTTTCTTCTAAAAATACAAAATGGTAACATAATCAAATCAGCAACTCTTTATCAAATTTAAAAACGCGCTTCTATCAAATAGTAAGGAAGTTTGTATGAAATACCTATGTAATTTCATACTTTGTGACGTCATTAAATTTCAAAGCACTTTTTTTTAATCTTTAGTTTAAAATGGTTATCAAAGTTCATCTACTTTTTTCGTGCATTGCTTGTTTGCGTTTGTTTATACTACTTCAGGGCTATTAATTATGTTATGCTTTTTTTCTGCCACTTATTATATTCACTATCTAGAAAACAGCTAGTACCTACTTGTTATAATAATTATGTAAGTACTACTCAGTTTATTATTTTTAACTGTAAAAATATAAAATAAGAAAGTATAAATTCAAAAGGTCAAACTTGGTTCAATGTAGAACTCTGATACGAGTAGGTGCTATGCAATCTAAATGAGAATGAACAAAGGAATAACTTTCCGCCAAATTATTGTGAAGTCAATATCATCTCACAATATAATATTTTAAGGCTGACTTACACTACACTGCCTCAATAGATTTAGATTTTTTGATGTTGTCACTGTTTGAAAAGTTAATTCCGGGGTTGACATGAAAAGGACAGGTATAGAAAATTTTACATAAACCTTACTATTAGGTAGGTGGCATACTAATTTGGTAGTATAGTGAAAGAATTTTGTATTGAAAATTCAAGCTTCACGTCCCTGTCACCCCGCAGCGTTTCTCTGCGTAGACGCCTCCGTCGAAAGACTGGTAGGATAAAAATTCTTTCCAAAAAACCGACTTCCAAAGCCACTGTAAAGTAAAAAATAATTTTGATTTCTACACACTATGTTGAAGTCGGGCGAGCCTCACGCGTTAACTATGCCTATCTTTGTAATACTCGCCTAACTTCAACATAGTGTGTAGAAATCAAAATTATTTTTTACTTTACAGTGGCTTTGGAAGTCGGTTTTTTGGAAAGAATTTTTATTTTTAACTTTTTAGTGTACTCTAAATCTCTACGGCTTAGGAGTGCAGTACCATGCAGCATCAGAGTTGAGGAGTTGGAAATTGGGTTTAAGTATGAAGTCGTTTGTTGGTTTTTTGGTTTGTTGGTTTGTTGGTTTGTTGGTTTGTTGGTTGTTGGTTTGTTGGTTTGTTGGTTTGTTGGTTTGTTGGTTTGTTGGTTTGTTGGTTTGTTGGTTTGTTGGTTTGTCCTTCAATCACGCCGCAACAGAGCAACAGATCGACGTGATTTTTGGCATGGGTATAGTTGAGGACCTGGAGAGTGACATAGGCTACTTTTTATCCCGGAAAATTAAGGAGTTCTCGGCTGAATTAAAAAAAATTAAACCACGCGGACGAAGTCGCGGGCATCAGCTAGTTGATATAATAATCGTGAATGATTTTTTTTAAAAGAGCAACCATCAAGTTTTATTACTGGTTCTTCTAGGTAGGAATGTAATTCCGAACCAGTGGTTTATTCGCTCGACGATTCAAATAAGTTTATTTGAATAAAAAAATACGAGTTTGATCGTAACAATCATTAAATAAAAACCGGCCAAGTGCGAGTGGGGCTCGCGCACCGAGGATTCCGTACAAACCTGTAGGTATTTAAGTAAACGTTATAGTATTTTTATTCCACTTATCTATTTTAATTTCAATTTAATACCTCTACGCGTTCAGGCGGAAAGGGGTAGTAAGTTTAAAATTATTAAAAATATTTTTATTATGTGACTAGATGATGCCCGCGACTTCGTTCGCGTGTATTACGGTTTTTAGATTCCCGCGGGAACACCTCAATTTTCCGGGATAAAAGTAGCCTATGTCCTTCCCCGGGATATAACCTACCTCCATACCAAATTTCAACAAAATCGGTTGAAATGATAGGAAAGCGTAGCAGACAGACAGACAGACAGACACACTTTCGCATTTATAATATTAGTATGGATATGGACGTAACTAAAAATATATGCTTTTCGCAATTTTTCCTTTATCTGTGCTATAAGACGTTGCTTCGTACTAAATTTCAAGATTCCTAGTTCACGGGAAGTACCCTGTAGGTTTTGATTCCCTTGCGAGTGTCGAAAATTTACAGCATAAACGGCTGTATCTTTTGATTGCGTTGGCTTAGAAGTTTGATTTTTTCACATCTCCAAGGGACAGTAGTTTGTTACAGCTTAAAGGTATTATAGACCTGAGTATTTGATATGAATTTCAATTTAATACCTCTACGCGTTCATGACGAAAGGGATAGTAAGTTTAAAATTATTAAAAATATTTTTATTATATAATGTAACTAAAAATTTATGTTTTTCGCAATTCTTCCTATATCCGTGCTATAAGACGTTGCTTTGTACCAAGTTTCAAGATTCTGAGTTCACGGGAAGAACCCTGTAGGTTTTGATTCCCTTGCGAGTGTCGAAAATTTGCATAAAAATATTTTTAATATATGATGTAACTAAAAATTTATGTTTTTCGCAATTCTTCCTATATCTGTGCTAAAAGATGTTGCTTTGTACCAAGTTTCAAGATTCTGAGTTCACGGGAAGTACCCTGTAGGTTTTGATTCCCTTGCGAGTGTCGAAAATTTGCATAAAAATATTTTTATTATATGATGTAACTAAAAATTTATATTTTTCGCAAATCTTCCTATATCTGTGCTATAAGAGGTTACTTCGTACCAAGTTTCAAGATTCTGAGTTCACGGGAAGTACCCTGTAGGTTTTGATTCCCTTGCGAGTGCAAGAAAATTCGAAAATTTGCAGCATAAGCTGCTGTATCTGTTGATTGCGTTGGCTTAGAAGCTTGATTTTTTCACAACTCCAAGGAACCGTAGACCTAAGTATGTGATATGAATTTCAGCTTGATACCCTCCATGCGTTCCTGAGAAAAAGGGTCTTGACACATAGACGGACGGACAACGAAGTGATCCTATAAGGGTTCCGTTTTTTCCTTTTGAGGTACGGAACCCTAAAAATCAAATTAAAACTATGCAATGCTAACTAAAATCTATTTAAGCAAAATATCTCCAAATTGATAACAGAATGACATAACCACAATCTCCACTCAGCAACAGATATAAAATCGTAAGGTCATCGACACCGGTTAACACAATTTCGCGAACACCAAAACCGTCTATTGACCCCGCCTATACAAATACAGTGTGTTGTATGACGGATATAGCTGGGAAATGGTTATTTGGGTTGCAGGTGTTGGGATACATGGAACTTTTCAACTGATAGGGAGGAAAAACACTATAGTGTTTTTATAGACGCTGTGCTAAATAGGTACTAAGGAATAAGTAAGGAGTTATGTTTGGAGTTTCTTTACGCGATTATATCTATACTTAACACTATGAATTGTTTGGATGGATGGATAGATGGATGTGTTCGTTACTCAATCACGCCAGAACGGTTGAATGGATCTGGATGAAATTTGGCACAGAGAAAATTAAAGAGTTCCCGCGGGAACCAAAAATCCCTCAATGCACGCTGACGAAGTCGCAGGCATCAGCTAGACAGAAATAAGGTAATCTTTAGAAGCACTAAAGTATCCTACATAATATGAGCGGGGCGGAGAACTTATATTCGTTGGGGTCACAAAATGCTGGAATGGCGACCCCGTATTGGTAAGCGCGTTGGCAGACCCCTCACAAGGTTGACAAACGACATCAAGCGAGTCGCCGCTGGATCCAGGCGGCGCAAGACCGTGGCGTGTGGAAGTCCCTACAAGAGACATATGTCCCAGCAGTGGACCACGATGAAGGAGCAAGTAGGTAGGTTTCTAATTATATTGAAGATAAAATCAGGCTTCGTGAATTTTTAATTTACTCCGGGCTGGTCTTCGGCCCTGGCCGGATACAATCTTACCTAAAAAGATACTAATATGACCAAGCGATTTAGCGCTTTTTGAAATTAAAATACCTGTAGTAAATATTCAGCAGTGATAGCCTAGTGGTTGGTTGGTATAAAAGTTCAGCCTCTTGTTCAGGTAGTCGGGGGTTTGATCCTCGGGCACGCATTCTAACTTTTATTCTAATGTGCGTTTTAAGCGAAAAAAGCAATGTATCACTTGCTGATGAAAAACATCGTGAGGAAACCTGCATGACTGAGACAGATTAATTATGTTCTCAAAAGTGCGTAAAGTTTTGGCCGTGGTCTGACCAGCGTGGTGGACTTCGGCCAAACCCTTCTAATTTTAATAGAAGACTGATATACGATTTAAGTAATTTGAACCAAAACGTGAATTAAAATTGCATTTTGCCTATTACACATTCACAGAATGTTAATGGAAACATTCTTTCAGGTTTCAAAAAGTTAAGGAGCTGCTAAGAAAGTGAAATGAGTCAGAAACGCAGCCGGAGTGGAGTGAACAGCGTCAACAAAGCGGACAACGACGTCCGGCCTTGACGTCCGATTCGTGAGCCG
Organism: Erebia epiphron; assembly: GCA_963932025.1. NCBI lineage: Eukaryota > Metazoa > Arthropoda > Insecta > Lepidoptera > Nymphalidae > Erebia > Erebia epiphron. Next base: position 22,929,015 of record OZ009947.1, on the reverse strand, counting down.
GCGATTATTTATTCACAAGCAGTAACAGCATAGAGCAAGGTGTGGAGACTTCATAAAATATATTTATTTCGATAGTGATTTTAATTTTTAGCACGCAAGGCTGTACTTATCTGTACTTGTACACGGTGATCGAAGTCATTACATTCATATTTAGACAGTGGGCTTTTGCAGATAAGATTGGGCACTAAACAGCCTGCATACGTTAACTACTACTGGATATAGGCTTTTTCTAATCTAAATAGTTTAGTTTTCCAGGGTATAGTAAAGAGAAAGTGAAATGAGTCAGGAACGAAGCTGAAATGGAGTGAACAGCGTCAACAAAGCGGACAATGACATCCGGCCTTAAACGTCCGATTAGTGAGCCGACGATTTTTTATGTAAGGAAACCATTAAGAAAATCTGTTATTGTTAGTCATCTTAGTTAATAAGGTACCGTTGTTAACTTTTTACAGGAATAAATAAAAAAATTGTAAATGTACTTTTTTGGAGTTTTCCTCCTTTAGAATCGAATTTCATTTATAAGCCCGGGGTATGAGGATATAATTTATGGGGATTAAAATCAAACTTTCTCCGTTACGTTATTAACTTTATGTTTCCATGAATATTGACTTTGTATTTCCATATCTATATAATTAATATTAATAAATGTATCAAGCTTGCTTTCAGTAATATAAAAAATGCGTTCATGTACCCTCATTTACTAATGTATATATTTTATAATCGTTCGTAAAGAGTAAACTCCAGTCGTGCGTCGGAGCTGACACACACATTTTTTTAATTGGTAAAGGCTACTCCACAGCTCTTCTGTCCATGCCCTTGAGCGCGAACGCGTTGCGGCAGGTCGCAGTTAAACAGTTATGGCGAATCTCGCTGCATTGCGTTCGCCATACGCCATTCCGCTGAGTGCTTTGCATATAAACATTGCTAACATGTGTATTATATTTTGTGGTAGGCCATAGCATATTTAGTTTGATACTTACATAAATCCTCTGTTTACCACCTTATTCAAAACTACCATAAAATTATTGATAATTTAATTTGAAAATGGTTACTAAATTTCTAAGTTTACAAAGAACATGGACGTAGGGTTCAGGGTACTACCTATTACAGATTACTTCCATGGAAATATTATGAAACTAACTATGGGTCAGTAACAAATTTTTGATAAAATAATTTCTAAGATTCAATTGTTTCACAGTTTACTAACTGGCGCTGCGGCTCTGGGTTCCAGCCTTCCGTGTCTTCATCACAGGTTAAAAATGTTGGTTCCATAGACAATTATTGGCGAAGATCAAACTGTCACATGTTGACAGAAGATCGGGTTCACAGATTAGTTAAACAAATAGCAACATTGCCATAGCCAAGATAAACACAAGAATAATGTACAAATGTAAACTACCAATTAATATAGAGTTGTACCAAAATCAAATAATTTAAGGATTGAATACTTAAATATAAAATACTTGACACTCATAGCTATCCTTATCCTAAATACCTGTATTTATAATATTTCACTTTTATAAAATATATACATCCTATCGAAAACTAATAATTTTTTTACCATTGAGAATGATTAATTATCAGATGCAAATCGCCTGAGACGTAGTTTTGGCCATAGCTCCAAGGATTATGGGAGTATCGAGATGGAAATAGTACCAAGAGTTAAGGAATTCATCGAGACACGTATGAGCGTTTGAATTTTGAAAATTGACAGGTAACTTTTTTTGAAATTTTTAAAGAGAAGTGCATTTGAGTTGGAATTTTGAAGAAGAGATTTTTATTTCAGAATAATGAATTTTTGTATTCATTTTCAATGTACCGATTCTTGCGGGGACTGCGAAATCTGTGAATTTTATACTTATAGAACAAATTGACAGCAAATTTATCCGATGGTCAGAGAGAATAAACAGCTGCAGCTGTCCTAGTTATAGAGGTGCTTGCGTCTATACGTTCGGAAACCCGAGTACGTAAGTAAATTAATCAATAGTCAGGTCACTTCAAATTTAAGTATAACACCAAATTCTTTGAAATTGAGTGTAGTATAACATAATACCTTTAAACAGATAAATTATTATTACCTATTAACAATAATTATTATTTTCCTCATGGGTTCTTGCACTCTAGTAGCAGGTACTTTGTAAAGTTATTATACAATCTTGTTCATATTGCAAATTTATCCTTTTAGATAACCTTTTTATGTTGTTTATCAAGTAGTAACTGAGTCATGTGTTATGAAATACCTACTTAAATAATAATATTATTGTCAGAATAATTAATATATACCTAGACTTTAAATTACTTTAAGAAAATTAATGGAAAATAGTAACATAAAACTGCGTAACTGTGTAGGTACTTATAACACAAATCTAATAATTTGTAGGTTCTAATAATCTGTAGGTATTTTAAGGAATTAATAGAAATTATAATTAGAATTAAAAAAAATGTTTTGGGCTTTGTATCGATAACAAAGCTACCTCATACTAATTATAATAATAATTACATGTATATTGTGTGAAAATTTGTAGTGAATGTACTTATAATACTTACTTATTATTATCATCAAGTTTTTCAGTATCGCTTAGTATTAAATTTTAATAAGTTATTGTGTAAAAAGTCCAGATATTTTATCAAAGTTACCAGAAATAACACAGGAAAATAAGTAGTTTACAAGAATTATTATGTCACGTCATTTGTTAAATAAAAAATACTTAACATGAATAATATTCGTACGTAATAAATGATCTTTGTCGCATGTGTTAAATTATCTGTGTCCTTTCCATTTCTGAACGCGCGTAGCACAAAAGCCCGCCAAAAATAAACGTCAAAAAGCGCAAGATGGCCGCCGGCGCCGCGATGCGACCTCGGCGAGCCAGGAAGTGCATGTAATATCAATGAACTTTTCAATGTTACCCACTTCTCTGTGTGGATCCTGGTTGGATGAAATACGCACTTTGTGGAATAAACATAATAATTGTTGCCCTTTTAAAGCAAGATATTCTTGTTCGTTTTGGTAAGCTTGATGCGTCGCCATTTTATAATATTAACCTTCGTGTGCATTCGTGGGCCATTGTTCGCATGGTAAGTTATTTAAATTTTACATAATTTATTTTTATACAGTAGCTGTAAAATGTAAAAAAACATTGTCTTCATCTTTTGGACCTAGTATAAAATCCACTCATAAAATCACATATACATACAATACCCTTGGAGCAACTTAGATTTGTCGTAGACAAAACAGGAAATTCTATTGTACGCAAATTTCGTTTTTTTTTGCAGTGTGGTATAATATTGCACCTGTCCTTGACATAAATTACCTATCCGATCCGAATCAGTGCCAAATGTTTGCACAAACAGGAGATTGTGGTCATGCGATGAACTGTAAAGTTGACGCTAGTATCATACTAATATTATAAATGCGAAAGTGTTTGTTTTTTAGTTCGTCCTGCAATTACGCTGCAATAGACCAACGGATCGACGTTATTTTTTACGTGGGTTTAATTGAGGACTTGGAGAGTGGCAGAGGCTTTTTATACCGGAAAATTGAGGAGATCCCGGTGGAATTGAAAAATAATTACTGCACACAGATGAAGTCGCGGACTTCAGCTAGTTATAAAAATATCTACAACATTGAACCTACGCAAGGTGTAATAATATTTCGAACTAACTATTTGGTATTGGTGAGGAGCGGGACATTTTACACACAATAAGTTCCCAGATTCAATTCCCGATGGGGAAAATTTGGGATTTGATGAGTTTCAAATTGCCTCAGAGGTACCTATTGTCTATGCAAACTTCATAGAACTATAAAGAGACAGACAGACAGGCAGACAATGTAAGTATACACATAGATTAAACAACAACAATATATTATTTCTTATTTATTTAACACTCGGCCAGGGAGACAATGGGTCGTAAATGAATCAAAACAGATTGTTTGTATACTTACTGCTTTGTGTATTTTGATAGTGGTAAAAAGTTTATGCCATCCGCGTCTAAGTGCAATGGGCTTGAAATGCTAATCAGACGAAGAGTAAGTATATTTTATTAGATTTAAAGTTAGTTCTCTCTCTGGGTCGTATTCCTCATTACTGAGGGTCGTGAACCCTTTCCATTAATCACATAATGGTAGGAGTTTTCTTGGGATAATAATGCGGTGGGTTCCCACACCCTTCCGCGTACGATTAAGAGTATTAAACTCTTAGGTTTTTGTAACTATTATTATTTATAACAGGTTTTAAAAGTTAGCAATTATACGAGTACTATATTGGTATTAAGCAGATTAGGTACTCTAAATTCAGTCTTTGAAAAAAGGGGTGAAAATTGGAAAATAGCCATACTCGAGGACGCCCACGTTTTCGTGGAATTACTTAGTTAAAAAATATCTATTCGTGAGGAATTTTCATGTATATCAAATAAATATTGGAAAATGGATGGATGTTTGTTACTCAATCACGCCCGAACGGCTAAACGGATTTAGATGAAATTTGGCACAGAGATAGATAATAGTCTGGAATATCATAAGGCTACATTTGATCCCGGGAAATCAAGAAGTTCCCGCGAGAAATAAAAAACCTCAATTCACACGGACGAAGCCGCGGGCATCAGCTAGTTTTAATAATCTTTTGCTGGATCAATTCCGATCCACGAGAGCTAATTATTTTGCCTTTACATTTTTTATCCACAGTCAGAAGTTTGCTCCTCGAACTAGGAACAGAGCTCAGGGTCGGGCAGTCACCGCCTCCGAGCTGTTGACCTTCGCACTGCTTCACGTCTTTACTCATCGTGGCAAAGATTATACAGATACCACATTAGGCATAAATCTAACGGGTAAACAAAGAGAAAATAATTGAGGTTTTTTGAACTAGTTTGATATATTGGTATAGCCCCACAAACTTATTTGGCTCAGTGGTCAAAATTTGAACTAATTATACCTGTTTAATTTTTGTTTTTATTATTTTTTGCATATATACTAGCGACGCTTTTATCGAGTCAGATAAGTTAGCAGCAGTCAATGATAGTAGTTGGTTACCTCAGAGGCTAATTTCTTTCCTGCGTTAATGTTGCAGCATATTAATCAATCATTCAATTAATATTTATTTATTCAATTCGATAAGTCGATACGTTTACAGTGTATCTTACACTGTAAACGTATCGACTTTTTTTTAATCTTCTACAAGTTAGCCTTTGACTGCAATCTCACCAATTACTTATAAGACATGATGGTGATAATCAGTTACGGTATCTTAAAATTAAAGCTGCAAGGGTTCCAAACGCGCCCTGGTCTGAAAAGACCCACAACAAACTCAGCCGGGTGTTTTAATTTATACTAGCAGATACCCGCTACTATTTATATGCTACTACGCTAAAAAAAGAAAAAGAAAAAAACGTCTTCAGATTATTGCCTTTCTAATGAAACCGGTTTGGTGCACATCGCTTTGACATAGGTAGAAACAATTTTTATGTTTTATTATACAGAAGATAGAGTTTCAATTCATTGTCATTCGTCACATCTGTGCGTAAATATTGTTGATCTATGCGAACGCACCAATTTTCCGCGGTACAAAGCCTAGCCTATGCCCTTCCCCGGGGTGTAAACTATATCTGTACCAAATTTCATCAAAATCTACTGAGTAATTGGACCGTGAAAGCGTAGCAGATAGACAGACAGATTCACTTTCGCATTTATAATATTATTTTAGTATGGATAGAGTTTCAATTCAATGCCATTCGTCCATCTGTGCGTAAATATTGTTGATCTATGCGAACGCACCGGATGACGCGTCGTGTGTAAATTTAGCGCCAGGTTCAGGGGCAGCGCGCGCGCCACCACCGCCGCCATCTTGCTTTTGTTGTAACCATGTTTGTGGAGCGCAATGCATTCGGATTGCATGCGATTATTACTTGCTGCTTGTTTTTGTTTATGATACTTATATACTTTATGAGGAATATTTATAACGTGCAATTAGGTAGCTACAATGTAGGGACTGAATTAATTTACCAGAGGTAAGGGACACTACATTTTAAATGACTAAATGATAGTTGGAGTACCCAGAAGTACGCTACCCTCATATTAAAATTGTGTCTCCTTTCCTTTTTGTTTTTTTTGTTGGCTGAACTTTTTTTTACTGTCACTTTATTTTGCTGTAACTTGCACTTTTTGCTATAAGTACCACTGTAGTTCAGACACTCTGAAACTCAGTAGAGTAGAGTTCTGTCATATCATATGTTGCTCAAGTCCTACCTGATTGAAACATTTCAGTGTTTTAGTAGGCTGTATACCTACTGTAGACTGTAGTCAAGTGATATTACTAAATACATAATATTAATACACAATAATGTTATATATGTACCTATTTCCATTACATATTACCATATTACACCCGTAATCACTTACCACTGGGATGCGCATGATTCACCCGCGAGCAATTTCCGCCGCGCCGTTCTAATTTTAAAATCGAACCCTCTACCCAAAACGGAATAAAATCCGGCGCGTGCGCATCCTTTTATTATTTTAAGCGCATCCGACAATGGCCGGGAGATTGATGGGTTTAATAGTTTTAGAAATTTAGAGGAACAGCGGAAACAGGAACTGAATGCATTTCATGGAGTGAAAATAGTCTGAATAATTACTTATTGTTAAGTTAAGACTAACAGTTGCCCGCGGCTTGTTCCACATTTAGATATTTTCTGATTTTCCGGCATTCATATGTATGTAGCCTATGTAGGTACGTCCCTACTCCCTAGTAAGCAAAAGACAAAAGTATTATTCTTTGTAAAAAAAATCGTCAAATCGATGGTCCGTAAATTGTAACAGACAGGCAGACAGATAAGGAGACAGACAAACATACTGTTGTATTTATATTAGGTATTAATTAGTATGATGGAATTACAATTGCCTTCATCGTGCAGAGTTTAGTTAATAAAATATTGTCTTAACTTTATCTTACCGTAATATTTGGTAGGGTTCCTCCTGAAAATCAAAAACGAGAGCTGAACAAACAAGCCCTGTGGTGTCGTTGGACACCCCGTCTCACTCCATTTACTAGAAGGGAATGAGACAGAATTTAACGCTGTTTGCTACATAAAATTTTGCAGGCCTAGTCTGCACGTTTCATCGTGCCGAAAAGAACTAGTTAGTAGGTATGTTCTAAAAAATAATTACCCTGAGAGTTACACCTCGTCCAATAGGTATTTTAAACGGGTTCGAAACTAGTCGGGCATTTTCCGATATATATGACAAGTGACTTACGACCAGTGATATATTTACAGCTATCTCTCTCTGCGTCGTGGAAGGGACAATCCAGAAGTAGGTATATAAGAGACACTTTTAATATATTTGTACTCTCATTTGGAACTTGCACGAATAAATGGTTAAACGTGTAGTGGTTCCACGAGAGATTTAATGTAATTAAATAAAAGTTGGCTGAACCTGCTCGGAGACGGACAGATCAGGATGGCAGTGACCATCGCCCTGATCCATAGCATTAATAGCCCCTGTCGATGGGGCTCCGGGGTCGCGAGTGGCAAGGGTGGGGGCTTTTTCCGCTCCTAATATCATGCGACCCCTGGAAGACAGCAGCTGGCCGCGGCTCCGGCTGTTGGAACAAAATATATCGAGGTCGGGTTCGGTTGGACTAGGGACGAGCCCAGTATGGGCAACGCGCAAGGGAGGCACCGGCGTAAGTTCTATATTAGAGTTCTCGGAGCCTTTCATTATGCGCCGAGGATGGTCACCGAGGGGGTTTTGGTGGGTACAAATCACCACATAACCCGGTCTCCCCCCCTAGGAGGCCGGGTATCTTAAGAAGATTTCCCCCCCCCGTAAACAAAAGAAAAAAGAAAAAAGTTGGCTAAACTTAAAGATAATATTCATTTGATCCGACCACGATTGCTATCGTTAAGCTCTAAATCAAAATGCGATCTAAACACAAAAGTATTCAATAATCGCTGAGTCTGCTGGCAGGAGACTGAATTACCATCGTCAAAACACTCGCACATATTATGTCTTATACTAACCATTTTCAACATGGCGTCCGAATTAAATCGAATCACATGAAACAAGTCAAATTGACAGATATTATATTTCCTGTTTCATGAAATATAATGCCAAACAGTAACAATGCTAACAGCCGTATTCCTCATTGCTGAGGGTCGTGACCCCATTCCAGTAAACAAATAATGTAGAAGCTTTCTTGGGATAATAATGCGGTGGTTTCCCACGTCCTTCCGCATAAATATTTACAGTTAAAGATATTTTAAAATAATTTTATAAGGTTTATAAATCCTAGACCGTTTTTGGCAAATATAACATTTCCAGTAAAGCCTACCTACTTATAGGTATAAACAGTACCTATTCTTTTAATATTGTTCACATTCGCATTTTAGAATTATATTCTTTATTTTAGGGACGTCAATAAGTGTACAGTGTACCTAATTTTAATAAATAAATTTTAACTTTGGCTTTGACTTTGGTAGTTACCCAGGGGGGTTGATTATTTTCTGTAAGCTATCATATCACTGACCGAAAAGTTTAGTCTAGTTCGCTCACAATTTCTTTGTCTTCATAGAGTTCATTAATAAATAACATTGCAAAATATCTAGACGTTATCTTCTTTCCAATATAGCAGCCGCGTAGCCGTCTGAGATGAAAGACGCTGCGGGTGCAAAAATCTTTCCCGAAGCGCATTGCCTCCTATTCAAAGTCACGCTCGAAGGATAATAAACTATAGGGCGTTACCGTTTCGCCGGTGCTGTTTCATTTCAATGGACTTTTAATGTTTTCTGAACAAAATATGTGGTTTTCGACGAACTTTCTGGAACAACGGGGGGCTGAAACTCGTTGGTAAGATATAAGTAAGCCGCTGCTTTCATCTTGTGACATGACATATAATAGTGTCATATTCCATGACACTGTGTCGTGTATCTAGTTTTTGTATCCACTACAAGTTAGCCCGTGCCTGCGATCTCACCTGATGGTAAGTGATGATGCATTCTAAAATGGTAGCGGGCTAACCTGTTAGGGGCATGGCAGTTATAATTAACCCATACCTACCCCTAATCGGTTTTTACGCGGCATCGTACCGGAACGCTAAATCGCTTTTCGGCACGTCTTTGCCGGTAGGATAAGCCACTGCCGAAGCTTCCCACCAGGCCAGATTAGGGAAAATTCTGAAATTATGAGTTCCCAAAATAACCCTGCTGAGGATCGAACCCGGGACCTCCGCACGTTAAGATACACTGTGCCAGGGAGGTCGTCAAGATTATGTGAAACTATATATTTTCAAAATTTGAATCGTAAAAAGCTTTGCTATCGATAAAGGCCCTAAAACAGTTTTTTTTTTGTTAGTCTGCCTGTTTGTCTGAAAGTACTAGACGGGTTATGAATGGAACATGGTATGCTATGGGTTAAGATAGATATTATTAAAGCCTATAGGATAGTTTTTTATCCGGAAGAACAAATGGGTTTCTTCTAGATAGGGATAGGATAGGTCTTGTCGATGTTACTCCATAACTATGTTTTTCTTTCTAAGGTTTCTTTCTGTCGGGTTGGTCTCATGTCAATTCTGTGAAAATCTAATGACTAATTGAAGGTGGTACTTCTCAACAGGTAAAAGCAAATCAATCGAGATCAGAGTAGCTATATCAGTGTAGGTAGGTATAATAAAAAGCGCTTAGTAAAAAGTTGATTTTTTATCATGATATTATGATAATACATAAAATTAAAATATAAGCCATCCCGTGCGACGCCGGGGCAGGCCAACTGGCATAACATTGATAATTTTATGTAGGTGGGTATAATATTTGCATTTAGTACTAAGCACTATAATATGGACAATATAATCTTGGTTTTTATGAAGAAAAATTGTTATCTCGAGTGCTATATGGTGACCAAGTATGAATCTTCAAATTTATAACTTAGAAAATAAATATCTGTTATAAAAGTATCTATGACAATTTATTGTATCAGGATAAAATAATACTGGCTCCGTAAGAACACAGATTTTAGTTCCGCTTTCTAGGTCTTAAAAAAAAAACGCGAATCTCGTGAGTTGGATTCGAAATTGCGACATCTTGCTGTTTCCCGCTAACTTACTTGGAAGTTTTAAAAATGTTCCACACTGACTAAAATCCACATCCAATAATATTATATCTATACTAATATTATAAATGTGCAAGTTTATACGGAGGGATGTATGGATGGAGGTTTGTTACTCAATCACGCCAGAACGGCTGAACGAATCTGGATGGGCACAGAGTCAGATTATAGTCTGGAATAACACATAGGTTACTTTTAATCTCGGAAAATTGAAGAGTTCCCGCGGGAACCAAAAAACCTCAATCCACGAATCGGACGAAGTCGCGGGCATCAGCTGGTATTATAAATACGAAAGTGTGTGTTTATCTGTCTGACTACTACGCTTTATCGGCACATCTTTTCAAAAAATTGTGATAAATTTTGTATAGAGATACTTGACATCCCGGGGAAGGATACTGGGTATAGGCTTTTTATCCCGGAAAATTAATATCCCGCCAACGAAGGCACCATCTAATAATTACGTAAAGTTACTCTGTCTCCATCTTTACTAGAGGGATATCTATACAAGTTTAATGAAGCATTTTATTATAATAAGAGTCAATACACGATAACGGACAATGCTTAGACGTGGTCACCCTTGCGTGGCCGCGAAGAATCATTAAAAACAAATGATAAAAAGTCGGTCGGGCAATATTTGCACGACAATCGGGGGCATCCTTCACACATTGACCTACATTTGGGAAGTACAATGGAACGCGTGGACAAACAAATGTAACCTTACGCTTAATTAAGAGTTGTCACCAACCTCTTCTTTGCCTTAAGTGGGTTTAATTATCAATTATGTGCAAAGTTAGGTATCATCGTCATCATAACTCATTACAACTGCTTCTGCTTCTGTGAGAAGATCCTTATTTTATTAAAAGATGGGCCGTTAAAGTGTAGCAGACCGACAGACAGACACACTTTAGCATATCTTTTAAAATATTTTAATTAATGTAATTTTTCCGGAAGTAAAAAAAATAAACTAATAAACGGGAGTCGGGATTCGAAGTACCACCGGTTTGAAAAACAGATTCTTCTGAGAAGAACTGGCAAGAAATCTGATAGAATTGAATGGAATAGTCTAACAGCCTAGACCGCCATAGTTACTACTAAACCTATACTTACTTGTTGTGAAACAAGTAGGTATCACGAATAAGTGACAGTAATTATAATTTAATATAAAAAAATATTTTTAAACAACCGACTTCAAACTCCCGCGCCAACTTTACAACAACAAGCACACGCTATACAAAGTACTTATTTTATTGTTGATATTTTAAAAACCCCTCGACCGATTTCGATAAAATTTATATGGGACCACATGGGAAGAATGCCCTTTCAAATAAAAAAAAAGAATCATCCAAATCGGTCCACCCAGTCAAATGTTCTGAGGTAACAAACATAAAAAATAAAATAAAAAATAAATATAAAAAATACAGTCGAATTGAGAACCTTCTCCTTTTTTTGAAGTCGGTTGAAAAGTTTTGTTACCTACACTTTCACTTTTGTCTTGCACTCTTATAAAAAGTCAAAAGTATAATCATAAAACAAACGAAGACAGGTATGATTATTATGTCATTTTTTTAGCATACATTGATCGCCAAAGCAACTAGTACCTTATTAACTAGTACCTACTTTAATTGCCTGGTAGTGCCTTCCTGGATCGACGGCCACGCAGGTAGGCCTTGGGGCTTAAATGTCAGCAGCCCATCTTGCCCCTGGAACGCCTTCAACTTAAAGGCTTCCTGTAAAAGGACGTTTTTGTAGACGCTATATGTTTACTGCCAGCCAACCCTACCTGCCAGCTAAAAGCCTGCCAACCCGCATTGGAGCACCGTAGTGGGTCTAAGCTGTAATTAGTCTTTACGTATCTAGTTTCCTCTCACCTATGAGAGTGGAGGCCTATGCCCAGCGGTGGGACGTTAATGGGCTGTAGTGGATTTGTTTATTACTCACGTAAAATAGTAAATAATAATAATAAGTAATAGTAAGTTAAATTCTCCATAGTAATTCTCCGATGGCTGAAAATATCTATACTAATATTATTATAAATATGAAAATCTGTCTATCTGTCTGACTGTCCATTATATTTTCACGGTCCATCCTTTTAACTTATTTTGACAATATTTGAAATAGCGATTGCTTGCATTCCGAAGACGGAAATATGCTAATTTATATCTCGGAAAAGCATAGAATTTTTCGGTTTTAGGTTTATTTAGAACTAAAATCTACGACAAGAAAGTCGCAGACATCATCTGGATAGCAATATAAATTGAAAAGAAGAAATAAAAATTCAATTAAAGAGCTTCAAAAAAACATAGGTAATCAAATGCTTTGAATTTTATAACTTTTACTTTATATGCGATACAATAATAATATAATTACCTATGTAACTTATATAACAATAATAATAGGATCCATTCTGAAATAAAAAAATAATCACAAATTAAGTAGCTGAACAAGGTTTTTAAAAACACACGTGTGTACGAACCCTTAGCACACGTTTTGCCATCTGCTGGTTACTTTTTTAAAAATACACGTGAAACTATGCGGTGGGAAATAAAATTTAAAATCATAAGCCGACAGCTACTTTAAAACTGAGTTAATATAATGAAATTGGAATTCCTAGACTAGTAGGTAGAAAATAGATTTAAAAATATAATTCTGTCCCAATTCAATTAATTTTTTACAATAAGTCCACTATTCCACTATTATTTAATTAATTAACCTATTCTGATAACCCTTCCTTTATGTGGAAAAGGCATATTTGGCTTGGCTTAAAGGCTAGCAGACGCAATCTATCTCCATACTGAATTTCGTCAAAACCGGGCCCGGAAAATGTTATATATACAAACAGCCACTACAGACATATAATAGGATTATCATATCATATACTTACTAATATTATAAATGCGAAAGTCACTTTGTTTGTTGGATTGTTGGTTTGTTGGTTTGTTGGTTTGTTGGTTTGTTGGTTTGTTGGTTTGTTGGTTTGTTGGTTTGTCCTTCAATCACGCCGCAACGGAGCAATGGATTGACGTGATTTTTGGCATGGGTATAGTTGAGGACCTGGAGAGTGACATAGGCTACTTTTTATCCCGGAAAATTAAGGAGTTCCCGCGGGAATAACAAAAAACTTAAACCACGCGGACGAAGTCGCGGGCATCAGCTAGTTATGGATGTAAACAAAGCTAAAGATAATAATTAATTTTGCATTTAAGTACTTACACCTAAATAGTAATCTTTATAATATAATAAATTATTGTGTACAACATTTATAATCTCCAGACATACTGCGAAATTACAATAATGTTATGATTATAAACGTAAACAAAATTGCGACAAAAATGTCATTATACTCTTATTATAGCCAGACGTTTATACCTGCATTATGATTCAATGCCCTTGCAACAAACAGATAAGACAAATAGGCTTGTTGTTTGTGTATTTTGTCTGAATTTGTATGATGACCAAGTCTTAAGAAATTGTATATTTTTATTAGGCTACTATTGCACTTGTAAGTTCTACTCACATAAGTCGGTTATATGAGTAACTTACGAAAAAATGAAAATTGAAAGAGTCCACCGTTATATCCACCACCACCCACCACCACTACAGCCTATTAACGTCCCACTGCTGGTCACATGCCTCCACTCTCATAGGAGAGAGGGAATTAGAGCTTAGACCCACCACGCTGCTCCAATGCGAGTTGGCGGGCTTTAACGACTATTATCCATGTTAGTGATTAACCGGTACCGACGGCTTAACATGCTCTCCGAGGCACGGGGGTGGAACACCGCCAACTTCCTAACTCCGGGCTAGTACTGAGAAATTCTGGTCAGAAAAACCCAATACTCAATTATGGCCCGACCCGGGACTCGAACCCGGGACCTCGTCGGCCGCAGTCGAAGACAACCACTAGACCAACGAGGCAGTCAGTATCGTATATAAACGTTAGTTATGTAAGTTATTTACGTTCTCTACTTACGTAAAAACTTACAAGTGCAGGTAATCGTGTCTTTACAGATATCCATCACTCATCACCATTATTTTACCAACCTTTGGACGTCCACTCCTGAACATTGTCTTTCCCGAAGAGTGCCACCACACCCTTTCCTCAGCCTTCCTCATCCAGCCACCTCCTGCCACCCCCTTTATATCGTCGGTCCATCGTACTGGAGGTCACCTCACACTACGCTGGGTCTTATGAGTGGGAGATCCCGGTCAAAGTGAAAAAAATAATTTCCGGGATAAAAAGTAGCTTTGTCCTTTCCCGAGACTACCAAATTTCGAAATTCCGTATAATCAGTTTAACGGATTACAGATGGGAAGTGAAAGCATAGCAAACGGATAAACAGACACACGCTCGCATTTATAATATTAAGTATTTCCTTATTTACTACCATCATCATACTTTACTTAATACTATAAATGCGAAAGTGTGTTTGTTTGTTGGTTTCTTGGTTTGTTGGTTTGTCGGTTTGTTGGTTTGTCCTTCAATCACGCCGCAACGGAGAAACGGATTGACGTGATTTTGGCATGGGTATAGTTGAGGACCTGGAGAGTGACATAGGCTACTTTTTATCCCGGAAAATTAAGGAGTTCCCGGGGGAATTTAAAAAAAACTTAAACCACGCGGACGAAGTCGCGGCCATCAGCTAGTTATCTATATATTATCACGAAGAATATATTTTGATAAGCAATAAAGATTTTTTTAATTTATATGAATCTTGTACGCTTATTAGTTTCTAGATGATTCCGACTTCGTCACGTTTTTTCGATTCCCGCGGGAACTCTTGAATTTTCCGGGATAAAAAGTAGCCTATGTCCTTCCCCGGGATATAACCTATCCCTGTACTAAATTTCATGAAAATCGGTTGAAAAGATGGACCGTAAGCGTAGCAGATAGACAGACAGACAGACATACACACTTTCGCATTTATAATATTACTATGGATTCTCAGAATAAAAACAGTTGAAATTAATTTGGAATCCTAATTATAGTCGGAAATTGCTTGTTACACGGAAAATGGTAAACGTTTTTCACGCCCTTAATATGTTTTCTTTCGTTCTCTCGACTCGAATACGACAGGCGTCAATTAAAAGTGTTTTAAGGTGTTCTTGAACTTCAGAGGACGTTGGTCCAAGAACTTACTCGTATTTTAGGTATTATAGATTAAGAGCTGTTGTAAAACTTCCTTGGTGTGTAATATAAGAAAAGAACTGTAGTGTCTGCGTGATGAAAGTTGGAAGTGCAAAATGGCGTTAGTTGGATACCCCGGATGAAATGATTAATTTTACAGTGATATAAAATATGATTAACAAAGTTTGATTGAGGGTGAGTGAACCTTATGTTTAAACATTGATGTAGGATTTTAGTACCTATGTTTAAACATAATAATTTAATATAAAAAATTCTTTTTAAACAACCGACTTCAAACTCCTGCGCCAACTTTACAACAACAAGCACACGCTATATAAAGTACTTATTTTATTGTTGATATTTTAAAAATCGCTCGACCGATTTCGATAAAATTTATATGTGACCACTTAGGAAGTATGTCCTTTCAAATAAAAAAGGAATCATCCAAATCGGTCCACCCAATCAAAAGTTCTGAGGTAACAAACATTTAAAAAAAATACAGTCGAATTGAAAACCTCCTCCTTTTTTTGAAGTCGGTTGAAAATACCTGTGTCAGAAAGCCTATCTCTTTCAAAATTTAACAACAACTTTTTTAGAATCACTAAATTAATTGTAATAAATTAATTATTTTTCTCACAAAGAGAAGGAAAAAAGAAAATTAAAGTTTGCGCAAACTTTACACAATCATGTTTGCGCAAACACAGACAATTTGTACTAAGAATAATCACCCCTTAAGGACATCATAAAAGGCTGTATAATTGTTACTGTCTACACTGTCTTGCAACTCTGCAAATACGGGCGCAAGGATTGCAAATAACTGGATTCTGCGATAAAAGGGGCTTCATAAAGAATAAGGGTGCCTTTTCATCAGAGCTGTGCTACTGCTTCTGATGCTATAAAATTATTTTCTGAAGAACAAGTATATTTAAATTATTCAAATTATATTTTTTACTAGTGGGCCCGGCAGACGTTGTCCTGCCCTATCTTCCTCGCAATTTTTCCATATTTTCTCACCGTTTAAACCTTCCCTGGACTACGATAAACATTTCAAAACCAAAATTAGCTAAATCAACCCAGCCGTTCTCGAGTTTTAGCGAGACAAACGAACAGCAATTGATTTTATACATATAGAAGATTATTTTGCTCCAGTTTTAAGATTTATATATTATCTATAATAATTTGAATAGTCGTTCCTTATTAACATGGGGGTTTTATTTTTTTACGTTGTATAAGTTTATGGATTTATACACTACGGATGTGTGGCAAACTCACCAATAGGATCGCTTGTTCAATTCTCTCAGGTTGCCAGGACGGAGATTGCTCTGTTAGTAATAAGGTCGCATTTCCATACGTAGTTTTTAGTTAATTGTACTTTCTTGTGTGCAATAAAGTATTTATCCATCTATCTTGATCTAACGTCTAACGATTTTAGCTATCAAAATCAATTATTTCTATTAAATAATTTGACTTTTGTGTAAGGCGACAAATATCCTGCCTTTCACTTAAGTTTAACTAACTAGCCTGTAAAACTTTTCAGAGAAAAATCCTTTGTCTTCCTGATGATAATAAAAATATAAAGTAAATGTTAGCGTACCCTCAACGAGTTATCATAATCGTAGTTATGAAAAAAAAAACTGGCACAAGGAGACAAAGAGACTTTGCGTTACTCATTACAACGTAATTATGTACTTACAACTCTTTATTTTATTTAATTACAAGCTAGCCCTTGACTGAAATCTCCTCTGGTGATAAGTGATGATATTATAGTCGAGAAAGAGACGTAACTTCGAAGTGATATTACCTATGGTTGCTTCGTTGGTCTAGTGGTTGGCAGATTCGACTGCGGCCGACGAGGTCCCGGGTTCGAGTCCCGGGTCGGGCCAGTGTGTGGGTTTTTTTGACAAGAAATTCTCAGCACTAGTCCGGAGTTAGGAAGTTGGCAGTGTTTCACCCCCGAGCCTCGGAGAGCACGTAAAACCATCAGTATTGCGCCTGATCTCTCTCCGGTAGTGTCGGATCTTCCGTTCCATCGGGCTATGAGAGTAAAGGAACAAAGAGTGCACTTATGTATTGTGTACTGTAATATCTCTCGCGTAGATGGCTAATCTCTCTGGAGATCTAAGGCCACCGTGACCGAAATTCGGTAGGGAGGACATAAAAATTATTTTTATTACCTATGGCAGTTTTCGTGGCACCCTTAAAGAATTGCTAAATCGATACGTGGCATAGCTTTTGCTTGGCTATATTCGGTTCAAGTAACCTTCCACCAGACCAGACCTAAGCCGGATAGACTGACTAATTTATAGTCCAATTGAGATAGTGGGAATATCTACAAATTTGTCATCTCTTATTCAGTACCTACATTTGTTTTTTTTTTTTATAATTGAAGATTGAGACGCCAGTCTTTTGCATATAGTAATTGATTCGGCGTGTTTCCTAAATTGCAATTAAATATTTTTCCTGAACTTTAAAATAGACTTAAAATATAATATGTGTTTCTTAAATTGCAATTAAGTATTTTTCCTGAATTTTAAGATTTTCGTAAAAGACTTGGAAGGTTTAGGTGTTCAAAGTTCAGACTCGAAGCTTTTCGTAAAATATAAAATGGAAAATATAAATTTCTAAGCGTATTATGGGTGAATGAATGATGATAAATTTCCAATTCCTTAAGTCAGCGAAAAATTAACAAAAATGTATCCTAAAATAGATTTTTACAATTAGTACTATGCGCGTTAGAATTTCTAAAAAGGTCATTGAAGATACTAAACTTAACCAATTACATAATCTTAATGATGATAATTAATAAAGCGAAAAAGTAATAAATCTTTATTAAACTCACACACACGCGATCTTGTGTGGAGACTGGAGTGTAACGTGGTATAACACTGACTCCTAGAACGGTACCGTCCGCAGCGACCTACCACAACATGCGCTGGTATGCGTGCGCATGAGTGCGTTACAGGACGGCGGGTATTTTGAGCCTCGTGTACCGACAGCAAAACACATAGTTAACACTATCACATATAAAGCTCGAGGGATTTACAGGGCATGATACTTATTATTATAAAAGTTTAAATGTTTGTTTGTTGGTTTGTCCTTCAATCACGCAGCAACAGAGCAACGGACCCGGCAGGGTCAGTTAGGGAATTTATAATTTCTAAATTTTCGCTGGTCTGGCCTGGTGGGAGGCTTCGGCCGTGGCTAGTTACCACCCTACTGGCAAAGTGCCGCCAAGCGATTTAGCGTTCCGGTACGATGCCGTGTAGAAACCGAATAGGGGTATGGGTTTAATATTTTATTAACTGCCATGCCCCTACCCCTAACAGGTTAGCCCGCTACCATCTTAGATTGGATCATCACTTACCATCAGGTGAGATCGCAGTCAAGGGCTAACTTGTAGTGGATAAAAAAAAAATCTAAAATTACATGGCTGTAATTTAGACATGGTGCACTGATTTGGCCTCATTGTCTATTGGTATGACTGTAACTAAACCAGCCTTCCACGTTGACCCGTTTCAATTTTAGACTGAATCATCACTTACCGTCAGGTGCGTCAAGGACAATTATCACCGAATTAACATACCTTTTTTCATATTTAAGACTTAAATGGACATATTTTTATTAACAGTAAAATATATTTAGTACTAGCTGATGCCCGCGACTTCGTCTGCGTGGTTTGAGGTTTTTCGGTTCCCGCGGGAACTCCTTAATTTTCCGGGATTAAAAGTAGCCTATGTGCTATTCCAGACTATAATCTATCTCTGTGCCAAATTTCAGCCAAATCCGTTCAGCCGTTGGGGCGTGATTGAGTAACAAACATACACACATCCATACATCCATCCATCCATCCAAACTTTAGCATTTATAATATTTATTTGATTGATGATTGATTGATTGATGATTGATTAAATACATTTTCCATATAATCCGCATTAAAAATGCGAGTTTTCTTAAAATTGTGTTTCTTATTTATTTCAGTTGCAGAAATATAATATCTGTCAGTTTAGTTGATGGGTAAAATGACAATTATAAAGGTTTGAAATAAACAAAAGATACTCTGACAGGATCGAAAGCAGGGCTGCAACGTCATTCAGCGGGCAGAAAATCATCGGTTCCTTCCCTCAGGCAGAAAACGATTGGTTTCTGCCCGGCAACCGTTGCATTCGTCTGAAATTGACTAGTTTCGTGTGGCTCAACCGGCATTATAACTCTCACTTTCAAAGTCAAATAACGATTATTCAATTTAGGTAGGTATACTACACTTATTGACGTCCAGTTATTTATAAAATAATAGCTGATGCCCGCGACTCCGTCCGCGTGGAGGTATGAAAAATAGATAGTAGCCGATACTCAGACCTACTGAATATGCTTATTAAATTTCATAAAAATCGGTCAAGCCGTTTCGGAGGAGTATGGTAACTAACATTGTGACACGAGAATTTTGTATATATAGAGTTACATGGTGATAATCAGTAACGGTATCTTAAAACTAAAGCTACGAGGGTCCCAAACGCGCCCTGGTCTGAGAAGAGCCTACAACAAACTCAGCCGGGTTTTTTTTTCATTATCACCATTTCACAAATCATCTTAACTAAGGAACTATCAGAGCCATTAGATCAAATTATTGCCAAGCTTCCTTGTTATTTAAGTAATCCTTAACATGGTAATAAGATTTTTTAATGAGTTTACGTTTTACATTAACTTTGAACTCATTCAGATACATTTTCAACGTTTCTTCTGGGAGCTTATTGTAGAAGCGGACACTGTTTCCAACAAATGAATTGCTAGTTTTACTAAGCCTAGATTTTCATTGCAGGTTATATGAAAAAGCTTTAATATCACAAGAAGCGCATACTGAATGTAGTGTTTTCGCAATTTGCACGCTTATTCTGCAGACCGTACCAGAAGCATCCCGCGCCATTGACTTTCTTGGTGCCATTAACCGAATAACCCATTGCACAAAGAACTGACGGTTTTCAAGGTGAACACACACACATACACATTATACATACGTACACACAACACATACGCGCCCCTCTCTTGCCATGTGATTCAAAATAACAACTGACAAACTTCCTCATACATATCTTCGAATATAAAATCAAAGGATTTTAAACTCTAACCCAATGAGAATACAGACAATTAATTTATAATGGGTGGTAAATTTAAATTGGACGAGACGGGAAGGGTGCACCCACACATAGGTAACCAGACAGTGTGCACATGCAAGGTGCAGTCTGGACGCACACATTGACAAAAGCTCTTTTGTATTACTTAAGCTTTCGAATACATAATACTTAAATAAGCTACGATTTTTATGAACAATAAAATAAATAATATAATATACCTTCTATTTGTTGTATGGTTGCACTTTGCAAGTACCTAAAAGTCTCTTTGTTTGATCATCGGAATATGAATTTCGAAATTTTCAATTTAGACTTGGTTGTATGAGGGAATCAAACATTAGGGAGTCATAGTATAACTTCTAACTAACATTTTAGGGGTCAAATTTTCAAAAATCATTTCTTAGCGGATTTCTAGGTCTTAATAGCTATCTGTATCCTAATTTTAGCCTAACACGTCCAGCGGTTTGAGCTGTGCGTTGACGGATCAGTAAGACAGTCTGTCACCTTTTCCTTTTTTAAATATTATTCAATTTTATTATGTTCACTATTAATAATATCCCATCCATAGTAAATAGGTCAGTATGCGTCTACTTCTGCAGAGTGCACCACCGAACATCATCAGACTTTCTCATCCAGTATACATCCATCCACTTCGCGCCACCTTCTTTAGGTCTATTGGGCTCGAATTTATAGAAATGCATATCGGTACGAGGTCTCCACTCCAGGAGGTTTACTACCATCGATTAAAGCAGTATTATTTCAAAATAATAGTTTTATGTCACGTATCTTGATGTCAAAAAAAATAAGGATTATATATTTAAAACACTAACGCCAACATGGTATATCTAGAGCGCGTCTGCCATCACGGCCATCGGTTCTGCGACAGATGAAATGATATAGAGAAAAATTAAATAAGCTGTTTAAATTCTCGAGGATAAAATAAATGCCTACCTTTACCTACTTTTGTTTACAAAAAAAATATGCACACATCTAAAGTTGTAAGGACAACGCAGGATATATAAATATACGCGTAAATACACACAAATATTTGTGTATGTGTGCGTTGTATAATGAAGTAGGTAGTATAATGTTATCTGTATACAATATGTTCGTTTACCCCATGTCCGTACTTTCTGAAAAATTATTGAGCAATGAATATTAATGTTCATCACTACATAATAAAAATTCTTTTCAAAAAACCGACTTCCAAAGCCACTATAAAGTAAAAAATAATTTTGATTTCTACACACTATGTTGAAGTCGGGCGAGCCTGACGCGTCAACTTTATCTATCTTTGTTGTAGTCGCCCGACTTCAACATAGTGTGTAGAAATCATAATTATTTTTTACTTTATAGTGGCTTTGGAAGTCGGTTTTTTGAAAAGAATTTTTTTTTTAACTTTTTAGTGTACCTACTCATAATCCAGTACCCTGCAGCATCAGAGTTGAGGAGTTGGGACTTGGGTTTAAGTATAAAGTCGTTGCTTGACACCTACAATATGAATTCACCATTAAAAAATCCTGAATCGCTATTTTTAAGGATTTCTGTACCCTGCAGCATCAGGGTTGAGGATTTGGGACTCAGAGTTGTATCGTATACACGTGACTTGATACCTACTATATGAATTCACCATCAAAATTTCGTAACTCACTAGTTTTGATGATTTCATGTAGTACCTACAGCATCAGGATTGAGGATTTGGAGTCAGAATTTTTTATGGGACCTCCTTGTCAGCTTCTTCTAACCAGAAAAAAAATTGTTTAAATCGGTTTAGAAACCACGGAGATGTGCACCGAAATACATTAAAAAAAAAAAAAAAGATACGCGCCGAATTGAGAACCTCCTCTTTTTTTGGAAGTCGGTTAAAAATTACTTATAATCTAAAGCGTTCGAAGCCAGATAGCTAAGGAGCGGTAACGTTAAGTCAGCCTTTGTCTGCGATCACACCATGTGTAAGATATGACGCAATCTAAGATGTTAGCGGGCTAACATGTCAATGGTACGGCAGTTACATTAAATCCATACCCTTAATCGGTTTGTCATCAGCATCGTACCTAAACGTTTATTCGATTAGCCAAAGCCTCCAACCAGGGGCCATACTGCCAACGTTTAAAACCATATGGTTTCGGTATTGTTGAGAATTATAATCCTTATTTTAGGAACGTGACATGAAACTGTCATTTTTAATAATATTGCTTAAGTATTGCTTTAATCGTTGGCAGTATGGCCCCTGACCAGAGAAAAATCTGAAATTATACATTCCCAAATCTACCCTTCCTCACCGTCAGGTGCCAGGGTCGTCAAAACACTTAAACACAAAGAACCTTGATTTACTACGTATAACTTCGATATAGGTATTTCAACATCAGGGGCCACACTGCCAACTCTTAAAGCAATAATTAAGCAATATTATTCAAAATGACTATCCGATGTCACGAACCTTGACGTTCCTGAAATAAGGATTATATTTCTAAAACACGAAAGTCAACAATAATGGATTTAAGCGTTGGCAGTATGGTCCCAGTAGGTAATACGAAAAACGTAGTTTAATAAACCTTAGGGCATGCACCTTTTTATAGACCTTTCGTAATGCGAACGACCTAGTACGTTTACCTCAAATTATCTGGCTAGTGTTATGTTACTTGTATTATTGTACACTTTTAATCACCTGGCAGGTCAGAATGAACTGTTATAAAAGAGGGATCAACTCTTGGTTGGGGCGACTTTGTTGTTTAAATAAAGTTGTATCAATTGAAAGCTTTGTGTTCAACAATCCACACGCAGTGTAACACCTTATACACGAGTTAAAATATATTGTATACTAGTTGACCTGGTAGACCTGACCTGGCTTCGCACGGGTAGGCTAACCTTACACAGGACGAAAGAAAACGTCCGTGCGAGACAATCGCGTCGTGTGCGAAACACGTCAATCACTTGCTATAACGGTGAAGGAAAACATCGTGAGAAAATCTGCATGCCTGACAGTTCTCCATAATGTTCTCAAAGGTCGTTAAGGCTTTGCTAGTGTGGTGGATAATGCCTTAATCCTTATTTAACTGAGAGGAGCTAATTATTTAGTATTGATAATGATCAGTTTAGATGATGAACCTGACAGTATATTATTTATTTTTCTCATTATTAATTTTCTTAAATAAGGATTTTTTTTTTTAATTATTTAAGAAAAATGAATGAATACTTAATAGCTGTAAACTTTTAAAATCTCATCTACACTAATATTATACTCGTAAATGCGAAAGTTTTGATGGAAGGATGGGTGGATGAATGTTTATTACTCAATCAAGCCAGAACGGCTGAACGGATTTGGATGAAATTTTGCACAGAGTTACTTTTTATCCCGGAAAATCAAAAAAAAATCTCAATCCACGAGTTAAAAGTCACGGGCATCAGCTAGTATTTCATAATAATAAATTTACTCTGGCCTGGTCTTCTTCGGCCGTGGCTAGTTACCACCCTACCGGCAAAGGCGTGCCGCCAAGCGATTTAGCGTTCCGGTACGATGCCGTGTAGAAACCGAATAGGGTTAAATAGGGTAGGGTTTAATATAACTGCCATGCTTCTAACAGGTTAGCCCGCTACCATCTTAGACTGCATCATAACTTACCATCAGGTGAGATCGCAGTCAAGGGCTAACTTGTAGTGGATAAAAAAAAACTGTACAAAACAAATACAAATTATATAAAAAGACGGACAAATTGGTTCGTTCTCCGTACTTTAAATAAATTGAGCATACAATGGCGGTCGCGTTGCAGTGTAAATCATATAGCAGCAAACTCACAAACATCGTATTGCATTGCTAAGAGCTTTTACTTTTTGTTTGCATCTTTAATGGGATGAAATCAGCGATGATCCGACAGACTTTGGTGCTCCTTGGCGGATTAGGATGCGTTTCCATTGTCCCATGGCAGAAAAGACGAGGAATTTTAACAATAATTAAAAATAATCGATTGATCTCACTGTGGGCTCATTAAGGGTAGGCTGTATCTTAAAAATCTATTATATTTATTATTGAAAAGGACAGTTATGTTAAACTAGATGATGCTTTGTCCGCGAAGATTACGTTTTTAATTCCCGGAGAACTCCTTAATTTTCCGGGATAAGAAAGTGTATGTCCTTCCCCGGGATGTAACCTTGAAAAGATGAGCTGTTAAAGCGTAGCAGACAGACAGACAGGCAGTCGGATAAATAGACAAACAAATACACTTTCGCTTTGATAATATTAGTATGTAAGATAGGATCTATAAAATTTATAAAATTAATAATATCGACTGGGGAATAAAATTATCTAAACAAGAAATCTGACGCTATCGGTATTATGGGTATCAATGTAGTATACAATCGATTATTAGATAAAAGGGATCATAAAATGTGTTACGACCCGAAACACATTTAACTAGAATTCGCCTTATGTTTGCTGGTTTGGGATTTTTATAACCCTAAATCCACGTGGACGAAGTCTCGGGTATAGTGTAGTTAATTCCCAGTTTATAAAGAATTTCTTCGCCTAGTTTTTTTCATCTTTATTCTTATCTTGAGGGATTCCTTCGCAAAGAAAATATTGACTTTTAACAACAGCAGGTTACTTCTGAGTTTATTGCCGGTTAAATAAATATTTTTTCAGAATTAAGTGTTCGGTGCTAGAGTATAGACTCATAACGTTTCCATAATTTTTCATGTGCTGTGACTACGTTACCAAAGACCATCCTTGTAGTTTTACCGAGACTACACATACGAGTATGTTATTTATCGTACCAATATTTTGCCGTCCAGTTGAAAGCCCTTGACGTGAGGCAATGGGCACAGATCACGTGCATTGCCTTTACATAAGAGGCGTTAGGTCTTTGCAAGGGCGGCCGGGCGTTGCTCTGTAGACCTGAGCATTGGTAGACAAGGCTCTGACGTCACATGACTCCAGTCTAATATAAGGAAAACGAAATGACCTGCTTGGTTACTATCATCGCTTAAAGCAGTATTATTTTAATCTTATTTTAATGTTGTAGACACTATTATTACAGAATTTTTATCCTTATTTTAGAACCAGGTACGTCATATAAATCGTCATTTTTAAAATAAGGCTACTTAAGGCTTATTTGAAGAAGGCTGAAAAATGTGTTTAAGTTTAATTTTCTATACCTGTTTTTTTCATGTCAATCCTGGAATAAACTCATCAAAAAGGGATAACATCGAATAATTTTACTAAATTATTTAAAGCTCCTTTGTGCAAGTTGGCCTTAAGCACCCTTGAAAGCTGATACGAGGTACATTTCTAAGGCATAGTATATCTTCGGTTTATATTAATTATATCATCGGGTATGACGATTATTTTTTTCTGGAATATTTTGCATATAATGGTTATACCCCACACGATCTTGAGACAGGCGTCGCCAGTTCGTTGACTCGATGACTTATCCTGATTGTCTGTTATACAATTTATTAAATGCAGTTGCGGTTGACACGTGCAGTCATGCAAGGAAATGACGTATTTTTTATCTGCAGCTTAAAATTGATAGTTTTTCTACACACCTATGTAAATGATAAAACAAGAGCACGGTTTTCAACTGACAAGGAGGAGGTTCTCAATAATCGGCGTGTATCTTTTTAATCACTCTAGTAATCCGCAGTTGCTTTTAAGAACGTAATCATTGTAAAGTTAACAAAATATGAGGGCAAAACTAGGTTGAATAAAATCTTAAAGACTAATATAATAAATACCATACTAATATTATAAATGCGAAAGTGTGCGAAAATGTTCCCTGGTCTGGCCTGGTGGGAGGCTTCGGTCGTGTCTACTTACCATCCTACCGGCAAACGGTACGATGCCGTATAGAAACCGAATAGTGGCATGGGTTTAATATATCAGCCATGCCCCTAACAGATTGGCTTGCTACCATCTTATACTGCATCATCACTTACCATCAGGTGAGTTCGCAGTCAAGGGCTAATTTGTAGTGGATAAAAAAGTCATTCAGACCTCAGAAGTATGTACTATAATGTGTGCAGAGCACGCACCAAAAGTGATACGTTCAATTGGACAATATACCGTTGTGTAACGTGCGTCAGTCGGCCGCTGGTAATTGGCGAGGGGGTCAGGGACCGAGCGGTGTTTAGGGCAGACAGGGTAACGACCCATCGATTAGGATGCTGTTAGGAAATAGGTACAGACACGGATTGATCTTATTGTTTTTGAAGTGAAAACTTGTTTAGTCGCGGTGAGCACTTTTTGGTAGGGGGTAAACTTGTATGATTCGCGTCACCGTCACCGACATGCTCGCGTTGTTACGAAGATAAAAGGTGGTAAATATAAATATACTACATTCGTAATTAAACTTTAAAGCCTTGGTTTTAAGGTTTATATTTTCATTATAATTTTTTTTTAAGAAAAAAAAAAAAAAATATTTTACTGACACGCCCTTGGTAGGTTTTTTAATAATTCCGCTACAAGTACCTTTCCCTTTCCCTTG
Organism: Erebia epiphron; assembly: GCA_963932025.1. Lineage (NCBI taxonomy): Eukaryota > Metazoa > Arthropoda > Insecta > Lepidoptera > Nymphalidae > Erebia > Erebia epiphron. The sequence goes on along the minus strand of OZ009947.1, from coordinate 22,902,189 downwards.
ACTACGATGAAACTAAAAATAGTTATCTGATGTCCGCGACTTCGCCCGCGTGGATTGAGGTTTTTCGATTCCCGTAAGAACTCTTTAATTTTGCGGAATTTAAAGTAGCCTATTGTGTTATTCCAGGCTATAATCAAAATTTCTGCCAAATTTCATTCAAATTCATTGAGCCGTTCTGGCGTGGTTGGGTAACAAACTGCATCCACCCGAACTTTCACATATTTTATAATACTAGCTGACTAGCTGATGCCCGCGACTTCATCCGCGTAGATTGAGGATTTGAGTAACGCAAAAACTTTTGAATTTTCAGGGATAAAAATGGGCTAGATGTGTTATTCTAGACTATAATCTAACTCTCTGCCAAACATCCAGATCATTTCAGCCGTTCTGGCGTGATTGATTAACAAACATCCATCCATTCAAACTTTCACATTTATAGTGTATATATTAGTATAGTATAGAAACTGTGTGTTCTATATTAGTATAGTATAGAAACTATAGATTATCATTTAATACAAAATAAAAACAGAAAATCAGTCCCTCCCAGTCAGGTGTAAAAGGGAAAGGTCATTACTTTCAGAGGGCTTGTGTAGTAAAGTTCATCATTCGTAGAGTGTATTCACCCAGCGGGGTTAATGTGTGGAGGCTTAGCGGGGTAACTGAGTTCATTAATATTTTATTTATTTATTTATTAATACTGTTTAATATATTTTTGTAATAGTAATACATTTGCAAATGCCAAAAGGGAAACATAAATAAAAAAAAAACAAACATCAAATAATTTTTACTTGTTAGAATAATTATTCTTAATTTATTTAATACTAGACTAAATAATGCCCGCGTGCATCCACGTTGATAAAGCTTTTTTTAATGCCCGCGGGAACTCCTTACTTTTCCGGGATAAACAACCTATATATCCTTCCACGGCATGCCATCTATCTGTACCTACACCAAATTTCATCAAATTGAAAAGATGGGTCATGAAAGCGTAGCAGACAGGCAGATAGACACATTTTCGCGTTTATATACATAATAATATTAAACGGTAAGGATATGAGTATGAGATGACATTATGTATACCGATACATAATGTCATCTCATATTCATAGCCTATAGTGGTATAGAATTCCAGGCTCCTATTCGGGTAGTCGGGGGTTCGATGATCGATCCTCGGGCACGCCCTTCTTACTTTTCTGAGTTACCTATGTACATTTTGATTGTTTACAATAAATAAATTAATGAAGAAATAAATAATATTTATTTTTGTGAACTTTCGTAGACGGTCGACGTGGTCAATAAACCGCCGATTCGTAGCGCGTAGATAAGCGTAGAGCACGGTGACCCCGTAGACCTTATTCTGACAAGTTTTTTTTCTACATACTTGCTCATAAAGAGGCTCTAATTTCACCGCAATTAGGCACATAATGACACTTATAATCAAACTGTGACTTTTTCATTGCTGTTATTCACAAGTGAGTTACAGATTTTTTATTTTATTGTTTATGAAATAATTCTATTTAGATATTGTTTTATTTAGAGTTATAGAGAATTTTTATTTTTTTATCTACTAAATAAAATTATTTTTTAGTATTAATTTTCTTCACAAATGTGTTGCAAAATGTCGTATGATATACGTGTGTATTGATGATTACCGTCCTCGGCTATCTTAAGACCCTCACCTAACGGCTCGGGCCTCAATGGCGCGTAATCACCAACATTACACACTTGTACCATAATGTACTATTATGACACGTTATTCTACTTCGAATCTAACCTTTATCCTTAATCGTGTAGGTCTTGTGTTAACGAATTTTCTTTTTATCAAAACGTTATTTTCTTTGCATGGTCCAACGTAACTTTTTACACGACTGCCCAAAAAAGGAGTGTAATATTTTCAGGATTAATATTTTCTGCATGTTTGTGAGTTTTTTTATTTCAGTATAACTTCTAAATGCCAGCAGATTTGGATATATGTGGTACAAAAAATGAGTGTAATATGAAAACTACAACCCTGAAAACAGGGTTAATATTGTCTGCATGTTTGTGAGTTTATTTATTAATTCACTATAACTTCTAAATGCCAGCAGATTTGGATATAATATGTGGTATCGTTAAAATCCTTACATCCTCCCGAGTGACACTGGCTAAAAAAAATTTTGAAAAATTCAATAGCAGGGCAGTTGTGTTTTTTTATTTATTTTATTACGTATACCGTAAAAGCCTGGCAAACATACACAAATACAAATTTTCATTAATAATATTAGTGTGGATATTATTTCAAAAAGTATTCAGTGTACCCTACTTTGAATAAATAACTTTTGACTTTGACTTTGAACATTAGACTTGCGTAGCCTATAATATTGGTTAATCAATTAGGTAACAAAAGACGCGATTGCGGGGGTGTCTATCCCACGCTTATCACTATTCGACCGCGCCGTCTGTCAAACTTTTGCTTCCCGCACTATAGGAAAGTACTCTTTCAATGTCGTCTAGAGCTCTTTTTACCTGTATGCTTACTCTGAGTTATTACATTGCAAATTCGATTGATCGTATTGAACGTTCGATCACATTAGCGTCATAGTAAAATGGGCCCAAAAGGTCTTGCTTTAAAGTCACAAATTCAGCGTTTGGAGCGCTGGCTGTGAATAAATACACAAAATGATGAAATGAGCTCTAAACCAATGCAGTTAAGGTTCATTTTACTTTAATGCTAATGTGAGTGATCGCTCACTACGTCAATCGAATCTGCAATGTAAAAACTTAGAGTAAGCGTATTGAACTAAAATCCTTGAGGGAATTATTATTTATTTTTAGCACGTTTCTACTTATTATTATCATTAAAATATTTTTGGGGAATGTCTACGAGGTCGTCGTCCGCTACGGCTATTAACGGGCTACGAATCGGCAGGTTATTGCCCGCGTAGACCGTCTACGAAAGTTCAAGTCAATAATATTACGTTGCTATACAATTACCTACTCTTTTGCCTGTTGCCTCCCAGCGAAACTCAGAGTAAGAGTACAGTTCTGTGTTACTAAGGTATGTGATTTTCTTCCAAAAAAAATTTGACGATCCTCTTACGCAGTTATGAGGCCTGTGGTCTTGTGAAAAGGAGGTCCTGAGTTTGATTCCCGGCAATGGTAATTTAAATAATTTATTTGATGAAGTTTGCTTCGAATTTAGTTCAGTGCTGTTTTACTAAGCTATGTGATTGATTTTCTTCTGGAAATTTTTGACATTCTTCTAATGCAGTTATTAAGACTGTGGTCTTGTAAAAAGGAGGTCCTGAGTTTGATTCCCGGCAATGATAATTTAAATAATTTATTTGATGAAATTTGGTTCTGGGCTTGAGACGTGACTAGATACTAACCTGCGGATGAAGCCTTGCCATTAAGCGTTTTAGTGTTCCGAAACGATGCCGCATTTTAATTAAACCCATAGGCCGCCTCCACCTTAGACTGCAATATCACTAGCATCAGCTGAGATCAGCCCAATAGGCATGATGACTGATTTTGAAAAATGGTCAGATTATGTTCGGAAGTATCTACTATTTCGAAAAAATATCTTATTTCAGCAGAAAAATAAAGTTTAGTAGAAAAGATTAGCATTTGAAATTTAAATTTTAAAATTCACGCCAAAACGTTCGGCGGTGTCATGGCGTCGTTGTGACGTCACTATTGTTTTTACCAATGTACTCTGTGCAGTGTGCAGTAAGCAATAGTGTGATTTTCAAAGCTCGAAAACAAACAATTGTGACGTCATTCGCTTCTTTGTGTTTTATGTAATATGGCGGATTGCTGTATTTTATAGTTTTATTTTATCAAAATAAATAGCAATCTCACTCGAAATTGAAAAATAAATACGTTTTTTATAATCCATGAATCCTATTTCATTAGATAAATTCATAATTGCATTGATTCTTGGTTACTGTCATCATGCCAATTGTCTAAGCAAATCGTAATCATTTGACAGCTTAAAACGTATTACTCAAACTGTTTAATCAGTTCATGCATGCTTTTTGACGTGCAGGCATCTATGAACTCCTTCATCACAACAGCCTATTAACGTCCCACTGCTGGGCACAGACTTCCACTCTCATAGGACAGCGGGAATTAGAGCTTAGACCCACCACGCTGCCCCAATGCGGGTTGGCGGGCTTTAACGATTATCATCATGTTAGTGATAATAACCGGGACCGACGGCTTAACGTGCTCTCCGAGGCACGGGGGTGAAACACCGCCAACTTCCAACTCCGGGCTGGCACTGAGAATTTCTTAATTGAAAAACCCAATACCTAACTTTTATGCCCGACCGGGAATCGAACCGCAGTCGACTATGCTAACTACTAGACCAACGAGGCAGTATGAACTCCTTATACAGGTCGAATTATACGTTTGACAAGCGATTACGATGGCGATTACCTTTCACAATCGGGGGCCAGATTGTTTGCGATTGTAAGTAGGTACCTGACTAACACAAAATTATATACTTTAAGGTACAAGGAATCGTATAAATCAACGTGCAAAAAATTCTTCTTTTTTTCTTCATAATGTTCTCGAAGATGTGTAAAGTCTGCTAATCCGCACTTAGCCAGCGTGGTGAACTACGAACAAATTCTTCTTATTCCGAGAGGAGCCTCGTGCTTGGTAGTGATCCGGTAATGGGTTGATATGAAGATGATGATAACGGTATGGATATTCAATTTCAATTCATTTATTTATTTCTGAATACAGTAGGTACAAAAAGGTGTTATTATTATTATTTATAAAAGTTTCTTGTATCCTACCACAGTGTGGCCTGTGGTGTGGCGTACAAATAATATGTGTAACATGCTTTAATATCTATACTGTACTAAATATATACGATATATATATAATAAATGCGAAAATTTGGATGTATGAATGTATGGATGGATGTTTGTTACTCAAGCCCATTGACTTACCTAAATCAATGCTCAAGCCCCAACGGCTGAACGGATCTGGATGAAATTTGGCACAGAGATAGATTATAGTCTGGAATAACACATTGGCTAGGTACTTTTTATGCCGGAAAATTAAAGAGCTCCCGCGGTTCCCACACCCGAAAAACCTCAATCCACGCGGACGAAATCGCGGGCATTCGCTAGTATTACAAATAATAATAATGGTAAAATGAATTATTTATACTATAATACCTTTCAAAACTAAACACTTCATATGCATGAATTATTTAGATATTTTTCAATACTCTTCAATTATAAAATAATATCATTATTTTAGTAATACATTATAATACATTCCGTTCATATGGATTAATATCGTTAAGGAAATCGGTATAGCATGATAAATTCGTACACGTTACATCAACGCTTCTAAACTGTAAGTACACAATCGGTCATTCACTCCTGATAACCCGAATCGCTCGTGCCATTTTTGCGTGTTTGCTTACGTAATCCTACGATACGTAACAATGAGTATTTATGACTGTTCTAAATAATCTACAGTTTTTTACGACTCATTATCATTGTAATCAATAAAACACAGATTATTTTCGGATTCAATTAGATCACATTCAGAGCACATGATAGATTACCATCATAAAATTTTGAATATGATAAAAGTAAATGATTTAAAAAGAGCATGGATTTGACTCACTCCAACAATGCTTGGGACTGCGGTTACTTATGTATCTACACATTGATTTATTGAGTGTTTGTAAATTATTTTATTCAAAAGAGCAACCACCGACTTTCTTGCTGGTTCTTCTCGGTAGCAACGTCATTCCGAACCAGTGGTAGATTCGTTCGACGATTTAAATGCATATTTTATTTTGTTATAGTAAAAGAAACCAATGTAAATTAATTAATGACAAGGTTGCAAGGAAGCAACCCAATGTAGGTAAAGTAATTAATGAACATGAAAGTTAACTTGCATGGAAGCAACCGGCTTCGCATCCAGCAGCCCACAAGTCAGTGTAATACTAGTTACGTAATGTGTTGTTTACATATTGTAACATTATTCTTTTTGTGAAAAGATCAACTGCTATTTTTTTGCAGGCTCTTTCCGGTAGAAATCTTTCTGAACCAGTGGTAGAATCTTCAGTCTTGACTTATCTTAAGCGACACAAGTTGTCCTACGTGAAAAAAAAAATCGTTTATCAATTAAATTAATTAGATTCTGAGCCTTAAAAGAAGCTTTGCTTGAACCCAGAACAGTAAAGCCACTTAAATAAAAAAAGGTCTTTCTTTTACAATAGTCTTTGGTCGTGAAAGTATAAGGATACTCTGAAAAGCAAAAGCCCAAGCGAGAAAACGAATGTCTTCTGGATCTGAACTTCAAAAGATTTGCGATCAGACAGTGAAAGGTATTTCATTTTCAGAGAAACTTGTAAAAAGTCGATAAATCTTTGAAAAGCGAACGTTATTTTATATATTTAGTGTCCAAATGCAGCGGTGCGGCGGCCAGACAACAAAGGGGATTAAATCACCCGTCGAGACGGTGTTATTAGCGAATACAACTGCATTTTGATGACACCGCTTAATGTAGGTATTATATTATTAAATATTAAAAACTTCAGGCTTAAAATCAGTGCTGCATCAAATATGTTTTTATACTTGGTAGTCGTGACTTAATAAGTGGCACAAGTTTTCTTTCGTGAAATCAAATCATTTCATTTCATTTCTATTACGATGTATGCAGCAGGGCATACGTTCGGCTTCAGATGGCTGTGGGTTCGATACTGAGGAACATACATCGAGCTTTTTTTGAGTTATACGCGTTACTAGCTGATGCCCGCGACTTTGTCCGCGTGGATTGAGGTTTTTTAGTTCCCGCAAGAACTCTTTAATTTTCCAGGATAAAAAGTAGGCTGTTATAATTTATGTTACATATGTATAAGTATAATGTCTTATTCCAGACCATAGTCTATCCCTGTGCCAAAAGAAAAGGTTCATTTTAGGCCTACTCTTGTACACTCTACCAAGAATAGAATAAAATAAATAGATTGTATTAAAAAAAATTTAGAACAGTAAAGTAAAAACGAGCAAAAAATAAAACGCCTATTTAAAGTTTTCGATACGTTTCCAAGATGGCAACCTTCAGCCATAGAGAACGCAGTAGGCGTGAAATGTATTAAATGTCATTTCTGACAGTCACTGTCAAAATAAAGTGTTTTTCTTTTGAAAACGTCAAAAAATATATGTCCGCCATTGTTACCCACTCATGTTTAGTGTTGCTTAACATGGACAGACTAAATAATTTTACCACTGAAATTACGACGAATTCGTAGATTTGACCAATAATAATTTAATATAAAAAATTCTTTTTAAACAACCGACTTGAAACTCCCGCGCCAACTTTACAACAACAAGCACACGCTATACAAAGTGCTTATTTTATTGTTGATATTTTAAAAACCGCTCGATAAAATTTGTATGGGACCACCTTTGAAGTATACCCTTTCAAACAAAAAAAGAATTTTCAAAATCGGTCCAGGCGTCTTCGAGTAATCGAGGAACATACATAAAAAATAAAAAAAATAAAAAAGATTCCGACGAATTGAGAACCTCCTCCTTTTTTGAAGTCGGTTAAAAACTGGTCTAGTATTTTATTTTTCTTCATTTCTCTACTTGTACAAGACTAGGCCTACGCTCCATACAAATCTGAACCGTCTCCTTTCATCCAGATCCGTTAAGCATTTCTGGCGTGATTGAGTAACAAACATCCATCCATCCATCCAAACTTTTGCATTTATAATATTAAAGTATAGTATATAATATAGAAGATTTACTTATTTAAATGATCTTTTTTCTTTCGTTTTTTATTTCTTTCGAACGCTTCTATTTGAAAGCAAGAGTTTTCACGAGCTATTTGGGAAATCTAAATCCAGCTGATAAAATCGCAGGATTCACCAAAAATAATATGTAATATGAAAATTTTGTTGGGTTAAACAATATTACGGCGTTAAGATCTATGTCAACAGCTAAACCGTACAGTTATCGCGAAACGTTGCAAAACAAGAACAATGGGGCGCCGTGTAGCCCTCGGTTACTAGCCGCCTACATCACCTCATTATGCCGGTAACGCACCGTAACCAACACCGTTGTCCGTTACTTTGCGTTAAATAGCCTGTTAGGTAATGTAGGTAATTGGTATTAGTATAACCACGATTCCTGCCTCGTTATTCTAGTGGTTACTATGTTCGTACATTGTCGAATCAACATCTCCTGAAGATGCTCCGGTAACGGAGTGAAACGTACCTACGTTGAGAGTAATTTTGGGGTTTTTCTGTGGGGTGGTGAATATCGCGGGCTATAGGTGCGGGATATACGCTGTACCACATAGAATTGCGTATTGTCGCGAATTGTAGCGAATTAAACTTCTAGTTCCTTCATGTTCAACTGCGGCTGACGAGGTTCCGGGTTCGAGTCCCGGATCGGGTCACAATAAGTATTGGGATTTTCTGACAAGAAGTCAATACTAGCCCGGAGTTAGGAAGTTGGCGGTATTTCGCCCCCGTGCCTTGGAGAGCACGTTGGGCCGTCGGTCCTGCGCCTGATCTCACTCCGGACGTGTTGGATTTTCCGTCCAATCGGGCTATGAGAGTAAAGGACAGAGAGTGCACCTGTGTTTGCGCACACACTTGTGCACTATAATAATATCACCCGCGCGGATGGCTAATCCCTCTGGAGATTGGCCGCCGTGGCCGAAATTCGGTCGGGAGGACATTTACCACGATTCAAAGGAAAACTGAAATGATATTATATAACTCGTAGTAAAAACTTCTAACTATTCTAAGCCCAATTTATGTGACCGTTTTCTCATTGCTGTCAAAGTTAATGTAGAAATTTCATTGTGTTGTTAATACAATTTTTTATGCAATGGAATTAAAATAATGATCAAAACAAATAATTAATATCTAATTGCTAATAACTAATTATTTAACAAAAAAAAAAAATGAACAACGCTGTACATCTGGTGCTGTTTTACTATTTAACCGACTTCCACAAAAGGAGGAGGTTCTCAATTCGGCGCGTACGTTTAAAAGCATTCGTTCGTTTTTATAACAATTACTTTGAATCGCTTGCATAATTGCATTCAATGCAGAACGACCTTCTTTTAATTAGAGTTTCATGAACCTAACGAGTAACAAAATAAGGTTTAAAATAACTTATAACTTATGATTGGCATGAGACAGGTAGGGGTGCTCAGAGTACTTAAGTATGCAATTAGTTGCTTGTTGGTTTGCCCCGGTTTTGCCGGATGGATTATTTGGAAATGGTCTAAAGGGGGATCCAAACATCCTGAACAACGTATTCCTTAATATTTAAGCAAAAATTCAAACACTAATTTTAAGCTCTACCTATACAGGAAGGCCCAATTAGTGACGTCCAAAGAAAAAATTTAGATTTCTCGTACCTATCAGAAAATATGTATGAATGTACCTATGTACAGCGATTTTTGGTAGTTTTCGAGTTAACCTACAATATCCTGAATCCTGAACCTGAATCTTGTCTACTTTACTAGTATTATAATAATAATTATAATGTGAAAGCGTGTCTTTCTGTCTGTTAACTTCTCACGTCTTGTACCAATTTTGGCGAAATTCGGTACAGAGATAGCTTGTATCCACTGTTATATATAATGCTCCTTATTATCCAGGAAATTAAAAGAGTTTCCACATGATTTTTAACCATCTTAACGGCCGAAGTCGCGGCCGTCTAGTAACAGAATAAATAGATTCCAACTTCCAACGTGTAAATTAACAAAAAATGCATCTATACCAACTTTCCTACTATATTATTATAAATGCGAAAGTTGGGATGGATGGATGGATGCTTCTTACTACTTCTACTTCTAATCCCGGCTGAACGGATCTGGATGAAATTTGGCACAGAGACAAATCAGAGTCTGGAGTAACACATTTATCCCGGAAAATTAAAGATTCCTGCGGGAACCAAAAATTCTCAATCCACACGGACGAAGTCGCGGGCATCAGTCATTGAGTTAATTTAATGAGAGATTTATCTGTAATAATCTGCTCTACTGTAGCATAATATGACACCTGGCAGACCTGTACATACAGTTACTCTGTGATCCTACTAACATAAAAATACCTTGCTCACACCTGGCACTCAGCATAACCAGCTTTGATGACCTCGGTTATTGACAATTTATAACGGTATCGGGGCTCTAAGGGAAATGGTTTATTGATCGATGGAACCAAAATTATTGAAAATGATTGCTAGTAAGTACCATGATTTAAATAACTTATCGAAGTGTTTAAATCATGGCAACATCGTGGTAAGTTTATCATTAGTATCACCTGTAATTAACTAATTAGTTTAAATTAACTATGTGTGTAAGCTTTGCAAATGCATGTTATACCGAAGATACGTACGAATTTCGAATACTCTATACCCTACCACCAAAAATACCAATAATTTAAGTACCAGCAAAAAAATCCATACTTATATTATAAATGCGAAAGTGTGTCTGTCTGTCTGCCTGCTACGCTTTCATGGCTCATCCGTTGAACTGATTTTAATGAAATTTGGTACAGGGGTAGACTGTCTCCCGGGAAAGGACATAGGCTACTTTTTGTGACGGAAAATTAAAGAGTTCCCGCTGGAATCAAAAGATACTAATCCACGCGGACGGAGTCGCGGGAATCATCTAGTCAAAAATAAGTACAACCCTAGAAGCCGTAAAAATCATAGAATTTAGGTTCATATATCAGCAAAGATTATAATTTCTGTCATTTTTAGTATACAAAAAAAAAGATGAGTATTCTTTAGGAAATTTTCTTCCTAACCTCAGAAGCTTTTTAATACAAGGTTGTAACAAAGGTTTTATTGTGCGAGAAGCCCGTAAAAGTCATGTAAAACGCCATAAGATTGCCGAAGGTGTAACATGGGGCCGTATCGTTTATTTTTAATACGCCTCAGTCTCGCACCGCACCTGGTGATACTGTTATTTTGTGCAATAACCTCTCACTCTCTCAAACACTTCATTTATACAATGCGACATTTTGTCTGAAGACATTGTGACGCCAAGCCTCAGGGCTTGTGCAGAATGCTGGCGATATAGCGCGATCGCAACGACTATCACTACTATGAGCGACTTATCGTAGCGCCGGTGATCCCTCATTATCATCATGATAATGCTGCCACTGCTGAACATAGGCCTTTCCCAAAGAACGCCACCACACCCGGTCCTCAGCCTTCCTCATCCAGCCATTTCCCGCCACACTCTTAATGTCATCGGTCCATCATGCTGGAGGGCGCCCCACAATACGCTTTCTTGTACGTGGTCTCCACTCTAAAACTTTCCGACTCCAGCGGCCATCGCTCCTTCGACAGGCATGGCCTGCCCACTGCCACTTCAGCTAGCTAATGGTTTGTGCTATATCAGTGAACCTGGTTCTCTTACGGATCTCTTCATTTCGGTGATCCCTACTACACCACAAACTGCACTGCAACCAAAGTCGCGTGATGTCGCCGGCACGCTACACAAGTCCTTAGAAAAAGTATACCAACTTTAACAGAAATTGGATTCACGGACACTTCTTGAAGTCCGTTAGGTCAACCTGTTATCATTCATTTATCAAAGGGAGCGGCAACAAAAAATACAAAACCTACAGGAAAAGTTTGCTTAAGCATACTTTTACTTAAATGAAATTGTGTGTCTATGTGTTTTGTCTGTAACATTTTCACTGTCTTACCGGAATATTATGAGTGCTATGGTCCGGAGCGCAGTTGGACTTCCGGCTGGGTCAGTTTGATATCTGTTACTGTTACAAGTTAACTGACGAGGTCTGCTTTTGTGGTAGGCTTCAGCTGTAGATAGTAAATAATAATCAAGCAAGGAGGTGAAATTTATCTATTGGATAGAGGCAGGCGTTACTTTGCGAATTGAAGGAACCAGAAGTCCATCAACTTCTGGTTACTTCATTGAAATTTATCTGCCATACCCGTTCTAGGTTGGCCCACCAGCCTATACCTATCGCAGTCAAAGGATAACTTCCTTAAAATTTCGTCCGTAGACAAAACAGTCGTGTCGTAGCCGTATCGTCTGTCCTATAAGATATTTTATAGCCATCTGCTTTACACTTGGTATAAGTTTTTTCGCCCGAGGTACAAGTTGCGACAAATAATAATTATTAATAAAAACTCATAAATATTGAGATGACGACAGACCAACCTATGTAATTATTATATATTTATGTTATTTAATAATGTTACGGTGTCTAATTTATAGTCTCTAACTACCATACTGCCAACACTTAAAGCAATACTTAATCACTATTACTCAAAATGACAGTTTGATGTCACGTACCTTGACGTTCCTAAAATAAGGATTATAATTTTAAAACACGAAAGACAACAACAATGAAACAATATGGCTTTTCAATCGACTTCAAAAAAAGGAGGAGATAGATAGAGATAGATAGATAGATAAATACTTTATTGCACACATGAAAGAAAAAGAATACAGAGTAAAATTAACTATAACTAGGTATGCAAAGGCGGCCTTATTGCTTACTGAGCAATCTCTACCAGGCAACCTTTGGTGAGAGGATTGAACGAGATGTGTAGGGTAAGTGTGGCACAATAGAATACACGTTATTATTATTAGTTGAGTAAATAATATAAACATACTAGACACAATATATATTTATACATTACATATAATTAAAATAAGTAAATATAGATAACAATATATATTATACATAAACATAAATAAATAGTACATACATAATGCATACATAATTTACACATACCTATTATATAAATAATATTACATAAGCATAGTAATGAATTACGATAGAAATAATATAATTATTTAGTTATTATGGCACAACTTGGTTCTCAATTCGACTGTATTTTTTTTTTTATGTTTGTTACCTCAGAACTTGTGACTGGGTGATTTGTATGATTCTTTTTTTATTTGAAAGAGCATACTTCCCATGTGGTCCCATATAAACTTAATCGAAATCGGTCGAGCAGTTTTTAAAATATCAACAATAAAATAAGTACTTTGTATAGCGTGTGCTTGTTGTTGTAAACTTGGCGCGGGAGTTTGAAGTCGGTTGTTTAAAAAGTATTTTTTATATTAAATTATAGAGTTGACAGTATGGCCCCTGAGCAACAAGATTTTACAGATGAACCTAGTACTGTTTTTTTTTATTTTCCAAGACTGGTAACATAGGAAATACAATACAATACAATACAATACGCTTTATTTGTACCACCACAACAAGTACAGATAACAAAAACAAAAATTGGAAATAAAACAAACACAGACAGAAGTAGGATACAAAAGGCGGCCTTATCGCTTAGGTAGCGATCTCTGCCAGGCAACCTTAGGAAAAGGAGAAAATAAAGGAAAATAGACTGCAGGTGGTTCTATAATATACTTACATTCAAATAACTACATACTAATACATAAACCAATTATAAACATATAAAAATATGTAAAAATTTATAAATTATAGCTAATTATAAAATACACTAATACATATTATGTATAATAAATAATATATACTTAATATATTCGACTCAGCTTAAGAAATAATTTTGGTGTTGTCTTTAGTTTGCAAGATTCTTAACTGAATTTTTAAATATATGTCCAGAGACTTAGCTATTGGCGTATGGTCTATGAAAGTGCATTCCACAGCTGAACAGCTCGTACACTGAATGAATTGCTATAAAACTTCTTCAAACAAAACCTATTTGTGGCAAACATTATTCAATTGCGTTTACATTTCAAATTCAAGTGTAATTGCCATACTTCTTTATTTAATCTTTTTAAACAACAGCTTTTTCCAAAAGAACAAAGATCTTTGTATCTAGATTCTAGACCCTGTGCAGTGCTCTCAAGGAATGACTATAATTCGCATCTTCCTGATTCTGACTCAAAGTAACCAATCTATATAATCGATTTAAAAGACTTAAATCTACTCATTTTCCCTTTTATACTTAAGTAGAAGCTTACATAAAGGACTTGGAAGGACTTATGCATAAGCACACCTACCTACCTACTTACAGGCAAGCAAAACAAGACTGTAACACACAGATATGCAACTCCGATATCGCTATAGTGCATACCTATCGCCCTTGGTCGTCGGGCGGCGACCCCGGCTCCAAGGTCGGCGCACACTACACAGAGCAGACGCGTCGCATCCTATACATAGTGTTATCATGGACTATGCAATGAAAACAGATGTGTAACTTCAATTAATAAACTTTAATCGATGTTTTTGCGGGCCCGACGAGGTGTTAAGAGTGTTTCTGTGTAGTTATAGTATGGCAAAATTAGTTAAATGATTACATCGATATTGTAAAATTAAACTTATCGCCCTTGGTAGTCGGGCGGGGACCCCGGATCCAAATTAGTTACACTACACAGAACAGACGCGTCATAGACTATGTGCAATGAAAACAGATGTTTATCTGCCATTATTGATGAACTTCATCAATTTTTATACAGCCCCAGGCCTCTTGTGTCTTAGTAAGATAGTTTCTTCGCAATTATATGGAAAATTAAATTAAATTTTTGCTAATAATGCATATTGCATACCTACCTATCACACTTGGTCAACGGACAACGACTCGACTCCAAGGTTGCCGCACACTCCACATAACAGACGCATCGCATCCTATATAAAGTTATTATAGACTATGTAATTCAAGCAATTGTAGAACTGCACCATCCTAAATTAGAAATAAATAAATAATATAAGCCCCCAGTGATCAATATATGATAATCAAAAAAAATATTTCATTTGATTTGATCAAGTTAAGCGCAAACTCATCGTGATACTTCCTGCGTTCTGAGTTCTGACACCAACTTTATCTGTGACACTATATTTTAAGCTAACTTAAGTAAGATTGCAACCTACATATCATATACCTATAGTTAGCCAAAATCTTATTATTTCAGTTAATATAAATGTCTCAAACTTGGTATAAAACCTTAACTAAATACGTTAATATTGACAAAGGACCCGCATTCAAACACACTTTCGCATTTATAATATTTTTACACAATAATATTCTATCAGTTTACAAGGTTTATGGTGTTTTAATGTTACATTGTTGTTATAGCTTCGAATACAAATACCAAACGTCATTGGTATTTGGACAGATATACTGTTGATCAAGGTCAGTTGATACTTGATACTTGATACGATGCATCCTAGCGTTGTATGTATGTAACATACGAGTACATAGCGTTGTCACAGATCAAGTAACTAAATCAGAAGCGCAATTCCATTTCAATTTAATTTAAAAAATAAGTTTAATCTAGGTAACCGAAATTGTTTGACGGCACGATTCTTACCGAAGTGTTTGTAACTGACAACGGCCGAAGCCTCCCACCACACTGTAGGTACAGTACCAGGATTTAACAATAAGGTGTATTATATATATACCAACAGTAAAGTGCCTGAACAAGAACTTGTATTTATTCCATCTCCCTAGATAGGTACATTTTACCATTCTGTAACTTTGTAAGTGGGTGATTACTTTCGAATCCAGGTAATTTCCATTCCGCCCTTGATTCCCCCTCCTTACAACTACTATACACTGTACACTACAGTACGATACACACACACTGTACACTGTACTGTACAGTACACTGTATGTACACACTATACAGTACCATACCAGTACCAGACTGTATAGACTATACAGTGTGTTCTGTAGTACGACTGTGGAAGACAAATGGATAAATCGAAGTTGAACTAGTTTAGGAGATCATAAATATACTGGTATATTTAAAATCATCCGTGAAGTATTTCATATGCAGTTCGATTAGCCGTTTAACTGTTTATGATTTTCTTAGACGATCAGTCCTCATACCTCAGCAAATTTAAAAATAATCCTGGACCTCCTGTTAATATTACCACAGCATTGCGCTGGGTGGTTGTTAGAACTTTCGGTTCTATATTCATTACTTATTCTCTGGTAACGACGCAGAAGTTATAATATGGCAATTTTGTAATTGGTTTATATTTGATACCACTTTTATTAGCAACATAAAAAAGACTTAATGGTACTTACGAATAATAGCAATCTTTTCATGGGGAATTAATAATACATAGTTAATATTATAATCTTTTACAAAGATTCATTACTTTCTTCAGTGGGCTTTCTTTAAAATAAATACACCAATGACTCAATTCAGTAACTGAATTTTTTTACGAGTTTTATTGGTTACTGAAAATTTTAGTAATCTCTCATAATATTATATAGATATGTATATTGTCTTCTTGGGGGATAAACCACAGTGGTTATATAGCGAACAAATACGTATACAGGTAAAGGTAATCTTACCTTCTTGCGAGCTAGTTACAAAAAATAAGCAGTTAATAAAGTCTTCAGAAACTGTTGCTTCCTGATTAGGTACCTAGGTAGGAAAATTTTGCTAATGAAACGAGAAAAAGTTATGACAACCTCCGTGGCGCAGTGTGTAGCGTTGTTGCCTTAAAGTGCGGAGGTCCCGGGTTCGATCCCCGGCAGGGTCAATTTGGGAATTTATAATTTCTGAATTTTCCTGGTCTGGCCTGGTGGAGGCTTCGGCCGTGGCTATAGTTACCACCCTATCGGCAAAGACGTGCCGCCAAGCGATTTAGCGTTCCGGTACAATGCCGTGTAGAAACAGAATAGGGGTATGGGTTTATAATAACTGCCATGCCCTTAACAGGTTAGCCCGCTACCATCTTAGACTGCATCATCACTTACCATCAGGTGAGATCGCAGTCAAGGGCTAAGTTGTAGTGGATAAAAAAAAAACACATTTTCTTTATAGAAGGTCTTAAGATAAGGTAATTTTTCCACTGTAATAGGTAGTTACGATAAATAGCGTTTAGAAGTAGGATTTGAACCTATACGGCTATTCGAATTCAGTCCACCCTAAAACGATGAGCTAAATGCTAATCCGCACTTTGCCAGCGTGGTGGACGCTAAACCTTTTTATTCTGAGGTAATATGTGCTCAATAGTGGGCCGGCAATAGGTACCAATAGTCGTATAACTCAACCGACGAAACGAAATTGGAATTGAAAAGAGAAAAAGTACTTTCCTACTTACAGTCAAAAGCTCCAACGTAATTATATTCATCTCTCTTACACATAAAGCTACTGAACATGTTAGAAAGGGACAAATCCCTTATTTCCCGATGCACTAGGGGACTAACGCATTTCTGCAAAATGACGCAATCCTTGCGCAAGGGGTCGTTGACCTGAAGGTGACCCTGAGACCTTCTAAAGGGCCCGAAGGTTCGACGGGACGGAAAAAAGGACACGCTTTGTTAGAACCGAGGGGCTTTGTTTTGAATGCTCGGCTGGGCTGTGGAATTAAGTAGATACCTTCCTACCAGATTTCTGTATTTCTGTTTTAGGATATTTGGGAATATAGGTACTTGAAATACATAACATAATAAACGTGTTGTTACTTGTTATATATTACCTATAAGATCAGACAAATTAAATATTAAATAAGCCTAATGAAAAATGGTGTTGATTAATGATATTCATTAACCACATTCCAGAAACCTATGCCACTTGTGTTTTATAAGCTCCCTGTGACTTGTTGGATATTATTTACCTGTCACCCAAAGGGGGTTGAAGAGGGGACAACACTTTCGGGTTCACAAAAACGTATTCAGGTGCAGGCATATTATTACAGCGCTAGTCCCTCATCCTAGACCCTAACCTCCATAATGGTTGTTGCCATGGCCAAGTTGCTATGGCCCCTTCAACTATCTAACCGATTTTACATTCTGGATGTTCTTACTCCTACCGATTCTTCGGTCCGATTTCTGATTTACACGATCTAACCAGGCCCATACCTTATTCATAATTAGCGAATTTATCAAGCCGTATGTACCTACTCGTGAGTAGGTACTATAACCACTTTATTTTCCCAGACGCTATATTTCACCTAAAATTATTTCACCCTTACACAAATGGCCCCTGATACAATTATTAATACAAATATGAGGCATAAAACGTAGATTTATTCTCCGTGTTTACAAAGTAAACTCGTGACTTTTTGACCTTTGATGAGAGCACAGGCCCACGAATCCCATTAAGCACTAAATTATCTTTCTTTATCTATATCACAAGACTAGCTGCCCAATACTAAATCTGTTTATTGCCTATAGGGCATATATCTCATCTCTTATACTACTACGTCATGTTTTTGACTATACCACCGGATCGGAAAAAGACTATTGAGAAGAGCAGGAAAAAAATTAAGCAGTTGCTCTTTTCAAAAATAAAAATGTAACATTAAGTAAGCAGGTCCCAAGATATAAAGGATTTTTTATGGAACAGAAGGGGCTACTACCATCCCTTAAAGCAGTATTATTTCAAACTATGACAGCTTTAAGTGACGTACCTTGACATAAAAATATTTAAATAATACTTTATGCTTTGCGTGATGGTAGGGCATACTAGTGAAAAGTAATGTCAAAGTCATCTACAGACTGTAGGCACTGTTTATGTAGATGTGTTGGATCCAGTTGGTTAAACATTTTTCCATATTCATTTATTATCTTGAAACCAATTGAATTTGTTATGTAACGTGCATTGTTTTAAATTAACCGTTAAAACATTGTAAATACTGGTAAGTAATTTATATTATAACGTGGAGGACGATTTAAGAAGCACGTATCGCATAAATCAGTGATACAAATTTCTTTATTACCATTTATAGATAATATAATTAAGCATGAAAATTGTGACTATATTGTTAACCAATAAGAGGTCATTGCGATCCATACATTGTAGCTATAATTTTTACGTAGCGTAATAAGGTTAGCCTCGTTTTTTCTAAAATTCTAAAACACAGACGTCAACAATATTAAAACAATATGGATTTAAGCAATGGTAGTATACCCCCTGGTATACCACTACAGCCCACTGATAGGCATTCTGCCACTGCCTCGTTGGTCTAGTGGTTAGCATAGTCGACTGCGGATCACGAGGTCCTGGGTTCGATTCCCGGTCGGGCATAAAAGTTAGGTATTGGGTTTTTTAATTAAGAAATTCTCAGTGCCAGCCCGGAGTTGGAAGTTGGCGGTGTTTCACCCCCGTGCCTCGGAGAGCACGTTAAGCCGTAGGTCCCGGTTATTATCACTAACATGATAATAGTCGTTAAAGCCTGCCAACCCGCATTGGAGCAGCGTGGTGGGTCTAAGCTCTAATTCCCGCTCTCCTATGAGAGTAGAGGCCTGTGCCCAGCAGTAGGACCTTAATAGGCTGTAGTGATGATGATGATGATGATGATAGGCATTCACTCTCATAGGAGAGAGGGAGTTAGAGCTAAGACCCACCACGCTGCTCCAATACGGGTTGGCGAGCTTTAACGTCTATTATCATGGTAGTGATAATAATCGGAACCGAGAGCTTAACGTGCTCTCCCAAGCACGGGGATTAAACTAACTCCGGGCTACTAGGTATGTGCTAGTACTGAAAATTTCTAGTCAGGAAAACCGAATACTTAATTATGGCCCGACCCAGGACTCGATCCCGGTACCTCGTCGGCCGCAGTTGAACATGCTAACCACTATACCAACGAGGTAGTTATACCCCCTGGTATAATTAAATCAAATTATTAAATCAACGTCTATCTCATATAATATCGTACGTCATCTCTTAGACGTTCATACTCAAAATCTTTATATTAAGCAGGTACATAACTTGCGATCCTGTACCTAAAGGATAGACTTTCAAGGTCCAAAAAAAAAAAGTGCATAAAGAAAACAAGAAAGAGCATTTCGAAAAATTCAAAAGGGAGGCCGATTTCAATAATCTAACGCTCAGGCCTGAATGCACCGTAGCCCTTAGTTCTTAGGTCCCCCCTAACGTCTGACAGACGGACAGACAGTATTGTGGCGACACAATACGGGTCACCTTGTCTGGCTAGCAGATTTTTTGCATGGTCTAATAAAATTTATGAGTAGACTCGAACAAAGAGTCGGTTGGTTTTAATTTTCCGGTGCTTAATATTGAGATGAAATATAGCACCTACACCTCCCTGGCGTAGTGGTGACTTGGTGAGTGATGTAGTCTTAAAGTGGGAGGTCCCAGGGATCGATTCCCGGCATGGTCAATTGGGGAATTTATATATTCTGAATTTTCTCTGGTCAGGTCTGGTGTGGTTTATGCGGAAGGACCCACCAAATTATTATCCCAAGAAAACTCCTACCATTATGTGATTAATGGAAAGGGGTCACGACCTTCAGTAATGAGGAATACGACGCAAAGATAGGTCCGGTGTGACCCTTCAGCCATAGCTAGTTACTACATTAATGACAATGCAAATTACACCAGCCGAGATCGCTGGTATCAATTGAAAGAGTCTATATTTCAAGAAAAATTTCATCCGTACAAGAGAAGCCGCGGGCATAGAGATGCGCATATCGAACTTTCGGTAGTTTTCTCAAAATAATATAATATACACGTGACATACCGGGAAGCGAGTCGAAAACCGCCATATTTGTGTACACGTGATGTATACAGTATCGCGCGGCACGTGGGCGCATGTATTATTCAGCTATTACTGTTTTACCACACGTGTTTATATTGATTCAAACGTATGAGATTAGAGTAGGTACTCGTACTTCATAAGGAAAGGAGACGGTTCAGATTTGTATGGGGCGTAGGTCTAGTCTTGTACAAGCAGAGAAATGAAGGAAAATAAAATACTAGACCAGTTTTTATTGGTCAAATCTACGAATTCGTCGTAATTTCAGTGGTAAAAATTATCCAATTTTTCCAAGTTATGGAACACTAAACATGAGTGGGTAAAATGGCGGATTCATATTTTTGACGTTTTCAAAAGAAAATCACGTTATTTTGACAGTGACTGTCAGAAATGACTTTTGAAGTACCTACCTACATTTCGCGCCTACTGCCTTCTCTATGGCTGAAGGTTCCCATTTTGGAAAAGTATCGAAAACATGAAATACATTTTTATTCTTTTGCTCGTTATGTACTTTACTGTTCTAAATTATTATATTTTTAGTACAATCTATGTATTTTCCTCTATTCATAGTAGAGTGTACAAGAGTAGGCCTAAAATGGACCTTTTCTTTTGGCTAAAGAATCATAGCGGAACAAAATAGAAAATAGGTATTAGGTACTTTTATCCCGACTATATTATATATTATATATATATATACTGCTGTTAGACCAGGGTAGAAGCCTTTAAAAATAATGAAAAGTGAAAAAAAATTATAATAGAATGAAACCCATTAGAAAAGGAGGGAAATATGATAAAAATGAAAGGAAAAGTAATTTACGGGCGATCTGAGGTTGGGAAGGGGATGGGGGTGAGTTTTTAAGGGTAAAAAACGGTTTTTCTCGATTTCCGGCAAAACTAAAAGTCCTATCGAAAAAAGTCAAATGGAAAAGTTGTAGATAATAAAAAGATCTAAAACTTTTGTATTTACACTTTTTTCACATAACCTCAAAATTTATGTGAAAAATTCAAAAAACCAAGTTTTTGGTTTTTTATTTTTATCTTTTACAAAATTTTTTTTTTTTTAACGAAATTTTGTGAAAACTTACCTTTTTATGTCCCAAATACGCTGTAATTTATTTAATTAAAAATATTTATTTTTTCACCTTATTTTGAATTAATATCGAAAAAACACCCTAATTTTCAATCGAAAATTCACCCGTCAAAATATCAGCTTTTTTCAAAAAGTTGGTGTGGTTTCTGTTCGTTGGAATCTCTACTTTCCGATGGTGAAAAAAAAAATATATGTTACTATGGTAAATCTTCTCAGAAAACGCAAAAATTAAAAAAAAACTTGAATTTGAAAAATTTTTTTTAATTATTATAAATAATTTTGAGCTATTTATTAAAATTTAGACTTTAATTACTCGAAAAACGTTAGATTACATGTGACGTTGATAACAAAAAAATTGCAAATAAAAATATATCTACTACTATAATTAACAAACAAATAAGTTAATTAAATTAATATTTTATATATTCTACAATATTTGGAGAAAGTTGTCTAATTTTCTTTAAATTATATGCGTAGATGCTTATTTATAACTATTTTGAGATAAATTATATATATACCTGAGTAGATATACCTGAGTGACCTACGAAAAATTGTAGCCCATCAAAAGGTATTTCGTGGAGAAGTGGGGAAGGGGCTATGCGGGTCTGGGTCTTACTACATACATACCTACTATTATATACTATATATTTCGTAGCAGCTGTTACAACCGCTAGCCTAACCAGTATTCGAAATACAGTACAGTATACAACATCGTTTATAAAAATACACGTGCACGCTGAGTTTCTTGAAGATAATTGTGACAAGTTTACTTAAAAAAACAATAAAACTTTTCGACATGGTTTAAACATGGTTTAAAATGCACAAATTTGTGTTCAAACTGTCATGGTTCTGAGAATTGCTCCAATATTGAAAAAGAAACCTATGAGGAAGTTAATGATTCAGAAGATATTGTGGATGAAGAACCAACGCAGTCTGGAAGTAATGTTGGAGAGGAAGAAGGTGATAATCATGAAGATTTCGAAGATCTACTAGAATCGGAGATGTTTGACGAATCTAACGATGAAGAAATGCCATCAAAAAGACAAAAACTTATGAATAAGTGATTAGAATTGAAGATAAGGTATTTATAAATGATGAGATTAATGTGTTTAAAAATATTGTAATGAATAACGTAATGAGAATAAAGCATCTACATTAATTAATAGTACGATTTACATTTATATTTATCTATAATGAGATTTTCTATGATATAAATGTAATTAGAATTAAATAAATCAACTTTTTAATTGAAACAAATTGCAGCAATCACATTTTTTAGATGAAATTATTTATAATAATTAAAAAAAATTTTTCGAATTCAAGTTTTTTTTGAATTTTTGCATTTTCTGAGAAGATTTACCATAGTAACATATATTTTTTTTTCACCATCGGAAAGTAGAGATTCCAACGAACAGAAACCACACCAACTTTTTGAAAAAAGCTGATATTTTGACGGGTGAATTTTCGATTGAAAATTAGGGTGTTTTTTCGATATTAATTCAAAATAAGGTGAAAAAATAAATATTTTTAATTAAATAAATTACAGCGTATTTGGGACATAAAAAGGTAAGTTTTCACAAAATTTCGTAAAAAAAAAAAATATTTGTAAAAGATAAAAATAAAAAACCAAAAACTTGGTTTTTTGAATTTTTCACATAAATTTTGAGGTTATGTGAAAAAAGTGTAAACACAAAAGTTTTAGATCTTTTTATTATCTACAACTTTTCCATTTGACTTTTTTCGATAGGACTTTTAGTTTTGCTGGAAATCGAGAAAAACCGTTTTTTACCCTTAAAAACTCACCCCCATCCCCTTCCCAACCTCAGATCGCCCGTAAATTATTTTTCCTTTCATTTCTATCATATTTCCCTCCTTTTCTAATGGGTTTCATCCTATTATGATTTTTTTTGGTTTTAAAAATTATCGACCCTGGACTATGTACGGCAGAATGTCAAATAGTCTTGTGTTAAAAGTCAAAACCCATTCATAGTTATTTTTTTAAAACCCGACGCAAAAACCCGTGTTTCTGTCTGCCATAGACAGACACATTGATCATAGCTCTCAAACGAATGAAATAAATGAAACGAATGAACAATTTTGATTTAGTTTCTTTTGTTTGAAAGATGACTTGATTGAGTGTTCTTAGCTATGATTCAAGAAAATGGGTTCAGCCGTTTGAAAATCATCAGCTCTTTTGCAGTTAATGATGTGCGGTAACTTCTACAGGTCTGGTCGAATCGCAATAGGCATCCTGTTAACACAATATGCCGGGGGTTACATACAATTTTTAATTTATACTTCTGTAAAAACATCCCCAGAAGAGCGTATTTCCGCAGCCGAGCTGCAACGAGCAGTTTTTTGCGAATTTTCAACCGACTTCAAAAAAAAGGAGGAGGTTCTCAATTCGACTGTATTTTTTTATGTTTTATTTTTTAAGTTTGTTACCTCAGAACTTTTGACTGGGTGGACCGATTTGGATGATTCTTTTTTTATTTGAAAGGGCATACTTCCCAAATGGTTCTATATAAATTTTATCAAAATCGGTCGAGCGGTTTTTAAAATATCAACAAAAAATAAGGACTTTGTATAGCGTGTGCTTGTTGTTGTAAAGT
This sequence comes from Erebia epiphron, assembly GCA_963932025.1. Lineage (NCBI taxonomy): Eukaryota > Metazoa > Arthropoda > Insecta > Lepidoptera > Nymphalidae > Erebia > Erebia epiphron. Next base: position 22,878,017 of record OZ009947.1, on the reverse strand, counting down.
TGGCGCGGGAGTTTGATGTCGGTTGTTTAAAAATAATTTTTTATATTAAATTATAGTATTTATCTATCAAACCATAGTAAAATATTTGGTGTTAAAACAAATATATGAAGCACAAAGACGACTATGACGAACTAGGTGATGCACGCGACTTCGTCCGCATGGATTGAGTTCTTTTGGTTTTCGCGGGTCTTTAATTTACGGGGATAAAAAGTAGCCTATGTCCTTCCACCTATCTATATACCAAATTTCATCAAAATCAAAAAATTTGAAAGATCGGCCCTGAAAGCGTATAATGTTATAAATGCGAATGTGTGTCTGACTAACACAAACAATCCATACTGAAGAATGAATAGCTTGTCTCGGTTCATAATTTTACTAGATGATGCTCCCGATTATACACTATTGATTTAGGTATTTAAAAATGACGTCGATTTGTTGCTCCGGTGCGGCGTGATTGAGAGACAATCCAATAACAACCACAATTTCCCATTTATTAAAGGGGTAGTGAAGTGCGGTTATTCGTTTTGTACATTTTGTGGTTAAATAATACAGCTGGGTTTTCTTTGTGTACATACTAGAACTAGATGATGCCCGCGACGTCGACCGCATTAAGGTTTTTTGACTCCCGCGGGAACTCATGAATTTTCCGGGAATTAGCCTATGTCCTTCCCCGGGATTCAACCAACCTCTGTACCAAAATTCATCAAAATCGGTTGAAAAGATGGGCTGGGTAAGCGTAGCAGACAGACACACATTCGCATTTATAATATTAGTATGGATTCTTATCAAGGTTACAAGTACTGTACCTACCTCGCTAGGTGCCTTTAACAACTGCAGATTCATATAATTGCCCAGTACAAAAAAAAGCAATAATAAAACGGTTTTGAAGAATGCATGCCAGACCACTTACATAATAAAGCCCCCTTCATTCGACATCGCCAGTCAAAATGACTTCATAGTTAGGTCCGAACTCCGAAATAATGCGCAGACGCAGATGACCTTGCCGCACATACTATAATACCTAAGTTCAGTGCTTCTTAAACTTTGTTTCAGTCTAGTTTTCCTAAAAAAAATGAATTAAAAGATGCCATTGTAAACTTATAGCGCAGATTAAGTAATAGTGGCATATTGCCCTGATGACAGTAGCGTGCAGGTCACATAAAAGTATGCTTACCCTAGTTATGATAACTCAATGCCTAGGTACTTTCCATCTGGCCGGTCTGTAAATAGTTGTTAATACCAAGATGCCTACCCTAGCTTCAAACCATTTGCACGCCACTGCCTAATGATAAAAACTCACGCCAGCCATATTTAGTGCACCTATGTAAATTATTTATTTTAGACTAAAGTTTACAAGAAAATTTAGCAACGTTATCATTACCCTAACCAAAACTTTTAGGTAAGTACCTATTGAAACCATCTTACAACCTTGAGAAACTCCTAAACCATTGAAAGTTGGTACAAACACTGTAACAATATTGAACTAAATATTGTTTTTTTTAAAATTTAAGTTTGCACTAACATAATTCAATTAAAAATAAAATCATTCTTGATTTGTGCTTTATTTTAATAGGTGAAACTTCCGTTTTTCTTATCTTTTTGTATGTTTTCTAATGCTAACTTTTTGTTACTAGTTAATTTTTTTATTGATATTTTTTTATCACCACAGCGATGATTCGTTTAAGAAAATAATGTTTTTAAATTATTTGGTATCGAGAACCAAAATACTCCAACCAAGATACGTACATGGCCCAATATAGACCTGCCTTAGCAACAGCTCGCTTCTTGATAAGCCCCAAACGTTTAGAACCACTGTACCCCAACTCTCGATTTTTTACTTCGCCGGATCGTCAAAAGACTTCCAGACTATTATGCGCTTCTGGGAACCGAACCCCGTACAGACGTTAGGGTAGGTCACACTGACTTTGAGGTCACCTTGTCGGTCATCGACCCGTTATCCTTGGGCCTTTAGAAACCATAACTAGGGAGATGGTGGCCGAAATTTTCGAACCATTGCTCGTGAGTTGAAAAAAAAGGTTTAATCATGCGAGTAAACTCACACTCAAAGTTTATTTCAAGTAGGACATCCATGTTTATATTGTTTTGACGCTACAGCAGTTCTAAAGTAGATTCTACTGAAATAGCTGGTAAATAGCTGAGCAGTTTTGACGACTTCAGGTCGACGAGCTTCAGGTTTTGACGAGGAATTTATAATTTCTGGATCTGCTCTGGTCTGGCCTGATGGGAGGCTTCAGTCGTGGCTAGTTAACAACCTTACCGACAAAGACGTGTCTCCAAGCGATTTAGAGTTCCGGTACGATGCCGTGTAGAAACCGATTAGCGGTATGGGTTTAATATAACTGCCATACCCCCGCTACTACATAAGACTGTATCATCACATACCACCAGGTGAGATCTCAGTCAATGGCTTACTTGTAGTTGATAAAAAATGGCTCAATGATCATAAGTGGTTGAATTCAATCGGTCCAGTTGTAGCACCTAGAGGTACGGTAGGTAACTACCCTTTGAAAGAGGTAGGAAACTGCATACTTTGATATAAAGCTGTGATAAGGGTACATTTTGTATTAATAATTCCACAGACTTAGTAAATATTCTAAGTAAGTATATATGGAAAATTCTGCCAGTTTTCTCCGTCACATTCCTGTCATCTGCAGCATTGCTCTATCTAGACTCTTTAGACGCCTCTGTCAACTGGTAGAAAAGAACGTAGAAAGACCTAAGACAGTGGAACAGAGAAACAACCGCCAGCTCCCAAGTTCCCATATATTGTCGCCTGTGAGACCTGTGATACGCTGTCGTTAGGCGACTTTTTATAAATAGGGCAAGAATTCGGCCGTCTGGGCTAAGAACCTGGTCTTCGAATGCGTCTGGCAGTTTTGTTAGTATAGGTCGAGACCGGAAGGCTATATCCCTAATTTTTGATCAATTTGAAAGGGGTTATTTCTGACGGTGTGGTAATAAAGCACTAAACGAAGGGTGTTATTGCACTGAAATGTGCACACACATTATTAATTTTAAGAGTAGTCTCAATTAATGGGAGACTTCATTAATTTGAGATTGCAGTCCAAGACTATAAAAATGGCTTTAAAAAATTTGATTGATGAAACGGTTTCATGTGTTCATGTTGGTAGGTGGAAAAATGAAGTCAGGCTAACCAGCTTATTTACTAGTCTTCACTTATATATTGCTAATGCTGATGATATTATAATGATCACAATTGATTTGCTGTACCCGCTAAGGAGGTCCGCCCTTTATCTCCGAAGTTCGAACTATTCATCCGATATTCATGAAACCCTACAATAATTAATGGTCATAATAAATTAACTTCAACTGAGAAAATCATATACATTTATTTGCTAATTTTTAGGTAAGTACATAACAAGTTGTTACAATAATAATTATAGTATAGTTCCGTGCCACCATAGTTAGTAAATTTAATAATAAATTTTATTTTATTTATTAGTTCCAAGCCACAATCTGCCAATCATATGGCGTGAAAATCATAATCATACTTCATACTAATATTATAAATGCGAAAGTGTGTTTATTTGTTGGTTTGTTGGTTTGTTGGTTTGTTGGTTTGTCCTTCAATCACACCGCAACGGGGCAACGGATCGACGTGATTTTTGGCATGGGTATAGTTGAGGACCTGGAGAGTGACATAGGCTACTTTTTATCCCGGAAAATTAGAGCGTTCCCGCGGGAATCAAAAAACTTAAACCAGCGGACGGAGTCGCGGGCATCAGCTAGTTAACAATAAGTACTTATTTTGATAGGAATAGTTAATGCATTCTACCATTAATTATTATACTATTAACAACCCTCATTTATTTAGAAATCATGTTTATTATAACGCTCAGGACTCTTCAAAGGGGCCCAACACAAGTGTACTAGGTATAAGCAATCACAATGAACGTTAAGTACAGATGACCGCTTAATTCCTATGACCGAAGTGTAACAGGACAACAAGTCTAGACGATATTCCAGGAAGGCTAGGTCGATGCAAGGTAAAATGACTCATAGCAATGGGTTGCGTCACACTTTTGTAAACCTGATATTATTATGCACTGGAATATGTATTAATTATGGTTATGTTGGGTTAGGTCACTATTGTTTTAGTGTAAAGGTTTATTACTTACTTGATAACTGGACTGCCCGCGACTTAGTCCGTGCGGAATTGGGTATTTTAAAAATTACTTGGAAACATTTTAAATATCACTTTATTTTCCTGAAGAAAAATTGATCAGAAAAACCAAATCACTAATCCGGGATCCAGTCTTCACCATGGTTTGTTCTACCAAACATCACTAAAATTGGCTAAGTGGTAAATTGGTCCAGAAAAGGTAATAGATAGACAGAAAGACAGATACTTTACGCTCATAGTATTAGTATGGAAATATACTATATATATATAATATATATAGTATATACTATATATATAATATACTATATATATAATATATATATAGTATATTTGGACTGAAAGTGCTTATTAATAAATCTTCTTTATTTTATTAATTAGTACCTATAGATCTTCAATAATTAACTATTCTCTCGTTGCGTCTAAAACACACGTTATTGGCCCGACCAGTGCGCTGTGCGATCCGTCCCGAACCGAATATTTTTCATCTATATATATAAAATTCAAAGCCCTGACTGACTGACTGACTGACTTATATATCAACGCACAGCCTAAACCGCTAGGGTTAGAGACTTGAAACTTTGACAGTAGCTTCCTTTTGTAACGCAGGCGCTCACTAAGAAAGGATTTTTCAAAATTCCACCCCTAAGACGGTCAAATAGGGGTTGAAAGTTTGTATGAAAGTCCGTCATTTCTCAAGTTATATCCATGAAACTTAGTATATGAGTTATCGGTAAAAAATAAAGAAATACGTGTTTCACAGTTCTTGAAAATTCTACCCCCGAAGGGGTGAAATAGGGGATGAAAGTTTTTATGAAAGTCCTTCATTTCTCAAGATATTTCTCAAGTTGTATCAACGAAACTTGGTATTTTGGCTTTAGGTAATAAATAAAGAAGTACGTGTAGCACAGTTTTTTAAAATTCCACCCCTAAAGGGGTAAAATAGGGGTTGGAAGTTGGTGTAAAAGGCCGGCGTTTTTCAAGTTAAATAGCCGTGAAACTTGATATTTGGGCTACCGGTTTAAATTATGAAATACATAGGTAATTCATAGTTTTTATAAATTCTATCCCAAAGGACGTTAAATTGTCCTTCAATCACGGCGCAACAGAGCAATGAATCGACGGTTTTTTTTCATGGGTTATTTTTATCCCGGAAAATTAAGGAATGCCTTTGGGAATTAAAAAAATTTATGCCACGCGAACGAAGTCGCGGGCGTCCGCTAGTTTATTATATTTTCCAGCCGATTTTGATGAAATTTGGTACAGACATAGGTTGTGTACAGAGGAACAACATAAACTAGTTCCCGCGGGAATAAAAAAATACCTAAAACAGGTTGACGCAGTCAGTGGCATCAGCTAGGTAAATATAGAATTGTAAGAAATAGATTATGAAATAGTAAATAATAGTTAGAATTCATAGTAATTACACATCTCTCATCCGCACAAAGGGTATTGCATAACACAGCGTGAGTCACCGTGTCATTGTCATGATGTCCCCCCGAAGGTTAGGGGGGGAGCGTCGCGACGTATGACTCACGCTTCAAGTTATTCGCGTACTCTTGACTGCTTTTATTAGTCGTATAATATTGTGAAAGTAAATACGCAAGGGTGATGATGACAAAAACGAAATAAGTAAAATAAAATAGCATCTATTGTTCCTTGCATTTCATCCAGTTACATAATTAACGCTAGTCACCACTCACCTACACTACATTTTTGCACTAATTATGATGCTTCCTTTTTTTATTTATTTTTTAAAAATTAAAGAGTGATGATAGCCGTCTGTTAAAGAAAAAATACATACGAGTTTTCAATGATCCTAGAAAATCCCGGAAAAGAACTCATAGGAGTCAAAGGATTAATATTATAAGGACCCAAAGGACAAAGATAGGAACTGGGAGTGATATACATAAAGTGTTCAAGGCAAATCAAGGGTAGTATTAGTTTCATTTTTCGAATCAAGTTGAATTTGGAACGGGTTCAAACTTAGATGTTTTCTTTTGTCGGTTTGTCCTTTAATCACGCCGCAACAGACCAACGGATCGACGTGATTTTTTGCATGGGTATAGTTGAGAACTTTGTAGAGTTGCAAAGGCTACTTTTAATCCCGGAAAATTCTCATTCTCTCAGAAAAAAAAACTCATTCCACTCGGATGAAGTCGCGGGCATCAGCTAGTAATATATTAAAAGTGTTGCGCAACTTGCAAACAATAACCCTAGAGAGCATTTTATTGATTACGACTGATTGAAATTAGTCACAATTTGACTATCAGTCGATGTATGAGTCAATGGCTTATTTCGATCGATAACTATGATTATACGACTCAGACAACGCGATATACCTAATTACGTACTGATAGTGTTATCAGTTATAAATATTTACGAATGCTATGTTTTTACTTTTAAAAATTATAATAACAGAAATTTTCTTTCTTCCTATTTATCGATCGAATTATTACGTGTGATTTTGTTTATTAAGCTTTTTTAGGTCAAGTATCTGCTGGCAATAAAACTTGCTATTAGTTAGCAGCTCTTCAAGTCATTTGGACACTCGCAGCAAGACAATCCTGCAAGTTTTATTGCTAGTGCACTTATAGAAGATCTTCTTATTACCTAAACTTGCTAGTACCATGAAGAGTTCAATATTGTAGTTAAATTTCATTTTATTGCAAGTTAGAGTTGCGCTTGACGACGACGTTTTTAAATATCTCCTACAGACTTTCATCCCCTATTTCATCCCTTTGGGGGTGGAAATTTTAAAAAAACAATGAAACACATATTTCTTCATTTTCGAAAAATCGTCACATTTCTTTGTAAACCTCTAGGGTGCTCAAGGAATAGGTTGTCTTTCAGCCACTCAGGACAAAGCCTTATTGATGACTAGCTGATGCCCGCGACTACGTCCGCGTGGATTGAGGTTTTTGGTTCCCGCGGTAACAAACATACATCCATCCATACATCCATACATTCAAACTTTCGCATTTATAATATTAAGTATAGATTCCATGTAAAATTAATACTAGATATTATTTATACCTATACCTATACCTATTGCACAGCTATAGGCATAAAAACCGCAGATACAAACAAGTGCACAAATCAATAGTATAATTACGTAATTTGCTGATATTTTAATCCACGAAACCGCAGAGTCATTGGCACACCTGCAGGCAAATCGTAGCTCTACAACAAATTGGGTAGGTATTTGACTACTATTCAAATAAATTAAATTATTTTTTAGTGATTTTTAAATAGAGGATCTCACAAAAGTCGTAATTATCCATGTCCCCGGTTAGTATTATGTTGAGTAACCATTTTAAACAATCGGCTAAAGTAAAAAGTGCGTCGAACTTTAATGACGGCACATTTCAGAATTTCATATAAATCCCATACTTAGGACGCGTTTTGACGTTTGAAAAAAAGTTGCTGATTTGCCTATTTATCAAATGCCCAATTATTACTTTGCATCACTCACATCTATTATATTTATCCATCTAATATTATTATAGTATCTGTGGTCTGCACAGATTATCGCGACAGAATGAAACGTGTTTCCAATACGACGCGGGCATTTCACTTGAAGTTCCTGTCCGTAGTTTCAATAGTTTGTTTTCGCCCTTACTATCTAATACAATCTAGTATACAGTAGACTTCTATACTAATATTATAAATGCGAAAGTTTGGATGGATGTATGGATGGATGCATGGATTTAAAGAGTTCCCGTGGGAACCAAAATACCTATATCCCCGCGGACGATGTGATGTGGACCAGAATACGCTTATTATGAATCAAATACCATGTGTTTTATGCCATACAATTAAATAAATAAGTAAATAAACTAAATACCAGACCTCAAATTTAAAATACTTGTATAAATAATAGTATGGATTATGTATTCAATTCTTGGAATAAAGTTAGGTAGGTCTACCTAATTAAAATCTTAACATGACGGAACCCAGAGTTCACGGATACGATACCCAATTGTACTAAGCTGGGAATTGGCGCAATCGAACGACATTATATAGGGCAAACACATTATGTACACGAACGTTACAAAATACTCGAGTATAACTCGATTACCGAATCGAGTGCAAAGGCATATTTGGTAATATGACCCAATTCGCATCGACCGATAAGCCGGCGATAATATTTTGTAATACATTTCGTATTTGTATACATTTTTAATGTTAGTCAATTTTTTTTTATTCAAAGAAGATTAGATTTAATACTACAAATATTAATAACAAAAAATAGGTTTCATAATACTTAGTTAGTGGGAATTCTGGCTCCTTAAGTAGAAAAACTGGTAAGCTGTGATTTATTTTTATCCATTGAAGGTTTGTTATGAAATAAAATTAAAACTTTTAGAGATTGTATGCCGGGGAAACATATTTCATTCCAAAAAATCATAGTTTCCACAGAATTTTCTAAAAACATAAGTCTTGGGCATGGATGGCATCATCTAATAATTATTGGAACGAAGTTCCTTATCGCGCGTTACGCAAGGGGCTAGACGGAAAAAATTAAGACCAAAAGTTGCAACGACACATTTTATGAAAAGATGATTTTGGTTGCTATGACTACTTGTGTTGTTGACTTCAAGATGTTAAAAATAAAAAGGTGAAATAATTTTAAAGAATTATGTTTTCAATAGAACGAACTTCCTTTCGATTAATTAGTGAAGGAATTGTAATAAAATTTACACAGAAAAACACGCACACGCCGCAGCTTATAACTATAGCAAAAAGTGTCGTTACAACTTTCGGTACTTCGTTCCATCCGAACGTTTTCTCAAGTTTTTATATATGTTACAAAACAGGTATTGTACCTAAACCACATATAAAATCAACACATTTCTCTATTGCTCTGACCTTAGTAGGGCGTAAGGTCATCCGGAAGCGATAAGGTCACGCCGTGTAATATGTATGCAGCACAAATCGGAAGTACACACCTTTTTTCCTACACAAGGTGCATGCCAGCATGATGTAACACAAGGTGAGATAGAAGGAAAAGAGGTTTGTTGTGTGTATATTATTTTATTCCACTACAAGTTAGCCCTTGATTGCGATCTCAACTATCTAAATTACGATGCAGTCTAAGATGGTAGCGGGCTAACCTGTACGAAGTACGGCAGCACACGGCATCGTATTGGAACAATTAATCACTTGGTTCGTTAATGGGTGGTACCTAGCCACGGCCGAAGTCTTCCACCAGACGAGACAAGAGAAAATTCAGAATTTGTAGTGTCAAGTCAAGGGCTACAACATGTTGAGGAATAAAACGAAATAGCTAGTGAATCAATTAGTAATACGAGCACTATGTGTTCACAATTACCCAAACGCTCTAACAATAGATGTAGTATATCGAAATAGTTCACCGGTTATGCAAGGGTGCCGCAACTTGGCTCAGATACGGCTAACTAGGGCAGGCGAGGCCTTGCTAAGGCGATTTCGTATACATGAACGATATTCGTTGAGAATTCATCCATATTCTATACTAAAACATCCATATCCATATTATAAATGCGAAAGTGTGTCAGTCTGTCTGTCTGTCTGTCTGCTACGCTTTCACGGACCATCTGTTCAACCGATTTTAATGAAATTAGGTTGGGGGTGGGGGTGGCTACTTTTTATTCCGGAAAATTTAAGAGTTCCCGCGGGAATCGAAAAAATTTGGTCCACGCGGACGAAGTCGCGGGAATCATCTAGTAATATTATAAATGCGATAGTGTGTCTGTCTGTCTGCTACGCTATATAACGGCCCATCTTTTCAAATTATTTTGATGAAATTTGGTATTTCAACCAATTTTGAAGAGATAGACGTGGTAACTGGTATCCCGGGGCTACATTTTTACTTACCTCCGTACCAAATTTCATCAAAATCGGTTGATTTGTGCCGGGAAAGCATAACAGACAGACAGTTACTATTATAATTAGTACGGATTCTTACTCCTCGTGTTAAATTATTGATTGCATTGTCCTTGTATGTTCACAATACCAGTATATAGATTTTAAAACCTTTCTATGTGTGCCGTCCCCCCGGTAGTCCCGTATTTTTTTTAAACGAAAACGCACTCGCATGTACGGGACCACGGGGGGGACGGCCGGTCCAGACGATTATAAACTGAATTTTCTTATAGATAGAGTTTATTTTTGTTTGTTACTTTAGAGTTTAGACCATAGAGAAGTATCCATACTAATATTATAAATGCGAAAGTGTGTCTGCCTGTCTGTCTGTGTGTCTATCTGCTACGCTTTCACGGCCCATCTGTTCAACCGATTTTGATAAAATTTGGTAAGTACAGGGATAGGTTGTATCCCGGGGAAGGACATAGGCTACTTTTTATCCCGGAAAATTTAAGAGTTCCCGCGGGAATCGAAAAAAATTTGTCCACGCGGACGAAGTTGCGGGAATCCTCTAGTATTAAATAATCTATACACTGCAACAGAAAACGGGAAAACGTAGCAGGCAGACAGTTACAATTTCGCATTTATAATATTAGTATGGATTTTTTCTCCTCGTGTTATGTTATTGATTGCATTGTTCACAATACCAGTAGGTATTATAGCTAGATATTAATAGCTAAGATAATGTACGTAATATAGCCATGAACCAACGTTTCGATAAAGATATAAATAGAACACTATTGCTGCGTAATACCTATTGATTATGACAAAATTATATCAATGCTTTTGCGTGCAATATTGGACCATTTACATATATTAAAATTATTGAAATTAATTAGAAAAATTGACTGCCTCGTTGGTCTAGTGGTTAGCATAGTCGACTGCGGATCATTGAGGTCCTGGGTTCGATTCCCGGTCGGGCATACAAGTTAGGTATTGGGTTTTTCAATTAAGAAATTCTCAGTGCCAGCCCGGAGTTGGAAGTTGGCGGTGTTCCACCCCCGTGCCTCGGAGAGCACGGTCCCGGTTATTATCACTAACATGATAATAATCGTTAAAGCCCGCCAACCCGCATGGGAGCAGCGTGGTGGGTCTAAGCTCTAATTCCCGCTCTCCTATGAGAGTGGAGGCCTGTGCCCAGCAGTGGCACGTTAATAGGCTGTAGTGATGATGTTGATGAATTAGAAAAAAATATATGCCTCGTAGAGACCGATAAGATTAAGAAGTATACTAAACGTAAGACAAGACAATGTAAGGAAGAAGAAGTATACTAAAGAGTGTAAGTAGTATTTAAAATCTTTAATATATAAAACAAAGTCGGGTTTGTTCGAACACTTATAACTCAAGAACGGCTGAACCGATTTTGATGGTTTTTGATTTGCTGTATTTGTCTCCATCCCGAATAGCAGAATAACTATTAAAATAGTGAAAAATTGACGAAAAAATCAAATTTAAAAAAAAAAATTCCCTTGATTTTCTCATACGAAAAACCACGCGGACGAAGTCGCGGGCATCAGCTAGTCATATATTAAAAAGTGATGCCCGCGACCGTCGTCCGCGATTTTTTGGTTCCCGCGGGAATTCTTTATTTTTTCGGGATAAAAATTATCTTGGCGCCCAATTTCATCCATCCACCCATCCATCCAAACTTTTGCATTTAGTAAAAATGATAAATGATAAATGATAAATGATTTATTTATTTCACATAGGACAACTTGTGTCACTTATGATACGTCAAGCGTCTACCACCGGTTCGGAAAGCTGGTTCTACTGAGAAGAGCCGGCAAGAAACTCAGCAGTTGCTCTTTTCTCAAAAAAAGAAAGAGGTTACAATATTTAAGCAATACAATACATACGCAACGTTACAAGTATTACACCGACTTGTGGGTCACTGGATTCGAGGCCGGTTGCTTCCATGCAACTTTGTCGTTAATAAAATAGTATACTGGTTTAGATAGCTGTAAATATCACAGTATCATCATTCAAGTCAATAGATGTTGTTATTACACGAGTGCCCAGAAAAAGCTGGAGTGTGAGGTTTACAGGGTTCATGGATGTGTATGTGTGTTTCTTTATTCCACCATTACGTCTGCCTGCACAGATTTTGATGTATATGCGTATCGTTAGAATCCTTACATCCTCCCGAGTTTTTATATAGGTATCCTATAGTACGAGTATATTATGTAATAAAACCCACACGTAGCATTATTATTATCTTATAACTAAATTTATAATTTAATTAAGTAAGTATACACAACAGTTTAAAATAAATCCATACTACCTAATATTATAAACACGAAAGTGTGTCTCTCCGTCTGTCTGTCTGTCTGCTACGCTTTCACGGCCCATCCGTTCAACCGATTTTGATGAAATTTGGCACAGGGATAGTTTGTATCCCAGGGAAGGACATAGGAGTTCCCGCGGGAATCGAAAAACTTGATCCACGCGGACGTAGTCGCGGGCATCATCTAGTAAATAATATACAACGTGATTTCCTTCGGCTTCCCTTTAGGAAATGTCATCCATACCTACCCAATAACTTCTACCTCTCTTTTACACTAAATTATTACTTTAGGTATTTATAGATATTAGCTATAATAATCTTATCTTAATATATATATATATAAATCTCGTGTCACAATGTTTGTCCTCAATGGACTCCTAAACCACTTAACCGATTATAATAAAATTCGCACACCATGTGCAGTTCGATCCAACTTGAGAGATAGGATAGTTTAAATCTTAAAAAAACATCAATTCACGCGGACGAAGTCGCGGGCATCATCTAGTGATGATATAAAAACCTGGGATTAAAAGTAGCGTGAGACATACGCTATGTCTGAGATGTAGCTATCTATGTGCAAAATTTCCTCGAAATCGGTTAAACAAATGGCCTGTGAAAGGGTGACAGAGAGACAGGCACACTTTCGCAGTAGAAATTCTTAATTCTGTGGTTATCATCGAGATTTTTGCATTAGATTTTTATCGAGCAAAAAATTCAGTGAAAGAAAAAAAATACAAATTAGAATATTTACCACTCTTATATATGTATATTAGCATGTTTGCACATACAAGTCGGCCTTAACGTAGCGAAGTGTGTCAAAACGCACAGATCGACAATTTGTGATGCAACTCTGCAATTGACGGGTCGGTTGTGAAACCCAAAGGATGCGAGCCCCTATTCGCACATTCGACTGATTATATTAAACCGACCATGTAGGACGTAGGTAGATATAGGTAAGTAACTAAGAACAAGAATCAACCAAGGTAAGTACTTTTATAAAAAAAGCTTTTTCCGTGACCACTCTGGCGCAGCTTTTGAAGTCGCGCTTTTGAAGACCTCCCTGTAGCGTTTAGCGGTGTTGTTGAGGGAGGCTACGGGTTTGATCCCCGGCAGGGTAAATTTGGGAATTTATAATTTCTGAATCAAAACTCCAACTCAAACTCAAATTTATTGTTTTATTCATTTTAGGTAGATACACTACACTTAGTGACGTCCACTTATTTATTATAAAATATAATGGTGATAATCAGTAACGGTATCTTTTTCTTTTTGTATCAGTTTTCTCTGGTCTTGTGGGAGGCTTCAAGCCTTCAGGTTTCAAGATATGAAGCCAAGCGAAACCTGCAAGAAATTCAGCAGTTAATCTTTTCTAAAGGCAAAATATTAGGTAAGTAGGTAGGTACTTTCTTGGATGGGTTCATAAAACCTAGATTCATCTATACTAATATTATATATGCGAAAGGTTGGATGGATCCAGAACGTATCTGGATGTTTGCACAGAGGTAGATTTTAGTCTGTGATAACACATAGGCTACTTTTTATCAAGAATTCCAGCGGGGACCAAAAAACCTCAATCCACGCGGACGAAGTCGTGGGCATCAGTTAGTAATCTGTAATTTTTTAACCGACTTCCAAAAAAGGAGGAGGTTCTCAATTCGGCGCGTATCTTTTTTTTTTTTTTTTTTTTTTTAATGTATGTCGGTGCATATCTCCGTGGTTTCTAAACCGATTTGAATTTTTTTTTTTACATTGGTTAGAGGAAGCTCACGAGGTGGTCCCATAAAAAAATCTGACTCCAAATCCTCAATCCTGATGCTGTAGGTGTACCTACGTCTCAAAACTAGGGAGTTATGAGTTTTGATGGTGAATTCATATAGTAGGTATCAAGTCACGTGTATACGATACAACTCTGAGTCCCAACTCCTCAACCCTGAGTCCCAACTCCTCAACCCTGATGCTGTAGGGTACAGAACTCCTTAAAAATAACGATTTAAGATTTTTTTATGATGAATTAATATTGTAGGTGTCAAGCAACGACTTCATACTTAAACCCAAGTCCCAACTCCTCAACCCTGATGCTGCAGGGTACAGAACTCCTTAAACATAGTGGTTTAGGATTTTTTTATGGTGAATTAATATTGTAGGTGTCAAGCAACGACTTCATACTTAAACCCAATTTCCAACTCCTCAACTCTGATGCTGCATGGTACTGCACTCCTAAGCCGTAGGGATTTAGAGTACACTAAAAAGTTAAAAATAAAAATTCTTTCCAAAAAACCGACTTCCAAAGCCACTGTAAAGTAAAAAATAATTTTGATTTCTACACACTATGTTGAAGTCGGGCGAGTATAACAAAGATAGGCATAGTTGACGCGTGAGGCTCGCCCGACTTCAACATAGTGTGTAGAAATCAAAATTATTTTTTACTTTACAGTGGCTTTGGAAGTCGGTTTTTTGGAAAGAATTTTTAGACCTATCAACTCACTTGAGATCTTTAATCAACCTAGACGCGGGTCTCCCAATGTTGCACTCTTCGGTGCGTGATCTTTTTTTTTTCCACTACAAGTTAACCCTTGAATGCGAATCAAGGAGTTCGAATCGCCATTCAAACTCCTTTGGACCCTCTTTTCTACATTTTTTATCACCTAGGGGAACTCCAATCAAAGCTTTTTCTAGTTGACTAAGCTAACTATTTAACTCTAAGCTTTCCTATGAGGTCCATACTCGATTGCAATACGCACTTTTCGAAGACTTTCCTCTTCAGGCAATGAGGGATTTTACTCATAGGTACTTTTTTTATTCCACTAAAAGTTAGCCCTTCACTGCAATGTCACTTGATGGTAAGTGATGATGCAGTCTTAGATGGTAGCGGGTTAACCTGTTAGGCAGTTATATTAAACCCATAACCCCTAGTCGGTTTCTACACGACATCGTACCGGAACGCTAAATCGCTTAGCGGAACGTCTTTGCTGGTAGGGTGGTAACTAGCCACGGCCGAAGCCAGACCAGAGAAAATTCAGAAATTATAAATTCCCAAATTGACCCCACTGGGAATCGAGCCCGGGACCTCTCACATTAAGGCAAACAGCGCTTAATGCAATTTTATGTTCTTTAATGGTATTTCCTCCATCAATCATTTGCCAAATAAATTGCACGTAGACGCAAAGTTCCAACCATGTTACAACAATGATATCGTAATTAAACCGTAACATTATGGTCCTAACAATATTGACATAGTGCACTGAGGTTACAACACTATAATATTATAGTCTTTATGCACAATATCGACAGCTCTAATTTATAGGATCATATTGAACTGAATAATGCTTGTTTTGCGAACTATAATATCTTAATGATGGCATTAATTATCCAATTACGTTATCAGAACAGGCATTATTATAAACAAGTAACTCACTAACGCAATGTTTTGCAACAAAGTAAGTAGTACTTAAAAATATTTTATTTTTATAATTTGCCCAAAAGAAATGTATTGTTAATTTATTTTGCTACCTAACATTTGATTTTTTTTATATGAAACCATTTTTTTAAAATCTTCCAGAGATACCCAACCACATGGTTAGGGTAGTGCGGGATATCTACGCACTAAAACCCCCTCGGTGACCGTCCTCAGCTCATAATGAGGGGCCCCGGGACTCGTTCCAGGGGAGGTGATCTTCCCACCTCTGTTTAGGCTTAGCAGCGTGATGTTGAGCTGCCGTCTTCTCGGGATCGGCGAAGGAGCGGTTAGAGCCCCCACTGCAGTCGCTCGAGTCCTTTCGGCCGGGGCTATTGAAGGGATGGGTTAAGGCGTTGGTATGGAACCATGTTCATCTCTTTTCTGATAATGTGCGGACAGGCCAGAAACCGTGAGCGTTGGCACCCTTATGTGGTTGACGTCCAATTTGCTCGCACGAAGCGTTTTTGATACGAACCGCTAGGGTGTGGAACCCTCCCAGCGCACGTGTTTCCTGCTACTCATAACTTAAGTACCTTCAAGGCTAGAGTGAATAGGCATTTTCAAGGCAAGCGCCTTCCAACCCAGACCTCATCATTGCTTTGTACTAAGCAAGAGTGTCGCCAAGCGCAAGCCTATCACGCAATAAAATAATTTAATATAAAAAATTCTTTTTAAACAACCGACTTCAAACTCCCGCGCCACAACAACAAGCACACTCTATACAAAGTACTTATTTTATTGTTGATATTTTAAAAACAGCTCGACCGATTTTGATAAAATTTATATGGGACCACATGGGAAGTATGCCCTTTCAAATAAAAAAAGAATCATCCAAATCGGTCCACCCAGTCAAAAGTTATGAGGTAACACACATAAAAAAAATTAAAAAAAAAACAGTGGAATTGAGAACCTCCTCCTTTTTTTGAAGTCGGTTGAAAAAAGGTGTAAGGCTGTAGCGAAATGAGTACCCTCATCACAGAGCTAGAAGGTCGCAAATCTAATAATAATAAAAAACATACCACCTTAACATAACCTCACTGTAAGGCTGCGCACTGTAAGGAGGAAGTACGGAAATGAACGCTGGACCTCGCGCTCGCCTTCACCTCCAATAGATCATTGATTAACAATGACATTACGTGTAACTGATTATAATTGAGTATTACCTAGCTGTTGATGCTATAAATAGACACTCGTGTAAGTATTACTAGTACTACCTGCGTAGTGGATATTAAGCTATCTCAATCTCTTCCTATCTTCAAAGCTATATTGAAACAACATTATCTAACATTTTAATTTATTTATTCATCTCTCATCTATTAACTATTACTTCTATTACTATACTGTGTATTTATCCTATATAGGTATTTTTACATTTTTTTTATGTACCTATATAATATTTATTTATTAACATTATGTCTCAGTACACCCCTCCCGCTTTCTTTTAATAGTTTCCTCTGCCCTAAGGTTGCCTGGAAGAGATCGCTGTATAAGCATTGGATAGAGGCAGGCGTTACTTTGCGGCAGTCCATCATAATGAAGGAACCAGAAGTTTAGTTTGCTATAATCCGCGACGAAAGGAAGATCTATGTGGTGCAGTGATTTTATATATATATATATATATTTTTTTTTTTTAAATGATAAATTAAAAAAAAAACATTCCTTCATTTCGCTGTATAAGCGATAAGGCCGCCTGTTGTGCCCTATTCATTTTAATATGATTGTTTTTGTATTTTCATTTCTTTGTGAAGGTACAATAAAATATATTGAACTTTTACTTTATGTATGTGGTTCTGTCCAATCAAGCAAACTATTAATTTTGTACTTTGTTTTATACTGCTTCTCACACTAGGGAATTTCAACAGGTTTTACATTAATTATATTAGTCCCGAAGTATATGTGATAAAACAGAGAAAAGAGAACTCTCATAGGAGAGAGGGAATTAGAGCTTAGACCCACCACGCTGCTCCAATGCGGGTTGGCGGGCTTTAACGATTATTATCATGTAAGTGATAATAACCGGGACTTAACGTGCTCTCCGAAGCACTGGAAACTCTGCCAACTTCCTAACTCCGCGCTAGTACTGAGAATCTCTAGTCAGAAAACCCAACACTTAATTATAGCCCGACACGGGACTCCCGGGACCTCGTCGGCCGCAGTCGAACATTTTATTTATTTATTTTTTATCAACTACAAGTTAGCCCTTGACTGCGATCTCACCTGATGGTAAGTCATGATCAGTCTAAGATGGTAGCGGGCTAACCACTAGACCAACGTGCCAGTTATGTTAAGTTAATAAATTAAGTTATGAAAATTGCGCCCGCCACATAATTCCGACTTCCCTTCCATGTAGCCCACAGTCGCAACCTGAGGTAACATTACGCAAACCTCAAGGATACAGGTCGGTTGCGCCACGGCAAATGTCTAGCGAAGGAGCGCCGTGTCAAGGCGTTAGTTCCTTTCGATCTTGGGCAATGGGAACCCGCCAAATGCCAGATTGTACTTGCCACTCGGGTTAGGCTTTTTTACATGCTTTTATTAGATTCACCTGTTACTAACTATCTATAGTTCGCGCGCGAGTTGAATGCAGAGCTTGTAAAATGTAGGTGTCACCTCAGGCCCCGACTGCATTCAACTCGCGCGCATACTATAACTATGTATCATGTCTAATTTAACCTCCTTTAATCTTTTTTTTTTGTCATGTTGAGCGTTGTTGTCTTAACGTGCGTAGGGCCCGGGTTCGATCCCCGGCAGGGTCAATGCTTAGGCCCTAGCTCTGGCCCCTCTGTATTCCCTCTCTGTATCCAGTATACTGGGCGAGAGGGACGCACGTATGCGAGGGAAATAAGTTGCGGGGTTCCACAAGGCTCTTTCTTAGGGCCACTTTTGTGGAATTTAGCATACGACGCTGTCTTACGTACTAGCGTCCCTGAAGGAGTTAATTTAATCTGCTACGCGGACGACACTTTGGTGTTAGCTGAAGGGGATTCCTTTGAGGAGACGTTGAGACTAGCAGAGGTCGGTGTGTCTCGGGTAGTCTCGAAGATCCACGGGCTGGGCCTTAAAACGGCGCCTCACAAAACCGAAGCCATTTGGTTCCACAAGCTTCCAAGGCGATTGGATCCACCCAGCCTTTCGATTCGAGTGGGGGACACGGACGTCCAAGTTGGCCGGTATCTCAAATACTTAGGTCTGATCTTGGACGGCCGTTGGGGCTTTGAGGAACACTTCGAACGCTTGGTCCCTCGATTACAGAAAGTAGCAGGTGCAATGCACGGCCTTCTGCCTAATCTCGGGGGAGATTAGGCAGAAGGCCGAGAGAACCGCAAGAAGGAGTCTGCCGACTATACGCGGGCGTTGTGAGATCGATGGCCCTCTACAGGGCACCCGTAGAGGGCCCCGAGACTATCTAGTGTGCAACGCCTTAGGGCAAAGCTAAACAGCGTGCAACGCAAGATAGCGATCAGAGTCGCGCGAGGATATCATACTATATCCTTAGAGGCTGCCACTATTCTGGCCCGTTTCCCGCCATTGGGTATACTGGCTGATATGGATGCGAGAGTTTATTCCCAAACCCACGATGGCCAGAGGGGTGAAGACGTGCTGGAGCCCGAAGGGTTAAGAAGGCGAGCGCACCAACAGGCACTTGTGAACTGGCGTATGCGTCTAGAGGAGGACAGGAACGTACGCCAGCGCGCTGTTGGTGCAATCCTCCCAAGTTTTAAGGCCTGGTTAAAAAGAAAAAGCGGCAATGTCACCTTCAGACTGACACAGGTGCTAACTGGACATGGGTGTTTCGGTGAGTACCTGTGTCGGATTGGTCGTGAAGCTACTCCCCAGTGCCATCATTGCGATGAAGACAGAGACACGGCACAACATACCCTGGAAAAGTGTCCTGCGTGGGAAGTACATCGTAGCGCCTTAGTTAACTATGTGGGGAATAACCTCTCCCCAGCGGCTATAATATCGGCTATGCTGGAAAAAGAGGAAACTTGGAGAGCAGTGGTCTCCTTCTGTGAAACCGCAATGGTTGAGAAGGAGGCTGCTGAGCGGGTCCGAGAGCTAGCCGATCGGACCGCCAGGAGACGAAGGCGCCGGGGTGATGCCGTCAGCCGGCCAGTCCATTCAATAGACCCGATGTAAGGGACCTCGAGGTCACGAGCGGCTGGAGTGGGGGCTCCAGTCGTTCCATCGTCCATATAAGTGGCCTTGGGAAGATGGCTGCTTGCTGTGGCGCAAGCAGCCCATAGTGCGTACAGTGTAGTCTGGGGTGTGAGCACCGAGATGAGCCCAACGGGCATTACGCAAGGGAGGCACCGGTGCGTTCTTTATAGAGATCTCGGAGCCTCCCAACATGCAGATGGTGGCCACCGAGGGGGTTTTAGTAGGTACAAATCCTACATAACCCGACTTCTCCCCCAGAAGTTGGGTATCTTAGGAAGATTTCCCCCTCAAAAAAAAAAAAAAAAAGGCCCTAGCTAGTTACCAACTTACCACTCTACCGGCAAAAACGTGCCGTCAAGCAATTTAGCGTTCCGGTACGATGCCGTGTAGAAACCGAATAGGGGTACCTATGGGTTACCACACGAAAACGACGAAGCGAATGGTCTACAATTTAACACCCATACACACTGAAGTCACCTGTCACATACACAGCTAATACATTAAACCTATAACACCCCTCTGTTTCAGTCGGGGGTTAAATATTTGCATCAAGCAAGGTTCCCTAACACTATTCAACTCGCGCTTGACAGAATTTTACACAATAAAGAACCGAATTTTATAACGATTATCCCCACTTCAGTGTGATGTAAAGCGTAAAAGTACAGTTTGTTGACCTTTGATTTCATCCTTCCTTTACTATTATAGTAGAGCAAATCAATTAATTACCAATAACTAGGTCAACCACCATTTTCGAAACAAATTCGGGACACCTTAAACGTCGTCTCCGTGAAAATTTAAGTGAGAGTTAAAGCAAGTTATACCACCTATGTATATTGATTACTACAAGTCACGGCCAATGCTGAAAACATAATATAACAGCACTCGTTATTATACAATAACTTTATTTTTTGTTATTTGTTGTTTGGAAAAATTTTCAAAAAATATTTTGAGTATAAATTTCAAACCCTTAAGAAAATTTGAATGACAAATTCTCGAGGATTAAAAAAAAATTAGAAACAATGGCTTGCAATGTAACTTGACCTCAACTGTATGAAATTATTCAATCAGTTGGGTTAGGTATGAACCTTCAACGGCCAGTCTAGGTTGTGGTGGACAAGAATCTGATCATTAAGTACATAATTTTAAATTGATACTGTTTTATTTTTTTCATAAGAAAGTTTTAAATCTATTGATTGTTAAATGCATTATAATTTCTGATAAAGATACTTCTGCTCAGATCCATTATAATTATTGTCAAATTGAGAATGGCTTCAAAAACCAAAAATTATGGTTTACTTAGCAGCAAAAGACAAAAAAGTGATTCAATATTCTTAAACGTTTAAATCCTTACTTCATTGAAATAAAAAAGCAAATTGGTGCAACTATTGAAATTCAAAACGACAATAATAGTTAATCGAAATGCAACTTTGCGTCAACGGCGATTCGTCGTGGATAACGAAAACTGTTTACGAAATCAATTGCAAATATATTTTAGTTACGAATTACGATTAAGTACAAGAAAGTCGTATGAAATATATAATACACTAGCTAATGCCCGCGACTTCACCTGCGTGGATCGAGGTTTTTTGGTTCCCGCGGGAACTCCTTCATTTTCCGAGATAAAAAGTAGCCTATGTGCTATTCCAGACTGTAATCTATGTCTATGCCAAATTTCAGCCAGATCTGTTCAGACGTTGGGACGTGATTGAGTAACAAACATCCATACATCCATACATCCATCCATCCAAACTTTCGCATTTATAACATTAGTATATAAGATAAAGGTACGGTTTAAAAACTGTGACTTAATATATCTACATTGTGACTTGTAAATTTGTGAATGATATTCATTAATATTAATTTGAATGAACCTTATATAATAATTACATGAATAATAATATATATTCAGAAAGGAGAAAAAAAGGAATATTAACAAATAATAAAGAAAGCTCAAATTATGATCCAGTGCCTTGAATGGAACCGTATTCAAGTAATCGTGTCATGAGCGTTAAGTTGAGCCAAATCTGTTATTTTATGTGATGATAAACGTGACATTACGTTTTCAAAAACAAACCATATGAAACCATCAGGATCTTATTTTATTAAAAAGTTTGGGAACCAAAAGAAAATAAAGTTCCGTCCTTTAAAAAAATAAAAAAACCTGTATTTTATATTTAGCAAATGTTTAATTACAAATTTCAATATAACCATCGTAAAATACACATTCATAATGATAACACCAATTTTATTATATTATCGCTCATACGCATTATACAGGGTGTCCCTGGATAAAGTGCAACCCCGAAAGGGGGTGAAACTAGACCATAAATTATCGACAAAAAAAATAGAAAAAAAATTCTAAAAAAAATATTTTACTTTTTATTAGCAAATTAAGATTTTTATTTGATAAGTAGACTCTATGTAAGAAAAAAAACGATTTCTTCAAAATTAGTGGGTCGATTGCTTTCAAATAAGAAAAAATATTATGCCACATACTTGGCGGTAAGGATTAAATAACAATTAGCTCGCAAAAAAGTAGCATTATGACATAAACTTTGCTTTTTATGAAAAAGAAACCCTTTTTTATAACTATTTTTTTCAATGATCTCTAAATTTCTCAGAAAAATGCCCCCAATACCAGAAGATTTTACGATTTATTATTATTCTCTATCATATTACCTTTCAAATAAAAAAAAAGTCTTCGTTGTAACCCAAGAAACGAGCTGGCTAAGAGTTTTTAAAAATGACGTCACCACTCGTCGTTTGCCGGGACGCGTCCTTTTTTTGTGTTGTAGCAAGGACTGGGGTGGGGTTCGGGGAGGGGTTCGAAATAGGACTAACAATGCGGAGTAGTCAGGTAGCCAGTCGCTCCGATATTCTCGTCGCTACTACCTGTTACTACTCCTACTGTCCTGTGCGTTGAGTTTTTGTTACGTTATTTTGTTTTTGTTGCGTTATTTTGTTTTTGTTCTGTTATTGACTTTTTTGTTACGTTTTTAACTCTACTTTGTTGTTTATTGTTGAGATGCCGCGATTGACCGAGTTCTCTCCGCGAGAAATCGCTGACATCCATTATTACTATGGAATGTCACGTGGACGCACAACAGTCGCTCGTTCAGCATACATAAACGCATTTCCGGGAAGACTTATACCATCAGCACGGAATTTTCAAGAAGTTCACCGGAAGTTATCCAACATCGGACTTGGATTAGCTCGAGATCTCCGTGAACAACAAGCTACAATTATTGACCATTCAATAGAAGAGGCTGTTTTAAACGATTTGTTTGCTGATCCTACAACCAGCATTAGACGATTGGCTTTGCGTCACGGGTTATCTAAAACATCGGTATGGCGAATTTTGAAAAAGGAGGGATTGCATCCATACCATTACCAGCGAGTCCAACACTTGCATGAAAATGTAGACAATCGTTCAAGGTGCGTCCTGTCGGCGTGGATTCAAAGAAAAATTAGAAACGATCCAGAATTTTTAAAAACTATTTTATGGATGGATGAAGCAAAATTCACTCGGAATGGAATCACAAACTGCAGGAATTTACATGAATGGCGTTATGAAAATCCACATTTAAAGAGGGCATCCACATTTCAAGTGCAGTTCTCAATAAATGTGTGGGCGGCTCTAATCGATGACGTTTTAATTGGTCCAGTTATTTTACCTACAACATTAAACTCCGAACGTTTTTTATCTTTATTAAGAGACCAACTGCCATTTTTGCTTGAAGAAGTTCCGCTGGCCACAAGGCGGCGGGAGCGTATGTTTTTGCAGATGGATGGATGTCCTGCTCATTACGGGCGAAATGTTCGGAGTTTTTTAAATGAAAACTATGCAAACAGGTGGATTGGCCGGGAAGGACCAGTGGGCTGGCCAGCGCGTTCACCTGATCTGACACCTCTTGACTACTTTTTGTGGGGTACAATGAAACAAAAAGTCTACAGAACCACAGTAAACACCGAAGCCGAGTTACAAAATCGAATACTTCAATGTGCGAATGAATTAAAAAGTGATCCAGGGATGGTGCGTAGAGCTACAAACCAAATTGCTCTACGTGCTGCAATGTGCCTCCAGCAACGAGGTGGCCATTTTGAGCATTTAATGTGATAGTTATAGGAATTGTAAAAAAATAAAAATATGTACGACTTGATTAAAACTTGTAATCAAAATCTGACTTTTAATGGCGACTTTCAACACTTCATAGCCAGCTCATTTCTTGGGTTACAACAAAGATTTTTTTTTTATTTGAAAGGTAATATGATAGAGAATAATAATAAATCGTAAAATCTTCTGGTATTGGGGGCATTTTTCTGAGAAATTTAGAGATCATTGAAAAAAATAGTCATAAAAAAGGGTTTCTTTTTCATAAAAAGCAAAGTTTATGTCATGATGCTACTTTTTTGCGAGCTAATTGTTATTTAATCCTTACCGCCAAGTATGTGGCATAATATTTTTTTTTATTTGAAAGCAATCGACCCACTAATTTTGAAGAAATCGTTTTTTTCTTACATAGAGTCTACTTATCAAATACAAATCTTAATTTGCTAATAAAAAGTAAAATAATTTTTTTAGAATTTTTTTTCTATTTTTTTTGTCGATAATTTATGGTCTAGTTTCCCCCCCTTTCGGGGTTGCACTTTATCCAGGGACACCCTGTATAACCGGAAAATGATTGCTATTAAGCTAACAGTAAACATAATTATTACGACCGTATTTATTACGATAAAGATTATCATTAAGTTGCATATTAGCATTATTAGCATCTCTTATATCAATAGAAGGTAGTTCAGAGCTTGGTATGTACAAATTAGAATAAACGGGATAATTTCCTGAGTTAAAAGTTCCTAAATCATTGTCAAAGGAATTTTGGCAGGAACATTTCGTTTTACTATAACATACACATTCAATCTCGTCAGTGGGCTTGGTGTTAGGTGTAGGAAGTTTGTCATTGCATTCAGGAAGTTTCTCATCGCATTTGCTGTCGTATTTTGGAATGTATATCAACAGGGGTTCATCGATATTTTCGATTAGAATTTTTGATTTCGGCTTCAAACACGCAGTTGTTAGAATAACCTGAAAATTGAAATCTTTTGGAAAGAGTTGATAAATGACTCTTCTTAGTATAATCTGCTTTCCAATGTTGTAGGATTCATGACATAATAATTTAATATAAATATTATAAATACGAAAGTTTGGATGGATGGATGTATGGATGGATGTTTGTTACTCAATCACGTCTCAACGGCTGAACGGATCTGTATGAAATTTGGCACAGAGATAGATTATAGTCTGGAATAACACATAGGCTTTATCCCGGAAAACTAAGGAGTTCCCGCGGGAACCAAAAAACCTCAATCCACGCGGACGTAGTCGCGTAGCGTAGAGCTATTAGTTTATTTTTGACAAAGGTTTGTTTTTGGAATATTAATATTAAATAGTTGCTTCAGACGAATATACAAATTGAGTATAATTATTTAAAAGTATACATACTTACCGCCATAGTGAGAAGTGAAAACAAAATCGCAATATTTTTCATCTTTGAATACTATAATCTTAAATGTACCTATGTACTTAGTACGCATTTAAATTCTTGATTCATTAATTTAGTATTGTAGGTTTTTCTTTTATATTAATTTCTTATCAAAGTATAGTTTATCTGTTGTAATTTAGCTTCCAAAAAATTTGTTTTGTGTAATATTAGCACGTATAATATATTTTCGGGTGAATGCGATAAAGAAATGTTTTGTTTGAAAATGGGTTTTGATGACCCTGTTTAGGTTAGTGCATGGGCCACACTGCGATCGCTTAAAGCAATACTTAAGCAATATTACTCAACACAACAGTTTGATGTCACGTACCTTGACGTTCCTAAAACAAGGATTATAATTCTACACGAAAGTCAACAATAATGAAACAATAATGGCTTTAAGCGTTGGTAGTATGACCCCAGTTATAGAATAGAAATGTCACATCAAAGATGTAAACAAATAAGTGGCACATAGGCTTATTCTACAAACCGTGTTATAGAGTATGCAGGTAGAGACTAACTACATTCTATGAAGTATAAATCAAAGACGTTCAGTGAATAAAGAACCTTATATCCCTTTATCTATAGTTCAAAATGCCAAGAAGCAGTAAATGAAATGTTTACTGAAAAATGGAATGGGTGCAAAAAGCATTCAATTTTGAAAACTGTTAAAATTGTACACAATTTTATACTTAGTGCAAATATGTGCAAACAAATATCAACCTTAAACTTAACATACAAGGTTTGTTTTCACAATTAGGTAAATCGAAAACATATCAGAATGGTAGCACTGCTAGTCAACAAATAGCCTTATTAACAAAATCATAAGTGTTATATTTATTTGTCAGAAAAGTGTAATAGTGCTGTGAATGCTACAAAAACTGAGCTATCTGTGATAGCGATAGTAATGTCGAACAGTGTGCCAGTGTACAATGTACTGGCAGGTGATGTTGAAAAAGTATAGAATAGGCTTTTTAGGCATGTTATTAAGCTATTGCATAGCTTCTATCGCGGGCCTTGAGGGTGGAGACCGAATCCAGAAATTCCGTAACGAAATTGAAAACCTAACACTTTGGTTGCTATGACTACTTGTGTTGTTGACTTCAAATTTTTTAATAATTTGAAGTCAACAACACAAGTAGTCATAGCAACCAAAGTGTTAGGTAAGTTGATAAAAAATGCTATGCAATAGCTTTACCGCGGCGGTCTCCGAGTGCCACACGTCTTTTTAGGGTTCCGTACCCAAAGGGTAAAAACGGGACCCTATTACTAAGACTCCGCTGTCTGTCTGTCTGTCTGTCTGTCTGTCTGTCTCCAGGCTGTATCTCATAGACCGTGATAGCTAGAAAGCTGAAATTTTCACAAATGATGTATTTCCGTTGCCGCTATAACAACAAATACTAAAAATTAAAAAAATATATATATTAAGGGGGGTCCCCATACAATAAACGTGTTTTTTTCGTATTTTTTTACTCATTATTAAAAACGGTAACAGGTAGACGGTTCAAATTTTCACAGAATATTAACTTGTATATTACCTTTCAAAATAAATAATTAAATATCAATAAAGTAAATATTAAAGGGGGGCTCCCATACAACAAACGTAATTTTTTGATATTAACAGTAAACCTCTACAAACAAAGTTAGTTTTGCGGTTCATTAACAAAGGTAATTATACCTACTTCTTGAGTACGGAACCCTCGGTGCGCGAGTCCGACTCGCACTTGGCCGGTTTTTATTTATATTTTTACTAATAGTTGCTCGGGACTTTTAAATCAGATCTCCTGTAAACTGAGATTTCGGGATATACTCTGCCTAGATTAATAGCCTAAGCCATGTTTTGTAGTTAAAAGTTTGGTACAGAAGATTAGCCCATGCGTTATAATAACAGAGCTGAGGTGCAAAATAAAAATTAGTGAGGCTTTTTTAATGTGTAATCTGTGTGTAGCTAGGAAGACTAATTGTTAATGAAAGCAGAACCTACAGCGTACCTACTTTAGATTCTTAGAAGACCTCGAGGACCAAAAAATATTATCGTCATATTTTTAACTTTTAAATAAAGCCTTATCCATACCAAGCACTCACGGAGTCCCGTTACGTGGCAGTAGGTTAGCATCCGCCATCCCTATGATGTTGTTTTGCTAGGGTTGAACAAACTGCAGCTCTAGACTAGTTAGCAGTTAGTTTGAAACTAGCTGCTATAATGATAATTAGTTACTACCCGCGACTGCGTCCTTTTCTCTCTTTTTAATGTCCTTCCTTGGGAATTGGGATGCCACCTATCCCTGTACCAAATTCTATCAAAATAGATTGAACAGATGGTCCGTAAAAGCGTAGCAGATAGAGACACTTTCTCATTTATTATGAAACTTGCTGATGCCCGCAATTTCGTCCGCGTGGATTAAGTTTTTTTGATTCCCGCGGGAACTCTTGAATTTTCCGGGATAAAAAGTAGCCTATGTCCTTCCCGGGGATACAACCTATCCCTATACCCAATTTCATCAAAATCGATTGAAGAGATATTTTTTTTTTATTCCAGCGGGAACTATATATAGTATATATATAGTAATAGGTATATATTATAGTATGGATTATGAAGATTTGTGAGCACTGAACATTTCGCCCCTCCACTAGCGTGTGAGTTTATCAATTCTTAATGCAAGCTGCTCAAACTTAACGAAAAAAATGTAATGACTCACGAAATCTGGTCAATTAGAACATTTTCATACATTATCCCGGCAAATTAACCACAGGAAAAAAAATACGCGCCGAATTTAGAACCCTTTTTTGAGGTCGGTTAAAAATTAAATCATGCTTTTACATAATAATAACAAAAAATGCCCTCTAGGAACTCAACTGTGCAGATAAGTAACATTTTATTGATACAGCTCCGAAATAATAGTGAATGTAGCACATAATTTTATCTGTGCCTATCCTGTAAACTTGCTAATGCAAGAACACCATGCTGTAAACATGCTAATGTTTCCTAGGATAGTTATACTAAGAAATTTTATATGTGCTTATACCGGCCGCATTATAAAATCATTTAATGTATTAGGTAATTAGTTACTCAAACTTTGTGTTAATGAAACTCGGTGGGTGCATAACGCTTTTGAGATTTGACACCGTACCTAATGTACTAGGTAATTATTTACTAAAACTTTGTGTTAATGGAACTCCGTGGGTTCACTGTTTTGAGTTTTGACACCGTACCTAAAGTACTAGGTAATTATTTACTAAAACTTTGTGTTAATGGAACTCCGTGGGTTCACTGTTTTGAGTTTTGACACCGTACCTAATGTACTAGGTAATTATAGTTACTCAAACTTAGTGTTAACGAAACTCGGTGGGTTCATAATGGTTTTGAATTTTGACACCGTAACGTTGGTGCGTACTGCGTATGCGGCGACACGATGCAAATCTCTAAACATAGGAAGTGAGTATACTTTTTTTCCACTACAAAGTTAGCCCTTGACTGCGATCTCACCTGATGGTATGTGACGATGCAGTCTAAGATGGTACCGGGCTGTTAAGGGAATAGCAGTTATATCAAACTCATACCCCTAGTCGGTTTCTACACGGCATATCGTACCGGAACGCTAAATCACAGTACGCCTTTGCCGGTAGGGTGGTACTAGCTACGGCCGAAGTCTCCCACCACCACCACCAGACCAAACCAGAGAAAATTCAGTAAGTAATTATAAATTTCCATATTGACCCTTCCGGCACTCAAACCCGGGCCCTCCCACGTTAAGACAACAGCACTCAACACTGCGCCAGGGAGGTTAAATACTGCTAGGACACAGTTCTTTAAAATTTCTCTCATCGCCACCCCTATTCAGTATCCGCCAGTTAGTGGGTAAGCGGATTATGTCAGCGCAGTATAACGCGTGTAACAGCTTACTATTGCCATAGAACCGTATCCAGTTCCCGCTTCTATGATGTGAGATGCCATTCTCGCTTCTATATTGTGGGCTGTGGGAGTTGCAATCGGACATTGTCTATTAACGCTTTGGCGGGTGACCATGATGATTGGAATTATAGGATATTACTATTTTTCAATTCTTGAATTTCAAGGGAATAGAGAACGCGTCTGTGTTTGCAAATTTTGCAACACACTTTTGCAAATTCCCTTTGCGCAAAATTTATCCTGCGTAGTTGAATAGTCGTGAGATTCGTTGCCGTTGCCAAAATTCAGTCGCAATACACTTTTCTCAAAACTCAATGCAGTTAGAAAATAGCATATGAGGCGTCTGTGCCATAATGTACAACAGAGCAGTAATAATATAATATCTATATATATAAAATTCTCGTGTCACAATGTTAGTAACCATACTCCTCCGAAAAGGCATGACCGATTTTTATGAAATTTAATATGCATAATATTCAGTAGGTCTGAGAATCGGCTACTATCTATTTTTCATACCTCCACGCGGATGGAGTCGCGGGCATCAGCTAGTATCTATATACAAAGATTCTAATTAGGGCTAAAATAGACCAGACAGAGTAATCACATCTTCATATAAAATTAATTATGTATCATTTAACAGCATTACTATTGGCATAGAGTAGTAATTTGGAAACACTGAAGCATACATTGTGGATAGAAAACATTTGATATTTGTCAGCAATCTACTAGTCAAGTGATAAATATCAGCAGGGCGACCGCCTATCTTTTGAATCAACCATTCACGCAATCACCTCCGATTGGCTGAATTTATGGTATTCTTGCTGCGTCAATGGATTTCGTCCAATAGTGGAAGAGCGTTAACCAATCAGAGGTGATTGCGATGTGTCAATGATTAATGCAAAAGATACGCGGTCGCCCTGCTGGTTCACACAGTTAAGGCGATAGGTGCTTCAAGAATGAGACCAAGAAGACCATCTTTCGTTTAGTTGAAGGCTTAAGATATCTTTCTTTCAATCTTCAAGACTGTACGGATACAATCCATCAATTTAAAACTACGTTATTACCAAAACACACCGATTGAAGACTGTTCCTATAATTAAATGAATACTAGTCACCCTACAGTTGACACGGATGGTCCGCAACCAGTCTGAGAACTAGAATGCACCTATTATGAAAACCTTGACACTGACTGCAGATCCCCAGTTCTGATACAAAATTGTAGATCATCGGTATAACGGTGCTTAATTAGCATTGATTACCGATTGCGATGGATGCTATCACGATTAATTAGTGGTTTTGCGTGTTTGAAACTGGGACAATTTAGCAATGAATTGTTTTATTAATTTGAAAATAAATTAGTAGCTTCACGTGCCGAAGCAAAAATTACGTGATTTAAAGATTCTATAATCCAGTTATAGTTATGTGGTAAGTTATTGATGCAACTTTAGTTCCTATGTATCAGATAAAGACTGAAACAGTAACCGAAATAAGGGGTTTAAACACTGTTTTTAGAAACTGTTATAAAACAGAAACACATAATATAACGGAAACAGAAACGATACTGTAACCCAATCAATCTGTAACCTTTTATTTCTGTTAATAAGTGTTTTTATCGGTAAACCTAATAGGTACATGCCCTAACAAACTGCACGGCGCGGTGTGACAACGCGTTCTTCTCACTTCATTGGACTTTACACACACTGATACAACATGGCCATGTTTTTCTTAAAACAATTGCAACCATCGGTGCTTTCACCTTAGGTTCAAATTTGAATACGCGTCAACAGTAAATTTGGCAACGTCGCCATTCCGGTTACACTTTAAAACACTTTAAACCCCTTTATTTCTGGTAAGATTCATTTCTGTTACAGATAAGTGTTTCGGGTTACCTAACAGAATTAAAAACACATTCAAAAGGTTTACAGATTCGATTCTGTTACACTTTCATTCTGTAACACTTATATTTCTGTAACCTATATATATGAATCTGTTTTTCATTCCCTGGTACCAGATAGAAGACGTGGCTCACGACTTCGTCCACGTAGATAAGGTTTAATTAAGGTTGAAACTTAAACTTATGAAACTTATTTCTGTATACAATTGCGTCAAAATTGGTAGAATAGATGGACCGTGAAAGCATTTGAAATTCGAATAACTGAAATTCAACCGATAAAAAGCGGCTGATAAAAAAATATCATTTTTTTAAAACAGCAAGAAATTTTGACGACCTCCCTGGTGCAGTCATGTGGACAGTCAGGTCAGTCCAGTTGTCCCAATTTCGATTCCCGGCAGGGCCAATTTGGTTATTTGTAATTTCTGAATTTTCTCTGGTCTGGTCTCGTGGAAGGCTTCGGCCGTAGCTAGGTACCACCCCACCGGCAAACACGTACCGCCACGCGATTAAGCTTTCCGGTACGGTGCTGTGTAGAAATCGATTAGTGGTAAGTATGGATTTAATTTAACTGCCGTACCTACCCCTAATTACAGGTTAGCCCCCTAACATCTTAGACTGAATCGTCACTTACCATCAGGTGAGATAGCAATCAAGGGCTAACTTGTAGTGGATGAAAAAAAAAGAAATGTACATAACATTTCATAATGTAAATAGACCTTGTTCATTAATTAATGCGCCCATAACCATTGCGTTACATTGCATCAATAGCACCGTTTACCTATAAATTACATACATATCACACACATACATAAATATACATTATTATACACTTCGAGACCGTTGTAAACGGGCGCTTGACTAACCCAATTCGATACGAATATAACTCCCACACCGCAAGATTCAACTCTATTGCATTGAAATTAAGGTGGAAATTTGATTGTGGACGAATCCTGGTTTTAGTTTACTGTTACGTAAGACAATTTAAGGTCACTAGAGTTGCATAATCCGTACATTACTGTGAGAGCGACCAGAATGTATTGAGCCGTCAACTCGGGTTCAATTACTCCGCTTTGACCTTAGTATCAAAGGTAAAGAGGGGGGGTGGGGTCACTGAAAAGTGGTCGGCGTAGGATTTGCGTCGGATAATTTTAGAATGTCAGTTTTGAAATGGTAAAGTAGGTATGTTGGTATGATTTATGGGCGGATCACGTTTTGGTGTAATTTGCCCTATTGTTTTTGAAATTATGGTTGTTTGTGGCATGGGTGAAATATTGTGTCCATGGTGATAGATTGTGACTGCCTTGTTGGTCTAGCGGTTAGCATAGTCGACTGCGGATTACGAGGTCCTGGGTTCGATTCCCGGTCGGGCATAAAAAGTTAGGTATTGGGTTTTTCAATTAAGAAATTCTCAGTTCCAGCCCGGAGTTGGAAGTTGGCGATGTTCCACCCCCGTGCCTCGGAGAGCACGTTAAGCCGTCGGTCCCGGTTATTATCACTAACATGATAATAGTCGTTAAAGCCCGCCAAACCGCATTGGAGCAGCGTGGTGGGTCTAAGCTCTAATTCCCTCTCTCCTATGAGAGTGGAGGCCTGTGCCCAGCAGTGGGACGTTAATAGGCTGTAGTGGTGGGTGTAGATTGTACTGGAATATGAATTTATTGCTAGGTAGTTACGACACTGCTATAGTATCTAACCTAATTCTGAAAAAAAAATCAGGCCTATTTTATCTATACTATCTTTACTTTACTAATATTATAAATGCGAAAGTTTGAATGGATGTTTGGACGGATGGGTGGATGGATGTTTGTTACTCAATCACGCCAGAACGGCTGAACGGATCTGGATGAAATTTGGCACAGAGATACCTAGATTTTAGACTGGAATAACACATAGGCTACTTTTATCGAGGAAAATCAGAGTTCCAGTGGGAACCAAAATTCCTCAATCTACGCGGACGAAGTCGCGGGCACCAGCCAGTTAGTCTTTAATGTCTAAGTTAGGTTTAAAAATGATATAATGAAATCTTAGGTAATGTGCCTACGGACCGGACAGGACAAAACGTTCGCAAGAAATTCAGTTCAAGTTTGGCTATAATTTAATTAAATTATGTTTTTCTAAGCTCATGTTGAATTATTGTTATTATTGAACTTGTCTTCGGCTTCGGCCAAAACTTCGGCCCATTATGGCCGAAGCCGAAGGCTGTTTTTTTGGCCGAAGCTGAAGCCAAAGCCAGAGGTTCGAACTCGAAGTTCGGTCGGATACTAAAGAGGTAAAGGTAAGACCTTAAACAACGCGGACAAAGTCATGGCATCAGCTAATAATATTTATAAACTCTCTCTGTCTCTCTGTCTGCGTCGTATTCCTCATTACTGAAGGTTGTGACCCCTTTCCATTAATCATATAGGAGGAGTTTTCTTGGGATTATCCGGCGGGTTCCCAGTTTCCCACGTCCATCCGCATAAAATTATATAGTTAATCCGAATATTTATAAACACAGGACCTTAAATGTAAAATTGTTATGAAAAATTTGACCTGAACTCGAAACCTTGGCTTACATGCATAACTGGACCGATTACGATGCAACTGCTTGCGTCACTCTTTCTTACAGACTAATCAAAGATCTATGGCCTAGATTGACTGGTTTTAAGTAAATGCGTGGTGTAAACCTGAATAATTGTGTTAGGTAAGTGTTTTTTAAATATTAAGGTTTTTTTATGTTTTCGACAGGTTTTATAGATTGGTAAACATCATTGAATGTTCAGCCTCAATGCATGTTAAATGGATGATTACTTTTTTGATGTGAACATTTCTTTAGCCGCGTTGAGCACTTTTTGGTAGGGGGTACCTATACATGTGGATTCGCATGACCGACATGCTCGCGAACAGCGACATTCTCGCGTTGTTACGAAGACAAGCGGTCTTAAATATAGATATATTACATTCTTAATTAAACTTTAATGCCTTAGTGTTAGGGTTTATATTTTAACTATTTTTTTTTTATTATAAGTAATTTATAAAATAAAAAATCGTTTTCACTTCTATCGACAGTTCCTCCTATGACTGGCAATTATTTTTTAAACTCTCTTGTCATATCCTGTATAGCCAGGTTCTATGCACTATAGTCTATCATCATCATCATCATCATCAGCCAATATGCATCCACTGTTGGACATCCTCTCCTGATGGCCTCCGATGGCCTCTTTAAGATTTTGCCAACTTTTTTAGGCCAACGTTGCCTATCATTGGCTGTTAGCATCCATTTGATGCCAGCCACACTCAGGATGGCGTCGCCCCACCTAGCCCCACACTCCGTTTGCCGAGACGCTGTCTCCACTCTAGGACGTTACGACTCCAGCGGCCGTCGGTCCTGCGGCAAACGTGACCAGCCCACTGCCAATACTATAGTATACATATACTATTAAAAAAAATCAATTTCTTTTTTATTTTAGAAGATTTAGATTAACTAAATGTCGCTGCAAGATTTGTCTTTAAATAACGCCGCAACGGAGCAACGGATCGACGTGATTTTGACATGGGTATAGTTGGGGACCTGGAGAGTGACATAGGCTACTTTTTATCCCGGAAAATTGAGGAGTTCCCGCGGGAATCAAAAAAACTTAAACCACGCGGACGAAGTCGCGGGCATCAGCTAGTAATGAATATTATAATTAGTAATGAATATTTAATGAATTTGGTCTGATTGCTATGTTGCCTATAAAACATTAATTAAATATAGAAAATGACTAAAATTGTATAGTCCCAAAACTAAATATTATTAGCGTATGATCGAATCACAATTACGTATTAACCAATTATTATTTGCAAAATGGGTATAATAGTAAATACATATTATGTCATAGATTACTCATGATGAGTAATTGTCGATTATATACCCACTTACATATTAGGTATTCGTTTAACCACAAAACATAATAAATTTAAATTATTTTGAGCTGATTCCAAAAACGGAGGCGGTAAATACTTACCTATTGAATTTGGTCGTATACCCATATATATATATATATATATATAAAAAATTCAAAGTCCTGACTGACTTATATATTATCAACGCACAGTCTGAACCGCTCGTCCTAGGGACATGAGGAGAGTATAATCTTTGTGAATACTAGGTATCCACTAAGAAAGGGTTTTTCGAAATTCCACCCCCAATGGGGTAAAATAGGGGTTGAAAGTTTGTATGAAAGTCCGTCGCTTTTCCAGTTATAACCATGAAACTTGGTATATGAGCTGCGAGGTGAAAATGAAGAAATACGTGTTTCACAATTTATGAAAATTCGACCCCCAAAGGGAAGAAATAGGGGATGAAATTTGGTATGAAATGCCTTTTTTTCTTAAGATATTTTTTAAGTTGTATCAACGAAACTTGGTATTTTGGCTTTGGTTAAAAAATAAGAAGTAGGTACGTCTGTCACAGTTTTCAAAATTCTACCTCCAAAAGGGTAAAATAGGGGTTGAAAGTTAGAGTCCTTCATTTCTCAAGTTATAGCCTTAAAACTTGATGTATGAGCTGCGGGTTAAAAATGAAGAAATACGTTTTTCACAGTATTTCAAAATTCGACCCCCAAAGGGGTGAAATAGGGATGAAAGTTGGTATGAAAAGCCTTCTTTCCTCAAGATATTTTTCAAGTTGTATCAACGAAACTTGGTATTTTGGCTTTCTGTAAAAAATAAAGAAATACGTTTGTCACAGTTTTTCAAAGACAGTCGTTAGACCTGTCGCATTGTATGGTTCAGAATGTTGGGCGGTGAAAGGGACGGATGAAAGAAAAGTACATGCGACCAAAATGCGAATGTTGAGATGGATGTGTGGTGTGACTAGAATGGATAAGATTAGGAATGAATATATAATCCTGTAACCCAGAGAGACGCATTGGGCAACTGTAAGGTCTCTTCGGGTATGTTGTCTAAATAAATAAATAAATAAGGGGAAGTTTGAAAGTAGCGCCAGTGATAGAAAAGATGAGGAGTAATAGGCTAGCATGGTATGGGCATGTAATGCGGAGGGAAGAAAGGCATAATATTACGAGGAGAATGGTAGATATGCATGTGGAAAGAAAAAAGAGTAGAGGGAGACCAAAGAAAAGATGGATGGATTGTGTGAAAGAGGATATGCGTATAAAAGGTAATGATAGGTTGACGGATAACAGAAGTGAGTGGAAGAAGAGAACATGTTGTGCCGACCCCACATAGCGTGGGATAAGGGCAGGAAGAAGAAGAAGTTTATCACAGTTTTTCAAAATTGTATCCCTAATGGGGTAAAATAGGGGCTGAAAGTTTCTATGAAAGTCCTTCATTTTTAAAGTTATAGCCATGAAAGTTGGTATCTAGGCTTCTGGTTTAAAATAAAAAAAATAGTGTTTCACAGTTTTTGAAAATTTTATCCTAAAGGACGTTAAATAGACAGTTTATCTTTTAATCACGCCGCAACAGAGCAACATCTCGACGTGATTTCTTGCATGGGTATAGATGAGGATCTGGAAGTGACATATTTATTTTATCCTGTGGGAATTAAAAAACTTAGCCACGCGAACGAAGTCGCGGGCATCCGCTAGTTATATATTATAATATTACCTATACATACATTTTCGGTAATACAGCGATAGTGAAAAATTCAATAAATACATAACTCTCATGCACCAATTGCGATATAATTGGATTAAGGCATTTTTACGAAATCAAACCGTATTCTAATGTAATCTTAATTATTTTTTATAGATTAAAAAATCTTACTGAAACTCTGTATTAGTGAAATTGAGAAATCAGCCTAAAGGATAAAAAGTAGCCTATGTCACTCTCCAGATCCTCGATCCATGCAAAAAATCATGTGAATCCATTGCTCTGTTGCGGGGTTATTCAAGAACAAGCAACAAACCAAGAAATCAAAAACAAACACACTTTCTCATTTATAATATTAGTATGACTAGTACGATAATATGATCACTTCTATTGCCTTATTTAGACTTCTGTGTCACCAACGACACATTTAACGACATTTCGAGTATCCTATGCAACCATAGTTTAATCTACATTCGCAATAATCGATTTTGAGCACGAGTTTCGTAACCGATCATCAAACGGTTACACTGCGGTTACATAACCAGCAGACCAGTTACCGCTCTTCACCTTGTAGGTGATGTAACATGTCAAGGTGGCGTGACGCAACGCGCGTTTTGACATCTCTTGCAGTGGTGAGAGGTTGAAGATTGATCTACGATTCTTTTTTTTTATGAACTGCGTGTGAGTTTTTTTTTAATCCACTACTAGTTAGCCCTTGACTGCTCATGATGGTAAGTGATGATGCAATCGAAGATGCGGGCTAACTTGTTAGGGGCGTGGCAGTTATATTAAACCCATACCCCTTTTCAGTAACTACACGGCATCGTATCGGAACGCCAAATCGCTTGGCGGCACGTCTTTGCCGGTAGGGTGGTAACTAGTCCATAGCCTTCAAGGCACGCCCAAGCCGACACACGGCTACAAGAAAATCACCGGGGTACAATGTTTACCCGCGCCCCGCCCGAGGCCAGGCCAGGCCAGGCTCGAAGCCCGTACCCCGTAGCGGAGAAGACCCTCGCAACAATCATACAAATATTTGCCGCTACGTGCCGCGCCGCTCCGTGCTTCTCAAGTGGGGCTAGACTTCCAAATTGAAGCTTCCAAATTGAAAAAAGTGGGGCTTAAAAATCCACTTATTACAAGGCTGTTATACTGATCGCTGTTACCCGTAGAGGAATTCCGCCCGCCCTCTCAGAACTTTCGTCAAATCTTCAAAATAATGATTTACATGAAACAAATCTATATTATAAATGTAAACTGTGTGTTTGTCTGTCTGTTTGTTACTTTTTCGCGAACGTATACTGTAGGGCAATTGGATAAAAATGACAGCTACAGTGTAACGATCGCGATCACCTCTGATTGGTTAACACTCTTCCACTATTGGCCAAAATCCATTGACGCAGCAAGAATACCATAAATTCAGCCAATCAAAACCATTGAGACTGTAACAATGATTAATGCAGGTTTTACACTATCGCCTTACTGTTAATACAACCATAGACTTCAAGTCTAACATTATTATTATAAGTGGTAACACCAAGACACTAAAATCAGACAATTAAAAAAACATACAGCTTGTTGTACATTAAAAAACCTTCTAAATTCTTATATTGAGTCATCTCAAAGTGAGATACTCTCAAAAATAAAAAAAATATCTCAACCACACAAGTAAGTACCACTTGGATAGGTAAGTCGCCCTTGAAATAAATATCACACGCCTCTCAAGAAAAATGGTATTGTTTACATTTTCGCAACGTTTCGGACGCGAGTAACGCAACACTAATCAGCGGTATTATATTATCCGTCAGTCCGTCTCGATGCAGTGATGTAACTCACGAATATATGCCAAGGTTGCGATACGAGTTGTGGCTAGAGAAATGTTGATATGTTATTCATAATCTTGTATTTTTTTTTATTGAATTACTAGCTGATGCCTGCGAATACGTCCGCATGGATTGAGGTCTTTTGGTTCCTGCGGGATCTCTTTAATTTTCCGCGATTTATTAGTTAGTCAGTAGCCCATGTGTTAATCCAGACTTTTGCCATATTTCGTCCAGATCCTTTCAGCCGTTCTGGCGTGATTGAGTAACAAACATTCATCTATCCATCCAAACTTTCATATATTTTATGACTAGCTGATGCCCGCGACTTCGTACGCGTGGATCGAGGTTTTGTGGTTCCCGCGGGAACTCTTTAATTTTCCGGGATTAAAAGTAGCCTATGCGCTATTCCAGACTATAATCTATCTCTGTGCCAAATTTCAGCCAGATCCGTTAAGCTGTTGGGGCGTGATTGAGTAACACACATCCATACATCCATCCAAACTTTCGCATTTATAATATTAGTAAGAATTAGTAAGATATAGAGTATAGATAGATTGTGTCGTTATTAATTAATGCTATAGTCGATAGCCGCGACTTCGTCCGCGTGGATGTATTTTTTTCTGATATCCCACAGATTAGGTAATAGTACAGTTGTAATCCATCAGTAAGTCTCGATGCAGTGATGTAACTCACGAATATATGCCAAGGTATACGAGTTGTGGCTATAGAGAAATGTAAATATGTTATTCATAATATTGTTTTTATTTTTTGAATTACTAGCTGATGCCCGCGACTTGCGTTATTCTGGTTCCCGCGGGAACTCTTCAATTTTTCCGAATTAGATAAATAAATAAATGTTTATTTGCTCACGATAACAATTTACAATTACTTACAGAATTAAATCTATTGCCTATTAAAATCGTATGTGAAGAAGCAAGGCTCCTCACTCAGCACTAAGTCGCAGCAAACGCATCATAACCTCTAAGATAGGAGGACAACGAGAAATACCTTTCCTCGTGGTCCTACTAATTTGTTCTACTAGTAGAAATAGCCATGTATTTTTCATCATACCTATTCGAAAAACGAATATTGGCTTCAGAGGATAGCGGGAGCAAAATGTAATTTTTAGGCCCATGGGACTTTTCATTTCTCTGTTCTGATTGGTCCGCGTTCGTGCACGCGCAGCAGCACATTGCCGATGTGCTTGCCGGCTGCCATGTAGCAGAAGGCGGGCTCCAACTCGCGCTCGCCGAACACGGTGGCGGGCAGCGGCCGCCTTGTCGTCGCCCTCGCCCGCCGCGCCGAACAGCGCGTCCAGCAGGATGCCGTGGAACGTGGTGTTCTTGAGGAACACGCGAACACGCTCATGCCGAGCGCGGTGTTGTTGGACAGGTCCAGCTTGCCGATCTCGAGGAAGCGGCCGCCCACCGCCAGGCAGCGCACCGATTGGTGCTTAAACGTATAGGTAATGTCCATACATAGTAGGTTGATACTCCTAGCTTTTTCTCATACGTAATGATGAAAAATAGTGTGTGTCACTCGGGGCCAAATTTTTTGTTCTCGGGCGGCGTACATTGAATTCCTCGCTACGCTCAGGATTCTACTTTAGAATCCTTCACTTCGCTCTGAATTCAAAATAGCGCCCTCGGGGAACAAAAATTTTCTTTGGCCCCATATAACACAAATAACTATTAATTTTCTCCTCTAACGTGATGTAATTATACTCCATACCTAAATATTCTTTTACTAGATGATGCCCGCGACTTCGTCCGCGTGGATTAAGTTTTATTGATTTCCGCGAGAACTCTTTAACTTTCCGGGATAAAAAAAATCCGGGGTAAAGAAGCCTATGTCCTTCCCCGGGATATAACCTATCCCTGTACCAAATTTCATCAAAATTGGTTTAACGGTTGGGCCGTGATAGCGTAGCAGACAGACAGACAGACCGATGGACAGACAGACAGACCGATGGACAGACAGACACACTTTCGCATTTATAATATAAGTATGGATATAAATAGCTACGTGTTAGGTTCTCGTGTACGCGTTTAATGTCGCAACTCATCGGCCACTTTGGTTGCAACACTTCGTATACCCACTTTGATAAAGCATGCAAAGGTTCTTCAAGGCCTAACATAATCTTTATTACACCTACTCATAGTGTTGTTTATACAAGTTCTGAGAAATGAATCTTCTTCGTCCTTGTATGTTCCGTATATGTGTGTAAGTTAAATCTTTCGTATCGTATTCACGCGTATAAATTGTTTGAAGTAAGTTATAACTGAACCTACTATAGGTCCCGTTCAATTTCGGTTTTGGTTTAATCTTCTATAACTTCTTTAACTACATATAGGAAAGTGTGCTTCGTTTACGGTATAGGAAACCGATTTTGGGTATGGGTTTAAAACTGCCATACCGTTCAAATTCAAATTCAAATTCAAATGATTTTTATTCAAATAGACTTTTTACAAGTGCTTATGAATAGTTAAATGAATCTACCACTGTTTCGGAATGCCGTTCCTACCGAGAAGAACCAGCAAGAAACTCGGTGGTGGCTCTTTTGAAAAAAAAAAAATTATGTTTACAATACAGTTTGGCTCGCTGCCGCCTGCCATTTTAGACTGCATCATAAACTCACAACTTGCCACAACGTGAGATCGCAGGCAAAGACTTCATTTTTTTGTAGAATAATTAATTTGTAATCAAACAACCCGTGTGCTATGGCCCTGTTGTGTCGTTGGACACGTGTAAGAATAGTTATTTTTTCGTGAGTGGTATTCGAACCAGCGACATCTTGCTTAAGACGCAGCTTTTTTCCAGCTGAGCTATGGAAAGGTTTTCTTTGGCAGTCGTGTACATACAGGTACTCTGTCTCGCTCCATCTGTACTAGAGAGACAGAGACAAACCAGGTTCCCGTTTTTCACCGTGCCATAAAGCACTATGTTCTAAAGAATTGAAATATCCATTTTATCGCACGTGTCGACACAGAATGCGCGCCGCGTTGCGCAAGCGTGCATAACATTGTCGCCCTAATGAGGCTACTGTGTTGCACGCCTAATTGTTTGTGTATAGATTGGTTCCTATTAATAAAATTGCTCTATTTCATGCTAGGTT
Source organism: Erebia epiphron (assembly GCA_963932025.1). Taxonomy (NCBI): domain Eukaryota; kingdom Metazoa; phylum Arthropoda; class Insecta; order Lepidoptera; family Nymphalidae; genus Erebia; species Erebia epiphron. The sequence continues at coordinate 22,836,190 of OZ009947.1, read as the reverse complement.
TCCACGTGTGTACAACTGATACTTGAAGCTATGCCCGTCACCATATTATGGAACGCATAATATAAACCCATTTGTGGCCAAAGTTTGTGGCGACATAGTCTTTGTCTGTCATTATTATTCCTTGTTGTACTATAGTCTATGTCCACATAATGGCAGTGACATTTGACAAGTGGCACTTCACCAAAAAGAAAAAGTTTTTCCAACCGTTTTTCATCCACTGTTTAGTTTCAACCAACGACTTTTTGACTGATGTAAAACCTGTGAAACTTCCCTAGTGTCAGAAGCACATTAACGTTGGTCAAGTGGTTAGCATGTTCGACTGCGGCTGACGAGGTCCCGGGTTCAATTCCTGGGTCGGGCCATAACAAATATTGGGTTTTTTCTTACACGAAATTCTCAGTAAGGAAGTAGGCGGTGATTCACCCCCGTGCCTCGGAGAGCACGTAAAGCCGTCGGTCCTACGCCTGATCTCTCTCCGGTCGTGTCGGATTTTCCGTCCCATCGGGCTATGAGAGTAAAGAAACAGAGACTTCATCTGTGTATGCGCACACACTTGTGCACTATACAATCATACGCGCAGATGGCTCATCTCTCTGGAGTTAGGCCGCCGTGGCCGAAATTCGGTCGGGAGGACATTATTATTAATACAAATTACAAATTAAAGTAATTGGTTGTTTGGTTGGACAGAATCCATATACCCATACCGATAATCGGTTATTTGTTTCTACAAGGCATCGAACTTGGACTCTACATCACTTCTTTACCGGTTGGGTGGTAACTAACTAGCCACGGCCGAAGTCTCCGACCAGACAGACATGAGACTATTCAAAAAAATTAAATTCTCAAATTGACCCTGGCGGGAATTGAACCCGGCACCTCCCATGATAAGACCACAGCATATGCAACTGCGCCGGGGATGTTTTCTTTCGATTAAAATTTCCCTATTTCATGCTAGGTTTCCACATGTGTACCTACAGCTGATACTCGAGGCTATAACTCGAGCAATGTCACTATTTTATGGAACTTAATATGTCCATGACTTTAATCGGTTTCTACACGGCATCGTACTGGGACTCTTAATCGCTTGGCGGCACGTCTTTGCCGGTAGCGAGTCACGGCCGAAGCCTCCCAGTATACAGACCAGGCTAGTGGTACACAGACCAGGCTAGTGAAAATTCTCAATTTGACCCAGCCAGGGATCGAAATCGTGGCTTTCCGTATATCTATACTAATATTATAAATCCGAAAGTTTGGATGGATGGATGTATAGATGGATGGATGGATAATTGTTACTGAACTACGCCATTAACGGCTAAACGAATCTGCATGAAATTTGGCACAGAGATAGATTACAGTCTGGATTAGCACATAGGCTAATTAAGGAGTTCGCGTGAGAATTAATAATAGTTATTTGTTATACAACAGTGAAAAGTTGTTTTTTAACCGCGTGCTCAATTTTGATGACCGAGCTAGCGAAGGATTCTAAAATTGAATCACGAGCGCAGCGAGTGGTTCAAAAATTAGAATCCTGAGCGTCAGCGAGGGAATCAAAAGAGCACGAGGTGAAAAATCTTTTCACTCGAGTGCAACACGTAATTTTTCATCCCACCTCAGCGAGAAAATGAAATACTTCTCGCGTGATTGTTGAGGGAGAAAGTTCATTTCCGCATTTTTAACAGTTTCAGTCAATTCTGTTGGCGTCAAATTAACTTCTTCGTCACTAGAATCACTCATTTTAGGTTTTTCACTTATTTTCAATCTTCTTGTTTTTAATCAAAGGGTTTAATTTTAAACAATATGACGTAAAAGAAAATGATGCGCACAAAGCAAATTAAAAAAGTACACCAAGAAGGTTACGAGTGTGAGGTTTTAACAAATTAAAAACGGTTGTATGGAAATTCGGCACCATAGAGGTAGAAGTAAATAGGTTTTAATGATGTTTTGAATTCACAAACTTCATAGACGAGTGATATTTACTAATGTGCACACGATGTTCTAAATTCAATTTACTTTATCCTCAAGAGGATAATAACGCCTTTTGCATTCAGATATTGAAGCGTAAAAATGATCTTTCAGAGATGGTGGGATGAAAAAAAACTTATTCCACGCGGACGCAGTAGCGGGCAGGTCATGTCACTTTACAGGTCTTCAGCTATATAAAAAATCATGTCGACCCGTTGCTCTGTTGTGACGTGATCGAAGGACAAACCAACAAACATACATACTTTCGCATTTATAATGTTAGTATGATTGGTTAGTTATAATAGTTTAATGTTACAAATTGAACGGAATTAAACTCGTCTAATGTACTCCCCCGCCTACCGGCTACAGTACAGTACCAATTGCAACAGGTCAACTAACTCTAGTGTCGAAATATCTCCCTGAAGGTCTACAGCCCGTTCGCTTAATAGAAGTGAACCTTTATAATATTCATTTTAGTTTTAAAATAAGAATAAAAAAGTATATAGATACAATCCATACAAGTTTTATAAATGGACTAACTATTACACGGCACATCTGCTTAACCGTTTTTGACGAAATGTATCCCGCAGTCGGGCAAAGGCTACTTTCTATCCTGGAGAATCAATATGTTCAAATGCCATGCGGATCATGACCATACAGACCATACTCATACTTTAATATTATAAATGCGAAAGAAGGTTGGATGGATGTTTGTTACTCAATCACGCCCGAACAGCGAAACGGATCTGGGAGAAATTTGGCACGGAGATAGATTATAGTCTGGAATACACATAGGCTACTTTTGTCCCGGAAAATTAAAGAGCCAAACATCCTCCATCATCAGGATCAACAAGTTTAGAAATAATGGTTAGGTCAATACTACGACTGAAATCTACAAAATTGGCATGTTTTTTTATGTCTAATGTTTAGCTTTCTAATTCCCCTGTAGACTTTCGACGTAGCTGTTCGTAGCACCCTTAAAACAGGGAATCTGCTTGCTTTATATTCTAAAACCTTATTTTCTACTCTCTCGTGACTTATTTGTGAAAAACATGGTATTTAAAATGTTATAATTAGGTTTTGTCTGTTGGGACTCTAGGAGGCTTCGGCCGAAGGTAGTTAGTTCGGTAAGGACATGTCGCCAAGCGATTTAAAGCCGAAACTAAGCGAAATTTAGCTAACATAACCCTAACAGGATAGCCCGCTACCATCTTAGACTGCACCATAACTTACTGCCAGGTAAGATCGCGGTCAAGGGCTAGCTTGTAGTGTAATAAAAAAATATGTTTAACAACTTATGCCTGGGGCGTAGCACGTGTGCTGTTTACGTAACTTGAGTTTCAGATAACTTAATTCTTGTAAACACCCACTCGAAATAATTGGCATCCTATGTAATAAAATGTCATGGCTATTTATATTTTTTTATCTTTAGCTATCCATACTAACTTATAATTATTATAAACTAGATGATGCCCGCGACTTCGTTCGCGTGTACTTATTACGGTTTTTTGATTCCCGCGGGAGCTCTTTAATTTTGTAAGAAGTTGCCTATGTCTTTTCCCGGGATACAATCTATCCCTGTACCAAATTTCAGAAAGTTATAAAATAAGAAGAAAAACAGATAAATAGTGGACAAGGAAGCACTTATCTCTATAAGAGATGAGATCCCTTGGCAGTGAGAAAGGTTGTGGAGGTCTTTCAATTTCTCCCAATTTCTCCGTTGAGACGACGCGACGACGTAATCTGTTGTACTAGGTGAGCGACAATAGCGACGCGAGGCAACGCGACGCGAAACGACGCCATAGAAATTTGACAAACTTGTACCGTCCGTCAAACTTATCTGTCCCGGTGGCCAAAATTGGAACTAATTTTTATGCCTGTTTAGTTTTAGTTTTTATTTTATTTTTCATAGATACTAGAGACGCTGTCACCGGGTCAGATAAGTTTGTGGGACTATACGCGACAACGTAGGCCGCGTGAAGGGTCTGCTACAGACGCGTAGCGTCGTATCGAGTCGTGGTTGTCGCTCACGTAGGACAACGGGACAGCTAGAATTACAAAAATTAAATAATTAATATAAAAAATTCTTTTTAAACAACCGACTTCAAAATCCCGCGCCAACTTTACAACAACAAGCACACGCTATACAAAGTACTTATTTTATTGTTGATATTTTAAAAACCGCTTGACCGATTTCGATAAAATTTGTATTGGACCACATGGGAAGTATGCCCTTTTAAATAAAAGAATCATCCAAATCGGTCCACCCAGTCAAAAGTTCTGAGGTAACAAACATAAAAAAAAAATAAAAAATAAAAATACAGTCAAATTGAGAACCTCCTCCTTTTTTTGAAGTCGGTTGAAAAAAACTATATCGCTCGCAAAGTCCACGGCATCGTACATAGTCGTATGCACAATACCACTTATAAGTATATTTAGCAAGCGTTGAGGTAACATACGGTGTTGACATATCTACGGAACTATTTCGTCACTATTATACAAGTTGCGAATATTTCGCTGTGTACCTACGTAAGTAACGCATGCGGGAATGTGGGTAGAGCGAGTGCATTAATTCAATTTCTAAGATGAACGAAAACATTTATCATGTTTATTATTTACTAGCTGATGCCCGCGACTACGTCCGCGTGGATTGAGGTTTCTTGGTTCCCGCGGGAACTCCTTAATTTTCCGGGATAAAAAGTAGCCTATGTGCTATTCCAGACTGTATTCTATCTCTGTGCCAAATTTCAGCCAGATCCGTTCAGCCGTTGGCGCGTGATTGAGTACGTGATACATCCATACATCCATCCAAACTTTCGCATTTATAATATTTATTTGTATTTGAAGTATAATATTAAAATCCAAATTAAATCTAAATTAAATCAAAATTAAACACTAAATTAAAAACTAAAAACTAACCATTAAAAATATCATGTATATTTAATTAGTTTATATTATAGTTAAGGATTATTTTAGCTCCACTAGTGTATTAGGGAAACCTGTAATGCTAGTTGTAAGTGGAGAAATAAATAAATAAATAATTAAATAAATAAATAAATGTTTTACAGTTCAGTCAGACAGTTTTTGCGATGCTCTCAAAGGTGTGTGAAGTGTGTCAATCCACACTTGGCCAGCGTGGTGAACTATGCCTAAGCCAGCTCGGTTCTCAGAAAAGCTCACTAACCGTGTTCAGTAGTGAGTCAGCAGCAAGATGATTCAGCAATTTGTTTATCAATTAATTAGTATTTTATTTAGTTATTTCATTTTATTGTATTTATTACTTCTCAACTTGCAAATTAAATAATTAATTAATTTGACGACCTCCCTGGCGCAGTGTTGAGGCTGATGTCTTATCGTGCGGAGGTCCCGGGTTTGATCCTCGGCAGGGTCAATTTGGGAATTTATTATTTCTGAATTTTCCCTGGTCTGGCCTGACTTCGGCCGTGGCTAGTTATCACCCTACCGCCATAGACGGGCCGCCAAGAGATTTAGCGTTCCGGTACGATGCCGTATAGAAACCGATTAAGGGTATGGGTTTAATATGACTGCCATGCCCCTAAAAGGTGAGCCCGCTACCATCTTAGACTGCATCTTCACTTATCATCAGGTAAGATCGCAGTCAAGGGTTAACTTGTAGTAGATAAAAAAAAACTTAATTAAATCAGTTTTCCGAGATTTTTCCCAAAATCGCGTCACACTTCGATAGTGTTCACCTGTCTCTACATCCAAACTAACGTAACACACGTGGTAACACACATGTTACAAGTCCAAACCGTTTTGACACATGCTTATAAGTTTACCAAGTCCGTAATTATAACCGCAATCGGCCTCTACGATTACGAGCAAAATTTTCGTAATGGGGGTATTCAACCGTGGTATTCGTATTGCACACTATTACGCTACACTTTTAAAGCCATTAATATTGTCCTTGGGGCTCACTTTCCGGTCGTTGCGACATCGATATCGTAAATCGAGTAGAAATGCCGACTCGATCGGTTAACGAAATCGATTTACTATTAAGGGGTTTGTACACCACCACCACTATAGCCTATTAACGTCGCACTGTTGGGCTCAGGCCTCCACTCTTATAGAAGAGTGGGAATTAGAGCTTAGACCCACCACGCTCCAATGCGGGTTGGCGGGCTTTAACGACTACTATCATGTTAGTGATAATAACCGGAACCGACGGCTTAACGTGCTCTCCGACGCACGGGGCTGGCAGACCAACAACTTCCTAACTCCGGGCTAGTACTGAGAATTTCTAATCAAGAAAAAGTCAATACTTAATAATACCCGGGACTCGAACCCGGGAACTTGTCGGCCGCAGTCAAAGTACATGGTAACCACTGGACCAACGAGGCAGTTTGTACACAAATGTCTTGAATGAATCAAATATTTTTCTTTGATTTGAAATTTGATTTGATGAATGGAATTCTTAACTCATTGCTAATCGGGTATGCGATAAATGCTGAATAGATCCGTAAATAAAGTTACGAGAAATTTTTAACCTAATACCTTGAATGAATCTTAGCCTTAATAATGAAAAAAAAACCAAGTAATTCATAATACAATATTATCTTATTTATTTTGAGTATTGTTAACGATTTAGTTACGATTTACTAAGATTCTTGTAGTTTATTGTTCTTTTCACTAAGCCGAATCGATTAATTAATAAAGAAATTGGTTTTTTCCAATTATTAGGAGTTTTTACATAATAATTTTTCCAATCATCAGCTGACGAGATATAAGTGAATGCTAATTGTATATGAAGCTGTTTCGGCTACAGGTTTAAAATACAGCTAAAAATTATTTTTTAAAACTTTAATATCTAATCACCAGCTCATTGCTGGCTCACTACAGAACACGACTCTCATCTCAGAATAAGAAGGGCTTTCCCATAGTCCACCACGCTGGCCAAATGCGGATTGCCAGACTTCACACACCTTTGATAAAATTATGAAGAACTCTCGGGCATGCAGGTTTTAATAAATTTTTGCCTAAATTAAATAGTACCTATCATATACATATATGACGATATGACTCAGACTTCTTGGTAATTTTTTTTTAAATAAAATCAAAATATATTATTTCAATGAAGTAAAATAATTGTACAATGTATAAGCTCTCTAATACACAAAATGCAATGTAATAATTTCGTATCTGAGCAAGGATGTCTTTATTTTTGTAACAAACGGGTTTGTCGTAACATTTGGCCAATTAACAAACATTTGTAACCGCTCCTCATTAGCAACACGTGGGCGATGCGGTCTACTTGCGTCAGCGTTTATTAAGCCACTGCCTTGGTTTACCAACATTGACCCAACTTTGACCCAAGTCGTAAACTTAAGATGCGAAATTAAGATCTTATCAGACCTATGGCTGTAGGACATATCTATTATCATAGACCTGTGGTTTGTAGACTGTAGCATCAATCATTAAACAAAACCTTTCTTCAACTGCCTGTTCTGGGCCTAGTCCTCCTTGCTCAGCTTCCAGCGTCTTCCAGCCGGTCGAAGATCATCTGTCCTTCAATTCAATTCAATTTATTTAATTTATTTAAAACATGTCGGACGTACAGGTGTCTCTTATGCTACGTCATGTTTTGACTCTACCACCGGTTCGGAACGCAGATTCTGCCGAGAAGAGCCGGCAAGAAACTCAGCAGTTGCTCTTTTTTTTAGCGAATACTTACAACAACAATGAATAGATCATTTTCCTATGCTACGTTCAATTCCTCGCGAGGTAAAAAAAGCTCTATTGCACTTGCAGTCACTCATTCGGAAAGAAAAGCTCCTCAATGCCTGAAGAATCGCAGTCTTCAAATAGTACGTGTTACCAGTGACATACGAGACATGATGGTCATTTACTATGGACCATATAAGAAAGCTCAGAGTTACTCAGATGGAGAGAGTCGGGGTTTCTTTACGTGATCGTAATATGGAAATGAGAAGATCCGCAGAACAACTAAAGTGACATAGCTCGATGGGTAGCGAAACTAAAATGGCAGTAAACCGGGCACATAAAAGAACGTAAAACTCGTGTTATGTGGTAGTGAAGAACCGCTGGGGTCCCAAGGTGTTGAAAGAGCAACCCGTAGTGGAAAGTGCAGCATTGGCAAACTCCGCACTAGGCAGCGGAGGATATTGAACAAGTCGGAAGGAGTCATTGGATTCAAGCGGCGCATGACCATGCTGGTGTTTTTGGTTTTTGGATTTTTTTATTTTGGTACCATCCCGCTTCTTGCCTTGCTCACCTCTCACTCTCAAAGGGTGTCTGTAAAAGATAAGTGATAAGACCTCCTTTTTTTATCTACTACAATTTGACCTTGAACTGCGATCTCGTCTGATGGAAAATGCAATTTTTGCATGAAAACTTTGTACTGTTTTATTTTACTCTGTAGACTATTTCCTGTATTTGTTTGGAATAAAGTATTAAATAAATAAATAAATTGTGTGTGTCAGCTCCGACGCACAACTGGAGTTTACTCCTTACGAACGGAAAGTTTTACCATGGAAACATAAACATAACGTAACGTAACTTAACAGAGAAAGATTGATTTTACTCCCCATAAATTTTCATACCCCGGGCTCTAGTAAACTCCAATAAATATTTTTTTGTATTTCATACGAAATCTGCAAAAGTAACATCGTGATAGAACACATGCGTGGCTTGGATCTGTATTTTTGTCACAACTCACAACGTAGAGTAAAATTAAGCAACACATTTAAACTTTATCAATAAAACAAATTAACGCATTTACTTAATATCTGTTAAATTCGCATGCGCAAAACGTGTTAAGGTGTCATGATGTAACAAATATACATACATACTGCAATACAGCGGTCAGAGTTGCCGGCGGAGTTTTGTAATGGATTTGCAAAATATTGCTAAAGCCGCGTTTTTTAGGTTTCGTGTTTAATTGTTGCCATGCCGGTGGCTTGGCAAATCACTTGCTAGGTAACTAAATAACAATTAAAATGATAACAGTGCTAAGTAGGTAATTACATTTAAGACTTATGATGAGACTTAAAGAACGTACTTTGACTTTGAGTAAAGCCTGAGCTTTATTTATAATGAAAACGTGATTGACTTATGTGAGTGTCATAGATCTATCTCGTTTTAACTCTGAGTAAAGTCTGAGCCAAGTCAAAGTACGCTCTTTATATCTCAGCATTAGACTTCAGATTTGCAAACCGGTGATAAAGTCTTGACTTATAATAAGTGACACGAGTTATCCTACGTAAAATAAACAGATCATTTCATTTCAAACTGGTACACTTTTCACAGTAATCAAATATCAAATAACACTCCTAACTTAACCTAAGTCTAAATTGTCACAAGTTAAATGTGCCCTACTCAAAATTTTGATCCAGTTTTGAATCGTATAGATCACTACTTCAGGTTTTACCTACTACTTATTCTTTAGATACCTACTATATTTATTTTATTCATTAATTTACATCTTATGAAAACCTTTTTTTATTTGTCTAATTCAAATGTTTGCAAATTCAAATGTTTTGATTTTAATGAACATACAAGAGCTTTTGAATCGTCAAGTAAATCAACCAGCCTTTTGTCTTGTATTTTGTTTTTATAACTGATGCCCGCGACTCCATCCGCGTGATTTAAGTTTTTTTGATTTCCGCGGGAACTCCTTAATTTTCCGGGATAAAAAGTAGCCTATGTCACTCTCCAGGTCCTCAACTATACCAAAAATCACGTCGATCCGTTGCTCCGTTGCGGCGTGATTGAAGGACAAACCAACAAATCAACAAACCAACAAACTGACTTTCGCATTTATAATATTAGTATGATTCAAACTTGCAGCGTTTTACTATTCTACCACACAATCTAACTCAGCCATCCGTTCATGATCATTCAATTAAATCATAGACTAATGTAAACGTGCCATTAACCGAGTTGGCAAACATTTCGCCAGAGAACCTTGCGGCGCTGTTGCGACAACCTGCTCTTAGGCAAAATAATAGAAACAATCACAACTGCAAGTAATTTACACGTTTTACCAGATTAAAAGATGATTCTGTAGTGCACAGGCTCTAAACTAAACTAAAATAACAGCATCATACAAATATCCATACTATTATATATACTATTATTACTATTATATATACTATTATTACTATTATATTATATTATTATAAATACGAAAGTGTGTCTGTCTGTCTGTTTGTCTGTCTGTCTGTCTGTCTGCTACGCTTTCACGGCCCAACTACACAATCGAGTTTGATGAAATTTGGTACAGAAATAGGTTACGTCCCGGGGAAGGACATAGGCTACTTTTTATCCCGGAAAATTGAAGAGTTCCCGCGGGAATCAAAAAAATGTATCCGTTCAACCGATTTTGATAAAATTTAGTACAAGGACAGGTTGTATCCCGGGGAAGGACATATGCTACTTTTTATCCCGGAAAATTGAAAAGTTCCCGCGGGAATCAAAAAACACAAATCCACGCGGACGAAGTCGCGGGAATCATCTAGTATAAAATATTATGGTGGTTGGATGGATGGATGTATGGATGGATGTTTGTTACTCAATCACGCCCCAACAGCTTAACGGATCTGGCTGAAATTTGGCAAAGAGATAGATTATAGTCTGGAATAGCACACACAACCTTACTGAGTTATTATCAAAATGTTTCCGGCTCTTATCCGTTCCGTCTGTCTGCGCTGGCCCTTATATTTTAAATGCGGAAAGTAATGGTCTCCATAATATTTTATGCGTTCACGTGTTATTGTAATTTGCGTCGCCATCTTGGATCGACACGTGACGAGGTATTATTGTTTCCTCACATAAAATAATCTTATCCCATAATGTTTAGTTTTTAATTTAGATTTTAATGTATAATTCTATATTTATCCCGGAAAATAATAGTTATAATTCTATATTTTTGTTATAAATATTTAGTATTTATTTTATGACTGGTTATAAAATGTAAAAAAATGGCAGTCATAGGGACTGCCGATAGAAGTGAAAACTTATAACTTAGAATTTTAGTTGAAAATTTGAAAATAATATAAAATTTTCAAACGCCAATATAAATACGAATATTAAAAAAAAGTCACAACATGTAGGTGTCGCGAACCCCCCTAATAATATTCCCCCCCCCCCCGCCCCCCCCAAAGTTTCAGCATACGGTCAGGTATATACGATGTGTTATACGGCATAATACGTCCCATAACATTTTCCCGTACCAAAAAGTGCTCAACGCGGCTAAAGAAGTTTTCACTTCAATAATAGTTATTTGTTACTAGATGATTCCCGCGACTTCGTCCGCGTGGACCGAATTCTTTCGATTCCCGCGGGAACTCTTGAATTTTTCGGGATAAAAAGTAGCATATGTCCTTCCCGGGATACAACCTAGCGCTGTACCAAATTTCATTAAAATCGGTTGAACAGATAAATCTTTTTGATTTCCACGGGAACCTTTGAATTTTCCGGGATAAAAAGTAGCCTATGTCCTTCCCCGGGATACCACTTATCCCTGTACCAAATTTCATCAAAATCGGTTGAACAGATGGGCCGTGAAAGTGTAGCAGACAGACAGACAGACAGACAGACAGACAGACAGACAGACACACTTTCGCATTTATAATATTAGTATGGACTAGATGATTCCCGCGACTTCGTCCGCGTGGACCAAATTCTTTCGATTCCCGCGGGAACTCTTGAATTTTTCGGGATAAAAAGTAGCATATGTCCTTCCCGGGATACAACCTAGCGCTGTACCAAATTTCATTAAAATCGGTTGAACAGATAAATTTTTTTGCTTTCCACGGGAACCTTTGAATTTTCCGGGATAAAAAGTAGCCTATGTCCTTCCCCGGGATACAACTTATCCCTGTACCAAATTTCATCAAAATCGGTTGAACAGATGGGCCGTGAAAGTGTAGCAGACAGACAGACAGACAGACAGACAGACAGACACACTTTCGCATTTATAATATTAGTATGGATACAAGAGTGAAAAGTAGTTAATGAAGTTATAACTGGTTAGTTATTCTAAATCTATTACTTCAATCAACCTTTGATGAGTTCTATTTCCAAGCGGCCTCGATTCACGGAATTATCCTGGAAATGAAATACGCCCGGCGCAACCTCGACTGGCGTTATACGTAACGCAGCATGCGACCCCTCTCACGTGCCGCTTACGTAAAGGGTTGTTACGTAGGGTGCCTACAGACGAGCTTTTTGAAAACTTCAGTTTTCAAATAGCTTCACGTGAACGAACCATCTGATCACGTTTTGTTACGTGAACACGTTACGGCATCAGCATCACGTTTACAGGCGGGTGCTGTTAATTCGCTACATTGTTGCCCTCTGTATATTATATAGGCTATATTTTGTTAATGTAGGCTATAATTTAATTGGGCTCTTCTCAGACCAGGGCGCGTTTGAAACCCTCGTAGCTTTAGTTTTAAGTAACCGTTACTGATTATCACCATTAAATTTTATAAATAACTGGACGTCAATAAGTGTAGTATTCCTATCTAAATTGAATAAACGTTATTTGAATTTGGAAATCCATACTTGTGCAGTTAGCGCTGTTGTCTTAACGTGCGGAGGTCCCGGGTTCGATCCCCGGAAGGGTCAATTTGGAAATTTATGATTTCTGAATTTTCCCTGGTCTGGCCTGGTGGAAGGCTTCGGCAGTGGCCAGTTACCACTCTACCGGCAAAAACGTGCCGCCAAGCGATTTAGCGTTCCGGTACGATGCCATGTAGAAACCGAATGAGGGCATGGGTTTAATAAAACTGCCATGCCCCTAACAGATTAGCCCGCTACCATCTTAGACTGCATCACCACTTACCACCAGGTGAGATCGCAGTTAAGGGCTAACTAGTAGTGGATTAAAAAAAAACAGATTTTGACGAAAAGTACATAGAAAGCTCGAATGCAATTGAATGGTGTTAAAAATATAAACCACATCGTCAGGATGTCCAATGTTGGGCATAGGACTTCTCTAGTGAACGCCACCACCACGCCCGGTCCTCAGGCTTCCTCATCTAGCCACTTCCCGCCACCCTCTTTATATAGTCTACCTTCGTCTTCATGTACAGTACAGTACCACCAACTTATCAGGCCCGGTGGCCAAAATTGGAACTAATTTTTATGACTGTTTCGTTTTTGTTTTTATTTCATTTTTCTTATTTATTTTAACAACACAAAATGTGATAACAGCGACGATGTTACCGGGTCGGATAAGTTTGTGGGACTTGGGCCATACTGCCAACGCTTTAAGCAATACCTAAGCAATATTGTTACAGCTGGGATTCGTAAACCGAGAGAGAGATACGGTTTGTCTAAACTAATATTATAAAGAGGAAAGATTTGTTTGTTTGTTTGTTTGTTTGTTTGTTTGTAATGGATAAACTCAAAAACTACTCAACCGATTAAAAATTCTTTTACCTATAGAAAGCTACTTTATCAGCGAGTAACATAGGCTACATTTTATTTTAAAATAAATTAGAGATCCCTTCGACAATTGCAATAATGTGAATTAAGTCGGAAAAATTCACCTAATTTAACTTTTTACGTTAAACCTCTATACGTCTATTAATTCAGACTGTCTTTTCTGTCATATTTTGTCAAGACACTTTTATTTAATATTTGTCAAGACAAACATAATAAATACAAGAAAACTTACCGACATTTTTTAAAACATTTTAATATCTAACTGCTGTAGACAGACTGCGAAAAGCCTCAAAGATCAAGGTCTCAACTTAGTTGTTAGTTCTAAACATTGTTCCCAGGCGATCGCAGCGAAAATACGTCGTATTGGAGACACAAGTGCCAAGCGTTCACAGCGATTTGCTGAACAAAATTTGAGAACGTATGGTGGAGTTGTTCGTCTCAGTGCCGACTGACCATTGGATATGGAATATTTTGATCAAGTGCTACCCGTGCGAAGCCGGGGCGGACCGCTAGTTTAACAATAATTTATTAAGTTCACACAAATGAGGGCAAATGGCACTTCACAAGGTTCTCTTCTGTCGTCAACTTCTTCTTTTTTCTTCTTCTTCTACCCCTCTCGTCTTGGTGTTCCTTCTCTGTAGCCTCGCTGACTGGTCACTCTAAACTATCTCTATTGTTTTACTACGAAATCACGTTGAACTTTGCCAAAAATCTAATATACTTACAGAGCTTAGAAAAATAACAACAACAAACAACCTGACATGGAAGTTGTTTCCTTGGTTACGTGTAATATTTACCTAGTTACACGACAATATTACTCAAAATGACAGTTTGATGTCACGTACCTTGACGTTCATAAAATAAGGATTATAATTCTAAAACACGAGAGTCAACAATAATGAAACATTATTGCTTTAAACGCAGTATGGCCCCAGATAAGTTTGTAGGACTGTACAGTAACCCCTACTCAAGGACATTTCGGCTCCAACAACCATCAATAATCAAATATCATCAAATAAATATTATAAATGCGAAAGTTTGTATTGATGGATGTATGGATGGATGTTTGTTACTCAATCACGCCGCAACGGCTGAACGGATCTGGATTAAATTTGGCACAGAGATAGATTATAATCTGAAATAGCACATAGGCTACTTTTTATCCCGGAAAACTAAGGAGTTCCCGCGGGAACCAAAAAACCTCAGTCCACGCGGACGTAGTCGCGGGCATAAGCTAGTAAATATTATAAATGCGAAAGTTTGGATGGATTGATGTATGGATGGATGTTTGTTACTCAATCACGCTGGCAACGGCTGAACGGATCTGGATTAAATTTGGCACCGAGATAGATTATAGTCTGGAATAGCACATAGGCTACTTTTTATCCCGGAAAACTAAGGAGTTCCCGCGGGAACCAAAAAAACCTCAATCCACGCGGACGTAGTCGCGGGCATCAGCTAGTCGCTCCTAAAGTATGGCCTGTCCATTGGCAATTCAACTTGCAAATGGGTTGGGCTTTGTCAGTGACCTTTGTTCTCTTGCGGTTATTTCATTGATTCGGGGAAATTCCAAACACAGTTTCCATAGCTCGTAAACAATATAATAGTACTAATGGTCACTATACAAAGTCGAACCATGTATTTCGTGGTATCATCGTTTTCCTCGGCACCAAGGTCCGCGCGCCCTTCGTCGATTTCCTAGTTCTCTCGTGAATACAAAACAATTAACAATTTATTTCCTATTTCGAGGATTAGATCACGAGGCGTGTGTTACATGTTTTTTAAGTTTGTATAGAACAAGAGTAAAGGTACTTGTCATGCAATGCATTATCCTACTCAGTATTATAAATGTGAAAGATTGGATGTTTGTTTTTTGTACTATTGATGTGCTACAAGTTTGCCCTTGACTGTGTTCTCACCTGATGTTAAGTTAAGATGCATTCTAAGATTCTAGGCGGGCAAGAGGGAACTTTTTAATTTTCCGGGATAAAATACGCATGTTTTTGGGTATACCTAAGCTTGCTTCATTCTAAAGGTTAGGCAAATCGGTTCAGGCTTTGTGGAGTAAAACGAGGCGTAACATACATACAAATTTACTAATTTTGACGACCTCCCTGGTGCAGTGTTGAGCGCTGTTTGTTGTCTTAACGTGCTAGGTCCCGGGTTCGATTCCTGGCAGGGTGAATTTGGGAGTTTTCTCTGGTGGTAGGCTTTGGCTGTGACTAGTTACAACACCACCGGCAAAGACGTACCGCCAAGCGTTTTAGCGTTCCGGTACGATGCCGTGTACAAAAACGACTAGAGGTATGGGTGCCATACCCCTAACAGGTTATCCCGCTACAATCTTAGACTGCATCATCAACTACCATCAGGTGATATCGCAGTCAAGGGCTAACTTTTAGTAAAATTAAAAAGAAACATAAAAATATAAACAGCCAAGTTTAGCTTAAGCAGGTAACTCAAGTAATTTTATAAAATTTTACGATGTTTTAAAGCAATATCGATTAGGTAATACGATTACCGACTAATTATATTATATTAATTTCGACCATTATACACATATTTATATAACACCTGTATCTTCAACCTGAGCAAATAAGTTAATTTAATTGAATCGAATAAGATCAACTTCAAAAGGCGTTTACTCTAGAAGAACAAAGTAAAGATTGCATTAAGTAATAAATATGATGTAGTAATGTAGTAATTACTATCTTCTGAGTAAACCATTACCAAGGTGAGGACGTAACTTCCTAATGGTGACAGTAGGCTAAGTAATGTAAGAGGAAAACAGTAGATATATATGACCGTCATCAAGGTCTCTACCATGCTTGCTTGCATAATAATACCTGAACACTTTGTTTCCTGTCTGTAATGTAATTAATTACTAATAATAGTTTAATTAATTGTTGTTGTTAAAGATGTGGCAAGATAAGACTCTAGCTTTTAACGATTGATATGCTCAAACAATTCTACACGAAACTTTTCCGATACACAATGGAAATGGTGTTTACCTATAAGTGGCTAATCATTTTATCTAAGTACCTAATATATTGTAGATTTTTTGATGTATGTTTTAAATGATATAGCTGTTGGTAAACCAAATAAACGAAAAAAAAAAAAAATACGGTCACTAAAGTCTGCGTCATTCATTTTATAATACTACTAGCTGAAGCCCGCAATTTCGTCGAAAAAAATAAATATAACTTTTACGTCGAGCAACATTTGTAAGAAAATCCCTCGAATACATGGTTTCATAATGGCAACACCAGTGCTGTACCTACTCGTGCATAATTTATTTGTCTCCATTTTACATTGACTTAATAATACATGGACTTCGGGTGTAATGCAAAATTCACGAAAAAAGTGTCCCGAGAAAACCTATATGTACGAGTATACGTCATGTATATTTTTATAAACAAACTAAAACATTTTAATTTGTGTCTTAAATCATTATGATACAGTCTAATTTTGCTTGCAATAAGCTATCCGCCTATGTAGCTTCGACTGACGGTCGCCCATTTTTTTATCATATGCAGCTTCTAGCGATAAATTTGATAAAAATATTGCACTCCCTCTGTCTTATATACGCGCGTAGTGAATTAGAAAAGGACAGATAGTTACTTTTTGTTCATTTTGGTTGGTTATGCCATTTGTGTTTACAATTAATTGAAATTTGGATGGAATATTATATTTCTAAGCGAAATAATACCTTTATATTGTTAATAAATGTTTAATTACTGAAAATATGATACACCATCTTCTTTTCTCACCTTACTCGGGTAGTTTTTGCAAGATTTCTTATCTCAGTGCGGCATTATTGACGAGTGTTCTTTCTGATGACAAACACGAGACTGAAGTGCGATTGGAAACCTTTTCGCATTTTGGATCTCTTTCGGTTCGGACACGTTTTAGCGCTGACCCGAAGTCCATGTATTATTAAGTCAATGCCATTTTATAATTAATTAGTCACTTTGATATGCGGAAACGTCTGTCCCTGATGCGTGCTTCAGACTAATCCCCGTCTATTATACTTCCAAGGACAAAACCGATATTGTCATTAAACTTCTTCGTTACCCTCACGTCCCAAATTAATTCCCTGCAATCGATCAGTCATCGTCGACCATTGAGCCCAGCCTATGTTTTCTTTAAACTAAAACCACGACGTGGGTTCCAAGTTGTTAATTTTATATTCAATCAATAATCAAATGAATAGCAAATAACTCAAAACCTAACACATTGACACATATTTTGTTAGCCATATTAACTTATTTCCTATCCACTACACCCCATTAACGTCCCACTGTAAGGCACAGGCCTCTTCTCACATAGGAGAGAGGGAATTAGAGCTTAGCCTAGACCAACGAGGCAGTTGTTATTTCCTATGTTAGCACTTAACCTAAAACGAGTCATCTTTCCTACGTATTTCGGTTGTCCGAACTACCCCCGCACATTGCTACTTGAATTTTGCGACTCGACGTCAAGCTATATCGGTGACACTTATCTCCTTATTTCTGATATTTAACCAACTTCCAAAAAAGGTGGTTCTCAATTCGGCGCGTATGTTTTTTTTTTTTAAATTTATGTCGGTGCATATCTCCGTGGTTTCTGAACCGATTTGAAACTTTTTTCTATCAGCCGTTAGAGGAAGCTCTCGAAGGTGGTCCCATAAAAATTCTGACTCCAAATCCTCAATCCTGACACTAAAAAGTTAAAAATACAAATTATTTCCAAAAAGGATAAGCAAAGTTGATGCATCAGACTCGCCCGACTTCAGCATAGTGGGTAGAAATCAAAATTATTTTGTACTTTTTTAGGCGTTGGAAGTCGGTTTATTGGAAAGATTTTTTTTATCATAGGGATACCCCCAGCATAGCCCTCACCAACGACCGCTGAGTGACCGAGCCTGTTGAGTGATGGGCGGGGCACATAGTTCGAAGAACCGATGGACGTTGGAGCCCCAAGGTGCTAGAATGGCGACCCCGCACTGGAATCCTACCTATAGCGTTGGCAGGCCCCCACTAGGTGAATGGATGACACTAAGCAGGACTCTGGGAGCCGCTAACTACGACAACGATCTATTGGTATGCTTGGTGGAAGTCTTCGGCCGTAGCTAGTTACCACCCTACTGGCAAAGACGTACCGCCAAGCGATTTAGCGTTCCGGTACAATACCTTATAGAAACTGATTAGGGGTATGCGTTTATATAACTGCCATGCCTCTAACAGGTTATCCCGCCACGTTCCTATACTGTATCATCACTTACCATGGATTTAAAAAACGTCGAAACATACATTTGACTAAACATTGGTCACATTACACCGCACCACGTTACGCAATATATCGTATCACAAAACACACAGACACACAAATGTGTTGGCACACCGCGCGCGCACACACGTGGCAGATGCACGTTGCAGGTCGCGTGCGCGTGCGCCGATAACATTGACTTGCGCTCGCTTATTGATTATTATTAGAACTATAAAACTAGATTAGTAGATCTATACTTCTATTCTATACTAATATTATAAATACGAAAGTTTGGATAAATGGATGGATGGATGTATGTATGGATGTTTGTTACTCAATATGCTACGGCTGAACGGATCTGGATGAAATTTGGCACAGAGATAGATTATAATCTGGAATGTCACATAGGCTTCTTTTTATCCCAGCAAATTGAAAAGTTCCCTCGAGAACCAAAAAAACCTCAGTCCACGCAGACGAATTCGCGGGCATCAGCTAGTAAAAAAATACATGGTACCACCACCATAGAATACTAAGTGTTACCTTCTACGTACTTCCATAATCACTTTTTGTCTCAATAAAAGAGTAAATGGGTAATGCACTCAATAATAGCGTAAACGCCACTAAGTCACGCGGAGGAAAATGCGATTTTCCACGTACCAACGACTTACAATGTTTGGGTAAACTATTTTCTCTTTTCCTGCCAATTTTGCTGCGTTTCAATCAATTACTATGGCTCCACACATTTGGCCAATATTGGTAGTTTGTACCGAATACCTACATCTCATACACTAAAAAGAAAAGTCCTGTAGGGGATATTTTTTATCAATTGAATCGCATTAAAGTTCAGTACGATAAATGATAAGTAAATCATTTTTTCATCATACCTATTCGAAAAACGAATATTGGCTTCAAAGGATAGCGGGAGCAAAATGTAATTTTTAGGCCCATGGGACTTTTCATTTCTCTGTTCTGATTGGTCCGCGTTCGTGCTTCTGATTGGTGCTTAAACGTAATGCGTTAGGTAATGTCCATACATATTAGGTTGATACTCCTAGCTTTTTCTCATACTTAATGATGAAAAATAGTGTGTGTCACTCGGGGCCAAATTTTTTGTTCTTGGGCGGCGTATATTGAATTCCTCGCTACGCTCAGAAACAAAAATTTTCTTTGGCCCCATATAACACAAATAACTATTTTATATCATGTAGGACAACCTGTGCCACCTATGATAAGTCAAGATTCTACCACCAGTTCGGAAAGTCGAGTTCTACTGAGAAAAGCCGGCAAGAAACTTAGCAGTTGCTGTTTTCATAACAAGAAATATGTCTAATAATCAAATTAATCTACCACTGGTTCGGGATGAAATTCCCGCTGGATTGTAACCGCGGGCGTCTTAAAAAAAACTCTGTACTGCTAATTTAAACCATCGGTCTTAGATCATTTTCGAATATAGGAACTCATTCGAATAAACTATTCCGAATATAGGTATTCATATACTAGCGAAAGTGGAAATTTTGGGAAACGTGCCAATTGTTTTGATATATTTTGTTACTTACCCATTTTGAAAGTTTCCAACATTGTCTTGTATCTCTTGCTGGTACAAAAGGATTTGCTTATTCATATATTTTAGGGTCTTGACATTCCGGTATGGCAGGGGAATGCACTAAAATGCTCCGAGTGCATTTGGGATCCAAAATAAAGGCTTTTTGAGTTTTTTGGCGATTATTATTTGCTGGATTTAAGGGTTTATGAATGCAAAGGAAATTTTTGATTTCCAGAGATAAACAGTCTCTCGTTTCGTCTCTAGAATGCAAGCTATGTTTTGTGACAGCAGACAGACGGACGAATCTATACTTACTATAATAATATAGATGCGGAAGTTTGTATGGATGGATGTTTGTTTGTTACTCAATCACGCCAGAACGGCTTAATAGATCTGGATGAAATTGGGCATAGAGATAGATTATAGTCTGGAGTAACACATAGGCTGCTTTGTATCCCGGAAAATTAAAGAGTTCCCGCGGAAACCGAAAAACCTCAATCCACGCGGACGAAGTCGTGGACATCAGCTAGTACTTTCATATTTATGAAAATAGTAGATGTTGCGACTCATCCGAGTTAATTTAGGTCTTGAAACAATTTATCTGTACTACAATATACACGTCTAAAAAGTTTTGGCTGCAAGTTTGTTTACTGTTCAACAATAAGGCAACGTGACCGATTCGTGTGCTCCCATGTTACACGCAGACTCTATTTTGGTACATCTCCCTTACATAAATTTGTTTTTGTTTTGTTTTCTTACATCACCATCATTTTGACGACCTCCCTGGCTGGTGGTGAGCGACAGGTCTTATTGTGGGAGGTCCCGGGTGCGATTCCCGGCAGGGTCAATTAGACAATTTCTAATTTCGTCATTTTCTCTGGTCTGGTCTGCTCTGGTGGGTGGCTTCGTCTGTGGCTAGTTACCACCCTACCGTTAAAGACGAACCGCCAAGCGATTTAGCGTTCCGTTACGATGCCGTATAGAAACCGATAGGGGTACGGGCACAGAATAGGTAATAGTACGTTGTAGTATGGGTTTAATATAACTGCGCTATCCCTAACAAGTTGGACGCTACTATCTTAGACTGCATCATCAATTACCATCAGGTGAGATCGCAGACATGTGCTAACTTGTAGTGGAGTAAAAAAAACATCATCTGAACCTATCTGGGTCTAAGGCTATATCCCACCAGGCTGGTCAAGTGCAGATTCAGACTTCACAAACCTCTGAGAACATTATGTAGAACTCTCAAGTTTGCAGATTTCTTATACTTAATCATCTTATAATTACTAGTTTGTTCTAAAAATAAAATTAAATAATACTAATCTTAATATATTAATTAATTTTTTCTACCTAACATAGGTACGTGATTAGGTTATATAAAAACCCCTATTATTAATCTATTTAAATATTTGTTTAAGTGTATATGTAGCATTTAAAACAGGTTTAATAACTATTTTATAAATTAGCCCATATTGAATCAAGTTTCATTATTGTTTCGTATAAAAAATGGCAAACTCTTACATAACCCAATGTCAAGTAGGGTGCGCTTGCAGTAAAATAATATTTTTAGGACATTTCCATGAGACAAAAAAAGTGTGTGTGAAACACGGCAGATGTGAAACTTAAGAAAAGTAGCCCACGAGATAATGAGATAAATATAACTTGTTCTCAATCTCATTCTCTCGCAGGCTAAATCCATACTTTAATATTTTAAATTCGAAAGTGTGTCTGTCTGTCTGTCTGCTACGCTTTCACGGTCCAACTACTCAACCGATTTTGATAAAATTTGGTACAGGGATAGGTTACACCCCGGGGAAGGACATAGGCTTTTTATCCCGGAAAATTGAAGAGTTCCTGTGGGAATCAAAAAACATCAATCCATGTGGACGAAGTCGCGGGCATCATCTAGTCCTGTATATGTTTGTGTCGTTTGGGTGTCGCTTTCATTTCTTCGTTTCTTTGAATTTTCAAATCACAACGATTCTAAAAAAGTTTCACTTCAAAAATTGCATGCTGCATCGATTTAAAATGGAATAAATATTCC
This sequence comes from Erebia epiphron, assembly GCA_963932025.1. Classification (NCBI taxonomy): domain Eukaryota; kingdom Metazoa; phylum Arthropoda; class Insecta; order Lepidoptera; family Nymphalidae; genus Erebia; species Erebia epiphron. Next base: position 22,813,958 of record OZ009947.1, on the reverse strand, counting down.
TCGCATACTGTTAAAAAGAAAAGTAATGACCCAAAACAAATGAATTGATGGTGCTGTAAAGCAACAAAGCCAGCCAGCACACTAAAATAAGCATACTAATACATACTATATTGCAAATATATAATGCAAAAGTGTGTCTGCCTGTCTTTTTATACGACTACCTGAAAAAAGGAGTATATTGTTTTCAGGGTTCATGTATGTATGTGAGTTTGTATATTCCACCATAACTTCTATACGCCTGAACCGATTTTGATAAATGAGGTATCGTTAGAATCCCTAGCTTATTCCGGGTGACATAGGCTAGTAAAATTTTTAAAAAAATTGATGGGGTGACCATGGTCCCGCATTAAAGACTAAAGTTGAAAAAAAAATATTCGAAAATAAGATTAACTAAATAATGATCATCTAGAAAATTATGAGTATAATCCAAAAATATATAACACTATAGTTCAATATCCAGTGATTCACAAAAAATATGATTTAATAAAAATGTGAATAAGATTCCAAAGGTAACTAATGACTGTGGTATCGTTACTTAGTAGATAGTTACGCGCTACGGCAGAGCAGTCGTATTTTTAATAATTTTAATTATATTCACTTGTTACGCTTTCACGGCCCATATTTTCAACAGATTTTTCAACAGCCCGGGAAGGACATAGTCTAATTTTATCCCAAAAAATCCGCGTGAATCATAAAACCTTACGATGGTGCGGGCATCTTCTTTTAGCATATAAATTTTAAAAAAATATGTCCGAGGTCCCTGACAGATTTGGTGAACTTAGTTCCACAGGTGGTTGTCTATTATCACGCGAAGGAGTCACGTGTTCGTATCCATCGTTTTTGGTATAATAATCACCGTAATTACGTAATGCACACGTTCGGACGGCCTTGACTTTGAGTTTGGACGAATTTGTGCGGAAATCTCGTTTTTACGAATATATTATTGAGATTTATAATTACCTAAATATGGATATTTTAATGTGGTTAGATAATAATTATTCTCGGTTCTGCTTCTGTATTTTAATTCAAAGGAAACCTGGTTTGTGCGAAAATATAATTAAGTATCACACCTAAATGAGGAATTTGATGTTGTATAATAATTGGTCTCGGTTTGCTTTTTGCTGTATTTTAATACAAATAATTTGCTAACTCATAAAATGGTATTTTAATTCAAATAATTTGCTGACTTATAACGTAAAAACGTTCAGTTGAAACGTTTCAGTTCAGTGTTACTCGATACCCTGACATTGCCTACTACCAAATTCCTGGAAAGGGAAAATTGACGCACGTGAGCTATCTATAAGTTTAATTGGGTCAGTCGAATGGAAACAATTGTCACGTTTGGAGTAGGGCTTGCACTTTCATTGGTTTTTCCAGATTTGTCCCGTCTTTCCATTAATTATTTGGTATTTCCAGACACTCGTTGATCTGCCTCGTTGATCTAGTGGTTAGCATGTTCGACTGCGGCCGACGAGGTCCCGGGTTCCAGGCCCGGGTCGGGCCATAATTTTACGCCAGCATTGGGTTTTCGGACTAGAAATTCTCATAACTAACCCAGAGTTAGGAAGTTGGCGGTGTTTCATCCCCGTGCCGTCGGTCCTGGTTATTATCATTAACATGATAATAGTCGTTGAAACCTGCCAACCCGCATTGGAGCAGCGTGATGGGTCTAACTAAGCTCTAATTCCCTTTCTCCTATGAGAGTGAAAGTACCAGCAGTGGGACGTTAAAGGGCTGTAGTGGTGGTGGTGGAATCCCAGATTAAAGTAACGATTTTGAAACATCCATAGCAACGTCCTGGTACTATGTTTAGAGGATAGTGCAATCCACGATTTCCCTGAAGACAAAATTGCTACTTCATCTTTTGGGTGAATTTATCTAATACCAAGTAATTTCTTTGCCCGGAGCGGGTCTATTTACCGTCCAGATGCAGAACGGACACACACATTAATAATTCCAGACACAATAATTTAGGTAAATCTACTTTTTAATTCGATAAACAAACCTTTTGTAGAACTATTTCAACATGGTAACCCTTGGAGAATTGTGACGACAAATATTTGTCCTGTAAGAACTTTCAACGACAAATTAAATTAATGGATGCTAGATGACGCCCGTGACTTCGAACGAGTGGCTTAGGGGTTTTAAAAAATCCTGGGAAATCTTAGATGTTCCGGGTTAGAAAATAGCCTATGTTCTTCCCCGGGATGCAATAACTACATCTGCCCTAAATTTTATCAAAATCGGTTGAACTGATGGGTCGTGAAATAGTAGCAGTTAGACAGACAAATGGACACATAAATACTGCATTGATAATGTTAGCAAAGTATAAGGAGATACTATGGCTCTTGTAGTTTATTATCGTGTCCTATGAAGGTACGATGAAAAGGTATCCCTACATTTACAATTGATTACAAAATTAAACATATTGTATATTTAAGTATACAGATTCATTTTATTATGAAATGTTATATTTTAGCTTTTTCCAACGTTTGATCGACTATTGCCTGACCTTGGTAGTAATAATGTGACCTAGTTACAACAGAATAGTATTATTTCAAAAGTTGGTTAAGCAACGCTGACGAAAGTACGATAAGTAACATATACCTAAGTACCTACCTAACGTAATAGAAATGATACCTATGTCAAAAATAAATGATTTCTCACTGATAAAATATTAGTAGGTACTTAGTAGGTGGTTAGTTTTAAGTTTGATAACCATTTTAAACTATCCATTCAAGATGGATCAAAATTATCATACAAAGGCGTGTTTTGACGTTTGATGAGTTTTTTTTAATTATTTTTATTGTGAGATAGCTAATTTGATTGAGTTAACACCATCCCTATTATTAGGTTACGTGTAGAGAATTGATTAATAGTAGGGAGACACACTTACCTGTGTTCTGTTGCCTAATTTGGTAATGTAACTTACCTGTAGTTAAAATAACGAATAAGGATTTTTACATAAGTACGTTAAACTAGGATTAGGACACTTATGAAATTATCAATCACACCCCATTGGTGCTTAAAATTCAGTTCATTCATTACCCAAAAGTGTTAAAGGAGCATGTAATTCATTGCAGCCCTGGTAAATGAAAATATTTATGAATTTATGAAGAGTTTCCTCTGTCTATGTATCTGCTAACCCGTTGTCCTAGGTGAGACAGAAGCGACGCGACGCAATACAACGTCATAGAAATTACAATTAACTTGTCTAAGACGCGACGTAGGCCACGTGAAGTGTCAGCTACTGATACTGTAATGTCCTCCCGACCGAATTTCGGCCACGGCGGCCTATCTCCAGAGAGATTAGCCATCTGTGCGGGAGATATTATAGTGCTCAAGTGTGTGCGCATACACAGGTGCACTCTCTGTTCCTTTACTCTCATAGCCCGATGGGACGGAAAATCCGAAACGACCGGAGAGAGATCAGGCGCAGGACCGACGGCTTTACGTGCTCTCCGAGGCACGGGGGTGAAACACCGCCAACTTCTTTACTCCGGGCTAGTACTGAGAATTTCTTGTCAGAAAAACCCAATGCTTGCTATGGCCCGACCCGGGAATCGAACCCGGGACCTCGTCGGCCGCAGTCGAACATGCTAACCACTAGACCAACGAGGCAGTCTCTGATACTGTACTGATACTGTAATACAGTTGCGTCGCGTCGTATCGTATCGCGGTGTCGCGTTTGTCACATAAGTAGGACAACGGGTAAGAAACTAAGAAACTCATTTTCATGGCTGCTTCAATCCACCAATTTTATAACATCACGTAATATAGATAAATAGAACATTCGATATCGACTAAGAACACCGTATTACATAAGTGCGTGATAATATGACTGTAATTCGGTATGTTATGTCACGGAACAATACATGGTGATAAGATGGGAATTTTATCGATGAATCTTGGCGATAACACCGCATAGTGTAACTATGAAGGTGGAATATGATTGAGTAGGTAAGTATGTGATATTGGAAGGGGGTAATTTAGTTATGATATAATATAAAAAATACTTTTTAAACATCCGACTTCAAACTCCCGCGCCAACTTTATAACAACAAGCACACGTTATACAAAGTACTTATTTGATTGTTGATATTTTAAAAACCGCTCGACCGATTTCGATAAAATTTATATGGGACCACATGGGAAGTATGTTCTTTCAAATAAAAAAAGAATCATCCAAATCGGTCCAACCAGTCAAAAGTTCTGAGGTAACAAACATTAAAAAAAAAATGGACCCTTTCATAGAAAAGAGTTGGGCGTCCGACTTGTGGTGCATGCCCCTCCCCTGTATAACCCTGTCCTTGTCCCCGCCATAGCGCTGTCCCGTTTTTCTGGCTAGATGGCGTTAGTAAAACAAGTCCATATTCTTTGTTTGACAGGGCCCGTGTATGTAAATAAGGGCTACCGTTTTTATGCTCACTAGTTGGCGCCACTTGCGAGTAAGGTCCTGAAGTATAGCTGTATATTCGGTAAACAAGCATATTTCTGAAAAAAAGAACTCTTTTTTAAATAGTAAACATACAGGAACCAGGGAAATACTAACCTATGAATTAGCTGTTCGAAAGAATCCGCTTAATTTTGCACCTATTTTTCTTAGCTACGCTTTCAAAGCACAGAGCACTGGCATTCTTTGGCACGTATCTTACATCTTCCATAATTAATCGGTTATTGCTAAATATTCATAACATTAATTAAATAATTAGATAAAAGCCCAGTGATATTTGACATTTCGGGGACCTCACACTACACTAGCGCCCCTAGCGCCGAATTTAAACGCGGTAGCCCTGATTGAGGTCGTTGGATTTCCCTATTAAACTAAGTATATATCTTTTAAATGGTTTAAAAATAATAATTGTCTCTGATAGTTTTGTCTGGTCGGAGGCGCTACACTTTTATAGACTGAACGAATCTAGAACTTCATCTTGACCGATAGATGTCCTCTGGATGAAGGTTTTCTGCAAGGATCTCCACATAGTACGCTCTTGTGCCCACACGCTCCTACCTATACGCACTTAAAATCGTCCATCCATATAGTGAGAACCTTCTAATCTTCCCTAAACCGTAATAGTTTGACTGCCGATATTATTTCTGACTCATTCATCGATATAGAATTATGTAGGTACTAGATGGGCCCTTTCATAGAAGAAAATTGGGCGTCCGACCTGTAGAGCACGCTCCACACCTGTATAAGCCTGTCTTTGTCCCCGCCATAGCGCTAGCCCGCTTTTCAGACTAGATAGTGTAAGTAAAATAAGTTCATATTCTTTGTTTGACAGGGCCCGTTTAAGTAAATTGAGGTCGTTGGATTCATTTTACAAGTTCCGAGAAAAGTTATTTTAATTCTTGGAGGTCTTGAGTTTTACCTACTAATCCTTCAAGAAATAGGAAGTTAATAATATTCTACTCTCAAAATTCTAAATATTAACGTAAAATAACAAAAAAGAACTTTTTGAAGTTACATAAACCCAAACGTTAGTTATGTTGCGCGTTTTACAAATTTCAATGTATTTATAGAAATAACTAGATGATTCCCGCGACTTCGTCCGCGTGGATTTATGTTTTTTGATTCCCGCGGGAACTCTTCAATTTTCCGGGATAAAAAGTAGCCTATGTCCTTCCCCGGGATATAAACTATCTCTGTACCAAATTTCATCAAAATCGGTTGAGTAGTTAGGCCGTGAAAGCGTAGCAGACAGACAGACAGACAGACACACTTAAATGCATTTATAATATTAGTATGGAAGTATGGATTATGCCTTATGCAATACTTAATCCATATCGTAATTTGATTAAACAGAAGTTTATTCCAATTTAAATGGCTTAGAGTTTAGGCTAAACTTTGTATGGTTATTGGAGCTAGGAAGACTTTTTCTGATGCTAAGCAATTCATTTACATCACCACCCGTCCAAAGCCTCGTATGATTGTTAATTGTTTAATATTACTAGCTGACTAGCAGATGCCCGCGACTTCGTCCGCGTGATTTAAGATTTTTTTATTTCCACGGGAACTACTTAATTTTCCGGCATAAAAAGTAGCCAATGTTAATCTCCAAACACAACTATACCCATCAAATATCAAATACCAATCAAATAATATCAAATAAATATTATAAATGCGAAAGTTTGGATGGATGGATGTATGGATGGATGTTTGTTTCTCAATCACGCCCCAACGGCTGAAGGGATCTGGATGAAATTTGGCACAGAGATAGATTATAGTCTGTAATAGCTTAAAGGCTTTTTATCCCGGAAAATTAAAGAGTTCCCGCGGGAACCGAAAAAACTTAATCCACGCGGACGAAGACGCGGGCATTAGCTAGTGTAAAATATCACGTCGATCCTTTGCTCCGTTGCAGCGTGATCGAAGGACAAACCAACAAACAAACACACTTTCGCATTTATAATATTAAGTATGTAGATTGTTGCATTTATAAAAACTAGATAATTCCCGCGACTTCGTCCGGGTGGATTAAGTTTTTTTGATTCCCGCGGGAACTCTTGAATTTTCCGGGATATAAGCCTATAAGCCTATGTCCTTCCCCGGGATACAAACTATCCCTGTGCCAAGTTTCATCAAAATCGGTTGAACAGATGGGCCGTGAAAGCGTAGCAGACAGACAGACAGACACACTTTCGCATTTATAATATTAGTATGAATTTGTAGGTTATTGACGGTACGCGTGACGAGTAGAACTATGGATTTGAACACAGCACCTACCATGGCTAGAACAAAACGTGACGGCTGAGGTCTCGTGCTCACTCAGTAACTGATGACGTATGAATCTAGTTAAGGCGGCGCAGTATCCTAAGCATCCTTATCCTCCAGTATTATTCGATATAGGAAATTTGGTGATTACATTTTATTATTTGGTTCTTGTTCTGGTCACATTTTTTTAAGCGATACATAGCGAGCAAACGAGCAGGCAGGATCAGTCAAACCTGATGTTAAGTGATTACCAGCCGGGAACCGCCAATGCGTGGCCGGCTTTTCAGATATTTGTCACATATTTTTGTCAAAAGTGTACCTACTGAGTCTTTCACAAATCAAATCAATATTAATTTATTCAATTTAGGTACACTGTACACTATTATTGACGTAAGAAACTTTTAATAAAACATGATGGTGATGATCAATTACGGTATCTTAAAACTATAGCTACGAGGGTTCCAAACGCGCCCTAGTCTGAAGAGCCCACAACAAAATTAAACAGATTAATCATTTTAAATTATTGAAAATGTTAGAATGTGTGTAAGAAGGACTTTTAGGATACTACGCCGCCTTAACATGTAATTTTCAATGACCGGGTCTTGCGTATAGTAATTTATATTATAGTTTTGAGTCTAGTAGATGATATAGTCTTGCCAGAAGTCTAGAGTTTGATCCCGTTTGGGTTAGTTTTAAAGACCTCAAGAGGACCAGCTGGGTCGATTGCGGAAAAGCTGCATCAATCATTGATATAATCTCCATTGTTGTAAGTGGCCAAATCAATGGTATTCTCGCTGCAACAATGCATTTCCACCACCACCACTACAGCCCAATAACGTCCCACTGCTGGGCACAGGCCTCCACTCTCATAGGAGAGTGGGAAATAGAGCTTAGACCCACCACGCTGCTCCAATGCGGGTTGGCGGGCTACAATGCATTTCAACATACCATAATTTTACATCAATGTATGTCAACCAGAGAGAGAATCGGGCAAGATCGTAATTTTACCGTAATCCGACCAGCGGAATATACCTTTCTACTATAATATAATTACTTTGTACTATAATATACCAGACTAGGCAAGAATGAATATCTAGGCATCTTCTAGGCAAGCGTGCTCTAACCTAGACCTCATCATTGCTTTGTATTAAGAATGATAATGGTCAAGCGCAAGCCTCTCTCGCAGTTTAAAAAAAAACATATTTTATATTTATAACCACGGGAAACTCATACTAATAAATGAAAATCTATAAAAATATTATCGTTTCTAAAGATAAATCAAAAAATGTTTATTGTTTGAAGTACTGTATTTATAATAAATCTAAGGTATTTTTAATTTCTAATTGATTTTTAAAGCATTTACGTTGTCTATATACCGCTGGTAATAGTTAGTATTCTGTGCTACAATTACCAAGATAACATAACTCCATAGGACCTACCCCATAGCATCATCAACTGTAGAACAATCTACAAGAAAGTTATTTTACAAAAATACCTAACCTTTATTGCGCCTACGCAAAGAACTGAAAAGAAAAGTTACTTTTTCTCTTATAAATACTAAAATAGGTATTAGTCAAATTGTATTTTTCAGATACCTCTGAGATCTCTGGTATTCAGCCCGAAGTATTTTTGAAAATATCATCAGCTTATGCTCTCTTAACGATCCAACCAGGTTATCTATAACTAATAATAAAAGATTCAACCACTAATGTTAAGCGGTCAAAGGTCATGGTACAAACTATAAAAACTGCCAGGGTATCATAGCTTCATAGGCTATAATAGTACAACCACGAACCACTAAAACACATACAATTACAAACAAAAATAGCGCTTATTCCGCCCACATAAAGTACTGAAAAAGTTTTGAAGTTCCTGAAACTCGGTCCACCGTACAGCGGGAGGTTGAGCAACAGTGCAACGTGACCGGCCTATCACGAGGCGGGGACGAAACGTGACCTGGGCTTTTCGAGTACTTATATAACGATAGAGCTGAAAATATATCGATAGTCCCGGAAATTCCGGAAAAATTGTACATCAACAGAATTAGGAAAATCCATACTGCCACTGTAGCTGTCTGTCTGCTACGCTTTCACGGCCCATCTGTTCAACCGATTTGGTATTCAAGATATTTGGTACGGCGATAGATTATATCCTGGCAAAGGGCATGTGTTGATATTTTTCCTTTACCTGTAGGTATGGTACCTAAATTACCTAGGCTGAATAAGTACTTTTCATCCCGGAAAATTGCTTTAAGGGTTCCTATAGAATTTTTAACCCTAAGTCGACGCGGACGAAGTTGCGGGCTTTATCTAATAAGTAATAATTTTCACTGAATTTACAATTCCTAACGTTCTAAAATTTTCTGGATTTTTCAAATGCTGTTTGCAATCGAAAATATTTAAAAAAAAACTTCAGTTTTTTTAATATTTTCTATAATATATTCAGTTTATATATATATAAAAACTATACTATATTTTCAGTTTTTTTTTCTATGTTTTATAATTAAAAATTAAGACACATTTTTATTGTTCAGTCAATATTTTTTTTTACTTCTTTTAAAATTATTTGTCCTGCTATATATTGTAATAACAGTTTATGAGTTGCTAATTGCAATTTAGTCGAATACAAATCAATAAAATTTTATTATTACACGTGATGAATAATAATAATTAATTACGTAATTGACTGATACACATATTAATTGATATATGCATGAATTATTCATATTTAATTGCCACTAGCTATAATATTATTAACATGGGGAAATAGGAATGAGTCAGGCATGAATAATATACATATTCGTGCCTGACTTTTGTTTACGTTTCATTTAGTTCCGTTTATTCGGTAGTCGGTTTAAATTTCGTGACGTTCACGTTAAAGACCCCCTTGCGTATGGTGATGGATAGGGTTTTTAAGATGCAAGCTAATATATGTGCCTAATACATAGACTGTCATTTAATTATGAAGTAAACACAAGTTAATTGCAATGTAACAAATAATAATATAACAACAGCTATATAATATCCATAACCACTCGCAACCAAGATATAGATAGGGTCCACATTTCTAGAACACTTGCTACTCAAGGCAATGCAGAGTATCGAATGGTTACAGACACTGAAGTTATTATAATGTAATATTCTAAAACAATATTGTGACGTCACAACACTTAACAAAGCCTGAGCGGGAACTTCTCTGATTGGCGGAAGCTCCGCTTAACGACTGCTTCGGTGCAGTACAGGTCCAGCGCCCTCTGTGGTCATCGGGCGGCGCTCACTCATAGAAGATTTTAAAGCTCAGATTCGTTGTTTCAGTTAATTTTACATCATACTAATATAATAATTTATAAATGCGAAAGTGTGTTTGTTAGTTGGTTTGTTCGTTTGTCCTTCAATCACGCCGATCGACGTGACTTTTGGCATGGGTATAGTTGAGGACCTGGAGAGTCACATAGAATACTTTTTATCCCGGAAAATTAAGGAGTTCCCGTGGGAATTAAAAAAACTTACTCCACGCGGGCGAAGTCGCGGGCATCATCTAGTGATACATAATATTCGAGTACAATATTATTAAGTTTCTCATCAATATGTCATGAGAGAATAATAGTTATTTGTTATACAAGAGTGAAAAGTTGTTTTTTAACCGCGTGCTCAATTTTGATGACCGAGCAAGCGAAGGATTCTAAATGCGCTCGTGATTCAAAAATTAGAATCCTGAGCGTCAGCGAGGGAATCAAAAGAGCACGAGGTGAAAAATCTTTTCACTCGAGTGCAACACGTAACTTTTCATCCCACCTCAGCGAGGAAATGACATGACGTGAAAGAAAATGGTGCGCGCAAAGCAAATTAAAAAAGTACACCAAGAAGGTTACGAGTGTGAGTTTTTAACAAAAAAAGGTTGTATGGAAATTCGGCACCATAGTAAATAGGTTTTAATGATCTTTTGAATTCACTAACTTCATAGACGAGTGATATTTACTAACGTGCACACGATGTTCTAAATTTAATTTACTTTATCCTCAAGAGGATAATAACAGCTTTTGCATTCAGATATCGAAGATTAAAAATACTCTTTCCGAGATGGTGGGATGAAAAATTAATTTATCATTGTGGCAAGAAAAAGTCACTTCAGTTCTGCAGAAAAATTATCGAACCTTGTTCTTCTGGTGGTTTTGAACATGAGAGAGAGATAGCTTGGCCTTTTTAGGGTTCCATAGTCATCAAGGAACCCTTATAGTTTTGCCATGTCCGTACTTCCGTCCGCGGCATAGCTTAGTGGCTGTTCGTACTATTACAACGTACTATATTACCTATTCTGTGGTACGAATCAGAAAGCTGTAATTTGGCATGGGTCTCGCCGACAAACAGGTAAAATATTTTTATATTTTTTGGGTACCTAAACCCTCCCCTACACGTAAAGTTGGGATATTTTTCTCGTCTATCATATGGTGTGGGGTATCGTTGGATTGGTCGTTCAAAAATATTACGAGTGTGGAAAAAACATTTTTCGATTCAAGGGTCCGTTTGCGAATTATTAAGCTTTAAAGTGCTAGTTTTTGTTACACCCCTTTGCCAGCTAAACGGTTGTTTTTCGGTATGAGAAAAAAATCATGGCAGTAGTATGTAACATCGCAGTCAAGAAATCTTTACAATTTAACGAGTAATAATCTATTATGCAGAAGGACCTGGACCGCATTATTATCCCAAGAAAACCCCTGTCATTATGTGATTAATGGAAAGGGGTCACGACCCTCAGCAGTGGGGAATATGAAGCAGAGAGAATCGTCCAAGTTATAAAATGTACGCATATTATGACGACCTATAATCGTCATCAGTAAAGAATGCAGCATTATCTATACTCAAATATTATCATGAAAGCGAAAGTGTGTCCGTCTGTCTGTCTGTTACGCTTGCACGATGCATCTTCTTAACGGAATTTGATTAAATTTTGTACAGAAATAGATTGCATCCCAGAGAAGGGATATTTATCGCGGAAAACTAACTAACGAGATTCCGAATATTAACGAGAGATAATAATTTTTATTGTTTATTTTTTCGATATTTTTGAACGTTCAAAAAGGAGTATCGAGTCTACCGGGAATCCAAGTATTGGTAGCTAATTTGATCAAAGAATAAGTTTTGCCAACCAATAGCCAGTAATATTGCCAGTAGGTATATTGGGCTGGGGCACTCAGCCCCACTGCGGTGGTTTCGATGATCTTTTACCGATAAAATATTTAATTTAGTTTTATTTACAACTAGCTGATGCCCGCGACTTCGTCCGCGTGGAATAAGTTTTTTAATTCCCGGGGGAACTCCTTAATTTTCCGGGATAAATTACTATTTATGTGGAGAGTGACATAGGCTACTGCCTATGTCACTCTCCAGGTCCTCAACTATACCCATGCAAAAATTCACGTCAATCCGTTGCTCTCTTGCAGCGTGATTAAAGGACAAACCAACACATCAAACCAACAAACCAACGAAACGACAAACCAACAAACAAACACACTTTCGCATTTATAATATTAGTATGATGTTATTTAACAATTTAGTCAAAAAAATTGTATTTTACTTTTCGAGTAGTAGGTTACCTAAAAGTAGACCCAAAACGAAGTCGGCAGACAAAAACTAGTGACTCTATATTTTGTAATGTAACATAAACTGATATGACAGATATTAGTAACTGCGTATGAATTTTATCAGCAAACTTTATCTACACAGCAAATGATGTAATTCTAGGTTAAACCAACTAGATAACATTCACCTATTTTTTTATTTTCTAGACCAAGTTAAATGGGTTGCCAGCATTATTAAAACATAGAATAAGTACTTGATAATCAACTTTCTTTATAGAACCTGATTTATACTTAGGATACAGATATAACATGACAAATGCGTCCGCACAGAACGTCGTTTTCGTATTTGAAGCACATTTCATCCTGTCGCGCTAGTCTGTGGAACTTCATATAAACGTGCGCACGCGGTCTATTTTGTTAGCCAGGGATTATTTGTTACCACAGAATAAGTAATGCTACCACTGCTAATTACACTTTTGTTTTATAGGCCATATACTACCATCGCTATTCAAAATGAGAGTTTTATACTATACTAGATGATTCCCGCGACTTCGTTCGCGTAGACCAAGTTTTTTCAATTCCCGCGGGAACTCTTGAATTTTCCGGGATAAAAATAGCCTATGTCCTTCCCCGGGATACAACCTACCCCTGTACCAAATTTTATTAAAATCGGTTGAACAGATAAATTTTTAGATTCCCGCGGGAACTCTTGAATTTTCCGGGATAAAAAGTAGTTGGGCCGTGAAAGCGTAGCAGACAGACAGACAGACAGACAAACAGACAGACAGACAGATAGACAGACACACTTTCGCATTTATAATATTAGTATGGATGAAGTACCTTGATGACGTCACCCCTGAAATAACACTCCTCTTTTTGGGTCAAGGCTTAAAAAAGAGTTTGCTGAGACGAAAAAAAATTCAGGTTTTTTATTATGACGTACCTTGATAACGTCACCCCTGAAATAACCCCTCTTTTTACGTCAGTTAAGGGTTTGCTGAGAAGAAAAAATAAAATGACGTCATAGGGAATTCAAGATGGCGGACAATGAAAGCCTGTTTTTAAAAATGATTTTAATGTTACAATAGATAAAAATACAGCAAAAACATCGACCCGACTGCATCCCTGGCCCGTTAACAATCGAATACAGAAATAAAGAACGTCGAAAGGTTTTCGAGCGATTGTGAAAAGGAGAACTTTCTTTTAAAGAAAATTCTTTGAAAATTTTCCCATTTGTATATACGTTGCCAACGGTGGGTTTCAGTTCAAGAACTGACTGACTCAATGCTCGGTCGGTCACGTGGCCGCTCTAAATGTATTTTATGAAGTTTCATAAAGTTTTTTTTTTGGTTTTACGAACTTTCCTATTGTACGACTTTCGCTCAATTGTAAACTTGATTTCGAATAATGGAAAAATAGAATGGTAGCTATAAAATTACTTTTTTTCACTTGGAAGCGAATCTGCGTGTTATTGCAAAATTATTTAAATAGGAATTTAATTGGACATAATATCGTCGGTCTATCACTGTAAGTATAGCAAATACAAGATTACTACGCAGAGAGACTACCAAAATTTTATTTAAGGAGTATTTTTTCTTATAATATTATATATAATTATATTAATTTAAAGAAAGGTGACGCCGATGGATTCACCTTAGTCGAGAAGAAAAAACCAGACCGAAGCAGAACCGAAAAAAACGTGGTACAGCGCCTACAGCTGATGCAACGTTGAAAGCGGCGATGCCGAACGTGAAGATTTAGGGGAAAGGTGTACATAATGATCCCTGTAGGCCGAGCATGGGCGGGGAGATTTTATCCACGGGGAAAGGATAAGATGTCCCAGTAGGCTCGAGACATATTTTTTATAATTTAATGGTATGAAAATAAACTTAAACACACGTCCTATGCACAAGTCAAACAGGAATATACTTCTCCTTTCCCCTGTTGCCATGCTCTAGCATAATTTTATCTCTTGTCAGTGGATATAATCGGGGGATAAGATTTTTGTCCCCTCCCATGCTAGGCCTGCTGGAGGTAAAACGATCCCCAATTGTTTCATTGACTTAGCAACGCCATCTAGTAGGTTTGATTGAACTACGTGATTCCACAAGCATCCACGCAGTGCTGTGCAAAACGTCATGGCGGTGTGATTGCTTTCAATAATTTTATGACAAAAAAATTAAAATCAGTGTATTCAATCTAAGCTATGCACAGATTTGATATTATATAGCTTTAGTCCTAGTATACATAATGCGATGGCTGAATTTGTAGCAGATTATGGTGTGATTTTCCAGGATCAGGAGGATTGTTTTGTACACCCCGGTGTACAAAATTATCCTTTATTAGACCTTGACAAAAAACAAAATAGGAGAGAAATCCTTCTAGATAATTGAATAGAAAGCTTATTAATTTGTAGGGCGATAAATTAGCTATACATAGAATTTACTAATTGAACGAAATGCTTTATTAACTAACACACTTTTACTGTAATTTGCCCTTAGGGGGATCATTTTGTACCACCTTCCCCTAAGTCTCGCGCGTGAACCCCAAAACATCTAAGGGGGACGTCATGCAGTACATTGCGGATACGTACGAAGACCGCTATGGTACATCTGCAGATGGAAGATCAACTGAAGAAGCGCAGATGAACCTGGAAGAGCTGAAGTCGAGTAGGACGACATTTTTTAACTCCTATGTACTTACAGTTCCAGCTTGGTGCAAAAATGTGTTCCTCAATGCGGACTTTTGGCCTGAGGGCTTAGTGTACCGTTGCTATAGGGAAGCGAGAGAAAATCCCTACCGTAGTATTAGTCTTTTTTAACTATTTTAAGATTGTATTTTATTTTATCTTATAATATTGTTTTTATTTTTTAAGTAATAATGTATTTTATGTATTTTATAATATGGGCCGTGTTGCCTAAAATAAAATGAATAATAATAATAATATATCTATTTTAATGTACACAGCTAGCAGGGACTGAAATCAGATTCATAAAGGTTACAGAATTATAAGTGTTCAATGTGTTTTTAAATCTGTTATCCCAAAACACTTATATTTATATAACAGAAATGAATCTGTTACAGAAATGTTTAACACTGTTTTAAAGTGTACCGGAATAGCGACGTTGCCAAATTTACTGTTGACGCGTATTTAAATTTTAACCTAAGATGAAAGCACCGATGGTTGCAATTGTTTTAAGAAAAACATGGCCAATGTTGTTTCAGTGTGTGTAAAGTGCAATGAAGTGAGAAGAACGCGTTGTCACACCGTGCCATTGGTTTTAGGGTTACAGATAAAAACACTTATTAACAAATAAACGGTTACAGATTGATTGGGTTACAGTATCGTTTCTGTTGCACCATATTACTCCACACTTTACAATACACTCTAACGTTGCAGTGTAAAACTGTAATGTCTGTTTTAGTACAGCTGTAGAGGTCATCTAATCAAATGGCCGCGCATCCAATGTGTTTCAAATCTCACACAAAGTAGCGACAGCAAAACACACAAATTGGGCGTCGTTGGTCGTTCACGCACCGACTTTAGACATTTAGACATGAATTGATATGACGCGACGTAACGATAAATGACGCGAACGACACGTATCAAACATAATATCTGGGGGGCTACTACCAACGCTCAAAGCAACATTATTTCCAAACGACAGTTTTATGTCACGTACTTTGACGTCCCTTTAATAAGGATTGTAATTCTAAAACACGAACGTCAACAATATTAAAACAATACCGCTATAGTTGATGGTAGTATGCCCACCGAACCAGTGCAGTGGCCAAAATTGGAACTAATTTTCAACCGACTTCAAAAATAGGAGGAGGTACTCAATTCGACTGTATTTTTTTTTTGTTACCTCAGAACTTTTGATTGGGTGGACCGATTTGGATGATTCTAGATTTTTTATTTGAAAGTGCATACTTTCCATGTAGTCCCACATAAATTTTATCGAAATCGGTCGAGCGGTTTTTAAAATATCAACAATAAAATAAGTACTTTGTATAGTGTGTGCTCGTTGTTGTAAAGTTGGCGCGGGAGTTTGAAGTCGGTTGTTTAAAAAGAATTTTTTATATTAAATTATTATGCCTGTATAGTTTTTGTTTTTATTTTATTTTTCTTAAATTACACTGGCAACGCTTTCACCGAGTGAGATAATTTTGCGGCGCTATAAAGCACGTTCATTCTTAAATTAGACGATGTAATCTAGTGCCGTCCCTTTCCGCGGGGAGTGTTAAGCAAGAGATACCAAATATATTTAGAGCTGTCATTTTAGTATAGTTTAAAGATTGTGTACGACATAATTAGCCACAAATGTCTACTAAATTCGGAATGTCCATTAGACAAAACAAAAAAAAAATACATTATCAGTTTAGTAGGCATGGTAAATAAAATGTTAATTGATTATTATTGTTTATCAAAATAAGGAAAATAAGGTAATAAATTTTAATTAATTAATTTAATACTCTATAATTTTAAAAACAAACCCCAATATAGATTATCTATCTCTATGCAGATTCCTCATTGCTACATGTTGTGACCCTTTTCACTTATCTTAGGCGAACCTAGTGGAATAGTATTATTAGGTACCTACTACTCCTCTACTCTGAGGGACGGGTGGCCTAGTTGTGACAACGCAGTCGATTGCGATTGTTAAGCAACGCTGACCCAAGTCGGTAACTGGATGGGTGACCGAATTTGGAGGTTCAAATTTGGCCTTTTCGTTTCCTCCGTGTCTCGGAGAGCACGTTAAGCTGTCGGTCCCGGTTATTATCACTAACATCTAATAATAATCGTTAAAAAACCTGAGAGTTTAATACTCTTAGTCGAGTCGTATGCGGGAGGACGTGGGAACCTACCGCATTATTATCCCAAGAAAACTCCTACCATTATGTGACTAATGGAAAGGGTCACGACGCTCAGTAATGAGTAATACGACGAAAAGAGAGACTCCTCTGCTCTAGGGGAAACACCTTAATTATCCGGGATAAAAAAAGTACGTCAGCAGATAAGGGTCATGTGATATAGCTATTTATGCAACTGTATCGTAATGAGGGTCATTTTAATTATTAGAGTGCTGTTTTTTGATACGAGGCTTGCCGAGTATCAAAATAGGATAGTACGAGAATTAAAATGACTAATTACGTACAGTTGCATACAAGATTTTATCTACGACAAGGACGTCTTTATAATTTTTTACTTTATAAATTAATAAAAACCAAAAGTGCCAGAACCCAGAGCCGCTAAGCTATAGGTATCCTATTTATGAAGATAACCATATCGATACAGCTACGACTCATAACGATACAGCTCCCATACAACGAACTGTATCGTGAGAAGCAAACACGAAAGAGGGTTCAATTCGATATAGTTGTCAAATTCGAAATTGGAACTTTTCGATGCTGGAGTTGATAAAATAAATTATGACGTAAATAAATGTATCAGTATAATCCCAAAGTCCAAAAACTTTGATGACGTCATTAATGTATTCCTAATCTGAAAGTCCAAATGATACAACAATGACGATAGCGACAATAATAATTATGGGTTTATGTTTTCATCGAAATATAGTGACGTATCCCCCCGCGTCTGATTATCGATAAATGTGTTACGTCACACTAGTGACGTAGTTACCGCGTATCGACAACCGGTTCGGACCTCTGAGTGACTGTATTACCCTTACCACAAGTTTTTAAATCACCTACGTTGAACGATCTATCACATTCTATCACATTGGCGTCCAAAGCCCTTGATTAAGACCTACTTGCACAAGGACTCTTATATTGATTTAGTCAATTTTTTTAATGATGTCACTGGTCACCCTGTCGTTGTCAACAGCAGGGTGTCGATTACGAGTGCTGCAGGGCGAACGTGTATCTATTGCATCAATCATTCATTGATACATCGCAATCACCTTTGATTAGTAACACTCTTCCACTATTGGACGAAATCCATAGACTCAGCAAGAATACCATAAATTCATCCAATCAGAGGTGATTGCGATGTATCAATGATTGATGTAAAAGATACGCGGTCGCCCTGCTGCAATAATATGTCACTCTAGCTAAAAATTGACAGCATTACAAAATGTTGCTAAATCAGTTAAAATAACCTTGTGCAAGCGGCCCTTGAATTCACGAATGTATACAACCGATTTTTATTTCGAAACGTTTCTGTTTTGAGCGCTGGCTCTAAAACAATGCTACATTACGTACATTAATGTACGAGTATTCGATCGCTCGAATTCGATAAACGTAAAAGTTAAAATACTTGTGGTAAAGGTACCGTAATGCAAAGTCCGGGAAAATTACGGCTTTAATAAAACAAGAGGCGTATTATGTATTATTACTGTAATATTATGTTTTGTATGTAGATACGTGTGTGTTAGTGAATATTAGTATTTAAACTTTTCCAATACTAAGAAAATACGTAATGGAATGGGATTTGGGACTAACCGAGAGTTAGTTGAAAGTTTCCATGTAGCAGTGGGATGCAGGGCACTGTAAAATTTGGTTTTAAGTTTTCTGTGGTTTTGGAGGGGTTTTCGCATACTGGTGATATCCACTTTGCTTTATATTGGTTGTTAAACCAATACCGCAACTTTTTTGTTAACTAAAATCCTAAACTCAAATCTCTTAGTAGTCAAAGTCAAAGGGGTACGGCAGTTACATTTGACCCATACCCCTAGTCGGTTTCTATACGGCATCGTACTGGAACGCTAAATCGCTTTGCTGTAGGTACGTCTTTGCCGATAGGATGGTAAATAGCCACGGCCAAAGCCAGACCAGACTAACTAGACCAGACCAGAAAAAATTAAGAAATTATAAATTTCCAAATTGACTCTCCCGGGAAGAAACCGTGTAGAAACCGACTAGGGGTATGGGTTTAATGTAACTGCCTTACCCCTAACAGGTTAGCCCGCTACCAACTTAGACTGCATCATCACTTACCATCAGGTGAGAGCGCAGTCAAGGGCTAACTCTAGTGGAATAAAAAATAAATAAAAAGCCCTCCCGGGAATCGAACCCGGGACCTCCCACGTCAAGGCAACAGCGCTCAGCACTGCGCCAGGGAGGTCGTCTATTAGGTACTGCATATGACATTCAACCGTAGCTTAGCAACGTAAATAAATAAATAAACGTTTTTTTACCACTTTTAACAAAATAATTACTTATCGTACCTACTTTTATCAATCAAAAACCCAATTATATACTTTATTCCTCTCAATAATATTATTTTCTAGAGTACCTAATTTGATTATTTTTCGATTATCCTTCCATGCTCCGTTTTTCTTTTCGTCCTCCGCGCTCAATGGCGGGAAACATCGGGAAACCAACTCATTGGCCCCAGAATACCATATTTTTTTTAATTAATTTGTTCTACGGCTCTGTGGCCAAGTCCTTTATGGCCTTATATTTGTTGCGAATGTCGTACCACAGAATATAAAACTAGAAAATCATGACACTACGTTCCTATTTTCTAAGTATAGTGTGGTCAATGGGCCACCTCCTCAGCCTGTGGCTGTGTGTTTCACAGCATGAAAAGTTAGGTATCTACCTACCTACCTGACATACTGCAACGCTGATTTTCATAGTCAGACTATAGTAATAGGTAACTTAGCGGATCGGAACCGCTTGAGTTATAATATATCAAAATATACTGTAATTTTATAACAAACGCGATGGTATAGCATTGACTACAATAAACTTCCAAAAAAATATTTATAATTTAAAAATAGCCTGGACCGGATTTTGATAGGCAACCTGTTTATATCTATTATCAAATAAAAATAAAAAGTAGGTTTCATGTAATAAACAGCTCGGTGAATGTCGTGCCTATATCGGGATCTCTGACTATCAGGAGGCGCCCAAGGGCCGAAATAGCACATCTCTGGTTGAAATGCACCCATTATTTGCCACTATTATGTATTACATAACAAACAAATAAACAACGTCAAGTATGACCACATGTGCCAAAACGAAAACACCTATAGCGAAGGCCAAAACATTCCGCAGGCGGCCTTGGGAGGTTATCGTGAAATGTCTAATACCTAGTGTTATGTTTTTACTGAAAGAACTTAGCTGATCCACCCCTGCTTTGCTCGGGTGAAAGTTCTGGAATCTGAACATTCATAAACAACTAAATAGTATTCTTCAATACATCTATACTAATCTAAACTAGTATCATAAAGAGTAAATCCATACTAATCTTATCTTACTAATATTATAAATGCGAAAGTTTGGATGGATGTATGGATGTATGGATGTTTGTTACTCAATCACGCCTCAACGGCTGAACGGATCTGGCTGAAATTTGGCACAGAGATAGATTATAGTCTGGAATAGCACATAGGCTACTTTTTATCCCGAAAAATTAAAGAGTTCCCGCGGGAACCAAAAAACCTCAAACCACGCGGACGTAGTCGCGGGCATCAGCTAGTATTATTATAAATGCGAAAGTGTGTCTGTCTGCTATGCTTTCACGGCCCATCTGTTCAACTGATTTTGATGAAATTTGGTACAGGGATAGGTTGTATCCCGGGGAAGGACATAGGCTACTTTTTATCCCGGAAAATTCAAGATTTCCCGCGGGAAAAACTTGGTCCACGCGGACAAAGTCACGGGAATCATCTAGTATAATCTAGTAAGTCTAGGGAATCATCATATTATATCTGCGAAATTTTGGATGGATGTATGGACGTATGGATGTTTGTTACTCAATCACGCCAGAACAGCTGAACGGATCTGGATGAAATTTAGCATAGATAGATTAGGTATAGTCTGGAATAATACATAGGCTACATTTTATCCGGGAAAATTAAAGAGTTCTCGTGGAAATTAAAAACTTCAACCACGCGGACGAAGTCGCGGGCATCAAGTAGTAGCATAATATAATATTTTTTCCATTTACACGCCGTTACGTTTTGAAATAGTGACAGAAGTTATATATTTCTGTCAAAGTAACAGCTACTTCTGGGTTAAAAGGATAACCCGGCGTTTCTGGAATTGAGGCTTATTTAAGTATATTTTAAACAGAATGGAATAAACGAACGGGAAATGCAGGAAAAGTAGAATATTGAAGATATCAAACAGTCAAAGATGACTAGTTTTAACAGTGAAGACAAACATCGTGAGGAAACCATGATTGAGAGTTCATCGTAATGTGTTCGGTGTGTTCACCACTACAGCCCATTAACGTCCCACTGCTGGGCACAAGCCTCCACTCTCATAGGAGAGAGGGAATTAGAGCTTAAACCCACCACGCTGCTCCAATGCGGATTGGCGGGCTATTATCGTGTTAGTGATAATAATCTCGGTGTGTGATACTGCGAATCCGCATTTGGCCAGCATGGTGGACTATGGCCACATCGCTCTCGTTCTGAGAGGAGAATCTTGCCGGCAATCGGTTGATATGATGATGTTGACTTTGTTACTACTGTATTTTGTTAATACTATGTAGTATACAACGACCTCAATTTACACGGGCCCTGCCAAACAAAGAATGTGGACTTATTGTACTAACGCCATCTAGTCTGAAAAGCGGCACAGCGCTATGGCGGGGACAAGGACAGGGTTATACAGGTGAGGAGCACGCCCTACAAGTCGGACGCCCAACTTATTTCTATGAAAGGCCCCATCTAGTACCTACATATATATCGATGTGTAGTATTGCGCAACGCATCGGACTATCTAGAATTTAGTTCATAAAGTAGGTACCAGATTATACCGTAACACGTGGTGTTTACTTACAGAATTGCTATAATAGTTGCAACTTATTGCGTTGTTAAGTACGCCGCTCTTCAAATTTGAGTGTTATTCGAACTTCCAATATGGTTTACTTTCCTTTGCATTGATTGTACGAAGATTTTCATTGTAAACAAAAACATTGTTATGATCAGCTATGTTTTTGGGAAAATTACAAATTATTGTACAATAAGAGCGAATGTTCTATTGTGTATGCAGTAGAAGATTTATAATACGTATTTATGACATGATATTCATTTCTAGATATAATAGGAATTCTCTGTAATAGCCCGGATTTGGAAGTTGGCGGTGTTTCACTCCCGTGCTTATCTCTTTCGTGTCGGATTTTCCGTCCCATCGGGCTATGAGAGTAAGGGAATAGATAGTGTACCTCTCTGCTAGTGTGTCTGCGCACACGCTTGTGCACTACAATATCTCCCTCGCAGATGGCTTACCTCAATGGGCTTACCTCAATGGAGATTGGCCGCCGTGGCCGAAATTCGGTCGGAAGAACATTAATGTGTAAGTATACGCTCCTGGAAGTATAGCCACAAGATACTGACATTTATATGAAAATCCGAAAGTCGTCAAATCGGCCAAAGCTGTGGAAAATTTTGGCCAAGAGGCCCTGAACACTTTCGCCGAGTGCATGGACCAATGTATACTGCTCTTAATGTACTTTTACTGGACAATGTGTAATGGCTGCTATCAACTTCATTTCCGAATAAAGACGTAATTGCAATTGCAATTTGCAACTCATTAATGTAGAATTTTAGTATACTAGATGATGTCATGTCTGGAACAAAAGCTTTACCTAATTGCATCAAAATCGGTTATTGTATTGGCCGTGAAAAGGTAACAGAGCAGACAGACAGGTACACAATTTTGAATATTTTAATATTAGTTTGAACATTGGCGAAAACAAAACACAATTACTCACCTTTTGGTATCAGTACTTGTTTTTCAGACACCGAGTTAAGTTAGTCTACAGTCTACACAATATTGTTAAAAGATAAAAATATTTGTGTATTATTTCCTATTTTAATTAGAGCTTCGCACCTTTGCTATCTTCAATATTACTTAATTACCATATTATAATAGTTATTACCAATTAATAATTTATTATTACCAAAGACCCTCAGACTGAGTTCAAAAGTTCATTAAAATTCATACTAATATCAATAGATACTATTACCTATTCTGTTCTAATATTAAATGCGAAAGTGTGTTTGTTTATCTGCTACGCTTTCCCGGTCCATCTTTTCAACCGATTTTGTCGTGGTATAGAGTTTGCATCCCGGGGAAGGACATAAGCTACTTTTTATACAGGAAAATTAAAGAGTTCAAATCATCGAGGGAATTAAAAAACCTTAATCGACGCGGACTAAGTCGCGGGCATCATCTAGTTTGTAATATTAACAATTGTTGTCATCCCAAAATCACAGACTTCACAGTCCATGGCACGACATGACACGCGTACCGGAACGCTTAATCGTAACCAGCCACCGCTGAAGCCTCCTAACAGGTCAGACCAGAGAAAATAAAAAATAATAAATTCCCAAATTAGGGTTAGTTATAGAACGGGAATCGAACCCGGGACCTCCCACATACAAGACCCCAGCACTGACTATCACGCTTAGGGAGTTACCTTTTAACTAAAAGAAGCTCACAGAGCCCATAGAGCTATAGAAGTATTTGATGATACGTATAACCACAGAATATGTAATAGTATTTAACTGCCTCGTTGGTCTAGTGGTTAGCATGTCCGACTGCGGCCGACGAGGTCCTGGGTTCGAGTCCCGGGTCGAGCCATAATTAAGTATTGGGTTTTTCTGACTAGAAATTCTCAGTACTAGCCCGGAGTTAGGAAGTTGGCGGTGTTTCACCTCCGTGCCTCGGAGAGCACGTTAATCCGTCGATCCCGGTTATTATCACTAACATTGGATAATAGTCGTTAAAGCCCGCCAACCCGCATTGGAGCAGCGTGGTGGGTCTAAGCTCTAATTCCCTCTCTCTCATGAGAGTGGAGGCCTGTGCCCAGCAGTGGGACGTTAATAGGCTGTAGTGGTGGTGGTGGTGCTGATTTAAGTATAACCACAGGTATAACTAAAGTACCTTCAAGGCAAGAGTGAATAGGCATCTTCTAGGCAAGCGCGCTCCAACCTAGACCTCATCATTGATTTTAATAAGCATGACTGTCGTCAATCACTAGCCTATTCAGATATAGAAAGAAAACACCTAATAGGTGCAATAATTATAATTCGCGATAGAGTGTTTGTCAATAACTTTATCAGTGTTTTCCGATGATATTATTATGTAAACTGTATTTTGCCAATAATATTATTGCGTTTTTGTAATTTAGGTACAATCAGTTGGTATTTTTATCATTATGTTAGGTACTTGCCTATTAAAAGTTGCTGACGGAAAATGCCTGAAAGGAAACGTTGGAAATGAAATGAGCAGGCGAAAGATTTAACATTGCCAATTTGATTGCTCATATTGAGGGTTCGATCACATTAGCGTCAAAGAAAAATTAACCTTAACTGCATGGGAAGGACATAGGCTACTTTTATCCCGGAAAATTATTTAGTTCCCCCGGGAATTTAAAAAAAAATTAATTCACGTGGACAAAGTAGCGCATCATCTAGTAGATACTAAAGTTCAGCTGATTTAATAAATTATTTGTCTTTACTAGCTGATGCCCGCGACTTCGTCCGCGTGGATTAAGATTTTTTGATGCCCGCTGGAACTTCTTAATCTTCCGGGATAAAAAGTAGCCTATGTCACCCTCCAGGTCCTCAACTATACCCATGCCAAAAATCACGTCGATCCGTTGCTCCGTTGCGACGTGGTTTTAGGGCAAACCGAAAAACCAATAAACCAACAAACAAACACACTTTCGCATTTATAATATTAGAGTAATTTACACTTAATTATCTATCTATTATCCACTCGAAGTGCAATAGATAGATACAAATAGCATGTCAGAGTTTTCGAAAGAATTTCCAAATGTCACCATGACATTCAGAGTCGTGTTACACTCGTGTTACATCATAGTGACTATTGATCCGCTCTTATTCAATAACTGGCTTCCTCTCGCAATAGTTTACTATGTCCTTGTGTATAAATTAACAATACAATACGGCTAATACTGTTACGAAATCTTTAAATCAAATCAAATCATCATCTCCGCTACGATATGTCTGGACTCAGGCTTAATTAATATTAACCACTAGCTTTACTAACTAACCCCTATTAAATGAAAGAATGAATGAAATATTATTTATTGTACACAAAAAAAACAAGAGAAATATATTTACACAACAACAATAAAAATAAGAAAAGAAAAATCGGTACAAATGGGGGTCTTTGAAGCGATCTCTTCTAGGCAACCACTATTAACCCCTATTTTACCCCCTCAGGAGTTGAAATTTCAAAAATCTTGTCTTAGCGGATGTCTACGTCATTATAGCTATCTGCGTGCCAAATTTCAGCCCGATTCGTCCAGTGGTTTGAGCTGTGCGTTGATAGATCAGCCAGTCACCTTTTCCTTTTATAAATTTAGTTCGAAGACTACACTCCAACAACTAAATAAAAGTTTTTTTTCTAAGTTAATAAGCAAGCAAGGCTTATTATATTCCAGGCTCATTAAATAAATATAATAGGTACTTATTTTCACAATTCTGGGGTGTTGATTTTTGAGCCCACGTAAGGAAATAAGTAAGGAATGAAAATAAGTGATTTAGTGGGATATGTACTGAAAGCTTGAAGATACCGTATGAAATCTTCAGCAGTAACTTCATGACAATATTCAAAGCGAAAACACAATAAGGACCAAAAATTATAAAACATCTGCGTCAGGGTGCTACTATTCTTTGTCATGTCACGCCGTCGCCATCCATATAAAAATAAGTTATTTTCTGCCCAGACAATATTTTTGTGTTTTCGATTCTAAGTAGATTGCGACACATTAACTCTTACAGGGCACTTATATTTTTTTTTTATCTTGTCTTGTCTGCGATAGCGGTCTAACCTGTTAGGGGTATGACAGCTGTTATATTAAACCCATACCCCTAATCAGTTTCTACACGGCATCGTACGCGGTACGTCTCTGCCGGCAGGGTGGTAACTAGCCACGGCTGAAGCCTACCACCTGTCCAGACAAGCGAAAATTCAGAAATTATAAATTCCCAAATTGATCCTGCCGGGAATCGACTCCAGGACCTCCCACTGTAAGACCGACGAACATATGTTTCAAATTTTTTAACCTAAATGGACAGGTCCAAATCTAGTGCTGTCCTTTTCTGTCGGGAGCAATAGGAAGGATATAGCAATACATTTAACCCTGAGTTTTTTTTAAATATTTTATTTAAATACCATCGCTTGGCTGCAATGAAACTACTGGCAAGTGTAGATATGGCCTGGTGGAGTGCGCTTGCGCAGAACACGCCTATTCGATCTTGATTTGAAGATACCAATAACAGTCTGTAGTTTGTTTTGGCCCTAATCATGATAAGCATGTAGTAGCATGATTAGACAACGTGGTAGACCATGATCATATAACCCTCCTCATTAACTTTTTGCCCGCCAGATATATAATTTTTTGCCCGTGTGTTTTCGTTCTTATTATTTGTACAATAACAAGCTTTTATTAAACTTGCAATGTTTAAGGGTATGTGTAAGTCAATTCTTGCAAATGAATTTTAAAACAGTTATCCCCAACCGATTGAGGTGAAATTTTGCGCGCACGCTTAATTTGGAGTTAGCTACGTGACGTCATTCTCAATCCAATATGGCGGACTCCCAAAGATGGTGAATTAGGTATTTTTAAGAACCCCCATGTTATAGGGTATCAATTATAAGGGTGATTATAAAAATAAAGCGCGGCTTAATTTATTTTAATTGATAATAAGTTTAGTTATGTAATAAGCCTAGTTTAATTTTTTTCAGCAATAAGTGATTAGATAGTTTATATAATTTATTTCACTTAATAATATATTTATTTAAGTACGGACCTTTATATTGAGCGTGATGTGGCTGCATAAAAGTGAAATGATGTGTGTTCCGCTACCCTTAGTTTATATTATATGTCTAAGTTTAATTTACATGTAATTTTGTTGGTAAGTAGTCCAAGTAAAAAAAAAAAGAGTTTTGCTAAGAAAAATACCCCAATTAAATATGGCTGACGATAAAAGCTTGATTAAAAAAAAATGCAAGTGTTGCGTAAAGTTGCAAATTATGGAACCAGCTTCCATCTTCTGTGTTCCCTCATTATTACAATATGGGGTTATTCAAAGGGCAACAACAAATTTCTTAAAAGCCGGCAATGCATTAGCGGTTCCTCTGGTGCTGCAAATGTCCATAGGCGGCGTTAATCACTTTTTTTTTTAACTTTTTTTTTACACCACCACTACCACTACAGCCCATTAACGTCCCACTGCTGGGCACAGGCCTCCACTCTCATGAGAGAGAGGGAATTAGAGCTTAGACCCACCACGCTGCTCCAATGCGGGTTGGCGGGCTTTAACGACTATTATCATGTTAGTGATAATAACCGGGACCGACGGCTTAACTTGCTCTCCGAGGCACGGGGGTGAAACATCGCCAACTTCCTAACTCCGGGCTAGTACTGAGAATTTCTAGTCAGAAAAACCCAATACTTAATTATGGCCCGACCCGGGACTCGAACCCAGGACCTCGTCGGCCGCAGTCGGACATGCTAACCACTAGACCAACGAGGCAGTCGTTATTTTTACACGGTTATCAATAATATCGGTATTTCCGAGCATCCTGTCCGGCGAACAATAGCCAATTTCACAATATTATTGTCGTAAAACAGCGTCCCTTATATCAGGATAAAAAGTCCTGTATCAGCTTTATCAATCTCTATCAAAACAAACTACATATATATATGAAAAACTAATGTCTGTCTGACAAAAAATTCCACACTTGCACTTTCATATGGATCTGCACAGACAACGCGGCAGGAAGAAATGTGTTTCCCATAAGTCCCCGACGTTTATTTTGGGAGTGTGTACCTATACATACAACCAAACTCGTAGTGTGTATACCTACTACCAAACTCGTACTACCAAATTTCAACAAATTACTTTCTTCTCTGTGTATCTATCTGTCTGAAACGTACGTAAATACAGTAGTTACCATAAGAGCTTAGGATTTTCAGATTTCGTCGTAAAAATCGTCGGCGAGGATTAAGGCCTTTCGGTTCCCGCGGAAACTCCTTAATTTTCCAGGATAAAAAGCCTATATCCTTCCCCGAGAAGCAACCTTCCCTGTGTATACCGGGCCGGGAAAGCGTAATAGACAAACAAATAGACAGACACGCTTTCGCATTTATAATATAAATAAAGTATGGATAAAGTAAGTATGGATTGACTTATATAGGGGAGTTCATAAGTATCGGAAAGACGCCTATTCAGTATTCCCTCTACAATTCCGTAATTCCGCAGTACGTAGAGTACAATTAAAATAAATCAGTTTATGTACTGCGGCATCGATATCGAGGAAACCCTGTATGACGCACAGACTGCATAGATTTTATGCATATTGCATACGATAATTTTTGACACCTGGAATTTTCCTTATTTGAATAAACAATAAGGTAGAATATTATCAAGTATCGACCCCTACCACAGTTCCACCCTCATAGTGCGGAAAGTGAAATTTTTAGCTTATTAAAATAAAAAATAGCAACCAAAAAAAGCCAACATACCTAGGTATATACTCGTAGGATGTGGCCTGCGAGAGAATGAGATACAAGTTATATTTAACTCATTCTCTCGTAGGCTACTTTTCTGAAGTTTTACTTCTGCCGTGTGTGAATGTGCACACACACACTTTTTTTATGTATCATGGTTTCCCCTACAAAATATTTATTACTAGATGATGCGACTTCGTCCGCGTGGATTAGGTTTCTTTGATTCCCTCGGGAACTCTTTAGATTTCCAGTGTTCCGGGATAAAAAGTAGCCTATGTCCTTCCCCGGGATGTAACCAAATACCAAATTTCATCATAATCGGTTGAACAGATGGGCCGTGAAAGCGTAGCAGACCGACAGATAGTCACACTTTCGCATTTTTGCCCAGCTGTGGAAAAATGTGCATCGGTCCCACTGCAAACTGAAAATTTTCAGAATATTAGGACCCAGTTTAATTCGATTTAGGTACCTACCACTTTATTGTGGGATTTTATTACATAGAATTCCAAAATAATTTATTCACAAGTTAGTGAATCACAAAGAAACGAAGAAAAGAGAATGATGAGATGGGAATTTTTAAGTGTATACTTCATGACTTTCATGGTAAACATTGTTTGATTCACACAAGATGGCTCTTCCGATTTGCCGGAAATGTATGAGTCATGTCGTTTAGGCGCCAAAACATGGTCTAATGTATGCAGTTGTTATATTTCCGCTAAACCCCCCGATTGTGTAAGGAAATCTTAGTCGTTTGTCAAACGGATAATTCGACCTGTTTAAGGAGTTCATAGATGCCTGCACGTCAAAGAGCATGTATGAACTCCTTAAACAGTTCGAGTAATACGTTTTAAGCTGTCAATTGATTACGATTTGCTTAAACAATTGCGCCTAAGGTTGTAATGAAAATAGGTACCACGTTGAAATCGTATGAAAATGGTTGCTCGTTTTTAGTCGATAAAAAAATGGTACTTACTTACGTAAGCACTTAAATTATTGTGTGGGACTGTTATTCATAGACTTAATAATATAATTAATGCAATAAAATATACATATAGACTTGTGGTTTATGAGAAAAAAGAACATAACTAAATAGGAAGGAAAATACGTGTATAAGATTTAATTTTGCGATTTCTGTTTAGGTATACTCTTTTAATTTTGTACAAATAAATTTATTTGCGTATTCTTTCTTACCTACACATAATAATAATACAAGATAGTTATACTTTTATGTCTATAGAAAATAAAAGTAAAATAAGTATAATTCATGAAACTATGAAAAACTAGCGAATCCGCCCCTGCTTCGCTCGGGTGATATTTCTAAAAAACTTCTTGAAAGTGAAATTTCCCAAAAATCCTGAAACACGTCATTATACGATCTTATTCGATTCGAGCCCAATAATCATTGAAATTACTTGAAAAATGACCGACTTTCAAACATTCATGCCCTATTTAACCGCCTTAACGTAGAATTTCCAAAAATCATCCCTTAAGTATCTCTCGTAGAGTGCCTAACTACGTCTTAAAAGGGACCCACAGTCAAAATTATTATTTACTAGATGATTCCCGCGACTTCGTCCGCGTGGACCATGTTTTTTCGATTCCCGCGGGAACTCTTGAATTTTCCGGGATAAAAAGTAGCCTGTGTCCTTCCCCGGGATACAAACTACCCCTGTACCAAATTTCATTAAAATCGGTTGATCAGATACATTTTTTGATTCCCGCGGGAACCTTTGAATTTTCCGGGATAAAAAGTAGCCTATGTCCTTCCCCGGGATACAACCTATCCCTGTAGCAAATTTCATCAAAATCGGTTAAACAGATGGGCCGTGAAAGCGTAGCAGACAGACAGACAGACAGACACACTTTCGCATTTATAATATTTGTATGGATAGTATGGATATGGATTTAAAAGTTTCAAGTTTCTACCCCATCGGTTTAGGCTGTGCATTAATAGATCAATCAGGACAGTGAATGTTTTAATAAATAATAATTAAATAATATACTGGAATGGAATTTATTGAATTCCCACCGCTCTACGTCTAATTGTCACTTCCGATTCCCGAGAATTTTTGATGAGTCAGACAGTCTTGGCGCCAAATCGAAATAAAGCTACGACGTGAAAAATATACTGACCTTTTTGTTAGCATGGATGACGAACTGTGTTATATAATGGATGTAGAACTGGTTTTAGGCTTTATATCGAATTAGATTATGCCCGCGACTTCGCAAGCGTGGACTAAGTTTTTTCGATTCCTTAATTTCTTTTCCGGGATAAAAAGTAGCCTATATCCTTCCCCGGGATACAACCTATCCCTGTACCAAATTTCACCAAAAATCGGTTGAACAGATTGGCCGTGAAAGCGTAGCAGACAGACATACAGACCCACTTTTGCATTTATAATATAAGTATGGATAAGTTCCGGGTAAAAAGTAGCCTATGTCCTTCCCCGGGATACAACCTATCCCTGTACCTATCAAATTTCATCAAAAATCGGTTGAACAGATTGGCCGTGAAAGCGTAGCAGACAGGCAGACAGACAGGCGGACAGACAGACAGACACATTTTCGCATTTATAAAATTAGTAAGTTCCGGGATAAAAAGTAGCCTATGTCCTTCCCCGGGATACAACCTATCCCTGTACCAATTCCATCAAAATCAGTTGAGAAGATGGGCCGTGAAAACGTAGCAGACAGACAGACAGAAGGACAGACAGACACACTTTCGCATTATAATATGGATTTCAATGTCACTTTGAATTTTTGTTAGTTAATTAGGGACGACCTTGTTATTAGCCAATGTTGCTATTCGTACCTGCCTACCATATTTTTATTTTATTTATTGTGTTTTTATTATATTAATGTGGTGTTAATAACAAATAATAAGAGCGCGACTACGATATTTAGCTACTTTTATAGATATTATCAACCGACTTCAAAAAAAGAAGGAGGTTCTCAATTCGACTGTATTTTTTTTTTTAAATGTTTGTTACCTCAGAACTTTTGACTGGGTGGACCGATTTGGATGATTCTTTTTTATTTTAAAGAGCATACTTCCCATGTGGTCCCATATAAATTTTATCGAAATCGGTTGAGCGGTTTTTAAAATATCAACAATAAAATAAGTACTTTGTATAGCGTGTGCTTGTTGTTGTAAAGTTGGCGCGGGAGTTTGAAGTCAGTTGTTTAAAAAGTATTTTTTATATTAAATTATATCATACTTTTATCTCGATACAATTATTACAATCATACACAAGAAACACAAAACCACACAATATTAGCACTTTTTTGGCTCAGGGCGGAAATGCAGCCAGCATTTTATTTTTTACTAGCTGATGCCCGCGACTTAGTCCGCGTGGATTGAGGTTTTTGGAACTCTTTAATTTTCCGGGATAAAAAGCCGGGGTAGCCTATGTGTTATTCCAGACTATAATCTAACTCTGTGCCAAATTTCAGCCAGATCCGTTTAGCCGTTGGGGCGTGATTGAGTAACAAACATCCATACATCCAGTGGCGTGCACGACATAGAGGCATAAAGGTACTTCTTACCCTAGTTAAAAAAGCTCAATACAATTTTCATCATTTCCTGCCTGAAAGTATAAGGTATCTACGTAACCAATGCCTACCCGGGCTCCAAATACTGTGCACGCCACTGCATGATACATCCATCCATCCAAACTTTCGCATTGATAATATTAGTATAGATTAATCCACTAAAAGTTAGCCTTTTCTGCGATATCACCGGGATGGTTAATAACTTGGCGATACGTCTTTGCCGGTTCTTAGCTACAGTCGACGTCTCCCACCAGACCAGACCAAAGAGAATTCAGATATTATAAATTCCCAAACTAACCTAACATAGGGAATCGAACCTGGGGCCTCCCACTGTAATACCACAGCGCTCACCACTGCGCCACGGAGGTTCTTGCCATGCGAACTACTATAATCTAATAGTATAAGGTTAAAATATTGTCTTATATCTCAATAGTTATCTGCCACATAGGAAGATTATAAAACTATGTGAGTTACGTCACATACTATAAAACATTTTTGTAGGTACATAGTATATTGTGTTTATTTCTTCACTAGCTGATGCCCTCAACTTAGATGCCGCCCGTGGAATATTTTTGTAATTCCCACAGAATTCCTTAATTTTCCGCCATAAAAGTACGTCAGTCACT
Organism: Erebia epiphron; assembly: GCA_963932025.1. Lineage (NCBI taxonomy): Eukaryota > Metazoa > Arthropoda > Insecta > Lepidoptera > Nymphalidae > Erebia > Erebia epiphron. The sequence continues at coordinate 22,781,016 of OZ009947.1, read as the reverse complement.
CTCCAAGTCTTCAACTATACCCATGCAAAAAATCACATGGATCTGTTGCTCTGTTGCGGCATGATTGAAGGGCAAACCAACAAACGAACAGAGTTTCGCATTTATAATATTAGTAACTATGATACATACGTGTATAAACTTCTACGTAGACTTAACAATAGACAAATATGTTTTCACTGTTAGCTCGTAAGCACCTTATCGTATTACTGTACCACTAGCAGACGTCTGGCGATAACAGCCTCCATTCAGGCACGGCATGTACATAGCCTATAGTGCCTGTATATAGTTTTACAGGCATATCCAAGGATAAAATACACTATAGCTATCTGGAATAAAGTAGCAAATTCCGTGACAGTCAACCATGGATATGCCATAGTTTAGTGATCTTATAGTAAGGAAAAGCGCGAGTGGCCTAGTTGTGACAATGCCTAACAGTCGATTGCGAAGGTTGAGCAACGTTGACCCAAGTCGGTAACTGGATGGGTGACCGAATTCGGAGGTTCAAATTTGGTCTTTTCGTTTCCTGCGTGCCTCGGAGAGACGCCGGTCCCAGTTATTATCACTAACATCTGATAATAATCGTTACAAAAACCTAAGAGTTTAAATACTCTTAGTTGAGTCGTATGCGGATGGACGTCGGAACCCACCGCATTATTATCCCAAGAAAATTACTACCATTATTTGATTAATTGAAAGGGTCACGACCCTCAGTAATAAGGAATACGACGCAGAGAGAAAGTAAGAACATGTCCGACAAAGTTATCTGACCCGGTGACAGCGTCGCTAGTATCTATCTATATCTAAACTAATATTATAAAGAGAAAAGATTTGTTTGTTTCTTTGTTTGTTTGTTTGTAATGGATAAACTCATAAACTACTCGACCGATTTTAATAATTCTTTCACACATAGAAAGCTACATTATCAGCGAGTAACATAGGCTATATTTTATTTTGAAAAAATTAGGGATCCTTGCGAAAATTGCAATAATGTCAACGAAATCGGAAAAAATCGTCTCTTCTGAGAGTTTACGAGGCGTGCGCTGCCTAAATAGGTAAATTTACACAAAAACAATGTATAGTGGAATTGTTTCTCTAAAAAAGTTATAAAAAAAATCCGCGATAGCATTTATCTATCCTTGAAGGTTGGGTATAGACTATTAGGATTATTAGTGCTACCCGTGAGAAGCCGGTCGGATCGCTAGTAAAAAATAAAATAAAAACAAAAACTAAACAGGCATGAAAATATTTTAGCCACCAGCAGATAAGTTTGCGAAACTATACTTACAAACAGAGACTGCCTCCACCATAACTGATGGTTCTATCTAATGCAATAATATTTAAGAAACCATCAGGTTTCTAATCGTAGGTTGTAATAATATTGTGCTTTGTAGTGTCATTATCTCCTTACTTGAAAGAAAACTCCGACATGTAGGAGTTAAGGAGCCTACCCGTTGTCCCGGGTGAGCGACAAACGCGGTAATGCGAAGCGACGCGACTCTAGTCGCGACTGGAACAAACGATAGCTGACCCTCCACGTGGCCTACGTTTAGAACTGCAAGTTTGTCACTATCCATGGAGTCGTATCGCGTAGCTTCGCTTTCGTCGCTCACCTAAGACAACGGGTTAGCGAGACTTTTTGGTGTTCTAGATACATGTTGTACGGCTTATCTAGTTTAGCAGTTAATACATACATAGCAAAATAACCTTGTATATCTGTACTGTAGCGAAGTAAACCCTGCTTCTAGCTACTTCGTAACTTAGAGCGCAAGTACGTTAGGGACAAAAAATACGTATCTGAAAAATTCACTTTTATTTCGAGCCGCACACACTAGCGAGTCAAGACAAAACGTCTAGCGGCGCGGCATTCTGCTTCAAGTACGATGGATCCCAAGAACTGCTTATTTTTCAAAAGGCTTATAGGACGTATCTAAGTCATTGTAAAAATTTAAAATACACCGGTTTTTCCTATCTGTATTATTACTAGGCTGTGGCCATACATGCACCGTGTAGCGTTTGGATAGATAGAAACCATACAAAAAGCAATCCTATAGTATGAACATAGAGTATTAATTACAGCGATTCGGAGTTTTCGTAGAAACAATAAAACGTTAGGCATTTCCGCCGCGATTTAAATGATTATGTTATTACATCACACTTTGATACGAGACTTGTTCCGAGAACAACTTGTTATGACAAAATGCGTCAAAATAAATAATAGTACCTACCTTTATACCCGTGATCCCTGGTACATAGGTAAGTATATTGGATAGAAGCAAGCGTTACTTTACGGAAGTCCATTATAATGAAGGAACTAGAAGTTACTCGTATAATCCGCGACAATAGGTAAATCACAGGTACAGTGTGTATCCCGCACTTAAAGACCGCGATTCGCCACACCGCAGAAATCTTCTTTGTAGAGTAGTTTGGAAGATTTCTGTCATTCATTGAAGGAAAGTATATTTTATATACATATTAGTGACAAATATGCTACGCATAGATCCATATCCATACTAATATTATAAATGCGAAAGTGTGTCTGTCTGTCTGTCTGTTACGCTTTCACAGCCCATCTGTTCAACCGATTTTGATGAAATATCGTACAGGTATATGTTGTATCCCGGGGAAGGACATAGGCTACTTTTTAACCCGGAAAATTCAAGAGATCCCGCGGGAATCGAAAAAACTTGGTCCACGCGGACGAAGTCGCGGGAATCATCTAGTATTAAATATTTATATTATTTTCTACTAGGTATATCCTCTGTACCGTATCTAGGTATAGTTCGTTGAATCCACGAAATCCGCGAAACGAAAAGTTGTTATTTCATGTATGAGAATTGACAGCTTGTTCCACTTATGATTTTAACAGCTGATGCCCGCGACTTCGTCAGTCGTATTTAAAAAAAGTACCTATGTCCTATACTATAATCTATCTCTGTGCCAAATTGCATCGAGATCAGTTCGGCCATTCTGGTGTGATTGAGTAACAAACGTCCATCCATCCAATCTTTCGCATTTATAATAATATTAGTAACTAGCAGCAGTTTTTAAATTTCCACGGGAACTCCCTCATTTTGTGGGTTAATATATTATAGTATCACTCACACATAATGTGTCTTTCTATTGGTAGCAGAATTTACAAAATCGGTTTATTAGATCCAGACATTACCCCCTACAACGTCACAAACTCACAAACTTTACCTCTTTATAATATTAGTATAGATTACCCAGTATAGATATACCTAAGGACTCTACCACCGGCTTCAATGCTAAGGGAGCTGCTTACCACTACAGGTACACCACTACAGGCCCGCCAACCCGCATTGGAGCAGCGTGGTGGGTCTAAGCTCTAATTCCCTCTCTCCTATGAGAGTGGAGGCATGTGACCAGCAGTGGGACGTTAATGGGCTGTAGTGGTAAGGGAGCTGCTTAATGATAATCAATGAATTCTTATGTATATTATCTAAGATGATAATGTTTCCTAACAAAACTGATTACAACCGGAATATACAAGCGTCCACTACCTACCAAGATATAATCAAGTAAATACAGCATGACAATTATAAAATCCATAGAGGCAGGTCTCTTTGCGTCATATTCTTTATTACTGAGGGTCGTGACCCTTTCCTCTAATCACATAATCAAAATCAAAATCAAAATGCTTTTTATTCGAATAAACTTTTACAAGTGCTTTTGAATCGTTAAGTGAATCTACCACTGGTTCGGAATGCCATTCCTACCGAGAAGAACCAGCAAGAAACTCGGCAGTTGCTCTTTTGAAAAAAAAAATGGTAATGTAATAAAATAATAGTAGGAGTTTTCTTGGGATAGAGAAAGAGAATAAGGAAATAGAGAGTGCACCTACACGTACAACAGACGTCCATCGGGATGTTTAAACGTGGAAACCTGCAAAGAAGGTCGATGAAAGGGAAGTGCACCTGTGATATCACACACTTGTTGGGCACTACAAAAACCCGCGTAGATGGCTAATCTCTGTGCCTAATCCGATGTGACAGAAATCCCGTCAGGACGACATTGAGGCCTAAAAAGAGGTGCAAAGTTAACCGGACTGAAACTGATTCTGACAATGGACTGATTGAACTGGATTTGAACGGACTGGACGGATTCAGCTACTTCAGAGGTTTAGTGTGTCTCTGGTTCCTGTGTGTTTACTATTTACAAACGTTTTTATGGTCAAAAGTATGCTCGTTTACCGAATTTATAGCTGTACTTAGGACCTGAGGGCTCTACTTAGGACCACCCACAGGTGCACATTTTCCAGGTACAGGTTTCCACATTTAAAGTATAGCTGTAAATTCGGTAAACAAGCATATTTCTGAAAAAAATACCCCTTTTGTAAATAGTAAACATACAGGAGCCAGGGAAATACTAACCTATGAATTAGCTGTTCTTTGAGCCCGCTTATCTATTTGCCTGGTGGGAGGCTTCGGCCGTGGCTAGTTACCACCCTACCGGCAAAGACGTACCTCCAAGCGATTTAGCGTTCCGGTACGATGCCGTGTAGAAACCGAATAGGGGTATGGGTTTAATATAACTGCCATGCCCCTAACAGGTTAGCCCGCTACCATCTTAGACTGCATCATTATAATACCATCAGGTGAAATCTCAGTCAAGGGCTAACTTGTAGTGGAATAAAATAAAATAAAATTGTATCTAACCAGCGATATTTTTTCGCGCGAATTTTGTTCGCAAGTGCGTATACCTCCGTTATGATTTCTAGTGTTACAGGTTTAATATATAACTGCCATGGTACAGGGTTTAATATAACTGCCATGCCCCTAACAGGTTAGCCCGCTACCATCTTAGACTGCATCTTCACCTACCATTAGGTGAGATCTTTTTCACCTCTTTTTTTAGCTCCGCTTTCAAAGCACAGAGCACTGGTATTCGTATGGTACACGTATCTTAACATCTTCCACAATTAATCGGTTATTGCTAAATATTAACTAAGTAAAATTAGACTCGCGATAAAAGTCCAGTGATATTTGACATTTCGGAGACCTCACTCTAAACTAGCGCCTTGAATTTAAACGCGGCAGCCCTCATTTGGTCAGTCCATCGCATGGGCGAACTTCCTCGCCCTATGGTGCCCTCCACCTTGCCCTGCACGACGACGAGGCGCTCGATGGAGTCATTCTCACGAGGGGAGACGTGTCCAAAAAAATTTAGTATGCGACTCTGTACCATTCTGCTGTACCTACACCATTTCTTAACTAAAATGACAGCTCTATTAACATTGCCATCCCTTTTATACTACTCCCTGTGGAAAGGGGCAGCACTAGTAATTTTAGCCTAAAAAATTAAACAGAATAATTGGCCACATTATTCTGCTTTTAACGACTTTCGACACACCTACTTAATTATTACGTTTATAATTCAATGAAAATTTATCATGTATTACATATCCGCTTATCAAATACCAAGCCCCATTCATAGAAAAGAGATAATTATAATTCGATACTTAATAAAAATTGATTATACATATAATTTATACCATGGTTATACCTAAATATGCTAGTGCGCCGGATGTACTGAATTAGTGTCAATTATTATCGAGAGATATGAAAAAAAGCCCCGTTTTTGGTGTCAAATATGAAATAATACAAAACTGTAAAGCGGGATTTCCACCGGGAGCGTGGCGAGCTCCGGACGGACTCTGTTTAACCCGCAGGGAAAAAGAAGCATACAAGGACTTTTACCAACAAATAGCTAGCGGAAAGGACTGAGCGAGCAAAAAGAGTCCAAATGAGCTCGATCAACTGTCTAAGGCAAGCGGAAGGTGAAACCTATTATTTATACACAGAGTTGGTTCGCTTAGCCATTCCCCGAAGCCCCGCTTTATTCTTCCACGAAGAATTCATCGGCGCAAAGTTGCCTGTCTGTCGGTATTCTACAGGATATATTTCGGAGAGTGTGCTCAAGAGCTATTCGATCTGGTTCCTCCGTCACCTTTTTATTATCGGACCGCAAGGCATCGACAAGGTCTGCACCCTTACGCAGTCGAAATTCCGCGGGCTCGTACGAAGCGATATTTTGCTTCCTCGTTTCTAATTCGAACCGCTAGGATATGGAATGCCCTCCCGGCTTCCGTTTTCCCCTCCTCTTTTAATATAGGTACCTTCAAATCAAGAGTGAATAGGCATCTTCTAGGTAAGCGCGCTCCACCTTAGGCTGCATCACCACTTGCAAGCAAGTCTGATTGCAGCCAAGCGCTAACCTATATATTTTAAAAAAAAAAAAATTAGTGGAAGCCCCGCTTAATTCCGTTGTACCTACGACAGAACCTAACATAAGAATGTATTTATTGTCAAAAGGGATTAAGGTGGTAAACAATTCATGTCAATTATCTTTTATCATTACGATAAGAAGTTTATCTACTCCAGCATCGAAAAGTTCCAATTTCGAATTTGACAACTATATCGAATTGTACCCTCTTTCATGTTTGCTTCTCATAACGATACAGTTCGTTGTATGGGAGCTGTATCGTTATGAGTCGTAGCTGTATCGATATGGTTATCTTCATAAATAGGATACCTATAGCTTAGCGGCTCTGGGTTCTGGCACTTGATTGATTTGACTTTTTTATTAATTTATAAAGTAAAAAATTATAAAGACGTCCTTGTCGTAGATAAAATCTTGTATGCAACTGTACGTAATTAGTCATTTTAATTCTCGTACTATCCTATTTTGATACTCGGCAAGCCTCGTATCAAAAAACAGCACTCGAATTAAAATGACCCTCATTACGATACAGTTGCATAAATAGCTATTATACGTCATGTGTATTATTATTAAGTGCGATTCGTAAATTCGCACTCGAAGGGACCCATACCATCGTTCAAGATTCCCTTTTCGTTTTTACTTCCCCCTTACTAACTTTTTAACTTTTACTTTCCCAATTCACTTTTTAAATACAACTTTACTGTATTAGGACGCTCTTGAATTTTTTACTTTAGATTATTTTCATTTTCTATTTAAGTTGATAAAGCAGCTATTAGTATTACTCACTCTTTGAAAATTTTATATTATGTCTACGTCTAGAGATTACAGCAAAAAACGCGGAAAAATCACATTTTTTGTATATCTTCTTAATATATTATGTATATAACAAAGTCGGGTTTGTTCGAACACTTATAACTCTAAAACGGCTGGACCAATTTTCATGGGTTTTGATTTGTTGTATTTGTCTCCGTCCCGAATAGCAGAATAACTATTAAAACATTGGAAAATTGACGAAATAATTCAATATAAAAAATACTTTTTAAACAACCGACTTCAAACTCCCGCGCCAACTTTACAACAACAAGCACACGCTATACAAAGTACTTATTTTACTGTCGATATTTTAAAAACCGCTCAACCGATCTCGATAAAATTTATATGGGACCACATGGGAAGTATGCTCTTTCAAATAAAAAAAGAATCATCCAAATCGGTCCACCCAGTCAAAAGTTCTGAGGTAACAAACATTAAAAAAAAATTTTAAAAAAAATACAGTCGAATTGAGAACCTCCTCCTTTTTTTGAAGTAGGTTGAAAATAAAATAAAAGAAAAAACATTTTCCCTTGATTTTCCCATACAAAATGTTCCTGGGTTTCGTAACGTGATTTTTGGCTTGGGTATAGTTGAAGGCCTGGAGAGTGACAGGCTACTTTTTATCCCGGAAAATTAAGGAGTTCCCGCGGGAATCAAAAAAACTTAAACCACGCGGACGAAGTCGCGGGCATCAGCTAGTTTTTTATACACAAAAGGTATTGCAATTAGGTAGATGTCCTATAGGTACCTACTGCGCATATTGAAAACAAATATTTTTATCGGCGAGACAGTATGACTTTACTTATTACTGACTAAAAATAACACTCGATAAACATTCGTACGAAACAATTTTTTAAACAATTAGATAAACTTTCCAGTGATTATCATATGCTACTAGCTCAACCGCCCTGACATTGCACGGGTGGGCTTAACTTATTATATTACTAGCTGCAGATGCCCGCGACATCGTCCGCGTGAGATAAAAAGTAGCCCATATCACTCTTCACGTCCTCAACTATACTTATGCGAAAAATCACGTCGAGCTCGATTGAAGGACAAACCTACAAACAAACACACTTTCCCATTTATAAATTTAGTATGATTGGTACCTAAAAATCTTTCTTTATATACTGATCACAGTTGATTTACTAAGTAAATCCCGTAGAAGAAGATTGACGTTACCCGTAGAAGAGTTCCGCCGTCCATCTCCGGACTTCTTTTTTTTTTTCTTTATGATCTTAAAGTTTACCCAATGTAAAGCGTATTTAAATATGATTTTATATATATAATAAATACGCACCGGTTCAAAATCAGTTAAGATTCAATTGAGTTAGTAACATCGACAATAACTATCAATCCCCTAACCCGAAGGAACTTAATCGTTTTTCGGGATAAAAATGCAGTACCTACCTAGATGCTTTATTATGAAATTGGTTAAGAAACTGTAATTTTTTCTCTTACTCGTCCTTGTTTTGTCAGTATTTATAATCAATTATTGAATAGTGATAACTCACTAAGTCACCCTTTGCCACAACGTATTGGATTGTTTCATCATACAAAATATCTAAAGGGTTTTCATATTGATAAAGTTATCTTGATTAATACTGTGTGTATGAAAAATAATGTGCATAATAATATGAGTCACACCGATGGTACGCAAACACTTTTATCGAATCGCGTTGCAAAATATTCCTAAGATCGAAGACCTAAAAAATGATTTACGGAACTGATATCTTCAAAGTAGAATATACTAAAATATCGATTGCCCGACCAACAATTTGGGCTCTCAGTAGGTAGGTATTTTGTAAAATATATATATTATAGTAATAGTATAATAGGCTAATAATTAGACCTCCGTGGCGCAGTGTGTAGCGCTGTTGCCTTAACGTGCAGAGGTCCCGGGTTCAATCCCCGGCAGGGTCAATTTGGGAATTTATAATTTCGGAATTTTCCCTGGTCTGGCCTGGTGGGAGGCTTCGGCCGTGGCTAGTTACCACCCTACCGGCAGAGACGTGCCGCCAGGCGATTTAGCGTTCCGGTACGACACCGTGTAGAAACCGAATAGGGGTATGGGTTTAATATAACTGCCATGCCCCTAACAGGTTAGCCCGCTACCATCTTAGACTGCATCATCACTTACCATCAGGTGATATCGCAGTCGAGGGCTAACTTGTAGTGGATAAAAAAAAGTAAGTAGGTAGGTAGTAGGTTTATACTAAGTAGTGGCTAATTATACTAGGTACCACACTATAGAAGTACCGCGAAGCTATCTCGCGTTTCGGTACGTTGCTGATTGCCGATGGCATGTAAAAACCGATTTGGGGTATGGTTTATTATTACTGCCATAGCCCTAACAGGTTAGCCCGCTATAATCTTAGACTACATCGTCCACTTTCGATCATGTCCAGGGTTAAGTAGTACCTGAGTCTTAAAAAAATGTATAGACTATGAATTATCAAATAAATATTACAAATGCGAAAGTTTGTTTAAAAAAATGCGAAACATGTGTTGGTTGGGGTTACATATTGAATTGATCTAATTTCCTATTTGAGTAGGTATTTGCGGCCAGAAAAGAGCCCCCAAACGTATTGTTGTTTCATATATAATGAAGCACTTTCCAAGCTTGTAGGAGAAAACTTATTTTACACAGATGAATACAAGAGAAAAATCTATTTTTTTTACAACCCATTTGATTCTAGAGCTCCTGCCCTTTGGTTCCGTCCTTTAAATACACAGCTACGTCATTCATTCTGTGCTGCTACGTCGTAGCAGTAGAGAAAATACGAAGGATCTTGCCCTTACACGAAGGGCTTATTTGAAGGGAAGAAATAAGTAGTTGGAGGCGAAACCATGGTACGTGTATGGCAAGTTAGCCCACAATCAACTTAGACTGCATGACCATCAGGTGAGATAGCATTCACGGGCTAACTTTTAGTGGAATTAAAAAATATAGGTAGGTTATAGTTAGCTTCCTAATGCACGCTTTATATACTATTTTTCGGGTTCCTTTTTTTTAATATATAGGCTAGCACTTGGCTGCTATCAGACTTGCATGCAAGTAATGATGCAGCCTAAGGTGGAGCGCGCTTGCCTAGAAGATGCCTATTCGCTCTTGATTTGAAAGTACCTATATTAAAAGAGGAGTGGAAAACGGAAGCTGGAAGGGCATTCCATATCCTAGCGGTTCGAATTAGGAACGAGGAAGCAAATCGCTTCTTACGCTAGTTAATCGTACAACAAACTAGGATTAGAGGGCTTGAGTAACTACTAGTGCTTATACAATAAGAGCTAAACCTCTAGTAATGCGACAATGTAACAAACAACCGCTGTTTATGAACGGGTCAACGGTTGAATAGACAAAGAGAAATGTTTTAGTAAATAGCAACAAATGCATGAATGGTTTCAGTGAATATAATCACATTGTTTGCGAATTCCAGCGGGATTGTTCTCGCGTAATTGTTGATGAGTGTACGCCTTAATCTATGTTATCTGTATATCGTCGCCAAAACGTAGAATCCGCTGTATTACAAAATACCCAGATAGTTACGAATTTACGGCTGGACGATCGTTCGCCGCAATTAATCTGCCCCCCGATTTTGTAAGGAAATCGTAATTGTTTGTGTAACGGATAGTTCGACCTGTTTAAGGAGTTCATAGATGCCTGCACGTCAAAAAGTATGTATGAACTCCTTAAAAAGTTCAAGTAATACATTTTAAGCTGTCACATGATGACGATCTATGCTCTACGTTCTACAATATGGCTAGCAGTTTTGTAATTCGACGGATCATGAGTCCCCGTTTCGTAAAATTGCGTAATGAAATGCCGAGTTAAAATATTAGTGTCAAATAACAATAATAATATATTAAACTCCAAAATCAGGACCATAATGGAATTTAGCCACCCCAGTGGCCCAGACCCACGTAGTTTTGTTTGCCCTATCCTGAGTCTTTTTATAAAGCGTGAAGCAAGTTTTCTGGCGTGGCCTATTTATTTCATTAGTACTTACGGCTAAGCCACAATGCAACTTGATCACAATGTTTGAAGGTGCTGCCCGCACCCTATTGTAGAAGGTATTGCTTTCAACAGATTACAAAACAGCGCCGTTTTGTAATACGGCGGATTCTAGGATTTAGCGGCGACATATAGCTAAATGTAAAAAACTGACTGACAAATGATCGTAAAAACTGCGTAGAGCTCAAACCCCGAGAGACTCAACTTTAGAGGATCCTAAACAATATTTTTAAGGAAACGAATCAATATGAAACAAAAAAAAACCTTTTACCTACATTAATATTTTGAATCATAATATTACACAATTTAGCCTACGTTTTCCCGGTCACGTTTCTGTTTTATAAATACCAACCAGAAAAACATAAATTGCGTGTATATTTCATATTTATATCTTACATTATATATTAGGTATAATAATTTTATAAAGGCATAAAATATATTATAACTGAGTATCTCGTTGGTATAGTCATATTCAGTTTGCCACTAGGTACTCTATTGTAAAACTTATTGGTTTTATTTTTGAATTACAAAAGATTTTTTTTCGCAAATTACAATATCTAATCTTAAAGGAAGTACCTACTTTGTTACAGCTTGTTAATATTTCAAGGTATTATTTAATAATATAGCAAGGACACAGAAAAGTAATTTCCCTCAATAAAAACACACAAAATACAAAAAGAGGTAATGAAACAAAATATTTCAAGCTATTATTTAATAGTATAGCAAGGATACAGAAAAGTAATTTCCCTCGATAAAAAAATTCAAAAACTGGTAGTGAAATAAAATAAATAAATAATTAAAATAATTGAGCTTGCATTTCTTATTCAAATATACCATTTTACATATAATACAAGACTAAAATAATCATGTTATTTTTAACGGACTCCATTATTTTAAGAAATTAAAACATTATTTTCGAAATCATGTCTGCAACTTCGTCCGCGTTGGTTTAGGTTGGAAATTTTAAACTTTCTGGGATGAAAATAAAAGGCCTTATTTACTCTCCGAGTTTGTCACTATGTAGGTAATTAGGTATATCGATGCAAAAATACTTTGATCAGTTGCTACGAGTACATTGCAGCTTGTTTGAAGAACAAGAAAACACTGGAATATTTAGTAGGTTGCAAAATTTATCTTTATGAAATAGAAAGAAATAGCATGAATAAATAAAATATAAATACCTAGGTATAGTCAGGAAAGGGTAAACTTTTTCCAAATTAAATATGTGTAGACTTAAAATTTAGATAACAGTACCTATGTAAACAATATACTTTTTAATAAATTTACTTAAACATGCATATCAAAAATTCGCGGAACCGGCAGGATTTAATTTCGGCACTGGTAGGTAAGTGAACCGTGGCCTAGCGGTCAAGGCGCTCAGGGCGCGATTCCCAGAGAGACGCAGGTTCATATCCTGCCGGTTCCGCGAATTTTTGATATGCATGTTTAAGTAAGTTTAGAAAACATCCTCGTGTGTGAAGCACTGTAATAAAATTATACATTTTTTTAATAAATATTTTTGCAATCTTGTTTATTATATGGATGAATTAGCGAAGGTTGTTAAGTAGGTACATATTATTTATTATTAAATATTTAAATAGTTAATAAATAGTACATTTCTCCCTCGACAAACAATTAAATTAATAATTTATTGACTCGATTAACGACACGTGAAATCTAGAAACAAATAAATTATTATACCAATAAGTTTTATAATATCTTTGAAAAAACTTAATTAATTATTATTTTGTTACAATTAAACTTATCTGTACGGTTGTATTTGACCGCATTTTCTGAGATAAAAAATATAATAATAATTGTGCTATTGTAGGTAATCATTATACAAACAGTATACTTAATTAAAAAATATAAGGTGTATTTTTAGACTCGGTAATTATTATTCTTGATAATCATCATCATCACTACAGCCTATTAACGTCCCACTGCTGGGGACAGGCCTCTACTCTCATAGGAAAGCGGGAATTAGAGCTTAGACCCACCACGCTGCTCCAATGCGGGTTGGCGGGCTTTAACGACTACTATCATGTTAGTAATAATAACCGGGACCGACGGCTTAACGTGCTCTCCGAGGCACGGGGGTGAAACACCGCCAACTTCCAACTCCGGGCTGGCACTGAGAATTTCTTGATTGAAAAACCCAATACCTAACTTTTATGCCCGACCGGGAATCGAACCCAGGACCTCGTGATCCGCAGTCGACTATGCTAACCACTAGACCAACGAGGCAGGATTCTTGATAATAAATAGCATAAATACCTATAACATTCTATATTATAGGATTCAAAGTCAGGATTGAATAAGAAATTTCGTAGTGACAATAGCAAAATTCTATGGAATTCTTTCATGGGTATATTTACAGATATAATAATATAGTAAAAAATCTTACTGCTAAAAAAAACAAAAGCCCATAAATTGCAACTTAGTAGTTACACACCTTTATAATATTATACTGACTGTTATTATATTAATTATTGTATCAATACAAAAGAACTTCAGAGCTAGCTATCCTAACCTAATTACTGTATAAATCGTTTCCGCGTGGAATGGTGGCAAGAATGCTGACTGTATTTCCGCGCTGGACAGCCAGGCTGATGCTTTGCGCAAAAAATTAGCCAGCATTGAGGCCGGGAGCCGCAGCAGAAAAGGTTGAAACCGGCAAGCGGCGGAACAGTACGTATGCCTCTCTCATAGATAGTTACATATTTGTTCCGTTTGCCGTGGAGACCCTGGGGCCGTGGAGTCTTATTGGCAATTTTTTTTGCGAGTTATTAATCGCCTCATCTAGCGACATACGGATATTATGTTTTCAAGGTTAATGAAGTCTTTAGTCGGTAGATAAAAGTTACGTAATGTGGTAAAAGGCCGAATTAACCCCGTGCCAACCCGCGCGCTGTGGTAGCTCCATTGCTGGATTTCCCCACGGGAAAATATACTTGAAATCACGTAGGTTTAATTTAAAACATGAAACCACATAATATTTCTAGAAATTCAACCAAAATTGGCACTGGAATTCAGCCAATTCGTGCATCTCTTATACCTACCTAATATTAGAAATGCGAAAGTTTGGATGGATGGATGGATGTTTGTTACTGAAACAACGCCAGAACGGCTAAATGGATCTGGATGAAATTCGGCACAGATATAGATTATAGTCTTGAATAACACATAAGCTAATTTTTATCCTGGAAAATTAATCCCGCAAGAATCAGCTAGTATTATTTATATATTAATCAATATTTTAAACAGTTTCTTTTTTCTTTTAAACAAAAAATTAGGACAACTGATATACAATGAAATAAAACCAACGATTAATGCACGCGTGTGGTCATTTAGGTATTTGCTCACGTGTGGGTTAATTGTTAAGCTTATTATATAACAGTCACGTATTCAGATACCAGATTAAACTAGATTTAATTTAACATATTAACTACGATGTAACAGCTCTACTGTTCTATATTAAGGATGACCCTTTTTGTAGTATATACGATGTTATCATCATTAGTCGATGGCCGGGCCACAACGGAACTGTGCATGAGTCTTAAAATGAGAAGGGTTTTGACCACAGTCCAACACGCTGGTCAAGTGCTGAATGGCAGACTACGCCTACCTTTGAGAACATTGTTGAGAACTCTTGGGCATGCGGGTTTCCTCACGATGTTTACAGAATTATTTTAATTCTCTTCCTTAGTCTTCCTCATATCTAAGTCCTCTATAAGTTTGTTTCTTTCGTGCATCGAAGAACACGTGAAGCGATAGGTCTTGTTGCCTGTAAGCAATAGTTACTAGTACTTAGTCGAATCGTATTTGGAAGAATCTGGAAGCCCACAGGATTATTATCCTAAGAAAAAATAAGCATAGAATTAAGAACCTCCTCCTTTTATTGAAGTCGGTTAAATAAACACTCATCAGTCAACTAAATACTGAGCACGGATCACTTCGGATGAGAAGGGTTTAGGATGTAGTCCACCACGATAGCCAAGTGCGGATCGGCATACTTCACACGCTGTTGTGATACGATTTAAATCATTAAACGAGGACTAGACATCCTGGAGGATTCATTCTTGATTTTCCGGTTTAAAGGTAACTTATGTCACTCCACGTCCGCAAAAAAATTATTCATCAAAAAAATCACGTTCATAATAATGTTGCTCTATTTCGACGAAATTGAAGGAAAAACCAAGGAACCAACTCACTTACGCATTGTTAGTGGCATTTTTTTATCCACTACAAGTTAGCCCTTGACTGCGATCTCACCTGATGGCAAGTGATGTCGCAGTATAACTAGCCATGGCCGAAACCTACCACCAGGCCAGACCAGAGAAAATCCGATCCCCGATTTTCCCGGGACCTCCAACGTGAACGTCGTCGAACGTCGAACAAATGGGCCGTGAAAGCATAGCAGACAGACAAACACACTTTTGCATTTATAATATTAAGAATGGAGTACGGATGGAAGATTCACTACCCTGATCGTCAATATGGACCGAGGTTTGACGCTCTGCTATTATGCTGTCAGTTTACTCTCCCTTTTAAGTCGGTTAAGAGTTTATTAATTCACTTACATTCAACACAAAGCATTTCAATATAGGCCATATTATGTAAAGTGTCCTTTTGTCAAAAGGACTTTACATAATATGCATATACAAAAGGCTTTTGTATATAATTTCTATTGAAATTCTTGAAAGTCTCGCAAATAAAAACGTAAATAATGAATTTCAACAAATGTTTTATTCATAATTCGTAACATATCTGAATAATGAAATATTATATTGGTAAATGGAGTATAATTTTAGTAAGGTAACTGTCTAAATACTGCAGAGTCAATTAATAAATTTAAGTCATATAAGTACCTCCAAACAGTAATACATGTTTTATTTAATATGCTTGACTTTTTAAATTCTGTATTTTGTTTCATTCTAAAATAAATGTACTGATATATCTGCGTAATATATAATCTTCTTATTTACCTACGTAGGTAGGTAAATAAGAAAGTTAAACGAAAAAGTAAAAATTTTCAAATCGATTACACGTGAAAATTCTCGAATGAAAAACAATGAAGAAAAGAAAGTTTCTCCGTTTATTTAGCTTCCGAAAATATAAACGAAGTTTTCCAACAGACATTGTTTTCGAAACTTTGTACACGCATTGTACCTAATCTACAACGAGTTTTATAAAGAAACGCGGATTGTATTTCCAGAAAATATGGCAAATTCTGTAGTACACACTACATAGGCTCGTTCTCTCCCATTCTGTGTCGTATTCCTCATTGCTGAGGGTCGTAATCCCTGTCCATTGATCACGTAATGGTAGGATGTTAGGGGTCATGGTAGGAATTATAATGGTGAGTAGGTACACTCATTGAGCGCATCTTCAACGACAAGTTTTGACGACCTTTCTGGCGTAGTGTTGAATGCTGTTGTCTTAACGTCTACCACGTTAGTCCCGGGTTCGATCCCCGGCAGGGTTAATTTGGAATATTATATTTTTTACATTTTCTATGGTCTGGTATGGTGGGAGGCTTCGGCCGTGTCTAGTTACCACCCTACCACAGTTGTCACAGTTACTACAGTTATGCGAAAGTGTGTTTATTACTTGGTTTGTCCATCAATCACGCTGCAACAGAGTAACGGATCGACGTAATTTTTAACATGGATATAGTTTAAGACCTGAAGAGTGACAGTTACTGCTTATCCCGGAAAATCAAAGAGATTCCCCGGGAGTTTCAAATCTAAATCCTAGCGAACGAAGTCGCGGGCATCAGCAAGTAAGCCATGTGTACTTGTGTAGCCTATTTTACTAAGATAAATAAACTTAAGTAACATTATGTAATATGTGGTAAGAACCTTGCCAGCACAGTCAAGGTTATGAAATTTTCCAGAATAAAGATTTTATATTCAGGAAAAATATTATGTTTTTGATATAAAAAATCACTTATTCACGACATCAGCGATTCTTACATAACTTGTTTTTTTTAAATCACATATACCTCACAAGTGATGGAAGGTTGAAAAAAGAGTTATCTATCTGCCGAGCTACATCGCCTGCAGGATGTTTTGCAAAATATTTCATATGTAACCTACAATGGGTAGGTATTATATAAACCTGTGATATTAACTTTACCTATTGATACTTCTGCCTTGGATCTGGTAGTTTTATGTGACACAGTTTATGTAACTTTAATTCATGGTATCCATTACAGCCCATTAACGTCCCACAGCTGAGTACAGGCCTCCACTCTCGTACGAGAGAAGGAATTAGAGCTTAGACCCACCACGCTGCTCCAATGCGGGTTAGCGACCCGATAATAGTCGAACCGACGGCTTAACGTGCTCTCCGAGGCACGGGGGTAGAACGCCGTCAACTGCCTAACTCCGGGCTAGTACTGAGAATTTCAAGTTAGAAAAACTCAATACTTAATTATGGCCCGACCCGGGCCTCGAACCCAGGAACTCGTCGGCCGCAGTCAAATATGCTAACCACTAGGCCAAGGAGACCGTATACGCGTATGATACCTAGCACATTGTATCCTTCGTGTTGCCTATAATGATTAACACTTCCTTCAATTAGCCTTTACCTAATCACTGGTTTTACTGGAACATCATTTTGATAGTAAAACTATAAAGATAAGACCCAGGGCTTCCCCTAATAACTAGGTAAGTTATTATATTTTCTAATACCTGACATCCATACTATACTATCCATACTAATTAATTATCTATTACTAGATGATGCCTGCGACTTCGTCCGCGTGGAATAAGTTTTTTTTTAATTGTCAGGGGCATCAAATTTACTCCAGGGGTATCTCTATACCAAATTTCATCCAAATCGGTTGGAAAGATGAAGCAGACAGATAGGTAAGTCATAAACTTGTCGTAAGTCATAAATATTTATTCAATTTAGGTAGGTACACTACACTTATTGAGGTCCAGTTACATAAAAATATGATGGTGATCTGTTACGGTATCTTAAAACTAAAGCTACGAAGGTTCCAAACGCGCCCTGGTCTGAGAAGAGCCAACAACAAACTCAGACGGAATAACAGACACACTTAGGTATTTATAGTATTAATTATTTGTATGGATTCATAAACATGTTATGATGAAATCATATTGTAAGTACTTACTGTTCACTCCAGCCAATACATAGCTTAGAGAGATTATATGAAAACTAGATAGATAGATAGATAGATAGATAGATAAATACTTTATTGCACACATGAAAGAAAAAGAATACAGAGTAAAATTAACTATAACTAGGTACTTATGCAAAGGCGGCCTTATTGCTTACTGAGCAATCTCTACCAGGCAACCTTTGGTGAGAGGATTGAACGAGATGTGTAGGGTAGTGTGGCACAATAGAATACACGTTATTATTATTAGTTATAACTAGATGATGCCCGCGACTTCGCCCGCGTATATAAAGTTTTTTGATTCCTGCGGGAACTCTTGAGTTTTCCGGCTTATTAAGGGGCCTATGTTCTTCTCCATTACACAACCTATTCCTATATCAAAATTCATCAAAATTTGTTGAAAAGATTAGCGCACTTTAGCAGATTTAGTGAAAGCGTAGCGCACAGACAGACAGACACACTTTGGATCTTTAGGCGCACGTCAGTATACTGACTAAGTTTAACTTCTGTTTATCCCGCAACACTTTTTTTAGAATAGAAATGTAGATCTAGGTACATCATCTAAATCCATACTATACATACTAATATTATGAATGCGAAAGTGTGTCTACTGTCTGTCTGACCGTCTGTCTGTCTGTCTGCTTGATACGCTTTTACGGCCCATCTGCTAAACCGATTTTGATGAAATTTGGTACAGCAGGAGATTATATCCCGGAAAATTAGAGAGATCAAAAAAATCTTAATCCACGCGCACGAAGTCGCGGGAATCATATAGTATGTTTTTTTTTAATATATAGGCTAGCGCTTGGCTGCAATCAGACTTGCTTGCAAGCGGTGATGAAAAGAAAAAGGTAGTTGTGTGTAGTTCAGTGGGAAAGTCGCGGGCAAAACCTAGTTCAATACAAATGGCGACTTCTTTGAAACTTGAACTTCGATAACTGTCCTCCTACCTACTTGGACAAATGAACAAAACACTAATTATGCAATAGAATGACAAAAAAGCATTGAAAATAAAGTTGTTTTTGTACATTTTGCATTCTTAAGCAAAGTAACAGTAGGTTATTTTTTGTTTTTATAAAATACTAGCTGATGCCCGCGACTTCATCCGCGTGGATTGAGGTTTTTTGATTCCCGCGGGAACTCCTCAATTTTCCGGGATAAAAAGTGCCCTATATGCTATTCCAGACTATAATCTATGTCTGTGCCAAATGTCATCCAGATCCGTTCAGCCGTTGTGGCGTGACTGAGTAACAAACATCCATCCATACATGCATCCATCCATACATGCATCCATCCATCCAAACTTTCGCATTTATAATAATATACGTACAACTGGTACATCCATACATCCATCCATGCAAACTTTCGCATTTATAATATTAGTATAGACAGTGATAGTCATATTATTACCCTTAGGCATTACGTAACTCGGCAAACGATGCGAAAAACAACGAATTATTCCATACACTTATTTAATACAGCTTGACAACAATAGGTACTTACTCCGACCTTGGGCTAGGTATGTCGCACGTGATGTTGATTTTATGACCGTGACTTTCAGAAGCAAATGCAAATTCTCATAAACAACTAACACAATCTAGAGCGGCGTGCATGGGATTCGAAGGTAGGATATCATGAAACTCTTTTGTCTGGTGGGAGGCTTCGGCCGTGGCCAGTTACCACCCTAGCAAAGACGTTCCGCAAAGCGATTTAGCGCTCCGGTACGATGCCGTGTAGAAATCGACTAGGGGTATGTGTTTAATATAACTGCCATACCCCTAACAGGTTAGCTCGCTACCATCTTAGACTGCATCATCATAATACAATCAGGTGAGATCGCAGTCAAGGGCTAACTTGTAGTGGAATAAAAAAATATAAAAAATTGTATCTAACCAGCGCTTTTTTTTCGCGCGAATTTTATTCGCAAGTGCGTATACTTCCATTACGATTTCTAGTGTTACAGAATTGTAAAAAAAAGAATATTTTTCGCAGTGCGAACGTAGTCTTATAGTGCTGAACTGTGGTAAGTAGGTCTAAGTCAATAGCAAGAAAGTGCACTAACGCCATCTAGCGTGACTTTCACATTGACATTTCCCATACTCTGAGAATTTTCCGAGCATGGGCTCTAGCAAAACATTTAAGGCTTTAATTTTTATTATGATAACTAGTATAATCTTTCTTTTACTTCGGTAATAATAATAATTTTATTAATTAAAATTTAACGAGATTTTAATTAATAAAATTTTAAATAATATTTAATCTATTGAAAAAAATTTTGTTTCTCGCGTTCTAACTAGAATTCAATTTAACCAGAAGTAAATTATCATGGGTACATTATTGTAACAAACAATAGAAACTCGCATAGGTAAGTAATATAAATGTTACATAATAGAACGTGCAAAATAGATAAGAAAACATACAGTCTATAGAATAGTTAATTACATTATTTTCCTAGTTTGCCTTGTGAAGTTGTGATACGCAATTCATACTAAGTAAATTAATATAGTTTGATTAATTATGTAATTTATAGATTATGCCCGGGTAGACTATGTCCTTCTCTGGGACAGAACGGATGTCTGTACCAAAAGTCGTCAAAATCGGCTGAACAGATGCGCCGTTAAAGCGTAGCAGACAGACA
Source organism: Erebia epiphron (assembly GCA_963932025.1). Classification (NCBI taxonomy): domain Eukaryota; kingdom Metazoa; phylum Arthropoda; class Insecta; order Lepidoptera; family Nymphalidae; genus Erebia; species Erebia epiphron. Next base: position 22,760,163 of record OZ009947.1, on the reverse strand, counting down.
GACATACAGACAATATTATTAGGATCATAATCCTAATCAAAATCATTTTTATTTTGTAAGAATATGGTACATGCAACATATAATTACACAGGTGTATAAATTAAAACTATATCATCTACATAATATATGGATGGATACTACATGGTACAGATATATATCTACTAGCTGTAGTTGCAGAGCTGAGAAATCCAGAAATACCTACAATTTTTTTTTAATGTTCATCTGGAAGTATGTACAAATGCCAATTTTCATGAAAAATGCTGAACTATAATATTGTTATTATACCTACCTATCTGAAATAGTTCAATCGACGAACACGCGTTCTACTACTTTTTAAACTCTACGAGGCTACATTGATATATTTTTATCAAGTCAATTTGATAGATAATAAGTACTAACTCTGTCAAGAGAATTGGTTAAAAAAAATATGACATCTAAATAATATAATTATTATATTTTACCCTTCTAAGATCATTGTATTTTACATTTAGGTAATTGCTTTACAGTTACGCTGAAAATTTCTACATAATGAATCTCCAGGTTACAAAATCTGTTACGGGCAAATTTATTTGCTGAAACAATTCAGAAAAAAAAAATGCTGTAATATCTACCTAAGTCTTAATACCTAACACTGCTATAGTTTTTACGTCAACCAAAATTACAAAGCATCTACAAATAGGCGAAAAATTGGCCAGGCCGTAGTTGTAGTCAAAAATTGCCCAAATTAATTCATTACGCCACTGCAAATTGCCGAAAACTGACGCTTATCGATTGATTACAGATTTCGTTGAAGCATAAAACGCCACAAATTCATGAGTCAATCACGAATTAGCTAAAAAACGGACACTACATTGACTCAATAGCGCCGACTAAAGTGATTACACACAGCTACTCAGCTAGGTTACGTAAATATCTCACACTGCCACAGTCACGCACACACACCCAGACACACACACACGCGCGAACTGTAGTGGTGTGAGTGCTGCAGACCGTGAGTCGGTCGACCCCACTACAAATTTTAGTCGCACTCTAGACTTCGCAGTGGATAGACGCGTACAATTGACTAGAGTACTACGCCATCGCAGTGGATATTTCGTCATAACAACATTGTGATAGTGACAAAATAATTCAGGACGTGTAAAGTGGGTGCATAACATTTATTATAACATTTCAACGCACTGTTAACTACGCCGAAGACGGTTTAGTGATTTGCTGTTATTGTGAAATTATGACATTGTTCTCAATATTTGGATAATTCCCGACAAGGAGTGCAATATTGCCGCAAATATTTTCGTAAGTATTTTTTATCATTCTAGACTAATCATTATAAGTATTATTTTAGACTGCTTCTGTCACAATTGTTTTAAAAACTATAATTTATTTAAAAATATTAAAATTTCGCCGATTTTCAAACTTAATTTTTTGTTGCAAATATAGTCTCTACTCAATTTATATATAATTTAAAAGAAATGCGCATCTTGCCTCAAAAATATTAAGTAATTAATTTTATTTTCAATAAAAAAAAACCACACAGTAAAATGAAAGCAGTTATTATAAAAGGAATGAAATAGAAATAACAAATTAAAATAAAATAAAATTTAAAATAAAAACTCAAATTCAAATTACGAAAAAAAACAGTAGTTCCGCAATTTTATTCCATTACATTTACTCGAATACATAAAAAAAATTGTCATAAAACAAGACGAGTCAGTTCAATCATCAGAATAACTTCCATAGAAGTGTATGGACGAGTGTCATTGACATCGCCGTTTTAAATTTGTTTACTCACGCCCGCAGAGTCTCGTGCCAAAAGATTTTCGCCTTAACTCATTTCATACGAAGAATTTCCCACATGTGCGTATTCACTTCCCACTGACCGTCACCATATTCTGCTTTATTGGAGATTTTGCTCTTTGTTTTGTATCTGATCTTTAAACAGATTTCTTGATAAATAGAACATTCTGATCTAGTGGTAGATTCACTTGACGATTCAAAATAACTTTTACACGTTCATTTGCCTCAAAAGCCTTACCTAAAATTAAAATTATCTAATTCCTCCCTCACATTCGAACTTGGTTTACAACAAGTAGTCTATATCCATAGACCGCAGACATGCATGAATTGATTTGCTTACGGTTTTAATTTTCACCGTTATGATTTAAAATTCTTAGCTTAGCAAGTTATCAGTTCATATATTTTTTATCGTTTATCCAGCTACCTTAGAATAATTATTTTTCATCAGGTGTGTTTGCTGTTAATACAAAAATTCTTCTGTTGCGTATTTTCTTCCTCAAAGCAATGATGCTTGCATTATTATCATTGTTTACATCCTTTGTATCTTGGGACTTTATTATCTCATCATTTCATATTATTTATTTATTTCGTTTGCTATCGAACAAAGGTGATTTCTTTGTTTTTGTAATCATCAAATTTCTATTTTTCCATTTTGAAAACTAACGCTTACCTGTTAAAAATTTGATATTAAAAAAAATAATAACGCTAAATATTTTGTAAATATACATGCAACACCTACTTCCTATTTCCGCTACTCGGTTTATTTTTGTTATAATCGTTTGCGGTTTGATGTATAAAATAATTAATTCTGTTACTTTTAAAATTCTTTTCAAAATTCTACTAATAACTTTGTCATCAATTCTCTATTTTATTTTTTGGTACATTATATTGGGTACAAATGTGAAATGTTGTTTCTTTTAAACTGTGTTTGAAGAAAATTCATGGAGACCAGTAATTTTGAATCGTAGTTGGAAAATGTACAACTTTTTAAATAGGTAATTAATGTATTGCAATTGTTAGTTACTAGTGTCGTAAGCGGCGCCTGGCACGACGGCTCTGTCGTAAGCTATTGTAAACGCTTACACAACTGGTTCAAGGTTCCAATCCAGCGTACGTTCGCCTGCGGATGTACGGAACTAGAGTATTCTTGATACATGCTATACTGCCTTAATTATAATTTATACTTTGAATTCAATAACTATCTATTTTTAAATTTAAATTAATCATATTACCTAAGAAATCTGAATAAGCATTTACATATCTTGTGGTTTCAATAATAACCAAATTATTATTGTCTGCAATTACATCTTTCTTAACATTACCTCTTCCTTGCATTCGATTATTAACATTACTTATTTTATTGAAGGGTGGAGAATAAGCATCAAAGATATGTCTATTACTTAGTATTCTAAAGCAAGAACTCTGCGATATGTCCAAAAAATCATCCCAGACCTGAAGTGCACCTTCTGTTCAAACAATTGGTACAAACCGAGACTCGAATCGATAGTGTAAAGGTCAGTTAGCTATCTACGTATGACGCAACGTCCCTAGGGCGGCATTGCGCAATCTACTGCAACTCACACAGACAAACAGTGACATTGCACGGAGTATAGATAACGTGGAAACGTCAAATAACACTAGAACACTTAATAGAAGCCGCAGTAACAAGACTAACAAGCAACATGATTTATACAAACAGTTCCGTATTATATAAAGAGAAAGACAAAGAAGTGTAACGCTCAAGCATACAGTGCATTATCAGTACGCAAGTGATGTAATACAGGAAGTTTGAAGCAAGGTCGTCCGGAAGGTAATACTAAAGACCGTAAGGTCACACCCGTATGCATTTAGTTAATCGTGCATCATGACTCGCATAACTATGAATTTTAATTCCCATTATGTCGACGCTCATACTCGACCCTGATTGTAAATATCGCGGATCATGCGAAACGATGAAATCATCTACTAGTAAACTATTTATGCCACATTTATGCAATACATTCGAACTTAGTGCTCGCATACGAGTTGCCAATTTCATGTATCAATTCTTCAACAATGAGTTACACAATGAGATTGTCCCCATTATTCAAGGCGAGATTTCGTTTAGCTTTTATCACGCACATCTTAATATATCACAATAACTATATATTATCGTGATAGTCCGTAATGAATGCGGTTACGTAAGCTACAATTTTTTTCATGCGCAATAACATCGCTGACGATAATTTCATCGGTACGAGGACAAGCGAAGATAACTTGACCCATTTTTTTATCTTACCCACTCGCGTAACTGTAACCTACTTACGGGCGGCACGTGAGTGTACCTACACAAGCAATTGCGACAAAGAGGCAAGAGCGCCAACATGTGACGTGCTATATTTTTGAAGTCCTAAATTTCTAACGGTCAACCAAATTGGAGCGTGGTGACGCAAGTAATAGATTCCGATAAACAACTCCAGCGCCCATACGATTAGTTCGTGGTAACGTTGATCATAATCACGATTAAGATGAACCAATTTGGACAGTTATTCATGAACAGGAAGAGACTCATTTATTAACTGCTTCCTCATAGCTCTATGCTAAGAATTTTCATCCATAATTCGTTAAGAATTTTCCTCTCGAAATTCTCGATTGTTTTCAAAATTTTACGCCGCAAAAATATTATCAGGAATTCTCGATGAGTCATAGCAAAACTGGTGAACTCATCTACACCGCCAAGCATTAAAGTATGTACGTTGACTGAACAACACACATAATGAGTAACAAGGGAAATTTGAACTCATTAAGATCTTGGCCCTGTTTACGATGCTTCCTAGAAACAAAACTTACATTGCGCAAGAAACAGAGGTGGATAACTAAATTCAACGAATCTAGCTCACGAAAATAGGTTAAGTGTTTCTTAATAATGTAGCAATTAACTGTGTGGAGCAAGGTCGGCACGAAGTAGGTGCGTCTTTGTCTCGTTAAACACTACGAGTACGTATTTGTTTAAGGATTATTTTTATCTGATAGGGAAATCCACCGGAACAGCGAGTGAGAGGGCCTTGACACATTTAGTCAGCGGTTTATCGCTCGAGGAGTTACGAAACGGGACCTTGACACCAAACTATTATCGGGAGTCTGAGGCCGTCCCCAAAATAGCGTGCTCTTTAATTGGGCCTTCGCTAAATACGAATGCGAATATCGGTCAAGTATACGCAGTTTTTTTCAGCAGAAAAATGCTTGAAACGCATCCAACGCGGCGACCTTGCTTAATCCTACTGATGAGGTTATATAAAAGTGGCAATGTGAGCACAAGGATTCTTGACTGGTGACTGGGGAGAACAGAGTACAGACACAACAAGATAATGGCACATCGAATGTTTTCATAACATCTGCATCTGGTGCGTACACTGTAGGCGTTGTTCACAGATAATGACTGGTTGGCGCCTAAGAATTCTCTATACTAGTAGCTGACTACTAACTTAGTAATGAGTATTTAAATAGAAGCCAGAAAAAATTGAAGTAAACCCTTTAATTAATCACTAAATATTGTAGAAATTCGACAAATGATACGAACGAATGTAGGTCTGGGTTATGTATAAAATATTGAAGAGAAATGCAGATTCTCAATTTAAATCTATTATTATTGGATTCAACTTGTTTTATTTAATTAAAACCAGTAATACCACGACATTGAGCGACGATACAATGTCATAAAAGATGGCGGACGGCCTACTTTTCCCCCAGCTAGTGGCGAGCGTGTGGAAAGTTACCACTGTACTACTTTCTCTACTTTTTCCAAGATGGCTGATATTGTCTATGAGCATTTATGTCTTGCTAATTGTCTTTGGTAGGTCAAGAGCAAGAGTCATTCAATTTAGGCAGGCTGAGAAGAAAGTCCATTACTTTCCTAGTGAGCAGGGCTGTGAACAATAACAATTTTATTATTTTCCTTGTTACATGCAATCAATATTAACATAGTATATGTATTCAGTACTTAATTCTTCTTATACTTTAACTGATCATTACTTCATTACTGATCATTATTTCACTAATTAAGCTTAAATTAAGAAGTTATCACATTTACAGATCCAAATGCTTTTTTCTTTTCGTTTTTAGAAACTATAAATTTTGCAATTTAGCTCTACCTGACTCTACACCATTTTCTTAATGAGTCTTCTTAGATAAAGATTTTTGTTTTAATATATGCCAAGTTCAGCTCATTCACACCGTCCCAACTAACAGCTGCATCAACAAACTTACCTACTTCCCAAATTGCATTATTTCTGATAAATTAACGGTCAAGGGCGTAATCAGCGCATCTAATTAGCTCCGTCGGATCACGTTGACTTACATAACGGTTGAGAGGAACGTGCGGTGTTACGCAAGCAACGTGAGTTCAAGTTCACGTGTCGAACGCCGCGTGACCGGCTCAGCAACACGTGCAGGACAATAATGCTAAGGTCATGTCCATTCTGGAGTCTGTTCGCGAAGCTGATGCGATATTGATGTTAGACATGCAACGACTCTTGGATGGCTCTACTGACGGTGTTCCTATTGAGGAACCGGTAATGAATTATAATAAATTTAAATTTTAACTGATCAGTTAAAAATTTAAATGATGGTTAATGATGTAATTTAGGATACTCATGCAAGATGATAATGATTAGGTTATTTATTCGGTTATACGGATTTAGATGCAATATTGATGTTAAAATATATGCAACGACTGTTGAACGGTTGCAGGTTGGACTATTCAAAACGGTACTTATCAGTTCCATAAAAATGGAAGCAATCTTGGTGTGAGTGTGTAGCTTTACTCATATTGGATTCGTTTTGGAGGCTTATACAGTGTGACACAACTGTTCTGGAGTTACTTTGCGAATCTTGATATCCAAAGTACCAAATATTCTTATACTAAAGTTGGATTACCACACACATATATATAGGAAATACACTTTAGGAATTAGGACCTTAGTCCGTTCTGAGGTAAATACTCAAGTCAATGTCCTTTCCAGTAATGTTTAGTATGTACGTGTTTTGTAAAGTATAACAATAAGTTTGAACTGAATTCGACGTTCGTTCTTTTGGAATTCAAAGTTGGTTCGAACTTTGATGTTGTTTAAGCTATTTTTGGAAGCTCAAAATAATATTGTGCTGTTTTTATTAAATCAAATAGCTCTTTCTGTTTTCACAATACTTATTTACTTACTTAGATTTTTTATTTCATGAGTTGAGTAACTTAAATGCGTTAGGCAGAGATCATACCAGAAACACAGATTCTGGAATTTTAAAATTTCTAAAGAACTTAGAATTGTTGATAACGGCTATGGCTTGTGGGACGTACATAAGGTCACCTGTCAAACATGAAAAATAGTTCTTCGTCGCTTCGCTTGCAATAACATATTATTGTCTTTCTCAATGCACAATGTCTAATTTTATGTCACTTTCAATGCCGACAGTTCTTATTCGACCACGCTTTCCATTACCCATTAAACACAAATATTATTTTTTCAAATAGAAATCAAGGAGACTAGCATTTTAGTGTAAAGTACTTAGTATAATAAGGAAGTTTCAAAAATAACTTAACACACATAATTAGCTATCAGGTTTTGTTGTAACTTGTAACATGACAAATCGCACATTATAGAATTAGCATAGCAATGAAATAGTTATGTACTTAGTAAAATTTACTTAAGATTAAAATTAATTATATTATGTACGATTCTATAATGGAATGCAGTTTATCTGTGACGCTGCATTATTATGTAAGCGCAAATAATAAATCTCAGAACAGAGAGGTCATGTAGTGCATTTTATGTTGACAGTAGCTAAATAGTTGCGTAACTCGTTAAAAATGTCTTGCTAGTCGTACAGTGACTCAGAGATAAATACACGCGTGTAATGAAATACCTATTCTCGGTTTATCTTTAATTTAATTATTATTAATACAATTTTTTTCTTTGTTTTATTAAGTTAACCGATATGTTTGTAGGCGTGATAAAAGTGTAATGACACATTTTAGTGATGAATTACGAGTTTTACGTCATATATGAAAATAAGATTAACTAGTGGATCGCCCCGAACTGAGACCTCGCAGCGCCATCTATTGACGTATTTAGGAAGTTCTGTTGTATATACTAAGGCTCATTAAAAATTAAATAATTTCGTTTCCATATAATATTTATCTAATTTTAGTATTTGTTGTTCAAGTACAGGATATAATTCAAATAATTAATCAAGTCTCAGGGTCAGCATTTCAGAAAATTTAGAGTTCCGAGGTCAACTTTGGACGTTAGAAAATCACCACTTTGAAATCCCCCCATTTGGTCAAAATTACCGGAAAAATTTAAAAAAAAAAATTTTGGGTTTTATTCCTAATTATCTTTAAAATGCTATACTGCAACCCTATTTAACGCTATAAAAAATATTTTCGTTCTCATTCGCTTCTATGAGAGCCCCCCTGAAATAAAGATTTTTATAACTCTTTAAGCCATATTCGGCTGGAGGCTATCGGTTTATATATAATTAAATTTGAAGTAATTACGTTCTGTAATTCAGAAGTTATAAGGCTCTGACAGACGAACGGACGGACGGACGGAGACGGACAAGTGCAAATTCACTCAAGTAGACTCAGAGACCTTCGCTTCGCTCGGTCAAAAACGAGCAAGAAAAGGTTTATTCATTCGATTTTCATCATGTTTAGGGATGGTTGGTTAAATAAAAAGAGCACGTGTCCGCCCCCACAGACCCGTGCGGTAAGTTCTACCCCCTCTGACCGAGCAACGTAAAGATGTAAAGATTGTATATAGTAAATGTCTGGAGCTCTGTCGCTCACAGGTTTGACTAGTCAACCCTCAGATCTACCAAGAAGTCTTAACGAACGTAAGACAATAAAAACGCCTTGTAGATAAAAATCAGCGAAAAATGGTTGTCTTGTAACTAAGCTATTTCCTTCCTAAAAAAACTTTAATTTACAAAAAAATTGGTCCTTTAATTTGAAATCGGATAAAATTGTTCGTTTTGATCTAAAAACGGGAAAACAAGGTCTTAATAATCCAGTCAGAACTGCGCAATGTGATCAAGTACACATAGGTACACATAGTTGGAACACGTGTAAATATAGCGGATCAATGTGAAGGTTAACCATAACCTAGCACAAGCGAAGGGCTAGATTAATGAATAACTATGAATAGTTTATACAACAAACCAAATACATATTAACATAAATAATCCATACTAGTAATATAAACATGATAGCTTGGATGATGGATCGTGTTGATGGACATATGAATCTTTTTACCCAGGAAAATTTAAAATTTTCTTTGGAAATTCAAAAACCTTAATCGCGGTCGAAGTCATCAATAAAGTGCCATTTACACGATATAAATTAAAAAATATTCAATCATGAAATCACATTTACACATGAACTTCTTCATTTGTTTTTTTTTATATATCGAAGTACATGTAAATGGTAGCTCTTAAATCTAGCACCTTCGCACTTAATTTCTAAAAATTAAAATTTTCTGTTCCTAAATTACTTGGCCAAATCTTTTCTGCTTCTTCTTATTAAAGTACTTTTGTTTATCATAAATCTTATCTTCAAATTATTTATATGTATATAGTAATAAAATTAACGATCAATTTATGTATATTGCGTATATCTAACTGTACCAATGCGCGTTTGATAATGTCATTAGAATTGCAAATGGACTCTTACAGCACAAATTATCACCTGGTTCCTAATGGGTAACACCGTATTGCAATAATCAGCGTTACCGTTATCTTTAACCGCATTTATTCCAAAGTTTATATCATAATGTTTTACTGCACTATCAAAATATTCTAACCTATTCTGTTGATAATAACCTATCTACTTATTATTAAACTCAATAAACTTAATTTGTTTATAACATGTAGGACATAAAGGTGTCTCTTATTTTACGTCATGTTTTGACTTTACCACCTGTTCAGAAAGAAGATTCTGCTTAGAATTAATAATATAATCTATTCCATAAAAATACAGGGACAATAAATACACTTAGACAAAGGTTTAAATATCAAACATTTAAGAGGGGTGAAATTCTTATAAGAACAGGGAAAACACTTAAAAACCCTGACCAACAGACAAAACGATATTTAAAATGATGATTATTTTGATCAGAGCTAGTACTTTACTAAAAAAATATAGCCAAAAGGTTCTCATACTTTATTTAAACAACATTTGAATGCGAATAATTGCCCAATCCAACCTTGAGGTGACGAAACAGAAATTCCCTAACGAGTTTGCACCAGATGAGTTTGAACGTAAAAAGCGCGGTACCGTACGAAGCCAGTTTTTGGTTAACGGTTCGTAAGAAAGTACATGATTAGTTATAACTGTCTTCAAATGCCGATTGTTATACAAGACGCAGTATCACCGTTAGTGGGGTTTCGAACGGTATCGAATTTGTTATCAAAACGATATTTTTTCGAGAAATTATGTCAGCGGTTTTGTAATTGATAATTTGATCTTAATCGATTTGGAACTTAGCGATTTTTTGTTATCTATCTATTTAACTCAATTCAATTTAGTAATATACTGTAGATAATTTAGTTTAGTTTTGAACCATGTAAGCCCTTAAAAGAGTTATTTTGACATATCAAGACTCTGCACACTCAGTCTTCAAAAGCTTCTTTCCTTCCCGTTTTCTTCTTGTATCCCATCAGTTAATGAATTCATTGCGGTTTTTATTAGGTATATTTATATTTAGTACTGCCTCTTTCATTCTTTCTTTCATCATTTTCATTTTTATTCTGATTGTCTAAAGTTTTCGTTTTTAGGGTTCCGTACCAAAATGGTAAAATGGAACCCTTATGGTGCGACTTTCTCCGTCTGTCTGTCCGTCTGTCCGTCCGTCACACTCGATTATTTCAGTAACAACCGTAGCTATCGACATGAAATTTGGAATAGTTGTGTATATTAGTGGCCCAAAGACACTGGAATTAAAAAAAATTGGAAATTATTTTTGTTCTTATTTAAAAAGGGGGGAAAATCTGAGGGTTAAAATTTAAAAGTGAGATAACTGTACTGTGTGGGGTATCATATGAAAGGGTTCACTTTGTACATTCTAAAACAGATTTTTAATTATTTTTAGTTATGATAGTTTTTGATTTATCGGGGAAAATGTCTAAAAAAATACCGTTCCCCCCCCCTTATCTCCGGAGTTTACCAATCGAAAAATTTGAAATAATTATGGTCAATAGGAATTTACGTATATTTTACAGGAAAACTATAGCCAAAGCTCTAACTAGCATAGTTTTTTTGATATTAACAATAAACCTCTACAAACAAAGTTAGTCTTGCGGTTCATTAACAAAGGTAATTATTTATTAATAATGGTACGGAACCCTTCGTGCGCGAGTCCGACTCGCACTTGCCCGGTTTTTTTTAATCTGTAAAAAGTACATACCTAGACGCAAATTAGCAAAGTGTTCACAATCTCTGATTACTGACTTTGCAGGCACATGAAATATTTCAACAAATTGCAATTTATAATCGTTATACTTTTTTTTCTCATATCAAAGAAGTTTCCTCTAATTTTACCTACTGTAGGTATTAAATTTAGGCCCACTTGCGCAAGGACTCTTATATTGATTTAGTTAAATATTTTAATGCTGTCCCTTTTTGGCAACTACAATATGCATTTGCCAAAAAGGGACATGACAAAATTTAATTAGACCAGTTTAAATGTCCTTGTGCAAGCAGCCCTTAGTACCTAAAATAAAATGTCACCTTCGCTGAAATTTATTAGTAAATTATGCATTTCCTTCTTACCGTCTAGACTTTAATAAATTTATTAAAATATTCTATCATAAATTATTTTAAGTATTTATTATCTTT